>CM061548.1:107562666-110062666 GCA_030864215.1 Capsicum pubescens | reverse complement strand
ATTCTAATGGTAAATCCTAGTGTTTCTCAACCATCAAGGATTATTTCACTTTAACTCTCTCGAGATTAAAGCGTATGACTAATGGTACGAACTCTCCAAGAAATTAACCCAGTTATGGCACTAACATGTATATAGGGGTTGGTAGCCCTATTTCCTTGTCACACTCTCTTTTCCAAACACGTAACTTTTCTTTCGAACAAGTTAATGCTATAATGGCGTATTCTATATGTTTGCAACCACAAGAATTTAATTAAAACAAAGAGAGTAATGATATAAGTAGCATACGCATAAAAAATTCACAAACTCATAGTAATAGATAGTATATCAAAAGGCTTCCATAACCCTAACAGAGAAGTTTAGCTACTCATGATTGTAAAGGAAAACAACGAAGACATCATCATCATCATACCAAAACGATAACAATCTCACGATGGGTATGTATTGGCGTCACTATGAGAATGACGTGATTTCCTCTCTAGCCGTTCTTGTAGCGTTTTTCTCTGTCTAAAATTACAGAATCTATAAACTGAATAATACTCAAAGTGTCTATCGAATTCTGAAAAGCAATCGTAAATCAATGCATGAATCCTGAAAAATTCAGCAAATAGGGTTTTTATAACATCCTTGTCCTAGTCCTATTACTGCTGCACCCCTAAGTATTTAAAATTACTGCTTTTGCCCAGGAAAATTTCTCCATGCATCACATTCAGTCCATAAGCTTCCAAAAGCTGCCTTCCCTCTTCTGTGAAGTTTTCCTTTGCTGCCCAAAGGTCCACAAAGTGCTGAAATCTTCATCATTAATACCTGAAAACATACTAATCACGTAGGTTAGCTCACTTACAGGAAAGTGGACTAAAAGTGCAGGAATTATATATTTTATCCTCAAAACTTAGCTATAACATGGGTAAATTATGGTGTTTAGGCGTGTAAATACACCCAACATCAAGTATCCACTCTGGGCTCTTTCTCTATTTTGAAAGGAAGAAAACAAATAACATTCTAAGTCAACACTTCCTCCACGGACTACCATACAATTCATAAATGGTACCACCACATTAGTCTACCATCACGAAAGGGTAAATCATTCTCAATCAACAGTTATTCAACTATAAATATTTAATCACAAAAGTAACCCTCACTCTGAACTCTAACCTTATAACTTCATATCACAAACTTCTTGGTCTAATTTCACTACCAATAGGTCATGACAACGACACTCTATCTTATTCTACTACTCGGGTGGAAATACAGTTCCAACAAAAAAAAGAACAACAAGATGAACAACAAATTGCTAGTGAATCGAAATAGGCCTCACACGGCTTCACTAGACTTTTGTTTTCAACAACACAATGATATCAAGATTACAAGAGATAAAATCTTGATACACAATATTCAATGACTCAAGAATACACATCTTACTCTTGTATTAACTGAATTTCTCATAAGAATGAGGACACAATTTTACACTAGGGAACTCCTCTCCTGTCCTTTGTGGGACTTCTAAAATTTCTTCTAGATAATCGAAGAATATCTGGAAACACCAGAGTGAGGAAGAAATTAGGATAACTTTTCTTTTCGTATGGGTGACACCATAGCATGAATTAGAGTATGAAGGAGGAACATTCTTACTCTATAGCACGAACTAGAACAACAAGAAAGAGAGACATTCCTAAACGCCTTGTAGCCTCCAGCTTATAAGTGTGGCGCGCTACACACCCATAAACAATACTCTACCCAATGAAATTTCGCAGACACCTTGGGACCATGAACCATGCTTTGATACCAAGTTTTTCATGACTCGAACCGGGGCCCTGTCCGTGACGAGCATTCCTGAACCCGAAGGCCCGGATTGCCCTCTGTTTATCTAGTAAGCATGCACATAATTCATATGATCAAAGTAATACAGAATAGACACAATAATACGGAAACATGGTAAAAAATTTAAAATTGTTAAAGGCCTGAAAACATGCCCAACAATATTTAATAAACATCTGCAACAGTCTGTGAAATCTCTACTGAAATACTATCAAAATAACTTGGACAAGGCCCCCATCAGACCAAAAGCCATACTAAAATAAATACCTAAATGACTAGGCCTTTCAAAGCAAAGAAGGCTCACCAACTAAACTCTGAGAAAACCCTGTCTATAGACTCTACTGAGGATCTGGACCCCTAGACTGTGCCTCATTACCTGGGAGGAAGGGGGGTCAACACAATTGTACTAGCACGCGAAGCAATCCAAAATAGAGTAATTGAACATATATATATATATATAATAAGTGAGAGCAAATTTTCGTCAAACATTATGCATAAAACTATTTCTGAAAAACACATGGGCACCTTCTAAAAATATGTAACCTGTCTGTAAATCTCAAACTCTGATCTGTGTATTACTTCTGAGTTAGGTGGTATCCCATACAAGTCTGATATTCCACGGCAAAATGGAATCCGCCATTGACTCGGCGGGGAAGCCTCCAACCCGAGTATGCCGCAAGGGTTGGAGTTCCTGAATCTGATACGCCACACGACACTTAAGTCAGCGTATAATAATATACCCGGGTCGGCAAACCACAATTTTAGGCAATGAGTTGCTTGAACTCAAGCCCTCTTCAGGGAAACACCTAACATCTCTGTATGCCCATTTTTAACCTTTTTTGTACATGCAACATTCTGAATGTCTAAAATCATGATAATCTAAAATGTCTATTAGTCTGAGTATGGTATGGCGTTGGTCTGAATTGGTATCGTCATACCAAAACTTGTAAGTCATGATTTATGAGCCATAATACATTAAGGTAAATCTTTCATTTAAAGAATAATTTAGACCACCAAAAACATGCAACTGATATAGAAGATTTCGTGTTTCGAAATTCAAGTCAAAATCATGCAAAAACTTCATCAACATATGGTGGTCTAGTGCCTTTAGCAAATCCATGCATTCTTTCATTACATTCATTATGAACATTAAACATTCATGCTAGATTCCCTCTTTAGTGATTTAAAACCACCTTTAAATCATAACAAGAGTTCAATCATTTCATATAGTGCTTTTCAAGGATGCATTGCAAAACAATTCATATGCTATGAGAAATCTGAAAAATTCATAATAAGAGGGAATTCACCAAAAATCATGCTCTCAACAAGAATTCATTCTTAAATAAATGGTTTCATACATTCAGATTCTCAAATCACTTTGGAGAAGGTTAAAAGACCCAAACAATGATGTTAAAACATTTAATACATGAATATATACATAGATTCAAAAACCCCATTCTAAAACATGATTTTTCTATGCCCATGAGAATTTAGGAAAACCCCGCGTACCTCTATTTTGGAAAATAATGGGTTCTTCTTGAAGCCTGTGGATTGGGGATTCTGAATCTCTAATCAATTTTGAAAACCCACGGTTAAATCTTGATTTATTTGGGTTTTTAGTTTGAAACCCTTGGGAGTGTTCTTTAGAATTTTTAGATGAATGTGGATGTATTTTGGAGAATTGGGGACTGAATTTTGTGTTTATGGCTGAATAAGGGTTGAAAAAAGACCATTTTTCCCCAAAAACGAAGTGTTTAAGTCACTTGAAACCATAAGATATGCGTCGTATATGATATCACATATATTTACATAGGCACCGCATATGATATTGCCTATATTAACATAGGCACCGCATGTGATATCGCCTATATTTACATAGGCGCCGCATATGATATCGCCTATTTTTACATAGGTGCCGCATATAATATCTCATATGCTTTCCAGTGGCCATGTGCGATTGGTTAGGAGACGCATACTACTTTGAAAGGCCATAACTTCTTGCTCGGGTGTTGGATTTTAGCAAAATTGGTATTGTTCGAAAGTTAACTCGAAGACCTATAATTTGACTCATAGTAGGCTCTCTAATTTGACATATACAGAGAGTTATGGTCGATGGAAGCTAACACAAATTACAACATCCACTAAAACTTAATCGATCAAAATAGTTTCAACTCGTCCTTGAGTTGAAGGACCTCTATGGTGTAAATTCATGCTCAAATGGATTCACATACTACATAAACATGACAAATGGGCATATTATCAATGCATCAGAGTCATGGTTTTTATTCTAGCCCAAAATGCGGGTTGTTACAAAATTACAACTTAATAAGAACAATACATTTAAAATGACTCATGAACTGTAAAGTTTAATCCTGTGAAACAGGTTCGTCAATCTGTTCCTTTGTACTGACAACACTTGAATCTTCAGTCAGAATTATCTCAATTATGAACTTTCTCAATTTGCTCGTGTTTAGCCATTTATCTCTTTGTAAGTGTGCAAATTATTCTGAATAATACATCTTCTATTTAAGCACAACTCTCCAAAGAGTCATTCTTTATTTCAAACTCCTCTTTTAATCAAAACTCTCATTGCATAGAATTCTACTTAAAGTGAGACTCCTTCTTCAATTCCAACTCTTGTCTCCTTAGTGTTGTAGTCAAACTCCAACTCTTTAAATCAACACATGTTTATTTCCTTGAGTTTATCTGAATTATCCACCCATCTGGTACTTCCTTGATTTTAGCTCGCTTGTCTTTAATCATCGATGATTTTGCTATAGGTTTCAGCTACAAGATAGTGTGTCTGTGAACCAGCTTGACTGACATGTTTCATATCACTTTGTCAGTTTGTCAATCATCAAAACTATATCGTACCCAACAAACTTTTTTTTATGATGACAAACCTCTTGTCTTTGTTCATTCAAACATCTTCACCTGTAAGTATTAAAGTATAAAACACTAGAAGGAACAAGTTAGTCAATGGGGTTATAAACATTGCACAACCCTCTTATCTTTCCCCTTTTGGCATCATAGAAAAACCATTTCAATGCAATAATAGAATAGCAAAAGTGATTTTTTTATGCTATTCATGGCCACTAGGGCTATCACAAAAATAATCAGTCAAAGACTTTAGCCACCATAGTAATGTATTAATGTAACGCCCCGAAATCGGGTCCCGAGACGTCACACGGTGCTTAGGGTCACAAGTGACCCCAAGCTAACCCTTCTACTGGCATAACTCATAAGCAACTGAATAAAAATACAAATCCATACAAATCAGTAGAAATTAACACTTTTCAGAATCTGATCGATACAAAAATAGAATTTTACAGGATTACAATTCTGCCTTTACAACAAGAATTGAAACAAAATGCATCAACTTCTACTGACTGTCTATGAAGCCTCTACTAGTACTGAATGTAGGTAGCCGGGTCATGAATCCCGACTACCCCAACTCAATATGACTTAATAAATAAAATACAACACTATAAACTCTGCATAACTAACCCAAGCCCTTGAATCAAAAGGACTCATCAGCTGCTGAGTGGATACCATGAACTCTGTGCTCTGATACCAAGTTTGTAACGCCCCGAAATTGGGTCCCGAGACGTCACACGGTGCTTAGGGTCACAAGTGACCCCAATCTAACCCTTCTACTGGCATAACTCATAAGCAAATGAATAAAAACACAAATCCATACAAATCAACAGAAATTAACTCTTTTCTGAATCTGAGTGATACAAAAATGGAATTTTACAGGATTACAATTCTTCCATTACAACCAGAATTGAAACAAAATACATCAACTTCTACTGACTGTCTATGAAGCCTCTACTAGTACTGACTGTAGGTAGCCGGGTCATGAATCCCGACTACCCCAACTCAATATGACTGAATAAATAAAATACAACACTATAAACTCTGCATAACTAACCCAAGCCCATGAATCAAAAGGACTCATCAGCTGCTGAGTGGATACCATGAACTCTGTGCTCTGATACCAAGTTTGTAACGCCCCAAAATCGGGTCCCGAGACGTCACACGGTGCTTAGGGTCACAAGTGACCCCAAGCTAACCCTTCTACTGGCATAACTCATAAGCAACTGAATAAAATTACAAATCCATACAAATCAACAGGAATTAACTCTTTTCTGAATTTGATCGATACAAAAATGGAATTTTACAGGATTACAATTCTTCCATTACAACCAGAATTGAAACAAAATACATCAACTTCTACTGACAGTCTATGAAGCCTCTACTAGTACTGATTGTAGATAGCCGGGTTATGACTCCCGACTACCCCAACTCAATACGACTGAAAAAAATAATTACAACACTATAAACTCTGCATAACTAACACAAGCCTTTGTATCAAAAGGATTCATCACCTGCTGACTGGATACCACGAACTGACTGGATCCAAAGGTGCAACTATACCTTGTACCTACATTCCGAGAAAATGTAGCCCACATACGAATATGTGGGTCAGTACCATGGAAAAATACTGAGCATATGGGGGTGTATGCAGTTGTATAAACATCATCATCATAAATATTTATAAGATATATGCAGGATGTATGAAAGACTCACATAGACTGAAGAAAATCATCATAATCATGAGAGGATGAAATAAGTATAATAACACATGTGAGTCATCATATAATTTGTCAATCACTTTCAGTTCATCAAGAATATCAATTCTCAAAATGTAAGTATCATTTAAATCTTTCGAAGACATAACTTTCACAATTCCACTTTCAAATCACTTCACCGTTCACCATAGACACAAGGAAACACACACACTCTTTGGGAGATCCTATAACCGACATAAACCATGTGAGCTACATGGAGTCCAACGTACAACCCATGTTGGGGAGAGCCGTCCTATCCTTTCCATCTGAGTAGGACTTCCAATATCAATCCAAAAACACTAGTGATCACTATATAAATCAGCCTCAGGCTCATATCCTACGGGGGAACGTAGTTCTAGGGAATCAAGGTCACTTTATACCTCCCACTCGGTGCTAAATATTACTCCCGAACTTAGCTCAGAAATTTAATTCAGCCTCAGGCTCACATTAAAGAAAATCCACAATAAACACTTAAACAATTTTCATCGGGAGCCAATTTACTACCCCTTTATCATAATCAATAAAAACGTGGATTTCTTTCACAGTCAAGTTCAAAATAACTCATTCACGAACAAATGGTCAAATCATTCAAAACATCTCAAATATTCAACATCAACGTGCATATAGCACACATTTTCTGAAAGACACAATTTCAAATGGGGTTCAAGACCCAAATATCAAAATCATAGTAAATTTCTTTCAAGCATCATGCTTTAAGTCATAATTTCATATAAATTCGACTTTTCAAAGTCATAAACATCATAATCTCAAGATCACCAAGATAGAATATAAGTTCATGCTCCAAAATCATAATAAACATATAAAAATCATATCTTCGTAAAGAAAATTACTTTTGGGCACAAGAACGAGAGATTGTTCTTGTTGAAAAGCCCCACATACCTTAAATGATGAACTTTAGATCGATACTCATACTTTAGATGTTAATCGTGCCTTTGAATGATGGTTCTTGGAGTTCTTGAACTAGGAACTTGGAATCTTAAATAAATTTGCAGAATTAATGGTGAACTTTGGAGGTTCTTGAAGTTGGATGTAGGAGCTGAGGGTTTTCTTTTTGAGGAAATTTGATGAAATATAACATATAATGCTTCTAATAGGCTTTAATATAGGGTTTGGACGGATTTTGGGTGAGGGAAAATGACCAAAACGCCCCTAAAAATTAAATAATTCTCGAATCTGTCAATTGGTGGACTGTTTTGATAGTCTGAAGTAGATCAAATATAACGTTTTACTCCGATATCCAAATTGGATGAAACCAATTTCATTAGAAAGAGGACTCTCATATATTTCCATTGATATATAGTATCTCACCCAGATCATTGTGTACGAGGAGTTATGATCGTTTGAATTTGACCTAAAAATTCACTTTTGATAGGCTAAAGTAGATCGACCATAACATTTTGCTCCGATAGACAAATTGGATGAAACCAATTTCATCGGAAAGAGGACTCGCAGATATTTCCATTGATATATAGTAGATCACCCAGATAATTATGTACAAGGAGTTATGATCATTTAAAGTTGGAGCAAAAATACGTCAGGCCTCAGTACTTTTTTTCTGGCACATTTTACTGTTCACTACTATTCACGGTTCGATCGGAATGTTCATAACTCATCGCTCGGGTGTCCGTTTTGGATGATACACATATCGTTGGAAATATTATTTGATACTCTACGCAATCGTGGGTCATAATCTAAGACATTCCACATGAAAAATTTATAATTCATTCCAGAAGATAGAACCCAACACGTTTATGCACAAAATTTCAACGAAAAATTTCCCGGGGTATTACATCATCTCCCCCTTGGAAACATTCATCCTCGAATGTCGATGAATAAGTATAGAATACCATGGAAATGAGGAAAAAAGGCTGGGATAACGAAATCAATCCACTTACTTCACTCCAAACTTTCGAATAATTCATAGAACATGCGATTCATAATGAGAATGGTCACATAGTTGGATCTTAAACAAAGGAGACTGATTTGAAGGAATCGATATCTATGGTTTATTCAGAGACTGAGAATCAAAGGTCTCAAAGGGGATCTCATCAAAAGAAGGAACACTTGCGCCCAAATGAAACGTCCCTCAACACTCCCTCCAAAAGATTCAAATGACATTGTTCGGGGAGAAAATGAACCATAATTTTATACAATCCTATCATATGGGAACAAGGACCCATATGTCATAAATTAAGATAGGAATTTCTAGGTCTTGGAAAACATAACTCCTTGCTTCCAAACTTAGAAACACTTCCCAACTATTCCCTCGACTATGTTCAAGCCTAACTCCAAGTACTCATGAGATACGCCACATAACACTATAATATTAATATATATCATGAACCTCAATACACACTGAGCCTCACAACTCCTCACTTCAAACATAACTCTTATTGCTACTCCAACAACCACATACAATCTTATACTAGGGATCCGCTAACTTGCGGTGCATTATTTTAGATATACATCCATAACATTCAAGCCTATACTCATAACCACATACGCACTTCGCATATGCACCTCTAAACGAACACTCATAAAGCATCTTCCTCGCTTTCTCTAAGATTCCATCAACTACATCATTCACACATACTGGTCAATTCTTTAAACGGCACACATAACATTTTCTCAACCAATTGAACTATACACAAAAACTCTGTATTACTATTCCTACAACCTCATAGAAGTGCATAAAACCAACGCACAACAATCTTTCCAAATAAACATTTAAAACATCAACTAACCACGACATGTATCAAGGACTTAGCCTCAATCTAACTTTACTTCACCGCCGTGAGCACACCACCTTCTATCATAGATAAGGAAGTATTTTCTCTCCCTTCTAGATAACTGCTCAACACCATTAGCTTGACTTAATGAAAAGGTCACAAAATTTTAAATCATGAATACCTAAAACATGAAGGGATAATGTAAATAACTTGACTCTCTCTATTGAGGCCTTAGGAATAAAATATCAAATACAATGGGTTCATTAAGGTATCAAAACTGAAGATACCCATAACGAAAACTGAATCTCACTGATCAATAAGAGTATTGCCTGAGTACTGGAACTGAACATACTGTAAAACTTAAGTATATGAGTCATGGGCGGCATGCCCTGAATTTAGAGCTCATAACTTATGGAATGTGATTCCAACTGCTAGAAGAACTGGAATTTCTCATTTTTGGAAACTAGAAGAGTATGTAATTCTCCATCACGCGTATGAACATGAATTAAGATCATGGAACTGAAATGTAAAGCATGAGTAGGTTTTGGGTCAGCTGAAAATACTGAAATAACGTTGGGTCAAGCACCGATCTTTCTCACAACAAATTTACAACTTATTGGTACTTCTACTAAAATGTAAAATCTTGACTACTTGTTTTATCATCTCCCTCTTAGCTTTAAGCCACCACTCAAATTCTCAAATGCTTACTAATTTCGAATCTCCACGAACATCTCTATCCCTGGAATGTACACCATATAGTGCTTCAACTCTTATTTCTATTAGCTCAACTTGAATACTTTCTAACCTTTTGATAGAACATGCTACTTCTATCTTCTCCCTCTAATACCATGCCTATGAACTTATGTTTCTAACCCATAAGAATCAAAATCACACTTAAGAGGCTCAACATTTCCAATCATATGCCTCGCCTTAACTTAGCCATCAAAACATCATCCATCGTCTAACTAGTATTTATCCATCTAACAATCCCATGGCATGACTCACTACACCACATATACTAATCCTCGAAATTAAAGAAGTCCCATAATATCTTGGGTGAACTTTCTCATCATAATATAATATTAAACTTAATTACAAGTCAACTACACTTAAACTCTTGTGTACACTGTTCAAGCCTATTAGGTCACTTCCGGCAACTAATACGATTAATTCGGAAACCGTCACATTCGGTTTCATGATCACCAATCGTTCAAACTTAAGGTCTCACACTTCACATAATTTACAACTCCATCTCACGCATAACTCCCACATGAAGATTATAAAACAACACATCCATGAACACTAGCCCACTTAAACTTCATAACAATAATAATTGGTCCTAATCATATAGCCTATCTTATTCACAATCCATTAACACATCCTTCTTTCACCCGTCACTACTATCTATCCTTCATACACAACTTAACATAGTTCATAGCTCTCTACGTCTTAACTTAACTTCCTCTTGCATTCTGGAGAGCGCCTAGATTAACAACACTTACCCACCAAGTACCTTCATCAATAACCTATACTTTTCTAACACCACAAATACCATCAATAACTCTTTCCTTACCCTAAGCAAACAACAATCCACCTTAACTAATAACTCCTCCT
This sequence comes from Capsicum pubescens, assembly GCA_030864215.1. Taxonomy (NCBI): domain Eukaryota; kingdom Viridiplantae; phylum Streptophyta; class Magnoliopsida; order Solanales; family Solanaceae; genus Capsicum; species Capsicum pubescens. Next base: position 110,051,853 of record CM061548.1, on the reverse strand, counting down.
CTAACTTTCACTAAACTAACAAACAAGGGTATATCACTTCATTACTAATTCAATCATAAGCAAAAATTCAGATATACATATTCAATAAATCGCCCTTACCACCTTTCTTGTCACTACACTTCTAAACCCACACTTTCAACTAACACAGAAACGACAAGATAAATAACAAGTTGCTAGTGAATCGAAATTGGCCTCACACGGCTTCACTAGACTTTGGTTTTGTGTTTTGATCAAGAAAGTTATATGAATAACTAAGTAATTATGCTAGTGAATCAAAATAGGTCCCACACGGCTTCACTAGACTTTGGTTTGTATTTTGAACAAGAAAATGAGATGAATAACAAAGAAGCTATGCTAGTGAATCGAAAGAGCCCCACACGGCTTCACTAGACTTTAATTTTTCACAAACATAATGATAACAAGATTACATAATACAAGATATAGAAACTTGACACACAACATTCAACGATCTAAGAATACACCTTACTCTATCTTAATTAAATAACTCATAAGAATGAGGGAATAACTTTCAACTTAAGGAACTTAACACACTAGAGAGCTCCTCTCAAGCCTTTTGTGTAACTTTTGAAATTTCTTCTAGAAAATATAGAAGCATTACCTGGGGAAGAACTGGAGCTTGCGAATCATGTTATCTCAAAAATAATACATAGAGGGAGAAGTATAGATTAAGATTGTAGATTCTGAGAAGGAATCTGAAAGCACATCTAACCTAGGCTTAGTTCACGACTTCTATGAACATGAATAAAGTACTTCAATCTTTGGAACTCAAAAGCACTGACAGGATACTTTCTAGCTCTCTTACAATCCCATAACTATCTAGGGAGAATTAAGCTTAACTGTTTCTGATACCTTGAAAATAAGGTAGAGTTGGCCAGAATAGAGTAAGATCTGAATCTATATAAGCTTCTTAGAGAACCTTTTTATAGCACGATCTTAGACTTGAAAGAAGGGAAATATTTCCTAAATGACTTGTAGCCTCTCGAAGAAAAGTACAGACGTCTCTGTACCATTCCGCAAGAATCTACTAGACACCCTAGGACACTTGAACTCTGTGCTCTGATACCAAGTTTGTAACACCCTGAAATTGGGTCCCGAGACGTCACACGGTGCATAGGGTCACAAGTGACCCCAAGCTAACCCTTCTACGGGCATAACTCATAAGCAACTGAATAAAAATACAAATCCATTAAAATCAGCAGAAATTAACTCTTTTCTGAATCAGATCGATACAAAAATGGAATTTTACAGGATTAGAATTCTGCAATTACAACCATAATTGAAACAAAATACATCAACTTCTACTGACAGTCTATGAAGCCTCTACTAGTACTGACTGTAGGTAGCCGGGTCATGACTCCCGACTACCCCAACTAAATACGACTTAAAAAAGAAAATACAACACTATAAACTCTGCATAACTAACACAAGCCCTTGAATCAAAAGGATTCATCACCTGCTGACTGGATACCATGAACTGACTGGATCCAAAGGTGCAACTATACCTTGTACCTATATTCCAAGAAAATGTAGCCCACATACGAATATGTGGGTCAGTACCATGGAAAAATATTGAGCATATGGGGGTGTATGCAGTTGTATAAACATCATCATCATAAATATTTATAAGATATATGCAGGATGTATGAAAGACTCACGTAGCCCGAAGAAAATCATCATAATCATTAGAGGATGAAATAAGTATAATAACACATGTGAGTCATCATAGAATTTGTCAATCACTTTCAGTTCATCAAGAATATCAATTCTCATAATGTAAATATCATTTAAATCTTTTGAAAAAATAACTTTCGCAATTCCACTTTCAAATCACTTCACCGTTCACCATAGACACAAGGAAACACACACACACTTTGGGAGATCCTATAACCGACATAAACCATGTGAGCTACATGGAGTCCAACGTACAACCCACGTTGGGGAGAGCCGTCCTATCCTTTCCATCTGAGTAGGACTTCCAATATCAATCCAAAAACACTAGTGATCACTTTATAAATCAGCCTCAGGCTCACATCCTATGGGGGCACGTAGTTCTAGGGAATTATGGTCACTTTATACCTCCCACTTGGTGCTAAAGATTACTCCCGGACTTAGCTCAAAAATTTAATTCAGCCTCAGGCTCACATTAAAGAAAATCCACAATAAACACTTCAACAATTTTCATCGGGAGCCAATTTACTACCCCTTTATCATAATCAATAAAAACATGGATTTCTTTCACAGTCAAGTTCAAAATAACTCATTCACGACCAAAAGGTCAAATCATTCAAAACATCTCAAATATTCAACATCAACGTGCATATAGCACACATTTTCTCAAAGACACAATTTCAAATGGGGTTCAAGACCAAAATATCAAAATCATAGTAAATTTCTTTCAAGCATCATGCTTTAAGTCATAATTTCATATAAATTCGACTTTTCAAAGTCATAAACATCATAATCTCAAGATAACCATGATAGAATATAAGTTCATGCTCCAAAATCATAATAAACATATAAAAATCATATCTTCGTAAAGAAAATTACTTTTGGGCACAAGAACGAAAGATTGTTCTTGTTGAAAAATCCCACATACCTTAAATGATGAACTTTAGATCGATACTCAGTTTTGAGATGTGAATCGTGCCTTTGAATGATGGTTCTTGGAGTTCTTGAACTAGGAACTTGGAATCTTGAATAAATTTGCAGAATTAATGGTGAACTTTGGAGGTTCTTGAAGTTGGATGCAGGAGATTAGGGTTTTCTTTTCGAGGGAATTTGATGAAATATAACATATAATTCTTCTAATAGGCTTTAATATAGGGTTTGGACGGATTTTGGGTGGGGGGAATGACCAAAACGCCCCTAAAAATCAAATAATTCTCGAATCTGTCCTTTGGTGGACTGTTTGATAGTCTGAAGTAGATCAACCATAACGTTTTACTCCGATATCCAAATTGGATAAAACCAATTTCATTAGAAAGAGGAATCTCATATATTTCCATTGATATATATTATCTCACCCAGATCATTGTGTACGAGGAGTTATGATCGTTTGAAGTTGACCCAAAAATTCACTTTTGGTAGGCTGAAGTAGATCGACCATAACGTTTTGCTCCTATAGACAAATTGAATGAAACCAATTTAATCGGAAAGAGGACTCGCAGAGATTTCCGTTGATATATAGTAGATCACCCAGATCATTATGTACAAGGAGTTATGATCGTTTAAAGTTGGACAAAAAATATGCCAGGCCTCAGTACTTTTTTTACTGCACGTTTTACTGTTCACTACTATTCACGGTTCGATCGGAATGTTCATAACTCATCGCTCGGGTGTCCATTTTGGATGATCCTCATATCGTTGCAAATCCTATTCGATACTATACGCAATGGTGGGTCATAATCTAAGAAATTCCACATGGAAAATTTATAATTCATTCTAGAAGATAGAACCCAACACGTTTACGCACAAAATTTCAACGAAAAATTTCCCGAAGTATTACAATTAAAGAGAGAAATAATATGACTCAATTTAGCAATGATAACCATTCCATTTAAATTCTAGAGCATGTTCCACATTAAATCTAAGCTAGTACTGAACAAAGCAAAACAACTGAGCATAAATAAAAAAAATATGGTATAAAAATGGGTCATGGCTAAGGATACGAAATAGTGAGGAACTGATGAGGAAGGTGGAACAGGTGTTATCGACTGTGTCAATTGACGAATGAATTCAATATTTTCATCCCTCTATCATTCAAGGTCAAGCTTCAAAGTCATGATGCTAGCCTTCAGGACCTCTTATTCCACTTCATGACTGTCTTGTGCAGCTTCTAGTTTAGATTTTGTTTCTTCTCAGCTAAATTATTTCTTTATTATCAATTATTTCGAATGAGTGTTAGCCCTCCTTATTGAAATAGGTAGGGCAACATGATTCATCTATTCAAGAACATCCATTATTGTTTTATAAGTTTAACCTGAACTAGGACTGAGAAGTCCCCAAAAAATAGCCAATTAGGAACTAAAAGGAAGAGCATGTCCCTTTTCATTCTTCAAAAACATATGTTGCATGTGATTGATGATCAAGTTTTGCAAATTCATGATACAAAAACTGATATTTTGGTTGAGAGAGAAAGAAATTTCTGATGTAGAATTAACATAATTGTGCACAACTATTTGAGAGAGCCAAAGAAAATTTGGTCAACCAATTCGTCAGCATCATAGGACAAGGGGATGATGAAGTGTGAGGAATGGTATAGGTGTGCTCAACTGTTTCAACTTAGACAACCTATGCTTATGTCAGTGTAGAGCATACCTGATAAGAAGAACTTTGTGGTCACAATTGCTTGCTTGTACCTATTTTCTGCACAATCTAATAAAAAATTAGGTTAGAAGAGTCAAAAATCTGATATTGGGAGACACAACTAAATGTGCAAAACTGAATCGAATAATATTTTAGCTAATAAGATTAAAAAGAAAAATGATTATTCGAGTCAATCATTGTGGAAAATTCATGCAATTTTAATCATCCCCATATCTAACCTATTTCTTTCAAAATACTCTCTACTTAGTGCCTTTGGTGCATCTCCAGTCATTTAAGTAACCCACAAAGTTAACATTTTTATAGCCCTCAAGAGTGAAATTACTTTCATTTGAATACCATAGTCTCAAGCCATTGATTCCCATGAGATATCTCAAGATTCTTATGACAGCACCAATTCTTATGAATTACCAACAAAATTATCATCAGCTTGTGTTGTTGTTATTGTTGCATCAATTTCTTAAATTGTTGTTCCCCCTATCAATATTCCCTCATTCTGTAAAACAGTTGAACCAGGTGGTACAACATATTCCTGTGCATGCTCATCAGTTTCACTGTCATCCTTTTTTTAAAAAAACAAAAAAGAATCTCCCTTGCTTTCCCTTTACACGAGCACTCAAAATCTGACCATCTTTGAAAAGTCTTTTGTTTTAGTTCTCTCAAACTTTTCAGATCTAGTAATGGTGCTCTTTTTACCATCTCCAAAAGATCCATTCCCCCTTTAAATGTGGTAAGTGAAAGGAACTTTATTTGCTTCCAGTCATATGACTTGAGCAAGCTCTATCTATGTACTAATTTTGCTTGCCTCCTTTCACTCTCACTTGCAAAAAAAATTAGGGGTTAACTTTAGGAACCCAGACAAGCTTGGGTCCTTTCTTATGACAAAAAGGATGTATTAGGTTCCTAGTAGCCCATCGAGGAAATAGGTTATGTGACCTGTTTCTCTGACTAGTTTTGACTTTATTGTTAGCTTGTGCTAACATAGAATCAAATTCTTTTGCTAGGCTTATGCTTCTTGATTTTCTTTTTGCTGCAACTGGATATTCAGTGGTTGGATGTCCCAGGTTACCATAAATATAACACATATATTTAATAGCATTAGAACTTTTATAACATCCCAACCAAGCCTTTTCATTGTGAGTTCTTTGACCTAACTTATGAACAATTCTTGAAGAATTTGTCTATCTATTAGCTCTTTCAAGATCAAGTTTCAATTCAGAAACTTCTTGACTCAGTAGACTAACTATTTTCTTTTTCACAAAGGAATTCATGTTTAATCTTAGTCAATTCTGACTCAATCTCTTCTTGTTCCTCACTCTTGACCTTTTTTTCTTTTTCAAAATGGGACAATTTTAGAATTTCAGATTTAAGGGCCAGGTTTGATGAATCAAGTCTGCTAACCTGTTCCTTAAGAGTGCAGTTTTCCTTTTCAACATTTTTCTCACAAGTTTCTAGATCAATAAAATCAAACTTGAGACTTGCAGGATTGTTGAATAACTCATCCCTATCAGAAATTAATTCTTGGAAATCATCAATTAGAGCACTCATTAAGGAAACAAGTTTTTTTTTAGAAAATAAATGCAACTTCTCTTTGAGTTCAAGAATACTTACCTCAGAGTTTCCATCATCTTCTTCCATGGTTGAATCTCCAATGGACATGGGAGAAGTTTCATCATCTAATTCATCACTTTCAGATTCCCTATTTAGATCTTCCATTTCCATCTCATAGGTCCTCAAATTACCAACTAACTCATAAAGAGACATTCTAGTGAGATCCTTAGCTTCTCTTATGGCTGTAACTTTGACATTCCACTTAGACTTTGGTAGGACTCTCGATACCTTCTCTACCTGTTCCTCAGTAGATAAAATCTTTTCTAGATATGATAACTCATTTACCAACAAAGTTAACCTAGTTATCATTTCTTGTAGTGACTCATTTTTCTCCATTTCGAAAGCCTCATATTCAGTGATAAGTAATACAATTTTGAATTTTCTCACTTGGCTTGTTTCTTCATGTGCATTCACCAATGCATCCCAGATTTGTTTAGCAATGTTGTAATTAGACACTCTATTGTACTCGGTTGGACCAAGACCACAAACAAAACTATTTTTGACTTTTGCATTCTTTTGTAGTGCAACAAGATCTTCTGAGGTGAATTCCCTCCTTACCTTTTTCACTTGTTTTCCATCCACTGTCTTCATGGGAATTGTTGGTCCATTGATAATTCAGTCCCATAATTCATAATCTACACTTTGAAGAAACGTTTCCATCCTAGCTTTCCACTAAATGAAGTGAGACCCATCAAAGAGTAGAGGTCTAATAGTGGATTGACCTTCACTATGACCAGTAGGGGGTGCGGAATTCATCATATTGATCTTTGTCTTAGGTGCTAACCTTTTTTTAACACAACCTGCTCTGATACCACTTGTTAGAGTACGTGCCTTATTGACCAGTGACTTTAAGGTAAGAGTTGCCTATGGATGGAATGGAATGCTTGACGTATTCCAAGAAAGCAGTAAAACAGGAAGTAAAGAACACAATGATTTTTATGTGAAAAACACCCGTCTCAAAAAGGTGTAAAAAAACACGACCTGTACCTCTACAGGATTTAACCCCAACTTCAATAAATAACTCTGAGCCTCAACAACGACTGATTACAAAACTCTTGTAACCAACAACTAGGAATTATAAACTCTAATTCCTATACCTCAATAACTAGGAATCATAAACTCTAATTCCTATAACTCAACAACTTGGAATCATAAACTCTAATTTATATGACTCAAAAATCACCCTTGACTGTTGAACCTACTTCGAGTTATCCCAAACTTGAAGTTAACTCAACTCAGTATTGTTCCTAAACAATCAATCTAGAAAATCAATAAATTATAACTTAATAAGAACAATACATTTAAACTGACTCATGAACGGTAAAGTTTAATCCTGTGAAATAGGTTCGTCAATTTGTTCCTTTGTACTGGCAGCACTCAATTATGAACTTTCTCAATTTGCTCATGTTTAGCCTTTTATCTCTATGTAAGAGCGCAAGTTATTCTGAATAATACATCTTCTATTTAAGAACAACTCTCCAAAGAGTCATTGTTTATTTAAAACTCCTCCTTTTATCAAAACTCTCATTGCATAGAATTCTACTTCAAGTGAGACTCCTTCTTCAATTCAAACTCTTGTCTCCTTAGTGTTGTAGTCAAACTCCAACTCTTTAAATCAGCACATGTTTATTTCCTTGTGTTTATCTGAATTAGCCACCCATCTGGTCCTTCCTTGATTTTTGCACGTTTGTCTTTAATCATCGATGATTCTGCAACAAGTTTCAGCTACACGAGACACTGTGTCTGTGAACCAGCTTGACTGACATGTTTCATATCACTTTGTTGGTTTGTCAATCATCAAAACTACATCGTAACCAACAAATTCCCCTTTTTTTATGTTGACAAACCTCTTATCTTTGTGCATTAAAACATCTTCACCTGTAGGCACTAAAGTATAAAACACTATAATGAACAAGCTAGTCAATGGATTATAAACATTGCACAACCCTCTTATCTTCCCCCTTTTGACATCATCAAAAAACCATTTCAATGCAATAATATACTAGCCCAAGTGATTTGTAATGCTATTCATTGCCAATGGGGATATCACCAAAACAATGAGACAAAGACTTTAGTCAAATAGTAATGTATTAAGGAGAGCAAAAATATGAGTCAATTTAGCAAAGATAACCATTCCATTTAACTGCCAGAGCATGTTCCACATTAAACCTAAGCTAGTACTGAACAAAGAAAAACAACTGAGCATTAATAAAGTAATTTTAATTTATAGTACTGAACAAAGCAAAACAACTGAGCAAACCAACTAACCAAAACAACTGAACAAAACAACAGGGCAAAACAAAACAACTGAACAACCTAACCTAGTGTTCAGTTATTTTTATTTAATAGTTTCCTATGTATGAAGTAAGTTGCCTAACGTGTTCCAACAAATTGTTAGTAAAAACACAATAATTTTACATGAAAAACACTCGACTCATGAAAGGTGTAAAAAACCACGGCTTGTACCCTACAAGATTTATCCCCAATTTCACTAAATCACAATGAGCCTTTTGACAAATGATTACAAGTCTGTGTAACCTAAGGAATTATAAATTTTAATTCCTAAACAACTTAAAAACCTCCCAAGTTAAGTGTTCCCAAGTCTTCTAGTTATCCCAACTTGAAGACAACAATCTTAATTCAATTTATAACACACTAAAACTATGATTATTTCCACATTACAACACAATAAGCAACTCCTAATACATGAATGCTAAAACTCTTAGCACAATACTATATTAGGACTAGGCTTTTCAATGTCTTCCTTCAGAATTCATGTAGCACTTTGTAAAGTCAATCTGCCAATTGCTTTTTTTGCTATGTAAGTTCGTGAGTTACTCATCTTATATTTAAATACAACTCTTCAAAGAGTAGTTCTTCAAACCAAACTCCTCAGCACACGAACATTCATTATAAAGAGTTCTACTTCTAGTGAAAGTCCTTCAACTCAAACTCTTGTGAAATGGGGAGTAAATATGTCTATATACTTACAGATTTTGAAACCTTCAAATGTGAAAAATGGTCAATAAAATATCACCCTTATTTATTTATTTTACTAATTTATCATGGCAATGGGAAAAGAATTAGGAGAAAAAAATTTAGTTCAAAAGATTGAGATAGTTTTTCCTTTTTTGTGAACTTCTTGAATAGTTTCAGATTACCCACAAAAGTAAAGAAAAATAAGTTAAATCAAGAATTAATGTGAGTATAAAAGGGACTTTATCACTATAGGAAAAATTATAAATATATTTCAAATCAAATTTGGAATGTTATATGTAAGCACTATCTTGTGGGTTATATTGTTCTTCTTCACTTCATATTACCCTTGTTCGTGATAATTAATGATTAACTAACACGGTCTGATTTTTAGTGGCTTAGATTATATAGTTTTAATTTGAATTGCTCATTGAAGCTGGTGAAGTTTGTTTGAAAATACTATACTCCGTAGGACGTGGTTGTTACTCTCTAGAACACAGGGTGATTTTCCTCAATAGATTATGTGTTACTGTTGTCAATGTTCTAGATATTGTTATAGGAACCAGGTTCCTAGTTCGAGTAGTTGGTACAGATTTCTTTCACACGAATTTAATATAGGTTCAAGTTTGATCCCATACAGGATACTGAAATATAGGTTCTTTATACAAAAATGCTAGAGTTAAACCCCATGCTAGATATTGAAATAAACTTGTTAATATGCACCAATTTCTGCCAACTCGGCCGCATACCTGTCATTGTCACACCTCACCGGCAACGCATTCAGCCTGTGCACCGGATCCATAACCCTCAGCATATCCGATCCAACACCAAATCCACCATTACTTGCTCCAATAACAACTATCGCAACCAATACCTCACACAATTTGAACAATCTATAAGCCATCGATATCGCATTCGCGAGGGTCATAGATTCTACAAATTGCAGTAGGTATTGGTTACAACACCGGCTATTGGTGCTAGTAATGATAATTCTGGTGTTGGATGGGATATGACAAGGGTCATGAATCCATGCAAATAAATTTATTTCATATTCAACTGAGCGGCGGAAAATCTCCTGATCTAATACAAACAAAATGAAGAAATAAAAAAAGGAAGTAATTTTGCTAGAGTATATATATGTTAGAAAGTGAGAAGAACACCTTTGGGTGTTGAGATACGTTGAAAAAATGAGGAGAAAATATATCTATATTTATAAGAGAAAATGGTCAACAATGTAGCAATCCATATTTAATTTCTTGCTAATTATTTTATGGCAGTGGGAAAAGAATAAGGAGAAAAAAATATCAATTAAAAGATCAAGAATTTTTCTTTTTTAGCAATTTTTTAAATAGTACCCATACATATAAAGGAAAATAAGCTAAGTAAAACAAATATAATATGAATTAAAAAATTAATTTATTAATTTGGGAAAAATTATAAATCTATTACCAAATCAAGTAAAATAGTTAAAGAAGACAATTCAATGTAATATTTCAAATTGAATCCATGGATAATAGAATAAGAAACATTTGGAGTGTCATGATTATTTTATTTTGGAATGGTAACACATTAAAGTATATACCCTATTAGACTTGATGTCACAACTAGGGTTGGGCATAAAATACTAGAAACCAAATTACCGAACTGAATCGAAGAATTTGGTATTCGATATTTGGTAATTCGGTATTTGGTATGATAATTGGGAGTAAAATTTTAAAATTACGGTATTTGCGTTCGGAATTGGTAAAAGATATTACTACCATTTGGTATTTGGTATTTACCGAATACCAAATTATTGTTAACTGACCATAGTCTATACTCCATAGGCCACGAGTCCAAATTAATATTCTACAAAAGGTCAAAAAAAGCCCACAACCTAAAAGTCTATAATACTATATTCATTTTAAAATATTAAAATGAAAATCACTTTTAAAATTTTTATTGTTAGCAGCAGTGGACAACATGTTCAAATATGAAGTTATTGTTTCATATTACTCGCGTTTTCTTCATTCTGGTTCTATCTATCAAGACAACCTGAACTTGTCTAGTCTTGATGCAACTTGTAGGTATATCTAAGTTATGTCCAGTGAGAGAGTTAATGCAAAGATACTCATTTCCTGCCATATCTAAGTAACTAAATTATCAAAAAGGTTTGACACTATGTTGTATGGTTTTAAATATCTCATAAGTTATTCTTGATGAAGGGATTAGTGAATTCTTTTATTTAAACTCACTCACTAGTCACTACGAGGCAAATATTTGAGAAACAGATGTGGCTATTATCTTCCAGAGTCATTTCTGCATTAAACAGTTATTATCTTAAATCAGCAGATGATGAATGAGCTATAAAACATCACTGATGAAGTGTTAAAAAGTGTTATTTCCATAAGGCATAGGGCAGAAACTTTATCTTGTGTTTTGATTCAGCTCTAAAGTAAACTATTATCGTTGGCCTAGAGTAGAGTCTACCAAATTTAACTTTAATGTGGTATTACCAAATACCGTACCGAACCGAAGTTTAATTTACCGATTATCGAATTACCAAACCAAAGTTTAATGGTATGGTATTTGATATGTACTTTCATTACCGATTATCGAATTACCGAATCCGAATTATGATAATACCGAACAGAATACCGAACGTCCACCCCTAGTCACAACTTAGAAGACTAAAATAATAGCAGTATCACTAAACTAATATTGACCCTCCGTAAACTCATTTAATTATGGACGTATAATTATTTAATCTCCAACTTCAAAACATTGACCTTTAGGATTTTAACATCTATTTAGATAAGTTGTTATAAATACCTTAAAGACCATATTGCGCAATTAGTTTTTTTTTTCCTTCTAAATTTGGTCACAGTATCTCAATCAACTTTCAATTATTTAATTATGGGGTCCTATCATACATCTATAAACATAAATCACACACTCTTATTTTTATATCCAGAGATAAATATACATGCATATATTCTACTCCTTTTCTTTTTGTGTACCAAAATATGACTAGAAAAGGGGTACGTCAGGCAATAAGAAATCTCAATGAGGAAAAGACAAAAATCGAGATAAAAGATTTGTATCACTATGTAATCAACGACACCTCGGTGTTTAAGCCAGTTGAAGTTTCATAATTTTTTTTTTTTTGAATGGTAACATATTAAAATCTATACCTTATTGGACTTTTATGTGTAACAACTTGGAAGTCTAAAATGGTACTATAACTAAACTAATAAGTAACTATGCAACAAAATGATATATGTTTACATGTTCATAGTCATCATCCTCCAAAAGGCTATTTTGACTGCTTGATAACTCGAAGCACCTGAATTGTCATATTTGTTCATTCAAATTTAATGGATGTGCTTCCTCTTCTTGAATTCTATTTACGTGTTTATAGTCATCCTCAAAACGGTCATTTTGACTATTATATGAGTTTTTTGAAACTTAAATTACCTAAATTAATTATACTTTATGGACGAAAACAAACTCTGCGAGGCTTATTTCTCTGAAAATTAAAGGGTTTGCAAAAGTCTATAATACTATATTCATTTTAAACTATTAACATGAAAATCACATTTAAAATTTTTATTGTGAAAATTATAAAAAATAGGAGATTGGGAAAATTCTCATTCATATGTTAACGATCTTATATTCATGAGGAATAGTAATGTCAAACTAAAATTGATAGAAAGTAAATCTAGAGAAGGAAAAAAACAAGGAAATAAATTTGTTAAAAACTCAAAAGTGTTTGTAAGATAATTATAAGCAATAACATATATTATCTTCATAACGCATGAGTGACAAATTTTACAAGAGAAGCATTATTGAATATTTTCTTAAAATACTATTATTAGTTATACTTGGTAAATCTAAATTCGACTAGTAATGTATTGAAACATCAGCTCTTCTAATCTTAGTTCATTAAAAAATAATCCTATAAGATTTGGCCACTTATAATCATTAAAAAAGGTTCTGAGAGTTCAACATTAAATCAAAATGCAAGCACAAAAATAAAGAGAAGCCTCTATTTCATAACAAAGGGACCAAAATACTTGCAACAAAAAAACAAAAAAAAAAAGATGGGCTTCACGCACAAGAAAGCCCAAAAGTCCTTGAAAACATAACTGCTAGGCATCAGGATAGAGGGGGTGCATCTGAGGCATCTTCACTCTCATCGTCTGAAAGACCCACATGATCATCACTCTCAGAGTCATTTTCGGATAGAGCCTTCTCCAGGGCTTCTCTTGCAGCATTAGCAGCAGCTTCAGCTTCGGTGACAGCCATGGGAAGATCTAGGTCTCCGTCTTGGATATCAAGAAGGGTGTCCACCCGGGTCTGTAGGGACACCCAGCAACTATCCAATTCAGCCACATTCCTGTCATTTCTATGCCTCACCTGCAATGCATTCAGCCTGGCCTGAAGTCGCGCTCTTTCCATCTCATTTTTAGCATGCAACTCAGCCAAATCAGCCTCTAGGTTGGTCACCCTTTCCTGCAAGGCATGGTTCCTAGAGTAAAGGTAAGCACGTATGTACATTATCCCTTGAAGAGAGCTTACCATGTAGCTCCATTTGACAGGCTTGCAACTTCTTATTCTCAGCCTGGAGCCTAGCATTTTTTGACCGGAGCTCACTTGCCTCGGCCTGGAGCACACTCATTGTGGATTTTAGATGCTCCACATTGCCAGAGTGGACCAAAAGCTTATTCATTTGATTTCTTGCTTTTTCTCGGGTGACGATGGCAAATTGATGGGTCTATAAGTTAAATGCAGAAAAAAAGGAAAAACAGTTAGTAAAATTACCATGAAAATGTATTTAGATGATTAGTAGTGCCCATTTTACTTGTTGGATAGAGGTGATCAGCTAAGTGAATGAACTTTTCAAGTCCTGTTCCTCTAACCTCACCTTTTCCTCAGGCCCAAGGAAGGCCTCAAACAGTTTAGTTGCCACCGAGAAATCATTTAGAAGATCCACCCCTGGATGAATGTCTACCACAACCCGATGACAAGGAGGATTCATATCACAACCAGGCATATTGGCAAGCTCCATCATCTCCTGGTCACTTGATGACGCTCCAAATGTCTCCAGACCACCAGTTGGAACCCATGCACGAAAGGCTGAAGGCTTAAGAACTGTCAGTTATTCAATTGTACCCCTTTGATGTCGGAGCAAATGGGAACTGATCACTTCAACGTCAGGTTTGGTAAGATCCGGAACCCTTCTCCTTTTTGTGGAGTCGGGTGTTGCATAATGGGAAAGCTCACGCCCAAAGTTGGCCCCACATGTAGTAGGCAACCTCACAACGTGCTTTTCGCTGAAAAAACCAGCAAGAATCTTAAAAATTAAGAAAAGGCATCAAAAATATAAAACAAAACAATAAAGAAATGCCCTTTAAGATGCTTACTGTGATTTTTGTCCCAGGACTGGAGTGTTCTTGTAGACATTTCCTCCAAAGGTTCGTTCATAGGGGCTTTTCAACTTTGACTTCCGGTAAAGCAATTTCCTTTTCACCCCTCTTCTTCAGAAGGAGGCATCGGTGGGGGGCTGTCCGACAAGGATGTGGAAGAGGAATGTTAGGAAGAAGACATATTTAGCCATAGATTAGTAAAATATTTTATTTCTAAAATGTTGTAGTAAAATATCCACCTTGTTATTTTCTTGTAAAATGTTGTTGTGAGCTAAAACTTTGAACCTGATGAATGTATGTAATAATTATTAGCTTGTAATTATATTTATTAATTTAGACAAAATAGTAAAGTATTTTAAAAGTAATAATTTATATGCATTAATGGTAAAATAAAAGGACGAATAAATCTTTAAAAGAGTTGTGATACCAAATTTGAATTATATATAATCTATAAAATAAGAAAAATGGACACAATTTCATAGACTCCTTAAGACTCGCTATAGAACGTGTTAAGAATATCTAGGTGTAAAAAATAAGAGAAGAAAAGTTATGCTTGAATCATAAACTTTGAAAAGTAGTTAAAATTAAAGAATACAAAAAATACCTCTACATACCACAAAAAAATTGAAGAAGATGACCAGATAAAAAAAATCAAATTATCTTTGACGGATAAGCTATCTTTTTTATTTCATTTAAAATATCATTAAAATATATAGTATATGTAAAAGATTGAAACTCATTCTCTACTTCGTTATACAAATATGATTTTCCTGTCAGATTATCGGATGATGAATTATAATGTGAGAAATTTGCTAGTATGGGTGAGAAATGAAAGGACATAAAAAGAGAAAAGTACCTCTAGGTCTTGAGATACAATGAAAAAATAAGGAGCAAATACACCTGTATTTATAGGACTATGGAACCTTCAAAATAGCGTCCTTATTTAATTTTTGACTTATTATTTTGAATGTTTACATATTAAATCTATACCCTGGATTTATGTAACAACTTATCAGTCTAACTAACCTTCCATAACCTTCCATAAACATTTATTTCTTAATTTATAAGAACTTATTTTAAGCTTTTAATCACTTGAGATAAAAACTCTATTTTTTTTAATCCTATCCAAACATGCTCTAAGTCTAACTATCCTTCCATAAACTTATTTAATTATGAAAGTATACTTATTTAGTATCCCACTTCAAGATTGATTTTTAAGGTTTTACCTACATCTATTTAGGTAAGTTACTATAAGTAGCTTTATAATCAGATTGTGCAGTTAGTTTCATTTATTTTCGTAAGTTACTATAAATCTGGTCAGACTATCTCAATCAAATTTCAATTATTCAATTATGTTGTCATAAAAGCTAAACATCTTAATTTATATCTATAGATAGATTAAAACTCATATATTCTACTCTTTAATTTATTACATTCCAAAATATGATTGAAAAGTGGGTACGTTGGTATGATACCTCAAACTTTCGAACTATGATTTAAATCGTTCCACGTATGAAATTAAAATTTATAATTTTTGACTGTGGGATGTATAACAGATGTAAATTATGGTCGAAAACTCTAGCACAAGATTAAGATGAAAGCTTTTCTTCTTAACTAACTATAAAATACGAAAATACAACATTAAGTTGCTAATATCCACAATGACCTATCCAAGAAGAGAAAAAAGGGATAAGTAGAAGTCATCTATAATGGATAAGTAGAAGTCATCTATCCCCAGATTTAGCTACAATTTCTAAATTTAAACAATATCATCTCATTGGCCTTGTTTCTGCACCGCTTGTGGCATCACAACCATACCTTAATATTTATTCAAGGTGATTAAGGTGAGAGAGCGAAATTCTAGACGAAAGGAAACAAAAGCTAGTTAAATATGAAACCTACCTTCAACTTATAGTGAATGATCAAGGAAAATATATTAGAAAATTAGAGCAACCTGTCGAGGAGAAAGAAATGGTGTTAAACAAAACTCTAGTTCTTAAAATCTTAGTTCATTTAATCTCGCTTCAACACTTATGATTTGGCCACTAGTAACCACTAAAAATGGTTCTGTGAGTTCAACCATTCAATCAAAATGCAAACACAAATACCATTCAATCAAAATGCAAACACAAATATATAGAGAAGTTTTCTATGAATGGAACAAGTTCCCCAACGTGTTCCAACAAACTATTAGTTAAAACACAATATCTTTATAAGATTTAACCCCAACTTCACTAAACCACAATGAGCCATTCAACAAAAGATTACAAGCCTGCGTAACCTAAGGAATTATAAACTTTAATTTTAATTCCTAAACAACTCAAAAACTTGCCAAGGTAAGTGTTCCAAAGTCTTCGAGTTATCCCAACTTGAAGACAACAATCTTAATTCAATTTATAACACACTAAAACTAAGATTACATCAACATTACGACTCAAACAACCCCTAATACATGAATGCTAAAACTCTTAACACAATACTATATTAGGACAAAGTTCTTGAATGTGTTCCTTCTGAATTCATGTAACACTTTGTAAAGTTAATCTACCAATTATTTTTCTTGCTATGTGAGTGAGTGAACCACTTGAGTCACTCATCGTCTATTTAAATACAACTCTTCAAAGAGTAGTTCTTCAAACCAAACTCCTCAGCAACACGAACTTTCATTACAAAGAGTTCTACTTCTAGTGAAAGTCCTCCTTCAATTCAAACTCTTCTCTCTTTAATGTTGTTGCCAAATTTCAACACTTCAAATCTGAACATTTTTATATCCTTTGAGCTTATCAGAAGTTATCATATCTGTTCCCCATGAAGATCTCCAAGTAAATTCGAAGGGAGTTTAGACGTGAAAATTTCTAATTAACAAAAGAAAATTTTCTTGAAGAAATTTATGAAACTGTTTGGTAAGAAAATTCCTACGAAATACCCCAAAAAAATCCACAAGAATAAATTGTTGCAAGTAAATTTTTATGAATATTTAGCATATACACCTCATGGAAATTTTCAAATAATGATTCCCATGTAAATCACTACATACATTTCACAATTAGACAAAAATCTATTCGAAACCTCCAATAATCTTCAAAATTATCATTTGACACAAGTCTAATGTAAACCATTATAACTAATAAAAAAGATAATTCATAACATCCGCATCAATAATGTATGATTCTTAATGATCCAAAACAAAATATTTCAAACTTTAGTCCTCAACAATACTACCAACCATCAGGGTCAGAATCACTTTCATTCATGTTGCCAGAGCCATCATCACTTTCATCCATATGCTTGGTTGTCTTCTTGAGATGATCGTTCATTTGAAGATGATTTCTTGTAAACATGCTTCTTCAATAAGTCAAATTCCTTCCTCATCCTATTATTTTGTGTCACTCATTCTGCAACTGTGCATACAAATCAACATTTGAAGCATTTACATAGGACTTAATCATCTCGTCAAGTTCTTCCGGCAAAGTAGATGTTGATTTCTTAGATGCCTTTACACTTCGACCTAGGGATCCAAGACCTTTGACACTTCTTTTTTTCATTCCACCAACAGATTAAACGCAGATATCGATTTAACTTAATTGAGAGGGCCTACTAGCTGGATTAGTTTCTCCTTCCACAACTTATGCACTTTGAGCAGCTAATATTTCTTGTTTCTTTCTTTCAAGCTCATTCTGCATAAGAATAAGTTATTTCAGACTAGATATAGTGCCAACAAAAAATATATTATTAAGATAAATTATATTGGATTCTAGTATCAAATATAAGCACAACAAGCAGCAAAAACAAACAACATGTATTAGCATATAAAGTATCTGAAACTCAAGGTTGGTTCCAGATTATTGTGGCTATTAAAGCACCAAGGCCACAATGAAATGAGAACAATAATTCAAGTATTGTCTAAGCAGTATCTTTTATTGAGAAGTCCTGGAATTGTCTAAGCAGTACTTTTATTTGAGTTATGATATATCAATATTAATGAAATACTGCAGTCAGATTTGTTAGAAATCATAAACTCTAAAACTCAACAATCACCCTTGACTATTGAACTGTAACACTCCGCATTTTTGAGCTAGAAATCGAACAGTCATTCCTATGTGCGTAAGCTCTAATTCTATGGTTTATGCTTAGATTCATGTGTCATGATCATTCTCCTAGTATATGAAGTGATTATGAGGTGAAAAATGTTCATAGAAATGGCCTAAATCAAAGTTGAGCTAAGAACCTTCCATTCATCCAAAATTGTATAGTCGATTCTACAAGGGTCTACTTTGAACGTAGATAACTCTTTTTACACATAGAATTTTTTCACTCAAGACCCACCAAATTGTAGATAATTGAATTAGCTTTCCAACGATACCAATTTCACCAAAATCCAATAACCGAGCAAAAAGTTATGGCTTTTTCCGTGTGAGGCAGTAAGCCGACGCGATCATCACGCGTCGCGTTGAGATCGCGTCAACACGAAACCAGACGCGGATATAAGGCTGTTCTACACATTATTTCAGTTTCTAATAGGTTTAGGGGCACCGTGGTTATTTCCCCTCACCCAAAATCCGTCTATAAAATAGAATTTCAGCTCCAAGAAGCCAAAATTGCTTATTTTACTCTAATCCACTCAAAATCCAAACCCTAATCCTTTTCCTCAAGATCAAGAATCAAGATCTTAAATTCAAGATTTCAAGAAACGAATCAAGATCCGGGTTCCTCTCTTTCTCCTAAAGAATCTAAGGTATGTGGGGTTTATCCTAAAACTACATGGGCTTGTTGAAACACTTGAATATGATATAAAGATTATCAAGCACAAAATTACAAAGGGGTATTGGAAACCATGTTTTAAATTATGCATCATGAATGTTTTAATGACATTGTTGTTTTGGCCTTTAGGTCTCTTCCCCTTAAAATTGATTTAGACGTATATGTATATGTATGAAAATTTAGATTTAAGATTGTTTGAGAGCACAAATTATGAAATCCCTCTCTTGTAATGAATTTAAGTGTATGATCTTATTATGAATGGTTTGACATGTATGATTTATGATTTGAAAATTGTTTTCTCAATATCATAGTATTTGGGCATGATTTAGAGATGATGAGAGGGAGTTTCTTAATATAATTATATTCTTGTGTCAAAGAGAAAGAATTCCAAGTGATTGAGAACTTAGATATGACCACCTTATGTGTTTGAAATATTGAAAAAGAGAGTTTCTTGCATGTGTTTACATTTACATGAGTTTTAAGAAAGAGTTCTTTGAATTGATTTATTGATATGGTGGTTCCAAACCTTATATTTTGAAAACAGAGATTATAATATGTTATTAACGGCTCAGAGATGCGACTTGCAAGTCAATGGTATGATGATACCATATAAATGTATGCCATAACAGAGCTAGAGTTTTTCAGAGTTTGATTTCAAAGATTAAATGTTTTAAAGAGTTTAAAATGGATTTAAAGAGGGTTAGGTGGTTACCCAAAGAAGGCTTGAGTTCAAGTAATTCTTTGCCTAAAATCGTATTTTGCCGATATGGGTATATTATTATTGTACGCTAGCGATGGCCCTGTGCTGTAGTAGAGACCGAGACTCCGGCCTTTGCGGTAAACTTGGGTTAGGGGATTGGCTGCCGAGTTAATGGCAGATTCTATATATCCCGTGGAATTTCAGATTTGTAGGGTATACCACCTAGCCCAGAAGTAATATAAAGAGTGTCACAGAGTTCAGATGATTTTACAGAATGTTTTAAGTATGCCCATGTGATTCTTACCATATGATATATTTATGAACTATTTTAAATTATTTTTCAGACAGAAGCGAAGTTTGCGGTGGTGAGCCTTTTTTTATTCCGGAAGGCATATCTCTTTTCAGACATATTCTTTTTACTTTGGTTTTAGTCCACTGGGGGCCTTGTCCCAGGTTTTAGACAATTATTGATGTCATGTGTAGTAGAGATTCCATAGACTGAGAAAGATGTTGTTTCAATGTTGATAAACCTATTTCCTCATTTTTGAACAAATTTTAGAGTATGACCATGATTCCGTTTACTTTTATTTCCGAAAATTTTATTATATTATATGAATATTATGCATGATTACCAGATTTAGAAGGGTGCTTGGGTGTCTTTGGTTCGGGATGCTTGGGTGTCTTTGGTTCGGGATGCTCATCACGGACAGGGTCTTGGCTTGTGTCGTGACAAACTTGGTATTAGAGAACGATTCATGGCCCCAGGGTGTCTGCGAAATCATGTCTAGTAGATTCTTGTTTATGGATGTGTTATGCACCACACTTATAATCAGGAGGCTACCGAACATTTAGGAGTTGTTTCCCATTCTTTCATACTCTAGTTCGTACTATTGAGTAGTCCATAAGAAATTTATCCAAGTTCATTCCTCATTCTAATTTCATGGGTCATGTCTTATTGTCGAGGCGTTACAAGTATAAGAGTCTAGCTCCCCCAGCGATGTGGTTCTCTCTGATTGAGCTATCCAGAAACGTTATCAGATAGCACAAGGACTTGAGAAGAGTCCAGTAGTGCTTCAAGGTGTATTGATTCGTAAGTATACCGTTATCTTGATGAAATTGTATTTTCCCAGCCTGAGGAACAAAGTGTATTCAGTCTCTTTTAATAAAAGATTTTTGTTGGGGGTGTGATGCTTAAGGATAATTATGTGTAGCAGAATATTGGAACTATATTTCCACCCGAGTAGTAGCATATGTTAAAGTGTCATGACCTATTGGTAGTGAGAAGGTGTAGAAGTTGGTGACATAAAGTCACAAGGTTAGCAGTCAGAGCGAGGGTGACATTTTCGTAAATAAATAGTTTTAGTGCTATAATCGTGGACTGAAGAGTGGGTTGCCATTGTATAGTGATAGACTAATGCGTAGAAATATTTGTGAATTATAGGGTAGTATGTGAAGGATGTGGCTAGCTATGATTATTATCTATTCGAATTAGGGAAGAAACCTAGAGTTGATAGTTATGGTGGTTATAGAGATTAGTTATAGGTTGTAAATGGAAAGGATAGATTAGTTAAAAAGTTGTAAGTAGAGACTCATTAGTGTTTATTGATTTTTGAAGATCATTATGATGTATGATTAGGTAAGTATGATGCAAGAAATTAGAATATGTTGATAAGATTGAAATGGGTTATATTGCAAGATTAAGATCGACCAACCCAATCATGTGACTTTACCCCTTTGATGGTCCTTTCTTTAGTAGTAGTAAACTAGAACTTCAAGTGTGAAGGTATGTAGTGGATTTTGAGTGGTAATAATGAGGTTATGGCGGGGTTGTGATTGTAGGTAGTCGCTAAATAAAGTGAAGTATTTGGGTTGATTTCCTAATTTGATGGACTAGTGTAATATGTTGCATGCTTTATCGGTGGTATATAATTGAGGCTAGACAACGGGCTTAAACTTTAGATATGGAGTGTAGTAGTGAGAATAGTAGCTCGAGGTTGATAATGCATGTTTTGTGGGAATTAATTAGTAGGCTTGATGTGGTGTGTAGAATGACATAGGTTGGCAATTTGTGAAAAAGGGAGTGGATAAATGGTGGCATATATACTTGAGGACTAACGTTAGAAATGATGATTTGTGGTTAAGTCATTAAGATGATAAGAGTTATATTCATATAAGAATAAGTTGAACCCAAGATGTCATGTTGTTAGATAAGGTTGTATGGTATAAGCGTCATATGTACCCAACTTGTATTTTGAAATTTGTAGCACGGAGAAGTTTGGGGAGTTGCTGTATAGTGTTCATTAAAGTTGAGTTCAGGAAGTGTAGGTAGGCAATATGCGCCTTTGGCACAGTTTTACAAAATTTTTTAAGTTGAAGGTTATGTGATTTGAGGTGTAAAGATAGTATTCTAAGGAATGGAAGATGAAGTGTTAAATGTTTAGAAGTGTGGGTGTCTATGCCCATGAAAATGTTAGTCATAAGGTGATGACTTTGGAAGTTAGAAGATATTGTGATTAGTGTTCCCATAAGGGAATGTCCTTGAAATAATTTAGTGTCTTTGAATTAGAGATTAATGAGAGGAGTTGTGTTCATGGGTATTTTGATATCCCCTTTTATGATAGGGAATGTGGATATGTGCGCTCATGAGAGTGGGAGGTGTAGAGTGATGGATGTAGAGACTAGTGGGAGTTAAGAGTAGCATTTAGAGAAAAGCAAGGCCTTCAGAGTATGGTTCTTCAGAGAGAGTTTCGAGTTTATGTTTATGGTGATGTCTTTTTTATGTTGAGGGTTGTGGCTATTGATTTTAATGTAGAGATATGTCCGCAAGTCTAGGGTTGTGACTTTGGTCTAAGGAGGAGATGGTGAATTAAAATAGTTCCCGAATGTTCTTAGATGGAAAGTTGTGGGGTGAAACCATGATAAACCTATTTCTACTCAAGCATAATTCTCCTACTCCTATTTGGGAGAGTATCCTACTAATTACATCATTCATTCAAGTCATGCCTTTGCCTACGGTTTGAGTACTCTATGGACTTATGTTTATGATTTGACATCCAAACTAGAAGCAATTATGTCTCTCAGTAATCCAGTATTTCATGTATTCAAGTCATATGTTATGTTGTTCGTGATCCATAAAAATCTATGTCTCTCAACATGCTTGGTACAAAGAGAATATGTTTCTATATGTCACCAATTCATCCTATGTTGGGTTTAGCCCAAGTGATAAGGTTTATGCAAACTCATGGAAAAATCTCAGTTCCTTAAGCGAGGAGAAATCGCTTCAAGCATAAATCTTTGTCTTAGTTATAATGTAACACCCTGTAGTATTCTCGACTCAATACCACTCTTGGTTGCATATGTAGAGAGGTGTCAGCCTAAAAAAAATTCTGATTGTTAACAGACTCAGTCATATTTTTGATCTTATAACTTTCATCATTTTCAAATAGATCTTTCTGACCTTGAGTAGTAGATTTTTGAGTCAATTCATGTTCAAGAGTGTAAAGAGGTTGTTCCAGGAAAGTTTCAAATTTTTCAGACCGCGTTTGAGATGCGTTTGAGTGAGCAAACTAGTGGATCAATGCGATATTGATGCGTCGCATCGATAATCATGTTGGCCAAACCTGTGTCTCGACACGATCTCAACGCGTCGCGTCACCAATCGCGCTGGGTGACCAGTTCATCTTACTGATTTTTCTTGTCCAGGAGGGTAATATAGTCTATTTTCCTTGTGTTGCCTTGATATGTGCACCAATGTTTCTCACTATGGTCTATCCTAAGAATTCATGTTGTATTGTGTCTTCCGAATGAATCTCTACTTATGATCTAGACACTTTATATATGGAGCGCTCGTGGTTATTTTATCGTATCTTCATATCCCTCCTTGAGTAGTGCAATAAGTATATGTTATAGTCTTATAGTGTTACTTCTATTCATGAAAGTTATGCTTGGGTCCCTTAATGACCCTTCATATTATAGTATAATGGTGGTTGTGGAAGCGTGGTGATGTGTTAGGTAGAGGAGTAGATATTCTTGAAGGTTAAAAAAATTGATGTGATTCTTGAGCTGAGGCTATAGGTGAAAAGGGAAAAGAAGGAGATGAACTTTTGTTGTGTGAAATAACTAAGAAGGAGGAATGTGGCGAAAACATTTGTTAGGGTTATTGAAATTGTTGGTCTTAGTGGGGAAATCCATATAGTGGGTATAGTACTGATTAGGCTTGAATGTTGTAGTTGTTGAAAATACAAATCTATGTGCTACATGGTTAGTACTCTCTAAATGAAATCTCGAGGGTGTTTGACGACAATATTCTTAATGGGATGTAAAGTACAAGGTCTAATAGTTTAAGTTATCACCTTGTTACTCCAAGATAGGCTTCAGCATAGCAGTACTAAGTGGTGGAACTCATATTCTTGTGGCTAGATGTATGATTGGAGAATTGTAAGTTGGAAATGATGAAGTGTGTTATTTGTTGTTTGGGGCATAGATGAGTAGTGTTTCTAAGTGTAAGGTCTATTTCGTTGTATCATGAGAGGTGGAGAATGATTCTAATCCTATCTTCCACGAAATATTATTTCATTATTAGTACCAATATAAATCAGGTCTATGATCATCAAATATAGCCCTTCCTTATATTGTGAAGATTATGGTGCATAGAGCTCATGTGCAAGATCATCCCTATGTAGTCCCATTATCTCATGTTTAGTGCTTTCACGATTCACTCGGGGTTATCAAGAAACTCGTTTGATTCCATTATATGTGTTGTTGAGAAAAAAATGTTCAATGTGAGACTGCGTTCTTTATTTTAAACTTTCTGAGCTTCGAAAGGTCCCCAACCATCATTCAGGGACGAATGATCCCAAGGGGGAGATAATGTAACTCCCCGCAATTTTTAGCTAGGAATCGAACCGTCATTCCTACATGCGTAAGCTCTAATGCCATGGTTTATGCTTAGATTCATGTGTCATGATCTTTCGCCTAGTATATGAAGTGATTATGATGTGAAAAATGTTCATAGAAATGGCATAAAGCAAAGTTGAGCTAAGAACTATTCATTCATCCAAAATTGGACAGTCGATTCTACAAGGGTCTACTTTGAACGTGGATAACTCTTGATACACATAGAATTTTTCATCTCAAGACCCACCAAATTGTATATAATTGAATTAGCTTTCCAACGATACTAATTTGGCCAAAATCCGATAAACGAGCGAAAAGGTATGGCTTTTTCCGTGTGAGGCAGTAAGCCGACGCGATCTCACAAAATCAGATGAGGATATAAGGCTGTTTTACGCATTATTTCAGTTTATAATGGGTGTAGGGGTGCTGTGGTCATTTTCCTTCACCCAAAATCCATCTATAACATAGAATTTCAGTCCCAAGAAGCAAAAATTGCTTATTTTACTCTAATCCTCTCAAAATCCAAACCCTAGTCCTTTTCCTCTAGATCAAGAATCAAGATCTTAAATTCAAGATTTCAAGAAATGGATCAAGAACCGGGTTCCGCTCTTTCTCCTAAATAATCTAAGGTACGTGACGTTTATCATAAAACTACATGGGCTTGTTGAAACACTTGAATATGATTTAAAGATTATCAAGCATGAAATTACAAAGGGGTTTTGTAAACCATGTTTTAAATTATGCATCATGAATGTTTTAATGACATTGTTGTTTTGGCCTTTAAGTCTTTTCCCCTTAAAATTGATTTATACGTATACGTATATGTATAAAAATTTAGATTGAACATTGTTTGAGAGCACAAATTATGAAATCCCTCTCTTGTGATGAATTTAAGTTTATGATGTTATTGTGAATGGTTTGAAATGCATGATTTATGATTTGAAAATAGTTTTCTCAATACCATAGTATTTGGTCATGATTTAGAGATGATGAGAAGGAGTTTCTTGATATAATTATGTTCTTGTGTTAAAGAGAAAGAATAGCATGTGATTGAGAACTTTGATATGACCACCTTATGTATTTGAAATGTTGAAAAAGAGAGTTTCTTGCATGTGTTTACATGAGTTTTAAGAAAGAGTTCTTTGAATTGATTTATTGATATGGTGGTCCCAAACCTTATGTTTTGAAAACAGATATTATGATATGCTATTAATGGCTCAGAGACGCGACTTGCAAGTTAATGGTATGACGATACCATATAAATGTATGCCATAACAGAGCTAGAGTTTTTCAGAGATTGAATTCAGAGAATGAAATGTTTTAAACAGTTAAAAATGGGCTCAAAGAGGGTTAGGTGGTTACCCGAAGAAGGCTTGAGTTCAAGTAACTTTTAGCCTCAAATCATATTTTGCCGATACGGGTATATTTTTATTGTACGTTGGCGACGGCCCTGTGGTATAGTAGAGAAAGAGACTCCGGCCCTTGTGGCAAACTTGGGATGGGGGCTTGGCTGCCAAGTTAATGGAAAATTACATGTAGCTCGTGAAATTTCAGAGTTGTAGGGTATACCACCTAGCACAGAAGTAATATAAAGAGTGTCACAGAGTTCAGATGATTTTACAAATTCTTTTAAATATGCCCATGTTATTCTTACCATATGATATATTTATGAACTGTTTTAAATTGCACTCATATATTTTGAATTTTCTCTGTGTACCAGTACAACTGTATTGACCCCCTATCTTCCGGGGTATGAGGCTCAGTCTAGAGGTCCTGCTAATCTGTAGAGCTTTCAGACAGAATCGAGGTTTGCGGTGGTGAGCCTTCTTTATTTCGAAAGGCATATCTCTTTTTAGAGGTATTTTTTTACTTTGGTTTTGTTCCACTAGGGGCCTTGTCACAGGTTTCAGACAGTTATTGATGTCATGTGTAGTAGAGATTTCACAGACTGAGAAAGATGTTGTTTCAATTTTGATAAAACTATTGCCACATTGTTGAATAGATTTCAGAGTATGACCATGATTCCGTTTACTTTTATTTATGAAAATTTTCTTATATTATATGAATATTGTGCATGATTACCAGATTTAGAAGGGCGCTCAGTCTTATTGGTTCGAGATGCTCGTCGCGGCCAGGATCTCGTCTGGGGTCGTGACATGAACCCACTTCGAGTTATCCCAAACTTGAAGTTAACTCAGCTTAGTATTTTTCCTAAACAATCAATCAAGGAAAGAAATAAATTACAACTCAATATGAACAATACATTTAAAATGACTCATGAACGGTAAATTTTATCCTGTGAAACAGGTTCGTCAATCTATTCCTTTGTACTGGCAGCACTTGAATCTTCAGTCAGAATTCTCTCAATTATGAACTTTCTCAATTTACTCATGTTTAGCCATTTATCTCTATGTAAGTTTGTAAATTATTCTGAATAATACATCTTCTATTTAAGCACAACTCTCTAAAGAGTCATTCGTTATTTCAAACTCCTCCATTAATCAGAACTCTCATTGCATAGAATTCTACTTCAAGTGAGACTCCTTCTTCAATTCCAACTCTTGTCTCCTCAGTGTTGTAGTCAAACTCCAACTCCTTCTTCAATTCCAACTCTTGTCTCCTTAGTGTTGTAGTCAAACTCCAACTCTTTAAATCAACACATGTTTATTTCCTTGAATTAGCCACCTATTTTGTCCTTTCTTGATTTTTCCTCGCTTGTCTTTAATCATCGATGATTTTGCTACATGTTTCAGCTACATGAGATAGTGTGTCTATGAACCAACTTGACTGACATGTTTTATATCACTTTGTCAGTTTGTCAATCATCAAAACTATATCGTACCCAACAAATTTCTCTTTTTTTATGATGGCTAACCTCTTGTCTTTGTGCATTCAAACATCTTCACCTGTAGGCACTAAAGTATAAAACTCTAGAATGAATAACCATCGAACAACCCTCTTATCTTTCCCCTTTTGGCATCATCGAAAAACCATTTCAATGCAATAATAGACTAGCCAAAGTGAATTGTTATGCTATTCATGGCCACTAGGGCTATCACCAAAACAATCAGACAAAGACTTTAGCCAACATAGTAATGTATTAAACAGAGCAAAAATATGAGTCAATTTAGCAGAGATAATCATTCTATTTAACTGCTAGAGAATGTTCCACATTAAACCTAAGCTAGTACTGAACAAAGCAAAACAACTGAGCATTAATAAAAAAATATGGTATAAAAGTGGGACATGGCTAAGGATACGAATAGTGAGGAATTGATGAGGAAGGTGGAACAGGTGTTATCAACTGTGTCAATTGACAAATGACTTTAATATTTTGATCCCTCTATCAATCAATGTCAAGCGTCAAAGTCATGATGCTTGCCTTAAGGACCTCTTATTCCGCTTCATGACTGTCTTGTGCAGGTTCTAGTTCAGATTTTTTTCTCAGCTAAATTATTTCTTTATTATCAATTATTTCAAATGAGTGTTAGCCCTCCTTATTGAAATAGGTAGGGCAACATGATTCATTTGTTCAAGAACATCCATTATTGTTTTATAAGTTTAACCTGAACTATGACTGAGAAGTCCCCAAAAAAATAGCCAATTATGAACTAAAAGGAAGAGCATGTCCCTTTTCATTCTTTAGAAACATATGCTACATGTGATTGATGATAAATTTTGGCAAATTCATGACACAAAAACTGATATTTTGGTTGAGAGAGAAGAAGAAATTTCTGGTGTAGAATTAACACATTTGTTCACAACCATTTGGAGAGAGTGAAAGAAAATTTGGTCAACCAATTCGTCAGCATCATAGGACAAGGGGAGGATGGAGTGTGAGGAATGGAACAGGTGTGCTCAACTGTTTCGACTTAGACAGCCTGTGCTTATGTCAGTGTAGAGCATACCTGATAAGAAGAACTTTGTTGTCACAATTGCTTGCTTGTACCTATTTTCTGCACAATCTAATAAAAAATTAGGTTAGAAGAGTCAAAAATCTGAAATTAGGACACACAAGTAAATGTGCAAGACTGAATCGAATAACATTTTAGCTAATAAGATTAAAAAGAAAAATGATTATTCTAGTCAATCATTGAGGAAAATTCATGCAATTTTAATCATCCCCAAATCTAACCTATTTCTTTCAAAATGCTCTCTACTTAGTGTCATTGGTGCGTCTCCAGTCATTTAATTAACCCACATATTCAATATTTGTATAGCCCTCAAGAGTGAAATTACTTTCATTTGAATACCATAGTCTCAAGCCATTGATTCCCATGAGATATCTCAAGATTCTTGTGACAATAAATACAACTTCTCTTTGAGTTCAAGAATACTTACCTCAGAGTTTCCATCATCTTCTTGCATGTCCGAATCTCTAATGGCCATGGGAGCAGTTTCATCATCTGATTCATCACTTTCAAATGCCCTATTTAGATCTTTCATGTCCATCTAATAGGTCTTCAAATTACCAACTAACTCATCAAGGGACATTCTAGTGAGATCCTTAGCTTCTCTTTTGGCTGTAACTTTAACATTCTACTTAGACTTTGGTAGGACTCTCTAAACCTTCTCTACCTGTTCCTCAGTAGATAAAACCTTTTCTAGAGATGATAACTCATTTGCCAACAAAGTTAACCTAGTTATCATTTCTTGTAGTGACTCATTTTTCTCCATTTCGAAAGCCTCATATTCAGTGATAAGTAATGCAATTTTGAATTTTCTCACTTGGCTTGTGTCTTCATGTGCATTCACTTATGCATCCCATATTTTTTTAGCAGTGTTGTAATTAGACACTCTATTGTACTCGGTTGGACCAAGACCACAAACAAAAATATTTTTGGCTTTTTCATTCTTTTGTAGTGCAACAAAATCTTCCGAGGTGAATTTACTCCTTACCTTTTTCACTTGTTCTCCATCCACTGTCTTCATGGGAATTGTTGTTACATTAATAATTCTTTTCCATAATTCATAATCTACACTTTGAAGAAACGTTTCCATCCTAGCTTTCCACCAAATGAAGTGAGACCCATCAAAGAGTAGAGGTCTAATAGTGGATTAACCTTCACTGTGACCATTAGGTGGTGCGGAATTCATTATATTGATCTTTGTATTAGGTGCTAACCCTTTTTAAGAAAACCTGTTCTGATACTACTTGTTAGAGTACATGCCTTACTGACCAGTGACTTTAACGTAAGAGTTGCCTATGGATGGAATGGGATGCCTGACATGTTTCAAGAAAGCAGTAAAACAGAAAGTAAAGAACACAATGATTTTTACGTGAAAAACACCCGGCTCAAAAAGGTGTAAAAAACCATGACCTATACCTCTACAGGATTTAACCCCAACTTCACTAAATAACTCTGAGCCCCAACAATGACTGATTACAAAACTCTTGTAACCAACAACTAGGAATTATAAACTCTAATTCCTATACCTCAATAACTAGGAATCATAAACTCTAATTCCTATAACTCAATAACTAGGAATCATAAACTCTAATTCTTATAACTCAAAAATCACCCTTGACTGTTGAAACCACTTCGAGTTATCCCAAACTTGAAGTTAACTCAGCTAATACAAGTATGATCATGATTATGGCACTTTTGAGTATTTTTGAAGACTAGTCACTAAAGGGCCCTTTTGTAATTTTGTCTATTATTGTAATGTAGTATAAATAGAACATTGTAGGGTTTATTTCTTTAGTTGATCATTATTATTGAAGAATACTTCTCTTAGAGTGAGAGAGATTCCAATTGAAACTAGGTCATAACATAAGGGTGGATTCTCTTGTGTGTTGCATTTTTCTTGATACGTTGGTGCTTGGGTGGTGGACGCCTCTCTTGTGTCAATTGTAAGAGTTAGGTGTTTGTTGTGTGAAGTTTTAAAGGTCCAAGAGTGGAATATGCTCTTGGGTTGTTAATACTACATCAACACTTGTCTAACTACCTATCTTGTATCTTGTTTTAGTTTCGGCTTCTTGTGTTGTTAATGTAACCCGTTTGTTCTTGTTGCTATTGTAATATTGTGGAGCTTCATCTTGTGTTGCTAAACTTCTTGTTGTCTGGCTGTTTTGGTGCATTAACACCTTGTATCCTCTTCTTTCTTGTTCTAGATAGTGAATCCGAGAGAGGTCCCCATTTGGTCCACGATTTGTTGTCATTTGTGGACTGTGTCGGGGTGTGATTTTGTGTTCCCTTGTTTGTTCCGTATCATCAGCTCAATATTTTTACTAAACAATCAATCTATAAAAGCAATAAATTACAACTTAATAAGAACAATACATTTAAATTGACTCATGAACTGTAAAGTTTAATCCTATGAAACAGGTTCGTCAATTTGTTACTTTATACTGGCAGCTCTTGAATTTTCAGTCAAAATTCTCTCAATTATGAACTTTCTCAATTTTCTAGTGTTTAGCCTTTTATCTCTATGTAAGAGCGCAAGTTATTCTAAATAATACATCTTCTATTTAAGCACAACTCTCCAAAGTCATTATTTCTTTCAACTCCTCCTTTAATCAGAACTCTCATTGCATAGAATTCTACTTTAAGTGAGACTTCTTCTTCAATTCCAACTCTTGTCTCCTTACTGTTGTATTCAAACTCCAACTTTTTAAATCAGCACATGTTTATTTCCTTGAGTTTATATGAATTAGTCACCCATCTGGTCCTTCCTTGATTTTTGCACGCTTGTCTTTAATCATCGATGATTTTGCTATAAGTTTTAGCTACATAAGACAGTGCGTCTGTCAACTAGCTTGACTGACATGTTTCATATCACTTTGTCAGTTTCTCAATCATCAAACCTACATCGTACCCAACAAATTCTCCCTTTTTTATGATGACAAACCTCTTTTCTTTGTGCATTCAAACATCTTCACCTGTAGGCACTAAAGTATAAAGCACTAGAATGAACAAGTTAGTCAATGGGTTATAAACATTGCACAACCCTCTTATCTTCCCCCTTTTGGCATCATCAAAAAACCATTTCAATGCAACAATATACTAGCCAAAGTGATTTTTTATGCTATTCATGGCCACTAGTTCTATCACCAAAACAATCAGACAAAGACTTTAGTCAACATAGTAATGTATTAAAGAGAGCAAAAATATGAGTCAATTTAGCAAAGATAACCATTCCATTTAACTACCAGAGCATATTCCACGTTAAACCTAAGCTAGTACTGAACAAAGCAAAACAACTGAGCATTAATAAAGTAATTTTTATTTATTGTACTGAACAAAGCAAAACAACTGAGAAAAACAACTGAACAAAACAACTGAGCAGAACAACCTAACCTAGTGTTCATTTATTTTTATTTAACAGTTTCCTATGTATGAAGTAAGTTGCCTAATGTGTTCCAACAAATTGTTAGTAAAAACACAATATTTTTATATGAAAAACACTTGACTCATGAAAGGTTTAAAAAAACACGGCTTGTAGGGTGTATCCCCAATTTCACTATATCGCAATGAACCTTTCAACAAAAGATTACAAGTCTGTGTAACCTAAGGAATTATAAATTTTAATTCCTAAACAACTTAAAAACCTCCCAAGTTAAGTGTTCCCATGTCTTCTAGTTATCCCAACTTGAAGACAACAATCTTTATTCAATTTATAACACACTAAAACTATGATTATTTCAACATTACAACAAAATAAACAACTCCTACTATATGAATGCTAAAACTCTTAACACAATGTTATATTAGGACCAGGCTCTTCAATTTGTTCCTTCAGAATTCATGTAGCACTTTGTACAGTCAATCTGCCAATTGCTTTTTTTGCTATGTAAGTGTGTGAGTTACTCATCTTATATTTAAATACAACACTTCAAAGAGTTGTTCTTCAAACCAAACTCCTCAGCGCACGAACTTTCATTATAAAGAGTTGTACTTCTAGTGAAAGTCCTTCAACTCAAACACTTGTGAAATGGGGTGTAAATATGTCTATATACTTACAGGTTTTGAAACCTTCAACTGTGAAAAATGGTCAATAAAATATCACCCTTATTTATTTATTTTACTAATTTTATCATGGCAATGGGAAAAGAATTAGGAGATTTATTTTACTAATTTTATCATGGCAATGGGAAAAGAATTAGGAGGAAAAAATTTAGTTCAAAAGATTGAGATAGTTTTTCTTTTTTTTGTCAACTTCTTGAATAGTTTCAGATTACCCATAAAAGTAAAGAAAAATAAGTTAAATCAAGAATTAATGTGAGTATAAAAAGCCGCATGGGCGGACCGACGTTCAATTTTCGGGTGCTCGAGCATCCACTAAACTCGACGTAGAAGAGGTATAATTATATAACAAACAGTGAAAAAATGGTAAAATATATACAAAAGCACCTAGAGAACAAAAGCATGGTTGGGTTCTTTGGCTTTAGACATAACTTTCATGTCTCCCATCATAAGATCGAATCCCTGTAGTTGCATTGTTTAGTAAAAAAAAATTTTGAGCACCCACTGTAGACACCTAATTTCGTCCCTCCCCGATATCGTTTTTACATATTGTTTACCCTATCCTACCGTGTACCCTCACTCGTGTGATAATCCCTCCACAAAATGACAAAAAAACAACTAACCTTATCTTATCCTAACCACCTACCCAATAAAAACATAACACCTCACCACTACCCCCTACCCCACGTTACCCCACCCCCCCTCTCTTTTTCTTGTCCAAAAAGAAAGAGCACAATATATACCCACACATACACCACAAAATAAAGGGGGAGAGGAACAAAAAAAAAAGGGGAAGAAAAGAAGAAAAAGATCAGGATTTTTCTCTCTCTCTAGACTTACACTCTCTCTCTCTCAAAAAAACATCGTCGGCGGCGCCCGAAGCTCCGGCCACCACGACACTACCACCCCCACAACCGCGTCGTCACTCCGACCTCTCTCTCCGACGACGACGGCAACAGAGCATCGTCACTCTGACCTCTCTCTCCAACGACGACGGCAACAGCGCCGTCGTCACTTCGATCTCTCTCTCTCCGACGACGGCAACAGCACCGTAGTCACTGCGACCTCACTCTCTCTCTATTTCTCTCCGACCAGCAGCAAAAACACCAACTCCCTCTCTCTCCCCAATCTTCCTCTCTCTCTCTCTTTCACTCCAATCATTCTTCGGCGTCAGGCGCAGAAACAGCGACGCCGGCGACCAGCAGCAACAAACGTCAACAATCGACCCATTTCCCGTCACTCCATCACTGATTTCGTGTACGGGTCTTCTCTTTTTTTTACAAATTCAGTCTCGGTTCGTCTGGTATTTCTTATTTCTTCATGCAAGGATAGTTGAAAGTTGATGGTTTGGGGTTTCGAATTGAAGAACTGGGTTTGTTTTCGAGTTTTTGTTCGGTTTGTGGATTATTCATCGTGAGGTTTTTGTCGTGGTTCTCCGATCTATCCGGGTGAACTCGATATCGCGTTTGGAGTTGTTCGTAGTAAGGTTCTCCGATCGAGTATTCTGGTCTTCGGATTTCTTATTATCGACAAGGATCAATTTCATCGAGGTCCATTTCTTCTAACCGAATCTTTAATTTATTTTGACTTTTTATTAATGTTGTTGGTATGGATTATTTATTTATCGTGTGTTTGGTTTGAATCTTCATTGTTTGTGTTGCGTTTGATGTTGGTTTCGGATTATGAGATGTGATTAAAAAATCGAAGCATGCACTAATCATATGGTTTAAAAGGAATTCAGGGCGCGAGTTAAAAAATCGTTAATGTGAATTAGGATTAATTTTGATTTGTTGTTGTTTCGATTCGTCGTTATTGTTACTTTTATGTCTAATTATCAATTTCGTGATAGTATCATGGTAAGTCAAGAAGGTAGGCAATCGTAGGTTCGGGTAGGCGAAATTTAGGAATAAGTGTTTCGTTGGATGTTGGAATGTGCGTGTGAATGTTTCTTTTAGTTTATCGTGTTTAATTTGGATGTATTTATTTAGCCGGGGAATGCCCCGAGATAGCTTGTATTTATTCACCGGGGAATGCCCCGACGTATCATGTTGGCGGAAAATAATCGTGATGAAGGCCCATGGCGTCGGGTAAGGCATTGGAGCGTAGTCTAGATTTAGTTTAGATTAGGATTTATATTTTCGTATTTTTTCTATTTTTCGGACTGTATAATTGGACTGGACTTTTACGTTTTTGGACTGTTTTGTTTTGTTTATTGTTTGATTATTTTGTGTTCTTTTGTGTGGTTTATACATTTAGTCGGTACACTCCACCAAGAGACCATGGTCGAACCACGGGATCGAGGGGTGCCTAACACCTTCCCCTCGGTCAACAGAATTCCTTAGCCGGAATCTCTGTTCGCAAACCGGTTTAAGAGTCAAATGGTTTCGAAAAGGATTTTCCAAAGGTGACTTGGCACACCGGATTATGCCAAGTGGCGACTCTGAATAAAAAATGCAAATAATCCTTTTCCGAAACAAATTTTCATTTCTTGTCACATACATAATAAAACTCTTTCGAACTTTAAAAATGTATCCATTTTTTTTGGAGTACGCGTAAAAAAGGGGTGTGACAGCTCTGGCGACTCTGCTGGGGAGCTATTTCAAAATTCGAGCTTATTTTTTTGAGTCGTATCGGCTTTTTTTGGCATTACGAGTGTATAAGCATTGTTTGTGATTATTGTTTTCACTTTTGTGCGTTTTCGTGCTCTTTGTTTATAGTATTTATCCTATGTGTTACAGCTTTATATCTGTCATCATAAGTCTGCCCCCCGGCCTTCTTTCTGCAACAAGTTCGTAGTGCACGTATTGTACACAACCTCTAGTTGAGTCACCCTTATTTTAGGGGGGGAGCCGTCGGTGTTATGGAGTAGGTGGAAAGCAAAGCAACCACTATCGACCATACGTTCCCCCAACAGCCTTGTTAGTGAACCACAACGTAGGTCAGCCTTTAGGTCATGCTTATGTGCATCATGCGGAGACCTAGCAGGACCCACATGGTCCATTGTAGGAGACTCACCTCTAAAGCATCCCTACATGTTAATTGTTGCATATTTAAGGGTAACGTGGTCATTTGACGGACTGATTTGAAAGAAAAAAAATATTTGTTAGGAGTAAGGTGCGTAGGTAAAAAATGAAAAAAAAAGGAAGAAAAATAGAAAAGGTGAGTCGAAAAGAATGAATCAAAAGGAATGTCGTAGTTTATTTTAGAATTCT
This sequence comes from Capsicum pubescens, assembly GCA_030864215.1. Lineage (NCBI taxonomy): Eukaryota > Viridiplantae > Streptophyta > Magnoliopsida > Solanales > Solanaceae > Capsicum > Capsicum pubescens. The sequence goes on along the minus strand of CM061548.1, from coordinate 110,015,978 downwards.
TTATGGCTTTTGTTCTTCGCAATCCAAAAACTCAAAAAGATTTTTTATGTTTGGCATTTGTCTTCTTAAAATACCGTAAGCTCAAAAAAAGAAAAAAAAAAAAGGAGGTTTTGCTTGTTTTTTCTACTTATTTGTCAAAAGAAAAAATAATAAAATGATTTTTTTTAATTGATGGTGTCAGTCTTAGTTAAAGTGTCTAGTTGAAAATTCAAAAAAAAATTATTCGCGTGTTTTTGATTGTGTCTCTTAAGTTAGGGTCAATTTATTAGTTAATCGTTAATTGTTCAATCTGGACGAACTACGCACCCCTGATTCTCCCCTTTCGAGATGTGAGATACGTAGGCAGCCTATTGTTGGTTCGGGGATCTTATTTAAAAAATTCAAAAAAAAAAGAGAGAGAGATTTTATTCACTCTTCACTTAGAGTAGGCGTTTCATATACATCTCTAAAAGAAAACTACAAAAAAGATTTTCCTTTAATAGTTTCAAGTGTCATTTTCATATGAAATTCAAAATTGAAAACCCCAAAAGATTTTTCTTTGGTAATCATAGGTTTCGTTTTGTATAGACATTTTAAAAGTAAAAAATGCAAAAAGATGTTCGTCAATTCTTTTGACAAATTGTTATTTTCGTTTCTTCTTAAATTTTCAAGCAAAAGAATGAAAAAGATTTTAATTGGCTATTTTGGCAAGACGGCCCGAACTACGCAAGATTTGATTCATGTACAACATGATACGTAGGCAACCTACTTTTGGGTTCGATCTAATCATTTTGTTTTGTTGTTTTTCATTATTTTTTCCTCTTTTAAGGAAAACAAAAGCCATAAAGAATGATAAAATAAAGGTAGATAACGTGAGGAAAACAACAGATATTGATACGGAAAAGAAAAAAAAAGAGACGAATAAAAATAATAATAATAGGTGTAGATAAAAATAAGTGTAGATAAAATCGGGATGATGTTGAAATGACCTCGCTACCCTCAAAAGCTGGTAGAAATGAACATGAATTTAGGACCATTTTACCAATGTGATTCTCATGCTTGTTGTGTGCCCTAATCCTAACGGATGTCTTCTTTGATGAGCATGTTCTTTCAGATAACAGTGGTAGGTTTGCAGCACTCTGGCTAGTCACCCATACTTCACTATATCGAAAGCAAAGCTCTCCATGGCTAGCAGGGAGATTAAAAATTTGCTCATTGACCCGGATCAGGATCACAGGGAAGAAAGTTCAGAACACAATGATGAGGTAGTAAGGCTCTGGCAACAGTTGATAGATTTGCACCGGGCATGGGCCAGCGGAATGCCTCCTCCTCCACTCCCTGAAGGTCTTGGGAATATCTCTAATTGCCCACCGCTCTCTCAGGCATAATTCTCTGCTCCTACTGAGTCACCTGAGCACGCGCCAGGATTCACTCCGCGACATTATTATCCTGGCAGTTCTAGTGTGCCCTTGGCAGCTCCCCAATCAAGACCAGCTACTCAGCCAGCGCCACCGATCACACCGGTATTCGTGGCCCCACCACCACATGAAACTCCCATATATGTTGTGCGTCCCACAATGAGGCTTCCTCGGTCTGCCAGTAAGCCAGTATTGAAGGTTCTAGATAGTCAGTATTATGCCCCGGAGCCGACTTTGAGAATAAATGAACCGTATGGGTACATTCAGCCACCTGCATTTCCAATTGATTCAGAGAATCCTGTCGCAACAGAGGAACAGGAAGTCATAGCGCGGAAGTTGAAAAGTTTAGAACAGGCCATGAGAAATCTGCAGGGAATCGGAGGTTATAAGAGTGTTTCTTATAAAGATCTGTGCATGTTCCCAGACATCAACCTTCCACTCGGTTTTAAAATGCCTAAGTTCGGGAAGTATGCAGGACACGGTGATCCCGTGACCCACTTGAGACACTATTGCAACCAATTGAGGGCTGCAGGAGGAAGCGAAGAGCTGCTCATGGCTTTCTTTGGCGAGAGTCTTTCTGATTTGGCTTCAGAATGGTTTATCGATCAAGATATTGACAAGTGGAACAGCTGGGACGACTTGGCTTCTGAGTTTGTGCAATATTTTTAGTATATCATCGACCTGATTTCAGACGAAAAATCTTTGGTCAACATGAAGAAGAAAAGCACTGAAGGTTTTAGGGAATACGCGATAAGGTGGTGTGAACAGGCCACCAGGGTAAAGCCTCCGATGAAAGAAAGTAAGTTGGTAGAGGTTTTCATTCAGACACAGGATGAGACTTATTTTCAACATTTACTCCCGGCAATGGGAAAGTCTTTTATTGAAGTCCTCAAAATGAGGGAGATGATAGAGGATGGAATCAACACCGGACGAATAGTGAGTTTTGCCGCATTAAAAGCCACCACACAAGCGATTCAAGGTGGATCTGGCGCATTTGGCGGTAAAAAGAAGAAAGAGGACGTGGCGACTGTTGTAGCTGGAACCCATTCCTATCCCAAAAGACCACCTCGCCCCTATCCCCAATCCCAAGCCCAAGTCTACGCCCAAGCTCCATATATTCCTCCCCACCATTACTACCCTTCACAAAACCCTTTATATTCCATTTCACCACCCCCTTACCCAGTATATAGCGCGCAGCCATATGCCCAAACCCCTTCTTACCCGCAGTGGCACGCGCAAACTCCACAAAATCATCCATTCGCTCCACCAAATTACCAAAACCCCTCCAGACCCAGTTTTCAGCCTAGGCTCGAGTATAAGAAGGAGAAGACGGTCAAAAATCAATTCACACATCATGGGGAGTCATATGCTAGCTTGTTTGATAGGTTGAGGAAGTTGAAGGTTTTAAGCCCAATTCAAGGAAGGCTTTTAAATCCACCACCAAGGAATCTCGATTATTCTTTAAGGTGTGTGTACTATTCTGATATGCCAGGCCATGATATTGAGAAATTCTAGCATTTAAAGAGAGTTGTCCAAGATTTAATTGACACAAATCAGATGCTGGTCCAGGCCCCGGAGGGTCCAAACATTAACCAAAATCCGCTGCCAACCCATGATGAAGCCAATATGTTAGAATTGATATATTATGGGAAAGAGTCTTTGAGGGGTTATAAGCCTATTGTCAAGATACAGACCATTGAGGAGAAATCGGTGAATGTAGCGGAATCTTTGAAAGCAATGTCATTGATCCAGGAAGGAATGAGAGAAGATAAAGCTCAAGAAAACACAAAGAAGCCCCTGATCACAGTACAGAGCGCCAGAAGGTATGTTGATTCAAGTCAGGATAAACCTAAGTTGACGGTGGTGGGAGCTCTGAGTCAGCCTATCTTGACGGTGAAAGGAGCACTAGCAGTGCCTATTGTCCTCAAACTGGTGACCCAACCTCCGATATTTGATACGAAAAGAATTCCCTAGAGTTATGGGCGGACCGTGATGACCTATCATGGGAAAGAAGTAGTGGAAGATGTAGATGAGGTAGGGGGTTTGACTAGTTCAGGAAGATGTTTCGTGCCTGAAAGCTTAAGAAAGTCCAAGCCAACGGTGAGTGGACCGTCATCTATCAAAAAGCCTATCACCGAAGAAGAAGCCGAAGAATTTTTGAAAAAAATGAAATTGCCAGAGTATTCAATATTAGACCAGCTGAAGAAAACCCCTGCTCAAATTTCCCTTTTATCTTTGTTGTTGCACTCCAAGGAGCATCGTAATGTTTTACTGAAGGTATTAAATGAAGCATATGTTCCAAGGGAGATTACAATCAACCAGCTTGAGAAAATGGTTGGAAAAATCTTTGAGGTCAATCGGATCAGCTTTTCTGACGATGAATTGCCTATTGAAGGTACAGGGCATAACCAGGGCCTTTACATTACAGTGAAGTGTGAAGATTTCTATGTCACTCATGTTATGATTGATGGAGGTTCAGGTGCAAATATTTGCCCTATTTCTTCTTTGTAAAAGCTGAATATTGGTGCTGAGAGGATCAGGCCCAACAATGTATGTGTCAGGGCTTTCGATGGTGCAAAATCAAATTCCATTGGCGAAATAGAACTAGTGTTGACCATAGGGCCTGTTGAGTTCACCATAGAGTTTCAAGTATTGAATGTAGAATCCTCTTACAATCTGTTGTTGGGAAGGCCGTGGATCCACAAGGCCAAGGCGGTTGCATCTACACTGCACCAGATGATTAAGTTTGAGCATGACAGGCAAGAAGTAGTTATTCATGGTGAAGGATATTTGTCAGCCTACGAAGATTCTCCCTTGTCTCTTATTGAAGCAAATAACGTAGAGGAGACATTTGTCTATCAAATTTTTAATACAGTGCCAGTGAATCGTATCCTTGAATGGCAAGTTATACCGAGACCACAATTGTCTTCTTCTTCTATCATGATGGTGAGTGAACTTCGGAAATACGGATTTGATCCAGGGAAGGGTTTGGGAGCGTCTCTGCACGGTATAGTTCATCCCATATGTCTGAGTGAGAACCTGGGCACGTTTGGTCTGGGATTTGAGCCTACAGCTGAAGATCTGAAGATAGCCAAGGGATGGAAAAAGGAAATATAGTCACTCCCTCGCCCAATGCCACTACTCAGTGAATCATTTGTTAAGAGCGGTGTCACGAAGCATGTAGAATTTGAGGTTGAATTGGTTGATGACTTCCAGAACCTTTGTATCGAAGTTGATATGGTCGAAGCAGGAGAAGGTACCAGTATGGCAGACGTGCAATTCATAGGTCCACCTGTCCAGCTAAATAATTGGGAAGTCACTCCTCTCCCCGTCAGGAGGGAGTCTATTTTGTTTTTCTTTCTGTTTATCCGAGTTATTTCAGGGTTGTTATTCAGACTTTAGTTTGTTTATGTTATGTTGGCATCTGTGTTTAAACCTTTCTATCTTTTATTTAATGAAATGCAATGTCCCTTTTGTTTTGTGTCTAATATATTTTGTTTTTCTTTTCTTACACAGTTCTCTTTATGCTGATTCTAATGACATGACATGTATGCGGAATTTTCATCCTGATTTTTAAATCCAAACTAATCAAGATGTAATGAAGAAGGATGGGGAATATGATGAAGAACAAGCACTAGAAGAAATAAGTAAAGAGTTGGAACAGTTTGAAGACAAACCGAATCCTAATTTGAATGAAACTGAGCCAATAAATCTAGGGGATCAAGAAGATGTTAGGGAAACGAAAATCAGTGTACATGCTTTTCCACAGCTAAAAGAGGGAATGATTCAAGCATTAATCGATTATAGGGATGTTTTTGCATGGTCTTATGATGTTATACCCGGTTTAAGCACAAAATTAGTGGCTCACAAGTTGCCAACTGATCCCGCGTTCCCCCCTGTCAAACAGAAGTTGAGGAAGTTTAAAACTGATGTAAGTATTAAAATCAAAGAGGAAATCATGAAACAACTTAAAGCCAAAGTAATTCGAGTGTCTCGTTATCCCATGTGGTTATCCAATGTTGTTCCCATACCAAAGAAAGATGGCAAAATTTGAGTGTGTGTTGATTACCGCGATTTGAACAAAGCAAGTCCGAAAGATGATTTTCCACTGCCCAACATCCACATTTTGTTAGACAACTGTGCTAAACACGAGGTTGCCTCTTTTGTGGATTGCTATGCCGGATATCACCAGATCATTATGGATGATGAAGACGTGGAGAAGACATCTTTTATCACACAATGGGGAACTTATTGTTATCGAGTGATGCCGTTCCGTTTGAAGAATGCTGGAGCAACATACATGAGAGCTATGACCACTATGTTTCATGACATGATGCATAAGGAGATTGAGGTCTACGTGGATGACATGATTATTAAGTCAAAAAGTCAGGCCGACCATGTTAAAGATTTAAGAAAGTTCTTTGAAAGGCTTCGCAGGTATAATCTCAAACTCAACCCGGCAAAATGTGTATTTGGAGTTCCATATGGAAAGCTTTTGGGGTTTGTAGTCAGCCGTCGGGGAATTGAATTGGATCCCTCAAAAATCAAAGCCATTTAGGATTTTCCCCCGCCCAAGAATAGAACGGAGGTGATGAGTTTGCTTGGAAGACTGAACTACATTAGCAGGTTTATTGCTCAACTCACAACCACTTGTGAGCCCATATTCAAGTTGTTGAAAAAGAGTGCTGCGGTAAAATAGACTAAAGAATGTCAGGAGGCGTTTAATCGAATCAAAAGATATTTGTCAAATCCTCCCGTGTTGGTACCCCCCGGAGCCTGGTAGGCCTTTGATCTTATATTTATCAGTCATGGACAATTCTTTCGGTTGTTTCCTAGGTCAACATGATGTCACAGGCAAAAAGGAGCAGGCTATTTATTATCTTAGCAAGAAGTTCACCGCATATGAGGCCAGGTATACTCTTCTTGAAAGGACGTGTTGTGCCCTAACTTGGATAACACAGAAGTTGAAGCACTATCTCTCATCCTATACTACTTATCTCATCTCCCGCATGGATCCTTTGAAGTATATCTTTCAGAAGCCTATGCCGACAGGTCGATTGGCAAAGTGGCAAATATTGCTTACCGAGTTCGACATCATATATGTGACTCGAACCGCCATGAAAGCCCAAGCCTTGGCAGATCATCTTGCTGAGAATCCCATCGATGAAGAGTACGAGCCATTAAGGACATATTTTCCTGACGAAGAAGTGTCGTGTGTCGATGAAGTCGTTATAGATGCTGATCCAGGTTGGAGGTTATTCTTCGATGGAGCTGTCAATATGAAAGGAGTCGGAATAGGTGCGGTTCTTATCTCTGAATCGGGACAACATTTCCCGGTAACAGCACAACTTCGATTCTACTGTACTAACAATATGGCAGAGTATGAAGCCTGCATCCTTGGTTTGAGGTTAGCTGTTGATATGGGAGTCCAAGAATTACTGGTGTTGGGAGATTCGGATTTGCTCGTCCATCAAATTCAAGGCGATTGGGAGACGCGAGATTTGAAGCTCATCCTGTATCGACAATGCTTGCAGGAGCTATGTCGACGATTTGTGTTAGTAAAATTTAGGCATATTCCAAGGATTCATAATGAAATTGCTGATGCTTTAGCCACTCTGTCTTCAATGCTCCAACATCCTAACAAAGCCTATATCAATCCAGTGCATATACAGAGTCATGATCAGCATACTTACTGTAATGCGGTTGAAGAAGAGCTCGATGGAAAACCTTGGTTTTTGGATATCAAGCGGTACATTCAGTCAGGAGAATACCCAGCATATTCCAGCAAAGATCAAAAGAGGACTATTAGGCATTTGGCTAGTGGATTTTTCTTAAGTGGGGGAATCTTGTATAAGAGGACCCCAGATCTGGGACTTTTAAGGTGTGTAGATGCAAAAGAAGCCTCGGCAATTATGGTTGAAATACACTCTGGAGTATGCGGGTCGCATATGAATGGTCATGTCTTGTCAAAGAAGATTCTCTGAGTAGGTTATTACTGGCTTACTATGGAGAGGGATTCTATTAAATTTGTTCGAAAGTGTCATCAATGTTAGGTGCACGACGATCTGATACGTTCTCCTCCTGTTGAGTAGCATGCAATGGCCGCTCCATGGTCGTTCGTGGCTTGGGGAATGGATGTGATTGGACCGATTGAGCCAAAGGCATCAAATGGACATAGATTCATTTTGGTATCCATTGACTACTTCACAAAGTGGGTGGAAGCAGTAACTTTCAAGTCAGTGACAAAGAAGGCAGTGGTAGATTTTGTTCATGCCAATATCATTTGTAGATTTGGAATTCCTAAGATGATCATTACAGACAATGCTGCCAATCTCAATAGTCATTTGATGCAAGAAGTATGTCAACAGTTTAATATCGCACATCGAAATTCTACTCCATATCGCCCAAAGGCCAATGGTGCTGTAGAAGCCGCCAATAAAAATATAAAAAAGATACTGCGAAAAATGGTGCAAGGTTCTAGACAGTGGCATGAAAAGTTACCGTTTGCATTGCTAGGTTATCGTACCATTGTTCGCACTTCAACAGGGGCAACTCCATATTTATTAGTGTATGGGACAGAAGCAGTCATCCCTGTAAAAGTTAAAATTCCCTCTCTTCGAGTCATTGTAGAAGCAGAGATTGATGATGACGAATGGGTAAAAACCCGACTGGAACATTTGAGTTTGATCGAGGAAAAAAGGTTAACGTCCGTGTCTCATGGCCAGTTGTATCAGAGAAGGATGGCTCGTGCGTATAACAAAAAGGTCCATCCCAGGAATTTTGAAGTTGGTCAGTTGGTATTAAGACGTATCCTTCCTCACCAGGTTGAAGCGAAAGGCAAGTTCTCCCCTAACTGGCAAGGTCCCTTCGTTGTGAAGAAAGTGTTACCCAATGGAGCCTTATATTTGACAGCTATTGAAGGCAAAATGGCAGAAATGGCTATCAATGCTGATGCGGTCAAAAGATACTATGTATGATATTTGGTCCTTTGTTTGATTTTATTGCATGTGTAGTACTTGCATTTTTTAAGATTGATATGATGAAGGCATTTTATTCTTCTATCCAAACATTGTGTCATACTTTGTTTACCCGTTTGAGCCTCGTTTATTTTTCTTTCATATCCCTCTTTTGGAATCAAAATAGAGTCAAAGATAAATGTCAAGAAAATAAGAATAAAAGAAAGAGTTCAAAAATAAAAGAAAAAACAAGATTATGGAACTACGTGCGACCTGATTCTCCTCTCTCGGGAGTGAGATACGTAGGCTGCCCTATTTCGGGCTCGGTCCAACCAAATAAAGATTTAAGATTCACCCAGTCAACAAAAACTGGGGCATGAGTTAACATGTTGTTTGAGTCGATTCAAAAAGTTGTAAGTCCCACCCCCACTTCAGGTGTCGTTCGAACCCCTTACCATCCTTTTCTAACCTTGACCAAAAGCCAAGTTACAACCAAAGAAAGTCCTTCAGATCAATTTTTGATAGTGTTAAGGCTAAGCATGCAATGGATATGTTGATACATTGCGAAGTACCGCTTGTCTCCCTCAGCATAAGAAATCAGGAAAGAAATACAAAAATGAGAGAGTCTTATTGGTGAAAACCTTTGCAGGAACCAGAAGGCGATGTTGAGTTGTGAGAAAATGAAAATGAGAGAGTCTTATTGGTGAAAACCTTTGCAGGCACCATAAGGCGATGGTGAGTTGAGAGAAATACAAAAATGAGAGAGTCTTATTGGTGAAAATCCTCACGGGCACCGTAAGGCGATGTAGAGTTTAAGAGAAAGGCGAAAAGTGAAAAGAAAGAGATTTGTTGGCAAAAGTCTTTTTAGATGTCGTCAGTCGAATGTGATGTATGAGTATAATGGATTTGAAGAAGCGGCTCAGCGGCAAAAGGCACGAACTCAACAACAAATGGGGAGTTTGGATAGGAAGATCAGGCAGCTCAATCCAAAATGCATGTCATACTCATTGGAGTTGGTTGTCATATTCAGATAAGTTTTCTTTTTGAATATGGGACATTGCCCTTTTCTTTCATTTACATATTCATGTTTTTGTCTTTTCTTATGTTATTTATCAAAACAAAAGTCACCATCATTTCATTGCATTTTAAGTTAAGTCTGTGTCACCACAAGCGAGAAAGGATTTCAAAATTTACTACCAGTCTTTCCAATTATATGAGGAAAAGCCAAGGAACAGCACAGGAAAGAAATATGATCGTAATTCAACACGAAGCAAAGGAAGTCTATCAACCGACAGGCTATTGGATTCGTGGAATCATTCATATTTGGGAAAAGAGTGCACCTCAGGGGCATGGTAAAATGAAAACCCATTGTTTGAGTCAGAACTCATTTCCCTCAATCTGGATCTTGGTCAATGATGCGGCAGGACAGGGCAAATGTTAGCAATTTGGAACAAAGATGAAAGGAACGCGTGCTGGGCAGATACCTGAAAATCCAAGATCTCCAAGCCACCACTAAGTTTTTAAATGACAAATCTTTCTTTGATTGAAACAGGGGCAAATTTGTTTCACTTGATTCAGCTACCATTGGAAATGCATATCCAAGGATTTTACTTTATGTTCAGGACCCTCCTGAAAAATGGGATTTTACTTTATGTTCAGGACCCTCCTGGAAAATGGGAATTTACTTCAATTCAGGACCCTCCTGAAAAATGGGATTTTACTTTATGTTCTGGACCCTCCTGAAGAATGGGAATTTACTTTCAATTCAGGACCCTCCTGAAAAATGGGATTTTACTTTCAGTTCAGGACCCTCCTGGAAAATGGAAATTTACTTTCAATTCAGGACCCTCCTGAAAAATGGGAATTTACTTTATGTTCAGGACCCTCCTGAAAAATAGGAATTTACTTTATGTTCAGGACCCTCCTGAAAAATGGGATTTTACTTTATGTTCAGGACCCTCATGGAAAATGGGAATTTACTTTCAATTTAGGACCCTCCTGAAAAATAGGATTTTACTTTATGTTCAGGACCCTCCTGAAAAAAAGGATTTTACATTATGTTCAGGACCCTCCTGAAAAATGGGATTTTAGTTTATGCTCAGGACCCTCCGGAAAAATGGGAATTTACTTTATGTTCAGAACCCTCCTGGAAAATGGGAATTTACTTTCAGTTTTGGACCCTTCTGAAAAATGGGAATTTACTTTCAATTCAGGACCCTCCTGGAAAATGGGAATTTACTTTCAATTCAGGACCCTCCTGAAAAATTGGAATTTACTTTATGTTCAGGACCCTCCTGAAAAATGGGAATTTACTTTCAATTCAGAACCCTCCTGAAAAATGGGATTTTTCTTTATGTTCAGGACCCTCCTGAAAAATGGGATTTTACTTTATGTTCAGGACCCTCCTGAAAAATGGGATTTTACTTTATGTTCAGGACCCTCCTGAAAAATGGTATTTTACTTTATGTTCAGGACCCTCCTGAAAAATGGGAATTTACTTTATGTTCAGGACCCTCCTGTAAAATGGGAATTTACTTTCAATTCAGGACCCTCCTGAAAAATGGGATTTTACTTTCAGTTCAGGACCCTCCTGGAAAATGGGACTTTACTTTCAATTCAGGACCCTCCTGAAAAATGGGAATTTACTTTATGTTCAGGACCCTCCTGAAAAATAGGATTTTACTTTATGTTCAGGACCCTCCTGAAAAATGGGATTTTACTTTATGTTCAGGACCCTCCTGAAGAATGGGAATTTACTTTCAATTCAGGACCCTCCTGAAAAATGGGATTTTACTTTCAGTTCAGGACCCTCCTGGAAAATGGAAATTTACTTTCAATTCAGGACCCTCCTGAAAAATGGGAATTTACTTTATGTTCAGGACCCTCCTGAAAAATAGGAATTTACTTTATGTTCAGGACCCTCCTGAAAAATGGGATTTTACTTTATGTTCAGGACCCTCATGGAAAATGGGAATTTACTTTCAATTCAGGTCCCTCCTGAAAAATAGGATTTTACTTTATGTTCAGGACCCTCCTGAAAAATGGGATTTTACATTATGTTCAGGACCCTCCTGAAAAATGGGATTTTAGTTTATGCTCAGGATCCTCCGGAAAAATGGGAATTTACTTTATGTTCAGAACACTCCTGGAAAATGGGAATTTACTTTCAGTTTTGGACCCTTCTGAAAAATGGGAATTTACTTTCAATTCAGGACCCTCCTGGAAAATGGGAATTTACTTTCAATTCAGGACCCTCCTGAAAAATTGGAATTTACTTTATGTTCAGGACCCTCCTGAAAAATGGGAATTTACTTTCAATTCAGAACCCTCCTGAAAAATGGGATTTTTCTTTATGTTCAGGACCCTCCTGAAAAATGGGATTTTACTTTATGTTCAGGACCCTCCTGAAAAATGGTATTTTACTTTATGTTCAGGACCCTCCTGAAAAATGGGAATTTACTTTATGTTCAGGACCCTCCTGTAAAATGGGAATTTACTTTCAATTCAGGACCCTCCTGAAAAATGGGATTTTACTTTCAGTTCAGGACCCTCCTGGAAAATGGGACTTTACTTTCAATTCAGGACTCTCCTGAAAAATGGGAATTTACTTTATGTTCAGGACCCTCCTGAAAAATAGGATTTTACTTTATGTTCAGGACCCTCCTGAAAAATGGGATTTTACTTTATGTTCAGGACCCTCCTGAAGAATGGGAATTTACTTTCAATTCAGGACCCTCCTGAAAAATGGGATTTTACTTTCAGTTCAGGACCCTCCTGGAAAATGGGACTTTACTTTCAATTCAGGACCCTCCTGAAAAATGGGAATTTACTTTATGTTCAGGACCCTCCTGAAAAATGGGATTTTACTTTATGTTCAGGACCCTCCTGAAAAATGGGATTTTACTTTATGTTCAGGACCCTCCTGAAAAATGAGAATTTACTTTATGTTCAGGACCCTCCTGGAAAATGGAAATTTACTTTCAATTCAGGACCATCCTGAAAAATGGGAATTTACTTTCAGTTCAGGACCCTCCTGAAAAATGGGAATTTACTTTATGTTCAAGACCCTCCTGAAAAATGGGATTTTACTTTATGTTCAGGACCCTCCTGAACAATGGGAATTTACTTTATGTTCAGGACCCTCCTGAAAAATGGGATTTTACTTCATGTTAAGAACCCTCCTGGAAAATGGGACAACGCTTTCAAAAGTGAAATACTATTTTATTATAATTTTTGTTTGGGATAATTTTGTTCTAGTTTTAATGTTGGGTTCCCGGAGCCCGCCTGAAGAACAGGGTGATGAAATAGCTAGTCAGGAACCCGCCTGAAGAACAGGGTGATTAAATAGCAAGGCAGGAGCCCGCTTGGAGAATAGGGTGAAGAAATGAAAAGTCATGCAACAAAGCGAAGTAATTGAAAGCCAAGCAACAAGTCGAAAGAAATTGCAAGTCAGGAGCCCGCCTGAAGAATAGGGTGATTAAAAATTGAGTCAAGAATCAACAGAAGTTGTATAGATAGGATTTTTGTAATTTCATTTATGTTTTAACTTATAATTTTCATTTTTGATGTAATAACAGAGCCGCGGACCGGAACCTTGACAAAACCTCACTCGACTCTCCAACTCGGTATAGTCCATCTCCGTCCAATCCTTGGAGATACTTATCACTTGATCCCTTCATAACTTAGGTGGGTAGGCTGTCCTAATTTAAGACCCGGTAGTCCTTCTTTCTCTTATTTCTTTCTTTGAATAATGGTCGGGACAAAATTCTATCTCGCTGTCTACTTCTTTTCCTGAAAACACTTCATGTTTACATTCAAAGGGGGCATGATGTAGACACCTAATTTCGTCCCTCCCCGATATCGTTTTTACCTATTGTTTACCCTATCCTACCGTGTACCATCACCCGTGTGATAATCCCTCCACAAAATGACAAAAAAACAACTAACCCTATCTTATCCTAACCACTTACCCAATAAAAACATAACACCTCACCACTACCCCCTACCCCACGTTACCCCACCCCCCTCTCTTTTTCTTGTCCAAAAAGAAAGAGCACAATATATACCCACACATACACACAAAATAAAAGGGGAGAAGAACAAAAAAAGGGGAAGAAAAGAAGAAAAAGATCAGCATTTTTCTCTCTCTCTATACTTACACTCTCTCTCTCTCAAAAAAATGTCGCCGGCGGCGATCGTAGCTCCGGCCACCACGACACTACCACCCCCACAACCGCGTCGTCACTCCAACCTCTCTCTCCGATGACGACGGCAACAGCGCGTCATCACTCCGACCTCTCTCTCCAACGACGAAGGCAACAGCGCCGTCGTCACTTCGATCTCTCTCCCTCCGACGAAGGCAACAACACCGTCATCACTGCGACCTCACTCTCTCTCTATTTCTCTCCGACCAGTAGCAAAAACACCAACTCTCTCTCTCTCTCTCCCCCCGATCTTCCTCTCTCTCTCTTTCACTCCATTCATTCTCCGGCGTCAGGCGCAGAAACAGCGACGCCGGCGACCAGCAGCAACAAACGTCAACATTCGACCCATTTCCCGTCATTCCATCACTGATTTCGTGTACGGGTCTTCTCTTTTTTTTACAAATTCAGTCTCGGTTCGTCTGGTATTTCATATTTCTTCATGCAAGGATAGTTGAAAATTGATGGTTTGGGGTTTCGAATTTGAGAACTGGGTTTGTTTTCGAGTTTTTGTTCGGGTTTGTGGATTATTCATCGTGAGGTTTTTGTCGTGGTTCTCCGATTTGTCCGGGTGAACTCGATATCGAGTTTGGAGTTGTTCGTAGTAAGGTTCTCCGATCGAGTATTCTGGTCTTCGGATTTCTTATTATCGACAAGGATCAATTTCATCGAGGTCCATTTCTTCTAACCGAATCTTTAATTTATTTTGACTTTTTATTAATGTTGTTGGTATAGATGATTTATTTATCGTGTGTTTGGTTTGAATCTTCATTGTTTGTGTTGCGTTTGATGTTGGTTTCGGATTATGAGATGTGATTAAAAAATCGAAGCATGCACTAATCATATGGTTTAAAAGGAATTCGGGGTGCGAGTTAAAAAATCGTTAATGTGAATTAGGATTAATTTTGATTTGTTGTTGTTTCGATTCGTCGTTATTGTTACTTTTACGTCTAATTATCAATTTCGTGATAGTATCATGGTAAGTCAAGCAGGTAGGCAATCGTAGGTTCGGGTATGCGAAATTTAGGAATAAGTGTTTCGTTGGATGTTGGAATGTGCTTGTGAATGTTTCTTTTAGTTTATCGTGTTTAATTTGGATGTATTTATTTAGCTGGGGAATGCCCCGAGATCGCTTGTATTTATTCACCGGGGAATGCCCCGACGTATCATGTTGGCGGAAAATAATCGTGATGAAGGCCCGCGGCGTCGGGTAAGGCATTGGAGCGTAGTCTAGATTTAGTTTAGATTAGGATTTATATTTTCGTATTTTTTCTATTTTTCGGACTGTATAATTGGACTGGACTTTTACGTTTTTGGACTGTTTTGTTTTGTTTATTGTTTGATTATTTTGTGTTCTTTTGTGTGGTTTATACATTTCATAATGCCAAAATAGTCGATACACTCCACCAAACGACCGTGGTTGAACCACGGGATCGAGGGGTGCCTAACACCTTCCCCTCGGTCAACAGAATTCCTTAGCCGAAATCTCTGTTCGCAAACCGGTTTAAGAGTCAAATGGTTTCGAAAAGGATTTTCCAAAGGTGACTTGGCACACCGGATTATGCCAAGTGGCGACTCTGAATAAAAAATGCAAATAATCCTTTTCCGAAACAAATTTTCATTTCTTGTCACTTAAATAATAAAACCCTTTCGAACTTTAAAAATGTATCCATTTTTTTGGAGTACGCGTAAAAAAGGGGTGTGACACCCACAACCTAAAAAAGCTGGGTCCGCCAAAAAGGACTTTATCACTATAGGAAAAATTATAAATATATTTCAAATCAAATTTGGAATGTTATATGTAAGCACTATCTTGTGGGTTATATTGTTCTTCTTCTTCACTTCATATTAGGCTTGTTCGTGATAATTAATGATTAACTAATACGGTCTGATTTTTAGTGGCTTAGCTTATAGAGTTTTAATTTGAATTGCTCGTTGGTGAAGTTTGTTTGAAAATACTATACTCCGTAGGACGTAGTTGTTACTCCCTTGAACACAGGGTGATTTTCCTCAATAGATTATGTGTTACTGTTGTCGATGTTCTAGATATTGATATACGAACCAGGTTCCAAGTTCGAGTAGTTGGTACAGATTTCTTTCACACGACTTTAATATAGGTTCAAGTTTGATCCCATACAGGATACTGAAATATAGGTTCTTTATACAAAAATGCTAGAGTTAAACCCCATGCTAGATATTGGAATAAACTTGTAAATATGCACCAATTTCTGCAAACTCGGCCGCATACCTTTCATTGTCACACCTCTCCGGTAGCGCATTCAGCCTGTGCACTGGATGCATAACCCTCAGCCTATCCGATCCAACACCAAATCCACCATTACTTGTTCCAATACCTCCCACAATTTGAACAATCTATAAGCCATCGATATCGCATTCGAGAGGGTCATAGATTCTACAAATTGCAGTAGGTATTGGTTGCAACACCGACTATTGGTGCTAGTAATGATAATTCTGGTGTTGGATGGGATATGACGAGGGTCATGAATCCGTGAAAATAAATTTATTTCATATTCAACTGAGAGTCGGAAGATCTCCTGATCTAATTATACAAACAAAATGAATAAATAAAAAAATGAAGTAATTTTGCTAGAAATATATATGTTAGAAAGTGAGAAGAACACCTTTGGGTGTTGAGATAAGTTGAAAAAATGAGGAGCAAATATATCTATATTTATAAGAGAAAATGGTCAACAATGTAGTAATCCATATTTAATTTCTTGCTAATTATTTTATGGCAGCGGGAAAAGAATATGGATAAAAAAATATCAATTAAAAGATTAAGAATTTTTCTTTTTTAGCAATTTTTTAAATAGTTCCAACATAGTACCCATACATATAAAGCAAAATAAGCTAAGTAAAACAAATATAATATGAATTAAAAAATTAATTTATCAATTTGGGAAAAATTATAAATATATTACCAAATCAAGTAAAATAGTTAAAGAAGACAATTCAATGTAATATTTCAAATTGAATTCCATGGACTATAGAATAACAATATTTGGAGTGTCATAATTATTTTATTTTAGAATGGTAACTCATTTAAAATATATACCCTTTTAGACTTTATGTCACAACTTAGAAGACTAATATAGTAGCACCATCACTAAACTAATATTGACCCTCCGTAAACTAATTTAATTATGGACGTATAATTATTTAATCTCCAACTTCAAAACATTAACCTTTAGGATTTTAACATCTATTTAGGTAAGTTGTTATAAATACCTTAAAGATCATATTGCGCAATTAATTTTTTTACTTCTAAATTTGGTTAGATTATCTCAATCACCTTTCAATTATTTAATTATGGGGTCCTATCAGGCATCTATAAACATAAATCAAACACTTATTTTTATATCCAGAGATAAATTTGCACGCATATATTCTACTCCTTTTTTGTGTGTATCAAAATATGACTAGAAAAAGGGTATGTCAGGCAATAAGAAATCTCAATGAGGGAAAGAAAAAAATATCGAGATAAAAGATTATTATCACTATATAATATACCCTTTGACTGCTTGAAGACCTGCAAAATTTATCCCCTTGATGACAATTCGAAGCACTTGAATCGTCATATATAAGTTCATTCAAATTAAATGGATGTGCTTCCTCTTCTTGATATTGATTTACGTGTTCATAGTCATCCTCAAAATGGTCATTTTGACTATTTTATGAGTTTTTTGAAAACTAAATTACCTTAATTAATTATACTTTATGGACGAAAACAAACTCTGCGAGGCTTATTTCTCTCAAAATTAATGGGTTTGCAAAAGTATCCATATAAGCATACAGTTCTTGTGAAAATTACAAAGAATGGGAGATTGGGAAAATTCTCATTACATGCTTTTAAGTTAACGATCTTATATTCATGCCATACTAAAATTGATAGAAAAAGTAAATCTAGAGTTTAATCACATATATAGTTCGATGACAGAAGCCAACATAGTAATGTATTAAACCTGTGGATCAATTTAGTAAAGACTTTAGCCAACATAGTAATGTATTAAAGACAGCAAAAATATGAGTCAATTTAGCAAAGATAATCATTCCATTTAAATGCCAGAGCATGTTCCACATTAAACCTAAGTTAGTACTGAACAAAGTAAAACAACTGAGCATTAATAAAGTAATTTTTATTGATAGTACTGAACAAAGCAAAACAACTAAGCAAAACAACTAAATAAAACAACTGAGCAAAACAACTGAACAACCTAACCTAGTGTTCAATTATTTTTATTTAATAGTTTCCTATGTATGAAGTAAGTTGCCTAACGTGTTCCAACAAATTGTTAGTAAAATCACAATATTTTTATATGAAAAACACTCGACTCAGGAAAGGTGTAAAAAAACCACGGCTTGTACCCTATAAGATTTATCCCCAATTTCACTAAATCGCTATGAGCCTTTCAACAAAAGATTACAAGTCTGTATAACCTAAGGAATTATAATTTTTAATTCCTAAACAACTCAAAAACCTCCCAAGTTAAGTGTTCCCAAGTCTTCTAGTTATCCCAACTTGAAGATAACAATCTTAATTCAATTTATAAAACACTAAAACTACGATTATTTCAACATTACAACACAATAAACAACTCCTAATACATGAATGCTAAAACTCTTAACAAAATACTATATTAGGACCGGGCTCTTCAACGTGTTCCTTCAGAATTAATGTAGCACTTTGTAAAGTCAATCTGCCAATTGCTTTTTTTTCTATGAACGTGCGTGAGTTACTCATCTTATATTTAAATACAACTCTTCAAAGAGTTGTTCTCCAAACCAAACTCCTCAGCACACGAACTTTCATTATAAAGAGTTCTACTTCTAGTGAAAGTCCTTCAATTCAAACTCTTGTGAAATGGGAATTTCATTATAAAATATCACCCTTATTTATTTATTTTACTAATTATATCATGGCAATGGGAAAAGAATTAGGAGAAAAAAATTTAGTTCAAAAGATTGAGATACTTTTTCTTTTTCTGTTAACTTCTTAAATAGTTCCAGATTACCCATAAAAGTAAAGAAAAATAAGTTAAATCAAGAATTATAATGTGAGTATAAAAAGGACTTTATCACTATAGGAAAAATTATAAATATATTTCAAATCAAATTTGGAATACTATATGTAAGCACTATCTTGTGGGTTCTATTGTTGTTCTTCTTCACTTCATATTAGGCTTGTTCGTGATAATTAATGATTAACTAACACGGTCTGATTTTTAGTGGCTTGGATTATAGAGTTTTAATTTGAATTGCTCGTTGTTCTTCATATAGCAAGAAAAAAACAAGGAAATAAATTTGTTAAAAACTCAATTGTTTGTAAGATAATTATAAGCAATAACATATATTATCTTCATAACGCATGAGTGACAAAGTTTACAAGAGAAGCATTATGGAATATTTATTTAAAATACTCTTATTAGTTATACTTTGCAAATCTAAATTTGACTAGTAATGAATTCAAACGTCAGTTCTTCTAATCTTAGTACATTAAAAAATGTATTCAATCTGTAAGATTTGGACACTTGTAACCATTAAAAAAGGTTCCGACAGCCTCAAAAATGAACTAGCAAATGATAAGAAGGGCTCAAAGGCCCAAAAGTACTTAAAAACATAACTGCTAGGCATCAGGATAGAGGGGGTGCATATGAGGCATCTTTGTAGACACCTAATTTTGTCATACCCCGATATCACTTTTACTCATTTTTACCTTATCCTATCGTGTACCCTCAACCATGTAATTATCCCTCCACAAATGACAAAAATCAAAACCAACTCTAAGCAAATCTTATCCCAAAATTCCCACATAATCCCAATTGATAACAAATTAACAACCTTCCGTATAAAAAGTGGACAACACATCACTATCCTACCCCACCTCACTACCCACGTGACCCTCCCTATACTTCTTTTCCACAGAGATAATACACCCAGGAGTATATACACAATACACTCTCAATTACTCATCCTCACGCCCCTCTCCATTAGCAGACCACACCAAAGGAAACCACCCAGATTCCCTTCACAATTCATACCCCACACTAAAATACACACACAGATATACACCATGGCTCTCACTGGAAACAAACCGGTGAGGAGAAAAGGGAAAAGAAATGGTCTTTGAGGGAGAAATACACTAAGTGAAAAGAATCAATTGAAAATTCACTGAAATTCCCATCACCCTTTTACCGAAAGTCGAGATACGCACTAAAATGAGATAGAGATCGCGTCCAGTTATTGTCTCTGGTGATCGTGTTGCCGGAAAAACTTCGAAGCATACCGAGATTTGTCAGAATTGGATGTTTTTGATTGTTTTTCAGTTTTCTTTTGTCACTGCCAGCTCGCCTGAGGTCGATTCCATTTGGTTTTAGCCCTTTTGTTGGATTTTTGGGGAGTTTTGGGTCTTGTATGTTTCGGGATCCGTTCGATATTACGTTTGGGGTGGTTTCCGTGAATAACCCGTTCAATATTCGTGATTTGATTTTCACTTTGAGGTCTTATTCTTGGTTGAAATCTGTTCGGTTGGAAATTTTGAGACACTGATTGGCTTTGTTCGTCGTGGGGCTCCCTGATTCGAGGATTTCGGTCTCGAATTTCTTTATTATCGACAAGGAAAAGTTTCATTGAGGTCCATTTCTTCTCCCAATCATTACTTTATCTTGATTCTTTATCGATGTTTTGGGTGTGGATAATTTATGTTGTGTGTTTGGTTTGAATCTTCGTTGTTTGTTTGCGTTTGATGTTGGCTTCGGATTATGAGACGTGATTGGAAAATCGAAGCATGCGCTAATCATGTGGTTAAAAAAATGGATTTGGGGTGAGAATTGAAAACTTGATATAATTGGTGATTTTGGTTAGTTTGATTTCATTGTGTGTTTAACTTGAAATGAACGTTAATTGAACTTGGTAGTATCATGATACGTTTAGGCAAAGGTAGGTTGGGTAGGCAAAGTTTGGGATCTGTGATTGTTGAATGATGAAATATTTGTGGAGTGGTTTTGACTTATGCATTGAGATCTATTGTATTCATTTGGCCGGGAATGCCCCGAGAGATTTGTATTGATTTATCCGGGGAATGCCCCAAAGTATCATGTACATGAAGACGGCGCACGATCAAGGCCCGGAACGTCTGGTGGAGAAATCAATGGAGCGTAGTTAGGATTATCCTAGAATAAAGTAGTTTTATATTTCCGTATCTTTTTATTTCAGAACTGTATAATTGGACTGAATACTAAATTTTGGATTATTTTATTTTGTTTTGCTTGATTGATTGTTTTGCATGCTTTGTGTGGTTTATACATTCGTAGTGTCAAATTAGCCGATATGCTCCACCAAGCGACCGTGGTCTAACCACGGGATCAATGGGTGCCTAACACCTTCCCCTAGGTCAACAGAATTCCTTAGTCGGAATCTCTGTTCGCAAATCAGTTTTACAGAGTCAAAACCATTTTGAAAAAAGGATGTCCATAGGTGACTTGGCACACCTGA
This sequence comes from Capsicum pubescens, assembly GCA_030864215.1. Classification (NCBI taxonomy): domain Eukaryota; kingdom Viridiplantae; phylum Streptophyta; class Magnoliopsida; order Solanales; family Solanaceae; genus Capsicum; species Capsicum pubescens. The sequence goes on along the minus strand of CM061548.1, from coordinate 109,994,912 downwards.
TTTAAGCTAAGTGGGGACTCTGAGTTTTGAATGTAAATAATCCTTTTCGAAACCAATCTTCATTTTGTCACTTTAATAATAAAAACCCTTTCAAAACTTAAAATACAATCTTTTGGAGTTAAAAAAGTGGTGTGACAGCTCTAGCGACTCTGCTGGGGACTATTTCAGAATCCGAGCTTTTTTTTGGAGTCGTATCGGCTTTGTTTGGCATTACGAGTGTATAAGCATTGTTTGTGATTTTTGTTTGTGTTTTCACTTTTGTGTGTTTTCGTGCTCTTTGTTTACAATATTTATCCTATGTGTTACCGCTTTTATATCTGACATCATGCGCATAACCCGAGTCATTCTTTCCGCAACAAGTCTCAGTGCGTACGTCGTGCGCACGAACTCTAGTTGAGTCACCTTTATTTTAGGGGGGGGGGGGCGTTGGATGTATGGAGTAGGTGGAAAGCAAAGCAGTCACTGTCAACCATATGCTCCCCCGAACGGCCTTGTTTGTAAACCACAACGTAGGTCAGCCTTTAGGTCATTCTTATGTGCATCATATTGAGACCTAGAGGGACCCACACGACCCTTTGTAGGAAACTCACCTCTAAAGCATCCCTACGTGCTAAATGTTGCGTCTCTGAGGGTAATGTGGTCATTTGACGGACCGATTTGGGGAAAGCATGTGTTAGAAGTAAAGTGTGTAGACAAGAAAGTGTTCAAAAAAAAAAAAGTTGAATAAATCAAAAAAGAGTTTCGTAGTTTATTTTTAGAGTTCTTTATGACTTTTGTTTTTCACAATTCAAAAATTCAAAAAAAAAATACTTTTCGCACTCATTTTCTTAAAGACATCAAAAAGATCTTCCTTTACTCCTTTACCATGCATTCATAATTCAAAAATTCCAAAAATATTTTTTTTACAGGAGCTTTTATAAAAGAAAAATGAAAAAAGTTGGTAGAAGTTTTGTATATTTCTTATAACAAAAATGCCAAAAAGATTTTTCTTTCGTAGTTGTTAGTGTTAGTTTTATGTGAAGTCTCAAATTGAAAACCCCAAAAAGATTTTATTCGTCTGTCTTTGGTCATGTCTCTTAAGTTAGGGTCAATCTGTCAGTGAATCCTTAATTGTCCAAATTGGACGAACTACGCACCCCTGATTCTCCTCTTTCGGGATGTGAGATACGCAGGCAGCCTATTGCTGGTTCGGGGATCTTATTTTAAAAAAAAAATTAAAAAAGATTTTTTTTACACTCTTCATTTAGAGTAGGTGTTTCATACATGTATTGAAAAGAAAAATACAAAAAAAAAGATTTTTCTCAATAGTCGTAGGTTTCATTTTTGGTTGATTTTATTTCAAAAATTCAAAAAGATTTTCTTCACTCTTCATTTAGAGTAGGTGTTTCATATACATCTTTAAAAGAAAACTATAAAAAGATTTTTCTTTAATAGGTTCAAGTTCCATTTTCATATGAAATTTAAAACTGAAAACCCAAAAAGATTTTCTTTGGTAATCATAGATTTCACTTTGTATAAGGATGTTAAAGCTGAAAATTCAAAAACATTTTTCGTCAATTCTTTTGAAAAATTGTTATTTTGTTTTCTTCTTAAAGTTTCTAGGGAAAAAAAAAAGCAAAAAGGGTTCAATTGTCCATTTTGGCATGACTTCACGAACTACGCACACCTGATTCTCCCCTTTCGGGGGTGAGATACGTATGTGCCCTTCTAGGGTTCGGTGATTTTTTTTTCAAGAAAAAAAAAAGAGGTTTTGAAAAATGTTGAACTCTAACATATTTGTTGCCTCTTGTTCAGTTAGTTTAAGGTGGTTGGTTTGTGATTTCCTGGCTGGTCCTCCATATCACACTAAATCCAAGGAAGGGTTAGTTGTGTCTAACAAGGATATAGAGAGTGGCATCATGGATGAAACAAAGGGTCAGGAAATTGACAGTTTAAAGGAAGAGAATTTGAGACTGAGACAACAAATGATGGAAATGTACCGAGCTTGGGCCAGTGGGATGTCTCCACCTCCATTCCTCACTTTTGACCCTGCAAATACCTTGAGTCTTCCACCAAAATCTCAAAGTCAGTTTCCTACTGTTTTTGATTCACCACAACATGCCTCAGAATCCATTCCATGTCAAATGCACCTCAACACTTCCACCGCTCTTTCTTTATCTCCTCAGTATAAGTTTACCACATTCACAATACCACATACCGTCTGTGCTTTTGTTGCTCAACCTTCTACTAAGGCTTCCACTTTGTCTATCAATCCAACGATTGTGCTTCCCCAGTCCACTAGTGACTCCACGTTCATTACTGTTGATGATCATTGGTATACTCTTGAGCCTACAGTTAAGTTAAGTGGACCACCAAAATTTCTTACTAAGAAGCCTAGCATGCCAAATGAGCCAGAAAAAATGGTTGGGAAAGTGAAGAGTGTAGAAAATGATATGAAAAATTCCCCATAAGGCTATGAAGATGTTTCATATAAAAACTGGGGCATGTCTTCAAGTGTTAACCTTCCTCCTAGCTTTGAGACATCAAAATTTGGGGATCCTGATGGACAGAAGAATTCTGTGAAACATTCGGGACAACATTGCAATCAACCAAGGGAAACTGAAGGAAAGAAGAAGGAAAACGCACCTATTGTCATAACAGGGCCAAAGTAGATTTTGAGAGGTCCAACCCACCAATACTGTCAGCCTCAATCCCGAGCTTACATATCAGATTCACATAACCACTTGCAACAAGGTTTCTTTCTCCAAAATCCAAGTAATCCCAGTCCACTTCCTCGATATCCTGTGAACAATGCACAATTGTATGCTCATCCATCTTCTTATCCACAACGGCATGCACCTGTCCCTCAACATCGTCCTCGACCCCCACAAATTTACCAAGGGACCTCTAAATCCAAATTTCATCCGAGGCCAGAGTTCGAAAAGAGAAGGAAGGAAAAACACAATTTCACTCCTATTAGGGAATCCTATGCCAGTTTATTTCAGAGATTGGTACAGCAGGGCATGATCACTCCTCTCCTTGGGTATACTCCTGACCCGCATTCAAGAAGATTTGATCCTAATGTGTGATGTTCATATCATTCTAATGTTCAAGGTCATAGTACTGAAGATTGTCGCACTTTGAAAAGAGAAATAGAAAACATAATTCAAGATAAATTGATTATGGTGCAAAACATTGGCCCTTCGACCATCCCACAGAGTTCTTCACCAGCACGCGGTACTACATAATATGTGGGAGGCAATGAGTTAAGAATGGGGATCTATAGCTTATTTGTTGAAGAAAATATGTCTGACAGTAGTGGAAGCTTTAGTCATGTTTATATGCAAACCAGTGGCTAATATGCCAGGCTGAGCAATTCAAAAGTCACCCCTCTCCCTACTAGGAAGAGGTCTGGTAGTTTGTTTTGTTTCTTTTCTATTTTTCGAATTATTTCAGGGTTGTAGTTCGAGATCTATCTTGTTTTGTCCCTTTTTCATTTATGTTCAAACCCTTTTATCTTTTATTTCAACTAAATGAAGTGTCCCTTTCCTTTTGTGTTTCAAATATGTGTTGTTTGTTTGTTTTCTTTATACAACCATTTTATGTTGATTCTAGTGATATGACATGCTGCAGAACTTTAAGTCAGATCTTAAAATCCATCTTAATCATAAAGCATTGAATCAGAGAGTTAAATTTAGGAAAAGAGAGCATCTGAGAAAATAAATAGAGTGTTGGGGCATTTGGTGATCAACTTGAAGCCTTCTTTGAAAATTGAGACTTTTTGAGAATCGCAAGGATAACTTGGTCATCAATTGAAAGACATCTCTTAATTAGGTCAAATAGTGTCTACATGATCCTATCAAGAGGAACAGAAAGAAAATCAACTCCACGAAAGCGTGAGTCATTCAATGTGATGGATATAACACAGGTGGAGTTGTATGTTTGACAAGCCCAGAAGAAGTAGTGGCACACATGCTCAATTAAAGTTAGTATTATGAAAGTGTCACAAATAATCTTCATCTCTCACTTTCATATTGCATGATATGTACTTGCATTTTTCAAGGATTGATATGACGAAGGCATTTCATTCTGTTATCCAAACATTGGGTCATCCTTTGTTTACCCCATTTGAGTTTTAGTCCTATTTTATTTCATACCTCTTTTTTGGAATCAATATGGAGTCAGAAAAACTCAAAAGAAAAGTGTCGAGCAAAACAATAGAGTCAGAAAGTTTCTAAAAAGAGAAGAGAGCAAAATGTGTCCAAAATAGAAAATAGAGTGTCAAGAAAAATTAGAATCAGAAAAATCACAAAGAAAAAAGAGTCAAAAGAAAAAAAAAGAAAAAAAATCAAAATCAAGCAAAATAAGCTGTCAGAACTACGCATGACCTGATTCTCCTCTCTCCAGGGTGAGATACGTAGGTTGCCCTACTCAGGGCCCGGTCCAACCAAATAAACAATTTAGAGTCACCCAGTCAAAAGAAATTGGGGCATGATTTAATCCTCATTGTTTGAGTCGATTCCAAAAGTTGTAAGTCCTACCCCACTTCAAGTGTCGTTTGGGACCCATGCAATCCTTTCTTTCTAACCTTATCCAAAAGCCAAGTTACAACCAAAGAAAGACCTTCAGATCAATCTTTGAGGATGTTAAGGCTGAGCATGCAAGGGATATAATGATGCATTTAGGAACTATTTGTCTTCCTCAGCATAGGAAATCAAGAGAGAAATAAAAATAAGAGAGTCTTATTGGTGAAAACCCTTACGGGAACCATAAGGCGATGGTAAGTTGAGAGAAATAAAAATGAGATAGTCTTATTGGTGAAAACCCTCACGGGCACTATAAGGCGATAGTGAGCCGAGAGAAAATGAAAGAAGCTTGTTGGCGAAAACCCTTCAAGGAGCCACTAGCCGAATGGGGTCTTAAATGCAATTGACCTAAGAAAGCAACTCATTTTCAAGTCCATTAACTCAACAATAATGGGTAGAAAGTTTGGATGAAAAGATCAAGCTGCTTAATCCAAAATGCATGGCATAATCATTAGTGTTGACTGTCATTTTTAGAAGAATTTTTCGTTTCTTTGTTTTAAAAGGGGACATTCATTGTCTTTTCTTTCTTCTCTTTATTTTAATTTTATATTTCTTGAGTCAGTTATCAAAACAAAATTATCATTCTTTTTTTTGTTCCTTGTCTTTGAGTCAAGTCCGTGTCAAAACAAGTGAGAAAAGATTTCAAAACTGGCTACCAGCTCCTTTAATTGCACAAAGCAAGACAAAATCTAGAACATGAAAGAGACATGATTGTGAGCCCAAAAAGGGCATGTAGAAAGTTTCGTCAACAGAGAAGTTGGGGAACTCATGGAAATACCAAGGTTCAAAGGGTTTATTTGAGAAACACGACAAAGCATAAATACTATGTTTGTTTCAGAGTCACTCTTAATAAGCTGAGTTTGGGTCAATGATACAGCAAGTCAATGACATATGCTAATAGTTGGAAACAAAGCTAAATGTGAAGGGGGCAGAAGCAATTGCCTCAAAAGCCAAAGCCACAAACTTCCCACCATGTTTTTAAACTCACAAGTTTTCTTTGTATGTAATAGGAATACATGTTGCATTCAGATCAAGGATTTCAAAGCCTAAACATCAAAGGCCGTAATTTCTCACCTCAACAAATGCAAAAGGCAAGGTTGCTGCACAAGTTTGGTAATCAAAACCATGGTAAAACTCATAATTCAAGATCTCTAGGAGACGCACTTCCTTGTTTTGATAATTCAAGCAGCTTTGGTAAGCAGACGCACTTCATTGTTTTGATAATTCAAACAATATTGGTAAGGTAACACACTTCCTTTATTGGGTAATTCGAATTTTGCTTCTTAGGTAATGCACTTCCTAACTTAAGTCTTAATTCCTAGAAGACGTATCTTTTAGTCGAGTCATTCCCCTTGACCTTAGAAGACGTACCTTTAAGTCGAGTCATTTCCCTTGATTCCTAGAAGACGTAACTTTTTGTCGAGTCATTCCCTTTGATTCCTATAATACGTACCTTTTAGTCGAGTCATCTCCCTTGATTCCTATTAGACGTACCTTTTAGTCGAGTCATTCCCTTTGATTCCTAGAAGACGTACCTTGTAGTCGAGTCATACCCTTTGATTTCTATAAGACGTACCTTTTAGTTGAGTCATCCCCTTTGATTCCTATAAGACGTACCTTTTACTCGAGTCATCCCCTTTGACCCCTAGAAGACGTACCTTTTAGTCGAGTCATTTCCCTTGATTCCTAGAATACGTACCTTTTAGTCGAGTCATTCCCTTTGATTCCTATAAGACGTACCTTTTAGTCGAGTCATCCCACTGGATTCCTATAAGACGTACCTTTTAGTCGATTCATCCCCCTTGATTCCTAAAAGATGTACCTTTTAGTCAAGTCATTCCAATTAACTCATAGAAAATGCATTTCTTTATTTGGGATAATTTTCTTTTCAGTTTTGATGTGATTTCAGGAGCCTGCCCGAAGCACAAGGTGAATAAATAAAACACCAATCAACAAGTTGAAAAAATTGCAAGTCAGGAACCCGCCTGGAGAATAGGGTGAAGAAATTGAAAGAATAGCAACAAGTTGATGAAATAGCAAGTCAGGAACCCTCCTAGAGAATAGAGTGAAGAAATTGAAAGCATAGCAACAAGTTGATGAAATAGCAAGTCAGGAACCCGCCTGGAGAATAGGGTGAAGAAATTGAAAGCATAGCAACAAGTTGATGAAATAGCAAGTCAGGAACCCGCCTGGAGAATAGGGTGAAGAAATTGAAAGCATAGCAACAAGTTGATGAAATAGCAAGTCAGGAACCCGACTGGAGAATAGGGTGAAGAAATTGAAAGGAAAGCAACAAGTTGAAGAAATTGCAAGTCAGGAGCCCGCCTGAAGAACAGGGTGATGAAATAGCAAGTCAAGAGTCAAAGCAACTGCATAGATAGGATTTTTTGTAATTTCATTTATGTTTTAAATTGTAATTTTCATTTTTTATGTAATAACAGAACCACGGACCGGAACCTCGATGGAACCTCATTCGACGCTCCAACTCGGTTGTCCTTCTTCCTTCTGTTTCTTCCTTTGAATAATGGTCAGGATAAAATTCTATCTCGTTGTCTACTTCTTTGTTTGAAAACACTGCATGCTTACATTCAAAGGAGGCATGATGTAGACACTTAATTTTGTCCCACCCCGATATCACTTTTACTTATTTTTACCTTATCCTATCATGTACCCTCAACCATGTAATTATCCCTCCATAAATGACAAAAATCAAAACCAACTCTAAACAAATATTATCCCAAAATTCCCACATAATCCCAATTGATAACAAATTAACAACCTTCCCAATTAAAAGTGGACAACACATCACTATCCTACCCCACCTCACTACCCACGTGACCCTCCCTATATTTCTTTTCCACAAAGATAATACAACCAGGAGTATATACACAATAGACTCTCAATTACTCATCTGCACGCCCCTCTCCATTAGAAGACCACACCAAAGGAAACCACATAGATTCCCTTCACAATTCATACCCCTCACTAAAATACACAAACAAATATACACCATGGCTCTCACTGGAAACAAACTAGTGAGGAGAAAAGGGAAAAGAAATGGTCTTTGACGGAGAAATACACTGAGTGAGAAGAATCAATTGAAAATTCACTGAAATTCCCATCACCCTTTTACCGAAAGTCGAGATACGCACTAAAATGAGATAGAGATTGCGTCCAGTTATTGGCTTCGGTGATCGTGTTGCCGGAAAAACATCGAAGAATACCAAGATTTGTCAGAATTGGACGTTTTTGATTGCTTTTCAGTTTTCTTTTGTCACTGCCAGCTCGGCTGAGCTCGATTCTATTTGGTTTTAGCCCTTTTGTAGGATTTTTGGGGTGTTTTGGGTCTTTTATTTTACGGGATCCTTTCGATAATACGTTTGGGGTGGTTTCCGTGACTAACCCGTTCATTATTCGTGATTTGGTTTTCACTTTGAGGTCTTATTCTTGGTTGAAATCTGTTTGGTTGGAAATTTTGAGACACTGATTGGGTTTGTTCGTCGTGGGGCTCCCTGATTCGAGGATTTTGGTCTCGAATTTCTTTATTATCGACAAGGACTAGTTTCATTGAGGTCCATTTCTTCTCCCGATCTTTACTTTATCTTGCTTCTTTATCGATGTTGTAGGTGTGGATAATTTATGTGTTGTGTGTTTGGTTTGAATCTTCGTTGTTTGTTTGTGTTTGATTTGGCTTCCGATTATGAGACGTGATTGGAAAATCGAAGCATGCGCTAATCATGTGGTTAAAAAATGGATTTGGGGTGAGAATTGAAAACTTGATATAATTGGTGATTATTATTATTTTGATTTCATTGTGTGTTTAACTTGAAATGAACGTTAATTGAACTTGGTAGTACCATGAAACGTTTAGGCAAAAGCAGGTTGGGTAGGCAAAGTTTAGGATCTGTGATTGTTGAATGATGAAATATTTGTGGAGTGGTTTTGATTTATGCATTGAGATCTATTGTATTCATTTGGCCGGGGAATTCCCCAAGAGATTTGTATTGATTTATCCGGGGAATGCCCCGAAGTATCATGTACTTGAAGACGGTGCACGATCAATGCCCAGAATGTCGGGTGGAGAAAGTAATGGAGCATAGTTAGGATTATCCTAGAATAGAGTAGGTTTATATTTCCGTATCTTTTTATTTCGGAACTGTATAATTGGACTGAACACTAAATTTTGGATTGTTTTGTTTTATTTTGCTTGATTGATTGCTTTGCATGCTTTGTGTGGTTTATAAATTCGTAGTGTCAAATTAGCCGATATGCTCCACCAAGTGACCATGGTCTAACCACGGGATCAAGGGGTGCCTAACACCTTCCCCTCGGTCAACAGAATTCCTTAGTCGGAATCTCTGTTCGCAAATCAGTTTTACAGAGTCAAAACCGTTTTGAAGAAGGATGTCCATACGTGACTTGGCACACCTGATTTATGCTAAGTGGCGACTCTGAGTTTTGAATGTAAATAATCCTTTTCAAAACCAATCTTCATTTTGCCACTTTAATAATAAAAACCCTTTTGAAACTTAAAATACAATCTTTTGGAGTTAAAAAAGGGGTGATACAATCTTCACTCTCATCGTTTGAAAAACCTATAGGGTCATCACTCTCAGAGTCATTTTCGGATAGAGCCTGCTCCAGGGCTTCTCTTGCAGCATTAGCAGCAGCTTCAGCTCCGGTGACGGCCATGGAAAGATCAAGGTCTCCGTCTTGGGTCTCAAGAAGGGTATCCACCCGGGCCTGTAGGGACACCTAGCAACTATCCAATTTAGCCACATTTCTATCATTTCTATGCCTCACCCGCAATGCATTCAGCATGGCCTGAAGTCGCGCTCTGTCCATCTCATTTTTAGCACACAACTCAGCCAAATCAGCCTCTAGGTTGGCCACCCTTTACTTGAAGGAATGGTTCCTAGAGTAAAGGTAAGCACGTATGTTCTCCCTTGAAGAGAGCTTACGATGTAGCTCCATTTTCTAGGCTTGCAACTTCTTATTCTCATCCTGGAGCCCAATATTTTTTTATCGGAGCTCACTTACCTAGGCCTGGAGCACACCAACTGTGGATTTTAGATGCTCCACATCACCAGAGTGGTCCAGAAGCTTATGCGTATGATCGCTTGCTTTTTCTCGGGTGGCGGTCGTAAATTGGTGGGTCTATAAGTTAAATGCAGAAAAAAGGGAAAAAACTTAGTAAAATTATCTCGAAAATGTATTTAGATGATTAGTAGTGCCCGTCTTACTTGTTGGATAGAGGTGATCAGCTGAGTGAATAAACTTTTCAAGTCCTGTTCCTCTAACCTCTTCTTTTCCTCAGGCCCAAGGAATTCCTCAAACAGTTTAGTTGCTATCGAGAAATCGTTCAAAAGATCCGCCTCTGAATGAATGTCTACCACAACCCGGCAACAAGGAGGATTCATATCACAACCAGACATATTGGCAAGCTCTATCATCTCCTGGTCACTTGATGACACTCCAATTGTCTCCAGACCACCGGTTGGAACCCATGCACAAAAGGCTGAAGGCCTAAGAACTGTCAGTGATTCATTTGTACCCCTTTGATGTCGGAGCAAACGGGAACTGATCACTTCGACGTCAGGTTTGGTAAGATCCGTAACCCTTCTCGTTTTTGTCGAGTCGGGTGTTGCATAATGGGAAATCTCTCGCCCAAAGTTGGCCCCACATGTAGTAGGCAACCTCGCAATGGGCTTTTCAATGGAAAAACCTGCAAGAATCATAAAAATTAAGGAAAGGCATCGAAAATATAATACAAAACAATAAAGAAATTCCCTTTAAGACTCTTACCGTGGCTTTTTCCTCCAAAGGTTCGTTCATAGGGGCTTTTCCACTTCGACGTTGCGGCAATGCAATTTCCTTTTCACCCCTCTCTTCTTTAGAAGGAGGCATCGGTGGGGGGCTGTCCGACAAGGATGTGGAAGAGGAATGTTAGGAAGAAGACATATTTAGCCATAGATTAGTAAAATATTCTATTGTTAAATTGTTGTAGTAAAATATCCACCTTGTTATTTTCTTGTAAAATGTTGTTGTGAGCTAAAACTTTGAACCTGATGAATGAATGTTATAATTATTAGCTAGTAGTTATATTTATTAATTTAGACAAAATGTTAAAGTATTTGAAAAGTTATAATTTATATGCATTAATGGTAAAATAAAAGGATGAATAAATTATTAAAAGAGTTGTGATACCAAATTTGAATTATATATAATCTATAAAATAAGAAAAATGGACACTATTTCGTAGAATCCTTAAGACTCGCTATAGAACTTGTTAAGAATATCTAGGTGTAAACTTTGACAAATAGTTAAAATTAAAGAATACAAAAAACACCTATACATACAACAAAAAAATTGAAGAAGATGACCAGAGAAAAAAAATCAAATTACCTTTGACGGATAAGCTATCTTTTTTATTTCATTTAAAATATCATTAAACTATACAGTATATGTAAAAGATTGAAACTCATTCTCTACTTCATTATACAAATATGATTTTCCTATCAGATTATCGGATGATGAATTATAATGTGAGAAATTTTCTAGCATGGGTGAGAAACGAAAGGACATAAAAAGAGAAAAGTACCTCTAGGTCTTGAGATACAATGAAAAAATAAGGAGCAAATACACCTGTATTTATAGGACTACGGAACCTTCAAAATAGCGTCCTTATTTAATTTTTGACTTATTATTTTGAATGTTTACATATTAAATCTATACCTGGATTTATGTAGCAACTTATAAGTCTAACTAACCTTCCATAAACATTTATTTATTAATTTATAAGTACTTATTTTATGTTTTTAATCACTAGAGCTAAAAAAACTATTTTTTTTAATCCTATCCAAACGGGCTCTAAGTCTAACTAACCTTCCATAAGCTTATTTAATTATGAAAGTATAATTATTTAGTCTCCCACTTCAAGATTGATTTTTAAGGTTTTACCTACATCTATTTAGGTAAGTTACTATAAGTACCTTTATAATCAGATTGTGCAGTTAGTTTCATTTATTTTGGTAAGTTACTATAAATCTGGTCAGACTATCTCAATCAAATTTCAATTATTCAATTATGTTGTCATAAAAGCTAAATATCTTAATTTATATCTAGAGATAGATAAACACTCAAATATTCTACTCTTTTATTTATTATGTTCCGAAATATGATTGGAAAGTGGGTACGTTGGTATGACACCTCAAACTTTCGAACTATGATTTAAATCGTTCCACGTATGATATTAAAATTTATAATTCCTGACTATGGGTTGTATAACAGATATAAATTAAGGTCGAAAACTTTAGCACAAGATTAAGTCGAAAGCTTTTCTTCTGAACTAACTATAAAACACGAAAATACAACCTTAAGTTGCTAATATCCACAATAACCTATCCAAGAAGAGAAAAAAGGGATAAGTAGAAGTCATCTATCCCCAGATTTAGCTACAATTTCTAAATTTAAACAATATCATCTCATTGGCCTTGTTTCTGCACCGCTTGTGGCATCACAACCATACCTTAATATTTATTCAAGGTGATTAAGGTGAGAGAGCGAAATTCTAGACAAAATTAGGAAACAAAATCTAGTTAAATATGAAACCTTCCTTCAACTTATACTGAATGATCAAGGAAAATATATTAGAAAATTAGAGCAACCTGTCGAGGAGAAAGAAATGGTGTTAAACAAAACTCTAGTTCTTAAAATCTTAGTTCATTTAATATCGCTTCAACACTTATGATTTGGCCACTAGTAACCACTAAAAATGGTTCTGTGAGTTCAACCATTCAATCAAAATGCAAACACAAATACCATTCAATCAAAATGCAAACACAAATATATAGAGAAGTTTTCTATGAATGAAACAAGTTTCCCAACGTGTTCCAACAAACTATTAGTAAAAACACAATATCTTTACAACATTTAACCCCAACTTCACTAAATTACAATGAGCCATTCAAAAAAAGATTACAAGCCTGCGTAACCTAAGGAATTATAAACTTTAATTTTAATTCCTAAACAACTCAAAAACTTGCCAAGGTAAGTGTTCCAAAGTCTTTGAGTTATCCCTACATGAAGACAACAATCTTAATTCAATTTATAACACACTAAAACTAAGATTACATCAACATTACGACTCAAACAACCCCTAATACATGAATGCTAAAACTCTTAACACAATACTATATTAGGACAAGGTTCTTGAATATGTTCCTTCAGAATTCATGTAACACTTTGTAAAGTCAATCTGCCAATTTTTTTTCTTGCTATGTGAGTGTGTGAGCCACTTGAGTCACTCATCGTCTATTTAAATACAACTCTTCAAAGAGTTGTTCTTCAAACCAAACTCCTCAGCAACACGAAATCTCATTATAAAGAGTTCTACTTCAAGTGAAAGTCCTCCTTCAATTCAAACTCTTCTCTCTTTAAAGTTGTAGCCAAATTTCAACACTTCAAATCTGAACATTTTTAAATCCTTTGAGCTTATCAGAAGTTATCATATCTATCCCCATGAAGATATCCAAGTAAATTCGAAGGAAGTTTAGAGGTGAAAATTCCTAATTAACAAAAGAAAATTTTCTTGCGGAAATTTATGAAACTGTTTGGTAAGAAAATTCATACGAAATACCCCAAAAAAATCCACAAGAATAAATTGTTGCAAGTAAATTTTTATTAATATTTAGCATATCCACCCAATGGAAATTTTCAAATAATGATTCTCATGTAAATCATTACATACATTTCACAATTAGACAAAAATCTATTCGAAACCTCCAATAATCTTCAAAATCATCATTTGACACAAATCTAATGTAAACCATTATAACTGATAAAAAAACATAATTCATAACATCCACATCAATAATGTATGATTCTTAATGATCCAAAACAAAATATTTCAAACTTTAATCCTCAATAATACTACCAACCGTCAGGGTCAGAATCACTTTCATTCATGTTGCCAGATCCATCATCACTTTCATCCATATGCTTGGTTGTCTTCTTGAGATGATCGTTCATTTGAAGATGATTTCTTGTATACATGCTTCTTCAACAAGTCAAATTCCTTCCTCATCCTATTATTTTGTGTAACTCATTCTGCAACTGTGCATACAAATCAACATTTGAAGCACTTACTTAGGACTTAATCATCTCATCAAGTTCTTCCGGCAAAGTAGATGTTGATTTCTTAGATTCCTTTACACTTAAACCTAGGGATCCAAGACCTTTGACACTTCCTTTTCTCTTTCCAACAACATATTATACCCAAATATCAATTTCACTTAATTGAGAGGGCCGACTAGCTGGATTAGTTTCTCCTTCCACAACTTATGCACTTTGAGCAGCTAATATTTCTTGTTTCTTTCTTTCAAGCTCATTCTTCATAAGAATAAGTTATTTCAGACCAGATATAGTGCCAACAAAAAATATATTATTAACATAAATTATATTGGATTCTAGTATCAAATATAAGCACAACAAGAAGCCAAAACAAACAACATGTATTAGTATATAAAGTATCTAAAACTCAAAGTTGGTTCCAAATTATTGTGGCTATGGAAGCACCAAGGCCACAATGAAATGAGAAGAATATTTCAGGTATTTTCTAAGCTGCATCTTTTACTGAGAAGTCTTGGAATTATCTAAGTAGTACTTTTATTTGAGTTCTGAAATATCTATATTGATGAAATACTGCAGTCCGATTTGTTAGAGTACGTGCCCTACTGACCAGTGACTTTAACGTAAGAGTTGCATATGGATGGAACAGGTTGCCTGGTGTATTCCAAGGAAGCAGTAAAAAAGGAAGTAAAGAATACAATGATTTTTATGTAAAAAACACCCGGCTCGAAAAGGTGTAAAAAAACCACGACCTGTACCTCTACAGGAGGATTTAACCCCAACTTCACTAAATAACTCTGAGCCTCAACAACGACTGATTACAAAACTCTTGTAACCAACAAATAGGAATTATAAACTGTAATTCCTATACCTCAATAACTAGGAATCATACACTCTAATTGTAACACCCCGACGTTTTCTTAGCTAAGTTTCGTCCATGAAAAGTCTAAGCATTAGCTTCTAGAATGATCAAAAGTATTTTTCATGTGGAATTTCCTAGATTTCAACCTTTCATTACATAAATTACTGAATTAGCTTTCAACGATATAAGATTCGTCCAAAATGGACCCTCGGTGAAGAAGTTATGAATAATTTAAAGTTACAGTCATAAACATCGTCATTTTGGGGTCTAGCGCATCGTGAAGAGGGTCAAATTGACAATCGTCAAATTCCATTAGGTCTCCGCGATGGTGGCGCATCGCGGAGGCACCCAATTTCCCACTCTTCAAGTTCCAATGGACCACCGCGATTATGGCGCATCGCAGTGGTACCCAAAATTGGGTTTTTAAGTTCAAATTTTCAGTTCCGTTCAAGAGTCATTAAGGGTAAATTTGAATTTTCCCTATCCTTTAAAACCGTCCAAACAAAGGATTTAGGGTATGTTTGAGCAACTTAACCCTATTTTCATTAAAATCATCAAGAATCCTCTCTAGGGTTTCAAACAAGAACTTCAAGAAACCCAAGATTCAACCGTGGGTTTTCAAAATCGATTGAAGATTCGAAATCCCCAGATCATAGGCTTCAAGAAGCACCCGCTAATTTCGTAAATAGAGGTACGTGGGGTTATCCTAAAGTTCATGGGCATGTTTTCAAAAAGGAACTTACACAAGACTTTAAATTTATACAAGTATATATATGTTTTTACAAATGGGGGTTTTCAATTGATATAAATAACATGTTTTGATATATGATTTTGAAAGAAATATTGAGATATCATGGGGTTGTTTATTTGAATGTATTTAAATGGTTGAATTGTGAACCCGTGACCTGAAATTTTGAAAGGGCACGATGTACATGAGTTGTGAATTTTCTAGATTCCCCATTACAATGTTTATACCCTATATTACACTTGTGTTGAGCCATTAAGAGCATGAGTTTTGTAATTGATATGACATTACTCATAAATGATTTAACTTCTTGAATGATTGCATGTTGAGAACCATGGTGTATGTGTTTAATGGTGTGAAAGTCATACGTATGTGCATGTTGCAAATGGTATGAAAAGCTGGAAAGTTGATGTGATATTGATGACTTGCAAGTCGGGTATGATGATACCCTGCAGAGTATGACATGTGATTGATTAAAATGAGTTTAATGCATTGATTTGTGAGATAGGTGGTTACCCGAAGAAAGCATGAGTCAAATGACTCTACGCTGGAAACCGTGTTTGCCGACTCGGGAACTTGGTACCCTGCTGTGTGATCTTTTGTATGTGATGTTATGTCATCCCAAATTGGGACTATGGTTAGGAGCCATACTTTGTGATCTTGTGCACTACCATACTTGATTGGGTCGAGACACCCTGTTGTGTGATCTTGTGTGACTTTCCCTCACTTATACTCTAATCTCGGCGACAACCGAGATTTGACAGTTGGTGAAAATGTAAAATTGTAGGGTGTACCACCTATCTCAAATGTGTTGCATTTTTGTTGAAAAATCATTATACTATGCCCGTGTATTTTCCAAATCATTTTGCAATAATGTGCTTTATATCAGCTCTCATTTATTTTATATAAAAATCTCTACTTTGTTTTGGATTATTCTGTGTACCAGTACTTTGTATTGACCCCTTTCCCTCCCAGGTTCGGAGGCACAGTCTAGGGGTCTAAAAAATTAGTAGATTCTTCAGATAGTTTTGCAGAGACAAGTGGTGCGCCTTCTATATTTCGGAAGGCCTGATGTCTGGCAGTTTATTTATCATTTAATAGTTTTGGGTCTACTGGGGGCCTTGTCCCAGTTTTCAGATAGTTGTTTGTTTTAGTCATGTAGTAGAGATTTCGTAGACGGTTTTCAGATGCCGATAGATATTGTGGGACATTATTTCCCATTATTTATTTCATTGGACTCATGACCATGTTTCCGTAGTATTGTGAATCTTCCGCATTTCTTTTATCATTGAATTATGTGTATGATTACCAGATAGATAGGGGTGTTTCGGGCCTTCATGGTTCAAAGTGCCCGTCACGGCCAGGGCCCCGGTTCGGGTCGTGACACTAATTCCTATAACTCAACAACTAGGAATCATAAACTCTAAAACTCAACAATCACCCTTGACTATTAAACTGTAACACCCCATATATTTTAGCTAGAAATTGAACCATCGTTCCTACGTGCGTAAGCTCTAATTCCATGGTTTATGCTTAGATTCATATGTCATGATCTTTCTCCTAGTATATGAAGTGATTATGAGGTGAAAAATATTCATAGAAATGGCCTAAAGCAAAGTTGAGCTAAGAACCTTTCATTCATCCAAAATTGGATAGTCGATTCTACAAGAGTCTACTTTGAACATCGATAACTCTTGATACATAGAGAAATTTTCATCTCAAGACCCACCAAATTATAGATAATTTAATTAGCTTTCCAACGATACCAATTTAGCCAAAATCCGATAACCAAGCGAAAAGTTATGGCTTTTTCCGTGTGAGGAAGTAAGCCGATGCGATCATGACGCGTCGCTTCGAGATCGCGTTGACAAGAAACCAGACGCGGATATAAGGTTGTTTTACACATTATTCCAGTTTCTAATGGGTCTAGAGGCATCGTGGTCATTTTCCCTCACCCAAAATCCGTCTATAACATAGAATTTCAGCCCCAAGAAGCCAAAATTGCTTATTTTACTCTAATCCTCTCAAAATCCAACCCTAATCCTTTTCCTCAAGATCAAGAATCAAGATCTTAAATTCAAGATTTCAAGAAACGGATCAAGATCCGGGTTCCGCTCTTTCTCCTAAATAATGTAAGGTACGTGGGGTTTATCCTAAAACTACATGGGCTTGTTGAAACACTTGAATATGATTTAAAGATTATCAAGCACAAAATTACAAAGGGGTTTTGGAAACCATGTTTTAAATTATGCATCATGAATGTTTTAATGAAAATTTTGTTTTGGCCTTTAGGTCTTTTCCCCTTAAAATTGATTTATACATATATCTATATGTATGAAAATTTAGATTGATGATTGTTTGAGAGAACAAATTATGAAATCCCTCTCTTGTGATGAATTTAAGTTTATGATCTTATTGTGAATGATTTGAAATGCATGATTTATGATTTGAAAATAGTTTTCTCAATATCATAGTATTTGGGCATGATTTAGAGATGATGAGAGGGAGTTTCTTGATATAATTATGTTCTTGTGTTAAAGAGGAAGAATTGCATGTAAGTGAGAACTTTGATATGACCACCTTATGTATTTGAAATGTTGAAAAAGAGAGTTTCTTGCATGTGTTTACATGAGTTTTAAGAAAAAGTTCTTTTAATTGATTTATAGATATGGTGGTCCCAAACATTATGTTTTGAAAACAGAGATTATAATATGCTATTAATGGCTCAGAGACGCGACTTGCTAGTCAATGGTATGACGATACCATATAAATATATGCCATAATAGAGCTAGAGTTTTTCAGAGTTTTATTTCAGAGAATGAAATGTTTTAAAGAGTTAAAAATAGGCTTAAAGTGGGTTAGGTGGTTACCCGAAGAAGGCTTGAGTTCAAGTAACTCTTATCCTAAAATCATATTTTGCCGATACGGGTATATTATTATTGTATGCTAGCGATGGCCCTGTGGCGTAGTAGAGATAGAGACTCCAGCCCTTGCGGCAAACTTGGGTTGGGGGCTTGGCAACCAATTTAATGGCAAATTCTATATAGCCCGTGGAATTTCAGAGTCTTAGGGTATACCACCTAGCGCAGAAGTAATATAAAGAGTGTCACAGAGTTCAGATGATTTTATAGAATCTTTTAAATATGCCCATGTAATTCTTACCATATGATATATTTATGAACTGTTTTAAATTGCTTTTCATACAGAAGCGAAGTTTACCATAGTGAGCCTTCTTTATTCCGGAAGGCATATCTCTTTTTAGACATATTTTTTTTTACTTTGGTTTTAGTCCACTGGGGGCCTTGTCCCAGGTTTCAAACAGTTATTGATGTCATGTGTAGTAGAGATTTCGCAGACTGATAAAGATATTGTTTCAATGTTGATAAACCTATTTTCTCATTGTTAAACAAATTTTAGAGTATGAAGATGATTCCGTTTACTTTTATTTCCATAAATTTTTTTATATTATATGAATATTGTGCATTATTACCAGATTTAGAAGGGCACTCGGGCCTCCGTTGTTCGGGATGCTCGTCATGGACAGGGTCTCGGCTCATGTCGTAACAAACTTGGTATCATAGCACGGTTCATGGTCCCAGGGTGTCTGCGAAATCATGTCTAGTAGTGTCTTGCTTATGGGTGTGTTGTTCACCATACTTATAATCAGGAGGCTACCGGGCATTTAGGAGTTGTTTCCCATTCTTTCATACTCTAGTTCGTTCTATAGAGTCATCCATAAGAAATTTATCCAAGTTCATTCCTCATTCAAATTCATGGGTCATGTCTCATTGTTAAGGCGATACAAGTCTAAAAGTCTAGCTCCCCCAGCGATGTGGTTCTCTCTGATTGAGTTATCTAGAAAAGTTATGAGATAGCACAAGAATTTGAGAAGAGTCCAGTAGTACTTCAAGGTGTATTGATTCAGAAGTATACTGTTATCTTGATGAAATTGTGTTTTCCCAGCCTTAGGTATGAAGTGTATTCAGTCTTCTTTAATAAAAGATTGTTGTTGGGGGTGTGATGTTTAAGGATAATTATGTGTAGTAGAATATTGGAAGTGTATTTCCACCCGAGTAGTAGCATATGTTAAAGTGTCATGACCTATTGTTAGTGAGATGGTCTAGAAGTTGGTGACATGAAGTCACAAGGTTAGCAGTCAGAGCGAGGGTGACATTTGCATAAATAAATAGTTTTAGTTGTATAATCGTGGACTGAGGAGTGGGTTGCCATTATATAGTGATAGACTAATGTGGTAGCAATATTTGTGGATTGTAGGGTAGTATGTGAAGGATTTGGCTAGCTATGATTATAATCTATTCGAATTAGGGAAGGAACCTAGAGTTGATAGTTATGGTGGTTATAGAGATCTGTTATAGGTTATAAATGGAAAGGATAGATTAGTTAATAAGTTGTAAGTAGAAACTCATTAGTGTTTATTGATTTTTTAAGATCATTGTGATGTAAGATTAGGTAAGTATGATGCAAGAAATTAGAATATGTTGATAAGATTGAAATGGGTTATATTGCTAGATTAAGATCGACCAACCCAATCATGTGAATTTACCCCTTTGATGGTCCTTTCTTTAGTAGTAGTAAACTAGCACTTCAATTGTGAAGGTATGTAGTGGATTTTCAGTGGTAATAATGAGGTTATGGCGGGGTTTTGATTGTAGGTAGTCGCTAAGTAAAGTGAAGTATTTGGGTTGATTTCCCAATTTAATGGACTAGTGTAATATGTGTCATGCTTTATCGGTGGTATATAATTAAGGCTAGACAATAGGCTTAAACTCTAGATGTGGAGTGTAGTGGTGAGAATAGTATCTCAAGGTTGATGATGCATAATTTGTGGGAATTAATTAGTAGGCTTGATGTGGTGTGTCGAATGGCATAGGTTGGCAAATTGTGAAAAAGGGAGTGGATAAATAGTGGTATATATACTTGAGGACTAGCGTCAGAAATGATGATTTGTGGTTGAGTCATTAAGATAATAAGAGTGATATTCATATAAGAATAAGTTGAACCCAAGATGGCATGTTGTTATATAAGGTTGTATGGTATAAGCGTCATGTGTACCCAACTTGTGTTTTGAACTTTGTAGCACGGAGAAGTTTGGGGAGTTATTGTATAGTGTTCATTAAAGTTGAGTTCAGGAAATGTAGGTAGGCAATATGCGCCTTTGGCATAGTATTACAAATTTTGTTAAGTTGTAGGTTATGTGATTAGAGGTGTAATGATAGTATTCTAAGGAATAGAAGATGGAGTGTTAAATGTTTAGAAGTGTGGGTGTCTATGCCCATGAAAATGTTAGTCATAAGTTGATGACTTTGGGAGTTAGAAGATATTGTGATTAGTGTTCCCAAAAGGGGATGTCCTTGAAATAATTTAGTGTCTTTGTATTAGAGATTAATGAGAGGAGTTGTGTTCATGGGTATTTTGATATCCCCTTTTGTGATAGGGAATGTGGATGTGTGCGCTCATGAGAGTGGGAGTTGTAGAGTGATGGCTGTAGAGGCTAGCGGGAGTTAAGAGTAGCATTTACAAAAAAGAAAGGCCTTCAGAGTATGGTTCTTTAGGAGAGTTTCGAGTTTAAGTCTGTCGTGATGTCTCTTTTATGTTGAGGGTTATGGCTATAGATTTTGTTATAGGGATATATCTGCAAGTCTAGGGCTGTGACTTTGGTCTAAGGAGGAGATGGTGAATTAAGGTAGTTCCTGAATGTTCTTAGATGGCAAGTTGTGGGGAGAAACCATGATAAACCTATTTCTACTCAAGCATAATTCTCCTACTCCAATTTGGGAGAGTATCCCGCTAATGTATACATCATTCGTTCAAGTCATGCCTTTGCCTTCGGTTCGAGTACTCTATGGACTTATGTTTATGATTTGACCTCCAAACCAGAAGAAATTATGTCTCTCAGTAATCCAGTCTTTCACGTATTCATGCCATATGTTATGTTGTTCGTGACCCATAAAAATCTATGTCTCTCAACATACTTGGTACTAAGAGAATATGTTTCTATATGTCACCAATTCATTCTATGTCGGGTTTTGCCCAAGTGATAAGGTTTATGCAAACTCACGGAAAAATCTCAGTTCCTTAAGCGAGGAGAAATCGCTTCAACCATAAATCTTTGTCTTAGTTGTAATGCAATACCCTGTAGCATTCTCGACTCAATACCACTCTTGGTTGCATATGTGGAGAGTTGTCAACCTAAAAAAATTTATGATTGTTAAAAGACTCGTCATATTTTTGATCTTATAACTCTCATCATTTTCAAATTGATCTTTCCGACCCCAAGAAGTAGATTTTTGAGTCAATTCATGTTCAGGAGTGTAAAGGGGTTGTTCCGGGAAAGTTTCAGCTTTTTCAGACCGCGTTTGAGATGCGTTTGAGTGAGCAAACTTGTGGATCTACACGATATCGATGCCCCGCATCGGTAATCGCATTGGACAAACTAGTGTCTCAACGCGATCTCGACGCTTTACGCCACCAATCGCACCGGATGCCCAGTTCATCTTACTAATTTTTTTATTCCTGGAGGGTAATTGATCTTGGGTGTATTTATACGCCTAAGCACCATAATTTATCCATATTTTAGCTATGTTTAGAGAACAAAGTGCCTAGTATCTTATGTTTTTACCCTACTTCTATGTAATTGAGCTAACCGATGTGATTAGCATGATTTTAGGTATTAATGAGGTAGATGAAGACATTATGGGACTATGGAATGCGGATGGCATATGACAAAAGAGAGAGTAGCAACCTGGACCAAATGTGGCGCCTAGAAACTACAATCTGGATCAAATGTGGCGCCTAGAAACTATGTCCAAGACTAGTTTGTCATTTATAATTAGTTTAGGGACCTAGAAGGCAATTATGAGAGAAAAGATTATTAAAAGGGATAAATGCTGAATTTTTATTCATTATTGAATTATTCTGCACTATTCAGAGAGAGGAGAATAGCGGCTTAGCTTGGGAGAGAGAGAATAATGTTTTTTCTCTCTTGCTCTCAGTATTCGCACACCAAGATCGTCTTCTAGTTTTTGGTATGATGAATATATTTATGATGCTTTTCGTTTTATTCATGAGTAGCTAAGTTTATTAGTTAGGGTTATGGAAGCCTTGTAGCATACAATCTATCACTTTGGGGTTTGAATTCATTATGCATTGATTTGTTTACATCATACTCTCTTCGTTTATTTTGAATTCTCGTGGTTGCAAACATAGAGGATGTGCCTTAAAACACAACTTGTTCGAGAGAAAGGTTGTTGTTCGAAAAAGAGAGTAGTGACAAGAAAGTAGGATTTCCAATCCCTATTTTATAAGTTAATGCCTTAGCAGGATTAATGATGATAAGCGTATTTACACGCCTAAAGCACCTTAATGTACCCATATTTTAGCTAAGTTTTGAGGACAAAATATATAATTCCTACACTTTTAGTCCATTTTCCTGTAAGTGAGCTAACCAACGTGATTAGCAAGATTTCAGGTATTTATGATAAAGATTTCAGCATTTTATGGACTGTTGGATGCCAAAGGAAACTTCACGAAAGAAGGAAGGCAGCTTCTGGAAGCTTGTGGACTGAAAGTGATGCATGGAGAACT
Source organism: Capsicum pubescens (assembly GCA_030864215.1). Taxonomy (NCBI): domain Eukaryota; kingdom Viridiplantae; phylum Streptophyta; class Magnoliopsida; order Solanales; family Solanaceae; genus Capsicum; species Capsicum pubescens. Next base: position 109,972,006 of record CM061548.1, on the reverse strand, counting down.
TGTCCCGGGCAAAAACAGCATTTCTAAAGACTTGGGGGATCAGCAGTAACTTAGTAGGATTAGGAAAAGTATGCAGTAACCCAGTAGGGCTAGGACAAGGATAAAAAACCTATTTCAGTAGGACTAGGATAAGGATGTTATAAAAACCCTATTTGCTGAATTTTTCAGCAAGCTTTTTATTATTCACTCATTCATTAATTCAAGACTTTTTCATTCGACTTTTGCTCCTAATTCACGTTACAATATTCTGTGAGTCTAACAAAGAGAACTCGGTTATCTTGGGAAGAACGGATAGGGCAAAACGTGTGAGAGCTTTTGACGCCATATCACTTTCATCGCCAAGATTATTCTAGGTTGTGGTATGATGATTATATCTATTGTGATTTCCGTTGCACTCATGAGTAGCTAAACTTCTCTGTTAGGGTTATGGAAGCCTTATGAGACACTATCTATTGCTATGAGTTTGTGAATTCTTGATACGTATGCTGATTATATCATTACTCTCTTCATCTTAATTAAATTCTTGTGGTTGCAAACATATAGAATACGCCAGTATAGCATTAACTTGTTCGAAAGAAAAGTTACATGTCTGGAAAAGAGAGAATGACAAGGAAATAGGGCTACCAACCCCTGTTTAAAAGTTAGTGCCGTAACTGGATTAACCTCTTGGAGAATTCGTACCATTAGTATACGCTTTAAGCTCGAAAGAGTTAAAGTGATATAATCCTTGATGGTCGAAAGACACTAGGATTTACCATAGAATACGAATCTCTATAAGCGCATGCATGTCTGAATTCCGCATAACTCATAGCCAATAGATACGTAAAACTCATAAGGTGGACATAACCCTAACTTACAATTCTCATTGATTAAAATCTTACTAAACATTTCGTTTTTACTTTGCTATTTTGATAATTTTACTTCACACATACAATCCCCCCTTTATCCGCAGAACTTTCACCAAAAGTCTACTAATCGTTGCATACTTAGTGACCGAGTATTCCCTGTGGGATTCGACACCCAACCCAGTTGGATTCTATATTTGACGACGACCGCTTTCACTCTTACGAGAGCTGTAGTTTGAGCATTATCAAATTTTGGCGCCGTTGCCGGGGAGTACGGTTGTCAACTAAGTTTGTGATAGTTACTAGACCCTTTGGTCAAAGATTCTCGAATTTTAATTTTAGTTGTTGTTTTTGTTTTATTCAGGTTCTGTTGAGTGCATGCCAAATACTCGTAGTTCTGGTCAGCCATTATTACCCATAAATCCTGAACCACAACTTATTGGCTGAATGGATGCACAATGTGACATTGACAGAAGGGCGGCTCAGCAGGAGCAGGCTAGACTAGCTGCACTGGCAGCTGCATAAGTGCATCAACAGAATATTGATAACCTAGGTCGGGAAATAAATCCTGATGATGAGGACCTAGGTGATGATGAGTTACTAAATCCTAGGCGTGCAGATGAAGTGGCAGCACCTATGCACAGGAGAGATCGTCAAGCTAGAATGAGACCTGAACGTCGAGCTGTGCAGGCTCCTTTTGATGATGATGATGACGATCTGGATGGAGCTGGTGCCACAGGGGCTATTATTCCTCCACCCTTGGCACCCGGAGCTAATTTTAATATCACTAGCACCATGATTCAGTTACTGCAACTCAAGGGTTTATTTGGTGGACTCGCAGGAGATGATCCGAATATGCATCTGATCAACTTTATTTCAACATGCAAGTCGTTTGACAATCCAGGAGTTGGGCAAAATGCAATTCGGCTGCTCTTATTTCCATTGTCTTTGTCTGGGGAGGAAACTCTATGGTTGAACGGGCTAACTCCTGTTCTATTACTAATTGGAGGCAACTGAAAGACGCTTTCCTAGAAAGATTCTTTCCGCCATCCAAGAGAGCCCAATTACAGGATGAGATCAGCAATTTTCGACAGCTTCCAACTGAAGCTCTCCACGAAACATGGGAGAGATTCAATAAGAAGCTTATGCGGTGCCCAAATCATCAGATGACCAACATCCACTTGATGGAGATATTATACAGGGCTTTGAACTCAGTGACTAAGCCAGTGGTTGATAATGCTGCAGGTGGGTCATTCATGGACCTTACTTTTCTTGAGGCAAGTGATATGCTAGATCGTATGACAAAACAGAGTAAATCTTGGCATACCAGGGATTGTGAGGTAGCAAACTCTACAATATCTATTGGCATGACTGCAGAGCAGAGGCGTAGACAAGAAGAACGTGATCAAGATATGGCGCACATGAAAACACAGATGGATCTTCTTACCAAGCATTTATTATCAGGGAGGACCGAAAAAGTAAAAGCGGTTACGTCAAAAGGAAGAGACGAATCCGATTCTGAGGAAGAAGCTAACTACTTGAATAATCAGGGGGGTTTCCGAGGCAATGCCCAAGGAAACCAAGGTCAGAACTATTATGATAAATCGGATACAAGGACAGCGATCAAGGTGGTTAGAAGAATAAGACTGACAGGAGTGGTTTGTATGTTCCTCCTGGAAACCGTGAGGTTGTGGCGTCTGGCTCTGGGAAGGTGTCAACGGAAGATATGATGGCGAAGCTGTTGAAGGGAGTAGAGGCAACTAATACGGGAGTGAATGAGGTGAAGAACGATTTGTCTTCAATAAATCAATTGGTTGACTCGCATTCTACTGCAATAAAGCAACTAGAGTAGCAATTGAGTCAACTTTCAGCGGCATTAAATCAAAGAAAAGCTGGAACACTACCTAGAAACACAGTGCAAAATCCAAGGAATAATGGATCGTGTATGGCTATCACCACCCGAAGTGGTAAAGTGTTGGAAAATCCATCCAAAGGCAAGCAGGTAGTTGATGATATAGAAGATAATGAGATCATTGCAGAACCAAAAGATGTCGAAGCAGCTGATGAGGTTGTTCGTGATGTCACCTCTCAACGTCCACAGCCTGAAAAGATCGCCGAACTGAAGCAAGATGAAAAGGAAGCGGTGGAGAAAAGTATTCCCCTTCCACCACCACCTTTTCCTCAGAGATTGAAGAAGAAAGCTGACGATACCAGGTTCAATAAGTTTATGACTATGTTGAAGCAGCTAACTATTAATGTTCCTTTGGTCGAGGCACTGGAACAAATGCATGGGTACGCAAAATTTATGAAGGATCTTTTGACAAAGAAGTGGGTAGTAAGTTATGAGTTGACGGATACTGTTCATCATTGCAGTGCAATCGCTACCAGATCACTAGTTCAGAAGAAGGCTAACCCCGGTGCCTTCACTATTCCTTGCACTGTCGGATCTTTGAATTTTGCCAAGGCATTATGCGATTTAGGAGCCAGCATCAATTTGATGCCGCTATCTATTTACAGAAAGTTGGGGTTAGGGGATCCTACTCCAACCAATATGAGGCTCGTGATGGCAGATAGGTCGGTAAAATGACCTGTTGGTATTTTATATGATGTATTGGTGAAGGTTTCTTCATTCATCTTTCCGAAAAACTTCGTTATTCTTGACTGTGAGGTGGACTCTGAAGTTCCCATAATCTTGGAGCGCCCTTTCCTTGCAACAGGGAGCGTGCTTATTGATTTAAGAGCGAATGAGCTTTTATTCCGGATGAATGACGAAGTAGTCCGCTTTGATGTATGCAAATCAATGAAGCAACCCAAAGATCTGAACGTGTTCTCGGTAGCTGATGTTTATTTTGATGATGAGAAAGAATTATCCGTAGAGGAGCAGCTTATTGTTGACCCATTGGAGGTTGTGCTTATGAATATAGAGCGTGAGGATGCTAAAAATTATGAAGAAACTATTTGTGCTCTAACAGGAATAGGGCCGTATCCTTATGATCCCAAGAAGCTGGACCTCGATCTCAAAAATCGGCCTATACCACCAGCTAAACCATCCATTGAAGAGCCACCAATGTTAGAATTGAAGGAGCTACCCATTCTTCTAAAGTACGCATTCTTGGGAAGTGGAAACACCCTCCCGGTTATTGTGGCGGCTGACTTAGGTGAGCAGCAAGTTGCAGCTCTCATCGTTGTTCTAAGGAAATACATGAGAGACATCGGTTGGACCATCGCTGATATTATTGGTATTCTGCCTGGGATATGTATGCACAAGATTCATCGTGAAGAAAATTGCATACCCACTATTGAGCATCAAAGACGTTTGAATCCACCTATGCAAAAGGTGGTGAAGAAAGAAATTATTAAGTGGTTAGATGCAGGGGTAGTGTATCCAATCTCTGACAGTAAATGGGTGAGTCTGGTACAGTGTGTACCCAAGAAAGGGGGCATGACGGTAGTTGCAAATGAAAGGAATGAGATAATTCCACTCAGACCTATCACAGGGTGGAGAGTATGCATGGACTACCGGAAGCTGAATTCATGGACGCTTAAGGATCACTTCCCAATGCCATTCATGGACCAAATGCTTGATCGATTGGCAGGGAAAGGATGGTTTTGCTTCTTAGATGGTTATTCCGGCTATAATCAGATCTGTATTGCCCCCGAAGACCAAGAGAAGACAACGTTTACATGCCCTTATGGTATGTTTGCCTTCAAACGTATGCCATTTGGGCTATGTAACGCACCCGCCACTTTTCAGCGTTGTATGATGTCCATTTTTTCTGATATGGTTGAAGACACCTTGGAGGTGTTCATGGACGATTTTTCAGTTGTGGGTGAGTCGTTCGAATCGTGCTTGGCGAATCTAAGTATGGCGTTATAGAGATGTGTTGAATTCAACTTGGTGTTAAACTGGGAGAAGTGCCACTTTATGGTTAAAGAAGGTATTGTTCTTGGGCATAAAATTTCTGAAAGAGGAATTGAGGTGGATCAAGCTAAAATTGAAGTCATCGAGAAACTACCACCTCCAATCTCTGTAAAGGGAGTTCGTAGTTTCCTCGGGCATGCAGGTTTTTATCGAAGGTTCATTAAAGACTTTTCCAAGATTGCTAGTCCGTTATGCAAGATTTTGGAGATGGATGCAAAGTTCGACTTCGGTGAAGATTGCTTGAAGGCATTTGAATGCCTCAAAGGGAAGCTAATTGAAGCTCCTATCATTGTAGCACCTGATTGGCCCCTACCATTTGAAGTTATGTGTGATGCAAGCGGAGTAGCTTTGGGTGCTGTACTTGGACAGAGAAGGGAAAAGTTATTTCATCCAATCTACTATGCCAGCAAGGTCTTGAACGGAGCCCAGAAGAACTATACTGTCACGGAACAAGAGCTTCTAGCAGTTGTTTATGCTTTTGAAAAGTTTCGTGCTTACCTGTTGGGGAATAAAGTGGTGGTTCATACCGATCATGCAGCCCTAAGATACCTAATGACGAAGAAGGATGCAAAGCCGAGGCTAATTCGATGGGTGTTATTGCTGCAAGAATTTGATTTCGAGGTAAAAGATAGAAGAGGTTGCGAAAACCAAGTTTCTGATCACCTATCTAGACTTGAGAATGAGCACACAGCGCAGCCCGATCTTGAGATTAATGATGCATTCCCCGATGAAGAGATCCTAGCCACGATCGTGGAAGAATTACCATGGTACGCATACTTTGCAAACTATGTGGTAAGTAATGTGATACCTGCACATCTGTCTTTTCATCAAAAGAGAAAGTTCATGCATGATGTAAAACACTACTTCTGGGATGAGCCATATTTGTTTCGACGATGCGCGGATGGTGTTATCAGGCGATGCATATCTCATGTGGAAGTGCCGAGTATCTTGGAAGCAAGTCATGCTTCCCAAGTTGGGGGACACCATGCAGGTGGTCGAACAGCAAGGAAGGTATTGCAAAGTGGCTATTATTGGCCTTCGATATTTAGACATGCCTACAAATTTGTGAGAGGATGTGACCAATGTCAGAGACAAGGCACGATTTCGAAGCACCATGAGATGCCCATGTCAAAAATTCTTGAAGTAGAGTTGTTTGATGTGTGGGGTATTGATTTCATGGGCCCATTCGTAAATTCGTTTGGGATGAAATATATCCTAGTTGTTGTCGACTATGTATCCAAATGGGTCGAAGCAGTAGCGCTGGCCGATAATGAAGGAAAGCGTGTTGTAGCATTCTTGAAGAGAAATATCTTCTCTCGTTTTGGGGTACCACGTACCATCATAAGCGATGGAGGATCACACTTTTGCAGCAAGCTGTTCAAATCCGTGTTGGTGAAATATGGGGTCAAGAAACATAAGGTTGCCACGCCTTATCACCCACAAACTAGTGGACAGGTAGAGGTTTCTAATCAAGAGATCAAGCAGATCCTTGCTAAGACTGTAAACGCTAATTGGAAGGATTGGTCTCGAAAGCTGGACGATGCACTATGGGCTTATAGGACTGCATTGAAAATGCCAATTGGCATGTCCCCGTACCAACTAGTTTATGGGAAGGCTTATCACTTGCCCATTGAGCTCGAGCATAAAGCATTATGGGCGTTGAAGCGACTGAATTTGAATTGGGATGATGCCATGAATATGAGATTGGAGCAGCTGAACGAGATGGATGAATTCCGTCTACATGCGTATGAAAGATCAGACTTCTACAAGGAGCGGATGAAAAAGTATCATGTTCAACGAAACTTTCAAAAGGGTGATATGGTACTTCTTTTCAATTCCAAACTGAAGATATTCCCAGGGAAGTTAAGGTCCAAATGGTCTGGTCCGTACAAAATTAGCCAAGTCTACTCGTCTGGAGTAGTTGAGCTAGAAGACAATAATGGTGTTGTCTTTAAGGTGAATTGCCAACGAGTAAAACCATATATCTGTCCTCTTGACTCGATAAAATGCATGGCCACCATCTATCTCGACGAAATCTAAGTACTCGAGGTAACTATGTCGTGCCGCGACAATAAATCAAGCGCTAGATGGGAGGTAACCCATCGTTTTTCATTTTTTTATTGTTTTACTAAGAGTTTGTTTTTGTTAAATAAAAAAAATCCAAAAAGAAGAGTCGAGTCACGACCAAAACTAAGGCGCTTGGTGGGAGGCAACCCATCGTTCTAATCGTTTTTGTTGTTTTTGAATAAGTGTAGGTGCAAGAGGTGTAAAGGAGAAGATTGGTTTCAAATTTTGATTTGGAAGTATTGCATGTTGAAGGTGGTAAGTTGGGAATGAAGAAGCAAAAGGCTATGAGTTAGGCATTGCCTATGAAAATCTAGGCAACGAACAAGGCAAGGCCTATCCTATGGCCTAAGCTCTCTGAATCTAGAATGCCATAGCATAGGCGCCGCTTATGCTTAACAATTCCATAGCATAGGCGCCACCTATGCTCACTTTTTGGTCTCCTAATCCGATTCCAAACGGGTCAAAACCCGACCCAAGCTTGTCCTAAAAATAGAACCTTAGTCTTAGAAAAAAAATACATTGCAAATTCAACCTAAGAGCCACCTACCTCTCCAAAATCTCTCAAAAATTTTCCTTTTGCTCTTTTAACTTTGCAAGAACATCTTCCGAGGCTATCAACCAAGTAAGTACTTCTTTGCTCTTCTTTTATATTCCGTAAAGTACTACACTACTACGCCTATAATAAATTGTTAAATCTTGAAGTAGTGTTGGTGATTTGAATATGGTTGATTTGTTGTGATACAACTAAGTGAGTGAAAGAATACGTAATGATGTTCTAGACTTGGTTCCAACTTGAATTTGATTTTGATACACTATCATACTTTTGCGGAATCGACATGGTTAAGATAATTGTATAATCTTGTAACTCGAAAGCTTGTATGTTTGAATGACTTGTCTATCGAGATGAAAATCATGGTTAACTACAAACATGAGATGTTGTGATTATTTCTATTGGTGTTGTAAGCCATAAATTGATATGATATCTATGTAGTAGTTTTGTTCAAAGAGATGCATTAGTCCAAACATGAAAACATAGTTAAGAATACATGAAAAAGAATTGAAAAGGATAGTGAAGATGACAAGAAAAGTATGACTGCGCTGAATATATGGTTGGAACATAACACCTAAATGTAGGGCGATGAAGTCTGAGTAATCGACATCTTTCACTTAATTAAGTTTGTGCCAACAAATTAAGTGTGGGGTAGTTCCACTACTGTTGGTTTGTCGATTGTATCTACCGAGATGAAGCTAACATGACTATTATTTTAATCTCAGGTACAATGGCACCAAAAAGTCGACCCGGAAAAGAAAAAGCATCTACCTCACAGAAAGGCCAGAAAAGGGGAAAAAAAAAGCAAGCTGAATCCTCCTCGACGCATATACGGGATAAAATGGGTCCTAGAGGAGGAAGGAAAGGAGTGTTACAAGAACAAAAGGAGTTGATACAAAAGGAGAGCCTAGCAAAGAAAGAACCCCGCATTTTGGCTAAGATAATGGTGTTACATCTTGATTTCATCTTCCGAGATATGGGAGAGTGCAATCTCGATCTAACGCGAGAATTCTACGCCAACTGGTCACCGAAAACTATAGGGAGTGAAGTAAAGATTCGGGGCCAAGTCCTGCAACTAAATACGGAGTTCTTCAACTCTTTTCTGGGTCTTCCATCTGTGGATCCATCACCGCTCAAGGAGCTTTATCACAGACCTCCATACAGGGCAATCAGACACACACTATGCGGAACAAGATCAATGGCACGGTGGAGTCGTCACAAGGATAACGGTCGGCACAATACCTTCCCGTATGTCTCTTTGAACAGAGAAGCTCGGATATGGTTGCGGATAGTCAATTTTTGCCTGATTCCAGGGTCACAGTACACAAAGATCACACGTGATAGAGTGTTCTTGGTGTACGCTTTGATGACGAACATCCCCATCAACATTGGGGCGATTATTCGATCTTCAATGCGTAAGGCCAGGCTGTTCAAGAGGTCCCACTTCATCTTTGGCAATCTGTTGACTGCGATATTGAGGAAGGAGGACATCGAAGAGGAACCTGCAAATCATAAGATTCCACACAACCCAAAGAAGGTTAACCTTACAAAGGTTAAAGATACTAAATCCATGCATGGCGTCAACCTAACCACTGCAGAAAGACATGCTCGCGATCAAAGCTTCTTCCGCCATTTATATGGCATAAAGAGGTTTACCATGATGAGCGGGGGTCGTGTTCCAACTACTGCAGAGCTCCAACAATTGTATTATGACTACCCAATGAATGAGCATGCAAGGGCTATGTGTGGAGTAGGTGTATACTTTGAGGAACCTCTTGATGACGACATGCCAACCGATGATGATCGAAGAATGCCAGACTCTGACGTGGAGGAGAACTCTGATGACGACGACTCTGATGATGATTCCGATGCAGGGGGTATGACCCCAGACATAGAGAAGGAGTCCGACTAACCAGGTTCTTCTTATTTATTTTCCACTGAGGCCAGTGTGTCCCGTCTAAGTGTGGGGTGGTGGTATTTGTATGCTATACTTCTTTATCTGCATTTGCATTTATTTATGTTTGTTTGTTTTGCTTGTTAGTAGTTAAATTTTTAGAATTTGTTTTTTTTCATAAAATTGTTCTGATAGGCAGCATGTATTATGACAAGAGTCTATGATAAAATCATTACTATTGAGACATTTAGGCTCTAAATGTGACTCAGTATGTGATAAATGTGTGGGTTAATTCCTTCATCTGTTGGGTCAAGAGTCTATACTGCTCCTACTAAAGTCGACCATGTGCCTTGTGTGTGTGAGATGATAGTATATTTTATGTTTGTGGCTTATGCTAGAGCTTGCCCGGTGTGTGTGTAAAGTGAAATAAAGAGTGTGAGTTTAGGAGATGATTTAGGCATTTCTTTGGCAGCCTGTGATTGTTTACCTTCTTTTTACCTACCCGTGGACATTATCCTAGTTAACCCCCTTTGAGCCTTTAGCTATTTTCTTTAACAGCCTCATATGTAGCCTAATCCATTTTTTTTTCAAGACCATAATTTGATCCAAATTCCTAAGCGCTTTAAATTGTAAAGTCATGTGACAAAATAAAAGGAAATTGGGTGAGAGTGATGCCTTAAAGTGAATTGGTACTTGAATTTGTTATGAAAAAGAATGGCTATTATAGAGGTGTGTTATAAAAAAAATGAATGAAAATGAAATGAAAAAAGAAAAATACAAAGTTGATTCTATTTAAAATTGAATAACAAAAGAGGTGAGAAGGGGTGGTAGATTAAAAGAAAGTAGAAAGGTCGTTTGAAAGAAAGTGTAAATAGCATAATGTGAAGTATTAAAGCGCTTAGGGAACTTAGTCACTATTTCTGGCCAAAATAGTCCTACCCGTCCCTTATCCTACATTACAACCTATAAAGACCTATTTGATCCTAAGCTTAACATTCTGATATTAGTAGAGCATTAAACTAAGGGCAAGCCTATGGTCATCAGTTGCAACATATGAATTCTTTGTGAGAGTGAGAGCAAGGATAATCTTATACCCATGTTCTGAAAAATGCAATACTTGTGAGTGATTATGGGTAATATCTTATGTGAGACACACATGGTTGATGAGTTTTGGGTAGTCTTGTATGATTCTTTGTGCCCTAACTTTTGAATACGAATTAACCATCATCACGAGTCTATGTTGGAGTTTGAATTGTTTCTAGAAGTGATTAGAAAACTACTCTTTGTTAATAATTGATGTGCCTGTCTTGATGAATATTTTGTGTTGTTACTGTGAAACCCTAAGTAGATGTTTATATGGACATGATATATTGTTCGAGGACGAACAAAGCTTTAAGTGTGGGGTGTTGATGATAAGCGTATTTACACGCCTAAAGCACCTTAATGTACCCATATTTTAGCTAAGTTTTGAGGACAAAATATATAATTCCTGCACTTTTAGTTCATTTTACTGTAAGTGAGCTAACAAACGTGATTAGCAAGATTTTAGGTATTTATGATGAAGATTTCAGCATTTTATGGACTGTTGGACGCCAAAGGAAACTTCACAAAAGAAGGAAGGCAGCTTCTGGAAGCTTGTGGACTGAAAGTGATGCATGGAGAACTTGTCCCGGGCAAAAACAGCATTTCTAAAGACTTGAGGGATAAGCAGTAACTTAGTAGGATTAGGACTAGTATGCAGTAACCCAGTAGGGCTAGGACAAGGATAAAAACCCTATTTCAGTAGGACTAGGATAAGGATGTTATAAAAACCCTATTTGCTGAATTTTTCAGCAAGCTTTTTATTATTCACTCATTCATTAATTCAAGACTTTTTCATTCGACTTTTGCTCCTAATTCACGTTACAATATTTTGTAAGTCTAACACAAAGAACTTGGCTATCTTGGGAAGAACGGCTAGGGAAAAATGTGTGAGAGCTTTTGACGCCATATCACTTCCATCGCCAAGATTATTCTAGGTTGTGGTATGATGATTATATCTATTGTGATTTCCGTTGCACTCATGAGTAGCTAAACTTCTCTATTAGGGTTATGGAAGCCTTATGAGACACTATCTATTGCTATGAGTTTGTGAATTCTTGATACGTATGTTGCTTATATCATTACTCTCTTCATCTTAATTGAATTCTTGTGGTTGCAAACATATAGAATATGCCAGTATAGCACTAACTTGTTCGAAAGAAAAGTTACATGTCTGGAAAAGAGAGAATGACAAGGAAATAGGGCTACCAACCCCTGTTTAAAAGTTAGTGCCGTAATTGGATTAACCTCTTGGAGAATTCGTACCATTAGTATACGCTTTAAGCTCGAAAGAATTAATGTAATATAATCCTTGATAGTCGAAAGACACTAGGATTTACCATAGAATACAAAGCTCTATAAGCGCATGCATGTCTGAATTCCGCATAACTCATAACCAATAGATACGTAAAACTCATTAGGTGGACATAACCCTAACTTACAATTCTCATTGATTAAAATCTTATTAAACATTCCGTTTTTACTTTGCTATTTTGATAATTTTACTTCACACATACAATCCCCCCTTTATCCGCAGAACTTTCACCAAAAGTCTACTAATCGTTGCATACTTAGAGACCGAGTATTCCCTGTGGGATTCGACACCCAACCCAGTTGGGTTCTATATTTGACGACGACCGCTTACACTCTTACGAGAGCTGTAGTTTGAGCATTATCAATTAACTACTTGGAGATTTCGTATTGTTTTTGGTAAACTCTTTTGATTCGATAGAACTAAAGTAAATTAGTCCTTGATGGCTGAGAAACACTAGGATTATGTTATTAAATACAATACGTTTCTCTGTAAACACGATACATGTATGAATTCGTAAAACCCATAGTTAGAAAGTATTGAAAACTACAAGGTGGACATAACCCTATCTTGTTATTTCTCTGAATTTGAATACTACTACACGTTTTTCATTTTATTAAACTGAAACCATTAATTTGCGAACTAAATCAAATCCCCCCCCCTTTTTGTTTTACGGAAACGAACGATTAAAAGTCAAATAATCTGTATACAACTTAATTAGCACCATATTCCCTTTGGGATTCGACCCCAACCTAGTTGGATTATGTATTTGACAACAACCGTTTACTCTCTCGTAAGAGAGGTGTAATTTGAGCGTTATCAGTAATTCAGTCTCTTTTCCTCATGTTTCCTTGATATGTGCACCAATGTTTCTCACTATACTCTATCCTAAGAATTCATGTTGTATTGTGTCTTCCGAATGACTCTCTACTTATGATCCAGACACTTTATATATGGAGCGCTCATGGTTATTTTATCGTATCTTCATGTCCCTCCTTGAGTAGTGCAATAAGTACATGTTATAGTCTAATAGTGTTACTTCCATTCATGGAAGTTATGCTCGGGTCCCTTAATGACCCTCCGTATTATAGCATAATGGTGGTTATGGAAGCGTGGTGATGTGCTAGGTAGAGGATTAGATGTTCTTGAAGGTTAAAAAAAATTGATGTAATTTTTGCGCTGGGGCTATAGGTGAAAAGGGAAAAGAAGGAGGTGAAATTTTGTTGTGTGCAATAACTAAGAAGGAGGAATGTAGCGAAAACATTTGTTAGAGTGATTGAAATTGTTGGTCTTAGTGGAAATCCATGTAGTGGGTATAGTAATGATTAGGCTTGAATGTTGTGGTTGTTGGAAATACAAATCTATGTGCTACGTGGTTAGTACTCTCTAAATGAAATCTCGAGGGTGTTTGATGAAAATATGCTTAATGGGATGTAAAGTACAGGGTCTTATAGTTTAAGTTATCACCTTGTTACACCAAGATAGGCTTCAGCATAGCAGTACTAAGTGGTGGAACTCATATTCTTATGGCTAGATGTATGATTGGAGAATTGTAAGTTGGAAATGATGAAGTGTGTTATTTGTTGTTTGGGGCATAGATGAGTAGTGTTTCTAAGTGTAAGGTCTATTTCGTTGTATCATGAGAGGTGGAGAATGATTCTAATCCTATCTTCCACTAAATATTATTTCATTATTAGTACCAATATAAATCAGGTCTATGATCTCTAATAAATCCCTTCCTTATATTGTGAAGATTATGGTGCATAGAGCTCATGTGCAAGATCATCCCTATCTAGTCTCATTATCTCATGTTTCATTCTTTCACGATTCACTCGGGGTTATCAAGAAACTCGTTTGATTCCATTGTATGTGTTGTTGAGGAAAAATTGTTCAATGTGAGACTAAATTCTTTATTCTAAACTTTCTGAGCTTCGAAAGGTCCCCACCCATCATTCAGGGATGAATGATCCCAAGGGGGAGATAATGTAACACCCCACATTTTTGAGCTAGAAATCAAACCGTCATTCCTACATGCGTAAGCTCTAATTCCATGTTTTATTCTTAGATTCATGTTTCATGATCTTTCTCCTAGTATATGAAGTGATTATGAGGTGAAAAATGTTCATAGATATGGCCTAAAGCAAAGTTGAGCTAAGAACCTTTCATTCATCCAAAATTAGATAGTAAATTTTACAAGGGTCTACTTTGAACGTGGATAACTCTTGATACACATAGAATTTTTCATCTCAAGACCAACCAAATTGTAGATAATTGAATTAGCTTTCCAATGATACTAATTTCGCCAAAATCCGATAACCGAGCGAAGAGTTATGGCTTTTTCCGTGTGAGGCAGTAAGCCGGCGTGATCATGACACATCACGTCGAGATCGCGTCGACACGAAACCAGACGAGGATATAAGGTTGTTTTATGCATTATTTCAGTTTCTGATGGGTCTAGGGGCACCGTGGTCATTTCCCCTCACCCAAAATCCATCTATAACATAGAATTTCAGCCCCAAGAAGCCAAAATTGCTTATTTTACTCTAATCCTCTCAAAATCCAAACCCTAATCCTTTTCCTCAAGATCAAGAATCAAGATCTTAAATTCAAGATTTCAAGAAACGGATCAAGATCCGGGTTCCGCTCTTTATCCTAAATAATCTAAGGTACGTGGGGTTTATCCTATAACTACATGGGCTTGTTGAAACACTTGAATATGATTTAAAGATTATCAAGCACAAAATTACAAAGGGGTTTTGGAAACCATATTTTAAATTATGCATCATGAATGTTTTAATGACATTTTTGTTTTGGCCTTTAGGTCTTTTCCCCTTAAAATTGATTTATACGTATATGTATATGTATGAAAATTTAGATTGAAGATTGTTTGAGAGCACAAATTATGAAATCCCTCTCTTGTGATGAATTTAAGTTTATGATCTTATTGTGAATGGTTTGAAATGCATGATTTATGATTTGAAAATACTTTTCTCAATATCATAGTATTTGGGCATGATTTAGAGATGATGAGAGGGAGTTTCTTGATATAATTACGTTCTTGTGTTAAAGAGAAAGAATTGCATATAATTGAGAACTTTGATATGACCACCTTATGTATTTGAAATGTTGAAAAAGAGAGTTTCTTGCATGTGTTTACATTAGTTTTAAGAAAGAATTATTTGAATTGATTTATTTATATAGTGGTCCTAAACCTTATGTTTTGAAAACAGAGATTATAATATGCTATTAATGGCTCAGAGACTCGACTTGCAAGTCAATGGTATGACGATACTGTCACATCCCTTTTTAAACTCCAAATTATATTGATTTTAAGGTTCGTAAGGGCTTTTATTATGAAGTGACATAATGAAAATTTGTTCCGAAAAGGATTATGTTTACATTCAAAACTCAGAGTCTCCACTTGCCAAATCCGGTGTGCCAAGTCACCTTTGGAAAATCCTTTTCAAAACAGCTTTGACTCTTTAAGACTGGTTTGTGAACAGAGATTCCGGTTAAGGAATTCTGTTGACCAAGGGAAAGGTGTTAGGCATCCCTCGATCCCGTGGTTCGACCACGGTCGCTTGGTGGAGCATATCGGCTAATTTGACATTACGAATGTATAAACCACACAAAAATACATAAAACAATCAATCAAACACACAAAACAAAACAAAACAAATCCAAAATATAGTGTCCAGTCCAATTATATAGTCCTAAATAGAAAAAAATGCGAAAATATAAATCCTATTCTAAGCTAACCCTAAAACTACTCTCCAATGCCTTACCCAATGCCTCGGGCCATGATCACGAACCTCCTTCGAAGACATAATACGTCGGGGCATTCCCTAGTGAATAAATACATGAGACCTCGGGGCATTCCCCGGCCAAATGAATACACTTGAGTTATGTATGACAAACTAGGAACATTCACACACATTCCACATTCAAATATCCAACAAAACACTTATTCCTAAATTTTCCTACCCAAACCTACATTTGCATATCCGTTTCAACAAATTATAATTCTATCACGCTTCATATCAACAATAAATCAAAATTAATCTGAAATAATCCTTTTCGTCAATTTCTCAATTCCATTCCCCAAATAATCAATTTTAATCCTTAATGAGATATTGTTTCATCACACAACCAATATTCAATCCATACTCAAGGAAATCAACCACCGAATCAGAACCAACAAATATTAACAAATCCAACACTCAAACGTCATCAATAATTCACATACCGAATCACGTGTATATAATGAAATCAAAATGAGAAGAAGATAAAATTGGACCTCAAATCGAGCTTTATTGATCAATTGATTTTTCTGAATAGAACCGCGTCCCACAGAACCCCAACGTCGAACCAATCACGAGCTCAAATCAACAACTTCGATTTCTATTTCCCCAAACCGAACACAAGAATCGCGGAGTAACAAGAACTCGTACCAAATTTAGCGTACAACATCACGATTTCAACTATTTTTTGGTGGAATTTTAATTGGTTTTTGATGGGTTTCCAACGAAGCAGTAACAGGCAAATCTAGGGGATGTTTTTCGGTTGATCTCCGGCGATGGTTCTACCTCTGTATCATCAAAAAATCTATCCAAACCACCCCTGTTTCTCTCTTTCGCACCTCTTTTATCACCCACCCATCTCTCCCATCACTGTCTCCTTCTCCCCAATTTTTGTACGTCTTCTCTCGCTCGATTCTCCCTCACGATTCACTCTATCTCTCCCTCTTACTGGTGTGTATGCATATATGTGCTGAGAGCATGTACGTCTTACCTCAATCGTGAAGAAAAAGAAGGAGAAAAATGGCGTGTTCAGTTTGGGTTTCGTTGAGAGAAAGAAAAAAAGAAAAAAATAGTTTCCTGGTGAGGATGAGTATGAATTCTTTTTTCTCAGGGAATCGTCCATCGAATCAAAATAGGAGCCCCCTTTTGTGAAGTGTTGTGTTGATTTTTTTATGTGTGGGCCCCTTAAGTTGTTATCATGTGTATGTATTGTTATTATGGGTCTATTCTGTTAGTGGTTATGAAAGGTTAAATATGACGTAAGGTGGGGTGGGGTTACATGACTAGGGGTGTGGGTAGGGTAGGGGTATGAGGTATAGGGTAAGGGGTATGGGGTGGGGTGATAAGGATAAAGTGTGAGTTGGTTAGGATAGGATTAAAATAAGGTAAAATTTGTTAAGGGTTGTTATTTTTGTATTTTTATGGAGGGATTATCACATGGGGTAGGACACATGGTAAGACGTGGGTAAAAATGAATAATTTGAGTTTTCGGGAGGGACAAAATTAGGTGTCTACATCGATACCATATAAATGTATGCCATAACAGAGCTAGAGTTTTTCAGAGTTTGATTTCAGAGAATGAAATGTTTTAAAGAGTTAAAAATGGGCTTAAAGTGGGTTAGGTGGTTACCTGAAGAAGGCTTGAGTTCAAGTAAATCTTAGCCTAAAATCATATTTTTCCAATACGAGTATATTATTATTGTACGCTAGCGACGACCCTGTGGCGTAGTAGAGACAAAGACTCCGGCCCTTGCGGCAAACTTGGGTTGGGGGCTTGGCTGCCGAGTTAATGGAAGATTCTATATAGCCCGTGGAATTTCAGAGTCTTAGGGTATACCACCTAGCGCAAAAGTAATATAAAGAGTGTCACAGAGTTCAGATGATTTTACAGAATTTTTTAAATATGCCCATGTTATTCTTACCATATGATATATTTATGAACTGTTTTAATTTATTTTTCAGACAGAAGCGATGTTTACGGTCCGGAAGGCATATCTATTTATAGACATATTTTTTTTACTTTGGTTTTAGTCTACTGGGGGCCTTGTCCCAGGTTTCAGACAGTTATTAATGTCGTGTGTAGTAGAGATTTTGCAGACTGAGAAAGATGTTGTTTCAATGCTAGCCTTAAGGACCTCTTATTCCACTTCATGACTGTCTTGTGCAGCTTCTAGTTCAGATTTCTTTTCTCAACTAAATTATTTCTTTATTATCAATCATTTCAAATGAGTGTTAGCCTTTCTTATTGAAACAGGTAGGGCAACATGATCCTTCTGTTCAAGAACATCCATTGTTGTTTTATAAGTTTAACCAAAACTAGGACTGAGAAGTCCCCAAAAAAATAGCCAATTAGGAACTAAAAGTTAGAGCATGTCCTTTTTCATTCTTCAGAAACATATGCTGCATGTGATTGATGATCAAGTTTGGCAAATTCAAGATACAAAAACTGATATTTTGGTTGAGAGAGAAGAAGAAATTTCTGGTGTAAAATTAACACATTTGTGCACAACCATTTGGAGAGAGTCAAAGAAAATTTTGTCAACCAATTCATCAGCATCATAGGACAAGGGGAGGATGAAGTGTGACGAATGGAACAGGTGTGCTCAACTGTTTTAACTTAGACATCCTATGCTTATGTCAGTATAGAGCATACCTTATAAAAAGAACTTTGTGGTCACTATTGCTTGTTTGTACCTATTTTCTACACAATCTAATAAAAAATTAGGTTAGAAGAGTCAAAAATCTGAAATTGGGACACACAACTAAATATTCAAGACTGAATCAAATAATATTTTAGCTAATAAGATTAAAAAGAAAAATGATTATTCTATTCAATCATTGAGGTAAATTCATGCAATTTTAATAATCCCCAAATCTAACCTATTTCTTTCAAGATGCTCTCTACTTAGTGTCTTTGGTGCGTCTCCAATCATTTAAGTAACCCACATAGGCAACATTTTTATATCCCACAAAAGTGAAAATACTTTCATTTGAATACCATAGTCTCAAGCCATTGATTCCCATGAGATATCTCAGGATTCTTGTGCCAACACCAATTCTTATGAATTACCAATAAAATTATCATCAGCTTGTGTTAGTGTTATTGATACATTAATTTCTTAATTTTTTTTCCCCCCTGTCAATATGCCCTTTGTCTGTACAACAGTTGAACCAGGTGGTACAACATGTTCCTGTGCATGCTCATCAGTTTCACTGTCATCCTCTTTTTTTAAAAAGAAAAAGAATTTCCCTTGCTTTCCACTTACTCAAGAACTCCAAATCTGACCATCTTTAAAAAGTATTTTGTTTTAGTTCTCTTAATCTTTTCAGATCTAGTAATGGTGCTCTTTTTGCCATCTCCAAAAGATCTATTCCCCCTTTAAATGTGGTAAGTCAAAGGAACTTTATTTGTTTCCAGTCTTATGCCTTGAGCAAGATCTATCTATGTACTAATTTTGCTTTCCTCCTTTCACTCTCACCTGCAAAACAAATTAGGGGTTAACTTTAGGAACCCAAACAAACTTTGGTCCTTTCTTATGAGAAAAAGGATGTATGAGGTTCCTAGTAGCCCATCGAGGCAACAAGTTATGTGGCCTGTTTCTCTGACCAGTTTTGACTTTCTTGTTAGATTGTGCTAACATAGAATCAAATTCTTTTGCTAGGCTTATGCTTCTTGATTTGCTTTTTGCTGCAACTGGACATTAAGTGGTTGGATGTCCCAGGTTACCACAAATATAACATAGATCTTTAATAGCATTAGAACTGTTATAAAAGCCTAACCCATCCTTTTCATTGTGAGTTCTTTGACCTAACTTATTAACAACTCTTGAAGAATATGTCTATCTATTAGCTCTTCCTGATCTTAATTGTTTGGGTGTTTTATGTGGTTTGTACATCTATAGTGTCAAATTAGCTGATACGCTCCACCAAGAGATCGTGGTTGAACCACGGGATCGAGGGGTGCCTAACACCTTCCCCTCGGTCAACAGAATTCCTTAGTCAAAATCTCTGTTCGTAAACCAGTTTAAAGAGTCAAATCATTTTGAAAAGGATCTTTCAAAGGTGACTTGGCACACCGAATTATTCCAAGTGGCGACTCTGAATAAAAATGTAAATAATCCTTTTTCGAAATAAATTTTTACTTTTTGTCACTTTAATAATACAAATCCTTTTGAAACTATAAACTATAATCTTTCTGGAGTTAAAAAGGGGTGTGACAGCTCTGGCGACTCTACTGGGGACAATTTCAGAATTCGAGCTTATTTTTGGAGTTATATCGGCTTAGTTTGACATTATGGGTGTATAGACGTTGTTTGTGTTGTTTTGTGTTATTGTTTTTTTTTCATTGTTGAGTGCCTACGTGCTTTTTGTTTACAATTTTTATCTTATGTGTTACCGTTTTATATCTAGCATCATGTGCATAACCCGAGTCATTCTTTCTGTAACAAGTCCATAGTACACGTTGTGTACACGACCTATAGTTGAGTCACCCTTATCTTAGGAGGGGGAGACATTGGCTGGTATGGAGTGGGTGGAAAACTAAAGTAGCCACTATCGACCATACGCTCCCCGAACAGCCTTGTTAGTGAACCCCAACTTAGGTCATCCTTTTGGTCATTTTTCTGCATCATATTGAAACCTAGCGGGACCCACTTGGTCCTTTGTAGGAGACTCACCTCTGAAGCATCCCTACGTGCTAAATGTTGCATTTTTTTAAGGGTAACGGGGTTATTTGATAGACTGATTTTGGTAAAAATATGTGTTAGAAGCAAAGTGTGTAGGCAAGGAATTGAAAAAAAAAAAAGTGAAAAAAAGAGAGAGTTTCATAGTTTTTTTAGAATTCTTTATGGCTTTTATTCTTCACAATCCAAAAATTCAAAAAAGATTTTTCTTACCTTTTTCACGCATTTACTCAAAAAAAAAAAAACAGAAAAAAAGATTATCTTTATCTCCTTTAGCATGCATTCATAATCCAAAATTTTCAAAAATATATTTTAGGAACTTTTTATAAAAGGAAAATTCATAAAAAGAAGGTAGAAGTTTTGTACGTTTCATATAATGAAAATACCAAAAAAGATTTTTCTTTCATATTTGTTGGTGTCATTTTTTATGTTAAGTGTCAAGTTGAAAACTCAAAAATTTTATTGATGTTTTTCACGTTCTGTTTGGGGTCGCGTCTCTCAAGTCAAGGTTTAGTTCATCATTTAATTCGTAATTGTCCAATCTGGACGAACTACGCACCCCTGATTCTCCTCTTTCGGGAGTGAGATACGTAGGCAACCTATTGTTGGTTCGGGGATCTTATTTGAAAAATCCAAAAAGATTTTCTTAACTCTTTATTTAGAGTAAGTGTTTCATATATATCTTTAAAAGAAACTACAAAAAGGTTTTCCATTAATAGTTTCAAGTTTCATTTTCGCATGAAATTTAAAACTGAAAACCCAAAAAGATTTTCTTTGGTAATCATAGATTTCACTTCGTATAGGGATGTTAAAGCTGAAAAAAAATCGTCAATTCTTTTGAAAAATTGTTATTTTCTTTTCTTCTTAAAGTTTCTAGAAAAAAAGAAAGAAAAAAAGAGTTTAATTGGCCATTTTGGCAAGACTTCACGAACTACGCACACCTGATTCTCCTCTCTCAGGAGTGAGATACGTAGGCACCCTTCTTGGGTTCAGTGATATTTTCTAAAAGGAAAAAAATAAAATAAAAAGGTTTTGAAAAAAAAGGTGTTGAATTCTAACGTATTTGATGTTTCTTGTGTTCAGTTAGTTTAAGTTGGTTGGTTTGTGGCATTTTGGCTGGTCCTCCATAGTGCACCAAGTTACAAAGAAAGTTATGGCCAACAAGGATACCGAGTTTATTGTCACTAATTCGACAGGGATTTCGGGGAATGAGAATTTAAGAGCTAATAAAGAGATTCAAAAATTAAGGCAACAAATGATAGAAATGCATCGAGCTTGGGCTAATGGGTTGCCGCCTCCTCCAGTTCCCACTGATAATCTGGAATATCTTTCTAGCTTACCTCCAATGTCACATGCACAATTTCCCCTTTTTGTTGACATGCCACAACATGCATCAGGGACTACTCTGGGGAAACACTATCCAAACACTTCCGATATTCCTTTCCTCACTCCCCAACGCAAAACTACCACTTACTCGGCTCCATCTGTTGTTCATGCTTTTGCAGCGCCACCCCCACCTGAATCTCCTACTTTTAATGTCAATCCAACGGTTTTGATTCCTCACTCTACAAGAGACCCTGTATTGAATATTTCAAGTGATCAACATTATGCTCCCGAGCTCATATTTAAGTCGACTGGTCCTTATGGTTACACTCAGCCACCTAAATTTGCTCTTAATACTGAAAAGCCAGTTACGAAAGAAGAACAAGAAGAAATGACCAGAAAATTGAGAAGTTTGGAACTGTTTATGAAGAATCTCCAAGGGTTTGGGGGCTACAAAAGTGTCTCATATAATGATCTGTGCATGTTTCCCGGTGTTCATCTCCCTTTTGGTTTTAAGATGCCAAAGTTTGATTAGTATAATGGACACAGGGACCCGGTGGCGCATTTGAGACATTATTGTAACCAACTAAGAGGTGTCAAACGTAAAAAAGAACTGCTCATGGTTTACTTTGGTGAGAGTCTTTCGAGGCTAGCCTCAGAGTGGTTTGTTGATCAGGATATTGATAGGTGGAATAGTTGAGATGATTTAGCTAAGGAATTTGTGCAACAATTTCAATATAATGTGGAATTGATCCCTGACGAAAAATCCCTAACCAGTATGAAGAAGAAGAATACTGAGAGTTTTAGGGAGTATGCGATCAGATGGCGTGAACAAGCATCTAGGGTGAAATCGTCTATGAAAGAAAGCAAGATAGTGGAGGTGTTTATTCAAGCGCAGGATGAAACATATTATCAATACTTGTTTCCTGCATTAGGCAAGCCATTTATTGAGGTCCTCAAAATGGGAGAGATGATAGAGGATGGAATTAAGACCGGTCGCATTGTGAGTTTTGCAACATTGAAAGCAACTACTCAAGTAATTCAAAAGGGTTCAGGAAGTATGGGAGAGAAGAAGAATGAGGAAGATGCATCTACTATTATAGTTGGACAGTGAGCACGGTCAAGAAGACCACGTCATCGTCACTCTCAGGCTCAAGCCCAAGTTCGTGCCCAAGCTCCACATAATCACTCCCAAAATCCATTGTACTCCCCTACCTCACCTCCATATCTAGTATATAATGCGCAACCACATGTTCAACCCCCATCTTACCCACAATGGCAAGCACCAACTCCTTAGAGTCATCCTCTAACTCCACAAACATACCAAAGCCCTTCTAGGCCCGATTTTCTATCCAAGACAAATGATGAAATGAGGTAGACGTCGAGAGATATCTTCACACCAATTGGAGAGCCGTATGCCAGTTTATTTCAGAGATTGGTACAATGGGGCATGATCAATCCCCTCCTTGGGTGCACTCTTAATCGGCGTTCAAGAAATTTTGATCCTAATGTATGATGTGCGTATCATTCTGATGCTCAAGGTCATAGTATTAAAGATTGTCGAGATTTGAAAAGAGAAATGGAAATGATGATTCAAGATGGATAAATTATGGTGCAGAACATTGACAGCGAGGGAAGCTCTAGTCATGCTGATATACAAACTAGTGGCTAAGTTGTCAGGCTGAGCAATTGAGAAGTCGCCCCTCTCCCTACTAGGAAAAGGTCTGGTAGTTTGTTTTTTTTTTTTTCTATTTTTTGAATTATTCCAGGGTCATAGTTCAGGATCTATCTTGTTTTGTCCTCTTTTCGTTTATGTTAAAACCCTTCTATCTTTTATTTCAACTAAATGAATTGTTTTTTTTCCTTTGTGTTTTAAATATGTGTTGTTTGTTTGTTTTCCTTATACAGTACATTTTAGGTTGACTCTAGTTATGTGACATGCTTGCGGAATTTTCAGCTAGATCTTAAAGTACAATTTAACCATGAAACATGGAATCAGAGGGCTAAGGTTAGAAAAAACATCTGAGAAAATAGGTAGAGTGCTGAGACATTTGGTGACAAGTTGGAGCCTTCTTTCAAAATTAAGGCGATTATTTTGAGAATTACAAGAATAACTTGGTCATCAATTGAAAGAAATGTCTTGATTAGGTCAAATAGTATTTGTAAAATCCTATATCAAAAGAAGAGGGAAGAAAATTAGCTCCACGAAGTAATGAGACCTTCAGCATGAGGAATGTACAACAAAGTGGAGTTGTATGCTGGGAAAGTGTAGAAAAAGAGGTGGCATACGTGCTCGGGGAAAGTTAGTGTTGTAAAACATTTCATAAGTGATCTTGATTGTGCACTTTCGCATTGCATGCTATGTACTAGAATTTTCAAGGATTGATACGACGAAGGCATTTCATTCTGCTATCCAAACATTGTCTCATCCTTTCTTTACCCCATTTGAGTCTTAGTGTTATTTTCTTTAATACCCCTCTTTTGGAATAAAGATAGAGTCAACAAAATTCAAAAAAAAATGTGTCGAAAAATAAAGAAAAGATGAGTGTCAAGAAAAATAGAATCAGGAAAAAAAATTCCAAAGAGAAAAGAGCCCAAAAAAAAGGTGAAAGAAAAAAACCGATCAAAAGAAAGAACAAGTTTTCATAACTATGCGTGACTTAATTCTCCTTCTTTAGGAGTGAGATACATAGGCTGTCCTACTCTAGGCTCGGTCTAACCAAATAAATAATTTAGAATTACTCAGTCAAATGAAATTGGGGCATGAGTTAATCCTCATTATTTGAGTCGATTCCAAAAGTTGTAAGTCCTACCTCACTTCAAGTGTCGTTTGAGCCTCATGTCATCCTTTATTTCTAACCATATCCAAAATCCAAGTTACAACCAAAGAAAGACCTTCAGATCAATCTTTGAAGATGTTAAGGCAAAGCATGCAATGGATATGAGGATGCATTTAGGGAACTACTTGTCTTCCTCAGCATAAGGAATCAAGAGAGAAATAAAAATAAGAGATCCTTATTAGTGAGAACCCTCACGGGCACCATAAGGTGATGATAAGTTGAGAAAAATAAAAATGAGAGAGTCTTATTGGGGAAAACCCTCACAGGCACCATATGGCGATGGTGAGCCAAGAGAAAAATGAGAGAGGCTTGTTGGAGAAAACCCTTCAAGGAACCAATAGCCGAATGAGGTCTTAAATGCAATTGACCTAAGGAGACAACTCAATTTCAAGTCCATTAACTCAACAAAAATTGGTAGAAAGTTTGGATGAAAAGATCAAGCTGCTTAATCCAAAATGCATGGCATAATCATTAGAGTTGACAGTCCTTTTTAGATGAATTTTTTTACTTTGTTTCAAATGGGGACATTTATTGTCTTTTCCTCTTTTTTTTTGTCTTATCTTTCTTGAGTCAGTTATCTAAATAAAAAAAATTGTCATTTTTTTCCTTTCTTGTCTTTGAGTCAAGTCCGCGTCAAAAAAAGTGAGAAAAGATTTCAAAACTGGCTACCAGCTTCTTTAATTGCACAAAGAAAGACAAAAGCTAGCACATGAAGAAGACATGATTGTGAACTGAAAGAAAAGGGCATGCAGAAAGTTTTGTCAACAGACAAGTCGGGGAACTCATGGAAATAACAAAGTTTAAAGGGTCTATCTGAGAAGCATGGCAAAGCAGAGATACTGTGTTTGTTTCAGTCACTCTTAATAATCTGAGATCGGGTCAATGATTCAGCAAGTCAATGATATATACTAATGATTAGAAGCAACGTTAAATATGATGAGGGAAAGAGCGATCGCCTCGAAAGCTAAAGCCATAAACCAGCTATCATGTTTTAAACTCATAAGTTTTTCTTTGATGAAACAGGAAACATATTACCATCAAAGCAAGGACTTCAGAGCATAAATATCAAGGGTCGCAATGCCTCACTTTTACATATACAGAAAGCAATGTTGCTGCACAGGTTTGATAATCAAATCATGGTAAAAAATATCATCATATATCCATCGGTGACACACTTTCTTGTCCAGGGATTTCAGTTTTCATTTGCTAGGTGATATACTTCTTAAATTGAACCTTCACTCCTAGGAGATGTACCTTATAGTTGAGTCATCTCCCTGTGATTCCTATAAGACGTACCTTTTAGTTGAGTAATTCTCTTTGATTCCTATAAGACGTACCTTTTAGTCGAGTCATTCCCCTTGACCCCTAAAAGACGTACCTTTTAGTCGAGTCATTCCCCTTGACCCCTAGAAGACGTACCTTTTAGTCGAGTTGTTCCTTTGATTCCTATAAATCGTACCTTTTAGTCGATTCATTCCCCTTGACCCCTAGAAGACGTACCTTTTAGTCGAGTCATTCCCCTTGACCCCTAGAAGACGTACCTTTTAGTCGAGTCGTTCCTTTGATTCCTATAAGATGTAACTTTTAGTCAAATCGGTTCTTTGATTCCTATAAAACGTACCTTTTAGTCAAGTTATTCCCCTTGACCCCTAGAAGATGTACCTTTTAGTCGAGTCATTCCTTGTGATTCCAATAAGACGTATATTTTAGTCGAGTCTTTCCCTTGATTCCTACAAGACGTACCTTTTAGTTGATTCATTTCCTTTGATTACTATAAGATGTACCTTTTAGTCGAGTCATCTCCTTTGATTCCTATAAGACGTACCTTTTAGTCAAATCATTCTAATTAACTCATAAAACATGCATCTCTTTGTGTGGGATGATTTTCTTTTTAGTTTTGATGTGATTTTAAGAGCCCGCCTGAAGAATAGGGCGAATACATGGAAAGTCAAGCAACAAGGTGATGATGTTTAAAAGAAAGAAACAAGAGAAAGAAAATTGAAAGTCAAAAATTAAAAAATGGCAAGTCAGGAACCCGCCTGAAGAACAGGGTGAAGAAATTGAAAGGCAAGCAACAAGTTGAAGAAAATGCAAGTGAGGAGACCACCTGAACAACAAGGTGATCAAGTAGCGAGTCAGGAGTCAAGGAAAGCCGCATAGATAGAGTTTTTGTAATTTCATTTATGTTTTTAACTTGTAGTTTTGATTTTTGATGTAATGACAGAGTCGCGGACCGGAACCACGAAGGGTCCTCACTCGACTCTCCAACTCGGTTGTCCTTCTTCCTTCTGTTTCTTCCTTTGAATAATAGTCGGGACAAAACTTTGTCTCATTATCTACTTCTTTGTCTGAAAATACTTCGTGTTTACATTCAAAGGGGGCATGATGTAGACACCTAATTTAGTCCCTCCCCAATATCAGTTTTACTCATTTTTACCTTATCCTATCGTGTACCCTCAACCATGTAATTATACCTTCATAAAATGACAAAAATAAAAACCCTTAACAAATTTTAAATTGTTTTAATACTATCCTAAGAACCTATCCAATTAAAAGCGGACACCTCACCACCCCATACCCATATATCCACATGGCCCTCTTTCTCTTCACCTTTTAATTCCCCTCTAACAGAATTGAGACTCCATTCTCCATTAACAATAAATCCTAAAAAATCCTCACGGACCCTCACTGAACAGACACACAAAAATCATACACACGGAGAGAGAGTAGTGATCGAGAGAGAGAGAGAGAACGCAGGGTTTCGTGAGTGGTTTACTGTTCCGGTGATAAACTCAACGGAATTATCTTCAGTCCACCGTCTCCGATCGAAAATGCACCAGAATCGTCTTCAGGTTAGCGTTTTCAACCTGGTCAAGCCTCAAAAATCCCCAATCCTCCCTTTTCTTTTGATTTTTTGCACAGGAATTCACTGGAATCTGCCCCGCTCATCAGTTTCCTTTCTTCCGTAGTTTGCCAGAGCTTTGGGGAGACAAAAATTGGCTCCACCTCCACCAAAATCCCAAAACCCGAAACACCTCCATCCAATTCGAATGAAATATGTTGTAAAATGAGAGAAACAGTAATGGGGAGTATGATTTTGGATATGGGTCTCTGTTATTTCTCGATTTTGGTTAGGTTTTGGCGAGAAATAATTCGTTGAGGTTTTCTATTCGGGATTCCAAATCCGATTTTTCTTAAATATTATTATCAATGGAAATCAATCATCGAAAGGTCTAATTCTATCTTTTCTCATTTTATTTAGCCATATGTTTTTTATTTGTGTGAGATTTGGTTGAATATTGGGCGATATTGATTTGTGTTGCTCAGCTTTGTTGAATAGATGGTTGTGGATTGTTGAAATAGTAATCTTGAATGTGTTGAAATTTGGTGTTAAAAAAGAATGCGGGTTTGGATGATAGAAATGGATAAAATGAATATTGTTTAGTCTTTTTTTACTATCATTGGTTATTTTGGAACAAATACGAAGGTTGAATGTGGTAGTATTATGATTAGGCCATCAAAGGAATAGGCAAAAGTTTAGGTTCGGGTAGTCAAATTTAGGAATGACGTTGGATCGAATGCGTGGAATATTAAATGTGTTGAATTCTTTTCTAGTTTATCTCATGAAATTAAAATTGTATTCATTTGCTGGGAATGCCTCGAACGAATTGTATTTATTCACCGGGGAATGCCCCGAAGTATTATGTACTTGAAGACGGTGCACAGTCAAGGCCCAGAACGTAGGGTGGAGTTTTAGTTCAGGAGTAGTTTAGGATTAGTTTAAAATAGAGTAGGTTTACATTTTTGCATTTTTCATTTTTCGGGACTGTATAAGTGGACTAGACACTAAATTTTGGATTGTTTTGGTTTGTGTTCGTTTGTTTAATTGTTTGGGTGTTTTATGTGGTTTTTACATCTATAGTGTCAAATTAGATGATACGCTCCACCAAGCGACCGTGGTTGAACCACGGGATCGAGGGGTGCCTAACACCTTCCCCTCGGTCAACAGAATTCCTTAGTCGGAATCTCTGTTCGCAAACCAGTTTAAAGAGTCAAATTATTTTGAAAAGGATCTTTCAAAGGTTACTTGGCACACCGAATTATGTAAAATGGAGACTCTGAATAAAAATGTAAATTTTCCTTTTTTCAAAAAAAAAATTCACTTTTTGTCACTTTAATAATACAAACCCTTTCAAAACTATAAATTATAATCTTTCTGGAGTTAAAAAGAGGTGTGACATCTGTGAACCAGCTTGACTGACATGTTTCATATCACTTTCTCAGTTTGTCAATCATCAAAACTATATCGTACTCAACAAATTCTCTTTTTTTATGATGACAAACCTCTTGTCTTTGTGCATTCAACCATCTTCACCTGTAGGCACTAAAGTATAAAACACTAGAATAAAAAAGTTAGTCAATGGGTTATAAATATTGCACAACCCACTTATCTTTCCCTTTTTGGCGTCATTGAAAAACTATTTCAATGCAATAATAGACTAGCCAAAGTGATTTGTTATGCTATTCATGGCCACTAGGGCTATCACCAAAACAATTAGACAAAGACTTTAGCCAACATAGTAATGTATTAAAGAGAGCAAAAATATGAGTCAATTTAGCAAAGATAACCACTCCATTTAACTGCTAGAGTATGTTCCACATTAAACCTAAGTTAGTACTGAACAAAGCAAAACAATTGAGCATTAATAAAAAAAAATATGGTATAAAAGTAGGACATGGATAAGGATACGAATAGTGAGGAACTGATGAGGAAGGTAAAACAGGTCTTATCAACTATGTCAATTGACGAATGACTTCAATATATTAATCCCTCTTTCAATCAAGGTCAAGCTTCAAAGTCATGATCCTAGACTTAAGGACCTCTTATTCCACTTCATGACTGTCTTGTGCAACTTCTAGTTCAGATTTTTTTTTCTCAGCTAAATTATTTCTTTATTATCAATCATTTCAAATAAGTGTTAGCCCTCCTTATTGAAACAGGTAGGGCAACATGATTCATCTATTCAAGAACATCCATTGTTGTTTTATAAGTTTAACCAGAACTAGGACTGAGAAGTCCCCAATAATATAGCCAATTAGGAACTAAAAGAAAGAGCATGTCCCTTTTCATTCTTAAGAAACATATGCTGCATGTGATTGATGATCAAGTTTGGCAAATTCAAGATACAAAAACTGATATTTTGGTTGAGAGAGAAGAAGAAATTTTTGGTGTAGAATTAACACATTTGTGCACAATCATTTGGAGAGAGTCAAAGAAAATTTGGTAAACCAATTCGTCAGCATCATAGGACAAGGGGAGGATGAAGTGTGAGGAATGGAACAGGTGTGCTCAACTGTTTCAACTTAGACAGCCTATGCTTATGTTAGTATAGAGCATATCTGATAAGAAGAACTTTGTGGTCACAATTTCTTGCTTGTACCTACTTTCTGCACAATCTAACAAAAAATTAGGTTAGAAGAGTCAAAAATCTAAAATTGGGACACACAACTAAATGTGCAAGATTGAATCGAATAACATTTTAGCTAATAAGATTAAAAATAAAAATGATTATTCTAGTCAATCATTGAGGAAAATTCATGCAATTTTAATCATCCCCAAATCTAACCTATTTCTTTCAAAATGCTCTCTACTTAGTGCCTTTGGTGCGTCTCCAGTCATTCAAGTAACCCACATAGTCAACATTTTTATAGCCCTCAAGAGTGAAATTATTTTTATTTGAATACCATAGTCTCAAGCCACTGATTCCCATGAGATATCTCAAGATTCTTGTGTCAACAGCAATTCTTATGAATTACCAACAAAATTATCATCAGCTTGTGTTGGTGTTATTGATGCATTAATTTCTTGATTTATTGTTTCCCCTGTCAATATGCCCTCACTGTCATCCTCTTTTTTTAAAAAAAAAAAAGAATCTCCCTTGCTTTCCCCTTACACGAGCAATCCAAATCTGACCATCTTTAAAAAGTCTTTTGTTTTAGTTCTCTCAATCTTTTCAAATCTAGTAAACGTGCTCTTTTTAACATCTCCAAAAGATCCATTCCCCCATTAAATATGGTAAGTGAAAGGAAATTTATTTGCTTCCAGTCTTATGCCTTTAGCAAGCTCTATTTATGTACTAATTTTGCTTGCCTCCTTTTACTCTTACCTGCAAAACAAATTAGGGGTTAACTTTAGGAACCCAGACAAGCTTGGGTCCTTTCTTATGAGAAAAAGGATGTATGAGGTTCCTAGTATCCCATCGAGGCAACAGGTTATGTGACCTGTTTCTCTGACCAGTTTCGACTTTCTTGTTAGCTTGTGCTAACATAGAATCAAATTCGTTTGCTAGGCTTATGCTTCTTGATTTGCTTTTTGTTGCAAATGGACATTCCGTGGTTGGATGTCCCAGGTTACCACAAATATAACACAGGTCTTTAATAGCATTAGAACTTTTATAAAAGCCCAACCCATCCTTTTCATTGTGAGTTCTTTGACCTAACTTGTGAACAATTCTTGAAGAATATGTCTATCTATTAGCTCTTTCAAGATCAAGTTTCAATTCAGAAACTTCGTGTCTCAGTTGACTAACTTTTTTCTATTTTCACAAAAGTATTCATGTTTAATCTTAGTCAATTCTGGCTCAATCTTTTCTTGATCCTCACTCTTGACCTTTTTTTCTTTTTCAAAAAGAGATAATTTTAGAACTTTAGATTTGAGGGTCAGGTTTGATGAATTAAGTCTTCTAACCTATTTCTTAAGAGTGCAGTTTTCCTTCTCAACATTTTTCTTACAAGTTTCTAGATCAATAAAATCAAAATAACTCATCCTTATCAGAAGTTAATTCTTGGAAATCATCAATTAGAGCACTCATTAAGGAAACAAGTTTCCTTTTAGAAAATAAATGCAACTTCTCTTTGAGTTCAAGAATACTTACCTCAGAGTTTCCATCATCTTCTTCCATGTCTGAATCTCCAATGGCCATGGGAGCAGTTTCATCATCTGATTCATCACTTTTAGATGCCCTATTTAGATCTTCCATGTCCATCTCATAGGTCTTCAAATTACCAACTAACTCATCAAGGGACATTCTAGTGAGATCCTTAGATTCTCTTATGGCTGTAACTTTGACATTCTACTTAGACTTTGGTAGGACTCTCGAGACCTTCTCTACCTGTTCCTCAGTACATAAAACCTTTCCTAGAGATGATAACTCATTTACCAACAAAGTTAACCTAGTTATCATTTCTTGTAGTGACTCATTTTTCTCCATTTTGAAAGCCTCATATTCAATAATAAGTAATGCAATTTTGAATTTTGTCACTTGTCTTGTGTCTTCATGTGCATTCACCAATGCATCCTAGATTTGTTTAGCAGTGTTGCAATTAGACACTCTATTGTACTCGGTTGGACCAAAACCACAAACAAAAATGTTTTTGGCTTTTGCATTCTTTTGTAGTGCAATAAGATCTTCCGAGGTAAATTCACTCCTTACCTTTTTCACTTGTTCTCCATCCACTGTCTTCATCGGAATCGTTGGTCCATTAATAATTTTGTCCCATAATTCATAATCTACACTTTAAAGAAACGTTTCCATCCTAGCTTTCCATCAAATAAAGTAAGACCCATCAAAGAGTAGAGGTCTAATAGTGGATTGACCTTCACTGTGACCAGTAGGTGGTGCGGAATTCATCATATTGATCTTTGTCTTAGGTGCTAACCCTTTTTTAGACAACCTGCTCTGATACCACTTGTTAGAGTACGTGCCTTACTGACCAGTGACTTTAACGTAAGAGTTTCCTATGGATGGAATGGGATGTCTAACGTGTTATAAGAAAGCAGTAAAACAGGAAGTAAAGAACACAATGATTTTTATGTGTAAAAAAACACGACCTGTACCTCTACAGGATTTAACCCCAACTTTACTAAATAACTCTAAGCCTCAATAACGACTGATTACAAAATTCTTGTAACCAACAACTAGGAATTATAAACTCAAATTCCTATACCGTAATAACTAGGAATCATAAACTCTAATTCATATAACTCAACAACTAGGAATCATAAACTCTAATTCTTATAAATCAACAATCACCCTCGACTGTTGAACGCACTTCGAGTTATCCCAAACTTGAAGTTAACTCAGCTCAGTATTGTTCCTAAACAATCAATCTAGAAAAGCAATAAATTACAAGTTAATAAGAACAATACATTTAAACTGACTCATGAACTGTAAAGTTTAATCTGTGAAACATGTTCGTCAATTTGTTCCTTTATACTGGCAACACTTGAATCTTTAGTTAGAATTCTCTCAATTATGAACTTTCTCAATTTGCTCGTGTTTAGCCTTTTATCTCTCTGTAAGTGCGCAAGTTATTCCGAATAATAAATCTTCTATGTAAGCATAGTTCTCCAAAGAGTCATTCTTTATTTCAAACTCCTCCTTTAATTAGAACTCTCATTGCATAGAATTCTACTTCAAGTGAGACTCCTTCTTCAATTCCAAATCTTGTCTCCTTAGTTTTGTAGTCAAACTCCAACTCTTTAAATCAGCACATGTTTATTTCCTTAAGTTTATCTGAATTAGCCACCCATCTGGTCCTTCCTTGATTTTTGCACGCTTGTATTTAATCATCGATAATTTTTCTACAAGTTTCAGCTACATGAGACAGTGTATCTGTGAACCAGCTTGACTGACATATTTCGTATCACTTTTTTAGTTTGTCAATCATCAAAACTAAATCGTACCTAACAAATTCCCCCTTTTTGATGATGACAAACCTCTTGTCTTTGTGCATTCAAACATTTTCACCTGTAGGCACTAAAGTATAAAACACTAGAATGGAAAAGTTAGTCGATGAGTTATAAACATTGCACAATCCTCTTATCTTCCCCCTTTTGGCATCATCGAAAAACCATTTCAATGCAATAATATACTAGCCAAAGTGATTTGTTATGCTATTCATGGCAACTGGGGCTATCACCAAAACAATCAGGCAAAGACTTTAGTCAACATAGTAATGTATTAAAGAGAGCAAAAATATGAGTCAATTTAGCAAAGATAACCATTCCATTTAACTGCCAGAGCTTGTTCCACATTAAACCTAAGCTAGTACTGAACAAAGAAAAACAACTGAGCATTAAAAAAGTAATTTTTATTTATAGTACTGAACAACGTAAAACAACTGAGCAAAACAAATGAAAAAAAAAACTAAGCAAAACAACTTAACAACCTAACCTAGTGTTCAGTTATTTTTATTTAACTGTTTCCTATGTATGAAGTAAGTTGCCAAACGTGTTCCAACAAATCGTTAGTAAGAACACAATATTTTTACATGAAAAACACTCGACTCATGAAAGGTGTAAAAAACCATGGCTTGTACCCAATTTCACTAAATCGCAATGAGCCTTTCAACAAAAGATTACAAGTCTGTGTAACCTAAGGAATTATTAATTTTAATTCCTAAACAACTTAAAAACCTCCCAAGTTAAGTGTTCCCAAGTCTTCTAGTTATCCCAACTTGAAGACAACAATCTTAATTCAATTTATAACACACTAAAACTATGATTATTTCAACATTACAACACAATAAACAACTCCTAATACATGAATGCTAAAACTCTTAACACAATACTACATTAGGACCAGGCTCTTCAATGTGTTCCTTCAGAATTCATGTAGTTCATGTAGCACTTTGTAAAGTCAATCTGCCAATTGCTTTTTTTCTATGTAAGTGCGTAAGTTACTCATCTTATATTTAAATACAACTCTTCAAAGAGTTGTTCTTCAAACCAAACTCCTCTGCGCATGAACTTTCATTATAAAGAGTTCTACTTCTAGTGAAAGTCCTTCAACTCAAACTCTTGTGAAATGGGGAGTAAATATGTCTATATACTTACAGCTTTTGAAACCATCAAATGTGAAAAATGGTCAATAAAATATCACCCTTATTTATGTATTTTACTAATTTTATCATGGAAATGGGAAAAGAATTAGGAGAAAAAAATTTAGTTCAAAAGATTGAGATAATTTTTCTTTTTTTGTCAACTTCTTAAATATTTTCAGATTACCCACAAAAGTAAAGAAAAATAAGTTATATCAAGAATTAATGTGAGTATAAAAAGGACTTTATCACTACAGGAAAAATTATAAATATATTTCATATCAAATTTGGAATTTTATATGTAAGGACTATCTTGTGGGTTATATTGTTCTTCTTCTTCACTTCATATTAGGCATGTTCGTGATAATTAATGATTAACTAACATGGTCTGATTTTTGGTGGCTTAGATTATAGAGTTTTAATTTGAATTGCTCATTGAAGTTGGTGAAGTTTGTTTGAAAATACTATACTCCGTAGGACGTGGTTGTTACTCTCTTTAACACAGGGTGATTTTCCTCAATAGATTATGTGTTACTGTTGTCGATGTTCTAGATATTGTTATAGGAACCAGGTTCCTAGTTCGAGTAGTTGGTACAGATTTCTTTTTCATATTCTAAATTAGATATTATCATAATTAAATTATCTAATGTTTTAGGATCTTCGTTAGTACTATGTAATCTTTTGTATTCTAGGTATAAACTATATAGTTTAGTTTCAATATATTTTAATGATTTATTCTTTTTGTAAGATGTATTCATCAATTTGTGTAGTTTATTATTTTATCCTATTGAAATTTTAGCAATTTCTGTGTAGTATTTTATTCTAACTTTGCTATATTCAATGCGTAGGTTTATGTTCTTTATCTGATTAACTAGTATTTGTTGTTCATGTATAGGTAATTTTCCATCTGTATTAAATAATTTTTCGTATGTATTAAATAAATTATTATCTGTATCTTCTTTTTCTAAGGTTAATTTTATTTTAAGTAAGTTTTCTTCTAGTTGTCTTTTTTCTATTTCAAGTTGATTTCTGTAATTAACTTCTTCATATATCCAATTATGCCTTTCTCTAATTTTTTTTATATATTCTAACATTTATTTATTCTGAATAATATCCATCTGAATCTAAGTAATATTGATGTTCATAATATATGTGTAAGTTTTCTATACTGTTTAATAATTCTTCCTCTTCATAATCTTGTAATTTTTCTAATATTATTTTCTTTATGTCTATAATTTCTATATCTCTAAGTATATATAAAACAAGTATTTTAATATCATCTGTCATTTAAGTTCGATTAAATTCTTTTTCATAATATTTTCTAGTTGCTTGTTTTAGTCTAAGCAATTCTTGCATATTTTCATTAAGGAATTCTATATATTTTATATCTTTAGTTTCCATGTATTTGTCTAAATTTGTTTTTACTTGTTTTTCTACTAATTGTATATTTTTCATATCTTTTTTCCAAAATTCTAAATATATGTGATTTATCATAGTTGATGTGTACGTAGGTATTTATAAGAGTAATTAGGTAAGTGTGGTATGTAATTTATTCTAGCTATATAATTTTTACCGAATAATTTTTCTACTATGATTTTCCTTATATCTATTATTCATATATCTTTAATCACATACAAAATAAGTATTTTAAATTTATCTACCATTACATCAGATAAATAATTATTCATTTTCATAAAATTGTTATTTTCAAAATATTCCCTTCAATTATATACATAACAAAATATGGTCCTCTTAGATTACTATATACTAGATTATTCATAAATAACATGTTCTTCGGTCACTATTAGCATGGTAATCTGGATACTTTTCCATTAAACAGCGCCTCTACTCTGGTTACTCCCCACCACGGCTTCTTGCCTTATTGGTTTAACCTTTAGGATGGCATAGTTGTTAGGGATTTTTCTCCTTTTCCACTTTGCTAATAAACTTCTTGACATGCTATTTTTCGAATAATTCTACTATAAAGTAACTAACATGAATTTATTTTATCATACCATGATTGTTGGAAATTATGAATTTAGCTATTCATAATCATAAATAAATATACTTGTTCGGGTAGGTTTGATATTTCTAAGCTTTGTTCCTCCATAGCTTTTTCCATTGAAATATACCTGGGTTTTTTTTAATAACTAAGCAAAATATTTGTTGTGGACAAGAGAGAGTATTTGTGCTTCAACTCATGAAGGCTTTCTTTGCAATGCCTTCGGTTCATCTTATTTATAGACTGAAACTTTACAAGAGTATTCCTATTTTTACACGTTTCTAAAAAGTCTTTAAATTATCTACCTAACCTACTTTACTATACTTTACAAAAGTCTCCTAATAAGACAAAAGTTATTAATTCCTAGACTAATAATAGTCAAAAACCTATACAAAAGATTCTAATAATTTACGTAAAGCAAATTGTGAAAGTTTACATGTCGCTTTCACAATTTAATAGCTTGTCTTCTATTATTACTCCGTTGATATCTTCTCTTTGTCATATCTGCTGTTTTTTCATATCTCCATTATTGCTTCTTATCTTGTATCTTCCAGCTGGCGTTCTTATCTTCTTGGTTGATTTTTCTTCTATTCTAGCTGAACTTCTGGGATATCATTATCTCCTCTATTACATTTTGAACATTTATAATCTGGATATTTATGTCCAATTGTCTTGCAATATCTGGTTAATAATTCTTCTGAAATAAATTTTTCTCTGATAGCTCTGGCGATAGTTTGCATCTCTGGTTTGAGCAACGTCAAAATTCATTGCCTAATAGTTTCCATATCTGTTTTTCATAATTCCTTTGAATTTGAATATATTAGTACATGATTTCTTGAATAATAACTCCATATGGGATTTTGGTTGCGGTATGTGTTTGCTAGCTCTTGCAAAATTGTAGATAGTCCGATAATCCTCTTATTCGCATAAAATTTTGGTATCTCAATTCTAGGTATTTCTGGTTGTGGAATAATATCTTGTGGTATAATCATATCTCGTGTCATTCCTATCTTTACAACTTGTATGGTTTTTTTAACTTCATCATATAATATCTCTGCTGGTGTTGTGTAAATTTTTATAAAAAATAGGGTACCTTTGGTTATTCTTTTAAAAATGCTAAATGCTTCATATATTTCCGGTATAGTGGATATCTCATTTCCGTCAGAGGTATATACAGTACTGAGTAGTCCATATTCATAACAAGTTTTAACTAGACTTGGTTTGATTTTAGGTAAAGCAATTAGCTTATTGTATCCGGTCAATCTTTCGGTTATATAGTTTGTATCTAGTTCTTGGATGTTTATAGCTATGGGGTTAGTATTTAAAAAGGTTTGTACATTGTAGATATTTTCTATATATGTTTGGGCTGTGTAGTTGTAGGTCTTTTTGTCTTGGTTTAAACTATCTTGGTATGTGGTAATTTGTGGGGGTATAAACATGGGATCTTTTGATGTATTTGGAATATATGGTTTATCAAATAGCTTGTTTAGGTTCATATTTGTGTTTTTCCTAACTCCTTTGCTTGTACCTGCAAAAGTAGATTGATAAACGTTATGGGTTTTGAGGAGTGTCCCAATGTCTCCTTCTAGCTCTGGAATTTTAATGTCTTCCGATCGACATAGCTCTGCACACTGCTGAGTTATCTGATTTGTAGCTATAGACTTCAGTTTATCTTCATTAGTCTTTAGCTTTTCTATTTCATTACCCATACTGTTCATTTTCATTGAAAGCGTAGTTAGGGTTTTGAATATCTTTTCTAAAGCATCATCTTCTATTATATCAGTCTGTGTAGCTTTGTCTTGATATGTAGTCTACAATAACATTTTTGTTAGTACTAATTACTTCAATTGTAAATGTAAAATTTAATATATTCAAGACTAGTCTTCGAATCTCTTTTGTTGTAACTGAATTTTGTATTTTCTTTGTTAACCACCAACGTACCTGTGTATTATCCGTTCGTACAATAAACTTGTTATATACAATATATGGCTCAAATGCTAATAAAAATTTATATAATGAACATAATTCTTTCCTATTTATTTCCCATTTTATTTCTGTTTCATTGAACGTACATGAGTAGTATCTACAATGGTGTCCTAATTTTTCTGCTTCATATCTGTATTTAAGTACTCCTCCATAACTACATTCACTAGCATCTGCTTCTACTATATATATAAATTTTCTATTTTCATTTGGAAATTGTAGTTTTGGTAATTCTTTACAAAGTAATTTTATTTTCTGAACTTGTTTTTTATCTTCTTCATTATAGTTATATTCTACATCCTTTTTTAATTTTTTCTGTAATGGTTTAAGTTTTCTGCTAATTTTGGAATATATTCCCTTACTTGGTTTACTAATCCTAAAAATGATTGTAATTTCTTTGTTGTATCTAATTCTTCTTTCGAATTTATTATTTTTTGTACTATATGTTGTTGCATTTTTACTCCACTTTTATCTATTTGTATTCCTAAAAATTCTATCTGATTTTTCATAATTTCAGCTTTTTTTTCACTTAGACTTATTCCCGATTTTTCTATTATATCTGTAAATTGTTCTAATAATTTTAAATGTTCTTCTTTAGTTTTTGTATATAATAGTATATCATCTATGTATACTATACAATTAGGTAATTGTTTAAAATAACTATCCAAAAAATGTTGATATCTACCTGGTGCATTTTTATATCCAAATGGTAATACGTTCCATTCATAAAATCCTTGTGGTACCGTAAATGCGGTTAATTCCTTAGATTCTTCTTCTAACTTTAAATGGTAAAATCCTAATTTACAATCGAATTTACTAAAATAATTATATCCTTGTATTTGTCTTATTTTTAATATCTTATTTGGTATTTGATAATTATATGTCATAGTCTTTGCATTTAAATTTCTATAATCAATAACCATTCTATTTTTTCCTCTTTTTTGTTCACTATGTTTATTTACTATAAATGCTGGGCTATTATGTTTACTATTACTTTTTTGTATATATTGTTATCCTAATAATTCATTTATATGCATTTTAAATTCTTTTAAATCGTCAAAATTATATGTTAATGGTTTCTGGGTTATTATGCTATTTTTATCTATTAATTTAATTTTTATAGTAGTTTTATGTTTTTTCCATCCTTTTAATGGATCTTCACTATATAATTGTTCTAATTTTTTCTTAATTATTTCTATCTTATTTATTGAAAATATAGTTATTTATGTTTTATTTATCGAAAATACGACTAGTTCTATTGTATCTTCAGTATTTTTTATATTTTCTAACTTTTGTGTAATTTTTTCACTTCCTTCTATCCAATCAGTTTTCTTTCTTATTTTATTACTAACTCTTTTTGCTCTTACTTTCTGTTTACATGGTGTTGTAAACCGCCAATCTGTTCTAGTTATTATATGTGGGTATAATTTATCTAAAAACAGCATTCCTAAAAGTATATCTTTTGATGTTAGTTCATAATTATAAATTTCTTCTATTGTTAATATCTTATCACATACTTGTATTTTTACATTCCTAGCTTTATAAGTAATTAAGTTTCCTTCATTATTAAATACTTTAACTATTATTGGTGTTTTTAATTTATCTCATTACTTTCTGGTAAAAAATTATATCTACATAAATTAGTTTTTGCTCCTGTATCTATCATAGGCGTATAATATCTACTGTAATATCCTTCTACTACTATCTTCATTAATACATATATTTTCATTTCATGTTAAAGCTCTTCTTAAGAATAATTTCTCTCGGTTATATGTTATGGTTAATTGTGTATGTTCTATATTATATGGTTTTACTTGTTCTAGCTATTTTATTCCTAATATTATGTCTGTTTTTTGCATTTCTTCCTTTACTTCAAATTCTATTTTTATTTTTCTAAATCCTATTATTTTTTTTTCTGCTATATTTTTAGTATTTATTAAACTTCTTGGTAGATCTGGGCATATATTTTTATCAGTTTTTAT
This sequence comes from Capsicum pubescens, assembly GCA_030864215.1. Lineage (NCBI taxonomy): Eukaryota > Viridiplantae > Streptophyta > Magnoliopsida > Solanales > Solanaceae > Capsicum > Capsicum pubescens. Next base: position 109,931,842 of record CM061548.1, on the reverse strand, counting down.
TTCCTCACTTTTTACTAGATATTTTGCTATATAATTTTCTTCTTGTCCTGTATTTAAGAGTATTAAATATTCTTTTTCATTTATCTTTCCTGTTATGTAATATTGGTTTAAATTATCTGTTGAACTTGTTTCATAACTTGTTCTTTTTTATGAGCTTGATGATTCTGGTTTTTCATAAGCTATTCTTTTCGTTGTACTTATTCTATCATTTATTATTTATAAATTTTCTTCTATATCTATGTCTCTATAGCTATAATCATTATTATCTATTGTTTTTACAATTTGTTCGAATGGACTTTCTATTTGTATTTTGTTAATCTTATTTTTTCCTTTTATTTTATGTTTTGTTGTTAATACATATAAATTTTTGCATCTTGCTGTAAATATTTTGCTTCCTGGGTTAATTCTATTCCTGATATTTTCTAATATAATACTAATGATTTATCTATATTTTTATCTGTTACTGCTACTGAATAATTCTCACTTATTATAAATTTAAATTTTTGGTATATTAAATTTCCTTTTATGGCAGTTATTATACATTTTTCTATAGGTTTTATAATTCTATCATCTGCTAAATATAATTCTATTGGTGTATCTATTCCTTCTCTAAAACATGCTTTTATTAATATCTCTGTACCTCCAAGGTGTACATATTTTATTGGGTCTCTACTTTTTATATCGTTTATCTCTTTATTAATTATTCTTTTTGTTACTAGTGGTATACTAGTTTTACCTTTTGCATATCTACAGTCTATTACATGTTCCTTTTGGCTTACTATATAATATTTTTCTTTTTTCCTAGTAAATATATTTTTAATTGTTGGTATTTTAAATATTTTTTCTACACTTAAGTCTAATTCTTTTCCTTTTATTTCATCAAATATGTTACTGTCAAATATTATTTTTTGGTATGTTCCTTCATCATTTAAATATTCTTCCTTTGTTATTATTTTTATATCTTGTTCAGTCATTTGGTTTGTTTGTATATCTTCTTCAGTCATTTGATTAATCTATTTCACTATCTATTTCATTATCTGTTTCATTTTCTGAAATTTCATATATACTATCCTCACTCTCTAATTCATAATCTATATAATCTATCTGCATATATTCTGTATTTCTATTTTTATTTCTGATATTTGTTTATTTTTTGGATTTTTAGGTAATTTGCAATCTCTAGCTAAATGTCCTAATTTTCCACAATTATAACAGGTACATTCTTTTATAGATTTCTTTTTTCTATATGGTCTTTTGTGTTTATAATTTTTTACATAATATCTTTTTCTTTGTTTCTTATATTTATATTTTGATTTGTTATATTTCTTATATCTTTTTCTTTTCTTATAATATCTTTCTTCACATCCGAATTGGGGTGTTATTTTATCTTTGCAACATGCTAAATTTCTTATCAATGTTTTTTCCATTTTTAATTTTTCTCTATATTTTTCACATAGTTTCTATACCATTGTGGTAAAAATTTTATTCTTGATCCTAGAGTATCTACTATTTTTGCTTCTTCCCAACTCTTTATTATTTTTGAACTAAATGGTTCGGGTAATTTATTAAAATATAATTTTCTTATTTCTTTACTTTCTTCTATATTATATGCTCCTTTATAATAATATTTTTTAAATGCGCAAGTATATTCATCTATGTAACACATATTACATATTGCTAATTTTAGCATTAAATTCCTGTTTGTATCTTTTTCTTCATTTTGTTCTTCTTCTATTGTTGTCATACTACCAAATTCATCTTTTATAGTTGTTTCATATTTTTTTAATAATTCTATAGGTGTTAGTTTAGTTGTTGATGATGATGATCCTTCTGTAGGTTTATCAGTTCTTCTTAATATTTTTTTGATATTTTCAGTTAAATTTGAAAACCATAATTTCACTGTTACTATTAGTGTTCTTTCTATATATTTTGGTGCATCTGTTACGTTTATATTATTATCTAATAATTGTTTTGTCATATATCCTATCCATAATTGTATTGTTTTTTCTGTATCTATTACACAGTCTATGTCTAAAAAGTTATAATTTTTATTAACTATTTATTTTGATGTCCATTTGTCATATTCTTTCTTTAGATTATATCTTTTAAACTTATTATTATAATATGTAGGTTTTCTTATTTCTGATGTACTAGGTATTATATTTTATATCAAGAGTATTTATTTTTGTGTTGATATTTTCTAAGTTTTCTTCTTTAATTACTTCTTGTTTTTCATTGATTTCTAAATTTTTTGTATTTGTTAATATTTTTGTATATGTTTCACTATCTTCTGAATCATAATTATCTGTCTCTTCAACATCTATATTATTTATTTCTAATTCCTTGTTTTTTATTTCTTTATTGTTTATTTCTAGTTTTTCTTTAAATTGATTTATTTCGTTTAGTAATTTTTGTTCTTTATCTTTTTCTTCCTTTTCTTTTTGTCTTACTTCATACAAATCTTTTAACATTTGTAGATCTTTTTCTAATTCAGCAATTCTACTATTTTTAGTTTCTTTTATTTTTCGTATTTCTTCTGTAGTTTATTGTTTTATTTTTTCTATTTCCTTTTTTCTATATATTTCTTCATTTTTCCTTTCTATTCTTACCATAGCTGTCAATTTATCTTCTAATTTTAATTCTTCTTTTTCTAACATTAAATATAAATGTTCACCTATTTTCTTATATTTTCTTCCTAGATTAGAAAATACTATTTTTATTTTTAATCCTTCGTGATTTTCATATATTTTTTCATCTATTATAAATTCTTCTTTGTTCATTTTATTGTAAATAGTTCATGTTGATATATATATATTCTAAACTATCTATTTGTGATTCTAAATTTGATATTTCATCTTTTTGTGCATTTATTGAGTTTTTACTAACTCCGACAAATATATTATTATGTAGTCTTTCTATTCTTATTTTTAATTCTTTACGTTTTTCAGAAATAATTTGTTTTAATTCTTTATATTTTTGTACTTTATTCATTTAAACCATATTTATAATATTTTGGTGGATATCTAAATCTGATTTTATCATAATTAGGTGGTATGTGTCTCATTCTTCTAGATTTTAAATGGATTATTAATTTTCCTTCAATACTAGATATTAAGGTAATTGGGTAGGCTTATCTTTGTGGGTTTTATTTTGTTTTATTTAGACTTATATATTCTGAATAATTACTAATTAAAGATTCTTTAATTTTTCTAAAACACAAAGTATGGGATAAAATATTAACAATAGAAGAAATCTATAATTATGAGCTAACATCAAAAGATATACTTTTAGGAATGCCGTTTTTAGATAAATTATACCCAAATATAATAACTAGAACGGATTGGTGGTTTACAACACCATGTAAACAGAAAGTAACAGCAAAAAGAGTTACTACTAAAATAAGAAAGAAAACTGATTGGATAAAAGGAAGTGAAAAAATTAAACAAAAATTAGAAAATATAAAAAATACTGAAGATACAATAGAATTGGTCATATTTTCAATAAATAAAAAGGAAATAACTATATTTTTAATAAGTAAGATAGAAATAATTAAGAAAAAATTAGAACAATTATATAGTGAAGACCTATTAAAAGGATGGACATAAAACCACTATAAAAATTGAATTAATAGATAAAAATAGCATAATAACTCAAAAACCATTAACATATAATTTTGACAATTTAAAAGAATTTAAAATGCACATAGAAGAATTATTAGAAAAACAATATATACAAAAAAGTAATAGTAAACATAATAGCCCAGCATTTATAGTAAATAAACATAGTGAACAAAAAAGAGGAAAACGTAGAATGGTTATTGATTATAGAAATTTAAATGCAAAAACTATGATGTATAATTACCCAATACCAAATAAGATATTAAAAATAAGACAAATACAAGGATATAATTACTTTAGTAAATTTTATTGTAAATCAGGATTTTACCATTTAAAATTAAAAGAAGAATCTAAGGAATTAATCCCATTTACGGTACCACAAGGATTTTATGAATGGAATGTACTACCATTTGGATATAAAAATGCACTAGGTAGATATCAAAATTTTATGGATAGTTATTTTAAACAATTGCCTAATTGTATAGTATATATAGATGATATACTATTATATACAAAAACCAAAGAAGAACATTTAAAATTATTAGAACAATTTACGGATATAATAGAAAAATCGGGAATAAGTTTAAGTGAAAAGAAAGCTGAAATTATGAAAAAACAGATAGAATTTTTGGAAATACAAATAGATAAAAGTGGAGTAAAAATGCAACAACATATAGTACAAAAAAATAATAAATTCTAAAGAAGAATTAGATACAAAAAAGAAATTACAATTATTTTTGGGATTAGTAAACCAAGTAAGGGAATATATACCAAAATTAACAGAAAATCTAAAGCCTTTACAGAAAAAATTTAAAAAGGATGTAGAATATAATTATAACGAAGAAGATAAAAAAACAAGTCCAGAAAATAAAAACACTTTGTAAAGAATTACCAAAATTACAATTCCCAGAAGAAAATAGAAAATTTATATATATAGTAGAAGAAGATGCTAGTGAATGTAGTAATGGAGGAGTACTTAAATATAGGTATGAAAATGAAAAAACAAAACATTATTGTAGATATTATTCAGGAACGTTTAATGAAACAGAAATAAAATGGGAAATAAATAGAAAAGAATTATGTTCATTATATGAATGTTTATTAGCATTTGAGCCATATATTGTATATAACAAGTTTATTGTACGAACAGATAATACACAGTTACGTTGGTGGCTAAGAAAGAAAATACAAAATTCAGTTACAACAAAAGAAATTCGGAGACTAGTATTGAATGTATTAAATTTTACATTTACAATTGAAGTAATTAGTACTAAAAAAAACGTTATTGCAGATTACATATCAAGACAAAGCTACACAGACTGATATAATAGAAGAGGATACTCTAGAAAAGATATTCAAAACCCTAACTACGCTTTCAATGAAAGTGGACAATATGGGTAATGAAATATAAAAGCTAAAGACTAATGAAGTTAAACTGAAGTCTGAAGCTACAAATCAGCTGACTCAGCAGTGTGCAGAGCTATGTCGATCGGAAGACATTAAAATTACAGAGCTAGAAGGAGACGTTGGGATACTCCATAAAACCCATACCGTTTATCAATCTACTTCTACAGGTACAAGCAAAGGAATTAGGAAAAACACAAATATGAACCTAAACAGGCTATTTGATAAACCATTTATTCCAAATACACCAAAAGATCCTATGTTCATACCCCCACAAATTACCACATACCGAGATAGTTTAAACCAAGACAAAAAGACCTACAACTATACATCCTGAACATACATTGAAAATATTTACAAAATACAAACCTTCTTAAATACCAACCCCAGAGCTATAAACATCCAAGAACCACATACGAATTACATAACCCAGAAGCTAACCGAATACAATAAGCTAATTGCTTTACCCAAAATCAAACCAAGTCTAGTTAAAACCTGTTACGAATATGGACTACTTAGTACCATATATACCCAAGACGGAAATGAAATATCCAATATACCAGAAATATATGATTCATTTAACATTTTTAAAAGAATAACCAAAGGTAACCTATTTTTTATAAAATTTTACACGGCACCAGCAGAGATATTGTATGATGAAGTTAAATCACCTATACAAGTTGTAAAAATAGGAATGACCCGAGATATGATTATACCAGAAGATATTATTCCACAACCAAAAATACCTAGAATTGAGATACCAAATTTTTATGCAAATAAGAGAATTATCAAACTATCCATAATTCTTCAAGAGTTAGCAAACACTTATCGCAACAGAAATCCCATATGGAGTTATTATTCAAGAGGTAATGTAATAGTATACTCAAATTCAAAGGAACTACGAGAAGCAGATATGGAAGACGTTAGGCAATGGATCTTGACGTTACTCAATCCAGAGAAAAAAACTATCGCCAGAGCCATTAGAGAAAAATTTATTTTGGAAGAATTATTAACCAGATATTGCAAGTTAATTGGACATAAATATCCAGACCATCAATGATCAAAATGTAACGGAGAAGATAATATTGTCCCCGAAGTTCAACTGGAATAGAAGAAGAAATCAACAGCTGGAAGATACAAGATATGAAGCAATAATGGAGAAACGGAGCAATAATAAAAAGAAGACAAGTTAATGCTACAAATGTAATACCCCGCATGTTTCTAAACTAGGAGACGAACCATTTTTCCTACATATAAAATCTCCTATCCTGTGATTCATACTTGAGTACATGACTTACAATGAGTATCCTAGCGATAAGATAGCTTATGATGCGTTAATCATGTTCATATGAGTCACTTAAGGTAATACAAGCTAAGAGTTTTTGAATCCATCAAGTTTTAGTGTTCGATTTCGTAAGGGTCATATTTGAACGAGTATAACTCGATGTTAATGAGTTTTTTCTGCATATTTAGACCCATCAAATTTTAGAGAATCAAATTGTCTTTCCAACGATACCAATTTTGCCTTAATCCAATACCCGAGCGAAAAGTTATGCCCATTTTCATGAGAGACAGTAAGGATAGACGATTGGTTAGGTGCCGCCCAACCAAACTTAGGCGATTGGTTAGGCGCCGCCTAAGTCAGTTCCAATGCCAAAAACACTCCGTTTTGAGTTATTTTCAGGGTAATTAAGTCTTTTAACACTCCTTACACATCCCTAAACTTAACCCTACAAAATATATAGCTTCTAAACACATTACAACCCTATTAACATCTCAAAGCTCATCATCCAAGAGCAACGTAGGAGAAAAAAAAACTAGGGTTGCGCAATCAAGCTTGAAGATAAAATTTCAAGGAAATTCCTCCGTCAATCATCAAGAACCTCCCTTCCAAGGTATGCGTAGTGTTCATCTATGGATTCAATTCGTTCATAGATCTCAAGAATCATCCTTTTAAATATTGTTTTGTAAACTTTTTGTGGTGATATGAATGTGTACATGTTGATGATGAATGTTTAAGTTTCAAGATGATATGTAAGGATGTTTTCATGAAATATATGTTGTTGTTGGTTGAAAATCATGAACTTTGGGTGGTTTAATATATGCAAGTATAAAATCCACCTATGCCTTAAAGAATGCATGCAAGGTGTTTGATAAAATGCCTAGGATGCTAGAAATTCCTATTTACATGATTCCATGATATTGACATGACAAGTCGATGTTAGCTATACACTTCAATATGAATTTCCATGATAATTATGTATTCTTATGGTAGTGGCATGAAGCATGTATGATGATGAAGATATGAACTATGTATGCGAATTATATCCATGCTTTCCCTACCATGTTTGAGATGTTGAGTAAATACATGAAGTTTAATATCCCCAAATCATTACAATATGAACTAAATGTTACATGTTGCCGTTCCCTTATGCTTGAATAGTTTCTATGCCATTGCTATGAATAGTATATGTTGTCGGAATGCCCATGATATTAGAGTATGAGATTTATTACTTGATTATAAGCATTCCTATTCATGATAGATATTATGATGACCATGTACTTCATGAAATCCCCCACTCATGTATTAAGGATTGTTATTGATGGTCGAGTACTCAAGAAATTCAAGTTGTGTCAGTTTTCTTCCATCGAGTCCTGGGGGTACTTGTACCCGAAAAATATAGTTGTGTGCCTAGAGCCATGTCATGCTTTCACGATACTCTCAGTCAAGCCACGATCTAGTGAATTCAGTCAGTCATGTGACTCAGGAAAACTCAGAAATCTCAGTAATCTCAGTAGTCCAGTAATCTCAGTGCTCAGTAACCTCAGCAACCTCAGTATTCACAGTCAATCTCAGTAACTTCAGTACTCATAACTAGTCCTCAGAACTCAGTACATTCCGTCAGTCATCGGAATCCAGTAAACTTAGTTTAGCTCCGCTAAACAATACCACTAGTATCAGTCCAGTTAGTCAGTATCAGTTCAGCTAATCAGTTCAGTTCAGTTATTCAGTTCAGCTTAGTTATTCAGTTCAGTGTCCTTCAGATGGGAGTAGAAGTTAGCACCGAGTGAACCCAAGGATGGGTACTCACCTACCAGTTCAGGGTGTGATTCTTAGCAATCATCATTGTGTTCCAGAACTACGTAGCCAGCGTAGGTTGAGACATCTTAACCTGTCAGATTAGGGTTGATGAGGTGGCTTAACCTGTCAGTTTAGGGTTCCCACCGTTCTCATTTGAGTACCTGCCAGTATTGGGTTCTCACAGCTGTCCTTACCAGTTGGGCGGTATTGACACCCCTCCATTCGGGGCAGAGATTGGACCCCAGCTTAGCTATTATAGCGTATTTGGGGCATGTCGGTTAGATAACTACTTCCTACAGTTTCAGTCTGAGTCTTAGTAAAAGAACTCAGATAGTTCTTTAGGATATCAGGACTGTCAGATACAGTACGGAACTCAGCTAGTTCCATCAGATTTAGGACTGTCAGATATAGTCATTCATGCTATCAGTTATCAAAACTCATGTTATCAGATATATCAGTTATCAGAATTTAGTTATCATTCATGATAAGTTATCAGTAAATACATGTCATCAGTATTCATACTCAGTAGTCATGTTATCACGAGTTCAGTTTCAGGACTGTTATATACGGTCAATCAAATCAGTTCTTCATAATCAGAACTATCAGAAACAATCATTCCTTTATCAGTAATATAGTATCAGTCTCACAGTATTCAGTAATACAGTATTAGTTCCTCACTTATTAGTGAATTATATATCAATATCAGTAAACTCAGTTATTTAGTATCTCAGCATCAGTAAGCTCATGTTGTCAGTATTCTGACTCAGTAGTCAGGTGTATCACCACGAGTTTAGTTGCAGTTTCGTATGTATGTATTCTCACGTTCATATCAGTCAACATTGTTCATGCATATAAAACCCTTTGCATTTAGCCTACCTCACTCGTATACTCAGTACATTCAGTCGTACTGACGCATTCACGCTGTGGTATTTTATTTGATGCCATAGGTACAGAGGCACGAGTTTCAAAGCAGCAGTAGCATTGCAGATTTCAGCAGCCAGTGCTCCTCTTCATTCGAGGATAATATTATTATTACTTTATTACAGTATCTCAGATTAGCTTTTCAGTTCATGGAGTTAGTTGGAGACATGTTCCTTCAACTCCTTATTCAGTTCAGTTAGAGGCTTTCGGACTAGATGTCAGATTATATGTTGAGACTTCAGTATTTATGTTCCTTTTTGGTATTGTTATACCATGTTTTTCATATATGTATCAGTATTGAACCTTATGGACTTACAGTTCTTGTTTCCGCATATTTTATGAGATATTATGCATTTTACAGGTACACATATCAGTCATAGATTTGCTTGTGGTCCTTCGGGGTCATGAGCACCGTGTAGCATTTCGGTTCAGAAAATTGGGGCGTTACAAGAAAATGACATATGGAAGATTAGATATCTTTCTTAATTCATTTATGTAAATTATTAGTTACTTTTAGACTTTTTGGCAAAATGTCATTACTAAGTTTTGTCCTTTTGTAGAAATAATTTAGGACCTTTGTAAAGTTTTTCTACTTTTATAGATAGGTGTAAAGACTTTTGTAAAGTAGGTAGGTAATAGATTAGGACAGATGTAAAAATGTAAAACGTTTACGGGTTTTCTTAAAAATATAAATAGAAGAACATTTGCTCAGAGGAAGGCAAGCCTTCATGAGTTGAAGCAAAACACTCTCTCTCGTCTACAACAAATATTTTTCTTATTCATTAAAAAAAACATGTATATTTTAATGGAAAAATCTATGGAGGAACAAAACTTAGAATTATCAAACCTACCAGAACAGGTATATTCATTTACTATTATGAATAGCTAAATTCATAAATTCCTAACAATCATGATATGATAAAATAAGTTCATGTTAGTTGCTTTATAGTAGAATTATTCGAAAAATAGCATGTTAAGAAGTTTATTAGCAAAGTGGAAAAGGAGAAAAATCCCTAAGAACTATTCTATCCTAAAGGTGAAACCAGTGAGGCAAGAAAGTCGTGATAGGGGAGTAACCAGAGTAGAGGCGCTGTTTAAGGGAAAAGTATCCAGATTACCATGCTAATAGTGATCGAAGAATATGTTATTTAAGAATAATCTAGTATATAGCAATCTAAAGTGATCATATTTTGTTATGTGCATGATTGAAGGGAATATTTTGAAAATAACAATTTTATGAAAAATGGATAATTATTTATCTGACAAAATGGTAGATAAATTTAAAATACTCGCTTTATATGTACTTAAGGATATAGAAATAGTACATATAAGAAAAATCATATTGGAAAAAATATTTGATAGATATTTTATGACTAGAATTAATTATATACTACACCTACCGAACTACTCTTATAAATACTTACATAACAAACCCACACACTAACTATGATAAATTATGTATATTTAGAATTTTGGAAAATAGATATAAAATATATACAATTTCTTAGTGAAAATATAGAAGAATTAATGAGATTAAAACAAACAACTAAAGAATATTATAATAAAGTATTTAGCCAATTTTAAATGATAGATAATCTTAAAATCTTAATCTTATATATACTTAGAGATATAGAAATTATAGATATTAAGAGAATAATATTAGAAAAAGTATTAGACTATGAAATTAAAACTATAAATTGGATAGAACAGTTATACCTGGATAATTACCCAGATGGATATTATTCAGATTAAGAGATGTTAGAATATATTAGAAAAACTAGAGAAAATCAAGATAATCTAAATGAAGAAATTAATTATAGAAACCAAATTAGAAAAATAATGGAGAATCTAAAAGAAAAATTAATATGGATAGAAGAAACCCTAGAAAATTTAGGAAAAAGTACATGTGATAGTTTATATAATTTTAAAAACTCGCTACGAGAAGAACAACACAAGATAATAAATAGCATTGAAAATCTAGAATTAGATATACATTACAGTACTATTAGGATAAATTATTATACAGAAATTTGTAACTCTACAATTACTACAGGATAAAATGATAGACTATGAATATTTAAAATATTGGAGACAAAATATGGATGAAATAATATTATTAGAAAAACTTATGAAAGATAATCTAATTGGATATTTTGAAACAAAAGATATAGAATATTTAGAATACCTTCAAAATAATACAGAAGAATTACAAAAACTAAGGGGAAAAAAATAAAGAATACTATAGTAAAGCATTTAACCAATTACCATATAATCACCCCCAATATATTAATATCGATAAAACTAACATAAATAAACTCAAAATAAAAATAAAAATAAAAATATTTAGAGAAGTTAAGAAATATTCACGCACAAATAAAAATAGATTCATAGTATTTATAATAGATCTATTTTACCATACAAGTTACCACACAAGTTATCCGCACCCCCCTACAATATTCATTTTAAATATTAAAATGAAAATCACTTTTAAAATTTTTATTGTTAGCAGCAGTGGACAACATGTTCAAATATGAAGTTATTGTTTCATATTACTCACGTTTCTTCTGGTTCTATCTATCAAGACTACTTGAACTTGTCTAGTCTTGATGCAACTTGTAGGTATATCTAAGTTATGTCCAGTTTGAGAGTTGATGCAGAGATACTCTTTTCCTGCCATATATAAGTAACTAAATTATCAAAAAGGTTTGACACTATGTTGTATGATTTTAAATATCTCATAAGTTATTCTTGATAAAGGGGTTAGTGAATTCTTTTATTTAAACTCACTCACTAGTCACTACGAGGCAAATATTTGAGAAACAAATGTAGCTATTATCTTCCAAAGTCATTTCTGCATTAAACAGTTATTATGTTAAATCAGCAGATGATGAATGAGCTATAAAACATCACTGATGAAGTATTAAAAAGTGTTGTTTCCATAAGGCATAGGGCAGAAACTTTATCTTGTGCTTTGATTCAGTTCTAAAGTAAACTATTATCGTTGGCCTAGAGTAGAGTCTACCAAATTTAACTTTAATTTGGTATTACCAAATACTGTACCAAACCGAAGTTTAATTTACCGATTACCGAATGACCAAACCGAAATTTAATGGTATGGTATTTGGTATGTACTTTCATTTATCGATTATCAAATTACCGAATCCGAATTATGATACTACAGAACCGAATACCGAACGTCCACCCCTAGTCACAACTTAGAAGACTAAAATAGTAGCACCATCACTAAACTAATATTGACCCTCCGTAAACTCATTTAATTATGGACGTATAATTATTTAATCTCCAACTTCAAAACATTGACCTTTAGGATTTTAACATCTATTTACCTTTAGGATTTTAACATCTATTTAGATAAGTTGTTATAAATACCTTAAAGACCATATTGCGCAATTAGTTTTTTTTTTTCCTTCTAAATTTGGTCACAGTATCTCAATCAACTTTCAATTATTTAATTATGGGGTCCTATTATACATCTATAAACATAAATCAAACACTCTTATTTTTATATCCAGAGATAAATATACATGCATATATTCTACTCCTTTTCTTTTTGTGTACCAAAATATGACTAGAAAAGGGGTACGTCAGGCAATAAGAAATCTCAATGAGGGAAAGAAAAAAAATCGAGATAAAAGATTTGTATCACTATGTAATCAACGACACCTCGGTGTTTAAGCCAGTTGAAGTTTCATAATTATTTATTTTTTGAATGGTAACATATTAAAATCTATACCTTCTTGGACTTTTATGTGTAACAACTTGGAAGTCTAAAATGGTACTATGCAACAAAATGATATATGTTTACATGTTCATAGTCATCATCCTCCAAAAGGCTATTTTGACTGCTTGATAACTCGAAGCACCTGAATTGTCATATATGTTCATTCACATTTAATGGATGTGCTTCCTCTTCTTGAAATCTATTTAGGTGCTTATAGTCATCCTCAAAACGGTCATTTTGACTATTTTATGAGTTTCTTGAAAACTAAATTACCTAAATTAATTATACTTTATGGACGAAAACAAACTCTGCGAGGATTATTTCTCTGAAAATTAATGGGTTTGCAAAAGTATCCATATGAGCATACAGTTCTTGTGAAAATTACAAAGAATGGGAGATTGGGAAAATTCTCATTGCATGCTTATATGTTAACGATCTTATATTCATGGGGAATAGTAATGCCATACTAAAATTGATAGAAAGTAAATCTAGAGTTTAATCACATATATAGTTCGATGATAGAAGCTATCAGATTTCTGGTTTAACGCCATACTAAAATGATAGAGTTAAACCCCGTTGTTCTTCATATAGCAAGAAAAAAACAAGGAAATAAATTTGTTAAAAACTCAACTGTTTGTAAGATAATTATAAGCAATAACATATATTATCTTCATAACACATGAGCGTCAAAGTTTACAAGAGAAGCATTATGGAAAATTTTCTTAAAATACTCTTATTAGTTATAGTTTGCAAATCTAAATTTGACTAGTAATGTATTGAAACTTCAGTTCTTCTAATCGTAGTTCATTAAAAAATGTCTTCAATCTATCAGATTTGGCCACTTGTAACCATTAAAAAAGGTTCTGAGCGTTAAACATTAAATCAAAATGCAAGCACAAATATAAAAAGAAGTCTCTATTTCATAACAAAGGGCCCAAAGGGACCGAAAGACTTGCAAAAAAAAAAAAAAAGAAAAAAAAAGATGGGCTTCACGCACAAGAAAGCCTCAGAAAGTGAACTAGAAAATGATAAGAGGGGCTAGAAGGCCCAAAAGTCCTTTAAAACGTAACTGAGAGGCATCAGGATAGAGGGGGTGCCTCTGAGGCATCTTCACTTTCATCGTCTGAGAGCCTGCTCCAGAGCTTCTCTTGCAACATTAGCAGCAACTTCAGCTTTGGTGACAGCCATGGGAAGATCAAGGTCACCGTCTTGGATCTCAAGAAGGGTGTCCACCCGGGTCTGTAGGGACACCCAGCAACTGTCCAATTCTGCCACATACCTGTCACTTCTACGCCTCACCCGTAATGCATTCAGCCTGGCGTGAAGTCGCGCTCTGTCCAACTCATTTTTAGCAAGCAACTCAGCCAAATCAACCTCTAGGTTGGCCAACCTTTCTTGCAAGGTATGGTTCCTAGAGTAAAGGTAAGCACGTGCATTCTCCATTGAAGAGAGCTTACCATGTAGATCCATTTGCCAGGCTTGCAGTTTCTCATTCTCAGCCTGGAGCCAAGCATTTTTTGACTGGAGCTCACTTGCCTCTGCCTGGAGTACACCCACTTTGGATTTTAGATGCTCCACATCGCCAGAGTGGGCCAGAAACTTATGCATTTGATTGTTTGATTTTTCTCGGGTGGCGATGGAAAATTGGTGGGTCTATAAGTTAAATGCATAAAAAAGGAAAAACAGTTAGTAAAATTATCATGAAAATGTATTTAGATGATTAGTAGTGCCCGTCTTACTTGTTGGATAGAGGTGATCAGCTGAGTGAATGAACTTTCCAAGTCTTGTTCCTCTAACCTCGCCTTTTCCTCAGGCCCAAGGAAGGCCTCAAACAGTTTAGTAGCCATCGAGAAATCATTCAGAAGATCCACCCCCGGATGAATGTCTACCACAACCCGGCGGCAAGGAGGATTCAGATCATAACCAGGCATACTGGCAAGCTCCATCATCTCCTGGTCACTTGATGACCCTCCAAATGTCTCCTGACCACCGGTTGGAACCCATGCACGAAAGGCTGAAGGCTTTAAAACTGTCAGTGATTCAATTGTACCCCTTTGATGTCGGAGCAAATGCAAACTGATCACTTCGACGCCAGATTTGGTAAGATCCGGAACCCTTCTCCTTTTTGTGGAGCCGGGTGTTGCATAATGGGAAAGCTCACACCCAAAGTTGGCCCCACATACAGTAGGCAACCTTGCAACGGGCTTTTCGATGGAAAAACCTGCAAGAATCTTAAAAATTAAGAAAAGGCATTGAAAATATAAAAAAAAAAAACAATAGGGAAGTTCTCTTTAAGACACTTACCGTGGTTTTTGTCCCTTAACTGAACTGTTCTTGTAGACATTTCCTCCAAAGGTTCGTTCATAGGGGCTTTTCCACTTCGACGTCCCGGCAATGCAATTTCTTCACCCCTTTCTTCTACTGAAGGAGGCATCGGTGGGGGGCTGTCCAGCAAGGATGCGGAAGAGGAACGTTAGGAAGAAGACGTATTTAACCATAGATTAGTAAAATATTTTATTGCTAAATTGTTGTAGTAAAATATCCACCTTGATAGACGCAGGGTTCGTTGTGATAGATTCTCCATGTTATTTTCTTGTAAAATATTGTTGTGGGTTAAAACTTTGAACCTGATCGAATGAATGTAATAATTATTAGCTTGTAATTATATTTATTAATTTAGATAAAATAGTAAAGTATTTGAAAAGTAATAATTTATATACACTAATGGTAAAATAAAAGGACAAATAAGCAAATTTAAATTATATATAATCTATAAAATAAGGAAAATGGACACCATTCCATAAACTCCTTAAGACTCGCCAGTGGCGGAGCCACAACCGATGAAGGGTGGTCAGATGAACACCTTTCGTTGGAAATATTTTCGAGTATATAGGTTAAATATAGATATTTATGGTTATATACATGTTGTTGCATACCCTTGACAAGCTAGAGAAGCATAGTCTAATGGTCAAGAGTGTGCATTTCCGCATCAACAACCTGGGTTCGAACCTTGGCAAGTGCAGCAGTGCTTTTTTTTTTTTTTTTTAAATAGTTCTTTGCCCAAGGAAAACTATGAACTCCTTTAACCAAAAGTATGGCTCCTCCACTGAGACTCGCAATAGAACTTGTTAAAAATATCTAGGTATAAAAACAAGAGAAGGAAAGTGATGTTTGAATCATAAACTTTGACAAATAGTTAAAATTAAAGGAAATAAAAAGTACCTCTATGTACAATAAAGATTTGAAGAAGATGACCAGAGAAAAAAAATCAAATTACTTTAGACGGGTAAGCTATCTTTTGCAGTTCATTCAAAAGATCATTAAAACATACAGTATATGTAAAAGATTGAAACACATTCTCTACATTATAATGAGAGAA
Organism: Capsicum pubescens; assembly: GCA_030864215.1. NCBI lineage: Eukaryota > Viridiplantae > Streptophyta > Magnoliopsida > Solanales > Solanaceae > Capsicum > Capsicum pubescens. The sequence goes on along the minus strand of CM061548.1, from coordinate 109,915,697 downwards.
TTTTGCTAGTATGGGCGAGAGACGAAAGGGCATAAAAAAGAGAAAAGTACCTATAAATCTTGAGTTATGATGAAAAAATAAGGAGGAAGTACACCTATATTTATAGGACTATGGAACCTTTGAAATAGCATCCTTATTTGATTTTTTATTATTATTTTGAATGGTAACATATTAAATCTATACCATGGATTTTATGTAACAACTTATAAGTGTAACTAACCTTCCATAAATTTATTTAATTATGGAAGTATAATTATTTAGTCTCCAACTTCAAGATTGTTTTTAAGGTTTTATAAGTACTATAAGTACCTTTGTAATCAGATTGTGCAATTAGTTTCATCTATTTGGGTAAGTTACTATAAATTTGGTCAAATTATCTCAATCAAATCTAATTTGACCAAATCAGATTATGTTGCCACAAAAGCTAAACACTCTTAATTTATATTCAAAGATAGATACACACTCATATATTCTACTCTTTAATTTATTGTGTTCCGAAATATGATTGGAAAGGGGTACGTTGGTGTGACACCTCAAACATTCGAACTATTATTTAATTCGTTCCACGTATGAAATTATATCCAAACCCCATGAATTTGGTTATCTGTAGGTCTAAAGAATAAATCCTATGTGTAGGATGTATAACAGATGTAAATTAAGGTCTAGAACTCTAGAATAAGATTAAGTTGAAAGATTCTCTACCGAACTAACTATAAAACCCAAAAATACAACATTAAATTGCTCATATTCACAATGACCAATCCAAGATTCAGCTACAGTTTCTAAATTTAAACAATATCATCTCATTACCCTTATTTCTGCACCTGTAGCATCACAACTATACCTTAATATTCATTTAAGTGTATAAAGTTATCCTCTAAACGACTATCAGTAGTACTATATAAAAGCACGTGTGTAAGCTCATCTGAGGTAACTAAGGTTAGAGAGCAAAATTCTAGACGGAAGGCAACAAAAGATAGTTAAATATGAAACCAGCTACCTTCAACTTAAAGTGAATGATCAAGGAAAATATAATAGAAAATTAGAGGGCGAAGGAAATGGCGTCAAATAAAACTCTGGTTCTTAAAATCTTAGTTCATTTAACATCGCTTCAATCTTTAAGATTTGGCCACTTGTAACTACTAAAAATGGTTCTGCGAGTTCAACCATTCAATCAAAATGCAAATACAAATATATAGAGAAGTTTTCTATGTATGAAACAAGTTGACTAACGTGTTCCAACAAACTATTAGTACAAACATTTACAAGATATAACCCCAACTTCACTAAATCACAATGAGCCTTTCAACAAAAGATTACAAGCCTGTGTAACCTAAGGAGTTATAAATTTTAATTCCTAAACAACTCAAAAGCCTCCCAAGGTAAGTGTTCCCAAGTTTTCGAGCTATCCCAACTTGAAGAAAACAATCTTAATTCAGTTTATAACTCACTAAAACTAAGATTACATCAACATTAAAACTCAATAAAAAACCCCTAATACATGAATGCTAAAACTCATAACACAATACTATATTAAGACCAGGTTTTTGAATATGTTCCTTCAAAATTCAAGTAGCACTTTGTAAAGTCAATCTGCCAATTGATTTTTTTTTTTGCTATGTGAGTACGTGAGTCACTTCAGTTACTCATCTTATATTTAAATACAACTCTTCAAAGAATTGTTCTTCAAACCAAATTCCTCAGCAACACATACTCTCATTATAAAGAGTTCTACTTCTTGTGAAAGTCCTTCAATTCAAACTCTTCGCTCTTTAATGTTGAAGTCAAATTTCAATACTTCAAAATTCAAATCTACACATGGTTATAACCTTTGAGCTTATCAAAAGTAACCATATTTGTTCCCCGTGAAGATATCCAAGTAAATTCGAAGGAAGTTTAGAGGTGAAAATTCCTAATTAACATAATAGAAAATTTCTTGTGGAAATTTATGAAATTGTTTTGTAAGAAAATTCCTACGAAATGCCCCAGATAAATCCACAAGAACAAATTGTCGCAAGAAGATTTTCATTAATATTTAGCATTTACACCCCCATGGAAATCTTCAAATACTGATTCACATGTAAATCGCTAGATACATTTCACAATTAGACAAAAATCTATTTGAAACCTCCAATAATTTTCAGAAACATCATTTGACACAAGTCTAATGCAAATCATTATAAGTGATAAAAAACATAATTCATAACATCCACATCAATAATGTATGATTCTTAAATGATCCAAAACAAAATATTTCAAACCTGAATCCTCAATAATACTACCAACCATCAGGGTCAGAATCCCTTTCATTCATGTTACCAGAGACATCATCGCTTTCATCCATAAGCTTGGTTTTCTTCTTGAGATGATCGTTCATTTGAAGATGATTTCTTGTATACATGTTTCTTCAACAAGTCTAATTCCTTCCTCATCCTATTATTTTGTGCCGCTCATTATGCAACTTTGCATACAAATCACCATTTGAAGCATTTACCTAGGACTTAATCATCTCATCAAGTTCTTCCGGCAAAGTAGATGTTGATTTCTTAGATGCCCTTACAGTTCAACCTAGGGATCCAAGACCTTTGACTCTTACTTTTCTCTTTCCACCAACAGATTGCACCCAGATATCCATTTCACTTAATTGAGAAGGCTGACTAGCTGGATTAGTTTCTCCTTTCACAACTGATGCACTTTGAGCAACTAATACCTCTTGTTTCTTTCTTTCAAACTCATCCTGCATAAGAAAAAGTTATTTCAGACTAGATATAGTGCCAATAGAAAATATATTATTCGCATAAATTATATTGGATTCTAGTATCAAATATAAGCACAACAAGTGGCAAAAACAAGCAACATGTATTAGCATATAAAGTATCCGAAATCCAAAGTTTGTGCTAGATTATTATGGATATTGAAGCACCAAGGCCACAATGAAATGAGAAGAATAATTTAGGTATTGTCTAAGCAGTATCTTTTATTGAGAAGTCCTGCAATTGTCTAAGCAGTACATTTATTTGAGTTCTGATATATCTATATTGATGAAATACTGAAGTCAGATCACGACTTTTATTTTATTTTTTTGATTTTCCAATGTCACACCCCTTTTTTAACTCCGAAAAAATTTGATTTAGGTTTGAAAGGGTTTTTATTATTAAGTGACAAAAGAAAACGATTGTTTCTAAAAGGATTCATTATATTCAAAACTCAGAGTCGCCACTTGGCATAAATCGGGTGTGCCAAGTCACCCGTGGATATCTTTTTTCAAAACGGTTTTGACTCTGTAACACTGATCCGCGAACAGAGATTCCGGATAAGGAATTCTATTGACTGAGGGGAAGGTGTTAGGAACCCCTCGATCCCGTGGTTTGACAACGGTCTCTTGATGGAGAGTATCGGCTAATTTTACAACACAAATGTATAAACCACACAAAACACATAAGACAAACAAATTAAACAGAGTTCAAAACCAAAATAAAGTCCATTCCGGGTTATACAGTCCGAAAATAGAAAAGAACGAAAATGTAAACCTACTCTATTCTAAACTAATCCTAAACTAAACTCCCGTGCTCTACCCGACGCCTCGTGCCTCGATCACGAACGTCCTCTGGGTACAAAATTCTTCGGGGCATTCCCTAGATAAATCAATTCAAATACCTCGGGGCATTCCCCGGCCAAATGAATACATTTTTTTTCAATGTGAGAAAACCAAACCATTCACCCAATTTTCAAACATTCAAAAAAATTTCAAATCTTCAACAAAAAACACAAATTCTAAACTTTGCCTATCAAATTCGATGACATTTACATTCAAACACAATAAATCAAAATTTATCCGAATCTAACCTTTTCATCAATTTTTCGATTCCAACCCCCAACTTCTTTTTTATCGATCCATTAAAACATAATCAAGTTATTTCCTCAAACCTTCGAAGCCGAATCACCAAACGTCATGATCATAACATCAATATCAACAAAATCCAACAAAGCATAATCACATCAAACATAATCACAACCATTTCGATAAAAGAATAAAGAGGAAGAAGCGGGTTAAAGAAATGGACCTTCCGAGAATGATTTATGATGATAATAAGAGTTAAAGAAGTACGAATCCAAAAGCTCGAATAGGAACCCTCAACAGCAACAAAACCCCAACTCGAATCAAAATTAATCAGTGTCCAAAAAAACTCCACTGAACGGATTCAAAAAACAATGCAAAGTCCCAATATGAATCAATCAACATTAGAATCAAACGCCCACAAAAAAATTGAGACCCGAATTTTGGAAGAAAACTAACAACCCGTGTGAGTTCAATCTCCGAGGAGCTACCAACGACAAAAGTTGACTAGAATGGACCGAATTCCAGCTAGATCTTGTCTAAAATCAAGAAAATTGCAGGGATTTGGGGATATTTCGAGGGATGACCAGGTCAACAATGATGACCTGAAGACGATTTCGGTGAAGCACGTATCGCGGATGATGAACTGAAACCGATTCCGGTGAAATGGTCGCTGGAACAGTAACCCGAGGCAAGGAAACTCCCTTTCTGTCCGGATATGTATGTGTTAGTGTGTGCATCTATCTGTGAGGAACAAAGTGGGTATGTGTTAGTGCGTGTGGGTGAGAGAAAAGTGGAGAAGAAAATCCTCCATGGCTGTGTGTATGCGATCTATGGAAAAAATTATCAATGGGTTCCTTTTTTTCTTTTGCTTCCAGTGGGTTGTCCCTTTTCTTGAGGGTGACAGTGAGTATATCTTCCGGGAATATGCTTGTGTGTCCCCCATTTGCTTTGTGGGTAAGAAATAATAAAAAAAAGGGGGAGGGGGGTCACGTGGAGAAGGAGTGGTGAGGGTGATGTGTCATTTTCTTATTGGAGAGGGTTGTTAATTGGTTATTAAAGAAGATAAAATTTGTTAAGGGTTGTTGGATTTGTTATTTTGTCATTTTGTGGAGGGATAGTTACACGGGGTAGGGCACGTGGTAAGCTGAAGGTAAACGAACGGATAGATTGAGTCTTTGGGAGGTACAAAATTAGGTGTCTACATCATGACCCCTTTGAATGTAAACACTAAGTGTTTTCATACAAAAAAGTAGACAACGAGATCAAATTTTGACCCAACCGTTATTCAAGGAGAGAAACAGAAAGAAAAAAGACAACCGAGTCTTGGCGTACATCCTACCTACCCAAGTTATGAGTGAATCAAGCGACAGGTATCTCAAAGGATTGGAGGGAGATGGACTATACCGAGTTGGAGAGTCGAGTGAGTTCCCTTAGAGGTTCCAGTCTGCGGCTCTGTTATTACATTAAAATGAAAATTACAAGTTAAAACACAAATGAAATTACAAAATCCTATCTATGCAACTTCTTTTTTACTTGACTTGAGTTTTTATCACCCTATTCTTCAGGTGGGATCCTGACTTACGATTTCTTTAAACTTGTTGCTTGGTTTTCAATTGCTTCACTTCGTTGCTTGACTTTTATTTATTCACTTTGCTCTGCAGGCGGGCTTCTAACTTGCCATTTTTGTATTTCAATTTCATCACCCTGTTCTTCAGGTGGGTTCCTGACTTGCAATTTCTTCAACTTCCAATTTCATTGCCCTGTTCTTTGGGCGGGCTCCTGACTTGCTGTTTTCTCACCTTATTCCTTAGGCGGGCTCCTGAAACCAGAATCAAAACTAGAACGAAAATTATCCCAAACAAAGATTATAATAAAGAGGGAATTCATCATTTTTGAAAGTAATGTCCCATTTTCCAGGAGGGTCCTAAACAGAAAGTAAAATCTCATTTTTCAGGAGGATCCTGAACAGAAAGTAAAATCTCATTTTTCAGAAGGGTCCTAAACAGAATGCAAAATCCTATTTTTCAGGAGGGTCCTGAGCATAAAGTAAATTCCAATTTTTCAGGAGGGTACTAAACATAAAGTAAATTTCCATTTTCCAGGAGGGTCCTGAACTGAAAGTAAAATACCATTCTTCAGGAGGGTCCTGAACAGAAGGTAAAATCCCATTTTTCAGAAAGGTCCTGAACTTGAAGTAAATTCCCATTTTTCAGGAGTGTCCCAAACTGAAAGTAAAATCCCATTTTTCAGGAGGGTCCTGAACATAAAGTAAAATCCCATTTTTCAGGAGGGTCCTGAACAAAAAGTGAAATCCCATTTTTCAGGAGGTTTTTGAACAGGAAGTAAAATTCCATTTTTCAGGAGGGTCCTAAACATAAAGTAAAATCCCATTTTTCAGGAAGGTCCTGAACATAAAGAAAAATCCCATTTTTCAGGAGGGTCCTGAACATAAAGTGAAATCTCATTTTTCAGGAGAGTCCTGAACATAAAGTGAAATCTCATTTTTCAGGAGGGTCCTAAACAGAAAGTAAAATCTTATTTATCAGGAGGGTCCTGAACATAAAGTGAAATCCCATTTTTCAGGAGGGTCCTGAACAGAAAGTAAAATCCCATTTTTCAGGAGGGTCCTGAATAGAAAGTAAAATCTCATTTTTCAGGAGGGTCCTGAATAGAAAGAAAAATCCCATTTTTCAGGAGGGTCCTGAACATAAAGTAAAATCTCATTTTTTTAGGAGAGACCTGAACGGAAAGTAAAATCCCATTTTTCAGGAGAGTCCTGAACAGAAAGAAAAATCCCATTTTTAGGAGGGTCCTGAACAGAAAGTAAAGTCCCATTTTACAGGAGGGTCCTGAATAGAAAGAAAAATCTCATTTTTCAGGAGGGTCCTAAACATAAAGTAAAATCTCATTTTTCAGGAGGGTCCTGAACATAAAGTAAAATCCCATTTTTCAGGAGGGTCCTGATCAGAAATTAAAATCCCATTTTTCAGGAGGGTCCTGAGCAGAAAGTAAAGTCCTATTTTTCAGGAGGGTCCTGAACATAAAGTAAAATATCATTTTTCAGGAGGGTCTTGAACATAAAGTAAAATCCCATTTTTCAGGAGGGTCCTGAACATAAAGTAAAATCTCATTTTTCAGGAGGGTCCTGATCAGAAATTAAAATCCCATGGATATGCTTTCCAATGATAGCTGAATTCAATGAACAAAACTTTGCCCCTGTTTCATCAAACAAAAATTTTTCAATTGAACACTTGGTGGTGGTTTGCAGCACTTGGCTTTCCAGCAGCTGCTGCAGCACTCGTTTCTTTCATCCTTGTTCCGAATTGCTGACACTTGCCCCTGTTTTGCTGCATCATTGACCCGGATCCATATTGAGGGAAATGAACTCTGACTCAAATAATGAATTTCAATTTTACCATTCCTCTAAGATGTACCCTTTTCCAAATATGAATGCTCCTACGAACCCAGCAGCCGGTCGGTTGATAGAATTCCTTTGCTTTGTGTTGAATTACGATCATATTTATTTCATGTGCTGGTCCTTGGATTTTCCTCATACAATTGGCAAGACTGATAGCAAGTTTTGAAATTCTTTCTCGCTTGTTTTGACACAGACTTGACTTAAGATGTAAAGAAATGATTGTGACTTTTATTTTGATAAATGACATAAAAAGACAAAAGCATGAATATGTAAATGAAAGAAAAGGGCAATGTCCCTCTTTTAAACAAAGAAGAAAACCTATCTGAAGATGGCAACCAACTCTAATGACTATGACATGCATTCTGGATTAAGTTACCTGATCCTCCTATCCAAACTTCTCATTTGTTGTTGAGTTCGTGCCTTCGCCGCTGCTGCTTCTTCCAACCCGTTGGACTCATATATCTCATTCAACTGACGATATTTTGAAAGATTTTTGCCAACAAACCTCTTTCATTTTCACCTTTCTTTCAAACTCGCCATCGCCTTACGGTGCCCATGAGGGTTTTCACCAACTCTCTCATTTTATTTCTCTCAACTCCCCATTGTCTCATGGTGCCCGTAATGATTTTCACCAGTAAGACTCTTTCATTTTTTATTTCTCTCAACTCACCATCGCCTTATGGTGCCCGTGAAGGTTTGCACCAATAAGACTCTCATTTTTATTTTTTCTTGATTTCTTATGCTGAGGAAGACAAGTAGTACCCCACGATGTACATTATATCCATTGCATGCTTAGCCTTAATATTATCAAAGATTGATCTGAAGGTCTTTCTTTGGTTGTAACTTGGCTTTAGGATAAGGTTAGAAAAGGATGGAAAGAGGCTCAAACGACACTTGAAGTGGGGTGGGACTTACAACTTTTGGAATCGACTCAAACAACACATTAACTCATGCCCCAGTTTTTGTCGACTGGGTGGCCCTAAAATCTTTATTTGGTTGGACCGAGCCCTGAATAGGGCAACCTATGTATCTCACTCCCAAGAGAGGAGAATCAGGTCGCACGTAGTTCCATGCTTGTTCTTTGTTTTGATTTGGATTTTTTTTCTTTTTTTTTCTTTTTTTTCTTTTATTTTCAAACTCTTTCTTTTATTCTTATTTTCCTGACATTTATCTTTGACTCTATTTTGATTCCAAAAGAGAGATAAGAAAGAAAAATAAAACTAAGCTCGAACGGGTAAACAAAGGATGACACAATGTTTGGATAGAAGAATAAAATGCCTTCATCATATCAATCTTAAAAAATGCAAGTACTAAACATGCAATAAAATCAACAAAGGATAAAATATCATACATAATATCTTTTGACCGCATCAGCATTGATAGCCATTTCTGCCATTTTGCCTTCAATATTTGTCAAATATAAGGATCCATTGGGCAATACTTTCTTCACAATAAAGGGACCTTGCAAATTTGGGGAGAAGTTGCCTTTAGCTTCAACCTGATGAGGGAGGATACTCTTCAATACCAACTGACCAACCTCGAAATTCCTGGGTCGTACCTTTTTTTTATACGCCCGAGCCATTCTCTTCTAATACAATTGGCCATGACATACCGACGTTAGCCTTTTTTCCTCAATCAAACTCAATTATTCCAGTCGGGTTTTGACCCACTCGTCATCATCAATCTCTGCTTCCACAACGATTCAAAGAGAGGGAATTTCAACTTCTGCAGGAATGACTGCTTCTATCCCATACACTAATAAATATGGAGTTGCCCCTATTGAAGTGCGAACAGTAGTGCGATAACCTAGCAATGCAAATGGAAACTTCTCATGCCATTGTCTAGACCCTTGTACCATTTTTCGCAGTATCTTCTTGATGTTCTTATTGGTGGCTTCCACGGCGCCATTTGCCTTTGGACGATATGGAGTGGAATTTTGATGTGTGATCTTAAACTGTTGACACACTTCTTGCGTCAAATGGCTATTTAGATTGGCGGCACTATCTGTAATGATCATCTTTAGGATTCCAAACCTACAAATGATGTTGACGTGAACAAAATCTACCACTGCCTTCTTTGTTATTTACTTGAAAGTTACTGCTTCTACCCATTTTGTGAAGTAATCAATGGCCACCAAAATGAATCTATGCCCATTTGACTCTTTCGGCTCAATCGGCCCGATCATGTCTATCCCCCAAGCTATGAAAGGCCATTTACCAGACATTGCATGCAATTCAGCGGAAGGAGAACATATCAGATCACCGTGTACCTGGCATTGATGACATTTTCGAACAAAATAAATGGAATCCCTCTCCATAGTAGGCCAATAATAACCTGCTCTGAGAATCTTCTTAGAAAAGACATAACCGTTCATATGAGGCCCGCATACTTTGGAATGAACTTCAACCATGATTGCTAAAGCTTCTTTTGCATCAACACACCTCAAAAGTCCTAGATCCGAGGTTCTCTTTTATAAGATTCCCCCACTTAAGAAAAATCTACTAGCCAAACGCCTAATAGTCCTCTTTTGATCATTGGTGGCATGTGTTGGGTATTCTCCTGACTGGATGTACTGCTTGATATAAAAAAACCAAGGTTCTCCATCGAGCTCTTCTTCAACTACATTACAATAAGCGTGTTGATCACGACTCTGTATATGCACTAGATCGATGTAGGCCTTATCAGGGTATTGGTGTATTGAAAATAGAGTGGCTAAAGCATCAGCAATCTCATTATGAATCCTTAGAATCTGCCTAAATTTTACTGACACAAACCATTGACATAGCTCGTGCAAGCATTGTCGATACGGTATGAGCTTCAAATCTCGCGTCTCTCAATCGCCTTGAATTTGATGGACGAGCAAATCTGAATCCTCCAACACTAATAGTTCCTGGAGTCCCATATCAACATCTAGCCTCAAACCCAGAATGCAAGCTTCATATTCTTCCATGTTATTGGTACTATAAAATCAAAGTTGCGTTATTACCAGAAAATGTTACCCCGCCTCAGAGATAAGAACTGCACCTATTCCAACTCCTTTCATGTTGACAACTCCATCGAAGAACAACTTCCAACCTGGATCAGCATCTATAACAACTTCATCGACACACAACACTTCTTCATCAGGAAAATATGTCTTTAATGGCTCGTACTCTTCATCAATGGGATTCTCAGCAAGATGATCTACCAAGTCTTGGGCTTTCATGGTGGTTCGAGTCACATATACAATGTCGAACTTGGTAAGCAATATTTGCCATTTTGCCAAATGACCAATCGGCATAGGCTTCTGAAAGATATACTTCAAAGGATCCATGCGGGAGATGAGATAAATAGTGTAGGATGAAAGATAATGCTTCAACTTCTGTGCTACCCAAGTTAGGGCGCAACACATCCTTTCAAGAAGAGTGTACCTGGCCTCATATGCAGTGAACTTTTTGCTAAGATAATAAATAGCCTGCTCATTTTTGCCCATGACATCATGTTGACCCAGGACACAATCGAAAGAATTATCCATGATCGATAAATATAAGATCAAAGGCCTACCAGGCTCCGGTGGTACCAGCACGGGCGGATTTGACAAGTATCTTTTGATTCTATCGAACGCTTCCTGACATTCTTCAGTCCACTCTACCGCAACACTTTTTTTTTAGCAACTTGAAAATAGGATCACACATGGTTGTGAGTTAAGAAATAAACCTGCTGATGTAGTTCAGTCTACCAAGCAAACTCATCACCTCTGTCCTATTCTTGGGTAGGAGCAAATCCTGAATGGCTTTGATTTTTTAGGGATCCAATTCAATTCCCCGACGACTGACTACAAACCCCAATAATTTTCAGATGGAACTCCAAACACACATTTTTCCAGATTAAGCTTGAGATTATACCTGCGAAGCCTTTCAAAGAACTTTCTTAAATCTTTAATATGGTCAGCCTGACTTTTTTATTTAATAATCACATTATCTACATAGACCTCAATCTCCTTATGCATCATGTCATGAAACATAGTGGTCATGGCTCTCATGTATGTTGCTCCAGCATTCTTCAAACCAAACGGCATCACTTGATAGCAATAAGTCCCCCGTGGTGAGATAAAAGACGTCTTTTCCACGTCTTCATCATCCATAATGATCTGGTGGTATCCGGCATAACAATCCACAATAGAGGCAACCTCGTGTTTAGCACAATTGTTAGAAAAATATGGATATTGGGCAACAGAAAATCATTCTTCGGACTTGCTCTGTTCAAATCTCGGTAATCAACATATACTCAAATTTTCCCTTCTTTCTTTGGGACAGGAACAACATTGGATAACCACGTAGGATAACGAGCTACTCGAATTACTTTGGCTTTAAGTTGTTTTATGATTTCCTCTTTGATTTTAATGCTTACATCAATTTTAAACTTCCTCAACTTTTGTTTCACAGGGGGGAATGCGGGATCAGTTGGCAATTTACGGGCCACTAATTCAGTGCTTAAACCAGGCATATCATCATAAGACCATACAAAAATATCCTTATAATCAATTAATGCTTGAATCATTCCATCTTTTAACTGTGGCAAAGCATGTACACTGATTTTAGTTTCCCTAACATCTTCTTGATTCCCTAGATTAATTGGCTCAGTTTCATTCAAATTAGGATTCGGCTTGTCTTCAAATTGTTCCAACTCTTTGCTTATTTCTTTTAGTTCCTCTTTTTCATCATATTCCCCCTCTTTCTTCATTATATCATGATTAGCTTGGATTTTAAGATCAGGCTGAAAATTTCAGATGCATGTCATGTCATTAGAATCAACACAAAGAGAACTGTCTAAAGAAAAGGACAAAAACAAAATATATTAGACACAAAATAAGGGGGACATTGCATTTCATTTAAAAGGGAAAGATAGGAGGGTTTAAACACAAACAAAAGAAATAAACAAGCTAAATTCCGAATTACAACCCTGGAATAATTCAGATAAATAGAAAGAAAAACAAAACAAACTACCAAAACTCCCTCCTGATGGGGAGAGGAGTGACTTCCTAGTTGTTGATCTAGACCTCAGGACCTATGAACAACACATCTGCCTTACTGGTACCCTCTCCTGTTTCTACCATGTCAACATCAATCAGCAGGATTTGGAAGTCACCAACCAATTCAGCTTCAAATTCTACAGGTTTCGTGACATCGCTCTTGACAAATGATTCCCTGAGTAGCGTCATTGGGAGAGGGAGTGACCATGTTTCCTATTTCCTACCCTTGGCCTTCTCCAAATCTTCAGTTGTGGGTTTAAATCCCAGACTAAAAGTGCCCATGTTCTCTCTCGGACATATGGGATGAATGATACCGTGCAGAGACATTCCCAAACCCTTCCCTGGCACAAATCCATATTTCAAAAGCTCACTCACCATCATAATAAAAGCGAAAGACAATTATGGTCCCGTGATAACCTGTCCTTCAAGGGTACGATATACTGGCACTACATCAAAAGTTTGATAGACAAATGTCTCTTCTACATTATTTGCTTCAATAAGGGACAAGAGAGAATCTTCGTAGGAGGAAAAATCCCCTTCACCATGAATAACCACTTCTTGCCTGTCATGCTTAAACTTGATCATTTGGTGCAATGTAGATGCCACTGCCTTGGCCTTGTGAATCCACGGTCTTCCCAACAACAGATTGTAAGAGGAGTCTATATTCAATTCTTGAAACTCTATGGAAAACTCAACAGGCCCTATAATCAACATTAGTTCTATTTCTCCAATGGATTTGATTTTGCACCATCGAAAGCCCTGACACATACATTGCTAGGCCTAATCCTCTCAGTACTAATATTCAACTTTTGCAAAGTAGAAATAGGGCAGATGTTTGCACTTGAACCTTCGTCAATCATGACATGAGTGACGTAGAAATCTTCGCACTTCACCATAATGTAAAAAACCCGGTTATGCCCCGTACATTCAACAGATAACTCATCGTCAGAGAAGCTAATCCGATTGACCTCAAAGATTTTTCCATCCATTTTCTCAAGCTGATTTACTGTAATCTCATTAGGAACATATGATTCATTTAATACCTTCAGTATAATATCACGATGTTCCTTGGAATGCAACAACAAAGATAAGATGGAAATTTGAGCAGGGGTTTTCTTCAACTGATCTATTATTGAATACTCTGTCAACTTCATCTTTTTCAAAAATTCTTCGGCTTCTTCTTCGGTGACAGGCTTTATGATAGAAGAAGGTCCACTCACAATTGGCTTGGACTTCGTTAAACTTTCAGGCACGAAGCATCTTCCTGACCGAGTCAAACCCCTTACCTCATCTACATCTTCCACTATTTCCTTCCCCTGATAGGTCATCACAGTCCGCTTATAGTTCTAGGGAACCTTTTTCATATCAACTATCGGAGGTTGGATCACTGGTTTGAGGATAATAGGTGCTGCCAATGCTCCTTTCACTGTCAAGATGGGCTTACCCGGAGCTCCTACCACCGTCAACTTAGGTTTATCCTAACTTAAATCAACATATCTTCTGGCACTTTACACTATGATCAGGGGTTTCTTTGTGCTTTCTGGGGCTTTATCTTCTCTCATTCCTTCCTGGCTTAATGACATTGCTTTCCAAGACTCTGCTATATTCACCGATTTTTCCTCATTGGTCTGTATCTTGACAATAGGCTTATAACACCTTGACGACTCTTTCGCATCATATATCAATTCTAATATATTGGTTTCAGCATATGTTGGCAGCGGATTCTGATTAATGTTCGGAACCTCCGAGGCCTGGACCAGAATCTGATTTGCATCTATTAAATCTTGTATGGCTCTCTTCAAATGCCAGCATTTCTTGATATCATGCCCTGGCATGTCAGAATAGTACGCATACCTTAAAGAATAATCGAGATTCCTCGGAGGTGGATTTGAAAGCCTTCTTTGAATTGGGCTTAAGACCTTCATCTTTCTCAACCTATCAAACAAGCTAGCATATGACTCCCCATGAGGGGCTTTGGTAATTTGGTGGAGCTGATGGATGATTTTGAGAGCTTGCGCGCGCCATTACGGTTAAGAAGGGGTTTGGGCATATAGCTGCGCACTATATACTGGGTACGGAGGTTGTGGAATGGAATATAATGGGTTTTGTAGAGGGTAGTAATAGTGGGGAGGAATATATGGAGCTTGGGTGTAAACTTGGGATTGAGATTCGAGATAGGGGTGAGGCGGTCTTTTGGGATAGGAATGGGTTCCAGCTACAACGGTCGCCACATTCTCTTTTTTATTTTTACCTCCAAACGTGCCAGATCAACCTTGAATCGCTTGTATGGTGGCTTTCAACGCAGAAAAACTCACTATTCGGCCGGTCTTGATTCCGTCTTCTATCATCTCTCCCATTTTGAGTTTTTCAATAAAAGACTTTCCCATTGCCGAAAGTAAATATTGAAAATAAGTCTCATCATGTGCTTGAATAAAGACCTCTACCAGCTTACTCTCCTTCATTGGAGGCTTTACCCTGGCGGCCTGTTCACACTACCTTATTGCGTATTCCTTAAAGCCTTCAGTGCTTTTCTTCTTCATGTTGACCAAGGATTTTTTGTCCAGAATCAGGTCGACATTATACTGAAAATGTTGCACAAACTCAGAAGCTAAGTCATCCCAGCTGTTCCACTTGTCTATATCTTGATCAACGAACCATTCTGAAGCCAGATCGGAAAGACTCTCACCAAAGAAAGCCATAAGCAACTCTTCCCTCCCCCCTGCAGCCCTCAATTGGTTGCAATAGTGTCTCAAGTGTGCCACGGGATCACCATGCCCAACACACTTCTCGAACTTTGGCATTTTAAAACCAAGGGAAAGGTTGACGTCTGGGAACATACAAAGATCTTTATAAGAAACACTCTTATAACCTCCGATTCCCTGTAAATTTCTCATGGTCTATTCCAAACTTTTCAATTTCTGTGCTATGACCTCTTGTTCCTCTGTTGCGACAGGTTTCTCCGTATCAAATGAAAATGGAGGTGGCTGAGTGTACCCATACGGTTCATTCATTCTCAAAGTAGGCTCCGGGTCATAATATTGACTATCTGAAACCTTCAATACTGGATTGCTAGCAGACCGAGGAAGCACCGTTGTTGGACTCACAACATAGGTGGGAGCTTTAGGTGGTGGCGGATCTATGAAAATAGGTGTTGCCGGTGGCTCCGACTGAGTCACAGGCCTTGGTTGAGGAACTGCCAGGGGCACACAAGAAGTGCTAGGGTAATGTTACTGCGGAGTGAATCCTGGTGCGTGCTCCGGTGACTCAATGGGAACAGAGAATTGCGCCTGAGAGAGCGGTGGGCAATTGGAGATATTCCCACGATTTTCAGGGAGTGGAGGAGGAGGCATGCTACTAGCCCATGCTCGGTGCAAATCTAGCAATTGTTTCCTGAGCCTTACTACCTCATCATTACGTTCTGAACTTTCTTCCCTGGGATCCTGGTCCGAGTCAATGAGCGAATTTTCAATCTCCTTGCTAGCCATGGCAAGCATTGCTTTTGATCTAGTGAAGTACGGGTGACTAGCCAGAGTGCTGCAAACCTACCACTGTTATCTGAAAGAACACGCTCATCAAAGACAACACCCGTTAGGATTAGGGCACACAACAAGTACGGGAATCACATTGGTAAAATTTCCCTAGATTCATGTTCATTTCTACCAGCCTTTGAGGGTAGCGAGGTTATTTTAACATAATCTCAATTTTTACCTACACTAATTTGCTTCTTTCCTCCAATCCACACCTCTTTGTTTTTGCCTTCATTTCTCCCTTCTTTTGTATATGTCTATGCTTTTTCCCTTCCTTCTCTCATCATTCTTTCTTTGTTTTCTTCTCTCGCTATCTACCTTCGTTTTATCTTTCTTTATGGCTTTTGCTTTTCTTTAAAAGAGGAAAAATAATGAAAAACAAATAAACAAAATGATTAGATCGAACCCAAAAGTAAGTTACCTACGTATCATGCGTAATACTCCTAGTGAAGACTTTTAACGTTAAAATAAACTTGTCACCGACTTAAAAAGGACACAATACTAAAAGGCAGAAAAGTAAAAGACTCAAACTAAATAAAATATAGGAAATGCTCCTTCAAACTGGTGCTCTGCATGATGACACTGGCTGAGATGGACCGGCTTGTGAATCTCTCTTTCTCCCACCCAAACTTTGTAGCATATCCTGTAAAGACACCCTGATATTGGGGAAGAAGCTTCTGGCCCGTATTCCCGCCTCATGGGGAGTGCACCTGGAATGTTTGTTCTGACACCTTTTTGAAAGTCTTGAACAAATCTGCTAACTAAACACTCAGTGTCTCCACTTTGGCCCCCGCACTTTCATCCTGACTATCATCAACAATGCATTCTTCTGTATTCTTCCTCTATGCTGCACTGGTAATGGCCTGCTGACACCCTGAGGTATAGATTGAAGCCTGACCCCGTATTCCTGAGGGTACCCAAGATTATCTGAACCTATTTGGAGAGTATTCACACCTAGCTGTGTTGTGTGATTCCATAATTCTTCGTATTTACTTTCGCCTAAGGCTTGATCTCTTAAATGCTCAACATCCTTCAAGAGATCCATTACTGGTGGAACGTCTTGTAGTCTACCTAATTGGCGCATTACCCTAAGAGGAGAGTATGGTCTGGTGCAATTGATCCCTAACAGAACTAAAAGAGGTTGCATCCGACAACCACAAAGGATTATTTTTGGAAGAAACCAGAGATAGGTCCACAGAATGTTGTCCTCACATCTTGACTCAAGAAATTTAATCCAAGCATCGACCCCTATTGGCAGCAAGAACTTATCGAAACACATTCTATGATTCATGGATTCCACTCGCTCAAACATAAAATGATCGATCACATCCGACTTAATCAAAGAAGGCGCATGAAAGTGCTCCATCATCCATAATTGTAATATCAGGTTGCTTCCTTCGAAGAATCTCACCCCTCCTTTCACCTCGGTTAAAGCTTTATATATTTCCGCCAAGATCATAGGTACGAGAGTGAATGTTTCCCCTAGTTGTTCATGAAATAAGGCCATCACCACCGTCTGTAAACGAGTATTAATTCACCTCTCTTCTAATGGGAAGACCAAAATGCCCAACAAGACTAGCGTGAAGACTTCTAGACAACATATCTCCCAATTCTCCTTAGTTATATAAAATTCATCCCAAAAAAGCAATCAAAACCATTCGAGGGCCCAAACCGATCATACAAATAATCAAAGGAGACCCAAGATTGTTTAAGACATGTCAGGTGCTTATTTTCCTTTAAACAATAACCATGAAGAAACCGTATGGGGGAATGAGTCCGCACCCGAATCATCGTTTTCTTAATGTAAGGCAACTTACAAAAACTAGATATCTCTGCCAGAGTGGGCGTCATTTCAAAATTTCCAAACCTAAACACCAAACAACCTGGATCCTAAAAAGTCAATATAGCCTTGATCAAATATGGGCGGGGCGGGAGTTCTAGGAGGGAAGTGAGAGCGCCTAACTTCTTTGTTAACTCCTGCTGTTCAACGTAGTTAAACATGTCCCACCATTTGATTAACTTTTTGGGCACCTTGACAACCATCATGACTCTAGACTTTGTCGACGGATCCATCCTGTAGTAACACATAGGACATCAACTTGAAAATTCTATAAGAGCAAAAGATTCCCAACCCTTGGGACTTTGTCGCAGTCATATGTCGAAGGGACAAACCACTTTATGACTCCAAATCGCCGAATAGTACCACTGAATAAAATCAGCGTACTTGGCTAAGACAAACTAATAACACTAGATTACGAGGAAAAAAACCTAGGCTAAGGCTAAGGCAAAGGCTAAAATAAAGATTACCGTACCCACCGAGGGTTGCCTACGTACCCCGCCTCGAGGAACGAGAATCAGGTATGCGTAGTTTGTCCCGATTGGACAATTAACGATTAACTAACAGATTGACCCTAACTTAAGAGACATAACCAAAGACAAACGAATAAAATCTTTTTGGTTTTTTAATTAGACACTTCAACTAAAACTGACACCAACAATTATGAAGGAAAATCTTTTTGGCATTTTCACTATATGAAATGTACAAAACTTCTACCATTTTTCATTTTCTTTTATAAAAACTTTTAATTTTTTTTTTTTAATTTTGAATTATGAATGCATGCTAAAGGAGACAGTGAGAAATCTTTTTGATGTTTTGGTTTTTGAACAAATGAGTGCAGAAAATAAAGAAATCTTTTTTAATTTTCAAATTGTGAAAAACAAAAGCCATAAAGAATACTAAAAGCTACGAAACTCTTTTTTTCTTTTTCCCTCTTTTTTTTTATTTTTTCCTGCCACACACATTACTTCTAACACATGCTTTTCCCAAAATCAGTCCGTCAAATGACCACGTTACCCTCAAAGATGCAATATTTAGCACGTAGAGATGCTTTAGAGGCGAGTCTCCTACAAAAGGCCAAGTGGGCCCTTCTAGGTCTTCAATATGATGCACATAAGCATGACCTAATGGCTGACCTACGTTAAGGTTTACTAACAAGGCTGTTCAGGGGAGCGTATGGTCGATAGTGGCTGCTTTGCTTTCCACCTACTCCATACCAGCCAACGGCTCCCCCCTTAAGATAAGGGTGACTCAACTAGAGGCCGTGTACACAGTGTGTACTACGGACTTGTTGTAGAAAAAAGGACTCGGGTTATGCACATGATGCCAGATATAAAAGTGGTAACACATATGATAAATACTGTAAACAAAGAGCACGAAAACACACAAAAGCGATAACAATAACACAAAGAAAAATCACAAACAATGCTTTTACATTCGTAAGGCCAAACAAAGCTGATACGACTCCAAAAATAATCTCGGATTCTGAACTTGTTTTCCCCAGCAGAGTCACCAGAGCTGTCACACCCATTTTTTAACTCCGAAAAAATTTGATTCAAGTTCGAAAGGGTTTTTATTATTAAGTGACAAAAGAAAATGATTATTTCGAAAAGGATTCATTATATTCAAAACTCAGAGTCGCCACTTGGCATAAATCGGGTGAGCCAAGTCACCCGTGGATATCCTTTTTCAAAACGGCTTTGACTCTGTAACACTAATCCGCAAACAGAGATTCCGGTTAAGGAATTTTATTGACCGAGGGAAAGGTGTTAGGCACCCCTTGATCCCGTGATTTGACCACGGTCGCTTGATGGAGAGTATCGCCTAATTTGACAACACAAATGTATAAACCACACAAAACGCATAAGAAAAACAAATTAAAAAGAGTTCAAAACCAAAATAAAGTCCAGTCCGGGTTATACAATCCGAAAATAGAAAAGAATGAAAATGTAAACCTACTCTATTCTAAACTAATCCTAAACTAAACTCCCGTGCTCTACCCGACTCCTCAGGCCTCAATCACGAACGTCCTCCGGGTACAAAATTCTTTGGGGCATTCCCCGGATAAATCAATACAAATACCTTGGGGCATTCCCCGGCCAAATGAATACATTTTTTTTCAATGTGAGAAAACCAAACCATTCACCCAATTTTCAAACATTCAACAAAATTTCAAATCTTCAACAAAAAACACAAATTCTAAACTTTGCCTACCCAACCTACGTTTGCCTATCCAATTCGATGACATTTATATTCAAACACAATAAATCAAAATTTATCCGAATCTAACCTTTTCATCAATTTTTCAATTCAAACCCCTAACTTCTTCTTTATCGATCCATTAAAACATGATCAAGTTCTTTCCTCAAACCTTCGAAGACGAATCACCAAACGTCATGATCATAACATCAATATCAACAAAAATCCAACAAAGCATAATCACATCACACATAATCACAACCATTTCGATAAAAGAATAAAGGGGAAGAAGCAGGTTAAAGAAATGGACCTTCCGAGAATGATTTATGATGATAATAAGAGTTAAAGAAGTCCGAATCCAAAAGCTCAAATAGGAACCCTCAACAACGACAAAACCCCAACTCGAATCAAAATTAATCAGTGTCCGGAAAAATTCCCCTGAAAGGATTCAAAAAACAATGCAAAGTTGCAATATGAACCAATCGACGTTAGAATCAAACGCCCACAAAAAAATTGAGACCTGAATTTTGGTAGAAAACAAACCACCCGTGCGAGTTCGATCTCCGAGGAGCTACCAACGACAAAATCTAACTGGATTGGACCGAATTCCAGCTAGATCTTGTCTAAAATCAAGAAAATCATAGGAAATTGGGGATATTTCGAGGGATGAACAGGTCAACAATGATGACCTGAAGTAGATTTCGGTGAAGAACGTATCACAAATGATGAACTGAAACCGATTCCGGTGAAATGGTTGCCGGAACAGTAACCCGAGGCAAGGAAACTCCCTTTCTGTCCGGATATGTGTGTTATTGTGTGCGTCTATCTGTGAAGAACGAAGTGGGTATGTGTTAGTGAGTACGGGTGAGAGAAAAGTGGAGAAGAAAATCCTCCATGGCTGTGTGTATGCGATCTGTGGAAAAAATGATCAATGGGTTCCTTTTTTTCTTTTGCTTCCAGTGGGTTCTCCCTTTTCTTGAGGGTGACAGTAAGTATATCTTCCGAGAATATGCTTGTGTGTCCCCCCATTTGCTTTATGGGCAAGAAATAAAAAAAAGGGGGCGGGGGGAGGGGGTCACGTGGAGAGGGAGTGGTGAGGGTGATGTGTTATTTTCTTATTGGAGAGGGTTGTTAATTGGTTATTAAATAAGATAAAATTTGTTAAGGGTTGTTGGATTTGTTATTTTGTCATTTTGTGGAGGGATAATTACACGGGGTAGGGCACGTGGTAAGCTGAAGGTAAACGAACGGATAGATTGAGTCTTCAGAAGGGACAAAATTAGGTGTCTACACCCAAGGTATCCCCACAGCCGGCAGTCGTGAGACTAATCCTCCGTTCCTACTGTCAGCGCACTAAGTGATAGGGAACTGGGCACATAATTTTTTCCATTCACCAGAAGTGGGGATCGAACCCCCAACATCTTGATTAAGGGGTGAGGTGCTGAAACACCATACCAACCCTTGTGGTTAAGTTGTATCTTTTATTGCGAAGTTACGAATCTGTCTAAGCAATACTCTTATTTGAGTTGCGATATATCTGTATATATTGACTTGAATTCTGGGGTATGAAAGGTGTAAAAAAAATTCTTGATCCTTCGATGAACATGCCTGGAAGATCTGGGGCTTCCACCCTCAAATTACTTCGCTAAACTGAATTCTAAAGAAAACAAGCATAGAAGGGGGCGATCTGTTGTTAAAAACTATACAAAATGTCAAAATGAACTAGCAAATAGTTTATGAGACTGACAATTTTTTCCTCTCAATGTCTATGTCAAAGAACTGATTTAAAGAATAGATAATCGACCCCAATCTCAGAGATTTTAAATCGAACAAATATTTAGCAAACAAAGCTAAAAAGAAATTTTTGAAATTGAAGAAGCTAATTTATCTCATAAAGAAAAGAGTGAGAAAACAGATTCTGAAACCGAACAAGCAACTAGAAAACTGAGTAAATGAAAACTTACATAGGTGACTTCAGCTTTTATCACTTTTCTTTTTATGAGTTTGATAATAAAATTCTGAAATTGAAGGATTTTTTCCAGTTGCTTCTTTCTACATTCAAAAATAAAAGATATGTATGTTATCAATGTTGAATATGATATTAGTTTCTTGAAATAAATATATTTAAAAAGATTTATCATTAACATTCTCTTATAGATCAGTCGATGAGGTACACAACCACTTGTATGAAGTGATACACCAGCATTTGAGTCACGATTTTTTTTATTTTGTTCGGACTTATTCTTGAATTCAAGAGACTCCCAGTACTCCGTCATCTCCTTGAATGTTGCATTCCCCATCCATTGTGGTTTTCGAGGCAAATTTTTTCGAACATGTTGAAAAAGTCGGTTCATATTTGAAGCTGCCCTTTTATTAAAATTAGACCATATAGCATCATTATAGTGAGGAAGCCATTTAAATTTCTTCTGCATATAACAAATGAATACCATATTAGTCATAGAGCCCCACACTTATATTTATACATGAATCATAATTTATAAACTTTTTTACCTTGAATTCCTCAAACCATATCTCGCGAGTAGATTTTGGAAACTTCTTCCACGAAGGTTTAACCAATTCAAATTTACTACGAATGCAACTAGCAATACCATCTATAACTTCCTTTTGAGGATCAAACCTACATAAAATACAGTAGTTTTCAAACATGTACACATATAAATAGTCCACCTATATATATGTATAAGTTAGTCCTATTACCCATCCTCTTCAGGTACAATCCATATTTGATGATCATTGTCTACATTATCAACTATACCAGATGAGGTGGCTGAATTCCTATTGGCCGATTCAGCTGCAAGTATTTTCAAAATTAAGAAAATGCATCGGAAATATAAACCAAAACAATAGAGAAGTGTTCTTATAGACACTTACCGCGGTTTTGACCCTAAGACTTAAGTGTTCTTGTATGCACGATCTCCAAAGATTTGTTTATAGGGGCCTTTCCCCTTCGATGTTCTGGTTGTACAATATCATTTTCACCCCACACTTCATTGCAAGGACATCTTGGTTGTCTGTCCGTCAAGGATGTGGAAGATGAATGTTAGAAAGTAGACATATTTAACCATAGATTAGTAAAATATTTCATTGCTATTTTTATGTAGTGATTATTTGATGTTACTAATAAATATAATAAGTCAAGTAGCAACCTTGGTACAAGCATGGTCCTGTGTGACATATTCCTGAAATTATTTTCTTGTAACATGTGTGAGAACCAATTCTGTAGTGGGTATTGGTCCCTTTGAACCTAATCAAATGAATGTACAAAATATTTAGCTTGTAATTATATTATTAATTTAGACAATATAGTAAACTATTTGATAAAGTAATTAATAATTTATATACATTAATGGTAAAATAAAAGGATGAAATAAATAACCTTAACAATGTGTTGGTTTGGAGCCCATAAGGAACCATAGAGACATTGATTTTGGTATTGCTGTTGTTGTACAGGAGGATCAACGGAAATAGTATCACTTGATGACTCAATTGCATCAAAAGTTGAGTGAACATTTCTTTCAGCATTTTTTGGGCTCTGAAATAATTTTAGACATTTCTATATTATTAATTTAGACAAAATAGTAAACTGATTGATAAAGTAATAATCTATATGCATTAATGGTAAAAGAAAAGGATGAAATAAATTACCATAACAATTTGTCTTTGCCACACCCCTTTAACACCAAAAGAATATTTTAAGGTTTGAAAGGGTTTTAATATTAAGTGAAAAAAGATGAGAATTTGTTTCGAAAAAAAGATTATTTATATTCAAAACTCAGAGTCACCACTTGGCATAAATCGGGTGTGCCAAGTCACCCTTGGATATCCTTTTTCAAAACGGTTTTGACTCTATAAAACTGATCCACGAACAGAGATTTCGACTAAGGAATTTTGTTGACCGAGGGGAAGATGCTAGGCACCCTCGATCCTGTGGTTTGACCACGGTTGCTTGGTGGATCATATTAGCTAACTTGACATTAAAAATGTATAAACCACACAAAACACATAAAACAATCAATCAAACACACAAAACAATCCAAAAAATGGTGTTCAGTCCAATTATACAGTCCAAAATAAAAGAAGGCAAAAAATAAATCCTATTCTAACCTACACTAATCATGAACTACGCTCCCGTGCTTTACCCGATGCCTAGAACCTTGATCAAGAACAATCTTCGAAGACATAATACGTTGGGGCATTCCCCGGTGAATAAATACATGAAACCTCGGGGCATTCCCCGGCCAAATGAATACACTTTCCAAATGCGAGATGTTCAAACCATTCAACGAAATTTCAAACATTCAACAAAACCAAGAGTCCTAAACTTCGCCTACCCAAAACCTATGATTTGCCTACCAATCCTCGATATAAAACATGATACTATCGACGCTCAACATCAACAATGAATTAAGATACCATAATATTCGCTTTTTACTAATTTTTCGATTCCCTCCCCAAAATTCCTTTTAATCAATCGCACCATTAAAAATAATCAAATTCTTTCCTCATACCACCGGAGTCACATCACCAAGCACGTGATCATAACATCAAAAACATCAAACAATTACAATCACCCAACACATAATCATATCCATTTCAACAAAATAAAATAAAGAAGAAAGTACTGGAGTAAAGAGATGGACCTCAAGAGCTTTCGATTGATTTTAATAAGAGAAATAAGAGCCGCTCCAAGAACCTCGATGAACACAAACTAAATGCCAACTCTCCAAATCAGTCGAGAAACAGTTCAAAAACGCAACAACTTCAAATTCTAATCCGAAAAAAATCTATCAAAAAAAACCAACGAAAACAGAATTCTGGCAAAATCCAACGGCAACAGAAGACGACAACGACAAGGGGATCGACGGATTCTCATCCAAAAATCAAAAGAAAAGATGGATTTTGGGGAATTTTGAAGGCTGGACAGGTTGACAACGACGAATTGAAGACGTTTCCAGCAAACTCAACGGTGCCAAGAACAACGAAAATGGATCGAATTCCAGAGAGATGCCATCGGATTCACTGTTCCGAGCACTTCTCGACTAATTTCAGTCCATCGTTTGCTCTTTTCCTACTCAAACTATAGGGATCGACCTTTCTTACTTGCAACTCCGGTGGGTGTGCATACTGTGTGGATGTAAAATTTTGTGGAATGTGATGGTTAGAAGCTCATCATGAGTGTGTGATAGTGTATCTTGAGAGTGTGAGGTGTTTGTGTATTGCATCAATGGTGGTGTTGTGAGGAAGAAACAAAAATGGTGTTTATGTGTGTACTCCAGAGTTTTTTGTGTCTCCCCTCTATTGTATATGTGTGTATATATCTATCATAATAAAAAATGGTGTCTATCTCTATTCTAATGGTGAGGTATGAGTGATTTAGGGTGAATTATTGTGTGGTCCCCTCAAAAATGGAAAATCCTGAGGGTGTATATTATTCTGTTATTTGTGGGGTCCTTTTTTGTCTTGGTGTGATGTTTTTTGTTATGAGTTTGTTACCAATAGAAAAAGGAGTAAAAGGGATACGTGGGGTATTGAGTTGGTAGGGTAGTGAGGTAGGAGGTGGGGTAGGGTAGGTTGTTAGGATGAGATAAAATTAGTTAGGGATTTTGCTAAGGGTTGTTATTTTTTGTATTTTTGTGAGATATAATCACACGGGTGAAGGCACGCAGTAAGATGGGGTGAAATGGTAAAAATACTTTCGGGGAGGGAAAAAATTACCTGTATACATCATGTCCCTCTTTGCATGTAAACACAAAGTGTTTTCATACAAAGAAATAGACAACAAGACAGAATTTTGACCCGACCATTATTCAAAGGAAGAAACAAAAGGAAGAAGGACAACCGAGTTGGAGAGTCGAGTGAGGTCCGATCGAGGTTCCGGTCCGCGGCTCTGTCATTACATCGAAAATGAAAACTACAAGTTAAAAAATAAATGAAATTACAAAATCCTATCTATGTAGCTTCTTTTGGACTCTTGACTTGAGTTTCATCACCCTATTCTGACTTTGCAATTTTTTTTCAAACTTGTTGACTACTTTCAGTTTCATAACCCTGTTCTCTAGGTGGGCTCCTGACTTGCTATTTTTCAATCTGTTGACTTTCAATTTCTTCACCTTGTCATTTGACTTTCAACTTCTTTACCTTGTTGTTTGACTTTTAACTTCTTCGCCATGTTGCTTGATTTTTCATTTATTCTCCCTGTTTTTCAGGCAGACTCCTGACAAATGAAAATTGACAAGGAAGTGCATCCCTCAACAAATGTCACTTGAATTACCCAAGGAAATGCGTCTCCTTACAAATACCGCTTGAATTACCAAACAAGGAAATGCGTCTACTTACCAATGTTGCTTGAATTACCTAGATAAGGAAGTGCATCTCCTTACAAATATTGGTTGAATTACCCAGATAAGGAAGTGTATCTCCTTACAAATATTTCTTGAATTACCAAACAAGAAAGTGCGTCTCCTTACAAATGCTGCTTGAATTACCAAAACAAAGAAGTGTAGCTCCTTACTAATGCTGCTTGAATTACCTAAACAAGGAAGTGCGTCTCCTTTGAAAGTGCATCTTCTTATGATACCACTTGAATTACCAAACAAAGAAGTGCATCTCCTTACCAATGCCGCTTGAATTACCGAAACAAGAAAGTGTGTCTCCTAACAAATGTCTCTTGAATTACCCAAACAAGGAAATGTGTCTCCTTATCAATGCCGCTTGAATTAAACAAACAAGGAAGTGTGTCTCCTCATAAATGCCGCTTGAATTACCCAAACAAGGAAGTGTGTCTCCTTACCAATGTAGCTTGAATTACCAAAATAAGGAAGTGTGTCTCCTTACCAATGCTGCTTGAATTACCCAAACAAGGAAGTGCGTCTCTTTACAAATGTTGCTTGAATTGTCCAAACAGGGAAATGCGTCTCCTTACAATTGTCACTTGAATTTTCCAAGGAAATGCGTCTCCTTGACAAGGAATATGTCTCCTAAAGATCTTGAATTATGAGTTTTACCATGGTTTTGATTACCAAACTTGTGCAACAACATTGCCTCTTGCATTTGTTGAAGTGATAAATTTTGGTCTTTGATGTTTAGGCTCCAAAATCCTTGATCTGAATGTAACATGTGTTCCTATTTTATACAAAGAAAACTTGGGAGTTTAAAACATGGTGGCTGGTTTATGGCTTTAGCTTTTATGTCAATCGTTCTTGCCTCCGTCATATTTAACCTTGCTTCCAACCATTAGCATATGTCATCGACTTACTGTATCATTGACCAAACTCAGATTATCAAGAGTGACTCTGAAACAACTACAGTATATCTGCTTTTCCATGCTCCTCAAATAAACCCCGTGAACCTTAGTATTTCCATAAGTTTTCAAACTTATCTGTTTGACAAAATTTTCCGCATGCCTTATTTCGGCTCACAACCATGTCTCTTTCATGTGCTAGATTTTGTCTTGCTTTGTACAATTAGAGAAGCTGGTAGCCAGTTTTGAAATTTTTTCTCACTTATTTTGGCATAGACTTAACTTAAAGACACGAGAAAAATGACAATGATTTTTTAGATAACTGACTCAAGAAAATAAAATAAAAATAAAAATAAAGAAAGGAAAGAAAAGACCATGAATGTCCCCATTTGAAACAAAGAAATGAAAAATTTATCTAAAAGTGACACTCAACTCTAATGATTATGCCATGCATTTTGAATTAATTTGCCTGGTCTTTCCAGCCACACTTTCACCAATTGTTGTTGAGTCACTGGCCTTGAAAATGAGTTGCTTCATTAGGTCAATTGCATTTAAGACCTCATTCGGCTAGTGAAACCTTGAAGGGTTTTTGCCATCAAGCCTCTCTCATTTTCTTTTTCTCAGTTTACCATTCCCTTATGGTGTCTGTGAGGGTTTTTCATCATTGAGACTCTCTTATTTTCATTTCTCTCAACTCACAGTCGTCTTATGGTGCCTGTGAGGGTTGTCATCAATAAGACTCTTATTTTTATTTCTCTTAACTTACCTTGGTCTTATGGTTCCCGTGAGGGTTTTCACCAATAAGACTCTCTCATTTTTATTTCTCTCCCAATTCTTATTGCTGGGGAAGACAAGTAGTTCCCAAAATGCGTCATCGCATTCATTGCATTCTTAGTCTTAACATTCTCAAAGATTGATCTGAAGTTCTTTTTTTGGTTGTAACTTGGCTTTTGAATAGGTTAGAAAGAAAGGATGGCATGTGGCCCAAACGACACTTGAAGTGGGGTAGGACATACAACTTTTGGAATCAAATCAAACAATGAGGATTAACTTATGCCCCAGTTTTTTTTGACTGGGTGATTCTAGATTGTTTATTTGGTTGGACCGAGCCCTAAGTAGGGCAGCCTACGTATCTCACCCCCGAGAGAGGAGAATCAGGTCGTGCGTAGTTCTGGCAGCTTGTTCTTTCTTTTGATTTGATTTTTCTTTCTCTTTTTTTTATTAGCTCTTTTTCTCTTTGGGACTTTTCTGACTTTATATTTCTTAACACTCTCCTCTTTTTTTCTTTTTGACATACTTTTTCTCTCATTTCTGTTTTGAAACTTTCTGACTTTGTTCTTTTGCTCGACACTTTTTCTTTTGAGTTTTGCTGACTCCATCTTGATTCCAAAATAGAGGTATGAAAGAAAATAACTCTAAGGCTCAAATGGGGTAAACAAAGGATGACACAATGTTTGGATAGCAGAATGAAATTCCTTCGACATATCAATCCTTGAAAATGCCAGTACACATCATATAATATGAAAATGAAAGATGAAGATCATTTGTGACATCTTTTAAGCATTAACTTTGACTGAGTCTGTCCGTCACTACTTTTTCTGCATTTTTCTAGCATACAACTCCACTTTTGTTGCATATTCCTCACATTGAATGACTCATGATTTTGTGGAGCTGATTTTCATTCTGTTCACACAACCACTATTTGACCTAATTGAGACATGTCTTTCAATTGATGACCAAGTTATTCTTGTGATTCGCAAAATAAGTGCCTTAATTTTCAAAGAAGGCCTCAGCACTCTACCTATTTCCTCAGATGTTCTCTTTTACTAACTTAAACCTCTGATTCAATGTTTCATGGTTAAATTGGATTTTAAGATCTGACTGAAAATTCCGCTAGCATGTCATATCACTAGAATCAACATAAAATGCACTATGTGAAGAAAATAAACAAACAACATATATTTGAACACAAAGGGAAAAAGGGACACTCTGTTTAATTGAAATAAAATATAGAGGGTTCGAACATAAACGACAAAGGGACAAAGCAAGATAAATCCCAAACTACAACCCTGAAATACTTCAAAAAAACAGAAAAAAAAAATAAACAAACTACCAGACCTCTTCCTAGTAGGGAGAGGGGTGACTTCTCAATTGCTCAGCCTAACAACTTAGCCACTGATTTTTCTATCAACATGACTGGAGCTTTCCTCACTGTCAATGTTCTGCACCATAATTGATCTATCTTGAATCATCTTTTTAATTTCTCTTTTCAAATCTCGACAATCTTCAATACTATGATCCTAAGCATCAGAATGATACGCACATTGTGCATTAGGATCAAAATTTCTTAAATGACGAATAGGAGTGTGCCTAAGGAGAGGAGTAATCATGCCCCTCGGTCTCAATCTCTGGAATAAACTGGCATAGGATTCCCCATTAGGAGTGAAATTATCCTTTTCCTTCCTCCTCCTTGTGAACTCTGGCCTCAGATGAAACTTGGATTTAGAGGTTCCTTGGTAAATTTGTGCGGGTCGGGGATGATGTTGAGGGACAGATGCATACCATCGTGGATAAGAATACGGATGGGTACACAATTGTGCATTGTTCAAAGGACATTGAGGAAGTAGAATGAAACTCCTTGGATTTTGAAAAGAGGAACCTTGTTGCAGATGAGTAAGTGGATTTGATATGTAAGATCGATATTGAGGATGACAGTATTGGTGAGTTGGGCCACTTAAACTCTGCTTTGGTCCTAGCATGACAATAGGTGCATTTTTCTTCTTTTTTTCTTCAGTTTCCCTTGATTGATTGTAATATTGTCCTAAATGTTTCACAGAATCATGTTGTCCACCAAGCTCCTCAAATTTTTATGTCTCAAATCTTGGAGAAAGGTTAACACTTGACAATATGCCCCAGTTTTTGTATGAAACATCTTCATAGCCTACAAGTCCTAAGGAACTTTTCAT
This sequence comes from Capsicum pubescens, assembly GCA_030864215.1. Taxonomy (NCBI): domain Eukaryota; kingdom Viridiplantae; phylum Streptophyta; class Magnoliopsida; order Solanales; family Solanaceae; genus Capsicum; species Capsicum pubescens. Next base: position 109,885,637 of record CM061548.1, on the reverse strand, counting down.
ATCATTTTCTACACTCTTAACTTTCCCACCCATTTTCTCTAGCTCTTCTAGCATGCAAGGCTTCTTAGTATGAAATTTTGGCGGTCCACTTAATTCAAAGGTAGGCTCAAGAGTATAACAATGATCATCAACACTATTGAACATGGATTCACTAGTGGACTGGGGAAGCACAATCATTGGATTGATAGCCAAAGTGGAAGCCTTAGTAGAAGGTTGAGCAACAAAAGCACAGATGATATGTGGTGCTGTAAATATGGTATACTTATACTGAGGAGCTAAAGAAAGAGGGGTGGAGGTATTGAGGTGTATTTGATGTGGAATGGGTTCTGAGGCATACTGTGGTGCATCAATAACAGAAGGAAACTAACTTTGCAATTTTGGTGGAAGATTCAAGGTATTTGCAAGGTCAAAAGTAGGGAACGAAGGTGGAGGCAGCCCACTGGCCCAAGCTCGGTACATTTCCATCATTTGTTGTCTCAGTCTCAAATTCTCTTTCTTTAAACTCTCTATTTTCTGACTCTTTGTTTCATCCATAATGTCACTCTCTATATCCTTGTTGGACACAACTAACCCTTTCTTGGATTTGGTGTGATATGGAGGACCAGTCAGGAAGCCACAAACCAACCACCTTAAACTAACTGAACAAGAGGCAACAAATATGTTAGAGTTCAACATTTTCTTCAAAACCTTTTTTTTTCTTTCAGAAAAGATCATCGAACCCAAGAAGGGTGCCTACGTATCTCACCCCCGAAAGAGGAGAATCAAGTGTGCGTAGTTCGTGAAGTTTTGCCAAAATGGCCAATTAAACTTTTTTTCTTTCTTTTTTCTTTTCTTGAAACTTTAAAAAGAGAACAAAATAACAAATTGTCAAAAGAATAGACTCTTTTTGCATTTTTCTCGTTTAAAATTCCTATACAAAATGAAACCTATGATTACCAAAGAAAAATCTTTTTGGATTTTCAATTTTGAATTTCATATGAAAATGAAACTTAAACCTATTAAAGAATTTTTTTTTTTATAGTTTTGTTTTAAAGATGTATATGAAACACTTACTCTAAATAAAGAGTGAAGAAAATCTTGTTGAATTTTTGAGATAAGATCAACCAAAAATGAAACCTACGACTATTGAGGAAAATCTTTTTTTATGTATTTTAATTTTCAAGACATGTATGAAACACCTACTCTAAATGAAGAGTGAAGAAAATCTTTTTGAATTTTTTAAATAAGATCCCCGAACGAATAATAGGCTGCCTACGTATCTCACTCCCGAGAGAGGAGAATCAGGGGTGCGTAGTTCGTCCAGATTGGACAATTAATGATTAAATAATAGATTGCACCCTGACTTGAGACACGACCAAAGACACACGATGAAGAACATAATAAAATCTTTTTTTTAGTTTTCAATTTGACACTTCACATAAAAAATGACACCAACAGCTATGAAAGAAAATCTTTTTGGTATTTTCGTTATATGAAATGTACAAAACTTCTACCACCTTTTTTTAAATTTTTATTTTATAAAAAGATCCTAAAAAAATCTTTTTGGAGTTTTCAAATTGTGAATGCTTGCTAATGAAACAAAAGGAAATTCTTTTTGATGTTTTTTTTTTTTTGAAAAATGAGTGCAAAAAGTAAAAAAAATCTTTTTTTTTTAATTTTTGAATCGTGGAAAACAAAAGCCATAAAGAACCTAAAAACTATGAAACTCTTTTTTGATTCACCTTTTATCTTCTTTTTTTTTTTTTTTTTAATTTTTCCATGCCTAGACACCTTTCTTTAATTCTAGCACATGCTTTCCCCAAATCAGTTCGTGAAATGACCCTGTTACCCTAAGAAATATAACAATTAGCACATAGGGATGCTTTAGAGGAGAGCCTCCTACAAAGGACCAAGTGAGCCCCGCTAGGTCTCAATATGATGCACATAAGTATGACCTAAAGGCTGACCTATGTTGGGGTTTACTAACAAGGCCATTCGGGGGAGCATATGGCCGATACTAGCTGCTTTGCTTTCCACCTACTCGATACATCCAACGGCTTCCCCTCCTAAAATAAGGGTGACTCAACTAGAGTTCATGCGCACGACGTGCACTCTGAGACTTGTTGCAGAAAGAATTGACTCGGGTTATGCACATGATGCCAGATATAAAGCGGAAACACACAAGAGAAAAACTATAAACATGTAGCACTCAACAATGATAAAATAAACAACAAACGATAACACAAACAATGTTTATACACCCATAATGTCAAACTAAGCCGATACAACTCCAAAAATAAGCTCGAATTTTGAAAAATCCCCAGCAGAGTCGCTAGAACTGTCACACCCCTTTTTACATCAAAAGAATATTTTAAGGTTTGAAAGGGTTTTAATATTAAATGACAAAATATGAGAATTTGTTTCAAAAAAAAGACTATTTATATTCAAAACTCATAGTCGCCACTTGGCATAAATCGAGTGTGCCAAGTCACCATTGGATATCCTTTTTCAAAATGGTTTTGACTCTATAAAACTGATCCACGAACAGAGATTCCGACTAAGAAATTCTGTTGACCGAGGGGAAGGTGTTAGACACCCCTTGATCCCGTGGTTCGACCACAGTCGCTTGGTGGAGCATATCGGCTAACTTGACATTACAAATGTATAAACCACACAAAACAGATAAAACAATCAATCAAACACACAAAACAATCCAAAACATGGTGTTCAGTCTAATTATACAGTCCAAAATAAAATAATGCAAAAAATAAATCCTATTCTAACCTACACTAATCATGAACTACGCTCCCGTGCTTTACCCTGTGCCTCGTACCATGATCATGAACCATATTCGAAGACATAATACGTCGGGGCATTCCCTGTAAATAAATACATGAAACCTGGGGGCATTCTCCGGCCAAATGAATACACTTTCCAAATGCGAGAAAATCAAAACATTCAATGAAATTTCAAACACTCAACAAAACCACGAGTCCTAAACTTTGCCTACCCAAAACCTAAGATTTTCCTACCATTCCTCGATATAAAACATGATACTATCGACGCTCAACATCAACAATGAATTAAGATACCATAATATTCACTTTTTACTAATTTTTTGATTCCCTCCCCAAAATTCCTTTTAATCAATCGCATCATTAAAACTAATCAAATTCTTTCCTCATACCACCGGAGTCACATCACCAAGCACGTGATCATAACATCAACAACATCAAACAATTACAATCACCCAACACATAATCATAGCCATTTCAACAAAATAAAATAAAGAAGAAAGTACGGGAGTAAAGAGATGGACATCAAGAGCTTTCGATTGATTTTAATAAGAGAAATAAGAGCCGCTCCAAGAACCTCAATGAACACCAAAAAAATCCCGACTCTCCAAATCAGTCGAGAAACAGTTCAAGAATGCAACAACTACAAATTCCAATCCGAACAAAATATATCAAAAGAAACCAACGAAACCATAATTCTGGTGAAATCCAACGGCAACAGAAGACAACAACGACAGGGGGATCAATGGATTCTCGTCAAGAAATCAAAAGAAAAGATGGATTTTGGAGAATTTTGAATGCTGGACAGGTTGACAGCGACGAATTGAAGACGATTCCGGCAAACTCAATGGTGCCAATAACAACAAAAATGGATTGAATTCCGGTGAGATGCCTTCGGATTCACTTTTCTGAACACTTCTCGACTAATTTCATTCCATCGTTTTCTCTTTTCCTACTCAAACTACAGGGATCGACCTTTCTTGCTTGCAACTCTGGTGGGTGAGCATATTGTTGTGGATGTAAAACTTTGTGGAAGGTGATGGTTAGAAGCTCATCGTGAGTGTGTGATGGTGTATCTTGAGAGTGTGAGTTGTCAGTGTATTGCGTCAATGGTGGTGTTGTGAGGAAGAAACGAAAATGGTGTTTATGTGTGTACCCCAGAGTTTTCCGTGTCTCCCCTCTATTGTATATGTATGTATATATCTATCATAATGAAAAAATGGTGTGTAACTCTATTCTAATGGTGAGGTATGAGTGATTTAGTGCGACTTATTGTGTGGTCCCCTCAAAAATGGAAAATCCTAAGGGTGTATATTATTCTGTTATGGGGAATATCTGTGGGGTCTTTTTTGTCTTGGTGTGATGTTTTTTGTTATGAGTTTGTTACCAATAGAAAAAAGAGTAAAAGGGATACGTGGGGTATGGGGTTGGTAGGGTAGTGAGGTAGGAGGTGGGGTAGGGTAGGTTGTTAGGATGAGATAAAATTAGTTAGGAATTTTGCTAAGGGTTGTTTTTCTTTGTATTTTTGTGGGATTTAATGACACATGTGAAGACACACAGTAAGATGGGGTAAAATGGTTAAAATGCTTTCAGGGAGGGACAAAATTACATGTCTACAGTCTTTCTGGAGCCCACAAGGAACCATAGAGACGTTGATTTTGATATTGTCTTTGTACAGGAGGATCAACGGAAACAGTATCACTTGATGACTCAGCTGCATCAAAAGTTGAGTGAACATATCTTTTATTATTTTTTTTGGGCTCTGAGATAAAGTCTCCTCACTTGACGACATTCTTTCAAGGATTTCCTGTAAAAAAATTGAGAGTCACGAAACAGAGAAAAAGATATACTTAGTCTCGTCTCAATTATCATGTAAATAAGATTGGAATGCCAAACATAATTTTTATTTCTTGCACATCAATGATCAATGGAGGCTCTTTAATTTATTTTTTTTGTTTTAAAATTAAATTATTGTCATTGTGGTAATGTACAAGTTTGTTGCACTTCATTATAGTTCTTACAGATATAAAAAAATATTTTTCTTTTACAATCAAAATAAAATAAAAAGGAAAGGAAAGAAATTGCTAGAGTATATGTGAGAAATGAAAGGACAAAGGGAGAAAAATACCTTTTAGTCTTGGGATATGATTAAGAAATGGGGAGTAATTATGTCTGTATTTATAGGTCTTGCAACCTTTAAATATGAAAAATGGTCAACAAAATTGCACCCTTATTTATTTATTTTTTTACTAATTATATCATGGCAATGGGAAATGAATTAGGAGGAAAAAAAATTAATTCAAAAGATTGAGATATTTTTTTTTGTCAACTTCTTAAATAGTTCCAGATTACGCATAGAAGTAAAGAAAAATAAGTTGAATGAAAAATTATAATGTTAGTATAAAAACGACTTTATCACGATCGGAAAAATTAGAAGTATATTTTAAATCAGGTAAAGTAATTATAGAAGTCAACTCAAAGTTATATTATTAATCAAGTAGAATATATACTACAAATTGAGGTTAGCGAAATTTGTTTGAAAATCCTACACACCGTAAGACACGGTTGTTTCTCCCTTGAACACGGTGATTTTCCTCAATAAATTATGTGTTACTGTTCTAGATATTGTTATAGGAACTAGGTTCCTAGTTCGAGTAGTTGGTACAGATTTCTTTCACACGAATTTAATATAGGTTCAAGTTTGATCCCATGCGGGATGTTGAAATATAGGTTCTTTATACTAAAATGCTAGAGTTAAACCCCATGTAAAAAGAGACACACACCCATCCCCTTCCCCACTCCCCCCCCCCTGCCCGCGCCAAACTCTTACACGCACTCGATGTATACACCAAATTAATGTTCTTTATCGTGGTTTAGTAATTAAATTAAGTAAAATACATATTACTTAATCATGATTAATTAACATGAACTCTAAATTCAAATGTGTGGCATGCATATATGGATTTGATGTATACACCAGGTGCATGTATGTTTTTACCATCCACCCCCACCCCCAAGAAAAAGGAAAAAAATTGTTCAAAACTCAAGAATTGGTAAGATAATTATATAAAATAATAAAGAGCACATTTAGGATCAGAAATATTAAATCACTTCTTCTTTACTAGAACAGGAAATATCTGATGTTCTCTTAATGAATGATACAATCCAAATGACCTCCGAATTGCTAGACAGGATACTTATGAGTCAAGTGACACTTGATGACTTCTTGAGATCTATCAGAAGGCGTTCATTGGATGATTATGAGGACCAAGGAGACTCAAGGGACATTAGAGAGGCCGATGGAAGACCAAACGGGGCTAGAAAGCCTCGAAAGAGGAGATGTACCCCATCTTCTTTGGAGATGTGCCCAACCCACTCTAGATCCGCTAGAGCGGATCAAAACAGTCCACTACACCTTGGAATGTGCCCCATGTGCTCCCCATATGCTCAAGCAAGTGCCTAATTGGATTTTATGTGTTTGTATTTTCTAAATGGTTCACTTTTGGGCCCATATGATGTAATAACCTATCGTAAACTATAAATAGGACTTCTTTCATTTTAGTAAGTAGTTTATGTTGAATTATAAATTTGAACACTTGTGAGAGTGTGAGACAAATGTGGATTCTCTTGTGTTGATCTTTTATTTAAAAACGTGGGTTTCTTGGGAATCGACTCCCTTGAGGTCTACATAAGATTTAGGTGCTTTATTAAATTTAATTGATTGAGGGTTTAGGGTTTGATGCACTCTTTATTTGCTTTCAATTCCTTGCATTATGTCTATCTTATTGCTACTCTATCTATCTTTAGTTTTCGTATTCGTATCGTAGTTTAGTTTTTGATTCCGTACTTTGTTCATGTATCATTTGGTATTAAGATCCGAGATTAGAATCGGTCCCACTATTCTAGTCTTGGATTTTGCTATCTCGAAAATCAACAAAAAAAAAAGTCAAAAATTGAAAATCCCAAAAAAAGTACTTTTCACGTTTTAGTCCTAGGTCAAAATTTTAGTTTGATTTTGTATTTTTCTTGTGTTTATAGTGTTAGATTTGTGTTCTCTAGCACTATAGGAGTCTAGGGTTCAAATTTGAGCTTAATCGGAGTCCATTTGAGTGTTCTATCCTTGTTGGAAGCTTGGGTTGAAGATGTTTGATGTGAATTAAAAATTTGAAATTTTTGGTTGTAATTTGAAAAAAATGATGTTTGTAATGTGTTTATAAGGTTGAAAAGAGCCTCGAGTCAAAATTTCATCGTATTCCGATCATTGGTTCAAGAGTTAGAGCATTTTGAAGTTTTGGTGTTCTTGAGTGTTCTTGAGGAAGATTCATATCTTCATCTTGAATTCTTATCAAAAGGTGGTGTTTGGTTCAAAAAAAGGGAAGAAAAGTGTGGAAAAAGTGTTTGTACAAAAGTATAAAAGAATATTCCACAAGAGAGTACAAAGAGGGGACCATTTGGAGGGTAATTTTGGCCAAACACAAAGGGAGAGACGGCCAATCTGCCTTGCATCTGCTCCCAAGGGGAACCTAGTCTGCCCTTGACCTGTGGTCACACCTCAAGTTGCCTTGCACCTGAGTCCCAACTGCTGGAGTAGGCTTCCCAACGCAGATCAGTCATACCCAATGCAAATCACCTCCTTTTGACGTGAATCAACTTCCACAACACCAATCCAAGTTTATCAACACTTTCCAACATCAATTCAAGTCTTAAAACACATATCAACATCTTTAAAACTCCATTGCTCAAGGTTTGATTCTTAGTTTTCATTTCTTGATTCTTAAATATTTTCTTTGATTCTTAACTACTCATCAATTAGTAACTTATCTACTAAGTTGATTGATAGTTCCTGAGTCCTTTTCTTTCATCGTCCTACTTTTCTTTCAAGATTTGATCTTTTGAATTCGTTGTTAATCCTTGACTCAAGTCCGTAAATATTTTCTTTGAGTCATTTCAAACAAGGATCTATTCCGACCTCAAGCCATAATTGATACCAAGCTTTCTCATTAGAGTATAAATGATCTATCAACGCTTGCGACGCTAATTGATAGATGAACTAAAGGTGGAAACTTTGATAGCTTCTGAGGTTGATTTCTTAACCTTTAATGTGTTTGTTGTTTTTGTTTTATTTTAGTATTCCTTTATATAGGTACCATGGCATCAGGAGAAGGTAGCCCAAGAGCTTCGGGAGACATAAACATGAAAAGTTTAATGGTGGTCATAATGAGTGTGAAACAAGACGTAAATCAAAGAATGAAAAGCATGGAAAGTTCACTCTCAAGAAGGATGGACACCTTGGAAGTCCGTCTAAACTCTGGCACATCCACTCCTCAAAACTATCATGGTTCCTCTAGTGGACATGCTCTCAACACCTCCAATACTATAAATCCAGAAATACTTCTCCAAATCTTCAATCCACCTAGGCAAGTATATGAATCCATCATCCAAGCCACTACTTACCAAAATAACCAAAATCCTATCCATCTCCTACAACCCCAATTTAATCAAGCCCATCAAGAATCTCCATAAAACCCAAAACAACCATCTCAAATCCCGGCTAACCCAAATCAACCAATCCAAATTGAGGATGAGGGAGTTGAGGAACCTTATGGAAGAGGTGAAGAGTTCGATGAAGTGGCTCTCTTTGCAGAATTTATACGAACTAAAAGAGGAGCTCATGAGGGAGAACATAGAGAAAGAGGAGGAATATTTGGTTCGGCTCCACATGGAAGAGAAAACTTAGGAAACTATCCCCAAGTACAAAAAAATCATCAATGGAATAAAAGAGGTAATATGGTTCGATACACGAGTCTTAAATCAATCAAGATCACTCTTCCTACCTTTAAAGATAATAGTGGTCCATCTATCTACCTTGATTGGGAGATACAATGCAATAGGCTCTTCCAACTCAATGAGTTAACCAGACCTAAGAAAGCCGCCCACACAATTGCTCATCTTGAAGGGTATGCTTAAACTTGGTGGGAGACAAAAAGAGTGTAACGAGAAAGAAATGGTAATCCCGACCTTCCGTATTGGGATGAATTGAAGGCACTTATGAGAGAGAGGTATGTTACAAAAAGGTTCAAGCAAAAGAAATTAACAAGGCTCTACAATTTAAGACAAGGAGGATGGTAGAAGTATGGAAGACAATTATGAGGAGTTTCAAAACTTTATCCTTCGTCTTGAGATTATTGAACCCCCAAATAATTGGATGGCTCGATTCAAAGGTAGTTTAGATTATGAAGTTGCTTCTTAACTAGTTGTCCATAAATTTGACCGAATAGAAGATCTTGTTGAAGCGGACATTGAGGTTGAAAGGAACAACAATGCTAAGAAGTCCTTCAATAAAGGTTATAATTCTTCTACTTCCTCGGTATGGAACAATAACAAGGATTTCAACAAGACCGTTGATAAGGCAATCCAAAGGTATCCACTAAGGAATGAAGGTAATCCATTTTCTAATCCCAATTTTAAAGGTATTACTTGCTTTAGATGTCAAGGTTAGGGTCATAAGGCTAGTGAATACCCCAACCGAAGGAACATAGTATTGGTGGAGGGTAATCCTTACTTTGTTGAATATGGTGACCAAAAATAATGGTGGTGGGGAAAGCCCTCAAGAGGATAATGACCTTGGAAGTGAAGGGGAATTAGAGGAAGTTGAAAGGGACTTTAATGTACCTTGTGGATTGATGATGAAAGTTCCCAATGAAGATGTTTGGCCCGAAGAATAAGAGTTCTTGAATCTTAGCCTTATGATGAGGAGGTATATGAATGGTGAAGATGAGGAGCTTTGGGATCATGAAGGAGAGCTTAGTGAAAAACCCAAGCCCTTGTTATTCACTACATTTGGTACTAGCATTGTGCCAACTTCCAAGTTGATGCATAAGAGAATAAGTCCACACGGTGCAAGTTTAGAAGGCAAGAGAGAAAGCTCAAGTCTTTGCTCCAAAGGTATGTACCTACTCCCTCTTATTTCTAGCTTCTTTGGAATCATGGTGACATTTACCCTAGAGTAGACGATGTTACAAATATATTTGAATTAAAATCCTACCTAGATGGTGTTGATGTCTCTCGGAATGACTTGAATATGCATAAAATATGTGGCTATTTATTGGAAGGTTGTTTGAGTGAAAGGAATGTGAGGTGCTTAAGTTGTTTGTTCTTACCGTTATATGATCTTGTTCTTGGTAGCAACTTAAAATATCATAACTCTTGTCATTCCATTTTCTTCGTTTGTGAGCATAACCTTGTTGGTGCTAAGTATGTCTTGTGTGTAAACATGGTTTTTTGTGAATAGAAGGGTAATCTAAACCCTAATGATCCCTTAATTCTACCCTTAGTGGTTCCAACATATGATGATTTGTTTGGTAACATTGTTAGTGAAACCAACTTAGGATAATTTTTTGATGTTTATCACCAACTTAGGAGAATTTGTTGATGCTTATCGTAGCCAACTCCTTTGCACTTTAAATGTTGACTTCTCTTCTATTGTCTTGAAGGATATTTGGTTATATGTGAAATGGGTGTCTCCTTGGCATGGATGTTTTGATTTTAAACCATGTTCTAACCCTCATGCCTTGAGGAAATATTGGTTCTGTTTTCTTCTCTTGTGTTTTAAGGGTGTAGATTCGAGGATGAATCTTCTTTAAGAAGGAGATGATGATACAATCCAAATGGCCTCCAGATTGCTAGAGAGGATGCTTAGGGTCAAGTGACACTTGATGACTTCTTGAGAGCTATCAAAAAGCGTTCATTGGATGATTATGATGACAAAGGAGACTCAAGGGACATTAGAGAGGCCGATGGAAGACCAAATGGGGCTAGAAAGCCCCGTAAGAGGAGATGTGCCCCATCCGCTTTAGAGGTGCGTCCAACCCACTCTAGATCCACTAGAGCGGATCAAAACAGCCCACTACACCTTGGAATATTCCCCATGTGCTCCCTATATGCTCAACAAAGTGCCTTATGAGCTTTTATGTGTTTGTTTTTCCTAAATGGGTCACTTTTGAGCCCATATGATGTAATAACCTAGCCTAGACTATAAATAGGACTTATTTTCATTTTAGTAAGTAGTTTATGTTAAATTATGTATTTGAACACTTGTGAGAGTATGAGACAAGCGTGGATTCGCTTGTGTTGATCTTTTGTTTAGAAACGTGGGTTGCTTGAGAATCTATTCTCTTGAGGTCTACGTAAGATTTAAGTGCTTTGTACGGTTTAATTGGTTGAGGATTTAGGATTTTATACACCCTTTATTTTCTTTCAATTCCTTGCATTGTGCCTATTTTATTTCTTCTCTATCTATCATTATCTTTCGTATTTGTATCGTAGTTTAGTTTTCGATTCCGTACTTTGTTCGTGTATCAATGAATATTTTCCAAATTAATTATACATCACAAAAATACAATACTAAATACCTAAAATTCACAACATTAACTAGTAGTGGCTTCAGCCACAAGAAGATCAAGGTCCTGGTCTTGGATCTCATGAAGGGTAGTCCACCCGGGTCTTTAGGGCTAACTAATTTCTGTCCAACTCGGTCGTACATCTGTCATTGTTACAGCTTATCGGCAGCGCGTTAAGCTTGTGCATTGGATTCATGACTCTCGGCATATCCGACGACCCAACACCAAATCCACCATTACTAGCTCCAATTGCCACAATCGCAATCAATACCTCCCACAATCTGAACAATCTATGAGCCATGAATATCGCATTCGCAAGGTTCATAGATTCTACAAATTGTGGTAGATATAGATTGCAACACCAATTATTGGAGCTAGTAGTGGTAATTCTGGTGTTGGATGGGATTATATATGACGAGGGTCATGGATCCATGCAAATAAATTTGTTTCATATATTCAACTGAGCGTCAGAAGATCTCCTAGTCAATGGCTGTGAATTACATAAACAAAATGAAGAAATAAAAAAAAGGAAGTAATTTTCTTTGGGTGTTGAGATAAGTTGAAAAAATAAGGAGCAAATTTGTCTAGATTTATAGGAGAAAATGGTCAACAATGTGGCAATTCATATTTATTTCTTACTAATTATTTTATGGTAGTGGGAAAAGAACAAGGAGAAAAAATATCAATTAAAAGATTGAGGATTTTTCCTTTTTAGCAATTTTTTGAATGGTTCCAGCATAGTACCCATACATATAAAGAAAAATAAGTTAAATGAAAAAAAATATTAATTAAAAAATTAATTTATTAATTTGAAAAAAATTATAAATATATTACCAAATCAAGTAAAATAGTTAATGAAGAAAATTCAATGTAATATTTCAAATTGAATCCCATGGACTATAGAATAACAATATTTGGAGTGTCATAATTATTTTATTTTAGAATGGTAACTCATTTAAAATATATACCCTTTTAGACTTTATGTCACAACTTAGAAGACTAAAATAGTAGCACTATCACCAAACAAATATTGACCTTCCATAAACTCTAGAAAATTGAAGGAAAGGTGTCTTTTAAGTCTTGAATTAAAGATTGGTGACATTGACCAACAGATAAGGTCAAACATTATAACGAAACTTGATCAAGTTAATTGTGGACTTGATTAATATTTTCAAAACTTTCTAATCTTTTCAAAAATACAAATCAACCCAACCCACACCCTCTTTAATTCAAATCAACCACACTCTCCTCTCTCTCGACAGCTTCTCTCAACATTCTTCTAACCAACAGTTCTACAAAATTTCTCCCTTCAACCCCCGACGACTTCTACCTCCGACGATAAATAGTTGGGCTTCGAGTTTCCCTCTTCAATTCAATCAACCTGTCTCTCATCCCTCTCTCGACAACTTCTCTCAACTCTCTCCCAACCAACTGTTCTTCAAATTTCTCATTTCAATCCTCGGAGACTTCAACATCCGACTATAAATAGTTGGGCTTCAAGTTCCTTTTCGACTTCAATCGACTTGACAGCCTTGCTCTCTGGCCACAACAGCTTCGTATTCTTCATCGGTCCTTTTCTTCTTTCACAGGTAAAAATTTATGGTCTTTTTAGTTTTGAAGAAAACGAGGAACTTGAGCCAACTTCTCTTATAGTATTGGTTAACAATTTCAATATTTGTTGCACTAATTTGAAATGTGGTATGAATAAAATTCTAATTTCTGGTATTTCTTCTCTTCTCTTTTCGAAGTGAATTATGATATTTTGTTGTTTGTTGCATTTTTTTGAAGTTTGATTTTTATTGTTTGTGTTTATAAAAACAAAAGGACAATTTGGTTTGATTTGTTATGTTCTTGTTCTTGGTAAAAATGGTGAAATTGTTGTTTTTTGTTTAACAAAATCATGCTACTATTTCCTCTGACATATTACCCATCTGGTGCTACATATTAACTATCTGATGCAATAGATTTATCATAATGATGCAACAGATCAACCATCTGATGCACCAGAGGAACCACCAAATTACAATTCTGATGCAACAGATTAATAATCTGATGCAACAGATTAAATATCTGATGCAACAGCTTTATCATATGTTGCAACAGATTAAGCATCGGATAAAAAATCTGATGCAACTAATTAACCATCTGGTGCAATGGAAGAACCATCAGATTAATGATCTGATGCAACAGATGAACCTCCTGTTGGATAAAATCCTACCAACTCTTCCTACAGGAAAAGTCCAAGACTTGATTTTTCCAACGGATCATTCATCTGCCATGATAGACGATCCTATGTTGGAAGAAATCTAAACAATATTGACCGTTGATAACTGTTCCAACAGATCACTCATATATTGCAACAAATGATGTCACAACAGTTGTGTGATCTATTGAACAGACCATTCATCTGTCTTAAAACTTGAGTGATATTTTTTGTATTGTTGCAATAGATTACTCATCCACTGTAATAGTTTGGTTATATGCTGCAACAAATATACTACCTTGTGAAACAGATCGGTAATCTGTTGCAACTGTTATTTTACTATTTTGCTTGTTTAATTTACTGTTATCCTTTTTTAACGATGCATTAATCAACAATAATATATTAATTTATGTTCCTGTTAATTTTAGATAATATGATTCTCAAAAGAACAGAAACCAAATCAAGTCCAAGTAAAGGAACAAGTGAAGCAGCTAGGCTACATCCACCACTCTATGAGCTTGCTTTACAAGCGTTATCTCAATCGGGAGCAGAATATGATGAACACGGGGAAGAGGAATGTTTCAAAAGAGATGATGCAGATGCTAATAGCCCTTCCACCGAAGATCTGGTCAAAGCCTTCAGCATTGATCGTTATCCTGTGAGAATGTAGTGTGATGGTGATGTAGATTTAACGGGTGATTTCGTGGTTAAGTCAGCGATGGGAAAATCTTTCGACGCCTTCAGAAAATACTTCGAGAACAAAAATTGGATGCTTATTTCAGGGACGGCTGCTTTGGGAAATATCTTGATTTGTCGGAGGACAACAATGCTCGTTTCCAAATGAAAATGGTATATGAACTTCTCAAGCGTAGGTTTATGTATGAAAACAAAAATAAGATGGATGAGGTATGGATAAATTATAGTGGCATGCCTGTTTGTTTTGGTTGAAAGGAGTTTTCCATAGTTACTGGACTAAAATATTTTCCTCCTTCTCAAGTTATACCTATTCTAACCCAAAAAAGCACCCCTCACAAACAAAAAAGGCAAAGGCAAGTCGTGTGATCATGATGACCTGGTGTCCATCGTTGGTCCAAGCTTCAAAAATAAAAATTTGATATAAGTGTTGAAAGGTAAAGGACTTTCAAAGAAGCACAAGCAGTCATTGTGTTTGGTTTGGTTTGTACATAATATTCTTTGGGTGCGAGACGTTAACAACAACATAAGACTCAGTTTAATAAAGCTCTCCGAGGATCTTGAGGCGTTTCACAACTATCCATGGGGGTATGAAAGCTTCAAAATGACTGTCATATATTTGTTGACTCCGTTAGCGCCAAAGACAGTCAACTTATATGGCTTCCCATGGGCTTTCATGGTAAATTTTTCTTTCTTCTATTATGATATCATTCATTTTTTTCGCTCAATAATGGTTTTGATTTATTGGTGTTATTTTATAGGCTTGGGCGTTTGAAGTCATTCCTTATTTGAGACAACAAGTGAACTACCAGGAAGGAGTTTCCTGTCCAAGAATCTTGAGATGGTTGTCGTTCAAAACTGATAAAAATATAAAATTTCTTGATCTCTTCAACCCCCGAAAGATGCAGTAAGTCTAATTATAATTAATTTTTTCTTTTAATTAATGTTTTTTTGAATGATCTAATCATCATTCTAATATATGTAATGATTTATGTTAGAATGTGCATCCGTCGCTAGTTTCGACCAATCGAGAGTTGAAGATGCCATTTTTTCTTACTTTATGATTTGTGCAAACTTTATCGAACCCTAAGGTCATCGACAGAATAAAAATGGAATTGTTTAGAGTAACAACCATTATAAGAAAAACAATTTTGGAGGGTGGTCTTGTTGTTGTTAATGGAACTATTTGTGGTGGTAGTGGTGCTTCTGTTGGTGCTAATGATGCTCCTCTTACAGTATTTAAAGCAAACCATTATAAGTATGATCATACTGGTTATACAGATTTTACCTCTCCCAATGAATGTTCTGCATGCAAATGTCAAGACTGCAGGGCGAAACATGATGTAGTGATTAATGCTATTAATGCATTAACTGCTTTTGTAAAGGAATTGACATCTCTGAGGGGTATCATTCCATTAAAGAAGATTTTATTTCCATCCGCTCCATTAGAGATTAGGGCTAAGAGGAGAAGGAGAGTGATTTCCAGGGCATTATTAGGCATCCAAAAAAGTGAAATTGCAACTCCTCTGTCTGTGAGTTGCACTGAGCAACGTACAATGTCCAAAGGAGAGAAACACGATATGAAGAAGGTGAATATAATATATGTCTTCCAACTGACAAAAAAATAGACACATATCTGTTTCAATAGATGACACATCTGCTAAAAATTATCAAATGGATATATACATCTGTTGCAACAGTTGACTAACCTCTTGCACCAGATATTTTATCTGGTGCAACATATGTCTCGTCTATTTTAGCAAATCAAATAGCTCTTCGTACTGCTTTTATGTGTACCAACAGATGACCTATATGTTGCAACAGATGATTCATATGTTGCAACGGATGGTTCATCTGTTGGAAATTATCACAAAGGGTCTTCCTCGTGTAGAAATTTATCCCAATAATTGATTAATTGTTGCAATAGAAATATAATATGTTTGGGACAATTTAAAACGGGAGGAAGACCTATTTGATTTGCTAGAAGAGATGAGTTATCCTTTTCCGTTTTGTTGTATCTCTGTGATTAGCATTGACCAATTTTGGCTTTCCAAGTGGATGTAGAAGAAGCTACTGCTGAACAGTATTGACAATATGCTACTCTTTTTATGGAAATATGGAGAACAGAAAATGCAGAAACCGTACGCAAGAGACAATAAAGATCCACAACGAGTAAAGCCGAATTCCATAGCACCGGATAAATAACAACTTGTCCATACTGAGTAGATCTTTATAGCTTGAGCCTATCAAAGTAATCCTTGGCAGTATACTTAAATTATTGTTGATGTATTTGTTGAGATCTGTACCCATAACAATTTTTTTACATTTCGTTTATTCATTGACTTATTTCAGCTAATTTATGAAGGCTTCGATTTATTTTATTTTGTCTACGAATTTTATTTATTCCTTAGATTTGAATTTATTAATTGAAATGGAATACTAGATTCAAATATTGCAACAAATAATGTATCTGATGCAACAAACGACACATCTATTGGAAAAATAGAATGGATTTAGACATGTTGCAACAGGTAGGTAATCTGCTGGAATTTATCAAAAAGGTCTTCCCACTGTTGCAATAGATGAACTTTAGATAAAAATATCAAGATAATGCAACAGATGGGACATCTATTAGGAAAAAAAGAACATATTTAGACATATGTTGCAATAGATGGACTTTATCTGTTGCAACAGACGACACATTTATTGGAATAATTGAACAGATTTATACATATATTGCAACAGGTAGGTTATCTGTTGGAATTTATCAAATAGGTCTTCCCACTGTTGCAACAGATGGACTTTAGATAAAAACATCGAGATAATGCAACAGATGACCAACCTATTGCAGCAGACAAACTATATGTCAGAACAGGTAGGATAACTGTTACAACGGATGGAGAATCTGTTGCATTATAAAAATTCAACTTTCGTTGGACATAAAAAATTGCCACTACGTGTAAAAAGGTTAAAGTGAATTGAATTAAAATAAAAAAGGCGCAATCCATCGACTGTGTTCAGTTCAAACACCTAAAATAAAATAGGCATCAAGTAGACATGTTCATTTTAAACATGTAAAATAAAATAGGCATCAAATGTGTCAGTGTCAGTCTAGCACATTTCGCTGACTTGCCGTCACTTGGCCCCCAACGGTCATTCCCCCCCCCCCCCATTGTCGTATATATTCATCTTCCTCCTAAAATTTAACCCTAAATTCCCATATCTTCTTCTTCATCATCATCTTCTTTTATCTATCCAAATTCTTCAAATTATAACTTTCATTTTTTCCAACTGACATTGACAATGTCGAACGCATCTTCCACTGTTTTTTGTGATAAAGCTTTTCGATATTGTAAGTGCGGTCATGAAGCTCTATTAAAGACTTCTTGGACTCAACAAAATCCGGGTCGAAGGTTTTTTACTTGTAAGATTTCAAAGGTAATATTTTTTTATTTAATTAATTGATTAATTATTGACTTGTAATTGTTTTGTAATTGTGTTCTCTTTTTTATAGAAATTGGGTGGATGCAATTACTTTGATTGGTATGACGAACGACACCCTTCACAAGCAAATCATGTAATCTAGGGTTTGTTAAAAAAAGTCAAGGCTTCTGAAGAGAAACAAAATCGAGCAAGAAGATACTACATTATTGTCGTTATTGCTACTGGTTTGGTGTTGTTGGGCACATGGATATTGAAGCCTAATTGCTAAAATTTTCATGGTGGTGTGTGTATTTGCTACTGGTTTGTTGTTGACAAGCACATGGATATTCAAGCATAACTGTTGGAAAATATCAAAAAGATTTAGGCATGTGTTGTAAAATTTAGGTCATCTGTTGGAAATTATCAAACAGGTCTTCCCACTATTGCAACAGATTAGACTTAAATTATTAGATTATTCATAGAAATAACATCGGCGTAATGCAATAGATGACCAACCTATTGCAACAGATAAACTATCTACCAGAACGGATTAAAGATATTTTACAACAGATTGACAATCTAATCTATTTCATTATAAAAAACTCAACTTTCATCAGAAAAAAATTATTGCCACTACATGTACATGTAATAAAGTGAAGGGTAACTTGAAATTAAAAATTTCTATTTCACAGGCTCTTCTATATACACAGGCTTCAAGCGTCAAGTTAGTACCCCATAATCCTAGACCTCTTGCAGGTTTGCCACAGCGTTGTCGCACAAAAAAATCATTGGCTCAGCCATTTCTGTGCCGGTCAGCAAACATTTGATATGTGCAAGAGTGTGCGAGCCGCTCGCTTTAGCGGTATCATTTTTTGGAAGGATCATTCCCTATTTTCGACCTTCAAAATCCCATGATTTCTTCATCAACACTTTCTTTGGAAAATTATTCATCAGTTTACTCTCCCTCAATAAGATGGGCAACAACACCATCCGTGGATCCACGAGGAGAAAAAGATCAAAATCTTCAACGAGAGGTACATTGGAGTCATAAACATTAATCTTTCCCTCCTTGATTAGTATCTCAATAGCCCGATAATGAATGTCTTTCATGCTAATAACTGCAAGAATCCTTTTTTCCTCGGTCCAACTCTTGCCGTGTGAATTTGGCCTGTCCTCTCTAATATATTTTAATGTTTCTTCTTTATCCAAGACCAACGTAGGAACTAGGAAATCAAGTCCCATACCAAGGGATGACGCCTCTCCATTGAGTTGATCGTACCTATCCTTGAGCTTCTTGCAGAAGTCGAGGTCCATTATCCTATTAGCAGCGTCATAAGCTTCACGGTACGTTAATTGCCTTTTCCTCGTGAGGCAGAGAATTATATCAACATGCTGTGAGATAAGAAGTCAATTTTTAAATAGGTTAGTAATTGTAAAGATGCAACAGATGGTCCATCTGTTGCATAGGGTTCTCTGAAGCAATAATCCAACGCAACTTATGCAACAGATGGATAATAAGTTACAATAGAACCACAACCAGTTGCACCAGTATACCCAGCTGTTGCAACAGATGTGCAATCTGTTGTGTATCTTCTTCTTCATGGGGTAGATTAGATGGGATAGGTTAGGAAAAGTAAACTTGCCTTGTCCTCGTACGGCATACGGATATCAGTCATTGTCTGGAAGTCTTGGGGGGGAAAGGGAGGCCTGGGGTAATTTGGTGCGACTGGCTTGGCATTCTTAGCCTATCACAGATCCTTTTTCTCTTCGGCGACAAGTTTCGTGTATATGTCCACCTTCTTGATTGGCCCCTAAACTTTAACAACTTTTGGAGAGGGAGGAATTGCAATTTTTTTTTTATTTTCGAGCGGAGAGTACATCTCTAATTGCTAGTTTCTTTCTCCGAACCAACGTTGTAGAAGTGTGTGGCTCCCTAACCTTCTTGGATGGTATGACACACCTCTTGGATTTGAATTCCTTGATATCTTTAGAGATAACCTCTACTTTTTCAAAGAGTTTATCCTATCTGTCTTGCGCTCATCGCATTTGCAACGAGAACACGAGGGTGAAAAGGGATGAGAGGACCTGTGTAAGGGCGAAAAGTGGTGTTTTCAAACATATTTATTCTTTCTTGAGAATACATATGCTCATCATCACGAGTGGTAGAAGAATAAGCATTCCTTCCACCAACACCAACAACTCCACCAGAAGAAGCACCCGGATCTGCCTTAGTAAAAAGTTGGTCATGAAGAGCCTCAACATTAGGCTGACCTTGCCTAACTGCTCTTCTTATGGATGTTTCTCCAGCCAATTCCTTCTTTATTAGCTCCACCGTTAGGTCTTTAATAGTATCAAAAGGACCTAGAGTAATATAAGAAGTCATCACCAACTCCTTCTTAGTAGGCACTATCCATGGATGCATAGCCTATCAAAAAAAAAGCCAGATGCATTTAAATCATATAATATAATAATTTTCACAGTTGGGCTACATTTTTTAAAAAAGACCCATTTGTTGCATAGTTTGCAGTATATAGTTAAAATCCATTTGAGTCTGGTTCAGAGAAATAGAGCAACACATGGATAATCTGATGTAAAATATCAATCATCTGTTGCAACAGCTGGACAAGATGGGTAATCAGTTATGCAACAGATGATCTATACATCACAACAGTTGAACGATATGTTATCAGATTAAATATCTGTTGCATAATTTGCAGTAGATGGTTAATCTTTTAGGAGTCGAGTTCAGAGAACCAAAGCAACAGATGGGTAATATGATACAAGATATACCCGATGGCAACAGATGTCCCATCTGGTGCATCAGATATAACATCTGTTCAATATCTTTCTTATCTTTGAATAAAATTATTTTACTTGAAGAAGACGTACTGCATCATCCAGAGGGTTAAAGAGATCAGCCTCCTTAATATTGGTGTTGCTCTTTGCATCCAACCACCTAAACATCCTTGGATGAGAAACCTCATCCAGGTAATCCATTAAATGCTTTCGGAGGGGAGGAATGGCTTCAAATGCCCAAGCCTAAAAAATGTAAACAGGAAACAAGGAAAAAAAATCATAATAACTATATTCAATATAAATTAATGGATGAGTAAAATTAGTGATTAATTTTACCATGAAAGCCCAAGAGAAGCCGTCTAATGTGGTCGTCCCTGAGGATAGCTTTGTCAGTAAATATTGGACAGTCAAGTAGAAGCTATCATATCCCCAGGGATAATTGTTGAATTTATCAAAATCCTCAGCACGCTCCAACAAATCATCTTCTATGACCTTGTTGACGTCTCTTGCCAATATAACTGAATGGGCAAACCAATCTAAGCACAATTTCTCCCTGTGCTGCTCTGGTATGGTTTTATCCTTGAGATCTGTCAACAAATCCGATGCTTTGTAGCCACGTCGAGCATTGTCAAACAACCCATCTATTTTTTCCTTGCATTTTCTTGCCTTGGATCTTTTGCGGGGTGGTAGTCCTTCTGGATGATGGCATCTCAATCCCGTCACTATGGAAAAATCTTGCAAGCCAAAACAAAAAGGCATGCCACAATAGTTGATCCATATTTTATCCATCTTCTTTTTGTCCCCCTCCTTCGAATCTTTATCATCTCCCGCGTACTTGATCCTGCACTTGAGAAGACCATATACCATCATCATAGGGAAACAGATATGGGCAGAGAGGTCCTTAGGTAGCTCAAGAAAGCATCCAAAGTATCTCTTCTTAAAAAGTCCGCCTATGTTTTCGTTCTTCATAATTTTCATAAAATGTTTAAAAATTTTCCCCATCTGACATTTAAGTACAATTTGACCAGTTAGTTGTTTTCCTTCTGGGCCATTTATTGGCATCGCTACTTGAAACCTGTCAATACTAAAAGTTTTGACAGGATCATGCTGGGATGTCGATATTAACTCACGCCCCATCGGTGATCCATTATCATCATGTTGATGATTATCCTCTTTCTCTTTCTGACTCTCCAATTCCTCCTCTTTCTCATTTTCATTTTCTTCATCACCATCTACGGACCCTTTTCCACCTCCCTCAACATTTTTTTCACATCTCTCCTCAGCTTTATTTTTCCCTGACTGGGATAGTTCAGGAAGCTCCTCCGAATCCCTCTGTACTGTAGCCTTTTTTTTGGAGTGGTCAGACGTTGATTGACTTTCACTTTCTTTTCTTTTTGGTAGACATGTTTTACCTACAGACAAAGAAAAACAAAAATTACATTACAGTTGATGTATGCATAGATTTAAAAAAATACATTACAAACACCACGAATACCGACACACCAACAGCCACCACCACAAACACCACCAACCAATGCCAACAAACAAACAAACACCACGAATACCGACACCACCACAAACACCACCAACCAATGCCACCACCTGTACCACCACGATGACCACAAACACCACCACTAACACCATCCAACTATACCACGGCAGCCAACGAAATACTGCGAGAGAAACTAGGGATTTCTCGAGTTCTTCCTACGATTTTACCATCAAAACTCAAAATTGTAAACCCATTCTCGAAGATAATACAACTAAAAGTTTTATTTTTCATCATTAACTTAAAAGACCTTATTTTTTAGAAAAAAAAATATAAAGATCTTCTCGAACTCTGTTGCCTACGAAGATAAAGAAAATGACTGATACAAGCAAGAATGATGTCGAAAATAACACCTATGTGGTCGTAAATGAGAAGAAAAATGAACTGTTGTGGAGGGTTGAGCAAATTTATTGAGTTGTTAATGTCTGTATTGTATTGTTGAGTGGGAATGAGAGAGAAAGAGCCAGACCTCAAGATTTGAAATGATGAAACATTTTGTATGGGTTGATTTGTATTTTGAAAAACAATGACAAGTAGTTTTGAAAATGTTAATTTGGTCCGAAATGATCTTAATTATTTTTAAAATCATTCAATATATGCGTAATTTTTAAAATCATATAAAAACAATTGAAGTTGTAGTTGACCGAGTACTCTAGGAGGACCCTGTGAAAACTCACCCCTGATCCTAGATTAATCAATTTAGGTACTATTAGTCTAACATATGAACTCAATTAAAATTGTAAAACATAAATGTTCAACATATTGCATCAGATTTCTCATCTGTTGTAAATTATCAATCAGATTAGGTAACAACAGATTACGAATCTGAGGTAAATTGTCAAATAGATTAAGTCATCTGTTACGATAGATTACCCATCTGTTGTAAATTATCAAATGGATTGTCATATGTCGCAACAGATTACCCATATGTTGTAAATTATCAAATAGGCGCTGCCATCTGTTGTGGCTGACCCTATGAGAACTCACCCCTAGTCCTAGATTAATCGATAGTTTACCCTATGAGAACTCACCCCCAGTCCTAGATTATTCAATTAAGGTATTAGTACCCTAGTCCTAGATTAATCAATTAAGGTATTAGTCTAATATATAAGGTAGTAAGAATCAGTTCGGCTCAGAGTGATCGATCGCCGACTCTAGTCGGGAGGAACGCAGTACCGTTTCATCATGCAATTGATAAAATACTCAATTGAAGTTGTAGTTGACCCTATGAGAACTCACATTCAATTAAGGTATTAGTCTAACATATGAACTCAATTGAATTATATATAAACAAATGTTTGACCTGTTGCAACGGATGTCTTTTCTATTGGATTAAATCAAATAATTATGTAATATGTTGCAACATATTACGCATCTGTTGTAAACTATCAAATAGATTAAGCCATTTGTTGCGACAGATCACGAATCTGTTGTAAACTATCAAACAGATTAAGTCATCTATTGCAACAGGTTACCCATCTGTTGTAAATTATCAAATGGATTGAGTCATATGTTGCAATAGATTACCCATCTGTTGTAAATTATCAAATAGGCACTATCATCTATTGTAGTTGACATTATGAGAACTCACCCCTAGTCCTAGATCAATCAATTAAGGTATTAGTTGAACATATGAGGTAGTGAGAATCAGTTCGGCTCAGAGTGATCGATCGACACTCTTGTCAGGAGGAACGCAGTACCATCTCATCATGCAATTGACAAAAGACTCAATTGAAGTTGTAGTTGATCCTATATTAAATTAGGATATTAGTACCCTAGTCCTAGATTAATTAATTAAGGTATTAGTCTAACATATGAGGTAGTAAGAATCAGTTCGACTCAGAGTTATCGATCGACAACTCTAGTCGGGAGGAACGCAGTACTGTCTCATCATGCAATTGCCAAAAGACTCAATTGAAGTTGTAGTTGACCCTATGAGAACTCACCCCTAGTCCCAGATTATTCAATCAAGGTATTAGTACCCTAGTCCTAGATTAATCAATTAACGTATTAGTCTAACATATGAGGTAGTAAGAATCGGCTCGGCTCAGAGTGATCGATCGATGACTCTGGTCGGAGGAATGCAGTACCGTCTCATCATGAAATTGCCAAAAAACTCAATCAAAGTTGTATTTGACCCTATGAGAACTCACATTCAATTAAGGTTTTAGTCTAACATATGAACTCAATTGAAATTATATATAAGCAAATGCTCAACCTGTTGCAACAGATGTCTTTTCTATTGGATCAAATTAAACAGATTAGGTAATATGTTGCAATATATTACGCATCTGTTGTAAACTATCAAACATATTATGTCATTTGTTGCGACAAATCATGAATCTGTTGTAAACTATCAAACAGATTAAGTCATCTGTTGCACTTAAATATTTTTAGATCCTTTTTTTATAAAGCAATTTAGGTATTTCCTGTCCGAGATAAAATAGATAAAATACTAAGGTGGTAAAAAATACTACTTGGTACTACTTGGATAACTCAAAAATCTCCTGAGTGAGTAGTCTTATCTGGTCTTTTCAATGTCACCATCTCCTCGTGCCCCTCAAAAGTTATTAATGAATATTTAAAACCCCTCATATCTAGAACTCTCTCTCCTTCAGCCATAAAGTAGTCTAGACTCAACTCATAACTTTTCTTTATTCTTTATTTTCAATTATCTTTGTTGTTTCATTTTTTCCTCTCTTTTCTCTCTTCTTTCGGATGAGGATCCTTTGGTATCTCAACCAATCAATATCTTTGCTCGACTGAACTGGATGTTCTGATTCGTTTGCTTTTTTGACATTACAGGTATGGTTCAAAGTTGCTCTTTTCATCTCGTCTTCTTCTTTGTATGTCATTTAAATTAGATATTTACATCTGTTGCTATTAATGATTTACCCATTACCAGTTTGCTATTTATTGAGAAAATTGAAGGAAAGGTGACTTTTAAGTCTTGAATGAACGAACCGTTGTTTTTATTAAAATATGCAAAAAAAGTCATTTGTTGGGAGAACTTAAAAAGTCTTGTTATCAGTATAGTTTTTTTTATGTCTTTTTTTTGGTACTTTGGTGGTGCTGTTGTTGGGGGGGTATGTTGGAACATGTGATGTTTGTGTTGTGGATGGAGTTGTTTTGTTTGTTTCTTTGTTGTTGATGCTATTTTTGGTGGTGTTGCAACAGTTTCCTCGACTATTGCAACTGATGAATCAGCTGTTGGAATAGACAGAGCAACTTTTTGAAGAAATCAAACCATTATCAAGGCTGGTTTGATTTATTCTAATAGATGAACTATCTGCTGCAACTTGTCATCCATCCTTTGCAAGTGATGCCTCATTGGTTGAACAAATGGGTAATATGTTTTATCATATTATTCATCTGTTGATTCACTCAATTTTGTGTTACCCTTTTGTAATGTTCTTTTTGTTCTTCTCTTGTTTGACATCAAATGTATTTCTCTTGTTTGCAGACTAAAGGAAGTGAAATTGGATTCACTTTTGCCTGGCCAGCATTAAAGGCTAGAGTAAAGATGGGCTTAGAGGAATAAGCTGCTTGCAGATGGAACCACTTCATATGTGGGAGCTATGTATTACTAATCAACCTATCATGAAAATACACATCTAGTACAATGATTTTGTGAATGTTTGTTCTTTACCTATTAGGCATTAATTCTTCAAACAAGATATGACATTTTACAGTTAAGATTGTTAGGTTCGAACTGGTAAGGCTGAGGGACCAAGACGGTGGTGTCGATATCCCGTTACAATTTAAGATTGTCGGTTTGAATTGACATATAGGTTTCAATTTTGACCGTCAATCTTACCACCTTCCGTGCTCGCAAAGCTTTTTCGTTGGAGTTCTTGTCCTACACTTTGTGAGAGTCTTCATTGAGGCCACGCTCACTAGTTGCATTCTCGAGCAAAGTGCTTTGTCCAGCTCCAGTCCTGTTGACCATTCTTTTTTTTATCGATTGACGGATTTTTATATTTTGATACACTTCCACATTTGAAGCTCATCCGGTTTTTTCGTTTCTAATGTGAATTTCATTGGCTAATTTCTCTACACTTTTCTTTCTACCCTGTGTTTCCTCTTAAACAAGGTCTGAAATGATATATGGCATTCTCCACATCCCCCTTCGTGCATAGGTATTCTCCCAAGCACCTTCTGCTGTAAAAAAGTCTCCTCTACCAATCCATCGATATAAATTTGGACCAGGGGAATTTCTATTGGTTCTATCGCTATTTGCTGCATTGCGAGGCTTCGTAGGCCTTTCAAGAAGTCCATTGTGCCATTAAAACCGATCCAATCACTATTGGATATTTACACTGCCGCCAAAAATTTGAACCCTTCCCCAAACTTGACACAAAAACATGTGCATGAATCGTGTCATTAAATTGTAACGGGGTATCGACACCACCGTCTTGGAACCCTTCGGCCTTATCAGTTCGCACCTATCAAACTAAACTGTACAATTTAGGATCTTGTTTGAAGGATCAGTGTCTAATCATCGGTAAAAAACTGCATTCACAAAATCATTTCACTTTATGTGTGTCTTCATGGTAGCCTGATCAATAATATACATATCTCGCATGCATAAAAATGGGATCCATTGCACGCATCTTATTCTTCCTACCCCATCAGGACATGTCAGTGTTGTTTATTCATTTGCACGAATGTTATGACTATAAAAATGGAGGTGTGAAGAGTTGTGACTTTTTATCTTAACACATTCAAAACAGCTGAAGAATCGAAATCTCCATCTGTTGCAACTGATGAATCAGCTGTTGGAAGAAATCAAAACATCTCCTCCAACATATGGTCCATCTGTCGCAACAGATAATTTATATGTTGCAACAGATGGTAAATCTGTTGCGATAGACCTGACTTTTTTTTTTTAATTAATCTGCACGCATGTGATTACTTCTTTCTAAAAATGTTTGTTTCAATTTAGTTTTCCTATTTATAAAATCAAGAGAATTTTATTATATTCTTTCAAAATTACCCCTATTATTAAATGACTACATAAAGTATATTGTTCACATTAATACTTTCTAATCATAATTAATAAGGCCAATTTGGTAAAATAATCACCTAATTTATATTTTTATTAATTGGTGTGCCAAGCCCATAGGGCCCAACTAATACGTAGCGGAGGGACTATTAAAAAGAGTTGAAGACTTTTTATCTAACACATTCAAAACAACTAATGAACCGAATACTCCATCTGTTGAAACTAAAACTGATGAATCAGCTGTCACAGCTGTCAGAAGATATCAAAACATCTCCTTTATACATATTGTCCGTTGTTGACACCTAATTTTTGCCCTCTAGTACTAAGTTTAATCTCTAGTTTTTTTTCGATGTTCAATAAAATTGAAACATTTATTTCATCGGAATAAAAAGATTTTTCAAAATATTTATTTGGATAAATATGCTTTTGATTTTATCAAATCAAAGAAGCTCGGGATTAAACTAGTTGCGAAATTCATTTCAAATCTTGATTTCGATTTGGTCAATTTATGAAGATTAGATTTAATTGAAGTCGATTTGGCTACAATCACAATACAATTGGCCAATTAATCTTCAATTGGGTCAAAATATAAATACAATTGACTAAAGTCTTTATCAAAAGGCTATTCATTTGATAGTTTAAACTTAATCCTAATTAGGCTATGTCTTAAATAATTCCACCAGCCCAATTCCCCAATCAGTGACCCATGCCCAATTAAAACCGCCCGAGGCCCAGACCACTCATCATATTACCAGTAGCCCATCTTGGCTGCACTAACTCGGCCCAACCAAGTCCCTCTTTACCCCTTCACTGCATCAGCAAAACAAAATATCAACCAACGTACGACATCAACCTCATCCACGTACAACACAATCAACTACGTGTACAGCTTCGGAAAATAGCAAAAATCAACCCCATTCCTCTCCTCCATGACCCAAACACAACCAGCGGAGACCCGAATCCAACCCGTTTTCTATTGCCTCTTCATAATCACGCTCGTTCTACGCGATAATACAACGGGGAAGGGCCTCGAAGCTTCTAGAAAATAGCTTAGGTATCTCCCCCAACGTCCAAATTTCATGATTTTTGGGATAACTTGTACGAATTCGTACATTGGTGGAGATTTCTCATTAGTTCTTAAAAATGATTCCTCTTTCTTCAATTTGGATTGGTTGGCCTTATTTCGAAATTCATCGGGATTGTACAAGCGGTTAGACAGAATCCCTATGCAAAATTTGGAATTCATATTTCATTTTTTGTTTTTTTCCCTAGTTTACCCCCAAAAGAAGCCCTAGCCGATTTCTCTATAAAAGAGGAGTTTAAGAGCAGAACCAAAAAGGGGGAGGTTTGGGGGGTTCAAATTCTGGGGTCAAAATTAGGGTTTCAAAGAGAGAAAATTTTGGATCACTGGACAAGGGATTTTTCTTGGATCTCTTCTATTCTTTCAGGGACAGAAATTGAAGGATTGGAGACTGAGAATTCTTCTTTGGGGGGGTTAAAAAATTTCTTCCAAAACTCTGGGTCTGAAAAGGGAAAAGCCATCTTGAGCAAATTAGTAGGATTTTCTGTTTGAGTTAAAAGTTTGGTCTTTGTGGGTTCGTCAACTGATTGAAGTCTCAAAGTGACGCTTACGATGCTCTTCTGGTGGATGTGATTCCGTTGAAGGCTCAAGGCACATTTTTCTACCCCTAGAAAGGTAAATCTCTCGATCCCTCGTTCATTTTCTTATTCTTTTGTTGTATGGTTTGAAGAATGTGGGTAATGTAAGAAATTTGAATCATCAGATTAGTAACTTTTAAAGAGGATGAACTTGTGTTTTGTATGGTTTTTGGTATGATGTCCTGTTAGTGATATTTCATCCATGTTCTGCTGCTATATCACTTTATTTCTCTTGAAGTATTTTGATGTTGTGTTCTAAGTTTTGTCTAGTTGAGGATTGTATCTTGATGAATATTGTTGCGTTTGCTTTCTCTTAGCGGTCAGGATTCGTATCTGCGCATAGTCTTTACTCTTTCTTTTCCTCCTTTGATTTTTCTCGAAAATACTTCTATTCCTGTTTTAAGAATGCTTATCGCTGGGATATTTGTTTGATAAACTTAATTTCAACATGAGGCTATTTGGGAAAGCATGATTAGTAAGTAATGATATAGATCCTTTATAGTAAGGGCCAAAAGGTACCATCTTGACCAATAGAGTGTTCTTCTCATGTTCATATTCACATTCTTCCTTGGCCATGTATGTTTGTAGATTAAATCCCTCTAAGAAAAGATGGGCATGTGTCCAATTTTATTTCTTTTCTTAATTTGATATCATGCTGAAATATGTAAATTGATTAACATCATACGTTTCCTACAATAAATTTGCAATACAACTGAAATATGGATTGACTTTTAATTAGTGCATAAAGATTTAAGTATGCTTAATAATTTTCTTGTGTCATCCCATCCTTTTACTAAACACTAGAATTAGGAGACTCGTAGGTGACAACCATTCATCTAGTGTCGATAGTGTCATTATCATCTAATAGAAATTTAACTTTTCCTAAATAAGATCTTCTGTTCCTTTCTACTTTAATCCAAAAGAAACTAAGGATAATGTGGATTAGAACCTAATGACGTTCTCTTTTAGCAAAGCAAATAATTCATCTAGTTTCTCTATCGTCTAATTCATATGACATGGTCACCTAATCTTTAGCTAATTTTGATAAGTTATCTCCATATAGAAGATTAATTTTGTTTTTCTTCTTTGGTTGATTATTTGTTAACTACCTGTAACTTCCTCTATTTTGGTCGAACTTGTTATTTGAACAAATACAAAGGTGTCTTATTATTTTCAATGGGCTTTTGATTACTTATTAGGATCGATGTCTCCTTGCTTATAAAGTTAATCATGTATTAATTTTCTTCATTTTTTTATGTGGTTGATCATGTATTAACAGCTATTAGTTTTCCTATCCCGGTTGATCATGTCTTGACTTCCTTTACACTTTCTCCTCTTCCTTCTTCTATTAATCATGTGTTAATAAGCTTCGTCTTTTCTTTGCATGAACCCACTTTGGAGTCCAAATGGACTTTTCCTTCCCACATTTCGGAGTGGGCCCATATGGCCGAATTTCTCGAGTCAAACCCGGAGGTCTAAAATCCAAAAGACCGTCTCATGGTGTATGGATACAAGGAGTTGAAAGAAGAAAAGAGTGGGTTAAAATCCCATCGTTGAAGCGGTCAAGAGACTTGAGAGTCTCCGTTTTATTCCATTTATTCATTTGTTTATTTTTGTCTTTATCTATTTAGTTATTCATTTATTTTATTCATGTATTTGAGCCTCGAAGCCAAACTTGTAAACTAATACAGGTGGAGCGATACTCGAGCCAAAGACTCGGAAACTAGATTAGGACAGGTGAAATGATTCAAAAGCCCAATTAGACTAGGACAGGTCTCATTGACTTGGGCCAAATGGCCTAAATCCCTTACTTTCTCCCCTTCCCCCTTTTCTTTACATTTGTTTTCCTTATGTGTTTTGCGAACCTAGTTAAATCCTTAGTCAAGTCGCTAAAAACTGGTTTTGTATAAACACTAAAATATTCCTAAAATCATTTTCTTTTCAAAAAAATCAACTCTTTTCAAGGTTAATCAAAACACGATTTTAAAACAGTCTGGATAACCGCAAATTAGCGAACGTTTTAGGTGCCTAACACCTTCTTAAAACGTTAATAGGAACCATTTACCCAGAATCTCTAACTTAAAATGATTTTTCTGTCTTGTATCATTTAAGTATTTTACTCAGGTTTCTTAATTCCTTTTCAAAATTAAGTGGCGACTCTCTTTCAAAAGTCAAAATTTCTGCAAAACATCCATCTGTTGCAACAGATAATACATAAGTTGCATCAGATGTCTTATTTGTTGCATATACAAACCATCTATTACAACAGATGGTAAATCTGTTTTGACAGCCTTCTGTTGCACATTCAATCAATCCATCTGTTGTAACATATGCTAAATATGTTAGAAATGTTGGACGATCTGTTGCAACAGCTCAATAATAATGGCTTTTATCGAGTCTCAAACCTCTATGAAAAGGTAAGAAGTAATTAGTGTAAAAGAAAAAGTTACGACTTTTCACAGAAAATAAAATGTCACCAGTTTGAATGTAATTAATACAATGGAGCTGAACAGCCCTGCCTTTTGGCCTGACACGTACATATTATATTATAGATCCCTCCTTAATCTTCATTCAACTCTATTTATTTCTTGCATTT
This sequence comes from Capsicum pubescens, assembly GCA_030864215.1. NCBI lineage: Eukaryota > Viridiplantae > Streptophyta > Magnoliopsida > Solanales > Solanaceae > Capsicum > Capsicum pubescens. The sequence goes on along the minus strand of CM061548.1, from coordinate 109,854,540 downwards.
TTTCCTTTCGTGTGACATCTTCAACCACTTTTCTTCAAAGAGCATATTCCTTTCTCGTTGAGGTAAGTTTTTTTCTGGCGTAAATTTACCAGTTGGTCGTATTCGTTGTATTACATTGTGAATATTTTTCTTTACATTTGTCAATTCATACGTGTTCTAGATATGGTTGATCCTTTTTCGGACATTGTTATTCTACGCGACACAGTGCGGGAACTTCAAAGGCTGGTTAATGACCTACAGAGAAAGTTGGTCGCTGTGAGAGAGAGAATGTTCAGAGAGATGCAGAGGCTGATGAGAGCCTTGCTGCTGCGAGTTGATTGGCCGGCTTTCATTAATGATGATGATGATGATAATAATAATTAGAATGTGTTTTTTTTAGCGTATGTATTTTAATTTTTCTATATCTGATCTATACCCAATGTATTTTATTTTTCATTTAATGAAAAATTTACTTTTAGTCAGACTTTGGCGTTTTAATTCTTATTCAATTTTCATTCTGTCTATTTCTTCTAATCTAATACATGTTAACATGTCGACGGTTGGAGGCAATGTTGAATCTATTAGCACTAGCAATTTTGTCTTTTGAGTTCTTTCAACAGATGGACTATGTGTTGGAGCCGATTGGTCATCTGTTGGGTTTCAACAAATTATCCATCTGTTTCGACAGATTTTCATCTGTTGGAGGAAAGCATTCCAGTTGTTTGTGCAACTATTGAGAATAATCGTGGTCTGTTGTATTATTTAGTTCATGTTTTGCCTCATATTATTGATGCACAAGTTATTTAAAAAAAAAAAAAGACATTTTATATATAATAAATGATAACATTAGGTTCACAACAATGAGTTAAATATATAAAAGTCCACAACAAACAAACAAACAACAACACAAGTTTCTGCAATTGCAACGATCATGGTGGATTATGATTCGGGCATGTAGTTCTTTTGTGGCCAGCGCACTTACATATGGAGCACTTGTTTCTTCTTGATGAAAATGATTCTCCAACTTCACGCCTCCTTTTATATGGCTTCCTTCCCAGTTTTATAGTGCTCGGGTCAATATATGGAGGAGGTATTAATCTCCCCATAAGCTCTACTGGAATAACCCAAGATTCTCCGGGAGGCACCGGAGTAATATGCCCACTATATGCCATTTCATATTTTTCCACCGAATAATATTGAGAGGAGTGCTCGTAAACTTTAGGTCCATATTTTTGTCCGTATTGAGCTCGAAGGGCTGCCATAGCATGTGGACAAGGTATTTTGTCCAAATCAAAAACTGTACACGTACAAGATCTTGTTTGAAGATCGACCGTGGAAGCATCACCATGACCGATGATACGGAATTTGTAATCTGCTATTTTATGAGAGAATAACCTATTCCCCAAACTGATGTTCGTTGATATTTTCTTTTTTATTTCGAGAACAAATCGGATTCTTTTTTCTGGGCACTTGAACTGCACACGCCTTTCATTAAAAAAATTGCTATATTTCTCGCTTATTTTTTCAAACATAGCCTTGATGGGAAATTCTCTTTCATCGCCAAACAATGAATTCACCGATTCATGCATGTTTAATGTCATAATATTGTACCTATACAAAAGATTCACTTAGTACAACATCAAACTAAACTTGTAAATCAAATAAGACATTAAATTCATAAGAATGTATCTATTTGCTGGACAGAATGCCCGGCTCCATCTCTCGAAACCAACACGTGCGAGAAATTCTGCTACCTTTGGATTCACATCTGCTATTTGATTGAAATGGTCTAAAAACTCCTCTCTACTATATGCTTTAGTTTCTCTATAAAGAAAGGGTGACGACCCTTTCGTTGTGATAGTTGTTTCAAATGTTCTCTCCAAGATGCCTGATGCAACAACCAAAGTAAGCTGAAGTGAAGAAAAGTGAACCCATCTTTGGAATACTTGGATGCCTATCCGATACAAAACACAACTCTTTGGTATCTTCGACACAACGTCGCAGTTGCTCAAAAAAAATCCATAAGAGGCATCACATGCCTTATCCGCTACACAAAAAGAGACGGGAAAGATGTGATTCTCCCCATCCTGCGCCACCGCCGCTAGCAGAACTCCATTATACCTGCTCTTCAAGAAGGTACCGTCGACGGCTATGTCTTTTCTTAAATGTCGAAAACCTTGAATCCAAGCACCATAGGATACAAAAAAGTACTTGAACCTTCCGTTTTCATCCAAATGCAATGTCGTCTTACTTCCGGGACTTGTGGACTCAATCATGTAACGGTAAGCATCCAAAACTTCATACCCATGCTCGAGTGTCCCCCGAACCAGGTCCTTGGCAATCCCCATGGCCGTATATACCTTCCAATAACTGACTAGGACACCCAAATCTGTAAGGAGTTGATTGGCCATAAGCCTTGTTGAAGGGCCTTTTCCATCAGGGAAACTACTCTTGAAATATTCACCGAGGACCTTTGCCGTGGCGTGAGGATTTTGGCCCGAGATGTGCTCCGAACCACATGTGTGATTCTTTCCATGTTTATGAATAATGAATCTGTCAGAACTTGTGTACTTCACCACTCTCAACCACCACTTGCAGTTCGAATTAGCACATTTGAAGCAAAAGACACTGCTCGAATTAAGCACCTTCTTTATTCTGAAATCTTTTTTCACGCAAGAAATAAACAAAGTTTTAGATAGTTCATTCTTGTCCTTGAATGACATTCCAACAAAAAAGCCGGTCTCGTCGTCTTGAAGATTTCCAGATTGTGTCGATTGAGAAGAACTGCACATCGTATTGGTCGCATCAACGGGCGTAGGTGTTTGATCATCATCTGGAATATTCATGTCTAGATCATCCAACCTATCATCAAATAAGGTTTTTTTTTCTTCTTCTTCTTCTTCTACGTTCTGGTTCTCATTCTCTCTTGTCTTTTCAACCATGTACACCCTTAACACCGGCCTGGTTGAATCACTTAGATAAGAATGCAACCGAACCTGATCGATTATCTTGAAAGGCAGTACCCTCTAATTTTCAAAGGAGCTGTGCATGCAGTTGATGGCGAATTCTTCCGGTTGACAATTCAGTCCACAAAAGCTCATGATTAAGTTCTCAAAATCATCATACGAAACATCACTTTAGACTGTCATAACTATCATCTCTAGCATTTCACCCTCCTTCCAACGACATACATATCGATTGCTCTTCTCGACCCATTTACCATGACAATCCACCCCTATTGTTATTAATCCCTACATTAGTGGTACCTAAATAAAGTCATTTGTTAAAAAAAATTGATAGTGATTTCATAGTGCCGTAAATGAATCCCAACAGATGTGTTATTTGTTGCAACAGATAAGTGATGAGTCGCAATAGATTCTTACCTGTTGGGATTCATGTTACGGGTCTGAATATCTGTTGCAACAGATGAATCGCCTGTTGAAATTGATGTTATAACTATATCACCTTTGAAGCTGATTCCAACATATGAGTGACAGTTTCAACAGATAATTAACCTGTTGCGATAGATGACTTACCTGTTGCAACAGGTTATTAATTTGTTGTAACCTATGTTGGAATCGTTTTCAGGTTCTATTGCAACAGGTAACTAATCTTTTGCAACATATATGTCAAATGTTGCAATAGATGACCCATCTGTTTAAACATAAATCCAATATATCAGTCTTCCTTTGAAATAGATGTCTCATCTGTCGTAACAGATGATTTATCTGTTTAAACAGATGGATTTTATGTTGGATTCATGATTGGGTTCTATCCATTGTTGGAAAACAACAACACAATAGTAGTTACCCAGATGACAGATTCAACTAAAAATCATAATTTGACTTACCAACGTCTCCTATGAAGTAATGTCAAAGTGGAAAGTGATGTTAGAAACAAAATTTAACCTAAGAAATTGGTCAAATAGCAACAGTAGCAGTAACAACAACAAATGGTCAACAAGAACAAGATGAAGATGATAATGAAGTAGAAGATGATGATAATGAAGCAGAAGATGATGAATGAAGTAGCAGCAACAATGAACAACAAAAATCGCTAAGAGAGAGAAAACAACAATGGGTGAGAAGAGAGAGAAAGGCGCCTTTTTTCCCTCTGTTTTTTGTTATATAGGCTAACATTTGGATCAAAGTGTAAATTTAAAAACTTTTGGGTTATTTTCAAACTTTCCCAGCTTTCTTAATCCATAATAAAGTAATTGTCACCTCCATCTAATAATTAAGACTTGTGTCACCTACACCTCATTTTAAAACTCTTTTGTCACCTGTGGCCCAAACCCCCCATAAACTCATTTGATTATGGACATATAATTATTTAATCTCCAACTTCAAAACATTGACCTTTAGGATTTTAACATCTATGTAGGTAAGTTGTTATAAATACCTTAAAGATCATATTGCGCAATTATTATTTTTTACTTCTAAATTTGGTTAGATTATCTCAATCACCTTTCAATTATTTAATTATGGGTCCTATCAGGCATCTATAAACATAAATCAAACACTCTTTCTCCTTTTTTGTGTGTATCAAAATATGACTAGAAAAGGGGTATGTCAGGCAATAAGAAATCTCAATGATGGAAAGAAAAAAAATCAAGATAAAACATTAGTATCACTATGTAATACCCTTTGACTGCTTGAAGACCTGCTAAATTTATCCCCTTGATGAAAACTCGAAGCACTTGAATCGTCATATATAATTAGTTTATTCAAATTAATAGGGCTTGGCATTCGATTTGTTCGGTTTGATAATTTAATATCAGTTTGGTTTTTCGATTTTCGGATTGACAAAAATGACAATCGTAACCAAACCGAAATAAATTCGATTCGGTTTGGTTTCTACAAATTCAATTCGGTTATTTTGGACTTTTATTTCGGTTTTGAAGATTAAAGTACTGAACCTCTCTTTATTATGACTGGACATTTAATATTAATGATTTTTAAAAAAAAAAAAATTCAAACCTATTTTTCATTCCCAGATATAAAGAACTCGACATAGATGAAACTAAATGATATAATCATAAGTTTAACATAATATATAACTTCATTATGCATAAGTTTGCATAAACAGTCGTAACTCGGAAGAGCGATCGCTGCCGGAAAGACCACAGTCAGCACTGCGGGCCCACAATGGTCGTCTGGTCGCCGACTCTAGTGTTGTTGTACAGACGACGATCTCGTCGGCGATCTATGGTTCGATCGATTGTTCAACTATTGGACTGATGTATATATGTTGTTAGTTGTATGTGATGTGCTATTACTTATTAGTTATTAGGGTTGCTATTATATGTTTATATTATATTATTATTTATTAAATATTATATATATATAAAATATATATATATATATATTATTAATTATTTATAGAATTTCGGTTAATCGGTTTATCCGAATTATTTTTTTGAAAAACCAAAGACCAATCCATTTAACCGAATTTTAAAAATTAAAAACCAAAACCGATCCGAAAAACTGAAAAACCAAACCAAAATTAAAATTTCGATTTGATTTTTCGGTTTTTTCGGTTTAAACCAAAATATGCCCAGCCCTACAAATTAAATGGATGTGCTTCCTCTTCTTGATATTGATTTACGTGTTCATAGTCATCCTCAAAATGGTCATTTTGACTATTTTATGACTTTTTTGAAAACTAAATTACCTAAATTAATTATACTTTATGGACGAAAACAAACTTTGCGAGGCTTATTTCTCTGAAAATTAATGGGTTTACAAAAGTATCCATATGAGCATACAGTTCTTGTGAAAATTACAAAGAATGGGAAATTGGGAAAATTCTCATTGCATGCTTTTAAGTTAACGATCTTATATTCATGCCATACTAAAATTGATAGAAAAAGTAAATCTAGAGTTTAATCACATATATAGTTCGATGACAGAAGCTATCAGATTTCTGGTTTAATGCCATACTAAAATGATAGAGTTAAACCCCGTCGTTCTTCATATAGCAAGAAAAAAACAAGGAAATAAATTTGTTAAAAACTCAACTGTTTGTAAGATAATTATAAGCAATAACATATATTATCTTCATAACGCATGAGTGACAAAGTTTACAAGAGAAGCATTATGGAATATTTTCTTAAAATACTCTAATTAGTTATACTTCTCAAATCTAAATTTGACTAGTAATGTATTGAAACTTCAGTTCTTCTAATCTTAGTTCATTAAAAAATGTATTCAATCTGTAAGATTTGGACACTTGTAACCATTAAAAAAGGTTCTGAGAGTTCAACATTAAATCAAAATGCAAGCACAAATATAAAGAGAAGTCTCTATTTCATAACAAAGATCCCAAAGGGACCAAAATACTTGCAACAAAAAAATGAAGAAAAAAAAGATGGGCTTCACGCACAAGAAAGCCTCAGAAATGAACTAGCAAATGATAAGAGGAGCTCGAAACCCCAAAAGTCCTTGAAAACATAACTGCTAGGCATCAGGATAGAGGGGGTGCATCTGAGGCATCTTCACTCTCATTGTCTGAAAGACCCAGAGGGTCATCACTCTCGGAGTCATTTTCGGATAGAGCCTGCTCTAGGGCTTCTCTTGCAGCATTAGCAGCAGCTTCAGCTTCAGTGATAGCCATGGGAAGATCAAGGTCTCCATCTTGGATCTCAAGAAGGGTGTCCACCCGGGTCTGTAGGGACACCCAACAACTGTCCAATTTAGCCACATTCCTGTCATTTTTACGCCTCACTTGCAGTGCATTCAGCCTGGCCTGAAGTCGCGCTCTGTCCATCTCATTTTTAGCACGCAACTCAGCCAAATCTGCCTCTAGGTTGGCCAACCTTTTCTGCAAGGCATGGTTCCTAGAGTAAAGGTAAGCACGTACGTTCTCCCTTGAAGAGAGCTTACCATGTAGCTCCATTTGCCAAGCTTGCATCTTCTCATTCTCAGCCTGGAGCCCAGCATTTTTTGATCGGAGCTCACTTACCTCGGCCTGGAGCACACCAACTGTGGATTTTAGATGCTCCACATCACTAGAGTGGTCTAGAAGCTTATGCGTATGATCGCTTGCTTTTTCTCGAGTGGAGATCGTAAATTGGTGGGTCTATAAGTTAAATGCAGAAAAAAGGAAAAAAAGTTAGTAAAATTATCACGAAAATGTATTTAGATGACTAGTAGTGCCCGTCTTACTTGTTGGATAGAGGTGATCAGCTGAGTGAATAAACTTTTCAAGTCTTGTTCCTCTAACCTCGCCTTTTCCTCAGGCCTAAGGAAGGCCTCAAATAGTTTAGTTGCCATCGAGAAATCATTCAGAAGATCCACCCCTGGATGAATGTCTACCACAACCCGACGATAAGGAGGATTCAGATCATAACCAGGCATACTGGCAAGCTCCATCATCTCCTGGTCACTTGATGACCCTCCAAATGTCTCCAGACCACCGGTTGGAACCCATGCACGAAAGGCTGAACGCTTAAGAACTGTCAGTGATTCAATTGTACCCCTTTGATGTCGGAGCAAACAGGAATTGATCTCTTCGGCGTCTGGTTTGGTAAGATCCGAAACCCTTCTCCTTTTTGTGGAGTCGGGTGTTGCATAATGGGAAAGCTCAGGCCCAAAGTTGGCCCCACATGTATTAGGCAACCTCGCAACGGGCTTTTCGATGGAAAAACCTGCAAGAATCTTAAAAATTAAGAAAAGGCATCAAAAATATAAAACAAAACAATTGGGAAGTGCTCTTTAAGATGCTTACCGTGGTTTTTGTCCCTTAACTGAAGTGTTCTTGTAGATATTTCCTCCAAAGGTTTGTTCATCGGGGATTTTCCACTTCGACATTCCGGCAATGCAATTTCCTTTTCACCCCTCTCTTCTTCAGAAGGAGTCATCGGTGGGGGGCTGTCCGACAAGAATGTGGAAGAGGAACGTTAGGAAGAAGACATATTTAGCCATAGATTAGTAAAATATTTTATTTCTAAATTGTTGCAGTAAAATATCCACCTTGATAGACGCAGGGTTCGTTGTGACAGATTCTCCATGTTATTTTCTTGTAAAATATTGTTGTGGGTTAAAACTTTGAACCTGGTCGAATGAATGTAATAATTATTAGCTTGTAATTATATTTATTAATTTAGATAGAATAGTAAAGTATTTGAAAAGTAATAATTGATATGCACTAATGGTAAAATAAAAGGACAAATAAACAAATTTAAATTATATATAATCTATAAAATAAGGAAAATGGACACCGTTCCATAGACTCCTTAAGACTCGCAATAGAACTTGTTAAAAACATCTAGGTATAAAAACAAGAGAACGAAAGTGATGTTTGAATAATAAACTTTGACAAATAGTTAAAATTAAAGGAAATAAAAAGTACCTCTATGTACAATAAAGATTTGAAGAAGATGACCAGAGAAAAAAAATCAAATTACTTTAGGCGGGTAAGCTATCTTTTGTAGTTCATTGAAAAGATCATTAAAACATACAGTATATGTAAAAGATTAAAACACATTCTATACATTAGAATGAGAGAATTTTGCTCGTATGGGTGAGAGACGAAAGGGCATAAAAAGAGAAAAGTACCTATGAATCTTGAGATATGATGAAAAAATCAGGAGGAAGTACACCTATATTTATAGGACTATGGAACCTTTGAAATAGCATCCTTATTTGATTTTTTATTATTACTTTGAATGGTAACATATTAAATCTATACCATGGATTTTGTGTAACAACTTATAAGTGTAACTAACCTTCCATAAATTTATTTAATTATGGAAGTATAATTATTTAGTCTCCAACTTCAAGATTGTTTTTAAGGTTTTATAAGTACTATAAGTACCTTTGTAATCAGATTGTGCAATTAGTTTCATCTATTTAGGTAAGTTACTAAAAACTTGGTCAAATTATCTCAATCAAATGTAATTTGACCAAATCAGATTATGTTGCCACAAAAGCTAAACACTCTTAATTTATATTCAAAGATAGATACACACTCATATATTCTACTCTTTTATTTATTGTGTTCCGAAATATGATTGGAAAGGGGGTACGTTGGTGTGACACCTCAAACTTTCAAACTATTATTTAAATCATTCCACGTATGAAATTATAGCCAAACCCCATGAATTTGGTTATCCGTAGGTCTAAAGAATAAATTCTATGTGTAGGATGTATAACAGATGTAAATTAAGGTTTAGAACTCTAGCATAAGATTAAGTTGAAAGCTTCTATACCAAACTAACTATAAAACACAAAAATACAACATTAAATTGCTCATATTCACAATGACCAATCCAAGATTCAGCTACAGTTTCTAAATTTAAACAATATCATCTCATTACCCTTATTTCTGCACCTGTAGCATCACAACTATACCTTAATATTCATTTAAGTGTATAAAGTTATCCTCTAAAAGGCTATGAGTAGCACTATATAAAAGGACGTGTGTAAGCTCATCTGAGGTAACTAAGGTTAGAGAGCGAATTTCTAGACGGAAGGCAACAAAAGCTAGTTAAATATGAAACCAGCTACCTTCAACTTAAAGTGAATGATCAAGGAAAATATATTAGAAAATTAGAGGGAGAAGGAAATGGCGTCAAATAAAACTCTGGTTCTTAAAATCTTAGTTCATTTAACATCGCTTCAATCTTCAAGATTTGGCCACTTGTAACCACTAAAAATGGTTCTGCGAGTTCAACCATTCAATCAAAATGCAAATACAAATATATAGAGAAGTTTTCTATGTATGAAACAAGTTGACTAACGTGTTCCAACAAACTATTAGTACAAACATTTACAAGATATAACCCCAACTTCACTAAATCACAATGAACCTTTCAACAAAAGATTACAAGCCTGTGTAACCTAAGGAGTTATAAATTTTAATTCCTGGTTTTTAAATATGTTACTTCAAAATTCAAGTAGCACTTTGTAAAGTCAATCTGCCAATTGTTTTTTTTTTTGCTATGTGAGTGCGTGAGTCACTTCAGTTACTCATCTTATATTTAAATACAACTCTTCAAAGAGTTGTTCTTCAAACCAAATTCCTCAGCAACACATACTCTCATTATAAAGAGTTCTACTTCTTGTGAAAGTCCTTCTTCAATTCAAACTCTTCTCTCTTTAATGTTGAAGTCAAATTTCAATAATTCAAAATTCAAATCTACACATGGTTATGTCCTTTGAGATTATCAGAAGTAACCATATTTGTTTCCTGTGAAGATCTCCAAGTAAATTTGAAGGAAGTTTAGAGGTGAAAATTCCTAATTAACATAATAGAAAAATTTCTTGTGGAAATTTATGAAATTGTTTTGTAAGAAAATTCCTACAAAATTCCCCAGATAAATCCACAAGAACAAATTGTCGCAAGAAGATTTTCATTAATATTTAGCGTATACACCCCATGGAAATCTTCAAATAATGATTCACATGTAAATCGCAAGATACATTTCACAATTAGACAAAAATCTATTTGAAACCTCCAATAATTTTCAAAAACATCATTTGACACAAGTCTAATGTAAATCATTACAAGTGATAAAAAACATAATTCATAACATCCACATCAATAATGTATGATTCTTAAATGATCCAAAAAAAAATATTTCAAACCTGAATCCTCAATAATACTACCAACCATCAGGGTCAGAATCACTTTCATTCACGTTACCAGAGACAACATCGCTTTCATCCATAAGCTTGGTTTTCTTCTTGAGATGATCATTCATTTGAAGATGATTTCTTGTATACATGTTTCTTCAACAAGTCTAATTCCTTCCTCATCCTGTTATTTTGTGTCGCTCATTCTGCAACTTTGCATACAAATCACTATTTGAAGCATTTACCTAGGACTTAATCATCTCATCAAGTTCTTCCGGCAAAGTAGATGTTGATTTCTTAGATGCCCTTACAGTTCAACCTAGGGATCCAAGACCTTTGATTCTTAGTTTTCTCTTTCCACCAACAGATTGCACCCAGATATCCATTTCACTTAATTGAGAAGGCTAACTAGCTGGATTAGTTTCTCCTTTCACAACTGATGCACTTTGAGCAACTAATACCTCTTGTTTCTTTCTTTCAAACTCATCCTGCATAAGAATAAGTTATTTCAGACCAGATATAGTGCCAACAGAAAATATATTATTAGCATAAATTATATTGGATTCTAGTATCAAATATAAGCACAACAAGTAGCAAAAACAAGCAACATGTATTAGCATATAAAGTATCCGAAACCCAAAGTTTGTTCTAGATTATTATGGATATTGAAGCACCAAGGCCACAATGAAATGAGAAGAATAATTTAGGTATTGTCTAAGCAGTATCTTTTATTGAGAAGTCCTGCAATTGTCTAAGTAGTACATTTATTTGAGTTCTGATATATCTATATTGATGAAATACTGAAGTCAGATCACATGTCAGGTTAATTATCTAAGTTGTATCTTTTATTTTATTTTTTTGATTTTCCAATGTCACTCCCCTTTTTTAACTCCGAAAAAAATCGATTTAGGTTCGAAAGGTTTTTTATTATTAAGTGACAAAAGAAAACGATTGTTTCTAAAAGGATTCATTATATTCAAAACTCAGAGTCGCCACTTGGCATAAATCGGGTGTGCCAAGTCACCCGTGGATATCCTTTTTCAAAACGGTTTTGACTCTGTAACACTGATCCGCGAACAGAGATTTCGGTTAAGGAATTCTATTGACCGAGGAGAAGGTGTTAGGCTCCCCTCGATCCCGTGGTTTGACCACGGTCTCTTGATGGAGAGTATCGGCTAATTTGACAACACAAATGAATAAACCACACAAAACACATAAGACAAACAAATTAAACAGAGTTCAAAACCAAAATAAAGTCCAGTCCGGGTTATACAGTCCGAAAATAAAAAATAGCGAAAATGTAAACCTACTCTATTCTAAACTAATCCTAAACTAAACTCCCGTGCTCTACCCGAAGCCTCGTGCCTCGATCACGAACGTCCTCCGGGTACAAAATTCTTCGGGGCATTCCCCGGATAAATCAATACTAATACCTCGGGGCATTCCCCGGCCAAATGAATACATTTTTTTTCAATGTGAGAAAACCAAACCATTCACCCAATTTTCAAACATTCAACAAAATTTCAAATCTTCAACAAAAACCACAAATTCTAAACTTTGCCTATCCAATTCGATGACATTTACATTCAAACACAATAAATCAAAATTTATCCGAATCTAACCTTTTCATCAATTTTTCAATTCCAACCCCCAACTTCTTTTTTATCGATCCATTAAAACATGATCAAGTTCTTTCCTCAAACCTTCGAAGCCGAATCACCAAACATCATGATCATAACATCAATATCAACAAAAATCCAACAAAGCATAATCACAACCATTTCGATAAAAGAATAAAAGGGAAGAAGCGTATTAAAGAAACGGACCTTCCGAGAATGATTTATGATGATAATAAGAGTTAAAGAAGTATGAATCCAAAAGCTCAAATAGGAACCCTCAACAGCGACAAAACCCCAACTCGAATCAAAATTAATCAGTGTCCAAAAAAGTTCCACCGAACGGATTCGAAAAACAATGCAAAGTCCCAATATAAACCAATCAACGTTAGAATCAAACGCCCACAGAAAAATTGAGACCCGAATTTTGGCCTAAAACTAACGACCCGTGCGAGTTCGATCTCCGAGGAGCTACCAACGACAAAAGCTGACTGGAATGGACCGAATTCTAGCTAGATCTTGTCTAAAATTAAGAAAATCGCAGGGATTTGGGGATATTTTGAAGGATGACCAGGTCAACAATGATGACCTGAAGACGATTTCAGTGAAGCACGTATCGCGGATGATGAACTGAAACCGATTCCAGCAAAATGATCGCCGGAATAGTAACCCGAGGCAAGGAAACTCCTTTTCTGTCCGGATATGTGTGTGTTAGTGTGTGCATCTATATGTGAGGAATGAAGTGGGTATGTGTTAGTTCGTATGGGTGAGAGAAAAGTGGAGAAGAAAATCCTCCATGGCTGTGTGTATGCGATCTATGGAAAAAATTATCAATGGGTTCCTTTTTTTCTTTTGCTTCCAGTGGGTTCCTCCTTTTCTTGAGGGTGACAGTGAGTATATCTTCCGAGAATATGCTTGTGTGTCCCCCATTTGCTTTGTGGGCAAGAAATTAAAAAAAAAGGGAGGGGGGTCACGTGGAGAGGGAGTGGTGAGGGTGATGTGTCATTTTCTTATTGGAGAGGGTTGTTAATTGGTTATTAAAGAAGATAAAATTTGTTAAGGGTTGTTGGATTTGTTATTTTGTCATTTTGTGGAGGGATAGTTACACGAGGTAGGGCACGTGGTAAGCTGAAGGTAAACGAATGGATAGATTGAGTCTTTGGGAGGTACAAAATTAGGTGTCTACATCATGCCCCCTTTGAATGTAAACACTAAGTGTTTTCATACAAAGAAGTAGACAACGAGATCAAATTTTAACCCGACCGTTATTCAAAGAGAGAAACAGAAAGAAGAAAGACAACCGAGTCTTGGCGGACATCCTACCTACCCAAGTTATGAGGGAATCAAGAGACAGGTATCTCAAAGGATTGGAGGGAGATGGACTATACCGAGTTGGAGAGTCGAGTGAGTTCCCTTAGAGGTTCCAGTCCTCGGCTTTGTTATTACATTAAAATGAAAATTACAAGTTAAAACACAAATGAAATTACAAAATCCTATCTATAAAACTTCTTTTTTACTTGACTTGAGTTTTTATCACCCTATTCTTCAGGTGGGATCCTGACTTGCAATTTCTTTAAACTTTTTGCTTGGTTTTCAATTGCTTCACTTTGTTGCTCGACTTTCATTTATTCACTCTGCTCTTCAGGCGGGCTTCTAACTTGCCATTTTTGTATTTCTATTTCATCACCCTGTTCTTCAGGTGGGTTCCTGACTTGCAATTTCTTCAACTTCCAATTTCATCATCCTGTTCTTTGGGTAGGCTCCTGACTAGTAGTTTTCTCACCCTGTTCTTTAGGCGGGCTCCTGAAACCAGAATCAAAACTAGAACGAAAATTATCCCAAACAAAGATTATAATAAAGAAGGAATTCATCATTTTTGAAAGTAATGTCCCATTTTCCAGGAGGGTGCTGAACAAAAAGTAAAATCTCATTTTTCAGGAGGATCCTGAACAGAAAGTAAAATTCCATTTTTCTGGAGGGTCCTGAACAGAATGCAAAATCCCATTTTTCAGGAGGGTCCGGAACATAAAGTAAATTCCCATTTTTCAGGAGGGTCCTGAAAATAAAGTAAATTCCCATTTTCCAGGAGGGTCCTGAACTGAAAGTAAAATCCCATTCTTCAGGAGGGTCCTGAACAGAAGGTAAAATCCAATTTTTCAGAAAGGTCCTGAACTTGAAGTAAATTCCCATTTTTTAGGAGGGTCCTGAACTGAAAGTAAAATCCCATTTTTCAAGAGGGTCCTGAACATAAAGTAAAATCTCATTTTTTAGGAGGGTCTTGAACAGAAAGTGAAATCCCATTTTTCAGGAGGTTCCTGAACAGATGGTCCTGAACATAAAGTGAAATCCTATTTTTCAGGAGGGTCCTGAACATAAAGTAAAATCCCATTTTTCCGGAGGGTCCTGAACATAAAGTGAAATCTCATTTTTCAGGATGGTCCTGAACATAAAGTGAAATCCCATTTTTCAGGAGGGTCCTGAACAAAAAGTAAAATCTCATTTATCAGGAGGGTCCTGAACATAAAGTGAAATCCTATTTTTCAGGAGGGTCCTAAACAGAAGGTAAAATCCCATTTTTTAGGAGGGTCCTAAATAGAAAGTAAAATCCCATTTTTCAGGAGAGTCCTGAACAGAAAGAAAAATCTCATTTTTAGGAAGGTACTGAACATAAAGTAAAATCTAATTTTTTCAGGAGGGACCTGAACAGAAAGTAAAATCCCAATTTTCAGGAGGGTCTCGAACAGAAAGTAAAATCCCATTTTTCAGGAAGGTCCTGAACAGAAAGAAAAATCCCATTTTTCAGGAGGGTCCTGAACATAAAGTAAAGTCCCATTTTACAGGAGGGTCCAGAACAAAAAGAAAAATCTCATTTTTTAGGAGGGTCCTGAGCATAAAGTAAAATACCATTTTACAGGACGACCCTGAACAGAAAGAGAAATCCCATTTTTCAGGAGGGTCCTGAGCATAAAGTAAAATCCCATTTTTCAGGAGGGTCTTGAGCAGAAAGTAAAGTCCCATTTTTCAGGAGGGTCCTGAACATAAAGTAAAATCCCATTTTTCAGGAGGGTCCTGAACATAAAGTAAAATCTCATTTTTCAGGAGGGTTCTAAACATAAAGTAAAATCTCATTTTTCAGGAGGGTCCTGAACATAAAGTAAAATCCCATTTTTCTGGAGAGTCCTGATCAGAAATTAAAATCCCATGGATATGCTTTCCAATGACAACTGAATTCAATGAACAAAACTTTGCCCCTGTTTCATCAAAGAAAAATTTTTCAGTTGAAAACTTGGTGGTGGTTTGCAGCACTTGGCTTTCCAGCATCTGCTCCAACACTCGTTCCTTTCATCCTTATTCCGAATCGCTGACACTTGCCCCTGTTTTGTCGCATCATTGACCTAGATCCAGATTGAGGGAAATGAACTCCGACTCAAATAATGAATTTCAATTTTACCATGCCTCTGAGATGTACCCTTTTCCAAATCTGAATGCTCCCACGAACCCAGCAGCCTGTCGGTTGATAGAATTCCTTTGCTTTGTGTTGAATTACGATCATATTTCTTTCATGTGCTGGTCCTTGGCTTTTCCTCATATAATTGGTAAGACTGATAGCATGTTTTGAAATCCTTTGTCGTTTGTTTTGACACAGACTTGACTTAAGATGTAAAGAAACGATGGTGATTTTTATTTTGATAAATGACATAAAAGACAAAAGCATGAATATGTAAATGAAAGAAAAGGGAAATGTCCCTGTTTTTAACAAAGAAGAAAACCTATCTGAAGATGGCAACCAACTCTAATGACTATGACATACATTCTGGATTAAGTTGCCTGATCCTCCTATCCAAACATCTCATTTGTTGTTGAGTTCATGCCTTCACCGTTGCTGCTTCTTCCAACCCATTGGACTCATATATCTCATTCAACTGATGATATTTTGAAAGATTTTTTCCAACAAACCTCTTTCCTTTTCAACTTTCTTTCGAACTCGCCATCGCCTTACGGTGCCCATGAGGGTTTTCACCAACTCTCTCATTGTATTTCTCTTAACTCCCCATTTCCTCATGGTGCCCGTAATAATTTTCACCAGTAAGACTCTTTCATTTTTTATTTCTCTCAACTCACCATCGCCTTATGGTGCCCGCGAAGGTTTTCACCAATAAGACTCTCATTTTTATTTTTTCCTGATTTCTTATGCTTTCTTATGCTGAGGAAGACAAGTAGTACCCCACGATGTATCATTATATCCATTGCATGCTTAGCCTTAATATTATCAAAGATTGATCTGAAGGTCTTTCTTTGGTTGTAACTTGGCTTTCGGATAAGGTTAGAAAAGAATGGCAAGAGGCTCAAACGACACTTGAAGTGGGGGTGGGACTTACAACTTTTGGAATCGACTCTAACAACACATTAACTCATGCCCCAGTTTTTGTCGACTGGGTGGCCCTAAAATCTTTATTTGGTTGGACCGAGCCCTGAATAGGGAAGCCTACGTGTCTCACTCCCAAGAGAGGAGAATCAGGTCGCACGTAGTTCCATGCTTGTTCTTTGTTTTGATTTGGATTTTTTTTTCTTTTTTTTTCTTTTTTTTCAAACTCTTTCTTTTATTCTTATTTTCCTGACATTTATCTTTGAATCTATTTTGATTCCAAAAGAGGGATAAGAAAGAAAAATAAAACTAAGCTCGAACGGGTAAACAAAGGATGATACAATGTTTGGATAGAATAATAAAATGCCTTCATCATATCAATCTTCAAAAATGCAAGTACTAAACATGCAATAAAATCAACAAAGGATAAAATATCATACATAATATCTTTTGACCGCATCAGCATTGATAGCCATTTCAGCCATTTCTGCCATTTTGCCTTCAATATCTGTCAAATATAAGGCTCCATTAGGCAATACTTTCTTCACAATAAAGGGACCTTACCAATTTGGGGAGAAGTTTCCTTTAGCTTCAACCTGATGAGGGAGGATACGCTTTAATACCAACTGACCAACTTTGAAATTCCTGGGTCGTACCTTTTTTTTATACACCCGAGCCATTCTCTTCTGATACAATTGGCCATGACATACCGACGTTAGCCTTTTTTCCTCAATCAAACTCAATTATTCCAGTTGGGTTTTGACCCACTCTTCATCATTAATCTCTACTTCCACAACGATTCGAAGAGAGGGAATTTCAACTTCTGCAGGAATGAATGCTTCTGTCCCATACACCAATAAATATGGAGTTGCCCCTATTGAAGTGCGAACAGTAGTGCGATAACCTAGCAATGCAAATGGAAACTTCTCAGGCCATTGTCTAGACCCTTGTACCATTTTTCGCAGTATCTTCTTGATATTCTTATTGGTGGCTTCCACGGCTCCATTTGCTTTCGGACGATATGGAGTGGAATTTTGATGTGTGATCTTAAACTGTTGACACACTTCTTGCATCAAATGACTACTTAGATTGGCGGCATTATCTGTAATGATCATCTTTGGG
This sequence comes from Capsicum pubescens, assembly GCA_030864215.1. Taxonomy (NCBI): domain Eukaryota; kingdom Viridiplantae; phylum Streptophyta; class Magnoliopsida; order Solanales; family Solanaceae; genus Capsicum; species Capsicum pubescens. The sequence goes on along the minus strand of CM061548.1, from coordinate 109,836,880 downwards.
ATTCCAAACCTACAAATGATGTTGGCGTGAACAAAATCTACCACTGCCTTCTTTGTTACTGACTTGAAAGTTACTGATGCTACCCATTTTGTGAAGTAATCAATGGCCACCAAAATGAATCTATGCCCATTTGACTCTTTCGGCTCAATCGGCCCGATCACGTCTATCCCCCAAGCTATGAAAGGCCATTTACCAGACATTGCATGCAATTCAGTGGAAGAAGAACATATCAGATCACCGTGTACCTGAGATTGATAAAATTTTTGAACAAAACGAATGGAATCCCTATCCATAGTAGGCCAATAATAACCTGCTCTGAGAATCTTCTTAGAAAAGACATAATCGTTCATATGAGGCCCGCATAATCTGGAATGAACTTCAACCATGATTGCTAAAGCTTCTTTTTCATCAACACACCTCAAAATTCCTAGATCTAGGGTTCTCTTGTATAAGATTCCCCCACTTAAGAAAAATCTACTAGCCAAACGCCTAATAGTCCTCTTTTGATCATTGGTGGCATGTGTTGGGTATTCTCCTGACTGGATGTACTGCTTGATATCAAAGAACCAAGGTTTTCCATCGAGCTATTCTTTAACTACATTACAATAAGCATGTTGATCACGACTCTGTATATGCATTGGATCGATGTAGGCCTTATCAGGGTGTTGGAGGATTTAAGACAGAGTGGCTAAAGCATCAACAATCTCATTATGAATCCTTGGAATATGCCTAAATTTTACTGACACAAACCGTTGACATAGCTCCTGCAAGAATTGTCGATACGGTATGAGCTTCAAATCTCGCGTCTCTCAATCGCCTTGAATTTGATGGACGAGCAAATCTGAATCCCCCAACACAAATAGTTCCTGGACTCCCATATCAACAGCTAGCCTCAAACCCAGAATGCAAGCTTCATATTCTGCCATGTTATTGGTACAATAAAATCGAAGTTGTGTTGTTACCAAAAAAGGTTACCCCGCCTCAGAGATAAGAACTGTACCTATTCCAACTCCTTTCATGTTGACAGCTCCATCGAAGAACAACTTCCAACCTGTATCAGCATATATAACAACTTCATCGACACACAACACTTCTTCATCAGGAAAATATGTCTTTAATGGCTCGTACTCTTCATTAATGGGATTCTCAGCAAGATGATCTGCCAAGGCTTAGGCTTTCATGGTGGTTCGAGTCACATATACAATGTCGAACTCGGTAAGCAATATTTGCCATTTTGCCAAACGACCGGTCAGCATAGGCTTCTGAAAGATATACTTTAAAGGATCCATGCGGGAGATGAGATAAGTAGTGTAGGATGAAAGATAATGCTTCAACTTCTGTGCTACCCAAGTTAGGGCACAACACGTCCTTTCAAGAAGAGTGTACCTGGCCTCATATGCAGTGAACTTTTTGCTAAGATAATAAATAGCCTTCTCATTTTTGCCCGTGACATCATGTTGACCCAGGAGACAATCGAAAGAATTATCCATGACCGATAAATATAAGATCAAAGGCCTACCAGGCTCCGATGGTACCAGCACAGGCGAATTTGAAAAGTATCTTTTGATTCTATCGAACGCTTTCTGACATTCTTTAGTCCACTCTACCGCAGCACTCTTTTTTAGCAACTTGAAAATAGGCTCACACGTGGTTTTGAGTTGAGAAATAAACCTGCTGATGTAGTTCAGTCTACCAAGAAAACTCATCACCTCTGTCCTATTCTTGGGCGGGGGAAAATCTAGAATGGCTTTGATTTTTGAGGGATCTAATTCAATTCCCAGACGGCTGACTACAAACCCCAATAGCTTTCTAGACGGAACTCCAAACACACATTTTGCTGGATTGAGCTTGAGATTATACCTGCGAAGCCTTTCAATGAACTTTCTTACATCTTTAACATGGTCAGCCTGACTATTTGACTTAATAATCACATCATCTACATAGACCTCAATCTCCTAATGCATCATGTCATGAAACATAGTAGTCATGGCTCTCATGTATGTTGCTCCAGCATTCTTCAAACCAAACGGCATCACTCGATAGCAATAAGTTCCCCGTGGTGAGATAAAAGACATCTTTTCTGTGTTTTCATCATCCATAATGATATGGTGTTATCCGTCATAGCAATCCACAATAGAGGCAACCTCGTGTTTACCATAATTATATAGAAAAATATGGATATTGGGCAACGGAAAATCATCCTTTGGACTTGCTCTGTTCAAATCAGGGTAATCAACATATACTCGAATTTTCCCATCTTTCTTTGGGATAAGAACAACATTGGATAACCACGTAGGATAATGAGCTACTCGAATGACTTTGGCTTCAAGTTGTTTCATGATTTCCTCTTTGATTTTAATGCTTACATCAGTTTTAAACTTCCTCAACTTTTGTTTCACAGGGGGGAATGCGGGATCAGTTGGCAATTTATGGGCCACTAATTCAGTGCTTAAACCAGGCATATCATCATAAGACCATACAAAAATATCCTTATAATCAATTAATGCTTGAATCATTCCATCTTTTAACTGTGGCAAAGCATATACACTGATTTTAGTTTCCCTAACATCTTCTTGATTCCCTAGATTAATTGGCTCAGTTTCATTCAAATTAGGATTTGGCTTGTCTTCAAACTGTTCCAACTCTTTGATTATTTCTTCTAGTGCCTCTTCTTCATCATATTCCCCTTCTTGCTTCATTATATATTGATTAGCTTGGATTTTAAGATCAGGCTGAAAATTTTGCATGCATGCCATGTCATTAGAATCAACACAAAGAGAACTGTATAAAGAAAAGGACAAAAACAAAATATATTAGACACAAAATAAGGGGGACATTGCATTTCATTTAAAAGGGAAAGATAGGATGGTTTAAACACAAACAACAGAATATAAACAAGCTAAATTCTGAATTACAACCCTGGAATAATTCGGATAAATAGAAAGAAAAACAAAATGAACTACCAAAACTCCCTCCTGATGAGGAGATGAGTGACTTCCCAGTTGTTGATCTAGACCTCAGGACCTATGAACAACACATCCACCTTACTGGTACCCTCTCCTATTTTAACCATGTCAACATCAATCAGCAGGATTTGGAAGTCACCAACTAATTTAGGTTCAAATTCTACAGGTTTCGTGACATCGCTCTTGACAAATGATTCCCTGAGTAGCGGCATTAGGAGAGGGAGTGACCATGTTTCCTTTTTCCTACCCTTGGCCTTCTTCAAATCTTTAGTCGTGGGTTCAAATCCCAGACCAAAAGTGCCCATGTTCTCTCTCGAACATATAGGACGAATGATACCGTGCAGAGACATTCCCAAACCCTTCCCTGGCACAAATCCATATTTCAAAAGCTCACTCACCATCTTAATAGAAGCGAAAGACAATTGTGGTCCGGTGATAACCTGTCCTTCAAGGGTACGATATACTGGCACTGCATCAAAAGTTTGATAGAAAAATGTCTCTTCTACATTGTTTGCTTCAATAAGGGACAAGGGAGAATCTTCATAGGAGGACAAATCCCCTTCACTATGAATAACCATTTCTTGCCTATCATGATCAAACTTGATCATTTGGTGCAATGTAGATGTCACCACCTTGGCCTTGTGAATCCACGGTCTTCCCAACAACAGATTGTAAGAGGAGTCTATATTCAATACTTGAAACTCTATGGTAAACTCAACAGTCCCTATAATCAACATTAGTTCTATTTCTCCAATGGAGTTTGATTTTGCACCATCAAAAACCCTAACCCATACATTGTTGGGCTTGATCCTCTCAGAACTAATATTTAACTCTTACAAAGTAGAAATAGGCCAGATGTTTGCACCTGAACCTACGTCAATCATGACATGAGTGACGTAGAAATCTTTGCACTTCACCATAATGTAAAGACCCCGGTTATGCCCCGTACCTTCAACAGGCAACTCATCATCAGAGAAGCTGATCCGATTGACCTCAAAGATTTTTCCAACCATTTTCTCAAGATGATTTACTGTAATCTCCCTAGGAACATATGCTTCATTTAATGCCTTCAGTATAATATCACGATGTTCCTTGGAATGCAACAACAAAGATAAGATGGAAATTTGAGCAGGGATTTTCTTCAACTGATCTATTATTGAATACTTTGGCAACTTCATCTTTTTCAAAAATTCTTCGTCTTATTCTTCGTTGACCGGATTTTTGATAGATGAAGGTCCACTCACAATTGGCTTGGACTTCCTTAAACTTTCAGGCATGAAGCATCTTCCTGACCGAGTCAAACCCCCTACCTTATCTACATCTTCCACTACTTCTTTCCCCTGATAGGTCATCACAGTCTGCTTATAGTTCCAGAGAACCTTTTTCATATCAACTATCGGAGGTTGGATCACTGGTTTGAGGACAATAGCCGCTGCCAATGCTCCTTTCACCGTCAAGATGGGCTTACCCGGAGCTCCTACCACCGTCAACTTAGGTTTATCCTAACTTAAATCAACATATCATCTGGAACCTTGCACTATGATCAGGGGTTTCTTTGTGCTTTCTGGGGCTTTATCTTCTCTCACTCCTTCTTGTCTTAATGACATTGCTTTCAAAGACTCAGCTATATTCACCGATTTTTCCTCACTGGCCTGTATCTTGACAATAGGCTTATAACACCTTGACAACTCTTTCCCATCATATATCAATTCTAATATATTGGTTTCAGCATATGTTGGCAGCGGATTCTAGTTAATGTTCGAAATCTCTGAGGCCTGGACCAGAATCTAATTTGCATCGATTAAATCTTGTATGGCTCTCTTTAAATGCCAGCATTTCTCGATATCATGCCCTAGCATATCATAATAGTACGCACACCTTAAAGAATAATCGAGATTCCTCAGAGGTGGATTTGAAATCCTTCCTTGAATTGGGCTTAAGACTTTCATCTTTCTCAACCTATCAAACAAGCTAGCATATGACTCCTCAAGAGGTGTGAACTGATTTTTGACCGCCTTCTCTTTCTTGTACTTGGGCCTTGGTTGAAAACCGGGTCTGGAGGGGTTTTGGTAATTTGGTGGAGTTGATGGACGAGTTTTTGGAGCTTGCACGCGCCATTTCAGGTAAGAAGGGGTTTGGGCATATAGCTGCGCGCTATATACTGGGTACGGGGGTGGTGGAATGGAATATAATGGGTTTGGTAGAGGGTAGTAATAGTGGGGAGGAATATATAGATCTTGGGTATAGACTTGGGCTTAGGATTGGGGATAGGGGCGAGGCGGTCTTTTGGGATAGGAATGGGTTCCAGCTACAACGGTCGCCACATCCTCTTTCTTCTTTTTACCTCCAAATGCGCCAGATCCACCTTGAATCGCTTGTGTGGTGGCTTTCAACGCGGTAAAACTCACTATTCAGCCGGTCTTGATTCCGTCCTCTATCATTTCTCCCATTTTGAGGACTTCAATAAAAGACTTTCCCATTGCCGAAAGTAAATGTTGAAAATAAGTCTCATCCTGTGCTTGAATAAAGACCTCTACTAGCTTACTCTCCTTCATTGGAGGCTTTACCCTGGAATCCTGTTCATGCCACCTTATTGCGTATTCCTTAAAGCCTTCAGTGCTTTTCTTCTTCATATTGACCAAGGATTTTTCGTCCGAAATCAGGTCGACGTTATACTGAAAATGTTGCACAAACTCAGAAGCTAAGTCATCCCAGTTGTTCCACTTGTATATATCTTGGTCAACGAACCATTCTGAAGCTAGATCGGAAAGACTCTCGCCAAAGAAAGACATAAGAAACTCTTCCCTTCCCCCTGCAGCCCTCAATTGGTGGCAATAACGTCTCAAGTGTGCCACGGGATCACCGTGCCCAGCATACTTCTCGAACTTGGCATTTAAAAACCGAGGGGAAGGTTGACGTTTGGGAACATGCAAAGATCTTTATAGGAAACACTCTTATAACCTCCAATTCCCTGTAAATTTCTTATGGCCTATTCCAAACTTTTCAATTTCTGCGCTATGACCTCCTGTTCCTCTGTTGCGACAGGTTTCTCCGTATCAAATGGAAATGGAGGTGGCTGAGTGTATCCATACGATTCATTCATTCTCAAAGTAGGCTCTAGGTCATAATACTGACTATCTAAAACCTTCAATACTAGTTCGCTAGAAGACCGCGAAAGCACCGTTGTCGGATGCACAACATAGGTGGGAGCTTCAGGTGGTGGCGAAACTATGAAAACAGGCATTGCTGGTGGCGCCGGCTGAGTCACAGGCCTTGGTTAAGGAACTGCCAGGGGCACACTAGAAGTGCTAGGGTAATATTACCGCGGAGTGAATACTGGTGCGTGCTCCAGTGACTCAATGGGAATAGAGAATTGCGCCTGAGAGAGCGGTGGGAAATTAGGGATATTCCCAAGATTTTCAGGGAGTGTAGAAGGAGGCATGCCACTAGCCCATGCTCGGTGCAGATCTAGCAATTGTTTCCTGAGCCTTACTACCTCATCATTGCGTTCTGAACTTTCTTCCCTGGGATCCTGGTCTAGTCAATGAGCGAATTTTCAATCTCCCTGCTAGCCATGGCAAGCTTTGCTTTTGATCTAGTGAAGTACGGGCGACTAGCCAGAGTGCTGCAAACCTACCACTGTTATCTGAAAGAACACGCTCATCAAAGACAACACCCGTTAGGATTAGGGCACACAACAAGTACGGGAATCACATCGGTAAAACTTCCCTAGATTCATGTTCATTTCTACCAGCCTTTGAGGGTAGTGAGTTTATTTTAACATCATCTCAATTTTTACCTACACGAATTTGCTTCTTTCCTCCAATCCACACCTCTTTTCTTTTGCCTTCATTTCTCCCTTCTTTTGTATATGTTTATGTTTTTCCCTTCCTTCTCTCATCATTCTTTCTTTCTTTTCTTCTCTCGCTATCTACCTTCGTTTTATCATTCTTTATGGATTTTGCTTTTCTTTAAAAGAGGAAAAATAATGAAAAAAAACTAAATAAAATGATTAGATCGAACCCAAAAGTAGGTTGCCTACGTATCATTTTGTACATGAATCAGATCTTGCGTAGTTCTGGCAATGCACACACATAAACACCACAAAGTTGAAGATTTCTTATTATTATTATTATTATTATTTATTTATTTATTTTATTTTATTTTGAAGAAGAATACCGAAAAGGAAACAAATCTGCAACTTCAATAAATTTCATAAAAGAGACGACTAAACAAACTTCGAATCTATCAACTTAAAAACCGATCAACAAAGACTAAAAAATATTCAATACCCAAAATATAACATGCGTAATACTCCTATTGAAGACTTTTAACGTTAAAACAAACTTGTCACCGACTTAAAAAGGACAAATACTACAAGGCAGAAAAGTAAAAGACTCAAACTAAATAAAAGATAGGAAATGCTCCTTCCAACTGGTGCTCTGCATGATGACCCTGGCTGAGATGGACCATCTTGTGAAGATCTCTTTATCCCACCCAAACTTTGTAGCATATCCTGTAAAGACACCCTGATATTTGGGAAGAAGCTTCTGGCCCGTATTCCCGCCTCATGGGGAGTGCACCTGGAAAGATTGTTCTGACACCTTTCTACAGTCTTGAACAAATCTGCTAACTATACACTCATTGTCTCCACTTTGGCCCCCGCACTTTCATCCTGACTATAATCAACAATGCATTCTTCTAGTATTCTTCCTCTATGCTGCACTAGTAATGGCCTGCTGACACCCCGAGGTATAGATTGAAGCCAGACCCCGTATTCCTGAGGGTACCCTAGATTATTTAAACCTACTTGGAGAGTATTCACACCTAGCTGTGTTGCGTGATTCCATAATTCTTCATATTTACTCTCTCCTAAGGCTTGATCCCTAAAATGCTCAACATCCTTCAAGAGATCCATTACTGGTGGAACGTCTTGCAGTCTACCTAATTGGCGCATTACCCTTAGAGGAGAGTACGGTCTGGTGCAATTGATCCCTAACAGAACTAAGAGAGGTTGCATTCGACAACCGCAAAGGATTATTTTTGGACGAAACCAGAGATAGGTCCACAGAATGTTGTCCTCAGATCTTGACTCAAGAAATTTAATCAAAGCATTGACCCCTATTGGCAGCAAGAACTTATCGAAACACATTCTATGATTCATGGATTCCACTCGCTCAAACATACAACGATCGATCACATACGACCTAATCAAAGAAGGAGCATGAAAGTGCTCCATCATCCATAATTGCAATATCAGGTTGCTTCCTTCGAAGAATCTCACCCCTTCTTTTACCTCGGTTAAAGCTTTATATATTTCCACCAAGATCATAGGTACGAGAGTGAATGTTTCCCCTAGTTGTTCATGAAATAAGGCGATCACCACCGTCTGCAAATGAGTATTAATTTGCCTCTCTTCTAATGGGAAGACCAAAATTCCCAACAAGACTAGCGTGAAGACTTCTAGACAACATTTCTCCCAATTCTCCTTAGTTATATAAAATTCATCCCGAAAGTAATCAAAACCATCTGAGGGACCAAACCGAGCTTACAAATAATCAAAGGAGACCGAAGATTGTTTAAGACATGTCAGGTGCTTATTGGCCTTTAAACCATAACCATGAAGAAACCGTATGGGGGAATGAGTCCGCACCCGAATCATCATTTTCTTAATGTAAGGCAGCTTACAGAAACTAGATATCTCTGCCAGAGTGGGCGTCATTTCAAAATTTCCAAACCTAAACACCAAACAACCTGGATCCCAAAAAGTCAATATAGCCTCGATCAGATCTGGGCGGGGTGGGAGTTCTAGGAGGGAAGTGAGAGCGCCTAACTTCTTTGTTAACTCCTGTTGTTCAACGTAGTTAAACATGTCCCACCATTTGATTAACTTTCTGGGCACCTTGACAACCATCATGACTCTAGACTTTGTCGACGGATCCATCCTGTAGTAACACATAGGACATCAACTTGAAAATTCTATAAGAGCAAAAGATTCCCAACCCTTGGGACTTTGTCGCAGTCATATGTCGAAGGGACAGACTACTTTATGAATCCAAATCGCCGAACAGTACCACTGAATAAAATCAACGTACTTGGCTAAGGCAAACTAATAACACTAGATTACGAGGAACAAGACCTAGGCTAAGGCTAAGACAAAGGCTAAAATAAAGATTACTGGACCCACAGAGGGTTGCCTACGTATCCTGCCTCGAGGGACGAGAATCAGGTATGCGTAGTTCGTCCCGATTGGACAATTAACGATTAACTAACAGATTGACCCTAACTTAAGAGACATAACCAAAGACAAACGAATAAAATCTTTTTGGTTTTTTAATTAGACACTTCAACTAAAACTGACACCAACAGTTATGAAGGAAAATCTTTTTGGCATTTTCACTCTATGAAATGTACAAAACTTCTACCATTTTTCATTTTCTTTTATAAAAAATTTTAAAATCTTTTTTTTTGAAATTTTTTAATTATGAATGCATGCTAAAGGAGACAGTGAGAAATCTTTTTGATGTTTTGGTTTTTGAACAAATGAGTGCAGAAAATAAAGAAATCTTTTTGAATTTTCGAATTGTGAAAAACAAAAGGCATAAAGAATACTAAAAGCTACGAAACTCTTTTTTTTTACTCTTTTTTTCTTTTTCCCTTTTTTTTTTAATTTTTCCTGCCACACACTTTACTTCTAACACATGTTTTTCCCAAAATCAGTCTGTCAAATGACCACGTTACCCTCAAAGATGCAACATTTAGCACGTAGAGATGCTTTAGAGGCGAGTCTCCTAAAAAAGGCCAAGTGGGCCCTGCTAGGTCTTCAATATGATGCACATAAGCATGACCTAAAGGTTGACCTACGTTAAGGTTTACTTACAAGGCTGTTCGGGGGAGCGTATGGTCGATAGTGGCTGCTTTGCTTTCCAACTACTCCATACCAGCTAAGGGCTCCCCCCTTAAGATAAGGGTGACTCAACTAGAAGTCGTGTACACAGCGTGTACTACGGACTTATTGTAGAAAAAATGACTCGAATTATGCACATGATGCCAGATATAAAAGCGGTAACACATATGATAAATACTGTAAACAAAGAGCACGAAAACACACAAAAGCGATAACAATAACACAAAGAAAAATCACAAACAATGCTTATACATTCGTAATGCCAAACAAAGCCGATACGACTCCAAAAATAAGCTCGGATTCTGAACTTGTTTTCCCCAGCAGAGTCGCCAGAGCTATCACACCCCCTTTTTAACTCCGAAAAAATTCGATTCAAGTTCGAAAGGATTTTTATTATTAAGTGACAAAAGAAAACGATTGTTTCGAAAATGATTCATTATATTCAAAACTCAAAGTCGCCACTTGGCATAAATCGAGTATGCCAAGTCATCCATGGATATCCTTTTTCAAAACGGCTTTGACTCTGTAACACTGATCCGCAAACAGAGATTCCGATTAAGGAATTTTATTGATCGAGGGGAAGGTGTTAGGCACCCCTCGATCCCGTGATTTGACCACGGTCGCTTGATGGAGAGTATCGACTAATTTGACAACACAAATGTATAAACCACACAAAACGCATAAGACAAACAAATTAAACAGAGTTCAAAACCAAAATAAAGTCCAGTCTAGGTTATACAGTCGGAAAATAGAAAAGAACAAAAATGTAAACCTACTCTATTATAAACTAATCCAAAACTAAACTCCCGTGCTCTACCCGACGCCTCGGGCCTTGATCACGAACGTCCTCTGGGTACAAAATTCTTTGGGGCATTCCCCGGATAAATCAATACAAATACCTCGGGGCATACCCCGGCCAAATGAATGCATTTTTTTTCAATGTGAGAAAATCAAACCATTCACCCAATTTTCAAACATTCAACAAAATTTCAAATCTTCAACAAAAAACACAAATTCTAAACTTTGCCTACCCAACCTACGTTTGCCTATCCAATTCGATGACATTTACATTCAAACACAATAAATCAAAATTTATCCGAATCTAACCTTTTCATCAATTTTTCAATTCCAACCCCTAACTTCTTTTTTATCGATCCATTAAAACATGATCAAGTTCTTTCCTCAAAACTTTGAAGACGAATCACCAAACGTCATGATCATAGCATCAATATCAACAAAAATCCAACAAAGCATAATCACATCACGCATAATCACAACCATTTCGATAAAAGAATAAAGGGGAAGAAGCGGGTTAAAGAAATGGACCTTCCGAGAATGATTTATGATGATAATAAGAGTTAAAGAATTCTGAATCCAAAAGCTCAAATAGGAACCCTCAACAGCGACAAAACCCCAACTCGAATCAAAATTAATCAGTGTCCAAAAAAAATCCCCCGAAAGGATTCAAAAAACAATGCAAAGTCGCAATATGAACCAATCGACGTTAGAATCAAACGCCCACAGAAAAATTGAGACCTGAATTTTGGCAGAAAACTAACCACCCGTGCGAGTTCGATCTCCGAGGAGCTATCAACGACAAAAGCTTACTGGAATAGACCGAATTCCAGCTAGATCTTGTCTAAAATCAAGAAAATCGCAGGAATTTTGGGATATTTCGAGGGTTGAACAGGTCAACAATGTTTATCTGAAGATGATTTCGGTGAAGCATGTATCGCAGATGATGAACTAAAATCGATTTTGGCGAAATGGTCGCCGGAACAGTAACCCGAGGCAAGGAAACTCCCTTTCTGTCCGGATATGTGTGTGTTATTGTGTGCGTCTATCTGTGAAGAACGAAGTGGGTATGTGTTAGTGCGTGTGGGTGAGAGAAAAGTAGAGAAGAGAATCCTCCATGGTTGTGTGTATGCGATCTGTGGAAAAAATGATCAATGGGTTCCTTTTTTTCTTTTGCTTCCAGTGGGTTCTCCCTTTTCTTGAGGGTGACAGTGAGTATATCTTCCGGGAATATGCTTGTGTGTCCCCCCATTTGCTTTGTCGGCAAGAAATAAAAAGGGGGGGGGGGGTCACGTGGAGAGGGAGTGGTGAGGGTGATGTGTTATTTTCTTATTGGAGAGGGTTGTTATTTGGTTATTAAATAAGATAAAATTTGTTAAGGGTTTTTGGATTTGTTATTTTGTCATTTTGTGGAGGGATAATTACACGGGGTAGGGCACGTGGTAAGCTGAAGGTAAACAAACGGATAGATTGAGTCTTCAGGAGGGACAAAATTAGGTATGTACACCCAAGGTATCCCCACAGCCGGCAGCCGTGAGACTAATCCTCCGTTCCTACTGTCAGCGCACTAAGCGGTAGGGAACTGGCCACATAGTTTTTTCCATTCACCAGAAGTGGGGATCGAACCCCCAACCTCTTTCTTAAGGGGTGAGGTGCTGAAACACCACACCAACCCTTGTGGTTAAGTTGTATCTTTTATTGCGAAGTAACGAATCTGTCTAAGCAATACTCTTATTTGAGTTGTGATATATCTGTATATATTGACTTGAATTCTGGGGTTTGAAAGGTGTAAAAAAAATTCTTGATCCTTCGATGATCATGCCTAGAAGATCTGGGGCTTCCAGCCACAAATTACTTCGCTAAACTGAATTCTAAAGAAAACAAGCATAGAAGGGGGCGATCTGATGTTAAAAACTATACAAAATGTCAAAATGAACTAGCAAATAGTTTATGAGACTGACAATTTTTTCCTCTCAATGTCTATGTCAAAGAACTGATTTAAAGAATAGATAACCGACCCCAATCTCAGAGATTTTAAATCAAACAAATATTTAGCAAACAGAGCTAAAAAGAAATTTTTGAAATTGAAGAAGCTAATTTATCTCACAAAGAAAAGAGTGAGAAAACAGATTCTGAAACCGAACAAGCAACTAGAAAACTGAGTAAATGAAAACATACATAGGTGACTTCAGCTTTTATCACTTTTCTTTTTATGAGTTTGATAATAAAATTCTGAAATTGAAGGATTTTTTCCAGTTGCTTCTTTCTACATTCAAAAAAAAAGATATGTATGTTATCAATGTTGAATATGATATTAGTTTCTTGAAATAAATATATTTAAAAAGATTTATCATTACCATTCTCTTATAGATCAGTCGATGAGGTACACAACCACTTGTATGAAGTGATGCACCAGTATTTGAGTCACGATTTTTTTTATTTTTTTCGGACTTATTCTTGAATTCAAGAGACTCCCTGTACTCCGTCATCTCCTTGAATGTTGCATCCCCCATCCATTGTGGTTTTCGAGGCAAATTTTTTCGAACATGTTGAAAAAGTCGGTTCATATTTGAAGCTGCCCTTTTATTAAAATTAGACCATATAGCATCATTATAGTGAGGAAGCCATTTAAATTTCTTCTGCATATATCAAATGAATACCATATTCGTCATAGAGCCCCACACTTAAATTTATACATGAATCATAATTTATAAACTTTTTTACCTTGAATTCCTCAAACCACATCTCGCGAGTAGATTTTGGAAACTTCTTCCACGAAGGTCTAACCAATTCAAATTTACTACGAATGCAACTTGCAATACCATCAATAACTTCCTTTTGAGGATCAAACCTACATAAAATACAGTAATTTTCAAACATGTACACATATAAATAGTCCACCTAGATATATGTATAAGTTAGTCCTATTACCCATCCTCTTCAGGTACAATCCATATTTGATGATCATTATCTACATTATCAACTATACCAGATGAGGTGGCTGAATTCCTATTGGCCGATTCAGCTGCAAGTATTTTCAAAATTAAGAAAATGCATCGGAAATATAAACCAAAACAATAGTGAAGTGTTCTTATAGACACTTACCGTGGTTTTTCCCCTAAGACTTAAGTGTTCTTGTACGCACGATCTCCAAAGATTCGTTTATAGGGGCCTTTTCCCTTCGACTCTCTGGTTGTACAATATCATTTTCACCCCACGCTTCATTGAAAGGACGTCTTGGTTGGCTGTCCGTCAAGGATGTGGAAGATGAATGTTAGAAAGTAGACATATTTAACCATAGATTAGTAAAATATTTCATTGCTATTTTTTTGTAGTGATTATTTGATGTTACTAATAAATATAATAAGTCAAGTAGCCACCTTGGTACAAACATGGTCCTATGTGACATACTCCTGAAATTATTTTCTTTAAACATGTGTGAGAACCAATTCTGTAGTGGGTATTGGTCCCTTTGAACCTAATCAAATGAATGTACAAAATATTTAGCTTGTAATTATATTATTAATTTAGACAATATAGTAAACTATTTGATAAAGTAATTAATAATTTATATGCATTAATGGTAAAATAAAAGGATGAAATAAATAACCTTAACAATTTGATGGTTTGGAGCCCATAAGGAACCATAGAGACGTTGATTTTGGTATTGTTGTTGTTGTACAGGAGGATCAGGGGAAATAGTATCACTTGATGACTCAGTTGCATCAAAAGTTGAGAGAACATTTCTTTCAGCATTTTTTGGGCTCTGAAATAATTTTAAACATTTCTATATTATTAATTTAGACAAAGTAGTAAACTGATTGATAAAGTAATAATCTATATGCATTAATGGTAAAATAAAAGGATGAAATAAATTACCATAACAATTTGTCTTTGCCACACCCCTTTTACACCAAAAGAATATTTTAAGGTTTGAAAGGGTTTTAATATTAAGTGACAAAAGATGAGAATTTGTTATGAAAAAAAGATTATTTATATTAAAACTCAGAGTCGCCACTTGGCATAAATCAGGTATGCCAAGTCACCCTTGGATATCCTTTTTCAAAACGGTTTTGACTCTATAAAACTGATCCACGAACAGAGATTCCGACTAAGAAATTTTGTTGAACGAGGGGAAGGTGTTAGGCACCCTCGATCCCGTGGTTTGACCATGGTCGATTGGTGGAGCATATCGGCTAACTTGACATTAAAAATGTATAAACCACACAAAACACATAAAACAATCAATCAAACACACAAAACAGTCCAAAACATGGTGTTCAGTCCAATTATACAATCCAAAATAAAATAAGGCAAAAAATAAATCCTACTCTAACCTACACTAATCATGAACTACGCTCCCGTGCTTTACCCGATGCCTCGAACCTTGATCACGAACAATCTTCGAAGACATAATACGTCGGGGCATTCCTCGATGAATAAATACATGAAACCTCGTGGCATTCCCCGGCCAAATGAATACACTTTCCAAATTCGAGAAAATCAAATCATTCAATGAAATTTCAAACATTCAACAAAACCACGAGTCCTAAACTTCTCATACCCAAAACCTACAATTTTCCTACCAATCCTCGATATAAAACATGGTACTCTCGAAGCTCAACATCAACAATGAATTAAGATACCATAATATTCACTTTTTACCGATTTTTCGATTCCCTCACCAAAATTCCTTTTAATCAATCGCACCATTAAAACTAATCAAATTCTTTCCTCATACCACCGGAGTCACATCACCAAGCACGTGATCATAACATCAACAAAATCAAACAATTACAATCACCCAACACATAATCATAGCCATTTCAACAAAATAAAATAAAGAAGAAAGTACAGGAGTAAAGAGATAGACCTCAAGAGCTTTCGATTGATTTTAATAAGAGAAATAAGAGCCGCTCCGAGAAAATTGATGAACACCAATCAAATCCCGACTCTCCAAATCAGTCGAGAAATAGTTCAAGAACGCAACAACTTCAAATTCTAATCCAAAGAAAATATATCAAAAGAAACCAACGAAACCAAAATTCTGGCGAAATCCAACGGCAACAGAAGACGACAACGACAGGGGGATCAACGGATTCTCATCCAAAAATCAAAAGAAAAGATGGATTTTGGGGAATTTTGAAGGTTGGACAGGTTTACAACAACGAATTGAAGACGTTTTCGGCGAACTCAACGGCGACAAGAACAACAAAAATGGATCAAATTCCAGAGATATGACATCGAATTCACTGTTCCGAGAACTTCTCGACTAATTTTAGTCTATCGTTTTCTCTTTTCCTACTCAAACTACAAGGATCGACCTTTCTTGCTTTTAACTCCAGTGGGTGTACATACTGTGTGGATGTAAAATTTTGTGGAATGTGATGGTTAGAAGCTCATCGTGAGTGTGTGATGGTGTATCTTGAGAGTGTGAGGTGTTTGTGTATTGCGTCAATGGTGGTGTTGTGAGAAAGAAACAAAAATGGTGTTTATGTGTGTACTCCAGATGTGTGTATATATCTATCATAATGAAAAATAGTGTCTATCTCCATTCTAATGGTGAGGTATGAGTGATTTAGTATGAATTATTGTGTGGTCCCCTCAAAAATAGAAAATCCTGAGGGTGTATATTATTCTGTTATCTGTGGGGTCCTTTTTTGTCTTGGTGTGATGTTTTTTGTTATGAGTTTGTTACCAATAGAAAAAAGAGTAAAAGGGATACGTGGGGTATGGGTTTGGTAGGGTAGTGAGGTAGGAGGTGGGGTAGGGTAGGTTGTTAGGATGAGATAAAATTAGTTAGGAATTTTGCTAAGTGTTGTTATTTTTTGTATTTTTGTAGGAAATAATCACACGGGTGAAGGCACGCAGTAAGATGGGGTGAAATGGTAAAAATACTTCGGGGAGGGAAAAAATTACGTGTCTACATCATGTCCCTCTTTGCATGTAAACACAAAGTGTTTTCATACAAAGAAGTAGACAACAAGACAGAATTTTGACCCGACCATTATTCAAAGGAAGAAACAAAAGGAAGAAGGACAACCGAGTTGGAGAGTCGAGTGAGGTCCCATCGAGGTTCCGGTCCGCGGCTCTATCATTACATCGAAAATGAAAACTTCAAGTTAAAACATAAATGAAATTACAAAATCCTATCTATGTAGCTTCTTTTGGACTCTTGACTTGAGTTTCATCACCCTATTCTGACTTTGCAATTTTTTTTTAAACTTGTTGACTACTTTCAGTTTCATAAACCTATTCTCTAGGTGGGCTCCTGACTTGCTATTTTTCAATCTGTTGACTTTCAATTTCTTTACCTTGTTTTTTGACTTTCAACTTTTTCACCTTGTTGTTTGACTTTCAACTTCTTTGCCATGTCTCTTGATTTTTCATTTATTCACCCTGTTTTTCAGGCAGACTCCTGACAAATAAAAACTGACAAGGAAGTGCGTCCCCCAACAAATGCCACTTGAATTACCCAAGGAAATGCGTCTCCTTACAAATACCGCTTGAATTACCAAACAAGGAAATGCGTCTCCTTACTAATGTTGCTTGAATTACCCAGATAAGGAAGTGCGTCTCCTTACAAATATTGGTTGAATTACCCAGATAAGGAAGTGTATCTCCTTACAAATATTTCTTGAATTACAAAACAAGAAAGTGCGTCTCCTTACAAATGCTGCTTGAATTACCAAAACAAGGAAGTGCAGCTCCTTACCAATGCTACTTGAATTACCTAAACAAGGAAGTGCGTCTCCTTTGGAAGTGAGTCTTCTTATGATACCACTTGAATTACCAAACAAGGAAGTGCATCTCCTTACCAATGCCACTTGAATTACCGAAACAAGGAAGTGTGTCTCCTAACAAATGTCTCTTGAATTACCCAAACAAGGAAATGTGTCTCCTTATCAATGCCGCTTGAATTAAACAAACAAGGAAGTGTGCCTCCTCATAAATGCCGCTTGAATTACCCACACAAGGAAGTGTGTCTCCTCACCAATGTCGCTTGAATTACCAAAATAAGGAAGTGTGTCTCCTTACCAATGCTGCTTGAATTACCCAAACAAGGAAGTGCATCTCTTTACAAATATTTCTTGAATTGTCCAAATAGGAAATGCGTCTCCTTACAAATGTCACTTGAATTTTCCAAGGAAATTCGTCTCCTTGACAAGGAAGTATGTCTCCTAGAGATCTTGAATTATGAGCTTTACCATGGTTTTGATTACCAAACTTGTGCAACAACATTGCCTCTTGCATTTGTAGAAGTGAGAAATTACGGTCTTTGATGTTTAGGCTCCAAAATCCTTGATCTGAATGTAACATGTGTTCCTATTTCATACAAAGAAAACTTGTGAGTTTAAAACATGGTGGCTGGTTTATGGCTTTAGCTTTTGCGGCAATCGCTCTTGCCTCCGTCATATTTAACCTTGCTTCCAACCATTAGCATATGTCATTAACATACTGCATCATTGACCAAACTCAGATTATCAAGAGTGACTCTGAAACAACTACAGTATCTCTGCTTTGCCATGCTCCTCAAATAAACCCCTTGAACCTTGGTATTTCCATAAGTTTTCAAACTTATCTGTTTGACAAAATTTTCCGCATGCCTTATTTCGGCTCACAATCATGTCTCTTTCATGTGCTAGCTTTTGTCTTGCTTTGTGCAATTAGAGAAGCTGGTAGCTAGTTTTGAAATTTTTTCTCACTTATTTTGGCATAGACTTAACTTAAATACACGAGAAAAATGACAATGATTTTTTGGATAACTGACTCAAGAAAATAAAATTAAAATAAAAATAAAGAAAGGAAAGAAAAGACCATGAATGTCCCCATTTTAAACAAAGAAATGAAAAATTTATCTAAAAATGACAGTCAACTCTAATGATTATGCCATGCATTTTGAATTAATCTGCCTGGTCTTTCCATCCACACTTTCACCAATTGTTGTTGAGTCAATGGCCTTGAAAATGAGTTGCTTCATTAGGTCAATTGCATTTAAGACCTCATTCGGCTAGTGACACCTTGAAGGGTTTTTGACAACAAGCCTCTCTCATTTTCTTTTTCTCAGTTTACCATTCCTTTATGGTGTCTGTGAGGGTTTTTCACCATTGAGACTCTCTTATTTTCATTTCTCTCAACTCACAGTCGTCTTATGGTACCTGTGAGGGTTTTCATCAATAAGACTCTCTTATTTTTATTTCTCTTAACTTACCATCGTCTTATGGTTCCCATGAGGGTTTTCACCAATAAGACTCTCTCATTTTTATTTCTCTCCCGATTCTTATTGCTGGGGAAGACAAGTAGTTCCCAAAATGTGTCATCGCATTCATTGCATGATTAGTCTTAACATTCTCAAAGATTGATCTGAAGGTCCTTTTTTGGTTGTAACTTGGCTTTTGAATAGGTTAGAAAGAAAGGATGGCATGTGGCCCAAACGACACATGAAGTGGAGTACGACTTACAACTTTGGGAATCGAATCAAACAATGAGGATTAACTCATGCCCCAGTTTTTTTTGACTGGGTGATTCTAGATTGTTTATTTGGTTGGACCGAGCCCAGAGTAGGGCAGCCTACGTATCTCACCCCCGAGAGAGGAGAATCAGGTCGTGCGTAGTTCTGGCAGCTTGTTCTTTCTTTTGATCTGATTTTTCTTTCTCTTTTTTTTTATTAGATCTTTTTCTCTTTGGGACTTTTCTGACTTTATCTTTCTTAACACTCTCCTCTTTTTTTCTTTTTGACATACTTTTTCTCTCATTTCTTTTTTGAAATTTTCTGACTTTGTTCTTTTGCTTGACACTTTTTTTTTTTGAGTTTTGCTGACTCCATCTTGATTCCAAAATAGAGGTATGAAAGAAAATAACATTAAGGCTCAAATGGGGTAAACAAAGGATGACACAATGTTTGGATAGCAGAATAAAATGTCTTCGACATATCAATCCTTGAAAATGCCAGTACACATCATGTACTATGAAAATGAAAGATGAAGATCATTTGTGACATCTTTTAAGCATTAACTTTGACTGAGTCTGTCCGTCACTACTTCTTCTGCGTTTTTCTAGCATACAATTCCACTTTTGTTGCATATTCCTCACATTGAATGACTCATGATTTTGTGGAGCTGATTTTCGTTCTGTTCACGCAGCCACTATTTGACCTAATTGAGACATTTCTTTCAATTGATGACCAAGTTATTCTTGTGATTCTCAAAATAAGTTCCTTAATTTTCAAAGAAGGCCTCAGCACTCTACCTATTTCCTCAGATGTTCTCTTTTACTAACTTAAACCTCTGATTCAATATTTCATGGTTAAATTGGATTTTAAGATCTGACTAAAAATTTCGCTAGCATGTCATATCACTAGAATCAACATAAAATGCACTATGTGAAGAAAACAAACAAACAACATATATTTGAACACAAAGGGAAAAAGGGACACTCTATTTAATTGAAATAAAATATAGAGGGTTCGGACATAAACGACAAAGGGACAAAACAAGATAAATACCGAACTATAACACTGAAATACTTCAAAAAAATAGAAAAGAAAACTAAACAAACTACCAGACCTCTTCCTAGTAGGGAGAGGGGTGACTTCTCAATTGCTCAGCCTGACAACTTAACCACTAGTTTTCCTATCAACATGACTGGATCTTCCCTCACTATCAATGTTCTGCACCATAATTGATCTATCTTGAATCATCTTTTTAATTTCTCTTTTCAAATCTCGACAATCTTCAATACTATGATCCTGAGCATCAGAATGATACGCACATTGTGCATTAGGATCAAAATTTCTTAAATGCCGAATAGGAGTGTGCCCAAGGAGAGGATTAATCATTCCCCTCTGTCTCTATCTCTGGGATAAACTGGCATAGGATTCCCCATTAGGAGTGAAATTATCCTTTTCCTTCTTTCTCCTTGTGAACTTTGTCCTCGGATGAAACTTGGATTTAGAGGTTCCTTGGTAAAATTGTAGGGGTCGAGGATGATGTTGAGGGACAGATGCATACCATTTTGGATAAGAAGACGGATGGGTACATAATTGTGCATTGTTCAAAGGACATTGAGGAAGTAGACTGAAACTCCTTGGATTTGGAAAAGAGGAACCTTGTTGAAGATGAGTAAGTGGATTTGATATGTAAGCTCGATATTGAGGCTGAAAGTATTGGTGAGTTGGACCACTTAAACTCTGCTTTGGTCCTGGCATGAAAAAAGGTGCATTTTCCTTCTTCTTTCCTTCAGTTTCCCTTGATTGATTGCAATATTGTCCTAAATGTTTCAAAGAATCATGTTGTCCACCAAGCTCCTCAAATTTTGATGTCTCAAATCTTGGAGGAAGGTTAACACTTGACAATATGCCCCAATTTTTGTATGAAACATCTTCATAGCCTACAAGTCCCAAGGAACTTTTTGTATCATTTTCTACACTCTTAACTTTCCCACCCATTTCCTCTGGCTCTTCTAGCATGCAAGGCTTCTTAGTAAGAAATTTTGGCGGTCCACTTAATTCAACGGTAGGCTCAAGAGTATAACAATGATCATCAAGAGTATTGAACATGGATTCACTAGTGGACTGGGGAAGCACAATCGTTGGATTGATAGCCAAAGTGGAAGCCTTAGTAGAAGGTTGAGCAACAAAAGCACAGACAGTATATGGTGCTATAAATGTGGAAGACTTATACTGAGAAGCTAAAGAAAGAGGGGTGGCGGTATTGAGGTGCATTTGATGTGGAATGGGTTCTGAGGCATGCTGTGGTGCATCAACAACATAAGGAAACTGACTTTGCAATTTTGGTGAAAGATTCAAGGTATTTGCAGGGTCAAAGTAAGGAACGAAGGTGGAGGCAGCCTACTGGCCCAAGCTCGGTACATTTCCATCATTTGTTGTCTCAGTCTCAAATTCTCTTTCTTTAAACTCTTAATTTTCTGACTCTTTGTTTCATCCATAATGTCACTCTATATATCCTTGTTGGACACAACTAACCCTCCCTTGGATTTGGTGTGATATGGAGGACCAGCCAGGAAGACATAAACCAACCACCTTAAACTAACTGAACAAGAGGCAACAAATATGTTAGAGTTCAACATTTTCTTCAAAACCTTTTTTTTTCTTTTAGAAAAGATCATCGAACCCAAGAAGGGCGCCTACGTATCTCACCCCGAAAGAGAAGAATCAGGTGTGCGTAGTTCGTGAAGTTTTACCAAAATGGTCAATTAAACTTTTATCCTTTCTTTTTTCTTTTCTTGAAACTTTAAAAAGAGAACAAAATAACAAATTGTCAAAAGAATAGACTTCTTTTGCATTTTTCACGTTTAAAATTCCTATACAAAATGAAACCTATGATTACAAAAGAAAAATCTTTTTGGATTTTCAATTTTGAATTTCATATGAAAATGAAACTTAAACCTATTAAAGAAAAATCTTTTTATAGTTTTGTTTTAAAGATGTATATGAAACAGTTACTCTAAATAAAGAGTGAAGAAAATCTTTTTGAATTTTTGAGATAAGATCAACCAAAAATGAAACCTACGACTATTGAGGAAAATATTTTTTTTTGTGTATTTTTATTTTCAAGACATGTATGAAACACCTACTCTAAATGAAGAGTGAAGAAAATCTTTTTGAATTTTTTAAATAAGATCCCCGAACGAATAATAGGTTGCCTACGTATCTCACTCCCGAGAGAGGAGAATCTGGGGTGCGTAGTTCATTTAGATTGGACAATTAATAATTAAATAATAGATTGCACCCTGACTTAAGATACGACCAAAGACACACGATGAACAACATAATAAAATCTTTTTTTCAGTTTTCAATTTGACACTTCACATAAAAAATGACACCAACAGCTATGAAAGAAAATCTTTTTGGAATTTTCGTTATATGAAATGTACAAAACTTCTACCACCTTTTTTTTAATTTTTCTTTTATAAAAAGCTCCTAAAAAAAATCTTTTTGGAGTTTTCGAATTGTGAATGCTTGCTAAATGAAACAAAAGGAAAATCTTTTAGATGTTTTTTTTATTTTTGAAAAATGAGTGCAAAAACTAAAAAAAAATCCTTTTTTTTTTGAATTTTTGAATCGTGGAAAACAAAAGCCATAAAGAACCTAAAAACTACGAAACTCTTTTTTGATTCACCTTTTCTCTTTTTTTTTCTTTTTTTTATTTTTCCATGCCTACACACCTTTCTTTAATTCTAGCACATGCTTTCCCCAAATCAGTTCGTCAAATGACCCTGTTACCCTAAAAAATGCAACAATTACCACGTAGGGATGCTTTAGAGGAGAATCTCCTACAAAGGACCAACTGAGCCCCGCTAGGCCTCAATATGATGCACATAAGTATGACCTAAAGGCTGACCTGTGTTGGGGTTTACTAACAAGGCCATTCGGGGAAGCATATGGTCGATACTGGCTGCTTTGCTTTCCACCTACTCGATACATCCAACGGCTTCCCCTCCTAAAATAAGGGTGACTCAACTAGAGTTTGTGCGCACGACGTGCACTCCGAGACTTGTTGCAGAAAGAATTGACTCAGGTTATGCACATGATGCCAGATATAAAGCGGTAACACATAAGAGAAAAACTATAAACACGTATCACTCAACAATGATAAAATAAACAACAAACGATAACACAAACAATGTTTATGCATCCAAAATGTCAAACTAAGCCGATACAACTCCAAAAATAAGCTCGAATTTTGAAAAATCCCCAGCAGAGTCGTCAGAACTGTCACACCCCTTTTTACATCAAAAGAATATTTTAAGGTTTGAAAGGGATTTAATATTAAGTGATAAAAGATGAGAATTTGTTTTGAAAAAAATACTATTTATATTCAATACTCAGAGTCGCCACTTGGCATAAATCGGGTGTGCCAAGTCACCCTTGGATATCCTTTTTCAAAATGGTTTTGAATCTATAAAACTGATCCACGAACAGAGATTCCGACTAAGAAATTTTGTTGACCGAGGGGAAGGTGTTAGACAACCCTCGATCCCGTGGTTCGACCACGGTCGCTTGGTGGAGAATATCGGCTAAATTGACATTACAAATGTATAAACCACACAAAACACATAAAACAATCAATCAAACACATAAAACAGTCCAAAACATGGTGTTCAGTCCAATTATACAGTCCAAAATAAAATAAGGCAAAAAATAAATCCTATTCTAACCTACACTAATCATGAACTATGCTCCCGTGCTTTACCCGATGCCTCGGACCTTGATCACGAACTATCTTCGAAGACATAATATGTCGGGGCATTCCCCGGTGAATAAATACATGAAACCTTGGGGCATTCCCCGGCCAAATGAATAAACTTTTCAAATGCGAGAAAATCAAACCATTCAACGAAATTTCAAACATTCAACAAAACCACGAGTCCTAAACTTTGCCTAACAAAAACTTACGATTTACCTACCAATTCTCGATATAAAACATGATACTATCGACGCTCAACATCAACAATGAATTAAGATACCATGATATTCATTTTTTACTGATTTTTCGATTCCCTCCCCAAAATTCCTTTTAATCAATCGCACCATTAAAACTAATCAAATTCTTTCCTCATACCACCGGAGTCACATCACCAAGCACGTGATCATAACATCAACAACATCAAAAAATTACAATCACCCAACACATAATCATAGCCATTTCAACAAAATAAAATAAAGAAGAAAGTACGGGAGTAAAGAGATGGACCTCAAGAGCTTTCGATTGATTTTAATAAGAGAAATAAGAGCCGCTCCAAGAACCTCGATGAACACCAACGAAATCCCGACTCTCCAAATCAGTCGAGAAACAGTTCAAGAATGAAACACTTACAAATTCCAATCCGAACAAAATATATCAAAAGAAACCAACGAAACCAGAATTCTGGCGAAATCCAACGGCAACAGAAGACGCTAACGACAGGGGGATCGATGGATTCTCGTCAAGAAATCAAAAGAAAAGATGGATTTTGGGGAATTTTGAAGGCTGGACAGGTTGACAGCGATGAATTAAAGACGATTCTGGCAAACTCAACGGTGCCAAGAACAACGAAAATGGATCAAATTTCGGTGAGATGCCGCCGGATTCATTGTTACGAACACTTCTCAACTAATTTCAGTCCATCGTTTGCTCTTTTCCTACTCAAACTTTTGGGATCAACCTTTCTTGCTTGCAACTCCGGTGGGTGAGCATATTGTTGTGGATGTAAACCTTTGTGGAAGGTGATGCTTAGAAGCTCATCGTGAGTGTGTGATGGTGTATCTTGAGAGTGTGAGTTGTCTGTGTATTGTATCAATGGTGGTGGTGTGAGGAAGAAACAAAAATGGTGTTTATGTGTGTACCCCAGAGTTTTTCGTGTCTCCCCTCTATTGTATATGTGTGTATATATCTATCATAATGAAAAAATGGTGTCTATCTCCATTCTAATGGTGAGGTATAAGTGATTTAGTGTGACTTATTGTGTGGTCCCCTCAAAAATGGAAAATCCTGAGGGTGTATATTATTTTGTTATGGGGAATATCTGTGGGCTCTTTTTTTTCTTTGTGTGATGTTTTTTGTTATGAATTTGTTACCAATAGAAAAAAGAGTAAAAGGGATACGTGGGGTATGGGGTTGGTAGGGTAGTGAGGTAAGAGGTGGGGTAGGGTAGGTTTTTAGGATGAGATAAAATTAGTTAGGAATTTTGCTAAGGGTTGTTATTTTTTGTATTTTTGTGGGATATAATCACACGGGTGAAGACACGCAGTAAGATGGGGTAAAATGGTTAAAATGTTTTCAGGGAGGGACAAAATTACGTGTCTACAGTCTTTCTGGAGCCCGCAAGGAACCATAGAGACGTTGATTTTGATATTGTTGTTGTACAGAAGGATCAACGGAAACAGTATCACTTGATGACTCAGCTGCATCAAAAGTTGAGTGAACATATCTTTTAGTATTTTTTTTGGGCTCTGAGATAAAGTCTCCTCATTTGACGACATTCTTTCAAGGATTTCCTGTGAATAAATTGAGAGTCACGAAACAGAGAAAAAGATATACTTAGTCTCGTCTCAATTATCATGTAAACAAGATTGGAATGCCAAACATAATTTTTATTTCTTGCACATCAATGATCAATGGAGGCTCTTTAATTTATTTATTTTTTTTTAAAATAAATTATTATCATTGTGGTAACGTACAAGTTTGTTTCACTTCATTATAGTTCTTACAGATATAAAAAAAATATTTTCTTTTACAATCAAAAAAAAATAAAAAGGAAAAAAATTGCTAGAGTATATGTGAGAAATGAAAGGACAAAGGGAGAAAAATACCTTTTAGTCTTGGGATATGATTAAGAAATGGGGAGTAAATATGTCTGTATTTATAGGTCTTGAAACTTTAAATGTGAAAAATGGTAAAAAAAATTGCACCCTTATTTATTTTATTTTTTTTACTAATTATATCATGGCAATGGGAAATGAATTAAGAGAAAAAAATTAATTCAAAAGATTGAGATATTTTTTTTTGTCAACTTCTTCAATAGTTCCAGATTACGCATAGAAGTAAAGAAAAATAAGTTAAATGAAGAATTATAATGTTAGTATAAAATAATATTCCACAAGAGAGTACAAAGAGGGAACCATTTGGAGGGTAATTTTGGCCAAACACAAAGGGAGAGATGGCCAATCTGCCTTGCATCTGCTCCCAGGGGCACCTAGTCTGCCCTTGACCTATGGTCACACCTCAAGGCAGTATCCAAGGCCCCAACCTGCGTCCAAGTTGCCTTGCACCTGCGTCCCAACTGCTGGAGAAGGCTGCCCAATGCAGATCAGCCATACCCAACGCAAATCACCTCCTTTTGACGTGAATCAACTTCCACAACACCAATCCAAGTTTATCAACACTTTCCAACATCAATTCAAGTCTTAAAACACATCTCAACATCTTTAAAACTCCATTTTTCATTTCTCGATTCTTAAATCTTTTCTTTGATTCTTAACTACTCATCAACTAGTAACTTATCTACTAAGTTGATTGATAGTTCTTGAGTCCTTTTCATTCATCGTCCTACTTTTCTTTCAAGATTTGATCTTTTGAATTCGTTGTTAATTCTTGGCTCAAGTCCGTAAATATTTTCTTTGAGTCATTTCAAACAAGGATCTATTCCGACCTCAAGCCATAATTGATACCAAGTTTTCTCGTTGGAGTATAAATGATCTATCAACGCTTGCGACGCTAATTGATAGATTAACTAAAGATGGAAACTTTGATAGCTTCTGAGGTTGATTTCTTAACCTTTAACGTGTTTGTTGTTTTTGTTTTGTTTTAGTATTCCTTTTATATAGGTACCATGGCATCAGGAGAAGGTAACCCAAGAGCTTCGGGAGAGATAAACATGAAAAGTTTAATGGTGGTCATAATGAGTGTGAAACAAGACGTAAATCAAAGAATGAAAAGCATGGAAAGTTCACTCTCAAGAAGGATGGACACCTTGGAAGTCCGTCTAAACTCTGGTACATCCACTCCTCAAAACTATCATGCTTCCTCTAGTGGACATGCTCTCAGCACCTCCACTACTATAAATCCAGAAATACTTCACCAAATGTTCAAGCTACCTAGGCAAGTATATGAACCCATCATCCAAGCCACTACTTACCCAAATAACCGAAATCCTGTTCGTCCCCTACAACCCCAATTTAATCAACCCCATCAAGAAGCTCCACAAAACCCAAACCAACCATCTCAAATCTCGGCTTAGCCAAATCAACCAATCCAAATTGAGGATGAGGGAGATGAGGAACCTTATGGAAGAGGTGAAGAGTTCGATGAAGTGGCTCTCTTTGCAGAATTTATACGAACTAGAAGAGGAGCTCACGAGGGAGAACATAGAGGGAGAGGAGGAATATTTGGTTCGGTTCCACATGGAAAAGAAACTTTAGGAAACCATCCCCAAGTACAAAAAGATCATCAATGGGATCAAGGAGGTAATATGGGTCGATACACGAGTCTTAACTCAATCAAGATCACTCTTCCTACCTTTAAAGGAAATAGAGGTCCATATATCTACCTTGATTGGGAGATACAATGCAATAGGATCTTCCAACTCAATGAGTTAACCGGACCTAAGAAAGCCGCCTACGCAATTGCTCAACTTGAAGGGTATGCTTAAACTTGGTGGGAGACAAAAAGAGTGCAACGAGAAAGAAATGGTAATCCCGACCTTTCGTATTGGGATGAATTGAAGGAACTTATGAGAGAGAGGTATGTTACAGAAAGGTTCAAGCAAAAGCAATTAACAAGGCTCTACAATTTAAGAAAAGGAGGAAGGTAGAAATATGGAAGACTATTATGAGGATTTTCAAAACTTGATCCTTCGTCCTCAGATTATTGAACCCCCAAATCATTGTATGGCTCGATTCAAAGGTAGTTTAGATTATGAAGTTGTTTCTCAACTAGTTGTCCATAAATTTGACTGAATAGAAGATCTTGTTGAAGTGGTCATTGAGGTTGAAAGGAACAACAATGCTAAGAAGTCCTTCAATAAAGGTTATAATTCTTCTACTTCCTTGGGATGGAACAAGAACAAGGATTTCAACAAGCCCGTTGATAAGGAAATCTAAAGGTATCCACTAAGGAATGAAGGTAATCCATTTTCTAATCCCAATTTTAAAGGTATTGCTTGCTTTAGATGTCAAGGTTAGGTTCATAAGGCAAGCGAATACCCCAACCAAAAGAACATAGTATTGGTGGAGGGTAATCCTTACTTTGTTGGATATGGTGACCAAAATTAATGGTGGTGGGGAAAGCCCTCAAGAGGATAATGACCTTGTAATTGAAGAGGAATTAGAGGAAGTTGAAAGGGACTTTAATGTACCTTGTGGATTGATGATGAAAGTTCCCAATGAAGATGTTTGGCCCGAAGAAGAAGAGTTCTTGAATCTTAGCCTCATGATGAGGAGGTATATGAATGGTGAAGATGAGGAGCTTTGGGATCATGAAGGAGAGCTTAGTGACAAACCCAAGCCCTTGTTATTAACTACATTTGGTACTAGCATTGTGCCAACTTCCAAGTTGATGCATAAGAAAATAAGTCCACACGGTGCACGTTTAGAAGGAAAGAGAGCAAGCTCAAGTCTTTGCTCCAAAGGTATGTACCTACTCCTTCTTATTTCTAGCTTCTTTGGAATCATGGTGACATTTACCCTAGAGTAGACGATGTTACAAAGATATTTGAATTAAAATCCTACCTAGATGGTGTTGATGTCTCTTGGAATGACTTGAATATGCATAAAATATGTGGCTATTTATTGGAAGGTTGGTCGAGTGAAAGGAATGTAAGGTGCTTAAGTTGTTTGTTCTTACCGTTATATGATCTTGTTCTTGGTAACAACTTAAAAAATCATAACACTTGTCATTCCCATTTCTTCGTTTGTGAGAATAACCTTGTTGGTGCTAAGTATGTCTTGTGTGTAAACATGGTTTCTTATGAATAGACGGGTAATCTAAACCCCAATGATCCCTTAATTCTACCCTTAGTGGTTCCAACATGTGATGATTTTTTTGGTAACATTGTTAATGGAACCAACTTAGGAGAATTTGTTGATGCTTATCGCCAACTTAGGAGAATTTGTTGATGCTTATCGTAGCCAACTCCTTTGAACTTTAAATGTTGACTTCTCTTCTATTTTCTTGAAGGATGTTTGGTTATATGTGAAATGGGTGTCTCCTTGGCATGGATGTTTTGATTTTAAACCATGTTCTAACCCTCATGCCTCGATGAAATATTGGTTCTGTTTTCTTCTCTTGTGTTTAAAGGATGTAGATTCTAGGATGAATCTTCTTCAAGAAGGAGATGATGATACAATCCAAATGTCCTCCAGATTGCTAGAGAGGATGCTTAGGGTCAAGTGACACTTGATGACTTCTTGAAAGCTATCAAAAGGTGTTCACTGGATGATTATGATGACAAAGGAGACTCAAGGGACATTAGAGAGGCCGATGGAAGACCAAACGGGGCTATAAAGCCCCGTAAGAGGATATGTGCCCCATCCGCTTTACAGGTGCGTCCAACCCACTCTAGATCCACTAGAGCGGATCAAAACAGCCCACTACACCTTGGAATATTCCCCATGCGCTCCCCATATGCTCAACAAAGTGCCTTATGGGCTTTTATGTGTTTGTTTTTCCTAAATGGGTCACTTTTGAGCCCATATGATGTAATAACCTAGCCTAGACTATAAATAGGACTTCTTTTCATTTTAGTGAGTAGTTTATGTTGAATTATGAATTTGAAAACTTGTGAGAGTGTGAGACAAGCGTGGATTCGCTTGTGTTGATCTTTTGTTTAGAATCATGGGTTGCTTGGGAATCTATTCTCTTGAGGTCTACGTAAGATTTAAGTGCTTTGTACGGTTTAATTGGTTGAGGATTTAGGATTTGATACACCCTTTATTTGCTTTCAATTCCTTGCATTTTGCCTATTTTATTGCTTCTCTATCTATCTTTAGCTTTTGTATTTGTAGCGTAGTTTAGTTTTCGATTCCGTACTTTGTTCGTGTATCAATGAATATTTTCCAAATTAATTATACATCACAAAAATACAATATTAAATAGCTAAAATTCACAACATTAACTAGTAGTGGCTTCAGCCACAAGAAGATCAAGGTCCTGGTCTCGGATCTCATGAAGGGTAGTCCACCCGGGTCTTTAGGGCTAACTAATTTCTGTCCAACTCGGTCATACATCTGTCATTGTTACAGCTTATCGGCAGCGCGTTAAGCTTGTGCATTGGATTCATGACTCTCGGAATATCCGATGACCCAAGACCAAATCCACCATTGCTAGCTCCAATTGCCACTATCGCAATCAATACCTCCCACAATCTGAACAATCTATGAGCCATGAATATCGCATTCGCAAGGTTCATGGATTCTACAAATTGTGGTAGATATTGATTGCAACACCGATTATTGGAGATAGTAGTGGTAATTCTGGTGTTGGATGGGATTATATATGACGAGGGTCAAGGATCCATGCAAATAAATTTGTTTCATATATTCAACTGAGCGTCAGACGATCTCCTAGTCAATGGATGTGAATTACATAAACAAAATGAAGAAATAAAAAAAGGAAGTAATTTTCTTTGGGTGTTGAGATAAGTTGAAAAAATAAGGAGCAAATTTGTCTATATTTATAGGAGAAAATGGTCAACAATGTGGCAATTCATATTTATTTCTTACTAATTATTTTATGGTAGTGGGAAAAGAACAAGGAGAAAAAATATCAATTAAAAGATTGAGGATTTTTTCTTTTTAGCAATTTTTTGAATTGTTCCAGCATAGTACCCATACATATAAAGAAAAATAAGCTAAATGAAATAAAAATAATATTAATTAAAAAATTAATTTATTAATTTGAAAAAAATTATAAATATATTACCAAATCAAGTAAAATAGTTAATGAAGAAAATTCAATGTAATATTGCAAATTGAATCCCATGGACTATAGAATAACAATATTTGGAGTGTCATAATTATTTTATTTTAGAATGGTAACTCATTTAAAATATATACCCTTTTAGACTTTATGTCACAACTTAGAAGACTAAAATAGTAGCACTATCACTAAACTAATATTGACCTTCCATAAACTCGAGAAAATTGAAGGAAAGGTGTCTTTTAAATCTTGAATGAAGGATTGGTGACATTGACCAACAGATAAGGTCAAATATTATAAGAAAACTTGATCAAGTTAATTGTGGACATGATTAATATTTTCAAAACTTTCTAATCTTTTCAAAAATACAAATCAACCCAACCCACACCCTCTTTAATTCAAATCAACCACTCTCTCCTCTCTTTCGACAGCTTCTCTCAACTCTCTCCAAACCAATAGTTCTGCAAAATTTCTCCCTTCAACCCCCAACGACTTCTACCTCCGACGATAAATAGTTGGGCTTTGAGTTTCCCTCTTCAATTCAATCAACCTGTCTCTCATCCCTCTCTCGACAGCTTCTCTCAACTCTCTCCCAACCAACTGTTCTGCAAATTTCTCATTTCAATCCTCGGAGACTTCAACATCCGACTATAAATAATTGGGCTTCAAGTTCCTTTTCGACTTCAATCGACGTGACAGCCTTACTCTCCGGCCACAACAGCTTCGAATTCTTCATCGGTCCTTTTCTTCTTTCATAGGTAAAAATTTATGGCCTTTTTAATTTTGAAGAAAACGAGGAACTTGAGCCAACTTCTCTTATAGTATTGGTTAAAAATTTCAATATTTGTTGCACTAATTTGAAATGCGGTCTGAATAAAACCCTAATTTTTGGTATTTCTTCTCTTCTCTTTTCGAAGTGAATTATGATATTTTGTTGTTTGTTGAATTTTTTTGAAGTTTGATTTTTATTGTTTGTGTTTATAAAAACAAAAGAACAATTTGGTTTGATTTGTTATGTTCTTGTTCTTGGTAAAAATGGTGAAATTGTTGTTTTTTGTTTAACAAAATCGTGCTACTGTTTCCTCCGACAGATTACCCATCTGGTGCAACATATTAACCATCTGATGCAATAGATTTATCATATGATGTAACAGATCAACCATCTGATGCACCAGAGGAACCATCAGATTACAATTCTGATGCAACAAATTAATAATCTGATGCAATAGATTAAATATCTGATGTAACAGCTTTACCATATATTGCAACAGATTAAGCATCGGATAAAAAATCTGATGCAACTAATTAACCATCTGGTGCAATGGAAGAACCATCAGATTAATGATCTGATGCAACAGACGAACCTCATGTTGGATAAAATCCTACCAACTCTTCCAACAGGAAAAGTCCAAGACTTAATTTTTCCAACGGATCATTCATCTACCGCGATAGACGACCCTATGTTGGAAGAAATATAAACAATATTGACCGTTGATAACTGTTCCAATAGATCACTTATATATTGCAACAGATGATGTCACAACAGTTGTGTGATCTGTTGAACAGACCATTCATCTGTCTTAAAAGTTGAGTGATATGTTTTGTATTGTTGCAATAGATTACTCATCCGCTGCAACAGTTTGGTTATATGCTGCAACAGATATACTACCTAGTGTAACAGATCGGTAATCTGTTGCAACTGTTATTTTACTATTTTGCTTGTTTGATTTACTATTATCCTTTTTTAACGATGCATTAATCAACAATAATATGTTATTTTATGTTCCTGTTAATTTTAGATAATATGATTCCCAAAAGAACAGAAACCAAATCAAGTCCAAGTAAAGGAACAAGTGAAGCAGCTAGGCTACATCCACCACTCTATGAGCTTGCTTTACAAGCGTTATCTCAATCGAGAGCAGAATATGATGAACACGGGGAAGAGAAATGTTTCAAAAGAGATGATGCAGATGCTAATAGCCCTTCCACCGAAGAGCTGGTCAAAGACTTCAACATTGATCATTATCCTGTGAGAATGCAGTGCAATGGTGCCACAGATTTAACGGGTGATTTCGTGGTTAAGTCAGCCATGGGAAAATCTTTCGACGCCTTCAGAAAAACACTTCGAGAACAAAAATTGGATGCTTATTTCAGGGACAGCTACTTTGGGAAATATCTTGATTTTTCGGAGGACAACAATGCTCGTTTCCAAATAAAAATGGTAGATGAACTTCTCAAGCGTAGGTTTATGTATGAAAACAAAGATAAGATGGATGAGGTGTGGATAAATTACAGTGGCATGACTGTTTGTTTTGGTTGAAAGGAGTTTGTCATAGTTACTAGACTAAAATGTTTTCCTCCTTCTCAAGTTATACCTATTCTAACCCAAAAAAAGCACCCCGCACAAACAAAAAAGGCGAAGGCAAGTCGTATGATCATGATGACCTGGTGTCCATTGTTGGTCCAAGCTTCAAAAACAAAAAATTGATAGAAGTGTTGAAAGGTAAAGGAATTTCAAAGAAGCACAAGCAGTCATTGTGCTTGGTTTGGTTTGTACATAATATTCTTTGGGCAAGAGACGTTAACAACAACATAAGCCTCAGTTTAATAAAGCTCTCCGAGGATCTCGAGGCGTTTCACAGCTATCCATGGGGGTATGAAAGCTTTAAAATAACTGTCAAATATTTGTTGACTCCGTTAGCGCCAAAGATAGTCAACTTATATGGCTTCCCATGGTCTTTCATGGTAAATGTTTCTTTCTTCTATTATGATATCATTCATTTTTTTCGCTCAATAATGGTTTTGATTTATTGGTGTTATTTTATAGGCTTGGGCGTTTGAAGTCATTCCTTATTTGAGACAACAAGTGAACTACCAGGAAGGAGCTTCCTTTCCAAGAATCTTAAGATGGTTGTCGTTCAAAAATGATAAAAATACAAAATATTTTGATCTCTTCAACCCCCGAAGGATGCAGTAAGTATAATTATAATTAATTTTTTCTTTTAATTAATGTTATTTTTGAATGATCTAATCATCATTCTAATATTTGTAATGATTTATGTTAGAATGTGCATCCGTCGAGAGTTGAAGATGCCATTTTTTCTTACTTTACGATTTATGCAAACTTTATCGGACCCTAAGGTCATCGACAGAATAAAAATGGAATTGTTTGGAGCAACAGCCATTATAAGAAAAATAATTTTGGAGGGTGGGCTTGTTGTTGTTGATGGAGATGTTGGTGGTGGTAGTGGTGATTCTGTTGGTGCTAATGATGCTCCTCTTACAGTATTTAAAGCAAACCATTATAAGTATGATCATACTGGTTATACAGATTTTGCCTCTCCCAGCGAATGTTCTGCATGCAAATGTCAAGACTGCAAGGCGAAACATGATGTAGTGATTAATGCTATTAATGCATTAACTGCTTCTGTAAAGGAATTGACATCTAAGAGGGGTCTCATTCCATTAAAGAGGATTTTATTTCCATCCATTCCATTAGAGATTAGGGCTAAGAGGAGAAGGAGAGTGATTTCCAGGGCATTATCAAGCATCCAAAAAAGCAAAATTGCAACTCCTCTGTCTGTGAGTTGCACTGAGCAACGTACAATGTCCAAAGGAGAGCAACACGAGCTGAAGAAGGTGAATATAATATATGTATTCCAACTGACAAAACAAATAGACATATATCTGTTTCAACAGATGACACATCTGCTGAAAATTATCAAATGGATATATACATCTGTTGCAACAGTTGACTAACCTCTTGCACCAGATATTTTATCTGGTGCACCATATGTCTCGTATATTTTAGCAAATCAAACAACTCTTCGTACCGCTTTTATTTGTACCAACAGATGACCTATCTGCTGCAACAAATGATTCATATATTGCAACGGATGGTTCATCCGTTGGAAATTATCACACAAGGTCTTTCTCGTGTAGAAATTTATCCCAATAATTGATTCATTGTTACAATAGAAACATAATATGTTTGGGACAATTTAAAATGGGAGGAAGACCTATTTGATTTGCTAGAAGAGATGAGTTATCCTTTTTTGTTTTGTTGTATCTCTGTGATTAGCATTGACCAATTCTGGCTTTCCAGGTGGATGTAGAAGAAGCTACTGCTAAACAGTATTGACAATATGCTACTCTTTTTATGGAAATATGGAGAACAGAAAGCGCAGAAACCGTACGCAAGCGACAATAAAGATCCACAACGAGCAAAGCCGAATTCCATAGCACCGGATGAATAACAACTTGTCTATACTGAGTAGATCTTTATAGCTTGAGCCTATCAAAGCAATCCTTGGCAGTATACTTAAATTATTTTTGATGTATTTGTTGAGATCTGTACCCATAACAATTTTTTTACATTTCATTTATTCGTTGACTTATTTCAGCTAATTTATGAAGGCTTCGATTTATTTTATTTTTTTCTATGAATTTTATTTATTCCTTAAATTTGAACTTATTAATTGAAAAGGAAAACTAGATTCAAATATTGCAACAGATAATGTATCTGATGCAACAAATGACACATCTATTGGAAAAATTGAAAGGATTTAGACATGTTGCAACAGGTAGGTAATCTGTTGGAATTTATCAAACAGGTCTTCCCACTATTGCAATAGATGAACTTTAGATAAAAACATCAAGATAATGCAACAGATGACACATCTATTGGGAAAAAAAAATAGATTTAGACATGTTGCAACAGATGGACTTTATTTGTTGCAACAGATGACACATCTATTGGAATAATCGAACAGATTTATACATATGTTGCAACAGGTAGGTTATCTATTGGAATTTATCAAACAGGTCTTCCCACTGTTGCAACAGATGGACTTTAGATAAAAACATCGAGATAATGCAACAGATGACCAACCTATTGCAACAGACAAACTATATGTCAGAACAGGTAGGATAACTATTACAACGGATGGAG
The DNA here is from genome assembly GCA_030864215.1 of Capsicum pubescens. NCBI lineage: Eukaryota > Viridiplantae > Streptophyta > Magnoliopsida > Solanales > Solanaceae > Capsicum > Capsicum pubescens. The sequence continues at coordinate 109,800,844 of CM061548.1, read as the reverse complement.
AATCTGTTGCATTATAAAAATTCAACTTTCGTTGGACATAAAAAATTGTCACTACGTGTAAAAAGGTTAAAGTGAATTGAATTAAAATAAAAAAGGCGCAACCCATCGACGGTGTTCAGTTCAAACACCTAAAATAAAATAGGAATCAAGTAGGCATGTTCATTTTAAACACGTAAAATAAAATAGGCATCAAATGTGTCAGTGTCAGTCTGGCTCATTTCGCTGACTTGCCGTCACTTGGCCCCCAACGGCCATTTTTTCCCCCCATTGTCGTATATATTCATATTCCTCCTAAAATTTAACCCTAAATTCCCGTATCTTCTTCTTCATCGTCATCTTCTTTTATCTATCCAAATTCTTTTAATTATTACTTTCATTTTTTCCAACTGACATTGACAATGTCGAACGCAACTTCCACTATTTTTTGTGATAAAGCTTTTCGTTATTGTAAGTGCGGTCATGAAGCTCTATTAAAGACCTCTTGGACTCAACAAAATCCGGGTCGATGGTTTTTTACTTTTAAGATTTCAAAGGTAATATTTTTTATTTAATTAATTGATTAATTATTGACTTGTAATTATTTTGTAATTGCGTTCTCTTTTTTATAGAAATTGGGTGGATCCGATTACTTTGATTGGTATGACGAACGACACCCTTCATAAGCAAATCGTGTAATCTGGGGTTTGTTGAACAAAGTCAAGGCTTCTGAAGAGAAAAAAAATTGAGCAAGAAGATACTACATTATTGTCGTTATTGCTACTGGTTTGGTGTTGTTGTGCACATGGATATTGACGCCTAATTGCTAAAATTTTCATGGTGGTGTGTGTATTTTCTACTGGTTTGTTATCGATGAGCACATGGATATTCAAGCATAACTGTTAGAAAATATCAAAAAGATTTAGGCATATGTTGTAAAATTTAGGTCACTTGTTGGAAATTATCAAACAGGTCTTCCCACTGTTGCAACAGATTAGACTTAGATTATTAGATTATTCATAGAAATAACATCGGCGTAATGCAATAGATGACCAACCTATTGCAACAGATAAACTATCTACCAGAACGGATTAAAGATATTTTACAACAGATTGACAATCTAATCTATTGCATTATAAAAAACTCAACTTTCATCAGAAAAACATTATTGCCACTACATGTACATGTAATAAAGTGAAGGGTGACTTGAAATTAAAAATTTCTATTTCACAGGCTCTTGTATATACATAGGCTTCAAGCGTCCAGTTAGTACCCCATAAGCCCAGACCTCTTGCAGTTTTGCCACAGCGTTGTCGCACAAAAAAATTGTTGGCTCAGCCATTTCTGTGCCGGTCAGCAAATATTCGATGTGTGCAAGAGTGTGCGAGCCGCTCGCTTTAGCAGCAGCATCTTTTGTAAGGATCATTCCCCTGTTTTGACCTTCAAAATCCCATGATTTCTTCATCAACACTTCCTTTGGCAAATGATTCATCAGTTTGCTCTCCCTCAACAAGATGGGCAACAACACCATCAGTGGATCCACGAGGAGAAAAAGATCAAAATCTTCTACGAGAGGTACGTTGGAGTCATAAACATTAATCTTTCCCTCCTCAATTAGTATCTCAACAGCCCGATAATGCATGTCGTTCATGCTAATAACTACAAGAATTCTTTTTTCCTCGGTCCAGCTCTTGCCATGTGAATTTGGCATGTCCCCTCTAATATATTTTAATGTTTTTTCTTCATCCAAGACCAACGTAGGAACTAGGAAATCAAGTCCCACGCCAAGGGCTGATGCCTCTCCATTGAGTTGATCGTACCTATCCTTGATCTTCTTGCAGAAGTTGAGGCCCATTATCATAAGATTTCCGGTACGTTAATTGCCTTTTCCTCATGAGGCAGAGAACTATATCAACATGTTGTGAGATAAGAAGTCAATTTTGAAATAGGTTAGTAATTGTAAAGATGCAACGGATGGTCCATCTATTGCATAGGATTCTCTGAATCAATAATCCAATGCAACTTATGCAATAGATGGATAATAAGTTGCAATAGAACCACAACCAGTTGCACCAGTATACCCAGTTGTTGCAACAGATGTGAAATCTGTTGCGTATCTTCTTCTTCATGGGGTAGATTAGAAGGGATAGGTTAGGAAAAGTAAACTTACCTTGTCCTCGTACGGCATACGTATATCAGTCATAGTCTGGAAGTCTTGGGGGGGAGGGAGGCCTGTGGTAATTTGGTGCGCCTGGCTTGGCATTCTTGGCCTGTCTCAGATCCCTTTTCTCTTCGGCGACAAGTTTCGTGTATATGTCCACCTTCTTGACTGGACCCTGAACTTTAACAGCTTTTGGAGAGGGAGGAATTGCAATTTCTTTTGATTTCCGAGCAGAGAGTACGTCTTTAATTGCTCTTTTCTTTCTCCTAACCTACGCTGTAGGAGTGTGTGGATCCCTCACCTTCTTGGATGGTATGAAACATCTCTTGGATTTCAATTCTTCGATATCTTTAGAGATAACCACTACTTTTTCAAAGAGTTTATCCTGTCTGTCCTTGCACTCATCGCATTTGCAACGAGAACACGAGGGTGAAAAGGATGAGAGGACCTGTGTAAGGGAGAAAAGGGGTATTTTCAAACATATTTATTCTTTCTTGAGAATCAACATGCTCATCATAACGAGTGGTAGAAGCATCAGTATACCTGCCACCAACACCAACAACTCCACCCGAAGAAGCACCCGGATCTGCCTTAGTAAAAGGTTGGTCATGAAGAGCCTCAACATTAGGCTGACCTTGCCTAACTACTCTTCTTATGGCTGTTTCTCCAGCTAATTCCTTCTTTATTAGCTCCACCGTTGGGTCTTCAATAGTATCAACATGACCTAGAGTAATATAAGAAGTCATCACCGACTCCTCCTCAGTAGGCACTATCCATGGATGTATAACCTATCAAAAAAAATTAGATGCATTTAAATCATATAATATAATAATTTTCACAGTGGGGCTACATTTAAAAAAAAAGACCCATCTGTTGCATAGTTTGCAGTATATGGTTAAAATTCGTTTGATTCTGGTTTAGAAAAACAGAGCAACACATGGATAATCTGATGCAAAATATCAATCATCTATTGCAACAGCTGCACAAGACGGGTAATCTGTTATGCAACAGATGATCTGTACGTCGCAACAGATAATGATATGTTATCAGATTAAACATCTGTTGCAGAATTTGCAGTAGATGGTTAATCTTTTAGGAGTTGAGTTCAGAGAACCAAAGCAACAGATGGGTAATCTGATACAAGATATACCCTGCCGCAACAGATGTCCCATCTGGTGTATCAGATATAACATATATTGCACCAGATATAACATTTGTTCAATATCTTTCTTATCTTTGAATAAAATTATTTTACTTGAAGAAGACGTACTGCATCATCCGGAGGGTTAAAGAGATCAGCCTCCTTAATATTGGTGTTGCTCTTTGCAGCCAACCACCTAAACTTCCTTGGATGAGAAACCTCATCCGGGTAATCCATTAACTGCTTTCGGAGGGGAGGAATGGCTTCAAATGCCCAAGCCTAAAAAATGTAAACAGGAAACAAGCAAAAAAAAATCATAATAACTATATTCAATATAAATAAATGGATGAGTAAAATTAGTGATTAATTTTACCATGAAAGCCCAAGGAAAGCCGTCTAATGTGGTTGTCCCTGAGGATAGCTTTGTCAGTAAATATTGGATAGTCAAGTAGAAGCTGTCATATCCCCAGGGATAATTGTTGAATTTATCAAAATCCTCAGCACACTCCAACAAATCATCTTCTATGACTATGTTGACGTCTCTTACCAATATAACCGAATAGGCAAACCAAACTAAGCACAATTGTTCCCTGTGCTACTCTGGTATGGTTTTATCCTTGAGATCTGTCAACAAATCCGATGCTTTGTAGCCACGTCGAGCAATGTCAAACAACCCATCTATTTTTTCCTTGCATTTTCTTTTCTTAGATCTTTTGCGGAGTGGTGGTCCTTCTGGATGATGGAATCTCAATCCCGTCACTATGGAAAACTCTTGCAAGCCAAAACAAACAGGCATGCCACAGTAGTTGATCCAGATTTTATCCATCTTCTTTTTGCCCCCCTCCTTCGGATCTTTATCATCTCCCGTGTACTTGATCCTGCGCTTGAGAAGACCATATACCATCATCATAGGGAAACAGATATGGGCATAGAGGTCCTCAGGTAGTTCAAGAAAGCGTCCAAAGTTGCTCTTCTTGAAAATTCCACCTATGTTTTCGTTCTTCATAATTTTCATAACATGTTCAAAAAAATTCCACATCTGACATTTAAGTACAATTTGACCAGTTAGTTGTTTTCCTTTTGGGTCATTTATCGACATCGCTACTTGAAACCTATTAATACTAAAAGTTTTGACAGGATCATGCTGGGATGTCGATATTAACTCATGCCCCATCGGTGATCCATTACCATCATGTTGATGATCATCCTCTTTCTCTTTCTGACTCTCCAATTCCTCCTCTTTCTCACTTTCATTTTCTTCATCACCATCTATGGACCCTTGTCTACCTCCCTCAATGATTTTTTTCACATCTCTCCTCAGCTTCACTTTTCCCTGACTGGGATAGTTCAGGAAGCTCCTCCGAATCCCTCTGTACTGTAGCATTTTTTTTTAGTGGTCAGACGTTGATCGACTTTCACTTTTTTTTCTTTTGGGGAGACATGTTTTACCTACAGACAAAGAGAAACAAAAACTACATTACAGTTGATGTATGCATAGATTTAAAAGAATACATTACAAACACCATGAATACCAACACACCAATAGCCAGCACCACAAACACCACCAACCAATGCCAACAAACAAACAAACATCACGAATACCGACACCACCACAAACACCACCAACCAATGCCACCACCAGTGCCACCACGACGACCACAAACACCACCACTACCAACACCATCCAACTATACCACGACAGTCAACGAATCACTGTGATAGAAACTAGGGATTTCTTGAGTTCTTCCTATGATTTTACCATCAAAACTCAAAATTGTAAACCCATTCTCAAAGATAATACAACTAAAAGTTTTATTTTTCATCATTAACTTAAAAGCCCTTATTTTTTAGAAAAAAAAATATATAGCTCTTCTCGAACTCTGTTGCCTACGAAGACAAAGAAAATGACTGATACAAGCAAGAATGATATCGAAAATAACACCTATGTGGTCGAAAATGAGAAGAAAAGCGATCTGTTGTGGAGGGTTGAGCAAATTTGTTAAGTAGTTATTGTTTGTACTATATTGTTGAGTGGGAATGAGAGAGAAAGAGCCAAACCTTGAGATTTGAAATGATGAAACATTTTGTATGGGTTGATTTGTATTTTGGAAAAGAATGACAAGTAGTTTTGAAAATGTTAATTTGGTACGAAATGATCTTAATTATTTTTAAAATCATAAAATATATGCGTAATTTTTAAAATCATATAAAAACAATTGAAGTTGTAGTTGACCGAGTACTCTAGGAGGACCCTGTGAAAACTCACCCCTGGTGCTAGATTAATCAATTTAGGTACTATTAGTCTAACATATGAACTCAATTGAAATTGTAAAGAATAAATGTTCAACATATTGCATCAGATTTCTCATCTGTTGTAAATTATCAATCAGATTAGATAACAACAGATTACGAATCTGATGTAAATTGTCAAACAGATTAAGTCATCTGTTGTGATAGATTACCCATCTATTGTAAATTATCAAATGGATTGTCATATGTCACAACAGATTATCCATATGTTGTAAATTATCAAATAGGCGCTGCCATCTGTTGTGGCTGACCCTATGAGAACTCACCCCTAGTCCTAGATTAATCGATAGTTTACCCTATGAGAACTCACCTCTAGTCCTAGATTATTCAATTAAGGTATTAGTACCCTAGTCTTAGATTAATCAATTAAGGAATTAGTCTAACATATGAGGTAGTAAGAATCAGTTTGGCTCAGAGTGATCGATCGCCAACTCTGGTTGGGAGGAACGTAGTACCATTTCATCATGCAATTGACAAAAGACTCAATTGAAGTTGTAGTTGACCCTATGAGAACTCACATTCAATTAAGGTATTAGTCTAACATATGAACTCAATTGAATTATATATAAACAAATGTTCAACCTGTTGCAACAGATGTCTTTTCTATTGGATCAAATCAAACAGATTATGTAATATGTTGCAACATATTACGCATCTGTTGTAAGCTATCAAACAGATTAAGCCATTTGTTGTGACAGATCATGAATCTATTGTAAACTATCAAACATATTAATTCATCTATTGCAACAGATTACCCATCTGTTGTAAATTATCAAATGGATTGAGTCATATGTTGCAATAGATTACCCATCTGTTGTAAATTATCAAATAGGCACTGTAATCTATTGTAGTTGACATTATGAGAACTCACCCCTAGTCCTAGATCAATCAATTATAGTTGAACATATGAGGTAGTAAGAATCGGTTCGGCTCAAAGTGATCGATCTACACTCTTGTCGGGAGGAACGCAGTACCGTCTCATCATGCAATTGACAAAAGACTCAATTGAAGTTGTAGTTGACCCTATATTCAATAGGGTATTAGTACCCTAGTCCTAGATTAATCAATTAAGGTATTAGTCTAACATATGAGGTAGTAAGAATCAGTTCGACTCAGAGTTATCGATCGACGACTCTAGTCGGGAGGAACGCAGTACCATCTCATCATGCAATTGCCAAAAGACTCAATTGAAGTTGTAGTTGACCCTATGAGAACTCACCCCTAGTCCCAGATTATTCAATCAAGGTATTAGTACCTTAGTCCTAGATTAATCAATTAAGGTATTAGTCTAACATATGAGGTAGTAAGAATCGGTACGGCTCAGAGTGATCGATCGATGACTCTGGTCGGAGGAACGCAGTACCGTCTCATCATGAAATTGTCAAAAGACTTAATTAAAGTTGTATTTGAACCTATGAGAACTCACATTCAATTAAGGTCTTAGTCTAACATATGAACTCAATTGAAATTATATATAAGCAAATGCTCAACCTGTTGCAAGAGATGTCTTTTCTGTTGGATCAAATTAAACAAATTAGGTAATATGTTGCAACATATTACGCATCTATTGTAAACTATCAAACAGATTATGTCATTTATTGCGACAGATCACGAATCTGTTGTAAACTATCAAACATATTAAGTCATCTGTTGCACTTAAATATTTTTAGATTTTTTTATATAAAGCAATTTAGGTATTTCCTGTCCGAGATAAAATAGTTAAAATACTAAGGAGGTAAAAAATACTACTCGGTACTACTTGGATAACTCAAAAATCTCCTGAGTGAGTAGTCTTATCTGGTCTTTTCAATGTCACCATCTCCTCGTGCCCCTCAAAAGTTATTAATGAATATTTAAAACCCCTCATATCTAGAACTCTCTCTCCTTCAGCCATAAAGTAGTCTAGACTCAACTTATAACTCTTCTTTATTCTTTATTTTCAATTATCTTTGTTGTTTCCTTTTTTCCTCTCTTTTCTCTCTTCTTTCGGATGAGGATCCTTTGGGATCTCAACCAATCAATATCTTTTCTCGACTGAACTGGATGTTCTGATCCGTTTGCTTTTTTGACATTGCAGGTATGGTTCAAAGTTGTTCTTTTCATCTCGTCTTCTTCTATGTATGTCATTTAAATTAGCTATTTACATCTGTTACTATTAATGATTTACCCATTACCAGTTTGCTATTTATTGAGAAAATTGAAGGAAAGGTGACTTTTAAGTCTTGAATGAATGAACCGTTGTTTTTATTAAAATATGAGAAAAAAGTCATCTGTTGGGAGAACTTAAAAAGCCTTGTTATCAGTATAGTTTTTTTATGTCTTTTTTTGGTACTTTGGTGGTGGTGGGGGGGTGGTTGTGTTGGAACATGTGATGTTTGTGTTGTGGATGGTGTTGGAACATATGGTGTTGTTTTGTTTGTTTCTTTGTTGTTGATGCTATTGTTGGTGGTGTTGCAACAGTTTCCTCGACTGTTGCAACTGATGAATCAGCTGTTGGAACAGACGGAGCAACTTTTTAAAGAAATCAAACCAGTAGCAAGGCTGGTTTGATTTATTCCAATAGATGGCCCATCTGTTGCAACAAGTCATCCATCCTTTGCAAGCGATGCCTCATCAGTTGAACAGATGGGTAATCTGTTGCATCATATTGGTCATCTGTTGATTCACTCAATTTTGTGTTACCCTTTTGTAATGTTCTTTTTGTTCTTCTCTTGTATGACATCAAATGTATTTCTCTTGTTTGCAGACAAAAGGAAGTGAAATTAGATCAACTTTTACCCGGCCAGCATTAAAGGCTAGAGTAAAGATGGGTTCAGAGAAATAAGCTGCTTCCAGATGGAACCACTTCATATGTGGGAGGTATGCATTACTGATCAACCTATCATGAAAACACACATCCAGTACAATGATTTGTGAATGTTTGTTCTTTACCTATTAGGCATTAATTCTTCAAACAAGATATGGCATTTTACAGTTAAGATTGTTAGGTTTGAACTAGTAAGGCTAAGGGACCAAGATGGTGGTGTCGATATCCCGTTACAATTTAAGATTGTCGGTCTAAATTGACATGTAGGTTTCAATTTTGACCGACAATCTTACCACCTTCCGTGCTCGCGAAGCTTTTTTGTTGGAGTTCCTGTCCTGCACTTTGTGAGATTCTTCATTGAGGCCACGCTCACTAGTTGCATTCTCGAGCAAAGTGCTTTGTCCAGCTCCAGTCCTGTTGACCATTCTTTTTTTTTATCGATTGACGGATTTTTATATTTTGATACACTTCCACATTTGAAGCTCATACGATTTTTTTCGTTTCTAATGTGAATTTCATTGGCTAATTTCTCTACACTTTTCTTTCTACCCTATGTTTCCTCTTAAACAAGGTCTGAAATGATACATGGCCTTCTCCACATCCCTCTTCGTGCATAGGGATGAATCGTGTGCATGAATCGTGTCATTAAATTGTAATGGGGTATGGACACCACCATCTTGGAACCCTTCGGCCTTATCAGTTCACACCTATTAAACTAAACTGTACAATTTAGGATCTTGTTGGAAGGATCAATGTCTAATCATCGGTAAGAAACTGCACTCACAAAATCATTTCACTTTATGTGTGTCTTCACGGTAGCCTGATCAATAATATACATATCTCGCATGCATAAAAATGGGATCCATTGCACTCATCTTATTCTTCCTACCCCATCAGGACATGTCAGTGTTGTTTATTCATCTACACGAATATGATGACTATTAAAATGGAGGTGTGAAGAGTCGTGACTTTTTATCTTAACACATTCAAAACAGCTGAAGAATAAAAATCTACATCTGTTTCTATTGACGAATCAGCTGTTCGAAGAAATCAAAACATCTCCTCCAACATATGGTCCATCTGTCGCAACAGATAATCTATATGTTGCAATAGATGGTAAATCTATTGTGATAGACCTGACTTTTTTTTAATTAATCTGCACGCATGTGATTACTTCGTTCTAAAAATGTTTGTTTCAATTTAGTTTTCCTATTTATAAAATCAAGAGAATTTTATTATATTCTTTCAAGATTATCCCTATTATTAAATGACTACATAAAGTATATTATTCACATTTATACATTCTAATCATAATTAATAAGGTCAATTTGGTAAAATAATCACCTAATTTATATTTTTATTAATTGGTGTGCCAAGCCCATAGGGCCCAACTAATACGTAATGGAGGGACTATTAAAAAGAGTTGAAGACTTTTTATCTAACACATTCAAAACAACTAATGAACCGAATACTTCATCTGTTGAAACTGAAACTGATGAATCAGCTGTCAGAAGATATCAAAACATCTCTTTTATACATATTGTCCGTTGTTGACACCTAATTTTTGCCCTCCACGACTAAGTTTAATCTCGAGGTTTTTTTTTTATTTTCAATAAAATTGAAACATTTATTTCATCGGAATAAAAAGATTTTTCAAAATATTTATTTGGATAAATAGGCTTTTGATTTTATCAAATCAAAGAAGCTCGAGATTAAACTAGTTGCGAAATTCATTTCAAATCTTGATTTCGATTTGGTCAATTTATTAAGATTAGATTTAATTGAAGTTGATTTGGCTACAATCGCAATACAATTGGCCAATTAATCTTCAATTGGGTCAAAATTTAAATACAATTGACTAAAGTCTTTATCAAATGGCAATTCATTAGATAGTTTAAACCTAATCCCAATTGGGCTATGTCTTAAATAATTCCACCAGCCCAATTCCCCAATTATTGACATATGCCCAATTAAAACCGCCCCAGGCCCAATTAAAATCGCCCCAGGCCCAGACCACTCATCATATTACCAGCAACCCATCTTGGCTGCACTAACCCGGCCTAACCAAGTCCCTCTTTACCCTTTTACTGCCATCAGCAAAACAAATATCAACCAACGTACGACATCAACCTCATCCACGTACAACACAATCAACTGCGCGTACAGCTTTAGAAAACAACAAAAATCAACCCCATTCCTCTCCTCCACAATCCAAACACAACCAGCGGAGACCTGAATCCAACCCATTTTCTGTTGCCTCTTCGTAATCACGCGCATTCCACGCGATAATACAATGGGGAAGGGCCGCGAAGCTTCTAGAAAATAGCTTAGGTATCTCCCCCAACGTTTAAATTCCGTGATTTTTGGGATAACTTGTATGAAGTCGTACATTGGTGGAGATTTCTCATTGGTTCTTGAAAATGATTCCTCTTTCTCCAATTTGGATTGGTTGGGCTTATTTCGAAATTCACCGGGATTGTACAAGCGGTTAGACAGAATCCCTATGCAAAATTTGGAATTCAAATTTCCTTTTTTGTTTTTTTCCCTAATTTACCCCCAAAAGAAGCCCTAGCCGATTTCTCTATAAAAGAGGAGTTTAACAGCAGAACCAAAAGGGGGGGAGGGTTTGGGGGGTTCAAATTCTGGGGTCAAAATTGGGGTTTCAAAGAGAGAAAATTTTGGATCACTGGACAGGGGATTTTTTCTTGGATCTCTTCTCTTCTTTCGGGGTCAGAAATTGGAGGATTGGAGACTGAGAATTCTTCTTTGGGGGGGTTCGAAAATTGCTTCAAAAGTTCTGGGTCTAAAAAGGGAAAATTCATCTTGAGCAAATTAGTAGCATTTTCTGTTTGAGTTAAAAGTTTGGTCTTTGTGGGTTCGACAACTGATTGAAGTCTCAAAGTGACGCTTACGATGCTCTTCTGGTGGCTGTGATTCCGTTGAAGGCTCAAGGCCCATTTTTCTACCACTAGAAAGGTAAATCTATCGATCCCTCGTTCATTTTCTTATTCTTTTGTTGTATGGTTTGAAGAATGTCGGTAATGTAAGAAATTTGAATCATCAGATTAGTAACTTTTAAAGAGGATACACTTGTGTTTTGTCTGGTTTTTGGTATGATGTCTTGTTAGTGATCTTTCATCCATGTTCTGCTGCTATATCACTTTATTTCTCTTGAAGTATTTTGATGCTGTGTTCTAAGTTTTGTCTAGTTGAGGATTGTATCTTGATGAATATTGCTACATTTTCTTTCTCTTAGCGGCCAGGATTCGTATTTGCGCATAGTCTTTACTCTTTCTTTTCCTCCTTTGATTTTTCTCGAAAATGCTTCTATTCCTGTTTTAAGAATGCTTATCGCTGGGATATTTGTTTGATAAACTTAATTTCAACATGAGGCTATTTGGGAAAGCATGATTAGTAAGTAATGATATAGATCCTTTATAGTAAGGGCCAAAAGGTACCATCTTGACCAATAGAGTGTTCTTCTCATGTTCATATTCACATTCTTCCTTGGCCGTGTATGTTTGTAGATTAAATCCCTTTAAGAAAAGCTGGGCATGTGTCCAATTTTATTTCTTTTCTTAATTTGATATCATGCTGAAATATGTAAATTGATTAACATCATACGTTTCCTACAATTAATTTACAATACAACTGAAATATGGATTGACTTTTAATTAGTGCATAAAGATTTAAGTATGCTTAATAATTTTCTTGTGTCATCCCATCCTTTTACCAGACACTAGAATTAGGAGAATCATAGGTGACAACCATTCATCTAGTGTCACTAGTGTCATTATCATCTAATAGAAAATTAACTTTTCCTAAATAAGATCTTGTATTCCTTTCTACTTTAATCCAAAAGCAACTAAGGATAATGTGGATTAGACCCTAATGACGTTCTCTTTTAGCAAAGCAAATAATTCATCTAGTTTCTCTATCGTCTAATTCATATGACATGGTCACCTAATCTTTAGCTAATTTTGATAAGTTATCTCCATATAGAAGATTAATTTTCTTTTTCTTCTTTGGTTGATTATGTGTTAACCACCTGTAACTTCCTCTATTTTGGTCGAACTTGTTATTTGAACAGATACAAAGGTGTCTTATTATTTTCAATGGGCTTTTGATTACTTATTAGGATCGATGTCTCCTTGCTTATTAAGTTAACTATGTATTAATTTTCTTCATTTTTTTATGTGGTTGATCATGTATTAACAGCTATTAGTTTTCCTATCCCGATTGATCATGTCTTGACTTCCTTTACACTTTCTCCTCTTCCTTCTTCTATTGATCATGTGTTAATAAGCTTCGTCTTTTCTTTGCATGAACCCACTTTGGAGTCCAAATGGACTTTTCCTTCCCACATTTTGGAGTGGGCCCATATGGCCCAATTTCTCGAGTCAAACCCGGAGGTCTAAAATCCAAAAGACCGTCTCGTGGTGTATGGATACAAGGAGTTGAAAGAAGAAAAGAGTGGGTTAAAATCCCATCGTTGAAGCAGTCAAGAGACTTGAGAGTCTCAGTTTTATTCCATTTATTCATTTGTTTATTGTTGTCTTTATCTATTTAGTTATTCATTTATTTTATTCATGTATTTGAGCCTCGAAGCCAAACTTGTAAACTAATACACGTGTAGCGATACTCGAGCCAAAGACTCGGAAACTAGATTAGGACAGGTGAAATGGGTCAAAAGCCCAATTAGACTAGGACAGGTCTCATTAACTTGGGCCAAATGGCCTAAATCCCTTACTTTCTCCCCTTCCCCCTTTTCTTTACGTTTGTTTGCCTTATGTGTTTTGCGAACCTAGTTAAATCCTTAGTCAAGTCGCTAAAAACTGGTTTTGCATAAACACTAAAATATTCCTAAAATCATTTTCTTTTCAAAAAAATAAACTCTTTTCAAGATTAATCAAAAGAAAATTTTAAAACAGTCCGGATAAACGCAAATTAGCGGATGTTTTAGGTGCCTAACACCTTCCTAAAACGTTAATAGGAACCACTTACTCGGAATCTCTAACTTAAAATGATTTTTCTGTCTTGTATCATTTAAGTATTTTACTCAGGTTTCTTAATTACTTTTCAAAATTAAGTGGCGACTCTTTCAAAAGTCAAAATTCCCGCAAACATCCATCTGTTGCAACAGATAATACATAAGTTGCATCAGATATCTTATTTGTTGCATATACAAACCATCTATTGCAACATATGGTAAATCTTTTTTGACAGTCGTCTATTGCACATTCAATCCATCCATCTGTTGTAACAGATGCTAAATCTGTTAGAAATGCTAGACGATCTATTGCAACAGCTCAATAATAACGGCTTTTATCAAGTCTCAAACCGCTATGAAAAGGTAAGAAGTAATTAGTGCAAAAGAAAAAGTCGTGACTTTTCACAAAAAACAAAATGCCACCAGTTTGAATGTAATTAATACAATGGAGCTGAACAGTCCTGCCTTTTGGCCTGACACGTCCAGATTATATTATAATCCCTCCTTAATCTTCATTCAACTCTATTTATTTCTTGCATTTTTTCCTTTCGTGTGACATCTTCAACCACTTCTCTTCAAAGAGCATATTCCTTTCTCGTTGAGGTAAGTTTTTTTTTGGCGTAAATTTACCAATTGGTCATATTCGTTGTATTACATTGTGAACATTTTTCTTTACATTTGTCAATTCATGCGTGTTCTAAATATGGCTGATCCTTTTCCGTACATTGCTATTCTACGCGACACAGTGCGGAAACTTCAAAGGCAGGTTAATGACCTGCAGAGCGAGTTGGTCGCTGTGAGAGCGACAATGTTTAGAGAGATGCAGAGGCTGATGAGAGCCCTGCTGCTGCGAGTTGATTGGCCGGCTGTCATTAATGATGATGATGATGATAATAATAATTAGAATGTGTTTTTTCTTTTAGCGTATGTATTTTAATTTTTCTATATCGGATTTATACCCAATGTATTTTATTTTTCATTTAATGAAAAATTTACTTTTAGTCAGACTTTGGCATTTTAATTCTTATTCAATTTTCATTCTGTCTATTTCTTCTAATCTAATACATGTTAACATGTCGACGGTTGGAGGCAATGTTGAATCCAGTAGCACTAGCAATTTTGGCTTTTGAGTTCTTTCAACAGATGGACCATGTGTTGGAACCGAGTGGTCATCTGTTGGGTTTCAACAGATTATCCATCTGTTTCGATAGATTTTCATCTGTTGGAGGAAAGCATTCTAGTTGTTTGTGCAACTATTGAGAATAATTGTGGTTTGTTGAATTATTTAGTTCATGTTTTGCCTCATTTTATTGATGCACAAGTTATTTAAAAAAAAATACATTTTATATATAATAAATTATAACATTAGGTTCACAACAATGAGTTAAATATATAAAAGTCCACAACAAACAAACAAACAACAACACAAGTTTCTGCAATTGCAACGATCATGGTGGATTATGATTCGGGCATGTAGTTCTTTTGTGGCCAGTGCACTTACATATGGAGCACTTGTTTCTTCTTGATGAAAATGATTCTCCAACTCCATGCCTCCTTTTATATGGCTTTCTTCCCAGTTTGATAGTGCTCGGGTCAATATATGGAGGAGGTATTAATCTCCTCATAAGTTCTACTGGAATAACCCAAGATTCTTCGGGAGGCACCGGAGTAATATGCCCACTATATGACATTTCATATTTTTCCACCGAATAATATTGAGAGGAGTGCTCGTAAACTTTAGGTCCATATTTATGGTTGTATTGAGCTCGAAGGGCTGCCATAGCATGTGGACAAGGTATTTTGTCCAAGTCAAAAACTGTACACGTACAAGATCTTATTTGAAGATCGACCGTGGAAGCATCACCATGACCGGTGATACGGAATTTGTAATCTGCTATTTTATGAGAGAATAACCTATTCCCTAAACTGATGTTCGTTGATATTTTCTTTTCGATTTTGAGAACAAATCGGATTCTTTTTTCTGGGCACTTGAACTGCACACGCCTTTCATTAAAAAAATTGCTATATTTCTCGCTTATTTTTTCAAACATAGCCTTGATGGGAAATTCTCTTTCATCGCCAAACAATGAATTCACCGATTCAGCTATGTTTGATGTCATAATATTGTACCTATACAAAAGATTCACTTAGTACAACATCAAACTAAACTTGTAAATCAAACAAGACATTAAATTCATAAGAATGTATCTATTTACTGGACAGAATGCCCGGCTCCATCTCTCGAAACCAACACGTGCAAGAAATTCTGCTACCTTGGAATTCACATCCGCTATTTGATTAAAATGGTCTAAAAACTCCTCTCTACTATATGCTTTAGCTTCTCTATAAAAAAGGGTGACAACCCTTTCCTTGTGATAGTTGTTTCAAATGTTCTCTCTAAGATGCCTGATGCAACAACCAAAGTAAGCTGAAGTGAAGAAAAGTGAACCCATCTTTGGAATACTTGGATGCCTATCCGATACAAAACATAACTCTTTGGTATCTTCGACGCAGCATCGCAGTTGTTCAAAAAAATCCATAAGAGGCATCACATTCCTTATACGCTACACAAAAAGCGACGGAAAAGATGTGATTCTCCCCATCCTGCGCCACTGTCGCTAGCAGAACTCCATTATACCTGCTCCTCAAGAAGGTACCGTCGACGGCTATGCCTTTTGTCAAATGTCGAAAACCTTGAATCCAAGCACCATAGGATACAAAAAAGTACTTGAACCTTCCGTTTTCATCTAGATGCAATGTTGTCTTACTTCCGGGATTTGTGGACTCAATCATGTAACGGTAAGCATCCAAGACTTCATACCCATGCTCGAGTGTCCCCCGAACCAGGTCCTTGACAATACCCATGGCCGTATATACCTTCCAATAACTGACTAGGACACACAAATCCGTAAGGAGTTGATTGGACATAAGCCTTGTTGAAGGGCCTTTGCCATCGGGGAAACTACTCCTGAAATATTCACTGAGGACCTTTGCCGTGGCGTGATGATTTTGGCCCGAGATGTGCTCCGAAGCACATGTGTGATGCTTTCCATGTTTATGAATAACGAATCTGTCAGAACTTGCGTACTTTACCTCTCTCAACCACCACTTGCAGTTTGAATTAGCACATTTAAAGTAAAAGACACTGCTCGAATTAAGCACCTTCTTTATTCTGAAATCTTTTTTCACGCAAGAAATAAAAAAAGTTCTAGACAGTTCATTCTTGTCCTTGAAAGACATTCTAATAAAAAAACCGGTCCCGTCGTCTTGAAGATTTCCAAATTGTGTCGATTGAGAAGAACTGCACATCGTATTGGTCACATCAACGGGCGTAGGTGTTTGATCATCATCTGGAATATTCATGTCTAGATCATCCAACCTATCATCAAAGATGGTTTCTTTTTCTTATTCTTCTTCTACGTTCTGGTTCTCATTCTCTCTCGTTTTTTCAACCATGTACACCCTTAACACCGGCCTGGTTGAATCACTTAGATAAGAACGCAACCGAACCTGATCGGTTATCTTGAAAGGCAGTACCCTCTAATTTTCAAAGGAGTTGTGCATGCAGCTGATGGCGAATTCTTCCGGTTGATAATTTAGTCCACCAAAGCTGATGATTAAGTTCACAAAATCATCATACGAAACATCACTTTGGAATGTCATAGCTATCATCTCTAGCATTTCACCCTCCTTCCAACGCCATACATATCGATTGCTCTTCTCGACCCATTGACCATGACAATCCACCCCTATTGTTATTAATCCCTCCATTAGTGGTACCTAAATAAAGTCATTTGTTAAAAAAAGTTGATAGTGATTTCATAGTGCCGTAAATGAATCCCAACAGATGTGTTATCTGTTACAACAGGTAAGTGATGAGTCGCAACAGATTCTTACCTGTTGGGATTCATGTTACGGGTCTGAATATCTGTTGCAACAGATGAATCGCCTGTTGGAATTGATGTTATAACTAAATCACCTTTGAAGCTGATTCCAACATATGAGTGACAGTTGCAACAGATAATTAACCTGTTGCGACAGATAACTTACCTGTTGCAACAGGTTATTAATCTGTTGTAACCTATGTTGGAATCGTGTTCAGGTTCTATTGCAACAGGTAACTAATCTTTTGCAACATATATGTCAAATGTTGCAACAGATGACCCATCTGTTTAAACATGAATCCAATATATCAGTCTTTCTTTGAAATAGATGTCTCATCTGTCGCAACAGATGATTTATCTGTTTAAACAGATGGATTTTATGTTGGATTCATGATTGGGTTCTATCCATTGTTGGAAAACAACAACACAATAGCAGTTACCCAGATGACAAATTCAACTAAAAATTATAATTTGACTTACCAACGTCTCCTATGAAGTAATGCCAAAGTGGAAAGTGATGTTAGAAACAAAATTTAACCTAAGAAATTGGTCAAATAGCAACAGTAGAGGTAACAACAACAACAAAAAATGGTCAACAAGAACAAGATGAAGATGATAATGAAGTAGAAGATGATGATAATAAAGCAGAAGATGATGAATAAAGCAGCAGCAACAATGAACAACAAAAATTGCTAAGAGAGAGAAAACAACAATGGGTGAGAAGAGAGAGAAAGGCGCCTTTTTTCCCTCCGTTTTCCATTATATAGGCTAACATTTGGATCAAAGTGTAAATTTAAAAACTTGTGAGTTATTTTCAAACTTTTCCAACTTTCTTAATCCATAATAAAGTAATTTTCACCTCTATCTAATAATTAAGACTTGTGTCACCTACACCTCATTTTAAAACTCTTTTGTCACCTGTGGCCCAAACCCCCCATAAACTCATTTACTTATGGACATATAATTATTTAATCTCCAACTTCAAAACATTGACCTTTAGGATTTTAACATCTATTTAGGTAAGTTGTTATAAACACCTTAAAGATCATATTGCGCAATTAATTTCTTTTACTTCTAAATTTGTTTAGATTATCTCAATCACCTTTCAATTATTTAATTATGGGTCCTATCAGGCATCTATAAACATAAATCAAACACTCTTACTCCTTTTTTGTGTGTATCAAAATATGACTAGAAAAGGGGTATGTCAGGCAATAAGAAATCTCAATGATGGAAAGAAAAAAATCGAGATAAAAGATTAGTATCACTATGTAATACCCTTTGACTATTTGAAGACCTGCTAAATTTATCCCCTTGATGACAACTTGAAGCACTTGAATCGTCATATATAATTAGTTTATTCAAATTAATAGGGCTGGGCATTCGGTTTGTTCAGTTTGATAATTTAATATCGGTTCGGTTTTTCGATTTTCAAATTGACAAAAATGAAAATCGTAACCAAACCGAAATAAATTCGATTCGGTTTGGTTTCTACAAATTCAATTCGGTTATTTTGGACTTTTATTTCGGTTTTGAAGATTAAAGTAGTGAACCTCTCTTTATTATGACTGGACATTTAATATTAATGATTTTTTAAAAAAAAAAAATTCAAACCTATTTTTCATTCCCAGATATAAAGAACTCAACATAGATGAAACTAAATGATATAATCATAAGTTTAACATAATATATAACTCATTATGCATACGTTTGCATAAACAGTCGTAACTCGGAAGAGTGATCGCTGCCGGAAAGACCACAGTCGGCACTGCGGGCATCCCACAATGGTCGTCTGGTCGCCGGCTCTGGTGTTGTTGTACAGACGGCGATCTCGTCGGCAATCTATGGTTCGATCGATTGTTCAACTATTGAACTGATGTATATATGTTGTTAGTTGTATGTGACGTGCTATTACCTATTAGTTATTAGGGTTGCTATTATATATTTATATTATATTATTATTTATTAAATATTATATATATATAAAATAAAATATATATATTATTAATTATTTATAGAATTTCGGTTAATCGGTTTATCCGAATTATTTTTTTGAAAAACCAAAGACCAATCCGTTTAACCGAATTATAAAAATTAAAAACCAAAACCGATCCGAAAAACAGAAAAACCAAATCGAAATTAAAATTTCAATTTAATTTTTTGGTTTAAACCAAAATATGCCCAGCCCTACAAATTAAATGGATGTGCTTCCTCTTCTTGATATTGATTTACGCGTTCATAGTCATCCTCAAAATGGTCATTTTGACTATTTTATGACTTTTTTGAAAACTAAATTACCTAAATTAATTATACTTTATGGACGAAAACAAACTTTGCGAGGCTTATTTCTCTGAAAATTAATGGGTTTGCAAAAGTATCCATATGAGCATACAGTTCTTGTGAAAATTACAAAGAATGGGAGATTGGGAAAATTCTCATTGCATGCTTTTAAGTTAACGATCTTATATTCATGCCATACTAAAATTGATAGAAAAAGTAAATCTAGAGTTTAATCACATACATAGTTCGATGACAGAAGCTATCAGATTTCTGGTTTAATGCCATACTAAAATGATAGAGTTAAACCCCATTGTTCTTCATATAGCAAGAAAAAAACAAGGAAATAAATTTGTTAAAAACTCAACTGTTTGTAAGATAATTATAAGCAATAACATATATTATCTTCATAACGCATGAGTGACAAAGTTTACAAGAGAAGCATTATGGAATATTTTCTTAAAATACTCTAATTAGTTATACTTCTCAGATCTAAATTTGACTAGTAATGTATTGAAACTTCAGTTCTTCTAATCTTAGTTCATTAAAAAATGTATTCAATCTGTAAGATTTGGACACTTGTAACCATTAAAAAAGGTTCTGAGAGTTCAACATTAAATCAAAATGCAAGCACAAATATAAAGAGAAGTCTCTATTTCATAACAAAGACCCCAAAGGGACCAAAATACTTGCAACAAAAAAACGAAGAAAAAAAAAAAGATGGGCTTCACGCACAAGAAAGCCTCAAAAATGAACTAGCAAATGATAAGAGGGGCTCGAAGGCCCAAAAGTCCTTGAAAACATAACTGCTAGGCATCAGGATAGAGGGGGTGCATCTGAGGCATCTTCACTCTCATCGTCTGAAAGACTCAGAGGGTCATCACTCTCGGAGTCATTTTCGGATAGAGCCTGCTCCAGGGCTTCTCTTGCAGCAGCTTCAGCTTCGGTGACAGCCATGGGAAGATCAAGGTCTCCATCTTGGATCTCAAGAAGGGTGTCCACCCGGGTCTGTAGGGACACCCAGCAACTGTCCAATTCAGCCACATTCCTGTCATTTCTACGCCTCACTTGCAGTGCATTCAGCCTGGCCTGAAGTCGCGCTCTGTCCATCTCATTTTTAGCACGCAACTCAGCCAAATCTACCTCTAGGTTGGCCAACCTTTTCTGCAAGGCATGGTTCCTAGAGTAAAGGTAAGCACGTATGTTCTCCCTTGAAGAGAGCTTACCATGTAGCTCCATTTGCCAGGCTTGCAGCTTCTCATTCTCAGCCTGGAGCCCAGCATTTTTTGATCGGAGCTCACTTACCTCGGCCTGGAGCACACCAACTGTGGATTTTAGATTCTCCACATCACCAGAGTGGTCTAGAAGCTTATGCGTATGATCGCTTGCTTTTTCTCGAGTGGCGATCGTAAATTGGTGGGTCTATAAGTTAAATGCAGAAAAAAGGAAAAAAAGTTAGTAAAATTATCACAAAAATGTATTTAGATGACTAGTAGTGCCCGTCTTACATGTTGGATAGAGGTGATCAGCTGAGTGAATAAACTTTTCAAGTCTTGTTCCTCTAACCTCGCCTTTTCCTCAGGCCCAAGGAAGGCCTCAAACAGTTTAGTTGCCATCGAGAAATCATTCAGAAGATCCACCCCTGGATGAATGTCTACCACAACCCGACGATAAGGAGGATTCAGATCACAACCAGGCATACTGGCAAGCTCCATCATCTCCTGATCACTTGATGACCCTCCAAATGTCTCCAGACCACCGGTTGGAACCCATGCACGAAAGGCTGAACGCTTAAGAACTGTCAGTGATTCAATTGTACCCCTTTGATGTCGGACCAAACGGGAATTGATCACTTCGACGTCTGGTTTGGTAAGATCCGAAACCCTTCTCCTTTTTGTGGAGTCGGGTGTTGCATAATGGGAAAGCTCACGCCCAAAGTTGGCCCCACATGTATTAGGCAACCTCGCAACGGGCTTTTCGATGGAAAAACCTGCAAGAATCTTAAAAATTAAGAAAAGGCATCGAAAATATAAAACAAAACAATAGGGAAGTGCTCTTTAAGATGCTTACCGTGGTTTTTGTCCCTTAACTGAAGTGTTCTTGTAGACATTTCCTCCAAAGGTTCGTTCATCGGGGCTTTTCCACTTCGACGTTCCGGCAATGCAATTTCTTTTTCACCCCTCTCTTCTTCAGAAGGAGGCATCGGTGGGGGGTTGTCCGACAAGGATGTGGAAGAGGAACGTTAGGAAGAAGACATATTTAGCCATAGATTAGTAAAATATTTTATTTCTAAATTGTTGCAGTAAAATATCCACCTTGATAGACGCAGGGTTCGTTGTGACAGATTCTCCATGTTATTTTCTTGTAAAATATTGTTGTTGGTTAAAACTTTGAACCTGATCGAATGAATGTAATAATTATTACCTTGTAGTTATATTTATTAATTTAGATAGAATAGTAAAGTATTTGAAAAGTAATAATTTATATGCACTGATGGTAAAATAAAAGGACAAATAAACAAATTTAAATTATATATAATCTATAAAATAAGGAAAACTGACACCGTTCCATAGACTCCTTAAGACTCGCAATAGAACTTGTTAAAAATATCTAGGTATAAAAACAAGAGAACGAAAGTGATGTTTGAATAATAAACTTTGACAAATAGTTAAAATTAAAGGAAATAAAAAGTACCTCTATGTACAATAAAGATTTGAAGAAGATGACCAGAGAAAAAAAATCAAATTAATTTAGGCGGGTAAGCTATCTTTTGTAGTTCATTCAAAAGATCATTAAAACATACAGTATATGTAAAAGATTAAAACACATTCTCTACATTATAATGAGAGAATTTTGCTAGTATGGGTGAGAGACGAAAGGGCATAAAAAGAGAAAAGTACCTATGAATCTTGAGATATGATGAAAAAATCAGGAGGAAGTACACCTATATTTATAGGACTGGAACCTTTGAAATAGCATCCTTATTTGATTTTTTATTATTATTTTGAATGGTAACATATTAAATCTATACCATGGATTTTGTGTAACAACTTATAAGTGTAACTAACCTTCCATAAATTTATTTAATTATGGAAGTATAATTATTTAGTCTCCAACTTCAAGATTGTTTTTAAGGTTTTATAAGTACTATAAGTACCTTTGTAATCAGATTGTGCAATTAGTTTCATCTATTTAGGTAAGTTACTATAAATTTGGTCAAATTATCTCAATCAAATGTAATTTGACCAAATCAGATTATGTTGCCACAAAAGCTAAACACTCTTAATTTATATTCAAAGATAGATACACACTCATATATTCTACTCTTTTATTTATTGTGTTCCGAAATATGATTGGAAAGGGGGTACGTTGGTGTGACACCTCAAACTTTCGAACTATTATTTAAATCGTTCCACGTATGAAATTATAGCCAAACCCCATGAATTTGGTTATCCGTAGGTCTAAAGAATAAATTCTATGCGTAGGATGTATAACGGATGTAAATTAAGGTCTAGAACTCTAGCATAAGATTAAGTTGAAAGCTTCTCTACCAAACTAACTATAAAACACAAAAATACAACATTAAATTGCTCATATTCACAATGACCAATCCAAGATTCAGCTACAGTTTCTAAATTTAAACAATATCATCTCATTACCTTTATTTCTGCTGTAGCATCACAACTATACCTTAATATTCATTTAAGTGTATAAAGTTATCCTCTAAAAGGCTATGAGTAGTACTATATAAAAGGACGTGTGTAAGCTCATCTGAGGTAACTAAGGTTAGAGAGCGAATTTCTAGACGGAAGGCAACAAAAGTTAGTTAAATATGAAACCAGCTACCTTCAACTTAAAGTGAATGATCAAGGAAAATATATTAGAAAATTAGAGGGAGAAGGAAATGGCGTCAAATAAAACTCTGGTTCTTAAAATCTTAGTTCATTTAACATCGCTTCAATCTTTAAGATTTGGCCACTTGTAACCACTAAAAATGGTTCTGCGAGTTCAACCATTCAATCAAAATGCAAATACAAATATATAGAGAAGTTTTCTATCTATGAAACAAGTTGACTAACGTGTTCCAACAAACTATTAGTACAAACATTTACAAGATATAACCCCAACTTCACTAAATCACAATGAGCCTTTCAACAAAAGATTACAAGCCTGTGTAACCTAAGGAGTTATAAATTTTAATTCCTAAACAACTCAAAAGCCTCCCAAGGTAAGTGGTCCCAAGTCTTCGAGCTATCCCAACTTGAAGAAAACAATCTTAATTCAGTTTATAACTCACTAAAACTAAGATTACATCAACATTACAACT
Source organism: Capsicum pubescens (assembly GCA_030864215.1). Taxonomy (NCBI): domain Eukaryota; kingdom Viridiplantae; phylum Streptophyta; class Magnoliopsida; order Solanales; family Solanaceae; genus Capsicum; species Capsicum pubescens. Next base: position 109,776,972 of record CM061548.1, on the reverse strand, counting down.
CAATAAACAACCCCTAATACATGAATGCTAAAACCCGTAACACAATACTATATTAAGACCAGGTTCTTCAATATGTTCCTACAAAATTCAAGTAGCACTTTGTAAAGTCAATCTGCCAATTGTTTTTTTTTTTTTTTGCTATGTGAGTGCGTGAGTCACTTCAGTTACTCATCTTATATTTAAATACAACTCTTCAAAGAGTTGTTCTTCAAGACAAACTCCTCAGCAACACATACTCTCATTATAAAGAGTTCTACTTCTTGTGAAAGTCCTTCTTCAATTCAAAATCTTCTCTCTTTAATGTTGAAGTCAAATTTCAATACTTCAAAATTCAAATCTACACATGTTTATATTCCTTTAGCTTATCAGAAGTAACCATATTTGTTCCCTATGAAGATCTCCAAGTAAATTCGAAGGAAGTTTAGAGGTGAAAATTCCTAATTAACATAATAGAAAAATTTCTTGCAAAAATTTATGAAACTGTTTTGTAAGAAAAATCCTACGAAATGCCCCAGATAAATCCACAAGAACAAATTGTCGCAAGAAAATTTTCATGAATATTTAGAGTATACAACCCATGGAAATTTTCAACCAATGATTCCCATGTAAATCGCTAGATACATTTCACAATTAGACAAAAATCTATTTGAAACCTCCAATAATGTTCAAAAACATTATTTGACACAAGTCTAATGTAAATCATTACAACTAATAAAAAACATAATTCATAACATCCACATCAATAATGTATGATTCTTAAATGATCCAAAACAAAATATTTCAAACTTGAATCCTCAATAATACTACCAACCATCAGGGTCAGAATCACTTTCATTCACGTTACCAGAGACATCATCTCTTTCATCCATAAGCTTGGTTTTCTTCTTGAGATGATCGTTCATTTGAAGATGATTTCTTGTATACATGTTTTTCAACAAGTCTAATTCCTTCCTCATCCTGTTATTTTGTGCCGCTCATTCTGCAACTTTGTATACAAATCACCATTTGAAGCATTTACCTAGGACTTAATCATCTCATCAAGTTCTTCCGGCAAAGTAGATGTTGATTTCTTAGATGCCTTTACTGTTCCATGTAGGGATCCAAGACCTTTGACTCTTCCTTTTATGTTTCCACCAACAGATTGCACCCAGATATCCATTTCACTTAATTGAGAAGGCTGACTAGCTGGATTAGTTTCTCCTTTCACAACTGACGCACTTTGAGCAACTAATACCTCTTGTTTCTTTCTTTCAAACTCATCCTGCATAAGAATAAGTTATTTCAGACCAGATATAGTGCCAACAGAAAATATATTGTTAGCATAAATTATATTGGATTCTAGTATCAAATATAAGCACAACAAGTAGCAAAAACAAGCAACATGTATTAGCATATAAAGTATCCGAAACCCAAAGTTTGTTCTAGATTACTATGGATATTAAAGCGCCAAGGCCACAATGAAATGAAAAAAATAATTTAGGTATTGTCTAAGCAGTATCTTTTATTGAGAAGTCTTGGAATTGTCTAAGCAGTACTTTTATTTGAGTTCTAATATATCTATATTGATGAAATACTAAAGTCAGATCACATGTCGGGTTAATTGTCTCAGTTGTATCTTTTATTTTTTATTTTTATTTCCCAAGTATCCCCACAGCCGGCAGCCGTGAGACTAATCCTCCGTTCCTACTGTCAGCGCACTAAGCGGTAGGGAACTGGCCACAGAGTTTTTTTCATTCACCAGAGGTAGGGATCGAACCCCCAACCTTTTGCTTAAGGGGTGAGGTGTTGAACCACCACACCAACCATTGTGGTTAAGTTGTATCTTTTATTGCGAAGTCACGAATCTGTCTAAGCAATACTCTTATTTGAGTTGTGATATATCTATATATATTGACTTGAATTCTGGGGTTTGAAAGGTGTAAAAAAATTCTTGATCCTTCGATGAACATGCCAGGAAGATCTGGGGCTTCCAGCCACAAATTACTTCGCTAAACTGAATTCTAAGGAAAACAAGCATAGAAGGGGGTGATCTGTTGTTAAAAACTATACAAAATGTCAAAATGAACTAGCAAATAGTTTATGAGACTGGCAATTTTTTCCTCTCTATGTCTATGTCAATGAACTGATTTAAAGAATAGATAACCAACCCCAATCTCAGAGATTTTAAATCGAATAAATATTTAGCAAACAGAGCTAAAAAGAAACTTTTGAAATTGAAGAAGCTAAATTATCTCATAAAGAAAAGAGTGAGAAAACAGATTCTGAAACCGAACAAGCAACTAGAATACTGAGTAAATGAAAACTTACATAGGTGACTTCATCTTTTATCACTTTTCTTTTTATGATTTTGATAATAAAATTCAGAAATTGAAGGATCTTTTCCAGTAGCTTCTTTCTACATTCAAAAAAAAGATATGTATGTTATCAATGTTGAATATGATATTAGTTTCTTGAAATAAATATATTTAAAAAGATTTATCATTACCATTCTCTTATAGATCAGTCGATGAGGTACACAACCACTTGTATGAAGTGATGCACCAGTATTTGAGTAACGATTTTTTTTATTTTGTTCGGACTTATTCTTGAACTCAAGAGACTCCCAGTACTCCGTCATCTCCTTGAATGCTGCATCCCCCATCCATTGTGGTTTTCGAGGCAAATTTTTTCTAACATGTTGAAATAGTCGGTTCATTTTTTAAGATGCCCTTTTATTAAAATTAGACCATATAGCATCATTATAGTGAGGAAGCCATTTAAATTTCTTCTGCATATATCAAATGAATACCATATTAGTCATCCAGCCCCACACTTATATTTAACATGAATCATGATTTATAAACTTTTTTACCTTGAAGTCCTCAAACCACATCTCGCGAGTAGATTTTGGAAACTTCTTCCACGAAGGTGTAACACCCCCGTACTTTCGGACTAGAATCTAGACCATCGTTCCTACGCGTATAGACCCGAATTAGATAATTCCTTGTTAATATATGTGTGGTTATCAATCCTATAGTGTGGAATACCTTTGAATATGAATTGAGGTCACAAAAATCCCCTAAATCTAATACGAGTTGAAAACATTTCTAGCAATTAAGTTTCAATGGACGTTTAAACTTGGGTCAATTTCCATCAACCATAACTTCTTGTATATATCGAATTAGAGGTCCTACTATATATCAAATGAAACGTCTTCGAAGTAGCTTTCGAACGATACCAATTTTGCCAAAATTCAATACCCGAGCGAAAAGTTACAGCCATTTTCATGAGAGAGGCAGTAGTTGCGCGCGATTAGCGTGCGACGCACGCTCCATCGCACGCACCTAATTTTCAGGTTCGGTTTTCACGTTTTTAAGGACAATTTGGACCTTTACCTCACCCAAGTTCTGTCCATAACATAAGATTCACGCCCCAAAAGCAGAATACACTCCATAATTTAATTTTTCCTCTCAAATTAAAACCTTAAATCCTTTCCCTCAAGATCAAGAATCAAGATCTTAAGTTCAAGACTCCAGGAAAAGGGTGAAGATCCGGGTTCCATCTATCAAGATCTAGGTTCCATCTTTCATCTCTTATAGTCTAAGGTACGTGGAATTTATCCTAAAAACTACATGGGCTTGAAAACACTAGAGCATGATTTTAAGATTATTAAGCATGAATTTTAAAAGGGAATTTGGAATCTATGTTTTAAATTATGTATTCTGAATGTTTCAATGTTACTATTGCTTTGGCCTTGTGGTCCTTTCCCCTAAATTGATTTACATGTATATGTATATGTATGAAAATTGAGATTGAAGATTGTTTGAGAGCGCAAATTATGAACTCCCTTTCTTGTATTGAATTGAAGTTTATGATTTTGTCGGAAAAGAGTTGAAATGCATGTTTTGTGATTGAAAGTAGTTTTCTCAATGTCATAGTATTTGAACATGATTTAGAGATGATGAGAGGGTGTTTCTTGATATAACTATGTTTTGTGTTAAAGAGAAAGAATTGCATGAAATTAAGAATTTTGACAAGACCACCTTTGTTTACTGAATTGTTGATAAAGAGAATTCCTTGCATGGTTTTACATGAGTTTTAAAGAATAAGTTTTTTGAAAAGAATTGTTGATATGGTGGTCCTGAATTCCATGATTTGAGAATAGAGACATAAGTTGTTATAAATGGCTCAGAGAATGTGACTTGCAAGTCAGTGGTATGATGATACCATGTAAATATATGCCATAGCAGAATTAGAGTCTTCAGAACTTGATTTCAGAGTTGCTTGCTGTGAATAATTAAAAATGGGCTTAAAGAGGGTTAGGTGGTTACCCAAAGAGGGCACAAGTCAATCGACTCATAGCCTAAAATCGTATTTTGCCAATACGGGTATGTTACTTTTGTACGTTGGCGACGGCCCTGTGGCGTAGTAGAGATTCAGAGACTCCGACTCTTGCGGCAAACTTGGGTTGGGGGATTTGCTGCCAAGTTAAGGGCAGATTCCATATAGCCCGTAGAATTACAGAATTGTAGGGTATACCACCTAGCGCAGAAGTAAAACAAAGAGTGTCACAGAGTTCAGATGATTTTACAGAGTCTTTTAAATATGCCCATGTGATTTTACCTTATGATATATTTATGAATTGTTTTAAAGTGCTCTCATATATGTTGAATACCAATTACTATTTTGGATTTGCTCTGCGTACCAGTACAACTGTATTGACCCCCCACCTCTCACGTTCTGAGACACAATGTAGGGGTCCGGATAAGCAGTAGATTTCTTCAGACCGAAGTGCAGAGTTCAGTTGGTGAGCCTTCTATCTTTCAGAGGGCCTAATTTCCTTCAGTCATTTATCGTTATTATGGTTTTGGTCTACTGGGGGCCTTGTCCCAGTTTTCAGACAGCTTTGTTCTTATGTAGTAGAGATTTCCAGATTGAGTCAGATATTATTTTAATGTTGTCGGACTGCAGTCTTTAGCATTATGTTGTTTTCAGAGCATGATCATGATCCCTTATTCAGTTATATTTCGCATTTCTTTTCTGTATATGAATGGTGTATGTGATTACAAGGACGTCCGGACCTTCATGGTTCGATTTGCTCGTCACAGCCAGGACCTAGGATCGGGTCATGACAGAAGGTCTAGCCAATTCAAATTTACTACGAATGCAACTAGCAATACCATCAATAACTACCTTTTGAGGATCAAACCTACATAAAATACAGTAGTTTTCAAACATGTACACATATAAATAGTCCACCTAGATATTTGTATAAGTTAGTCCTATTAACCATCCTCTTCAGGTACAATCCACTTTTGATGATCATTGTCTACATTCTCAACTATACCAGATGAGGTGGCTGAATTCCTATTGGCCGATGCAGCTGCAAGTATTTTCAAAATTATGAAAATGCATCGGAAATATAAACCAAAACAATAGAGAAGTGTTCTTATAGACACTTACAGCGGTTTTTGCCCCTAGACTTAAGTGTTCTTGTACGCACGACCTCCAAAGATTCGTTTTTAGGGGCCTTTCCCCTTCGACGTTCTGGTTGTACAATATCTTTTTCACCCATCGCTTCATTGGAAAGACGTCTTGGTTGGCTGTACGTCAAGGATGTGGAAGATGAATGTTAGAAAGTAGACCCATTTAGCCATAGATTAGTAAAATATTTCATTGCTAATTTGATGTTACTAATGAATATAAGTCAAGTAGCCACCTTGGTACAAGCATGGTCCGGTGTGACATATTCCCGAAGTTATTTTCTTGTAACAAGTTGTGTGAGAACCAATTCTGTAGTGGGTATTGGTCCCTTTGAATCTAATCGAAAGAAGGCACAAAATATTTAGCATGTAATTATATGATTAATTTAGACAAAATAGTAAACTATTTGTTAAAGTAGTTGATAACTTATATGCATTAATGGTAAAATAAAAGGATGAAATAAATTACCTTAACAATTTGACGGTTTGGAGCCCATAAGGAACCATAGAGAGGTTGATTTTGGTATTGTTGTTGTATAGGAGGATCAGCGGAAACAGTATCACTTGATGATTCAGTTGCATCAAAAGTTGCATGAACATTTCTTTTAGCATTTTTTGGGCTCTGAGATAAATTTAGACATTTTTATATTATTAATTTTAGACAAAATAGTAAATTGTTTGAAAAAGTAATAATTTATATGCATTAATGGTAAAAAAAAAAGGATAAAATAAATTACCATAACAAATTGACAATTTCCGGCCCATAAGGAACTATAGAGACATTGATTTTGGTATTGTTGTTGTTGTATAGGAGGATCAGCGGACACAGTATCACTTGACGACTCAGTTGCGTCAAAAGTTGATTGAACATTTCTTTCCGCACTTTTTGGGCTCAAAGATAAATTTAGACATTTATATATTATTAATTTAGACAAAATAGTAAACTGTTTGATAAAGTAATAAATATATATGCATTAATGGTAAGATAAATGGATGAAATAAATTACAATAACAATTTGACTTTTTGGAGCCCATAAGGAACCATAGAGATGTTGATTTTGGTATTGTTATTGTACAGGAGGATCAGCGGAAATAGTATCACTTGATGACTCAGCTGCATCAAAAGTTAAGTAAGAGTAAACATATCTTTCAGTATTTTTTGGGCTTTGAGATAAAGTCTCCTCACTTAACGACATTCTTTCAAGGATTTCCTGCTAATAAATTGAGAGTCACCAACAGAGAAGAAAATATACTTAATCTCGTCTCAATGATCATGTAAACAAGATTGGAATGCCAAACATAATTTTTACTTCTTGCACATCAATGATCAATGGAGTCTCTTTAAATTTTTTTGTTTTAAAAGGAAATTATTGTCATTGTGCAAATGTACAAGTTTGTAGCACATAGTAAAACTTGTAATAAACATATATTAGAGTCTTGTATGAAGCGACTGAAAATTGTTCTTGTAGTATGATAATTATAACGATGTGTTAAGGTCTAGATTACAAGAAAAAATCAAGTAAACAGCTACACAAATAGACAAGATTTAGTATATATGTATGTTACTACATGGTAACATACATATATAGTTCTAGGTTACAATCAACTGCAACACAAGTCTATATGTATCAAGATACACCTAAATAAAGAAACACAAAATTAAAAAGTTATTAGGATATAGGTATTAATTTGTATATGGTGAAAATTTATTCATTCAAGAGATCATTAAAACTTGTGGTATATGTAAAAGATTGAAAATCTTTCTCTACTTCATTATAGTTCTTACAGATATACAAAGATTATTTTTCTATTAGATTGGAGAGTGAGTTATACAAACAAAATAAGGAAATACAAAGAAAAAAAAAATTACTAGAGTATGTGTGAGAAATGAAAGGACAAAGAGAGGAAAATACCTTTAATCTTGGGATATGATTAAGAAATGGGGAGTAAATATGTATGTATTTTATACCATCAAATGTGAATAATGTTCAATAAAATAACACCCTTATTTATTTATTTTACTAATTATATCATGGTAATGGAAATAGAATTATAATTTTGACCTTAAACTTTGATAGTGCACAAATATGATCTTTAACTATTCAAAACTGCACAAAGATGACCTCCGATCCTACGTGGCAAAACGCGTGTTCAACACGCAAAACTGGGCGTGTCCAGCTTAAAATCTAAGAGCATAATACATAAATATGATTCTAAACTTGACAACAAATTATAACTTTGACCTTAAACTTTGACAGTGTACAAATATGATCTTTAACTATTCAAAACTGCACAAATATAACCTTTAAATGCTTTTCGCTATTATTTTTTCATTACTTTCGGCTCAAAGATGAAAATGACATCTAATTTCTTTTGTCATTGCGGAAAGAGAGCAATATTGAAGATTTATTAATTAGGTGAGTCAGCCTCATACGAAAAAATCACGCGGGTATGGATATATATTATAAAGCAAAGGGAGAATTTATGTTATATAATATATCTAAATATAATTTATTTAAATATTAAATTAAAGATGAAACTATACTAATAATAATAAAAAATTATAATTTTAATAAAACGTTATTAAATTAACATTATTAAAGATAATAGTAGTAGTATATTAAATTAACGTTATCAAATTAACGTTATTAAAATGTTAGTATTGAATTAACGTTATCAAAATGTTATTAAATTAACGCAGGGGCGGACCTACGTGGTTGCCATGGGGTTCACCCGAACCCCCTCGATAAAAAAATTACGTTGTATATATAAGGTAGAAAATTTATATTTATGTACGTATATTAATATTGAACCACATGAAACAAGACACTTAGATAGTCCAGTGGTGTTATTTGCTCTTCTTGGGCGCTTCCTTCAGCCTATTGCACGGGTTTGATCCCTGCTAGTGCCCTTTTTTTTTAATAAAAAAAAAGTTACGTGCTGCTGCTATAGAAATAAATAAATAATAAAAATAATAATAATATTAATAATAAAAACGACGCCGTTTTAACACAAAAAGCAAAACTTTGACAGTGCACAAATATGACCTTTAACTATTCAAAACTGCACAAATATGACCTCCCTCTAAGTCAGCCCTTTTAACGACATGGTACCGTGTGATTGGATTAATTTTCCACGTAGGCGCGAGTGAAACTCATGCATAGGGTTGCAAAATTGAAGGTCATATTTATTCAGATTTTGAATAGTTAAAGGTTCTATTTATGCACTATCATAGTTTAAGATCAAAATTATAATTTGATATCAAGTTTAGGGTCATATATTATGCCTTTTCTTTTTTGTCAACTTCTTAAATAGTTTCAGATTACCCATAGAAGTAAAGAAAAATAAGTTAAATGAAGAATTACGATGTGAGTGTAAAAACGACTTTATCACTATGGGAAAAATTATAAATATATTTCAAATCAAGTAAAGTAATTATGAAGTCAACTCAAAGTTATATTATAAATCAAGTAGAATATACACTACACATTGAAGTTAGTGAAGTTTGTTTGAAAACCCTACACAACCGTAAGACGTGATTGTTACTCACTTGAACACAGGGTGAATTTCCTCAATAAATTTTGTGTTATTGTTGTCACTGTTCTAGATATTGTTGTAGGAACCAGACTCCTAGTTCGAGTAGTTGGTACAGATTTCTTTCACGCAAATTTGAAGATGATGGACGGATTTCAAGTTTGATATTGAAATATAGATTCTTTATACTAAAATGCCAGAGCTAAACCGCACCAGGTGGATACACTAAATTGATGTTCTTTATCGTGATTAAGTAATTAAATTAAGTAAAGTACATTAACACGCTAAATTCAAACACGTGACATGCATACATGGACTTGGTGTATACACCAGGTGCATATAAGTTTTTACCCCCAAAAAAAAGAAAAAAAGGAAAAAAATTGTTCAAAACTCAAGAATTGATAAGATAATTATAAGAAATAATAAAGAGCACATTCAGGATCAGAAATATTAAATCACTTCTTCTTTACTAGTACAGGAAATATCTAATGTTCCCTTAAGATAAGTGAATATTTTTTTCAAATCTATATATATCTATATCTATATCTATATCTATATCTATATCTATATCTATATCTATATCTATATCTATATCTATATCTATAATATATTAAAAGTGTGAAGACCCTTAAAAAGTGATTTGAACTTTTTGTCTTTTATTAAAATTGTCCACATTTGATAAAATGGTCATTTTACTATTTTTATAGAATTATTATTTAATTATATTCATAATATTCTAAACAAAGAGTCCTAAAATATATGGTAAGTTTTAAAAATTACAGAGTATTAAAATATATGATACAACACAATATATGGTAAACACAATATATGGTAAAAAATATTAGAAAATTAAAAATTATTGAATCTAAAATATATGAAAAAAACGGACGAAAAAGTTGAAAAAACGGTACACATTTTTTTGGCCAAAGTACACCTTAATGACTAATTTCCTAGAATAAGTTCAAAAGGAAAAAGGAATAATTAAAATAAGTAGATTGTTCCTTTTTCCCCATAATTATCCTTTAATTTTTTGGTAAATATTTTTTAATAATTAATAGTGTCACACCCCTTTTTTTTTTTTTTGCTCGGAGGTCGAGTCGAAGGGTTTTCCCAATTAAAGTGACGTTTTTGAATAGGGATTAATTTATTACAGAGTCGTCACTTGGAATTGAGTTATGGTGTTCCAAGTCACCTTTTGAATCCCTAATCAAAAGGAAATGACTCTTTTTCTTGGTCTACGAAAACAGAAGACCGGGTAAGGAATTCTGTTGACCGAGGGAAAGGTGTGAGGCACCCCTCGAGTCCCGTGGTTCAAGCACGGTCGCTTAATTGACTTATCTTGACTTAAACTATTTTGGATAAATCGTGTTAAGGCCTAATTTCGCTCATTTTTAATATTTAAAACTCTTATTTTTAATCGATGAAAAATTAATTTTTTATAGAAAAATATTTGTCAAAGTGTATTTTTACATCTTTGAATTTGAAATGTCTCAAAAAGATGTGTATGCCACATTCTTTAATTGAGACGAACATTTTTAAATATATGTTTAAAATTTGTTTGATATTTAAAACATTGATATAAAATACTTATAACTCATAACAATTTTCTATTTAAAAATGCTAATTAATCTTAATAGTAAACTTAAACAATATTCAATTAAAGTATTCAATTAATTCAATGAATAATTAAATTTTATTAATAATGATGAAATAAAAATAAAATAATAATAATAATAATATTACAAATACATAAAATCAACTTTATTTAATTACATAATTTAAATTAAATTTTAAATAATCATCAAATAATCCTAAAACAAACATTATTTAAACTACAAACATATAAATTATACGAAATTTAATTTTCCTTGATATCTAACTTTATTAAAACTAAACTTTTTTTTTTAAATAAATAAATAAATAAAGATAGAAATAAATTAATCACAAATTAATTAATAAATAAATATGACACAATATATAATTGAAAAGTAATTTTTGATTCATAAAGTTTGGTAACACTACGTGCCAACATGTCATGTTTTATAAAGCAAATTGTCCACTTTTGGTTGCATATACATGACTCTACATCATGAACTCCTCTTTATCTTTTCTTTTACATTTAAAAAAAATTTAAAAAAAATTGCTAAGAACAGTTCATGGTAGACAGTGGTAAGTCGAAAAGGGGAGGCGGAGCGGCGCGGGTAAGGGAAGGGGATGGTCAACAGGATCTGGGAGAGAAAGTGTCAACGACACGGGGAGGGGAAGATGGTAGCGTCGGCGTAGGCAACGCCGCGGTAGATCTGGGAGGAACACGACTACGTGGCATTGGACTTCGTTGGCTTTGGTGTCGCCGGTGATTGGCCATTAATTCGTCATTTCTGCCGAAGAGGGAAGGGAAAAAAAATGCTAGTAACATTGATGGCGATGACTACGGCGGATCTGGCCATATAGGTGGTGATCAGCGGCGGTTTCGCTATTAAAGGAGATTCCAACGAAGACCAACCGATCTTCGATCCGAAAATAGATCGGCTTTGGTGATTTTTATTTCTGATCTGATTTTTTAAATGTAGACAATGAGGGAATAATTACGAAATTCACAACTAATTTTATTTAAACCAACACCATATTTTTACTGATTTTCATCTATCATTTTTTCTCCGCTAATTTGTTTATCAATGCGTGAATTTAAATATGTGTATCTACGAGTTTGTGTTACTGTGTGCGCTTATACATGATGTAAATATTAGATTACTATGAAGATGCTACTATAATAAAAGAATAATATTTGTGTGTTCCCATGTTTCAATGTAAATAATGTGTATACAGTATATGAACAATATCACATATTAGACCATGAAATCATCAACATAATTATAAACATGACTTGATTCACTAAAGTTTCATACATCAAATAATACGAAATTTTTAAATTAAAACCTGATGATGAATTACAATTCGAACGTCTTCACCGAAAACTCGGACTCCAATCTTCTCTTTTTTTTACTATGTTTTCTCTCTTTTTTTTTTTTTTTGTGTTTCTCTGTTTTTCACTCTGTCAAAGTGTCTGATCTTGTAGGAATAATACGTATATTTTTCTTTTTTTTAAAAAGGGGGGAAAGTCCTTTTATAATGGGATTCTTGGGAGGGAACAGTTAAAATTATCAGGTAAGGGAGAGGGAAATTTAAATTTCAAATTAAATTAATTAATATTATTATTATTATTATTATTATTAGTATTATTTTTAAATAAAAAATGATAGTAAAAGTAAAGATAATAATAATAATAATAAATAAATAAATAAATAATAATAAAAATAATAATAATAATAATTAATTAATTTTATATTTAATAAAACATAATAAAAATTTATAAATAGAAAAATATAAATATAATAAAATAATATTAAAACTATTAATTTATTTATTAAAATTTATAAAAGAAAACAAATATTTTTAATTTTTATATTATTTAAAATTAGAATAAAAATAAAAACAAAAGTCAAAATAATATGTGATTAAATATAAAAATATAATATATTTAATATAGATAAACAAGTTAAAATTTAGGGAGGATAAAAAATCACGTGTCTACATTTTTGCCCCTCTTTGTGTGAAATCTCGAAGAGTTTTCATACAACGAAATAGACAAGAAATGATTTTTGACCCTCCAATTATTTGAAAGGTAAAAATAAAAATAAAAATATGACCGAGTCCTGTTTTTGGACATCCTACCTATCCCGGGTTATAAGGGAATCAGGTCATGAGTAGTTCAAAAGGTAATTTAGTGAGAGAAAAAGTTAAAGTCGAGTGAGATTCCATCGAGTTTCCGGTTGACGAATTCTGCTTTTACATTCAACTGACTAATAAAAATCAAAAATGAAAAAATACAAGTAAAAATTGCAATCTCTAGAATCTTAATTCAAATCTTCATGACTTGAACTTGAAAATTTACCCTATTCTTCAGGCGGACTCCTGAACTTTCTTTTTCTTCACCCTGTTCTTCAAGTGGGCTCCTGAATTTATAATTTCTTCACCCTGTTCTTTAGGCGGGCTCCTGAACTTTCTTTTTCTTCACCCTGTTCTTCAGGCGAGCTCCTGGACTTTATTTTCTTCACCCTATTCTTCAGGCGGGCTCCTGATTTGCCACTTCTTCACCCTGTTCTTCAGGCGGGCTCCTGGACTTCTAATTTCTTCACCCTGTTCTTCAGGCGGGCTCCTGAACTTTCTTTTTCTTCACCCTGTTCTTCAGGCTGGCTCCTGGACGTACAATTCTTCACCCTGTTCTTCAGGCGGGCTCCTGGACTTACAATTCTTCACCCTGTTCTTCAGGCGGGCTCCTGATTTGCAACTTCTTCACCCTGTTCTTCAGGCGGGCTCCTGGACTTCTAATTTCTTCACCCTGTTCTTCAGGAGGGCTCCTAAACTCAAAGAAAATAGTGAAACAGAAAAATAACATCCCATTCTTCAGGAGGGTCCTGGATATAAAATAAATTTCCATTCTTCAGGAGGGTCCTGAACATAAAAATAAATTCTCATTCTTCCGGAGGGTCTTGAACATAAAAATAAATTCCCATTCTTCGTGATGGTCCCGTCCTCGCAAAGAATAAAGTTTATCATGACCGAGATCCAGTATCGGATGTTGTAACCATGCTTCTTGCATTGAGAGAAGTGTGAAATTGCATCCTTTATCTGAAAATAATTATTTCATCTCTGTTCCAAACAAAGAAAAATTGTGAGTTTTAGAACATGTGGTGGTTGGTTTGTGGAATTTGGCTTTTGAAGTGGCCGCTCTCGCACTTGTCAGGCTCAACTCTTTTCCAATCCATGATAATATTCATTGAATTGTTATACCTCTAACTCTGAATTCTGACTACTGAGATCCTCAACTCAAATCATATTTCTGTTGTATGATGCTTCTGAGTTTAGCTTCTAATACATCCCTTAGATTTTCACGAGTTTAAAATTGTCAAATCACAATCATCTTGAGTACCTTACTTTTACTTTGAAATGTTGTCTCTGTACATCGACTCTTTGTCTTGCTTTGTACCCTTAAAGGAGTTGGTAGTGAGTTTGGAGTCTTTTCTGACTCGACCTGATGTGAATTTGACTCAAAAGACAACAAAAATTTTTGTTTGATGACAAAGACAAAAAAATCAAAAATAAAAATAAAACAAAATAAAAAGACAATAGATATCTCTTTTTCAAAACAAAGAGAAAACTTATCTGAATGTGGAAATCGATTCTGGTGATTATGACATGCATTTTGAATAAAACAACCAGATCTACCCACACCAATCATTACAACTTTTGTCCACATATTGAGCTTGAAATTAAGCCAATCTTGAATTTGTTCCTTCTTGATAACAACCTTTCTTAAGCTAGTGGCACCTCAATGGGTTTTTGTCAACGAGCCTATCTCCTTTTCATTTTCGTCTCAGCTCACAGTCGTCTTATGATGCCCGAAAGGGTTTTCACCAATAAGACTCTCTCATTTTTATTTTTTCATCACTTTTTTTTTTAATAAACACCCAAAATATGAAATATCATGCACTCATAATATGTTTAGCCTTGACATTCTCAAAGATTAATCCGAAGGTCTTTCTTTGGTTGTAATTTGGCTTTTGGATAGGGTTAGAAAGAAATGTAGGCATGAGGCTCAAAAAATTTATATAACATTGGGTGAAACATACAACTTTTGGAATCGATTTTTTTTTATTTTTTTTTTGTCTGCCCCAGTTTCATTTCATTCTGGATAATTTGAATTTTCTTCTGGTTAGACCGAACCCCGGAGTAGGGTTACCTACGTATCTTATCATAGCAAGAATCAGGTCAAACGTAGTTCATGAAACATCATTCTTTTGTTTGATTTTGAATTTTTGATTGATTTTTTTATTTTTTTTAATTTGATTCCAAAAGAGGGGTTCGAAGAAAAATAAAAGCTCAAAGGGGTAAGCAAAGGTTTATATATTATTCAGATAGTAGAACAAAATGCCTTCATCATCTCAATCTTTAAAAATATAAGTGCAAAACATACATAACATAATTGTACATGAATATCATACATAATATCTTTTAACTGCATCAGCATTGACCGGCATTCCTTCCATTTTTCCTTCTACATCAGTCAGATATAACGCGCCATTAGGTAACATTTTCTTTACCATGAATGGCCCATGCCAATTAGGAGAAAATTTGCCTTTGGCTTCAATCTGATGAGGAAGGATGCGTTTTAGTACTAACTGACCAACTTCAAAATATCTGTGACGCACCTTTTTATTATATGCTCGTGTCATTCTCTTCTGATATAGTTTTCCGTGACATACTGACGCCAATCTTTTTTCATCAATCAATCTTAATTGCTCCAAATGAGTCTTGACCCATTGGTCTTCATCAATTTCAGCTTCCACAACTACTCGAAGAGATGGAATCTCAATCTCTGCAGGTATAACTGCTTCAGTTCCATACACTAACAAGTAAGGAGTTGCACCAATTGAAGTCCGAACTGTAGTACGATAACCCAACAAAGCAAAAGGTAACTATTCATGCCATTGTCGGGAACCTTGCACCATCTTACGGAGTATTTTCTTTAAATTCTTATTGGCAGCTTCTACAGCTCCATTCGCCTTTGGACGATAAGGAGTTGAATTTCGATGCATAATCTTAAATTGCTGGCACACTTCTTGCATCAGATGGCTATTAAGATTCGCAGCATTATCCGTGACAATTATCTTTGGAATGCCGAAACGACAAATGATGTTGGAGTGAATAAAATCAACCACAACCTTCTTGGTCACTGACTTGAAAGTCGCTGCTTCTACCCATTTTGTGAAATAATCAATGGCTACCAAGATGAACCTATGTCCATTCGAGGCCTTTGGTTCAATTGGTCCAATTACGTCCATTCCCCAAGCCATAAAAGGCCATGGAGCAGTCATTGTATGCAACTCAGATGGAGGGGAATGTATCAAGTGTCCATGTACCTGGCATTCATGACATTTACGAACGAAATTGATGGAATCTCGCTCCATGGTGAGCCAATAATGACCTGCTCGGAGTATTTTCTTTGCCAAAACATACCCACTCATGTGTGGTCCACAAATCCCAGAATGTACTTCAGTCATGATTTTTGAAGCTTCTTTAGCATCTACACACCTCAGAAGTCCCAAATCAGGAGTCCTCTTATACAAGATTCCTCCACTTAAGAAAAATCCACTAGAAAAACATCGAATGGTTCTCTTTTGATTACCATCAGCATGTACAGGATACTTTCCAGTCTGAATATATTCTTTGATATCATAGAACCAAGGCTCCCCATCAAATTCTTCTTCAACCACATTACAATATGCATGTTGATCATGAATCTGTATATGCAAAGGGTCAATATAAGTTTTATCGGTATGTTGAAGCATCGAAGATAAGGTCGCCAAAGCATCAGCAATCTCATTATGAGCTCTGGAAATGTGTTTGAACTTGACTAATATAAATCGTTGACAAAGATCTTGAAAACAACTTCTATATGGTAGGAGTTTCGAATCACGAGTCTCCCAATCTCCTTGGATTTGGTGGACTAATAAATCTGAATCTCCTAATACCAATAATTCTTGGACCCCCATGTCAATGGCTAATCTCAATCCTAGAATGCAAGCTTCGTATTCTGTCATATTATTGGTACAGTAGAATCGAAGTTGGGCTGTTATGGGATAATATTGTCCTGATTCAGAAATAAGAACCGCTCATATCCCCACTCCTTTTATATTAGCAGCTCCATCAAAGAACAACTTCCAGCCTGAATGGCAATCTTCTGAAACAAACTCATCAACATACAATACCTCTTCATCTGGAAAATAAGTCTTCAATGGTTCGTACTCCTCATCAATAGGATTTTCAGCCAAATGATCCGCCATGTCTTGAGCTTTCATTGCAGTTCGTGTCACATAAACAATATCAAACTCTGTGAGCTACATCTGTCATTTCGCGAGTCTGCCTATGGGCATAGGCTTCTGAAAAATGTACTTTAAAGGATCCATACGAGAGATGAGGTAAGTAGTATAAGATGACAAGTAATGTTTCAGCTTTTGAGCTACCCAAGTTAATGCGCAGCACGTTTTCTCAAGAAGAGTGTACTTAGCCTCATAAGTGGTAAACTTTTTGCTGAGGTAGTAGATGGCTTGTTCTTTTCTTCCTGTGACATCATGTTGACCCAATACACATCCAAAAGAATTATCTAAAACAGACATGTACAATATCAAGGGTTGGCCTGACTCTGGAGGAACCAAAATAGGCGGATTCGACAAGTATCTCTTAATTCTGTCAAATGCCTCTTGACATTCTTCAGTCCATTCAACTTTAACATTCTTCTTCAACAACTTGAATATTGGCTCGCAAGTTATCGTAAGCTGAGCAATGAATCTACTGATATAATTCAACCTTTCAAGTAAACTCATCACCTCCATTTTATTTTTCGGTGGAGGTAAATCTTGGATAGCTTTTATTTTTGAAGGATCTAACTCAATACCACGTCGACTGACTATAAAACCCAAAAGTTTTCCTGACGGAACTCCAAATACACATTTTGCTGGATTAAGTTTGAGATCATACCTCCGAAGCCTTTCAAAGAATTTTCTCAAATCTTTGATATGATCAGATTGCTCTCTCGACTTAATGATCATGTCATCCACATAAACTTCAATTTCTTTGTGCATCATGTCATGAAACATTGTGGTCATTGCCCTCATGTAAGTTGCCCCAGCATTCTTTAATCCAAAAGGCATAACTCTATAACAATATGTCCCCCATGGAGTAATAAATGATGTCTTTTCCGCATCTTCTGGATCCAAAATGATCTGGTGATACCCCGCATAACAATCCACAAAAGAAGCAAGATCATGTTTGGCACAATTGTCCAATAAAATATGAATATTGGGAAGTGGAAAATTATCTTTCGTACTTGCTTTATTTAAATCACGATAATCAACACACATCCGAACTTTGCCGTCTTTCTTTGGAACAGGGACAATAGTTGCCAACCAAGTAGGATACTGGGCCACTTGAATGACTTTAGCCTCAAGTTGTTTAGTAATTTCCTCTTTAATTCTTACACTCATGTCAGTTTTGAGTTTTCTTAACTTTTGCTTGACAGGAGGAAAAGCAGGATCAATTGGCAACTTGTGAACTACCAAATCAGTGCTTAAACCGGGCATATCATCATAAGACCATGCAAAGATGTCTTTATACTCATGCAAAGCTTCAATTATAGCTTTCTTTTGTTGTGGTTGAACATGTACATTTATCTTAGTCTCCCTAATATTTCCAAGATCTCCTAAATTGATCGCCTCAGTTTCTTCCAAATTGGGATTTGTCTTATTCTCAAAATGTTTGAAGTCTTTGCTTATATCCTCAAATGTTTCCTCTTCATCGTATTCAACCTCCTTATTCATTATTTCAAAATTAGATTGGTTTTTTAACTCTGGTGAACAATTCTTCATGCATATCATATCATTAGAATCGGCATAGAAAGAACTGTATGATAGAAAATAAATAAATAAAAATTAGACTTAAAATAAAACGAAGGGAAACTGTGCTTTATTAGAAACATAGATAGAAAGAGTTTTAACCTAAAATACCAGATTTAAAGTTCTGAATTATAATCCTAGAATGATTTAAATTACAGGAATAAAAACAAACAAACTACTAAGACTGTAAGAAAACAAATAAACTACCAAGAATCTTTTATAATTGGGAGGGGAGTGGTCTCCCAATTGTTAAGCTGGACATCAGGGCCGACAAACTGCACATCTGTATTACTGGTACCTTCCCCAATTTCAACCATATCAGCGTCAATGAACATATTCTGAAAAAGGTCAATCAACTCTGTATCATCATCATTCATTGATTTTGCAACAGGTAACTTGGAGGATCCAACAACACTGAATTTGATGAAAGACTCATAAAGTGGCGGTATAGGCTTGGCAAGTGACCACGACTCTTTCTTACGCTTTTTAGCCTTCTTTATATCTTCAGCAGTAGGCTCGCGTCCCATACCAAAAGTACCGAAGTTCTCATAGAGGTTTATTGGATGAATTATGCCTTGCAAAAACATCCCTAAACCTTTTCCTGGTTCGAAGCCATTCTTCAACATTTCATTCACTACCATAATAGATGCAGAGGACAATTGTGGTCTTGCGATGAGATTCCCCTCGAGGATATACTCAACAGCCACTACCTCAGAAGCTTGATGAATTAACACATTGGCAGTATCTGCTTCGATGGAAGAAACAGAGTAGTCTTTATACATTGATAAGTCTCCTTCACCATGAACCACTATCTCTTGCCTGTCACATTTGAATTTGACCGTTTGATGCAACGTTGATGCGGTTGCTTTAGCTCTATGAATCCATGGCCTTCCCAATAACATATTGTATGAAGCATCAATGTTCAGTACTTGAAAATCCATAGCAAAATCCACAGGCCCAATTGTCAATATGAGTTCTATTTCACCAATGGCATCAGTTTTTGATCCGTCAAAACCTTTGACGCACACATTGTTAGGTCGGATTCTTTCCACATTAACATTCAACTTTTGTAAAGTTGACATAGGACAAATGTTAGCGCCTGATCCTCCATCAATTAACACTTGAGTGATGATGGAATGTTCGCATTTCACAGAAATGTACAGACCTTTGTTATGCTCCGTACCTTCTATAGGCAATTCATCGTCTGAAAAAGTAATTTTATTTGCTTCAAGGATCCTTCCAACAACTTTTTCCAGCTGATTTACTCTAATCTCACTAGGAACACATGTTTCATTAAGAATCTTCATTACAGCCTTGCGGTGTTCCTCTGAATGTATCAATAAAGACAACAAAGAAATTTGTGCTGGTGTCTTCTTCAACTGTTCTATAACAGAATATTCTGGCAATTTCATTTTCTTTAAGAATTCTTCAGCTTCTTCATCAGTGATAGGCTTCTTGACTGTCATTCATTCTTCACCACCTTGTTTATTCTTTCTTAACTCTACTGGAGCATAACATCTTCCAGATCGAGTTAATCCCCCTACTTTATCTACATCTTCAATCACTTCTTTCCCCTTGTGCATCACCACAACGCGATCATAATTCCAAGGGACTGCCTTGGTATCAACCATAGGCAGCTGTGACACTGGTTTAATAACAATAGGAGCTACAGGAGCTCCTTTTATGATTAAAAGAGGCTTATTGGATCTTCCAGGAATAATGAGTTTCGGCTTTATTTGACTTGACCCAATATTTTCTGAAATCTCTTTCTCCATCACCAAGGGATCATTCGATGATTCGGGTTTAGCTATCACCACCTCCGCTTCTGCAGGCTTTTCTTTCGTTAAATCTACAGCATTTGCTGATTTTTCCGAATCAGTTTTAATTTTAATGATTGGCTTAAAGGGAATCATAGCATCTTCAACACTGAGTATCACATCGAGCATGTTTGTTTCATTATGATCTGGCAGCGGATTTTGATTGACATTTGGAGTGCCTGGACTTTCTACCATAATCTGTTGGGTATTAATCAACTCTTGAATGGATCTTTTTAGATACCTACATTTCTCTGTGTCGTGCCCTGGGGCATCAGAACAGTATTCACATCTTCTAGAATAGTCCAAATTCTTCGGAGGAGGATTCGGGATCCTTCTATTAATTAGGTTTAGAACATTCATTTTTCTCAGTCTATGAAATAAATTGGTGTAAGATATTCCAATAGGAGTGAAATTATCTTTTACCATGTTATCCCTTTTGAATTCTGCTCTAGGCCGAAAATTAGACCTCGGAGGGCCTCTTTGAACTTGCGGGGCCATTGGATGATTTTGGATTGCAGGTGTACGCCACTACGGGTAAGAAGGACCTCGAGCATATGGTTGTGTATTGTAAATAGGATATTGGTGGGATGGAACAAAATATAATGGATTCTGTGCGTATGGTTGACGCGCACCTCTCCAATTTTGTCGTGAACCTGCCATGACAGTTGCTACATCCTCTTTTCTTTTCTTTCCCCCAAAACTTCCTGTACCACTTTGAATTGCCTGTGTTGTTGCTTTCAAAGCGGCCTGGCTAATGATCTTTCCTGATTTGATTCCGTTTTCTACCATCTCTTTAACTTTGATAACTTCTGCAAATGTGCTTCCGATAGTAGAGAGCAAATAATGGAAATAATCAGGTTCTTATGCTTGCAGAAAAATATCAATCATTTTAGATTCTTTTATCGATGGTCTAACTCTTGAAGCCTGCTCTCTCCATCTGATGGCATATTCTCGAAAACTTTTAGTCATTTTTTTCTCATGTTGGCAAGCGTAGTGCGATCTGGCACTATCTCAATGTTATACTGAAACTATTGAACGAAATCTCGAGACATGTCGTCCCACATGTGCCAACGGGAAATGTCTTGGTCAATGAACCATTCAGTAGCTATCCCTGTAAGGCTTTCTCCAAAGTACGCCATCAATAATTCTTTTTTTCCTCCTGCTCCCCTTAATTGATTGCAAAACTTTTTCAAATGAGCTACAGGATCGCCGTATCCTTTATATTTGTCAAATTTTGGCATTTTGAACCCTATTGGCAAATGGACATCAGGAAACATACATAAATCCTTGTATGAAACACTTTTTGGTCCACCTACTCCTTGCATATTTCTCATACTTTATTCCAGGCTTCTAACTTTTCTAGCCATCTCCTCCTGTTCCTCATTCTTAGCAATCTTATCAATCATGATAGGAGTATCGCGTTGATGAATATGATAATGTGGATTTTGTGATTTGAAAGTCATTTCAGGAGGATATAACATATCATGATTTGGTTTTCCCATATTCTTTGGTATTGTCGGTTGAATACCCGCAGTAGCTGGCGCTACAGAAGTAAAAAGTGGGTTATTTGTGATAGATGGATTTGGTGGGCGCATGGTAGAAGTACCAGCAACTCCAGACATATTAGCAAATGGGCCAAATCCTGGTGGGTAAAATGGATCACTAGTTTGAGCTGGGTCAGAATTTGGATCATTTGAAGTTGAAAGTCCAGGGATTGAAGAAGGCGGGGCTTGTCCATTCAACCAAGCTTGGTATATCTCCGCCATCTGTTGTTTTAATGACTTTATTTCTTCCATTGATGTTACTTCCTGCGAAATCAACTGATTCTGCTCTTCTTCACTATCAGACCCTATATCTTCTCTGCGGGTTATTCTTCTTTTACCCTTGTATCTGGTGTTATACGGATGTGATGCCAGTTTAAACCACAAACCAACCACCAATTATTTTATCTTTCTGTATCAAGTAGCAAACGGGTGAGTGTTATATATTTAACACATTATAATGCCACGTTATATGTCATGTTTCTATATGCATTTCCAACCTATCATGGAAGCTTTGTGTTTCATCCCGGCTTTTCTAGGCTTATTTTCAAAAGTTATGATCGAACCCTTTGGAGGGTTTCCTACGTATCATGTCAGGACATAAATCAGATCTTGCGTAGTTCGGGAGGAATTTAACAAAATTGTTTTGTCTTTCTTTTTTTTTTTGAAAAAAATAAATAAAGTAAGTGAGGTAAAACATATGTAATATATATAGAAATAAACAATCAACTTCATTACATTCTATAATATAAATACGATTAAATAACTGACCCAACTCCTAAAATAAAACCTACTAACTGACATCTGAAAACTAAAAGACATAATATCTAAACAAGAAGTTTTAAAACTGAAAATGAAAAACTATGACAAAGAAAACAACGATCCATTCAAGGAGACTTCGATTTAATATGTCCTACCAAACACAAATATATGTCCTCCAATGAAGTAGTGAGTCGTTGTGCGAAAGATGGTACTTGTGCCAAAAAGTCCTCGCAATCCAACTGCTGATAATCCAAACCTATTCTGGCAGTATCCTCTGCTACACGGCAGACCTTCCCTCGAAGGAAACTGAAAGCCTGATCCCATTCATGGGCCTGTCGATCTCGAAAATCAACCATCTCTCTTGCACGTTGTTCACGAGCAGAAGCAACCTCCAACTGTTCGCGTAATATTCCTCTTTCACGAATCCATTGAGATCTATCTCAATCAAATTCTTCTTGCATATTCTTTTCAACTTCTTGAAGTTGTTGTCGGCGAGATGCGGCAAGTTCTGCAACGTGTGACCCCCTAGTGGTAGCAAACTTGATTTGTCCCCGAAGCACAACTTCAATATCTGCTGACTTAGCTTTCTCTTCAGAAAATTCCCTTTGTTGTTAGTCTATTTTTACCCTGGTATGCTCTAATTCTTCTCTCAAAACTTGGTTGGCTTCATGATATTCTCGCATGGCTCTTTCAATTCCTATCCTGATTGCAGCTTCCTGATCTATAGGTCCCTTGACCGATCTTTCTGGTCTGACTGGCGGACTCGACTGTTCTTCAAACCATTCACGGTAATCTGGGTGCACTTCTCCTTTCTCACGCTCTAAGACCATCGTTTCAATCCCCATAATACGGCTACCCTCCCAAATCTTCTGGGCCAAATCTTCTGGAAGTGGAATCTCTAGTCTGACCTCAAATACAAACTCAGTCATGTTTTCCGTTATGGGAATTATTTGACGCCTGCCTAGCTGACGTAGAACCCTCAATGGAATATACGATTGAACACCTCTAATACCCATTAATAATAAGAACGGACGAATGACAGAACTATGTATGACTTGCCTCCAAGGGAACCAATGAAGATTCCAAGTGATTTTATCTGCTGTTAAAGAACGAAAAAGCTTAACCCAATCTCCAATTTCTTTTGGATATTTATATTTCTCCATCCTTTCCTCGTAATCGTTGATGCGATTAAATCACTTAGGATCAAATCTTGTCAATGTAGGACGTTGATAAAGATGCTCCACAATCCACATCTGTAACAAGATATTACATCCCTCGAAAAAACTCTTTCCCTTCTGAAAAACAGTCAGAGCACGATAAATATCAGCTAGGATCATTGGTACCATAGCGTAATCTTTCTTAATCAGTATCTGTACCACTCCTGCTAGATGAATATTAATTTTTTCTTCTCTTCTCGTGAAGACCATAGTGCCTAAAAAGGCTACCATGAATGCAAATCGTCTGTGAATTTTCCAAGCTTCAAAACTTCCCTTATTACAAAGTTGTCTACCGTACTTTTCAAACCCCTCTTGCCTTCCATATCTGTCATAAAAAAACTACAAGGAAACCCAACCTTTTTTCATTGATTCTTCTTTCGTATTCTGTATGTTCATGAGCTTGCAAAATCTGTTTATTGAAATAAGTCTTGGGGCTATAAGTTTTTTCCGATGCATATCCCCATATCCAACATAGCCCACTATCTCTTCTAAAGTAGGTGTCAACTCAAAATCTGAAAAGCGGAATGCATTATTCTTTGGGTCCCAGAAATTCAGTAATGCAACAATCACCTCTCTATTAGGGTTGATTCTCATGATACTCGTCAAAAAACCCAAATACTTATGTATCTCGTCATAATCGAATGTATCCATTTCGTTCCACCACAACCAAAGCTGCAAAGGGGTACAATCCACAACCTGAAGCGGTACACTCCCATCTTTCTTTCTTTTTGGACGTTTGTCAATGTAGGACGTTGATAAAGATGCTCCACAATCCACATCTGTAACAAGATATTACATCCCTCGAAAAAACACTTTCCCTTCTGACAAACAATTAGAGCACAGTAAATATCAGCTAGGATCATTGGTACCATAGTGTAAACTTTCTTAATCAGTATCTGTACCACTCCTGCTAAACGAATATTAATTTTTTCTTCTCTTCTCGTGAAGACCATAGTGCCTAAAAAGGCTACCATGAATGCAAATCGTCTGTGAATTTTCCAAGCTTCAAAACTTCCCTTATTACAAAGTTGTCTACCGTACTTTTTAAACCCCTCTTGCCTTCCGTATCTGTCATACAAAAACTGCAAAGAAACCCAACCTTTTTTCATTGATTCTTCTTTCGTATTCCGTATGTTCATGAGCTTGCAAAATCTGTTTATTGAAATAAGTTTTGGGGCTATAAGTTTCTTCCGATGCATATCCCCATATCTAACATAGCCCGCTATCTCTTCTAAAGTAGGTGTCAACTCAAAATCTGAAAAGCGGAATGCATTATTCTTTGGGTCCCAGAAATTCAGTAATGCAACAATCACCTCCCTATTCGGGTTGATTCTCATGATACTCGTCAAAAAACCCAAATACTTATGTATCTCGTCATAATCGAATGTATCCATTTCGTTCCACCACAACCAAAGCTGCAAAGGGGTACAATCCACAACCTGAAGCGGTACACTCCCATCTTTCTTTCTTTTTGGACGCTTTCCACGAACAGGGGGGGACATTTTATACCTATTGACAGGGACATAAGATAAAAAAATATCTAGACTTAGACAAAACTTAATTTATTAATTTTGAAAAGAATTTATAACTTAACTTGTAAAACCTAGTGCGACCATTATTTGGACTTAGTTGCAAAGAATAATTTTATCAAAAATCAAAGCGAGAGAAACAAGATTGAAAATATTTTTTAAGAAAAACACTTATTTAAATTGACTCTATCAAAAACTTTGCCATAACAGAATTCTAGACAATTTTATCTATATATTTGAAGACAATATTCCCTAAGTACAAAAATAAAATAAAAGGACTCAAAAATAAAGAAAAATAGAATGACCGTTTTATGTATGAAGTTGTATAAAAATTTCAGTCTTATGACCCTAAAGGTTCAGGACTGTTAAAATTGATATATATATATTTTTTGTAAAAACTTAGCCTCATGATCCCTAAAGATTCCGGGCTGTTAAAATATATATTTTATTTTTATTTATTTTGTAAAAACTTAGCCTCATGATCCCTAAAGATTCTGGGCTATTGAAATATATTTTTACTTTATTATTATTATTATTATTATTATTATTATTATTTTCATTATTATTATTAGTATTTTTGTAAAACCTTAACCTCATGATCCCTAAAGATTCAGGGCCGTTAAAATATATATAAAAAATTGGACTTGAGAATTAGAAAAATAATTATGAAAGTAATCATATTTTCAAAATATTTCCCAATAAATTTGTGAATAATTTTTCAAAAGATAGGGTCGTATCCTGGGAAGGACTTCCTACGTATCCCACTAAAGAGTGAGAATCAGACCCTCGTAGTTCATGAAAACCGTAAAACTATGTTACTAAAAATTTTCTCTTTTAAAAATAAAATTTTTCTTTCAAAAGTGATTCACTAAATGTGACGATAATTTAATCTTTTGCATTTTAATGTTGCTTAAAAGCCGGTCAAAACACAAATAGCCTTCCAAACAAATGTCAAAGAGCACGTAGGATGCACATGTTGGTCTTTATAAAGTAGGTTACCTGTCCTAGACAGACCCGACCTCTGTGCCGAGTCCCGCAAAGTCAAATGCATATGATGCAAATAAAGCGGCACCTAATAGGGATAACCAGATTCTGAGTTTTTAGTTCTTCTAAGTTTAAACCTAATAAGGATAGGTGTCTAGACTGGCTTACCCAAGAGGACACTCGAACCGGGGAGGGACAACTTGGTCGGTAGCAGGGCAACACTGCCTTCGTTGTCGATCCGAACCCCGCCTAACATGTGTGACTATATCCTTCACTAGGTGCCTTGACACTCTGACTATCTCAAAAAGAAGGTGGGATGCATATGCTGCATTCCCTCTATCCTATTTCAAAGACTCAGAGGGGGTACGCGAGAGAAGACAATATATAATATAGTTCAAATAATATCAAAATAGTAAATGAGCGACAAGTAGCACATAAGGCCAATAAACACATTATTAAAGCAAGTAAAGTCAATATCAAAAGCTCGAATTCTTATTTATCCCCAGCAGAGTCGCCAGAAATTTCACACCCCTTTTTTTTTTTTGCTCGGAGGTCGAGTCGAAGGGTTTTCCCAATTAAAGTGACGGTTTTGAATACGGATTAATTTATTACAGAGTCGCCACTTGGAATTGAGTTATGGTGTTCCAAGTCACCTTTTGAATCCCTAATCAAAAGAAAATGACTCTTTTTCTTGGTCTGTGAAAACAGAAGACCGGGTAAGGAATTCTGTTGACCGAGGGGAAGGTGTGAGGCACCCCTCGAGTCCCGTGGTTCAAGCACGGTCGCTTAATTGACTTACCTTGACTTAAACTATTTTGGATAAATTGTGTTAAGGCCTAATTTCGCTCATTTTTAATATTTAAAACTCTTATTTTTAATCGATGAAAAATTAATTTTTTATAGAAAAATATTTGTCAAAGTGTATTTTTACATCTTTGAATTTGAAATGTCTCAAAAAGATGTGTATGCCACATTCTTTAATTGAGACGAACATTTATAAATATATGTTTAAAATTTGTTTGATATTTAAAACATTGATATAAAATACTTATAACTCATAACAATTTTCTATTTAAAAATGCTAATTAATCTTAATAGTCAACTTAAACAATATTCAATTAAAGTATTCAATTAATTCAATGAATAATTAAATTTTATTAATAATGATGAAATAAAAATAAAATAATAATAATAATAATATTACAAATACATAAAATCAACTTTATTTAATTACATAATTTAAATTAAATTTTAAATAATCA
Organism: Capsicum pubescens; assembly: GCA_030864215.1. NCBI lineage: Eukaryota > Viridiplantae > Streptophyta > Magnoliopsida > Solanales > Solanaceae > Capsicum > Capsicum pubescens. The sequence goes on along the minus strand of CM061548.1, from coordinate 109,749,352 downwards.
TCAAATAATCCTAAAACAAACATTATTTAAACTACAAACATATAAATTATACGAAATTTAATTTTCCTTGATATCTAACTTTATTAAAACTAATTTTTTTTTTAAATAAATAAATAAATAAAGATAGAAATAAATTAATCACAAATTAATTAATAAAGAAATATGACACAATATATAATTGTAAAGTAATTTTTGGTTCATAAAGTTTGGTAACTCTACGTGCCAACATGTCATGTTTTATAAAGCAAATTGTCCACTTTTGGTTGCATATACATGACTCTACATCATGAACTCCTCTTTATCTTTTCTTTTACATTTTAAAAAAAAATAAAAAAAAATTGCTAAGAACAGTTCATGGTAGACAGTGGTAAGACGGAAAGGCGAGGCGGAGCAGAGCGGGTAAGGGAAGGGGATGGTCAACAGGATCTGGGAGAGAGAGTGTCAACGGCACGGGGAGGGGAAGATGGTAGCGTCGGCGTAGGCAACGCCGCGGCAGATCTGGGAGGAACACGACTACGTGGCATTGGACTTCGTTGGCTTTGGTGTCGCCGGTGATTGGCCATTAATTCGCCATTTCCGCCGAAGAGGGAAGGGAAAAAAAACTCTAGTATCATTGATGGCGATGACTACGGAGGATCTGGCCATATAGGTGGTGATTTGCGGCGGTTTCGCTATTAAAGGAGATTCCAACGAAGACCAACCGATCTTCGATCCGAAAATAGATCGGCTTTGGTGATTTTTATTTCTGATCTGATTTTTTAAATGTAGACAATGAGGGAATAATTACGAAATTCACAACTAATTTTATTTAAACCAACACCATATTTTTACTGATTTTCATCTATCAATTTTTCTCCGCTAATTTGTTTATCAATGCGTGAATTTAAATATGTGTATCTACGAGTTTGTGTTACTGTGTGCACTTATGCATGAGGTAAATATTAGATTACTGTGAAGATGCTACTATAATAAAAGAATAATATTTGTGTGTTCCCATGTTTCAATGTAAATAATGTGTATACAGTATATGAACAATATCACATATTAGACCATGAAATCATCAACATAATTATAAACATGACTTGATTCACTAAAGTAATTTTTAAATTAAAACCTGATGATGAATTACAATTCGAACGTCTTCACCGAAAACTCGAACACCAATCTTCCTTTTTTTTACCATGTTTTCTCTCTTTTTTTTTTTGTTGTGTTTCTCTGTTTTTCACTCTGTCAAAGTGTCTGATCTTGTAGGAATAATACGTATATTTTTCTTTTTTAAAAAAGGGGGGAAAGTCCTTTTATAATGGGATTCTTGGGAGGGAACAGTTAAAATTATCAGGTAAGGGAGAGGGAAATTTAAATTTCAAATTAAATTAATTATTATTATTATTATTTTTAAATAAAAAATGATAGTAAAAATAAAGATAATAATAATAATAATAAATAAATAAATAAATAATAATAAAAATAATAATAATAATAATAATTAATTAATTTTATATTTAATAAAACATAATAAAAATTTATAAATAGAAAAATATAAATATAATAAAATAATATTAAAACTATTAATTTATTTATTAAAATTTATAAAAGAAAACAAATATTTTTAATTTTTATATTATTTAAAATTAGAATAAAAATAAAAACAAAAGTCAAAATAATATGTGATTAAATATAAAAATATAATATATTTAATATAGATAAACAAGTTAAAATTTAGGCAGGATAAAAAATCACGTGTCTACAAATAGTATTATTAACTTCTTAAGGTTTGATCATTTATTCTAGCTAAGAAATCATAATATTTAATACTTCTAAATTAATTAGAATTTTACGTTATATAAAAAGAATTTGTACAATCCTATTTAAGCAATATTTTGAATTAAAATTTACAAGAAACATATTCTACTTCACTTTTTCTTCTTATTATTAGAAAATAAAAAATTATTGAATCTAAAATATATGAAAAAAACGGACGAAAAAATTGAAAAAACGGTACACATTTTTTTTGGCCAAAGTACACCTTAATGACTAATTTCCTAGAATAAGTTCAAAAGGAAAAAAGAATAATTAAAATAAGTACATTGTTCCTTTTTCCCCATAATTATCCTTTAATTTTTGGGTAAATATTTTTTAATAATTAATAGTATTATTAACTTCTTAAGGTTTGATCATTTATTCTAGCTAAGAAATCATAATATTTAATACTTCTAAATTAATTAAAATTTTACCTTATATAAAAAGTATTTGTACAATCCTATTTAAGCAATATTTTGAATTAAAATTTGCAAGAAACTTATTCTACTTCACTTTTTCCTCTTATTATTAGAAAATTAAAAATTATTGAATCTAAAATATATGAAAAAGACGGATGAAAAAATTGAAAAAACGGTACACATTTTTTTGGCCAAAGTACACCTTAATGACTAATTTCCTAGAATAAGATCAAAAGGAAAAAGGAATAATTAAAATAAGTTGATTGTTCCTTTTTCCCCATAATTATCCTTTAATTTTTGGGTAAATATTTTTAGTAATTAATAGTATTATTAACTTATTAAGGTTTGATCATTTATTCTAGTTAAGAAATCATAATATTTAATACTTTTAAATTAATTAGAATTTTACCTTATATAAAAAAGAATTTGTATAATCCTATTTAAGCAATATTCCTATTTAAGAAATATTTTGAATTAAAATTTACAAGAAACTTATTCTACTTCACTTTTTCCTCTTATTTTGATTTTGATTTCAATTGTCTTGTTGTATTTATATTTATAATCTTTTGTTCTTGTATGCAACATAGTCAAATTAACTTTAATGTGGGAGTTAAATTTCTTTTCTTTTAACTTGTACTTGAATTGATTTTTTTCTGTCTGAGTTATTAGTATGAATAAGTTGTTTTTTCTTTGTAAAGTTATTACCTTGTTCAATTAATATATGAATAAATCTATATAAGTCATTATTAATTAATTCTTTAATATTTTTTTACAGGAGAAGAAGAATTCATGAGGAGCATGCTCTTGAGACTTCTTCGATTTGACTTAAAGAGTCTCAATTCCAACACGAACGTATTAAAATATAATATATGTATATGAAAGAAAGATATGATATCACGGACATGCGAAAGCTAGCTAATAAGATGCAGTTTCGAATACCTGAAGAAAGCTCCTAGGTCAAGTTGGAAGTGTCAAGTGACGTGTATTAGTTGGTTAGAGCCTTGCTACCAAAATAACAAAGAAATTCAAGGAGAAGAGCTATGAAAGTTATAGTGGTGTCACCTCAGTCCTCAGGCTTGACTTTAGGTTTGATCTTCCTCCTATATAAATACACTATCCTTTTTATTTAATACTTATTGGTGTTTTATTTCTGTCGCGCAACTATTATACTCGAGATTCGATGAGGTATTGCATGTGAAGCTAGAAAGTTGAGTTGTTATGTTTCAAGTTATGTTTTTAGGTAATTTGTGCATCTGCTTTATGAACTATTCAAACTTATAAGTTGTTCTTCTGCCTCCCTCTTCTTTTTTACTTATCGATTTGGGATTTTTCGAAAGTCAACGCTTTCTAGCTAAATTATTGAGAAAATGATGGCTTTAGATTGGAGTAGTAACTATTAAATTATTATTGTTGTAAATTTTTTATATGTATTTATGTTTTTGGTGATTTTGTTTATCACAAGTATAAAAGTGCATTAACAATTATTTTTTAAAAGAGTTTGCAAGGACATAGAAAGGAATTTAAGCTTCTTAAGAGACATTTGACCATGAAAAATACTTACTTTTTTTCTGAAGTTGAATTTTAAAATAAAATTTTAGAATGTTGATGTTTTTTAGCAACTAATAAATATGATAGGGATCTATGTCAGCTCGCATTACCACGGATGAAAAAATCTAAATTGATACATTAATTAAATAAATTATTGGTGGTATCAAATAAATTATTGGTGGTCTAACTAAGTTAATGATTGAATGACATGAACAAGACTTGATTTAACATTGTCGCAAATCAACTTTCTTCGTCATTGGAAATTTCACTATTATTGTTCCATTTTCTATCGTAGTTTTCTATTTATTTTTTTTATCTTATTTATTTTCATTAGTTCTTGAAATTTGACGCTAATTAAAAACTCTTTATGTTTATCTGTTTATCTCTATAATAGTGTAAATGTGCAAAGGTAAATGAATAATTTCGAAGTTCAAGATGTGAAACATTTCAGCCATAAATCTATCCATGGTAAAGTTTTTATGTGAAATTTAATGAAAAGAACATATGGACCAAAAACTCAACGTCTAAAAAGAATCTTTTTATGCATAGAGAAATCTTTGAAAAAAATTATAATATCTTAACTAAATTTTTAAATATAATTATAACTAAACTAGCTAATAGTCCATTAAAAAATATCTAACTAAAAGTTAAATTTAATTTAACTAATATTAATTAAACACTCAGAAGGGTAGAAGGAATATTTTGAATATAATTATAGCTATTATTAACAAATTGCATGAGCAGATATTTTAAAAAATGAAATAAAACAAATTAAATATTTTTTCTTATATTTAAGCATAGTCATTTGATTATTTTTCTAATAGTTATACATAACTATTTTTAAAAATATTTAGCACTTTAATTTTTCAATAATTTTTTGTTTATAATTCCTCCACATCCTAATTAACTACAAAAATCAACTATCAACTTTGTTAAGAATATTACATTTCGATAACTTCCAGTTAACATTAGGAAACATTCAACCGATTGTATTGGTATCAGAGCCTATGTTGTTTAAAGTTATCGGAAGTAGTATATATTTGGTTTATTTGATTAATTTATTAATTATGATAAAATTAGATTTAGATATCCACCAAAATATTGTTTAGATGAATAATGTATAAAAATTACAAAAATATAAACAATTAAGACAAATAATATCTAAAATACGTAAAGAATTAAAAATAAGAATAGAAAGACTACAATATAACATAATTGTCGGAGTTAGTAAAAATTCAATAAATGCACAAAAAGAAGAAATATCAAATTTAGAATCAACAATAGATAATCTAGAATATATATATCAACATAACCTATATACATTTAAATAAAATGAACAAAGAAAAAATTATAATAAATGAAAAAACATATGAAAATCACAAAGGATTAAAAATAAAAATAGTATTCTCAAATTTAGGAAGAAGATATAAGAAAATAGGTGAACATTTATATTTAATGTTAGAAAAAGAAGAATTAAAATTAGAAGATAAGTTGGCAGTCATGTTAAGAATAGAAAGAGAAAACGAAGAGATAGATAGAAAAAAAAATTAGAAAAAATAAAACAACAAACCACAGAAGAAATACGAAAAATAGAAGAAACTAAAAATAGTAGGATTGCTGAATTAGAAAAAGAACTACAAATGCTAAAAGATTTATATGAAAAGAGACAGAAAGAAAAAGAAGAAAAAAGATAAAGAACAAAAATTATTAAACGAGATAAATCAATTTAAAGAAAAATTAGAAATAAAAAATAAAGAACCAGAAACCAGTGAATTAGAAATAAATGCAATAGATGCTGAAGAAACAAATAATTATGATTCGAAAGATAGTGAAACATATACAGAAATTCTAGAAAACATAGGAAAACTAGAAATTCATGGAGAACAAGAAGTAATTAATAAAGAAAATCTAGAACTAATAAATACAAAAGTAAATACTCTAGATAAAAATATAATACCTAGTACATCATAAATAAGAAAACCAACATATAATTAGAAAAATAAGTTTAAAAGATATAATTCAAAGGATGACTATAATAAATGGACACCAAAACAAATAATTAATTACAACTTTTTAGATTTAAACTATGTAATAGACACAAATAAAATAATACAACTATGGGTAGAATATATGTCAAAACAATTATTAGATAATAAAATAGATACAACAAACACACCAGAATATATAAAGAAGACATTAATATGAACATTAAAATTATGAATTTTAACCCTAGCAGAAACAAGTAAAAAGTACTAAGATCTGATAACAAAACAGAAGGAACATCAACAACTACTAAAATACTACCAACAGAAATATTGAAAAAATATGAAATAGCTATAAGTGATGAATTTAGCAGTATGACAACAGAAGAAGAGCAAAATGAAGAAAAAGATATAAATACAAATTTAATGTTAAAACTAGCAATATGTAATAAGTGCTATATAGATGAATATACATGCGCATTTAAAGAATATTATTATAAAAGAACATATAATATAGAAGAAAGTAAAGAAATAAGAAGATTATATTTTAGTAAATTACCTGAACCATTTAGTTCAAAAATAATAAAGAGTTGAGATGAAGCAAAAATAGTAGATACCCTTGGAGCAAGACTAAAATTTTTACAACAATGGTATAAAAATCTATGTGAAAAATATAGAGAAGAAATAAAAATTAATAAGAAATTTAGCATGTTGCAAAGATAAAATAGCACCTCAATTTAGATGTGAAGAAAGATATTATAAGAAAAGAAAAAGACATAAGAAATATAAGAAATACAAGAAATCAAAATATAAGTATAAGAAACCAAGAAAAAGATATTATGTAAAAAATGATAAATAGAAAAAACCATATAGGAAAAAGAAATCTATAAAACAATATACTTGTTATAATTGTGGAAAACTAGGACATTTAGCTAGAGATTGTAAAATGCCTAAAAATCCAAAAAAGAAACAAATATCAGAAATAAAGATAGAAAATGCAGAATATATGCAAATAGATTATATAGATTACGAATTAGAAAGTGAAGATAGTATATATGATATTTCGGAAAATGAAACACATAGTGAAATAGATAGTGAATTGGATGAATCAAATGACTGAAGAAGATATATAAATGAACCAAATAACTGAAGAAGATATAAAAATAATAACAAAGGAAGAATATTTAAATAAAGAAGGAACAGATCAAAAAATAATATTTGACAGTAATATATTTGACGAAATAAAAGGAAAAGAGCTAGACTTAAGTGTAGAAAAAATATTTAAAATACCAACAATAAAAAATATATTTAGTAGAAAAAAGGAAGAATACTACGTAGTAAGCCAAAAAGAACAAGTAATAGACTGTAGATACGCAAAAAGACGAGCTAGTATACCACTAATAACAAAAAGAATAATTAATAAAGAAATAAACGATATAAAAAAGTAAAGACCCAATAAAATATGTACACCTTGGAGGAATAGAGATATTAATAAAAGCATGTTTTAGAGAAGGAATAGATGCACCAATAGAATTATATTTAGCAGATGATAGAATTATAAAACCTATAGAAAAAAGTATAATAACTACCATAAAAGGAAATTTAATATACCAAAAATTTAAATTTATAATAAGTGTGAATTATTAAGTAGCAATAATAGATAAAAATATAGATAAATCATTAGTATTATATTGGAAAATATCATTAATAGAACTAACCCCAGGAAGTAAAATATTTACAGCAAAACGTAAGAATCTATATGTATTAACAACAAAACATACAGGTTTGCAAAGGGCGGATGAACAGTGAACGTGGATGAACAGTGAACAGTTTTGGAGCTTGTGGGACTTGTTCTCTACACTTCAAAGCTTGTTCCTTGGATGGTAAGCCCCCGAGCTCGAGTCTTGGCGAGTTGAACCCCGATCATGATCGTACCCATACATCCTCCCCTCCTTAGAAAGGATTCGTCCTCAAATCCGAACATTGCAAAGCAATAGGAAGGACAAGCAAACAAAAGTTCCTCAAGGTATGAGGGTTAGGATTAGGGTAATCAATCATAGCATCTTACCAAGGTGGATCAAACTTTACATATACCCAAACATCCCTCTTACCCGAATACCCCACCAAGGGATAATTAACTAGTTTATCCACATAAGTGTGACAAGAAATAAGGAACAAGCGTTGCTTATCAAGTGGAAAACATAGACTCTTCATGGAACAACAATTATACTTGAAATCCTAGAGAGGAAAGCCATACATTCCATGCACATTCAAGTCATTCCAAAAGACATCCTCATCACCACACTTCAAATGATCACCAGAATCAAATGGGTAGAGTATCCATGGGCATGGAATGGGAATACACTTCCTTACCCCAATACTACTACAATAATGATCAAATGTCCCCTCTATACAATTATGGTCAATAACAAAATCAAATAGAGGGTCATCCTTAGTCATTCAGCCAACATGTTCAACGTCATCATTTTCACACATAAGTTGGTCTTCATGACTTCCATAAGACAATGTACTACCACTTTCCACAATGGATTCAACACTAGGTGAATCAAATAGTGTATCCACAATCTCAAGTTGTACATTATCATCACAAAATGAAGGCACATTCGGCTCACTTAAAGACAAACTATCATTCACACTTAGTTGGCTATTATCCTCATTCACTAGAGTGAAAAAGTTAGTTTGATTACCTTGTAGCTTATGTGGATCATGGCCACTGACGGAAATTTGATTAGGAAGGCTTGGATGCTCCATCAAGTTATCCAACTTCTTGCACAGAGAGCCTTCTGTCCCTTCCAATCTTTCTTCCATTCTGTCCATTATTCGTCTATCTATGGCATCAAGCCTTTCCATGATGGATTTAACCTAACTAGACATTTCAGCTTCATTCGCCATTGTACCCATCAAGAACTACTAAGAAAACAAAACGAAAACAACAAACACATTAAAGATTAGCAAAAATCAGTCCACAATTCATCACAAAATAGTCCAGAATGCGTCTCAAAATAGTCCACAATCCCTCACTTTCACACTTTGGATTTTTCACTCTATTGGCCTTACAAGTGTTGATAACTCGCTTATACTCCAATGAGGTTACTTGGTCCCAGTTGTGGCTCGAGGTCAGAGTAGATTCTTGTTTGAAATGACTCAACTAAGTAATGTACGAACTTGAACCAAAAAAGATACTATGACTCAAAAACGAGAAAAGCACACAACAAACATAACACGAAGAACGTACACAAACCTAACTTACAAGATAGTAGGGTATTATTAGGTTGTCAATTAGTGTCGAGTAAATAAATGAAACTAGGAAACAATAAAATGAAACTAAGAAATCTAAAATTTAAACTCAAAAATGTTGTGTGAACAGTACTTTAGTGACCTGACAGTCCACTATTGTCCTCGAGTTTTATGAAAATTTTATTTACCAATTTCAAGTCTTGATCAATATACAATTTGGAATTGGTGGATTTGGATAATGGAGTGAAAAGTGGTCTTTGAGCCTTTTTGTTCAAATTTCAAAAGCAAAACTTGACTTCTTTGAACTTTCTACTTGAAACAAGGTCCTTAAATCAATAAAAAGCATTGAAGTGATAGGGATAAGTCTTTCACTAACAACTACTAACAAGCTTGTCTTTTACCTTTTCAGATCTAGTTTGCACTTTAAGGATTAACAAGATGATGAAAGGATGAAGAACCTTAAGAACACAACAAGTCCAAGAACAACAACAATTTTAGTTTCCAACTCCACTACAACAAGACCATCAAATCGTCCAAGGATTAAGTAACAACAACATCCAACTCGGCCACACCTTGTTCACATCAACAACTTCAACAAGTTCAAATTCAATCTTAGATTTGGACACTTTTTAGTGTTGATGAGAAAGAAACCAACACTAGAAACAATCTAAACAAACAAAGGACTACAAGTTCTAGACACACAACAAAAAAATCTTGGCCAAGATAACAACAACACAATTTTCGGCCAAGAACACAAAATGGACAGATTTGCACTTTTCTGGAATTTTTTTTCAGTTTTCAGCTTCTTTTTTTTTTAATTTTCGTCCAAGAGAACCTAAGATTGGTAGTGTAGGAACAAAACCAGCCCTGGTCTGATACCAAATGATACCAAACTTCCCAAGAACACAACAACACAAACACCAAAATCAGTCCACTAGTTTCAGAACTATGGACCCTTTTGATGACCTCTCTCGGATTTGCAAGAAGAACAAGAAGGGAAGTGATATCAAGAGTAAAACACACTAAAACAGAAACAACACTTGAATAAAAATATGCAATAACAACAACACACGGTTACAAGACAAGAACACAAATGGATTGCACTAGATATAGACAAACGATTACAAGAAAGTAAAGATATATAGATGGACAAAGGGATGGTATAATATTAACAACCCAAAAGATTATTCCACTTTTGGACCTTTAATATTACACACAACCAAAACCTATCTCTTAAGTGACCTCAAGGGAAACGGAATTCCCAAGTAATCTCCGTTTCTAAGCAAATGATCAACACAAGGATTCCACCTTGCTAAAGACTCTCAAAGAGGCTACAAAATATATTCTCCAAAACTCTCCCAAAAATGACCTAATGAGGTTCTATTTATACCTAGGTTAACTTATTACAAATGACTAAAAAACCCTTGCAAAGGGCGGATGAACAATGAACAGTTATGGAGCTTGTGGGACTTGTTCTCTACACTTCAAAGTTTGTTCCTTGGATAGGCAGCCCCCGAGCTCGAGTCTTGACGCATTGAACCCCGATCATGATCATACCCGTATCACATGTATAGACCGATCATTTCAAGAAGACAACCAAACTCATGAATGAAAGTGACGATGGATCTGGCAACATGAATGAAAGTGATTCTGACCCTGATGGTTGGTAGTATTATTGAGGATTAAAGTTTGAAATATTTTAGTTTAGATTATTTAAGAATCACACATTATTGATGTGGATTTTATGAATTATGTTTTTTATCAGTTATAATGGTTTACATTAGACTTGTGTCAAATGATGTTTTTGAAGATTATTGGAGGTTTCAAATAGATTTTTGTCTAATTGTGAAATGTATGTAGCGATTTACATGGGAATCATTATTTGAAAATTTCCATGGGGTGTATATGCAACAATTTATTTTGTAGATTTACTTGCAACAATTTATCTTGTGGATTTTTTTGGAGTATTTCGTAGGAATTTTCTTACCAAATAGTTTCATAAATTTTTGTAAGAAAATTTTCTTTTGTTAATTAGGAATTTTCATCTCTAGACTTCCTTCAAATTTACTTGGAGATCTTCATGGGGAACAGATATGATAACTACAGATAAGCTCAAAGGATATAAAAATGTTCAGATTTGAAGTGTTGAAATTTGACTACAACATTAAAGAGAGAAGACTTTGAATTGAAGGAGGACTTTCACTAGAAGTAGAACTCTTTATAATGAGAGTTCGTGTTGCTGAGGAGTTTGGTTTGAAGAACAATTCTTTGAAGAGTTTTATTTAAATAGACGATGAGTGACTCAAGTGGCTCACGCACTCACATAGCAAGAAAAACAATTGGCAGATTGACTTTACAAAGTGTTTCTTGAATTCTGAAGGAACACATTCAAGAACCTTGTCCTAATATAGTATTGTGTTAAGAGTTTTAGCATTCATGTATTAGGGGTTGTTTGAGTCGCAATGTTGATGTAATCTTAGTTTTAGTGTGTTATAAATTGAATTAAGATTGTTGTTTTCAAGTTGGGATAACTCGAAGACTTTGGAACACTTACCTTGGCAGGTTTTTGAGTTGTTTAGTAATTAAAATTAAAATTTATAATTCCTTGGGTTACACAGGCTTGTAATCTTTTGTTGAATGGCTCATTGTGATTTAGTGAAGTTGGGGTTAAATCTTGTAAAGATATTATGTTTTTACTAATAGTTTGTTGGAACACGTAGGACAACTTGTTTCATTCATAGAAAACTTCTCTATATATTTGTGTTTGCATTTTGATTGAATGGTTGAACTCGCAGAACCATTTTTAGTGGTTACAAATGTCCAAACCATAATTGTTTAACACCATTTCTTTCTCCTCGACAGGTTGCTCTAATTTTCTAATATATTTTCACTTGAAGTTGAAGGTAGGTTTGATATTTAACTAGCTTCTGTTTTCCTTTCAACTATAATTTCGCTCTCTCACCTTAATCACCTTGAATAAATATTAAGGTATGGTTGTGATGCCAATGAGATGATATTGTTTAAATTTAGAAATTGTAGCTAAATCTGGGGATAGATGACTTCTACTTATCCTTTTTTTCTAGCAACTTAATGTTGTATTTTCGTGTTTTATAGTTAGTTTCGAAGAAAAGCTTTCGACTTAATCTTGTGCTAGAGTTTTCGACCTTAATTTACATCTGTTATACATCCCATAGTCAGGAATTATAAATTTCAATTTCATACGTGGAGTGATTTAAATCATAGTTCGAAAGTTTGAGGTGTCATACCAACGTACCCACTTTCCAATCATATTTCGGAACATAATAAATAAAAGAGTAGAATATATGAGTATTTATCTATCTCTAGATATAAATTAAGATATTTAGATTTTATGACAACATTATTGAATAATTGAAATTTGATTGAGATAGTCTGACCAGATTTATAGTAACTTACCAAAATAAATGAAACTAACTGCACAATCTGATTATAAAGCTACTTATAGAAACTTACCTAAATAGATGAAGGTAAAACCTTAAAAGTCAATCTTGAAGTGGGAGACTAAATAATTATACTTTCATAATTAAATAAGTTTATGGAAGGTTAGTTAGACTTAGAGCCTATTTGGATAGGATTAAAAAAATAATTTTTTTAGCTCAAGTGATTAAAAGCTTAGAAGAAGTGCTTATAAATTAAGCATTAAATATTTATGGAAGATTAGTTAGACTTATAAGTTGTTACATAAATCCAGGGTATAGATTTAATATGTAAACATTCAAAATAATAAGTCAAAAATTAAATAAGGACGCTATTTTGAAGGTTCCACAGTCCTATAAATTCATGTGTATTTGCTCCTTATTTTTTCATTGTATCTCAAGACCTAGAGGTACTTTTCTCTTTCTATGTCCTTTCGTTTCTCACCCATACTAGCAAATTTCTCACATTATAATTCATCATCCGATAATCTGATAGGATAATCATATTTGTATAATGAAGTAGAGAATGAGTTTCAATCTTTTACATATACTATATATTTTAATGATATTTTAAATGAAATAAAAAAGATATCTTATCCGTCAAAGATAATTTGACTTTTTTTCTCTGGTCATCTTCTTCAAATTTTTTGTTGTATGTAGAGGTATTTTTTGCATTCTTTAATTTTAACTATTTGTCAAAGTTTATGATTCAAGCATAACTTTTCTTCTCTTATTTTTTACACCTAGATATTCTTAACAAGTTCTATAGTGAGTCTTAAGGAGTCTATGAAATTGTGTCCATTTTTCTTATTTTATAGATTATATATAATTCAAATTTGGTATCACAACTCTTTTAATAATTTATTCATCCTAAATTATTACTTTTCAAATACTTTACTATTTTGTCTAAATTAATAAATATAATTACAAGCTAATAATTATTACCTTCATTCATCAGGTTCAAAGTTTTAGCTCAAAACAACATTTTACAAGAAAATAATAAGGTGAATATCTTACTACAACAATTTAGCAATAAAATATTTTACTAATCTATGGCTAAATATGTCTTATTCCTTACATTCCTCTTCCGCATCCTTATAAGACAGCCCCCCACCGATGCCTCCTTTTGAAGAAGAGAGGGGTGAAAAGGAAATTGCATTGCCGGAACGTCGAAGTGGAAAAGCCCCTATGAACGAACCTTTGGAGGAAATTTCTACAAGAACACTCCAGTCCAGGGACAAAAACCACGGTAAGCGTCTTAAAGGGCATTTCTTTATTGTTTTGTTTTATATTTTCGATGCCTTTTCTTAATTTTTCAGATTCTTGTAGGTTTTTCCATCGAAAAGCCCGTTGCGAGGTTGCCTACTACATGTGGGGCCAACTTTGGGTGTGAGCTTTCTCATTATGCAACACCCACTCCACAAAAAGGAGAAGGGTTCCGGATCTAACCAAACCTGACGTCGAAGTGATCAGTTCCCGTTTGCTCCGACATCAAAGGGGTACAATTGAATCACTGACAGTTCTTAAGCCTTTAGGCTTTCATGCATGGGTTCCAACCAGTGTTCTGGGGACATTTGGAGTGTCATCAAGTGACCAGGAGATGATGGAGCATGCCAATATGCCTGGTTGTGATATGAATCCTCCTTGTCGCCGGGTTGTGGTAGACATTCATCCAGGGGTGGATCTTCTGAATGATTTCTCGATGAAAACTAAACTATTTGAGGCCTTCCTTGGGCCTGAGGAAAAGGCGAGGATAGAGGAACATGACTTGAAAAGTTTATTCACTCAGCTGATCACCTCTATCCAACAAGTAAGACGGGCACTACTAATCATCTAAATACATTTTCGTGATAATTTTACTAACTTTTTTCCTTTTTTCTGCATTTAACTTATATACCCACCAATTTATGATCGCCACCCAAAAAAAAGCAAGCGATCATACGCATAAGCTTCTGGACCACTCTGGTGATATGGAGAATCTAAAATCCACAGTTGGTGTGCTCCAGGCCGAGGTAAGTGTGCTCCGATCAAAAAATGTTGGGCTGCAGGCTGAGAATGAGAAGCTGCAAGCCTGGCAAATGGAGCTACATGGTAAGCTCTCTTCAAGGGAGAACGTACGTGCTTACCTTTACTCTAGAAACCATGCCTTGCAGAAAAGGGTGGCCAACCTAGAGGCTGATTTGGCTGAGTTATGTGCTAAAAATGAGATGGACAGAGCGCGACATCAGGCCAGGCTGAATGCATTGTGGGTGAGGCGTAGAAATGACAGGAATGTGGCTGAATTGGAAAGTTGTTGGGTGTCCCTACAGACCCGGGTGGACACCCTTCTTGAGATCCAAGACAGAGACCTTGATCTTCCCATGGCCGTCACCGAAGTTGAAGCTGCTGCTAATGCTGCAAGAGAAGCCCTGGAGCAGGCTCTATCCGAAAATGACTCTGAGAGTGATGACGCTCTGGGTCTTTCAGACGATGAGAGTGAAGATGCCTCAGATGCACCCCCTCTATCCTGATGCCTAGCAGTTATGTTTTTAAGGTCTTTTGGGCCTTCGAGCCCCTCTTATCATTTGCTAGTTCATTTCTGAGGCTTTCTTGTGCGTGAAGCCTATCTTTTTTTTTCTTCGTTTTTTTGTTGCAAGTATTTTGGTCCCTTTGTTACGAAGTAGAGACTTCTCTTTATATTTGTGCTTACATTTTGATTTAATGTTGAACTCTCAGAACCTTTTTTAATGATTACAAGTGGCCAAAGCTTATAAGATTATTTTTTAATGAACTAAGATTAGAAGAACTGAAGTTCAATACATTACTAGTCAAATTTAGATTTGCCAGGTATAACTAATAAGAGTATTTTAAGAAAATATTCAATAATGCTTCTCTTGTAAAATTTGTCACTCATGCGTTATGAAGATATATATGTTATTGCTTATAATTATCTTACAAACACTTTTGAGTTTTTAGCAAATTTATTTCCATGTTTTTTTCTTGCTATATGAAGAACAACGAGGTTTAACTCTAGAATTTTAGTATGGCATTAAACTGGAAATCTGATAGCTACTGTCATCGAACTATATATGTGATTAAACTCTAGATTTACTTTTTCTATCAATTTTAGTATGGCATGAATATAAGATCGTTAACTTAAAAGCATGCAATGAGGATTTTCCCAATCTCCCATTCTTTGTAATTTTCACAAGAACTATATGCTCATATGGATACTTTTGCAAACCCATTAATTTTCAGAGAAATAAGCCTCGCAGAGTTTGTTTTCGTCCATAAAGTATAATTAATTAAGATAATTTAGTTTACAAAAAATTCATAAAATAGTCAAAATGACCGTTTTGAGGATGACTATAAACACCTAAATAGATTTCAAGAAGAGGAAGCACATCCATTAAATTTGAATGAACATATATGACAATTCAGGTGCTTCAAGTTGTCATCAAGGGTATACATTTTGCAGGCCTTCAAGCAGTCAAAATAGCCTTCTGGAGGATGATGACTATGAACATGTAAACATATATCATTTTGTTGCATAGTTACTTATTAGTTTAGTTATGGTACCATTTTAGGCTTCCAAGTTGTTACACATAAAAGTCCAATAAGGTATAGATTTTAATATGTTACCATTCAAAAACTAAATAATTATGAAACCTCAACTGGCTTAAACACCGAGGTGTCGTTGATTACATAGTGATACAAATCTTTTATCTCGATTTTTTTAATTCCCTCATTGAGATTTCTTATTGCCTGACGTACCCCTTTTCTAGTCATATTTTGGTACACAAAAAGAAAAGGAGTAGAATATATGCATGTATATTTATCTCTGGATATAAAAATAAGAGTGTTTGATTTATTATTATAGATGTATGATAGGACCCATAATTAAATAATTGAAAGTTGATTCAGATGCTGTGACCAAATTTAGAAGGAAAAAAAAGACTAATTGCGCAATATGGTCTTTAAGGTATTTATAACAACTTATCTAAATAGATGTTAAAATCCTAAAGGTAAATAGATGTTAAAATCCTAAAGGTAGATAGATGTTAAAATCCTAAAGGTCAATGTTTTGAAGTTGGAGATTAAATAATTATACGTCCATAATTAAATGAGTTTACGGAGGGTCAGTACTAGTTTAGTAAGGGTGTCAAGTGGGCCGGCCCGGCCTGACCCGACCCGGCCCTTGTAACTAACCTGGCCCGGTTTGACCCGGCCCAATAAGCCCTAGGGATTTAGGGTTTCGGGTTCCGAGGCCGGTTATTTTTTTAAAATGGGTCCGGCGTCCCTGGATCGAGCTTGACGGCTAGTTTGGGCCAATTTACTAAGAAAAAAAAAATTAACTTTAAAAAATATATTTTAATCCAAAAAAAATTCTATAAATACCCTACAACTTCAAATCATTTTTCACACAATTTTTCACTCTCTCAAATCTCAATTCTCAACTCTCAAATATTCAATATATTTAATTTCTTAAATTGCTCACTTTAATTTTTAAATTTTTCGTTTACAAAGTACGAGCGGAAGTTTCTAAAGTCGCAACCTTCGGATACTTCCAAATTTGGTATTGTCGTTCCATCTCTTACGTTTAATTTTTATTTATTGTATTAATTGTTTAATATTTAATTTTATTATATTTGTGTATTTTGAATATTTTTAGTTTAATTTAATTTATATTATGGATAAATTAAGAAACCTCGCTACTAAAGGTGTTAAATTTTTTTATCCCGGAAGCGGTAGTGGTAGTAAAAAGCGAATTACTAGCGGTAGAGGTAGTTCAAGTAGTAGATATACCCGTGTGTCTTCGCCTCCAGTACCGCTTGGTACACCTTTTGAGGAAGAAATAGGTGTAGGTGCTCACGATATGGATTATGTAGAAGCTCAGGAAAATTACGGTATAGAAGAATAAAATGAAGTAGATACGGTTAATTTAGACGAAGATAATGAACATATTGCTGAGACACCCGCAGTAGGAGATGCTAACGTTAGATCTGAATCGGTTAATCTCTCTTCCCGTCCTCCCAGTGCCCCAAGACTTGATAAAAGAACTAGTGTTGCATGACAATTTTTTGAACATATATCAGATATTGAGGTGCAATGCAATATTTGTCAACAAATATATAAGCATAGAAGTGGAGGCAAGCAAGGGGGTACGGGTACGTTAATGAGACATATAGATGAAGATCACAAAAGAGAGTTAAATATTGCACAAGGTGGTGGGGATGTTGGTGGGCCAACGCAAACTAGAATAGACCCAGCAACCGGTCACATAGAGAAGAAGTATAATAAATTGAGGGACCGGGAAGAAATAGCTAAAATGGTAGTTGTGGGTTGCTTTCCTTTTAGTTTTTCTTCTTCTGATGCCTTTATTCGTTATATACAAGCAATTTATAATCCTATGTTTAACGGTATTCCTAGAACTACTTGTAGGTCTGATATTTTTAGACTTCATTCACAATATTGTTTTTATTTATCAACATTGTTAAAACATATTCAATGTAGATTGTCCCTAACTTCTGATCTTGATCGTGCTGTAAATAAAAATAATTATTTAACCGTTACTTGTCATTGGATGGATAGTAATTTCGTGATGTAAAAACGTATTCTTGCTTTTTTATATGATGAAGATCGTAAACATACTGGACAATTTATTACTGATTCTATTGTTAAAATTGCCGGATATTATGGTATCGAAAATAAAATTTTATGTATTGCTTTTGATAATGCTTCTAACAACAATACTGCTATAAAAAAATTAAAATCTACGCTATCTCCGCCCTTTCCTTAAATTTTTTATATTAAGTGTGCATGTCATATATATAATTTAATTGTAAAAGATGGTCTTGAGTTTTTTGAGCTTTATATTGAAAAAATTCGTCTTGCCGTTAGTTTTATTAAAAGAAATAATCGTAGATCGAGAATTAGAGAATTTAAAGTTAAATGTCAAGAAAATGGACTTACACAAATTTTGATGCCCGAGGAAATTGATACTAGATGGAATTCTATGTATGAATTTTTAAAAACTTGTTATAAATAAAGAATTCCCATTACACTAACTTTTAACCAACATTGCGGTTCATTTGCTGATTCTGTTGATTGCATGCTACATAATTCTGATTGGGTTGTAATTAATGATCTTGTTAAGTTTTTAGAAAATTTTTATGTAGCTACGGTTGAATTTTCTGGTGCTTATTATCCTACTGTTTGTAATATTTTGGCATATATAGCCGATATTTCTGGTTTGCTCAAAGAATATAAAAATAAAGAAGGTTATAAAGAAGCTGTTGGCGCCATGTTTACGAAATTTAAAAAATATTTTTTTCCGATTCCCCCTATTTACTTGGTTGGTGCTATGCTAAATCCATGCATGAAATATAATAATATGTGCCACTTTAGTACTCTTATTTATACTAACTTAGAAATAAATACTAACCATGATTCTGAACAAGTACAACCTGGTTTGTGGACGGCTACGGCTGATGCAAAAGATTACATAGAAAAATTATATAATCACTATGCTGATTTATTTGATTTAGCCGTACCTACAAATATCACTCCAACTGTCGCTCCTCATCCTCCCGAGGAGCCATCATCTTCTAAAAGGCCGGTACATAGTGGTTTCTCTGATTCGTTTTATGATTTAAATTGTTGGAACAGTGTTGATGAGAGAACTTACACATCAACTTATCGGGAAGAGCTGAAATATTATCTTCGGACGGCATAAGAGGATCGCAGACGATAGATCAACACGTTGGATTGGTGGAGGAGTAATGAAACACAATATCTTGTGCTTTCAAGATTAGCTAGAGATATCTTGAATGTTCTAATGTCAACCGTTGCATCAGAGAGCGCCTTTAGTCAGGGACGACCACAGCTTGGAGACAAACGACACTCATTGGGAAGAAATGCAATGAATGTTCTAGTTTGCCTCAGAGATTGAATTAGAGCGAAAAGAAGAAACCAAGGAATGGAACCGGAGCCGAGAGACGAGCTGAAACTTGAAGAAATTATGACTTCATGGGTGAACTCAGCAGAATCAAGTTCACTGCATGGTTTTTCCCCCGTTGACTTCGACTATCCTATGCAAGTTCCCATTAATATTAACATGAATGAGTTGGAAAAAAATGATGCATAATTTGCAGATTTTTCATTCATGTAAATTATAAATTTTGGATCATTTTGCAATCAATAAAATTTCCCAAATTCATTCACTCCTTAGTCCTTGCTTTTTATATTTTTTCATTTAACGATTTAAAATTTTAAATTGAATTTCTAGTTTTCTACTTTAAATTAAAAACTTACTTCTAATATATTATTAATTTACTACCAAATATTAGTAATTTATTATATTAAGTCGCATATGCTTTGTATATTTGTGCATATATCTTCTATAGAAGTGTATATTTAACGTATACATGTGTATATGTTTTATAAATTAGTATATAAGTATATCTATATATATTGTAATGTATATATAATGTAGTATATTCTATAAGTAGTAGTATATATAGATTGAATGGGGCGTATACACGTGTATATATCTTCTATAGAAGTGTGTATTTAACGTATACATGTGTATATGTTTTATAAATTAGTATATAAGTATATCTATATATATTGTAATGTATATATATTGTAGTATATTTTATAAGTAGTAGTATATATACATTGAATAGTGCGTATACAGATGTATATATCTTCTATAAAAGTGTATATTTAACGTATACATGTGTATTTATTTTATAAATAAGTATATAACTATATCTATATATATTGTAATGTATATATATTGTAGTATATTTTATAAGTAGTAGTATATATACATTGTATGGTGCATATACACGTGTATATATCTTGTATATTTAACGTATACATGTGTATATGTTTTATGAATTAGTATATAAGTATATATATATATATTGTAGTATATTTTATAAGTAGTAGTATATATACATTGAATGGTGCGTATATATGAGTAATTGACTAATTGTGTATATGTGTATATATGTTTTAAATTCTAATGTAGTATATACTATATATATAGTGTATATATATTATTTAACGTATTTATAATGTATATAGGTGGGTATATGTAATGTATATTGAAAGATTTTTTTTTTTTTATATTTTTGACCGGGTTTGACCGATTTTTTAACCGGATTTGACCGGGTTTTGGTGGGTTTGATCGGGTTGGGTTAAGTGAGCCGGGTTAGGGTGGGTTTTAATTTTTTTACTGTTTGGCCAGGCCTGGCCCGGCCCGTCTAGAGCCAAAACCGGCCCTCAACCCGGTTAAAATAGAAGGGCCGGTTTCGGGTTGGCCTGGCCCGACCTGTTTGACATCCATAGCTTAGTGATAGTGCTACTATTTTAGTCTTCTAAGTTGTGACTAGGGGTGGGCGTTCGGTATTCGGTTCAGTATTATCATAATTCGGATTCGGTAATTCGATAATCGGTAAATAAAAGTACATATCAAATACCATACCATTAAACTTCGATTTGGTAATTCGATAATCGGTAAATTAAACTTCGATTCGGTACGGTATTTGGTAATACCAGATTAAAGTTAAATTTGGTAGACTCTGCTCTAGGCCAACGATAATAGTTTACTTTAGAACTGAATCAAAACACAAGATAAAGTTTCTGCCCTATGCCTTTTGGAAACAACACTTTTTAACACTTCATCAGTGATGTTTCATAGCCCATTCATCATCTGCTGATTTAAAATAATAACTGTTTAATGCAAAAATAATTCTGGAAGATAATAACCACATCTGTTTCTCAAATATTTGCCTCATAGTGACTAGTGAGTGAGTTTAAATAAAAGAATTCGCTAACCCTTCATCAAGAATAACTTATGAGATATTTAAAATCATGCAACATAGTGTCAAACCTTTTTGATAATTTATTTACTTAGATATGGCAGGAAATGAGTTTCTCTGCATCAACTCTCTCACTGGACATAACTTAGATATACCTCCAAGTTGCATCAAGACTAGACAAGTTCAGGTTTTCTTGATAGATAGAACCAGAATGAAGAAAACGCGAGTAATATGAAACAATAACTTCATATTTGAACATGTTGTCCACTGCTGCTAACAATAAAAATTTTATAAGTGATTTTTATTTTAATATTTTAAAATGAATATACTATTGTAGACTTTTAGGTCGTGAACTTTTTTTGACCTTTTGTAGAATATTAATTTAGACTCGTGGCCTATGGAGTATAGACTATGGTCAGTTAACAATAATTTGGTATTCACTAAATACCAAATTCCAAATGGTAGTAATATCTTTTACCAATCCCGAACCCAAATACCATAATTTTAAAATTTTACTCGCAATTATCATAGCAAATACCGAATTACCAAATATCGAATACCAAATTCTTCGATTCGGTTCGATAATTTGGTTTCTAGTATTTTATGCCCAACCCTAGTTGTGACATCAAGTCTAATAGGGTATATACTTTAATGTGTTACCATTCAAAAATAAAATAATCATGACACTCCAAATATTTCTTATTCTATAGTCCATGGATTCAATTTGAAATATTACATTGAATTGTGTTCTTTAACTATTTTACTTGATTTGGTAATACATTTATAATTTTTCCCAAATTAATAAATTAATTTTTTAATTCATATTATATTTGTTTTACTTAGCTTATTTTCCTTTATAAGTATGGGTACTGTGTTGGAACTATTTAAAAAATTGTTAAAAAAGAAAATTTCTTTATCTTTTAATTGATATTTTTTTCTCCTTATTCTTTTCCCACTGCCATAAAATAATTAGCAAGAAATTAAATATGGATTGCTACATTGTTGACCATTTTCTCTTATAAATATAGATATATTTTCTCCTCATTTTTTCAACTTATCTCAACACCCAAAGGTGTTCTTCTCACTTTCTAACATATATATACTCTAGCAAAATTACTTCCTTTTTTTATTTCCTCATTTTGTTTGTATAATTAAATCAGGAGATCTTCCGACGCTCAGTTGAATATGAAATAAATTTATTTGCACAGATTCATGACCCTCGTCATATCCCATCCAACACCAGAATTATCATTACTAGCACCAATAGCCGGTGTTGTAACCAATACCTACTGCAATTTGTAGAATCTATGACCCTCGCGAATGCGATATCCATGGCTTATAGATTGTTCAAATTGTGGGAGGTATTGGTTGCGATAGTGGCTATTGGAGAAAGTAATGGTGGATTTGGTGTTGAATCGGATATGCTGAGGGTTATGGATCCGGTGCACAGGCTGAATGCGCTGACGGTGAGGTGTGACAATGACAGGTATGCGGTGGAGTTGGTAGAAATTGGTGCATCTTAACAAGTTTATTTCAATATCTAGCATGGGGTTTAACTCTAGCATTTTTGTATAAAGAACCTATATTTCAGTATCCTGTACGGGATCAAACTTGAACCTATATTAAATTCGTGTGAAAGAAATCTGTACCAACTACTCAAACTAGGAACCTGGTTCCTATAACAATATCTAGAACATTGACAACAGTAACACATAATCTATTGAGGAAAATCACCCTGTGTTCAAGAGAGTAACAACCACGTCCTACGGAGTATAGTATTTTCAAACAAACTTCACCAACTTCAATGAGCAATTCAAATTAAAACTCTATAATCTTAGCCACTAAAAATCAGACCGTGTTAGTTAATCATTAATTATCACGAACAAGCCTAATATGAAGTGAAGTAGAAGAACAATAGAACCCACAAGATAGTGCTTACATATAGCATTCCAAATTTAATTTGAAATATATTTATAATTTTTCCTATAGTGATAAAGTCCTTTTTATACTCACATTATAATTCTTGATTTAACTTATTTTTCTTTACTTTTATGGGTAATCTGGAACTATTTAAGAAGTTAACAAAAAAAGAAAAACTATCTCAATCTTTTGAACTATTTTTTTTCTCCTAATTCTTTTCCCATTGCCATGATATAATTAGTAAAATAAATCTCCTAATTCTTTTCCCATTGCCATGATAAAATTAGTAAAATAAATAAATAAGGGTGATATTTTATTGACCATTTTTCACATTTGAAGGTTTCAAAACCTGTAAGTATATAGACATATTTACTCCCCATTTCACTAGAAGTAGAACTCTTTAAAATGAAAGTTCGTGCGCTGAGGAGTTTGGTTTGAAGAACAACTCTTTGAAGAGTTGTATTTAAATATAAGATGAGTAACTCACGCACTTACATAGCAAAAAAAGCAATTGGCAGATTGACTTTACAAAGTGCTACATGAATTCTGAAGGAACACATTGAAGAGCCTGGTCCTAATATAGTATTGTGTTAAAAGATTTAGCATTCATGTATTAGGAGTTGTTTATTGTGTTGTAATGTTGAAATAATCATAGTTTTAGTGTTTTATAAATTGAATTAAGATTATTGTCTTCAAGTTGGGGTAACTAGAAGACTTGGGAACACTTAACTTGGAAGGTTTTTAAGTTGTTTAGGAATTAAAATTTATAATTCCTTAGGTTACACAGACTTGTAATCTTTTGTTGAAAGGCTCATTGCGATTTAGTAAAATTGGGGATAAATCTTGTAGGGTACAAGCCGTGGATTTTACATATTTCATGAGTCGAGTGTTTTTCATGTAAAAATATTGTGTTTTTACTAACAATTTGATGGAACACGTTAGGCAACTTACTTCATACATAGGAAACTGTTAAATAAAAATAATTGAACACTAGGTTAGGTTCAGTTTTTTTGCTCAGTTGTTTTGTTCAGTTGTTTTGCTTAGTTGTTTTGCTTAGTTATTTTGCTTTGTTCAGTACTATAAATAAAAATTACTTTATTAATGCTCAATTGTTTTGCTTTGTTCAGTACTAGCTTAGGTTTAATGTGGAACATGCTCTGGATGTTAAATGGAATGGTTATCTTTGCTAAATTGACTCATATTTTTGCTCTGTTTAATACATTACTATGTTGACTAAAGTCTTTGTCTGGTTGTTTTGGTGATAGCCCCAGTGGCCATGAATAGCATAACAAATCACTTTGGCTAGTATATTAGTGCATTGAAATGGTTTTTCAATGATGCCAAAAGGGGGAAGATAAGAGGGTTGTGCAATATTTATAACCCATAAACTAACTTGTTCATTGTAGTATTTTATACTTTAGTGCCTACAGGTGAAGATGTTTGAATGCACAAAGACAAGAGGTTTCTCACCATAAAAAAGGGGGAATTTGTTGGGTACGATGTAGTTTTGATGATTGACAAACTAACAAAGTGATATGAAACATGTCAGTCAAGCTGGTTCACAGACACACTCTCATGTAGCTGAAACTTGTAGCAAAATCATTGATGATTAAACACAAGCGTGCAAAAATCAAGGAAGGACCAGATGGGAGGCTAATTCAGATATACTCAAGAAAAAAAACATATGCTGATTTAAAGAGTTGGAGTTTCACTACAACACTAAGGAGGCAAGAGTTGGAATTGTTGAATGAGTCTCACTTGAAGTAGAATTCTATGCAATGAGAGTTCTGATTAAAGGAGGAGTTTGAAATAAAGAATGACTCTTTGGAGAGCTGTGCTTAAATAGAAGATGTATTATTCAGAATAACTTGCACACTTACAGAGAGATAAAAGGCTAAACACGAGAAAATTGAGAAAATTCATAATTGAGAGAATTCTGAGTGAAGATTCAAGTGCTGCCAGTACAAAGAAACAAATTGAAGAAACCTATTTCACAAGATTAAAATTTACAGTTCATGAGTCAGTTTAAACGTATTGTTCTTATTAAGTTGTAATTTATAGATTTTCTAGATTGATTATTTAGGAACAATACTGAGCTGAGTTAACTTTAAGTTTGGGATAACTCGAAGTGGGTTCAACAGTCAAGGGTGATTGTTGAGTTATAAGAATTAGAGTTTATGATTCCTTATGATTCCTAGTTGTTTAGTTAGGGAATTAGAGTTTATGATTCCTAGTTATAGAGGTATAGGAATTAGAGTTTATAATTCCTAGTTGTTGGTTACAAGAGTTTTGTAATCAGTCGTTGTTGAGGCTCAGAGTTATTTAGTGAAGTTGGGGTTAAATTCTATAGAGGTACAGGTCGTGTTTTTTTACACCTTTTTGAGCCGGGAGTTTTCACGTAAAAATCATTGTGTTCTTTACTTCCTGTTTTACTGCTTTCTTGGAAAACGTCAGGCATTCCGTTCCATCCATAAACAACTCTTACGTTAAAGTAACTGGTCAATAAGGCACGTACTCTAACAAGTGGTGTCAGAGCAGGTTGTGTTAAAAAGGGTTAAAACCGAAGACAAATATCAATATAATGAATTCCGCACCACCTACTAGTCACAGTGTAGGTCAATCCACTATTAGACCTCTACTCTTTGATGGGTCTCACTTCATTTGGTGGAAATCTAGGATGGAAACGTTTATTCAAACTGTATATTATTAATTATGGGACAGAATTATTAATGGACCAACAATTCCCATGAAGACAGTGGATGGAGAACAAGTGAAAAAGGTAAGGAGTGAATTCTCCTCGGAAGATCTTGTTGCAGTACAAAAGAATGCAAAAGCCAAAAATATTTTTGTTTATGGTCTTGGTCCAATCGAGTACAATAGAGTGTTTTATTGCATCACTGCTAAACAAATCTGGGATGCATTGGCGAATGCACATGAAGACACAAGCCAAGTGAGAAAATTCAAAATTGCATTACTTATCACTGAATATGAGGCTTTCGAATGGACAAAAATGAGTCACTACAAGAAATGATAACTAGGTTAACTTTGTTGGTAAATGAGTTATCATCTCTAGGAAAGGTTTTATCTACTGAGGAACAGGTAGAGAAGGTCTTGAGAGTCCTACCAAAGTCTAAGTGGAATGTCAAAGTTATAGCCATAAGAGAAGCTAAGGATCTCACTAGAATGTCCCTTGATGAGTTAGTTGGTAATTTGAAGACCTATGAGATGGACATGGAAGATCTAAATAGGGCATCTGAAAGTGATGAATTAGATGATGAAACTTCTCCCATGTCCATTGGAGATTCATACATGGAAGAAGATGATGGAAACTCTGAGGTAAGTATTCTTGAACTCAAAGAGAAGTAGCATTTATTTTCTAAAAACAAACTTGTTTCCTTAATGAGTGCTTTAATTGATGATTTCCAAGAATTAACTTCTGATATGGATGAGTTAATCAACAATCCTGCAAGTCCAAGTTTGATTTTATTGATATAGAAACTTGTAAGAAAAATGTTGAAAAGGAAAACTGCACTCTTAAGGAACAGGTTAGCAGACTTGATTCATCAAACCTGACCCTCAAATCTGAAGTTCTAAAACTGTCTCTTTTTGAAAAAGAAAAATACGTCGAGAGTGAGGAACAAGAAAAGATTGAGTAAGAATTGACTAAGATTAAACATGAATACTTTTGTGAAAAATAAAAAAGTTCGTCAACTGAGTCAAGAAGTTTCTGACTTGAAACTTTATCTTGAAAGAGCTAATAGATAGACACATTCTTCAAGAATTGTTCATAAGTTAGGTCAAACAACTCACAATGAAAAGGCTGGGTTGGGCTTTTATAAAAGTTCTAATGCTATTAAAGATCTGTGTTATATTTGTAGTAACCTGGGACATCCAATCACTGAATTTCCAGTTGCAGCAAAAAACAAATCAAGAAGCATAAGCCTAGCAAACGAATTTGATTCTATGTTAGCACAAGCTAACAAGAAAGTCAAAATTGGTCAGAGAAACAGGTCACATAACCTGTTTCCTCGATGGGCTACTAGGAAACTCATACATCCTTTTTCTCATAATAAAGGACCCAAGCTTATTTGGGTTCCTAAAGTTAACCCCTAATTTTTTTTACAGGTGAGTGTGAAAGGAGGAAAGCAAAATTAGTACATAGATAGAGCTTGCTCAAGGCATAAGACTAGAAGAAAATAAAGTTCCTTTCACTTACCACATTTAAAATAGGAATGAATCTTTAGGATATGGTAAAAAGAGCATTATTACTAGATCCAAAAAGATTGAGAGAACTAAAACAAAAGACTTGTTAAAGATGGTCAGATTTGGAGTGCTCGTGTGTAAGGGGAAAACAAAGAAGATTTTTTTCTTTTAAAAAAGAGGATGACAGTGAAACTGATGAGCATGCATAGGAACATGTTATACCACCTGGTTCAACTATTGTACAGACTGAGGGAATATTGATAGGGGGAACAACAAATCAAGAAATTAATGCATCAATAACACCAACACAAGCTGATGATAATTTTGTTGGTAATTCATAAGAATTGGTGTTGTCACAAGAATCTTGAGATATCTCATAGGAATCAATGGCTTGAGACTATGGTAGTCAAATGAAAGTAATTTCACTCTTGAGGGCTATAAAAATATTGACTATGTGGGTTACTTAAATGACTGGAGACGCACCAAAGGCACTAAGTAGAGAGAATTTTGAAAGAAATAGGTTAGATTTTGGGATGACTAAAATTGCATGAATTTTCCTTAATGATTGACTAGAATAATCATTTTTATTTTTAATCTTATTAGCTAAAATTTTATTCGATTCAGTCTTGCACATTTAGTTGTGTGTCCCAATTTCAGATTTTTGACTCTTCTAACCTAATTTTTTATTATATTATGCAGAAAATAGGTACAAGCAAGCAATTGTGACCATAAAGTTCTTCTTATAAGGTATTCTCTACACTGACATAAGCATAGGCTGTCTAAGTTGAAACAGTTGAGCACACCTGTTCCTTTCCTCACACTTCATCCTCCCTTTGTCCTATGATGCTGACGAATTGGTTGACCAAATTTTCTTGGACTCTTTCCAAATGGTTGTGCACAAATGTATTAATTCAACACCAGAAATTTCTTCTTCTCTCTTAACTAAAATATCAGTGTTTGTATCATGAATTTGCCAAAATTGATCATCAATAACATGCAACATATGTTTCTGAAGAATGAAAAGGGACATGTTCTTCCTTTTAGTTCCTAATTGGCTATTTTTTTGGGGACTTCTCAGTCCTAGTTCAGGTTAAACTTATAAAACAACAATGGATGTTCTTGAACAGATGAATCATGTTGCCCTACCTGTTTCAATAAGGAGGAATAACACTCATTTAAAATAATTGATAATAAAGAAATAATTTAGCTGAGAAGAAAAAATCTAAACTAGAAACTGTAAAAGACAGTCATGAAGTGGAATAAGAGGTCCTTAAGGCTAGCATCATGACTATGAAGCTTGACCTTGATTGAAAGAGGGATGAAAATATTGAAGTCATTCATCAATTGACATAATTGATAACACCTGTTCCACTTTCCTCATCAGTTCCTCACTATTCATATCCTTAGCCATGTCCCACTTTTATACCATATTTTTTTCATTAATGCTCAGTTATTTTGTTTTGTTCAGTACTAGATTAGGTTTAATGTGGAACATGCTCTAGAAGTTAAATGGAATGGTTATCTTTGCTAAATTGACTCATATTTTTACTCTCTTTAATACATTACTATGTTGGCTAAAGTCTTTGTCTGATTGTTTTGGTGATAGCCCAAGTGGCCATGAATAGCATAACAAATATCTTTGGCTAGTCTATTATTGCATTGAAATGGTTTTTCGATGATTCCAAAAGGGGAAAGATAAGAGGATTGTGCAATGTTTATAACTCATTGACTAACTTGTTCATTCTAGTATTTTATACTTTAGTGCCTACAGGTGAAGATATTTGAATGCACAAAGACAAGAGATTTGTCATCATAAAAAAGGAGAATTTGTTGGGTACGATATAGTTTTAATGATTGACAAACTGACAAAGTGATATGAAACATGTCAGTCAAGCTGGTTCACAGAGACACTGTCTCATGTAGCTGAAATATGTAGCAAAATCATCGATGATTAAAGACAAGCGTGCAAAAATCAAGGAAGGACCAGATGGATGGCTAATTCTGATAAACTCAAGGAAATAAACGTGTGTTTATTTAAAGAGTTGGAGTTTGACTACAACACTAAGGATACAAGAGTTGGAATTGAAGAAGGAGTCTCACTTGAAGTAGAATTCTATGCAATGAGAGTTATTATTAAAGGAGGAGTTTGAAATAATGAATGACTTATTGAAGAACTGTGGTTAAATAAAAGATGTATTATTCAGAATAATTTGCGCACTTATAGATAGATAAATTGCTAAACATGAGCAAATTGAGAAAGTTCATAATTGAGAGAGTTCTGACTGAACATTCAAGTTTTGCCAGTACAAAGGAACAGATTGACGAACCTGTTTCACAGGATTAAACTTTACAGTTCATGAGTCAGTTTAAATGTATTGTTCTTATTGAGTTGTAATTTATTGCTTTCCAAGATTGATTGTTTAGGAACAATACTAAGCTGAGTTAACTTCAAGTTTGGGATATGTAACTCCCCAAGAACCCATTCCGAGATGTCACACGGTGCTTAAGGTCACACGTGGCCTCAAGCTAACCCTCTAAGCCTGTCATCACTTTCAGAACTCACTGTAACACAAATCATGCTAAGATAAAGATGAATAAGAATGTCATGACCAAGCTTAGATACAAAATGATACTGTCCTGTACAACCAAAATACTGAGATCCTGTACATACTGGCACACTAATCTAGCAAAGCCTCTACTACATAAGACTGAGGAGCCATTGGGACAAATCCCCAACTGACTCGTACTGAACTGAAAATAAACGACCATCTATCAGCAATACAAAATGAGAGATACAGGTCCTCTAACCATGAGGACTCACCAACTGCAGAGATGTAGAAGAAGTTACTCGAAGATCACTATCGCTGCTGAGACTGAGCACCTGAACCTATATCACGATGAAATATAGAATACAAAAGAGTATGGAAGTTAGTACTTGGGAATGTACTGAGTATGTGGGGGTGGATGCAACATTTAAATAATATCATAAATGTATAAGAAAATCATGAATGCTGACCATAATAATTCTCTTCGCTTGAATTATCTGAAACATTTTTCTCATAAATCATCAGTGGTAATACATGCTTCATAAATCTCCTAAATCATTTATCTCATCTCAAACCCTTTAACTCCTGACTTAGAGTGACTCGGTAACTCAAGAGACATAAATCATTATGGACGTGGGAGTTTCTTACAACCGACATGACTACACCATGTGAGCCGCATGGAGTCCAATGTTTTTCTCTCCTAAGGAGAGAACCCCACATTGGCAGGGGTGTTGTACTCTTGCCAGGGAGTACAACCTCAATCTCATCTTCACAATCTCATACTCGGCCTATGTCTCAAAATTATCAACATCAATCCTAAGGGGGACGTGTAGTTTTTGGGAAATACCAAATTTCCCGCTCGGTGCTAAATACACCTCCCAGACTCATCTCAGAACGCATTAGGAAATCCACCTCAATCAATATCAACTCATGGTTCTATTATAAAGACCAAAACATAAATATATATCTCATCTAAAAATCATAAACATCTTGTGGATTCCTAACTCGACTCAACTCAACACAACCTTTCTCAATATCAAGTACATTTGTTTATCTAATCATTTCAAATATCAAAAACTTCATGGAAACATCATAAGACTCATTCTTGCCTCTCAATTTCACATATCAATAGTTGAATTTCTCATGGAAGGGCATAACTCATGACACTTGTCTCAAATCATTCAAAAATCATCAATTCGTAATAAAAATATTCAACTCATGGAACTTGACTTAAATTGCTTAGAAATCATCAATACATAATGATAATATACGGCTCATGGAATAAATTCTCAATTTAAGAAACATGATGGTGAAATAATCATAAATATCAAACTTATTCAACTCAAATCTCATAAATCATTAATAGAGAAATTTGGGTGTAAACCCACTTGCAATATCATGTAAATCAATAATAAAAAGTAAATCTTTGGGCACAAGAATGAAAGGAGTGTTCTTGTTCAAACCCCACATACCTTAGATTTTGATTTTGAAGATATAGAAAGTTGCTTGAAACTTCTTTCTCACACTTTTAGATCAAAACCATGTTGCCTTTGACTTGAGGGACTTAGTTCTTGAACAACTTGAAGAAATTTATGGGAGATTTCTTGAATTTCTTGGAGATGATTTGATTTTTGGGTTTGGAAGAAACCCTAGGTTTCTAGAGAATTCTTGAAAGAAAATTGGAGAGAAAATGATCTTTTCTTCTCTACATAGATATATATATAAGGCCACAAGGAGCGCAAATGACCAAGATGCCCCTTTGAAAAAAGTTGAAATTTGCTAATCAAGGCCTCTGATGGTCGACCTGACGGTCCGTCAGAGAGACTGACGGTCCACCAAGTCGTCCGTCACTCGAACACCAAAACTAGAACGTTCTTCCTCGACGTGACGGTTGACCTGACGGTCCATCAGAAAAGTGACGGTCCACCAAGTCGTCCGTCACTTGAGGGCTAGAAATGAGACATTCTGTCTCGGTCTGACGGACACCTTGACGGTCAGTCAACTTTGTAACGGTCATCCAACCAGGCCGTCACACGACGGAACACTTGACGGGCCACCAGGGACCTGACGGTCCACCAAGTCTACCGTCAAACCTGGGCGTTCTGATACCGTTTAGTAAAACGACCATAACTCCTTCGCCCGATGTCAGATTTTGATGAAATTGGTATTAATGGAAAGCTTATTCAATGCTCTACATGAAAAAAAGTGGAAATTAGAGAAATACAATATGTTTTAAATATAAATCACTTTGGAAGTCATACATATCCATTCAAAAAGATAGATTTAGGCTTAAGGAATGATCGGGGTATTATAGGATAACTCGAAGTGGGTTTATGTTACGACCCTAGCCGAGACCCTAGCCATGATGAGCATCTCGAACCAAGGAGGCTCGAGCGCCCTTCTAAATCTTGTAATCATGCACAATATTCATATAATTTAAGAAAATTTGCTGAAATAAAAGTAAACGAAATCATGGTCATACACTGAAAGTTGTTCAACAATGTGGAAATAGGTTTATCAACATTGAAACAACATCTTTCTCAGTCTGTGAAATCTCTACTACATATGACGTTTATGACTATCTGAAACCTGGGACAAGGCCCCAGTGGACCAAAACTAAAGTAAAAAAATATGTCTAAAAAGAGATATGCCTTCCGAAATAAACAAGGCTCACCACCACAAACCTCGCTTCTGTCTGAAAGTTCTACGGATTAGCAGGACCTCTAGACTGAGCCTCAGATGCTGGAAGGTAGGGGGTCAATACAGTTGTACTGGTACGCAGAGAAAATCCAAAATAATAATTTTTATTCAACATATATGAGAGAAATTTGAAATAATTCATAAATATATCATATGGTAAGAATCACATGGGCATATTTAAAAGATTTTGTAAAATCATCTGAACTCTGTGACACTCTTTATATTACTTCTGCGCTAGGTGGTACACCCTACAACTCTGAAATTCCACGGGCTATATGGAATCTACCAATAACTTGGCAGCCAAGCCCCCAACCCAAGTTTGCCGGAAGGGCCGGAGTCTCTGTCTCTACTAGGCCACAGGGCAATCGCCAGCGTACAATAATAATATACCCGTATCGGCAAAATACTATTTTAGGCTAAGAGTTACTTGAACTCAAGTCTTCTTCGGGTAACCACCTAACACTCTTTAAGCCCATTTTTAACTCTTTAAAACATTTCATTCTCTGAAATCATACTTTGAAAAACTCTAGCTTTGTTATGACATACATTTATATGATATTGTCATACCATTGACTTGCATGTCGCGTCTCTGAGCCATTAATAGCATATTATAATCTCTATTTTCAAAACATAAGGTTTGGGACCACCATATCAATAAATCAATTCAAAGAACTATTTCTTAAAACTCATGTAAACACATGCAAGAAACTCTCTTTTTCAACATTTCAAATACACAAGGTGGTCATATCAAAGTTCTCAATCACATGCAATTCTGTCTCTTTAACACAAGAACATAATTATATCAAGAAACTTTCTCTCATCATCTCTAAATCGTGCCCAAATACTATGATATTGAGAAAACTATTTTCAAAACATAAATCATGCATTTCAAACTATTCACAATAAGATCATAAACTTAAATTCATCACAAGAAACGGATTTCATAATTTGTTCTCTCAAACAATCTTCAGTCTAGATTTTCATACATTACATATACGTATAAATCAATTTTAAGGGGAAAAGACTTAAAGGAAAAAACAACAATGTCATTAAAACATTCATGATGCATAATTTAAAACATGGTTTCCAAAACTCCTTTGTAATTTCGTGCTTGATAATCTTTAAATCATATTCAAGCGTTTCAACAAGCCCATGTAGTTTTATGATAAACCCCACGTACCTTAGATTATTTAGGAGAAAGAGCGGAACCCGGATCTTGATCCATTTATTGAAATCTTGAATTTAAGATCTTGATTCTTTATATTGAGGAAAAGGATTAGGGTTTAGATTTTGAGAGGATTAGAGTAAAATAAGCAATTTTGGCTTCTTGGGGCTGAAATTCTATGTTATTGACGGACTTTGGGTGGGAAAAAATGACCACGGTGCCCCTAGACCCATTAGAAACTGAAATAATGCATAAAACAGCCTTATATCCGCGTCTGGTTTCATGTTAACGTGAACTCGATGCGATGCGTCATGATCGCGTCGGCTTACTGCCTCACACGGAAAAAGCCATAACATTTTGCTCGGTTATCGGATTTTGGAGAAATTAGTATCATTGGAAAGCTAATTCAATTATCTACAATTTTGTGGGTATTGAGATGAAAAATTCTATGTGTATCAAGAGTTATCCATGTTCAAAGTAGACCCTTGTAGAATAGACTATCCAATTTTGGATGAATGAAAGGTTCTTAGCTCAACTTTGCTTTAGGCCATTTCTATGAACATTTTTCACCTCATAAACACTTCATATACTAGGCGAAAGATCATGACACATGAATCTAAGAATAAACCATGGAATTAGACCTTACACATGTAGGAACAACGGTTCGATTTCTAGCTAAAAAATGCGGGGTGTTACATTATCTCCCCTTGGGATCATTCGTCCCTGAATGATGGATGGGGACCTTTCGAAGCTAAGAAAGTTTAGAATAGAGAATATAGTCTCACATTGAACAATTTTTCCTCAACAACACATACAATGGAATCAAACGAGTTTCTTGATAACTCCGAGTGAATCATGAAAGCACGAAAAATTAGATAATGAGACTACATAGGGATGATCTTGCACATGAGCTCTATGCACCATAATCTTCACAATATAAGGAAGGGATTTATTTGATGATCAGAGACCTGATTTATATTGGCACTAATAATGAAATAATAATTCATGGAAGATAGGATTAGAATCATTCTCCACCTCTCATGATACAATGGAATAGACCTTACACTTAGAAACACTACTCATCCATGCCCCAAACAACAAATAACACACTTCATCATTTCCAACTTACAATTCTCCAATCATACATCTAGCCATAAGAATATGATTTCCACTACTTAGTACTGCTATGCTGAAGCCTATCGTGGAGTAACAAGGTGATAACTTAAACTATAAGACTCTATACTTTACATCCCATTAAGAATATTGTCATCAAACACCCTCGAGATTTCATTTAGAGAGTACTAACCACGTAGCACATAGATTTGTATTTCCAGCAATCACAACATTCAAGCCTAATCATTACTATACCCACTACATGGATTTCCCCACTAAGACCAACAATTTCAATCACTTTAACAAATTTTTTCGCCACATTCCTCCTTCTTAGTTATTTCACACAACAAAAGTTCATCTCCTTCTTTTCCCTTTTCACTTATAGCCTCAGCTTAAGAATCACATCATTTTTTTTTAACCTTCAAGAACATCTACTCCTCTACCTAACACATCACCGCGCTTCCACAACCACCATTATACTATAATACGGAGGGTCATTAAGGGACCCGAGCATAACTTTCGTGAATGGAAGTAACACTATTAGACTATAACATATACTTATTGCACTACTCAAAGAGGGACATGAAGATACTATAAAATAACCACGAGCGCTTCATATATAAAGTGTTTGCATCATAAGTAGAGAGTTATTCAGAAGACACAATACAACATGAATTCTTAGGATAGAGCATAGTGAGAAACATTGGTGCACATATCAAGGCAATACACAAGGAAAAGAGACTGAATTACCCTCCTGGACTCAAAAAATTAGTAAGATGAACTGGGCACCCGGCGCGATTGGTGATGCGACACGTCGAGATCGCATCGAGACACAGGTTTGGCCAACGTGATTACCGATGTGGTGCATTGATATCACTTTGATCCACTAGTTTTCTCACTCAAATGCATCTCAAACGCGGTCTGAAAAATCTGAAACTTTCCCGGAACAACCCCTTTAAACTCCTGAACATGAATTGACTTAAAAATCTACTTCTCGGGGTCGGAAAGATCAATTTGAAAATGATGAGATTTACAAGATCATAAATATGACTGATTCTTTTAACAACTAGAAATTTTTTTAGGTTGACAACTCTCCACATATGCAACCAAGAGTGGTATTGAGTGGAGAATGCTACAGGCTGTTACATTACAACTAAGACAGATTTCTTCTTGAAGCGATCTCTCGTCGCTTAAGGAACTGAGATTTTTCCATGAGTTTGCATAAACCTTATCGCTTGGGCTAAATCCGACATACGATGAATTGGTGACATATAGAAACATATTCTCTTAGAACCAAGCATGTTGAGAGACATATCTTTTTATGGATCACGTACAACATAACATATGGCTTGAATACGTGAAAGACTGGATTACTGAGATACATAATTGCTTCTAGTTTGGAGGTCAAATCATAAATATAAGTCCATGGAGTACTTGAACTGTAGGCATAGGCATGACTTGAACGAATGATGTAATACATTAGTAGGATACTCTCCCAAATTGGAGTAGGAGAATTATGCTTCAGTAGAAATAGGTTTATCATGATTTCTCCCCACAACTTTCCATCTGAGAACATTCGGGAACTATCTTAAGTCACTATCTCCTCCTTAGACCAAAGTCACAACCCTAGACTTGCGGACATATCCCTACATCAAAATCAATAGCCACAACCCTCAACATAAAAGAG
Organism: Capsicum pubescens; assembly: GCA_030864215.1. Classification (NCBI taxonomy): domain Eukaryota; kingdom Viridiplantae; phylum Streptophyta; class Magnoliopsida; order Solanales; family Solanaceae; genus Capsicum; species Capsicum pubescens. The sequence goes on along the minus strand of CM061548.1, from coordinate 109,712,746 downwards.
ACATCATCACAGACTTAAACTTAAAACTCTCCCTGAAGAACCATTCTTTGAAGGCCATGCTTTTCTGTATATGCTACTCTTAACCCCAACTAGCCTCTATAGCCATCACTCTACAACTCCCACTCTCATGAGCACACACATCCACATTCCCTATCACAAAAGGGGATATGAAAATACCCATGAACATAACTCCTCTCATTAATCTCTAATACAAAGACACTAAATTATTTCAAGGACATCCCCCTTTTGGGAACACTAATCGCAATATCTTCTAACTCCCAAAGTCATCAACTTACAACTAACATTTTCATGGGCATAGACACCCACACTTCTAAACATTTAACACTCCATCTTCCATTCGTTAGAATACTATCATTACACCTCTAATCACATAACCTACAACTTAACAAAATTTGTAAAACTATGCCAAAGGCGCATATTGCCTACCTACATTTTCTGAACTCAACTTTAATGAACACTATACAACAACTCCCCAAACTTCTCCGTGCTACAAAGTTCAAAACACAAGTTGGGTACACATGACGCTTATACCATACAACCTTATCTAACAACATGCCATCTTGAGATCAACTTATTCTTATATGAATATCACTCTTATCATCTGAATGACTCAAAAAAAAATCATCATTTCTAACGCTAGTCCTCAAGTATATATACCACCATTTATCCACTTCTTTCTTCACAATTTGCCAACTATGCCATTCCACACACCACATCAAGCCTACTAATTAATTACCACAAAATATGCATCATCAACATCGAGCTACTATTCTCACCACTACGCTCAATATCTAGAGTTTAAGCCTGTTGTCTAGCCTCAATTATATACCACCGATAAAGCATTCCACATATTACACTAGTCCATCAAATTGGAAAATCAACGCAAATACTTCACTTTACTTAGATACTACCTACAATCACAACCCCGCCATAACCTCATTGTTACCACTCAAAATCTACTACATACCTTTACACTTGAAGTTCTAGTTTACTGCTACTAAAGGGACCATCAAAGGGGTAAAGTCACATGATTGGGTTGGTCGATATTAATCTTGCAATATAACCCATTTCAATCTTATCAACATATTCTAATTTCTTGCATCATACTTACCTAATCGTACATCACAATGATCTTTAAAAATCAATAAACACTAAAGAGTATCTACTTACAACTTATTAACTAATCTATCCTTTCCATTTACAACCTATAACTGATCTCTATAACCACCATAACTATCAACTCTAGGTCCCTTCCCTAATTCGAATAGATAATAATCATAGCTAGCCACATCCTTCACATACTACCCTACAATCCACAAATATTACTACCGCATTAGTTTATTGCTATACAATAGGTCATGACACTTTAACATATGGTACTACTCTGGTGGAAATACAGTTCTAATATTCTGCTACACATAATTATCCTTAAACATGACACCCCCAACAAGAATCTTTTATTAAAGGAGACTGAATACACTTCGTACCTCAGGCTGGGAAAACATAATTTCATCAAGATAGTAGTATACTTCTAAATCAATACACCTTGAAGCACTACTGGATTCTTCTCAAGTCCTTGTGCTATCTGATAACTTTTCTGGATAACTCAATCAGAGAGAACCACATCGCTGGGGGAGCTAGAATCTTAGACTTGTATCGCCTTGACAATGAGACATGACCCATGAAATTAGAATGAGGAATGAACTTGGATAAATTTCTTATGGATGGATCTATAGCACGAACTAGAGTATGAAGGAATGGGAAACAACTCCTAAATGCCCGGTAGCCTCTTGATTATAAGTGTGGTGCATAACATACCCATAAGCAAGACTCTACTAGACATGATTTCGCAGATACCCTGGGACCATTAACCGTTCTCTGATACCAAGTTTGTCACGACACAAGCCGAGACCCTGACCGTGATGAGCATTTCGAACCAAGGAGGCTCGAGCGCCCTTCTAAATCTGGTAATCATGCACAATATTCATATAATATAAAAAAATTTGTGGAAATAAAAGTAAATAGAATCATGGTCATACTCTAAAATCTGTTTAACAATGAGGAAATAGGTATATCAACATTGAAACAACATCTTTCTCAGTCTGCAAAATCTCTACTACACATGACATCAATATCTGTCTGAAACCTGGGACAAGACCCCAGTGGACTAAAACCAAAGTAAAAAAAAATGTCTAAAAAGAGATATGCCTTCCGAAATAAAGAAGGCTCACCACCGCAAATGTCACTTCTGTCTGAAAAGTAATTTAAAATAGTTCATAAATATATCATATGGTAAGAATCTCATGGGCATATTTAAAAGATTCTGTAAAATCATCTGAACTCTGTGACACTCTTTATATTACTTCTACGCTAGGTGGTATACCCTACAACTCTGAAATTACACGGGCTATATAGAATCTGCCATTAACTCGGCAGCCAATCCCCCAACCCAAGTTTACTGCAACGGCCGGAGTCTCTGTCTCTACTACGCCACAGGGTCGTACAATAATAATATACCCGTATAGGCAAAATACGATTTTAGGCTAAGAGTTACTTGAACTCAAGCCTTCTTCGGGTAACCACCTAACTCTCTTTAAGCCCATTTTTAACTCTTTAAAATATTTCATTCTCTAAAATCAAACTCTGAAAAACTCTAGCTCTGTTATTGCATACATTTATATGGTATCGTCATACTATTGACTTGCAAGTCGCATCTCTGAGCCATTAACAGTATATTATAATCTCTGTTTTCAAAACATAAGGTTTGGGACCACCATATCAATAAATCAATTCAAAGAACTCTTTCTTAAAACTCATATAAACACATGCAAGAAACTCTCTTTTTCAATATTTCAAATATAAAAGGTGGTCATATCAAAGTTCTCAATCACATGCAATTCTGTCTCTTTAACAGTAGAACATAATTATATCAAGAAACTCTCTCTACTCATCTCTAAATCATGCCCAAATACTATGATATTGTGAAAACTATTTTCAAATCATAAATCATGCATTTCAAACCATTCACAATAAGATCATAAACATAAATTCATCACAAGAGAGGGATTTCATAATTTGTGCTCTCAAACAATCTTCAATCTAAATTTTCATACATATACATATACTTATAAATCAATTTTAAAGGAAAAAGACCTAAAGGACAAAACAACAATTTCATTAAAACATTCATGATGCATAATTTAAAATATGGTTTCCAAAACTCCTTTGTAATTTTGTGCTTGATAATCTTTAAATAATATTCAAGTGTTTCAACAAGCCCATGTAGTTTTAGGATAAACCCCACGTACCTTAGATTATTTAGGAGAAAGAGCGAAACCCGGATCTTGATCCGTTTCTTGAAATCTTGAATTTAAGATCTTGATTCTTGATCTTGAGGAAAAGGATTAGGGTTTAGATTTTGAGAGGATTAGAGTAAAATAAGCAATTTTTGCTTCTTGGGGTTGTAATTCTTTGTTATAGACTGATTTTGGGTGAGGGTAAATGACCACGGTGCCCCTAGATCCATTAGAAACTGAAATAATACGTAAAACAGCCTTATATCCGTGTCTTATTTTGTGTCAACGTGATCTCGACGTGACGCGTCATGATCGTATTGGCTTACTGCCTCACACGAAAAAAGCCATAACTTTTCGCTCGGTTATCTTATTTTGGAGAAATTGATATCGTTGGAAAGCTAAGTCAATTATCTATAATTTGGTGGGTCTTGAGATGAAAAATTATATGTGTATAAATATTTATCCACATTCAAAGTATACCCTTGTAGAATTGACTATCCAATTTTGGATGAATGAAAGGTTCTTAGCTCAACTTTGCTTTAGGCCATTTCTATGAACATTTTTCACCTCATAATCACTTCATATACTAGGCAAAAGATCATGACACATGAATCTAAGTATAAAAAATGGAATTAGAGCTTACGTACGTAGGAACGACGGTTCGATTTCTAGCTAAAAAATGTGGGGTGTTACAGTTCAATAGTCAAGGGTGATTGCTGAGTTTTAGAGTTTATGATTTCTAGTTGTTGAGTTATAGGAATTAGAGTTTATGATTCCTAGTTATTGAGGTATAGGAATTAGAGTTTATAATTCCTAGTTGTTGGTTACAAGAGTTTTGTAATCAGTCGTTGTTGAGGCTCAGAGTTATTTAGTGAAGTTGGGGTTAAATCTTGTAGAGGTACAGGTCATGGTTTCTTTACACCTTTTTGATCCGGGTGTTTTTCACGTAAAAATTATTGTGTTCTTTGCTTCCTGTTTTACTGCTTCCTTGGAACATGTCAGGCAACCCGTTCCATCCATAAGAAACTCTTACGTTAAAGTCACTGGTCAGTAGGGCACGTACTCTAACAAATCTGACTGCACTATTTCATCAATATAGATATATCAGAACTCAAATAAAAGTACTTCTTAGATAATTCCAGGACTTCTCAATAAAAGATACAACTCAGAAAATACCTGAATTATTCTTCTCATTTCATTGTGGCATTGGTGCTTCCATAGCCACAATAATTTGGAACCAACTTTGAGTTTCAGATACTTTTTATGCTAATACATGTTGTTTGTTTTTGCTGCTTGTTATGCTTATATTTGATACTAGAATCCAATATAATTTATGTTAATAATATATTTTTTGTTGGCACTATATCTAGTCTGAAATAACTTATTCTTATGCAGAATGAGCTTGAAAGAAAGAAACAAGAAATATTAGCTGCTCAAAGTGCATAAGTTGTGGAAGGAGAAACTAATCCAGCTAGTCGACCCTCTCAATTAAGTGAAATCGATATCTGGGTATAATCTGTTGGTGAAAAGAGAAAAGGAAGTAACAAAGGTCTTGTATCCCTAGGTTTAAGTGTAAAGGCATCAATGAAATCAACATCTACTTTGCCGGAAGAACTTGATGAGATGATTAAGTCCCAAGTAAATGCTTCAAATGTTGATTTGTATGCACAGTTGCAGAATGAGTGATACCAAATAACAGGATGAGGAAGGAATTTGACTTGTTGAAGAAGTATGTATACAAGAAATCATCTTCAAATGAACGATCATCTCAAGAAGACAACCAACCATATGGATGAAAGTGATGATGGCTCTGGCAACATGAATGAAAGTGATTCTGACACTAATGGTTGGTAGTATTATTGAGGATTAAAGTTTGAAATATTTTGTTTTGGATCATTAAGAATCATACATTATTGATGTGGATGTTATGAATTGTGTTTTTTATCAGTAATAATGGTTTACATTAGACTTGTGTCAAATGATGATTTTGAAGATTATTGGAGGTTTCAAATAGATTTTTTGTCTAATTGTGAAATGTATGTAGTGATTTACATGGGAATAATTATTTGAAAATTTCCATGGGGTGTCTATGCTAAATATTCATAAAAATTTACTTGCAACAATTTATTCTTGTGTATTTTTTTGGGGTATTTCGTAGGAATTTTCTTACCAAACAGTTTCATAAATTTCTTCAAGTAAATTTTCTTTTGTTAATTAGGAATTTTCACCTCTAAACTTCCTTTGAATTTACTTGGAGATCTTCATGGGGAACAGATATGATAACTTCTGATAAGCTCAAAGGATATAAAAATGGTCAGATTTGAAGTGTTGAAATTTGGATACAACATTAAAGAGAGAAGAGTTTGAATTGAAGGAGGACTTTCACTAGAAGTAGAACTCTTTATAATGAGAGTTCGTGTTGCTGAGGAGTTTGGTTTGAAGAAAAATTCTTTGAAGAGTTGTATTTAAAAAGACGACGAGTGACTCAAGTGGCTCACGCACTCACATAGCAAGAAAAACAATTTTGCAGATTGACTTTACAGAGTGTTACTTGAATTCTTAAGGAACACATTCAAGAACCTTGTTCTAATATGGTATTGTGTTAAGAGTTTTAGCATTCATGTATTAGGGATTGTTTGAGTCATAATGTTGATGTAATCTTAGTTTTAGTGTATTATAAATTGAATTAAGATTGTTGTCTTCAAGTTGGGATAACTTGAAGACTTTGAAACACTTACCTTGCCAGGTTTTTGAGTTGTTTAGGAATTACAATTAAAATTTATAATTCCTTAGGTTACACAGGCTTGTAATCTTTTGTTGAATGGATCATTGTGATTTATTGAAGTTGGGGTTAAATCTTGTAAAGATATTGTGTTTTTACTAATAATTTCTTGGAACACGTTGGGCAACTTGTTTCATTCATAGAAAACTTCTCTATTTATTTGTGTTTGCATTTTTATTGAATGGTATTTGTGTTTGCATTTTGATTGAATTGTTGAACTCACAGAACCATTTTTAGTGGTTACAAGTGTCCAAACCATAAGTGTTGAAGCGAGATTAATTGAACTAAGATTTTAAGAACTAGAGTTTTGTTTAACACCGTTTCTTTCTCCTCGACAGGTTGCTCTAATTTTCTAATATATTTTCCTTGATCATTCACTATAAGTTGAAGGTAGTTTTCATATTTAACTAGCTTTTGTTTCCTTTAGTCTAGAATTTCTCTCTCTCACCTTAATCACCTTGAATAAATATTAAGGTATGGTTGTGATGCCACAAGTGGTGTTGAAACAAGTCCAATGAGATGATATTGTTTAAATTTAGAAATTGTAGCTAAATCTGGGGATAGATGCCTTCTACTTATCCCTTTTTTCTCTTCTTGGATAGGTCATTGTGGATATTAGCAACTTAATGTTGTATTTTCGTGTTTTATAGTTAGTTCAGATGAAAAGCTTTCGACTTAATCTTGTGCTAGAATTTTCGACCTTAATTTACATATGTTATACATCCCATAGTCAGGAATTATAAATTTTAATTTCATACGTGGAATGATTTAAATCATAGTTCGAAAGTTTGAGGTGTCATACCAACGTACCCACTTTCCAATCATATTTCGGAACATAATAAATAAAAGAGTAGAATATATGAGTATTTATCTATCTCTAGATATAAATTAAGATATTTAGCTTTTATCACAGCATAATTGAATAATTGAAATTTGTTTGAGATAGTCTGACCAGATTTATAGTTACTTACCAAAATAAATGAAACTAACTGCACAATCTGATTATAAACCAATTAGTTAGCCCTAAAGACCCGGCTGGACTACCCTTCATGAGATCCGAGACTAGGACCTTGATCTTCTTGTAGATGAAGCCACTACTAGTTAATGTTGTGAATTTGAGCTATTTAATATTGTATTTTTGTGCTATATAATTAATTTGGAAAATATTCATTGATACACGAACAAAGTACGGAATCGAAAACTAAACTACGATACAAATACGAAAGCTAAAGATAGAAAGAGAAGCAAGAAGATAGACACATTGCAAGGAATTAAAAGAAAATAAAGGGTGTATCAAATCCTAAATCCTCAACCAATTAAACCGAACAAAGCACCTAAATCTTACGTAGACCTCAAGGGAATCGATTCCCAAGCAACCCACGTTTCTAAACAAAAGATCAACAAAAGTGAATCCATGCTTGTCTCACACTCTCACAAGTGTTCAAATTCATAAGTCAACATAAACTACTTACTAAAATGAAAAGAAGTCCTATTTATAGTCTAGTCTAGGTTATTACATCATATGGGCTCAAAAGTGACCCATTTAGGAAAAACAAACACATAAAAGCCCATTAGGCACTTGCTTGAGCATATGGGGAATATTCCAAGGTGTAGTGGTTTGTTTTGATCCGCTCTAGCGGATGTAGAGTGGGTTGGGCGCACCTCTAAAGCGGATGGGGCACATCTCCTCTTACGGGGCTTTCTAGCCCCGTTTGGTCTTCCATCGGCCTCTCTAATGTTCCTTGAGTCTCCTTTGTCATTATAATCATCCAATGAATGCCTTTTTATAGCTCTCAAGAATTCATCAAGTGTCACTTGACCCGTAATCATCCTCTATAGCAATCTGGAGGCCATTTGGATTGTATCATCATCTCCTTCTTGAAGAAGATTCATCCTTGAATCTACACCCTTTAAACACGAGAATAAAAAAGAACCAATATTTCCTCGAGGCATGAGGGTTAGAACATGGTTTAAAATCAAAACATCCATTCCAAGAAGACACCCATTTCACATATAACCAAACATCCTTCAAGACAATAGAAGAGAAGTCAACATTTAAAGTGCAAAGGAGTTGGCTACGATAAGCATTAACAAATTCTCCTAAGTTGGCGATAAGCATTAACAAATTCTCCTAAGTTGGTTCCATTAACAATGTTACCAAACAAATCATCAAATGTTGGAACCACTAAGGGTAGAATTAAGGGATCATTAGGGTTTAGATTACCCTTCTATTCACAAGAAACCATATTTACACACAAGACATACTTAGCACCAACAAGGTTATGCTCACAAACGAAGAAAATGGTATGGAAAGAGTTACGATTACTTAAGGTTCTACCAAGAACAAGATCATATGATGGTAAGAACAAACAACATAAGAACCTCACATTCCTTTCACTCGAACAACCTTCCAAGAAATAGCCACACATTTTATACATATTCAAGTCATTTCGAGAGACATCAGCACCATCTAGGTAGGATTTTAAGTCAAATATCTTTGTAACATCGTCTACTCTAGGGTAAATGTCATCATGATTCCAAAGAATCTAGAAATAAGAGGTAGTAGGTACATAACTTTGGAGCAAAGACTTAATCTTGCTCTCTTGCCTTCTAAGCTTGAACCATGTGGACTTATTCTCTTATGCATCAACTTGGAAGTTGGCACAATACTAGTACCAAATATAGTGAATAACAAGGGCTTGGGTTTGTCACTAAGCTCTCCTTCATGATCCCAAAGCCCCTCATCTTCACCATTTATAGCCCTCCTTATCATGAGGCTAAGATTCAAGACCTCTTCTTCTTCGGGACAAACATCTTCATTGGGAACTTTCATCATCAATCCACAAGGTATATTAAAGTCCCTTTCAACTTCCGCTAATTCCCCTTCACTTCCAAGGTCATTATCCTCTTGAGGGCATTCCCCACCACCATTATTTTTTGTCACCATATCTCCAACAAAGTAAGGATTACCCTCCACCAATACTATGTTCCTTCGGTTAGGGAATTCACTAGACTTATGACCCCAACCTTGAAATTTAAAGCAAGTAATAGCTTTAGAATTGGGATTAGAAAATGGATTACCTTCATTCCTTGGTGGATACCTTTGGATTACCTTATAAACGGGCTTGTTGAAATCCTTGTTCTTGTTCCATCCCAAGGAAGTATAAGAATTATAACCTTTATTGAAGGACTTCTTGGCATTGTTGTTCCTTTCAACCTCAATGGCCGCTTTAACAAGATCTTCTATTCGGTCAAATTTATGGACAACTAGTTGAGAAGAAACTTCATAATCTAAACTACCTTTGAACCGATCCATACAATGGTTTGGCGGTTCAATAATCTCAAGATGAAGGATCAAGTTTTGAAACTCCTCATAATAGTCTTCCACACCTCTACCGACCTCCTTGTCTCAAATTGTAGAGCCTTGTTAATTGCTCTTGCTTGAACCTTTCCATAACATACCTCTCTCTCATAATTGCCTTCAATTCATCCCAATACGAAAGGTCGGTATTACCATTTCTTTCTCTTTGCACTCTTTTTGTCTCCTACCAAGTTTAAGCATACCCTTCAAGTTGAGCAATTGTGTGGGTGACTTTCTTGGGTTCGGTTAAATCATTGAGTTGGAAGAGCCTATTGCATTGTATCTCCCAATCAAGGTAGATAAATGGACCACTAGTTCCTTTAAAGGTAGTAAGAGTGATCTTGATTGAGTTAAGACTCACGTATCGACCCATATTACCACCTTGATCCCATTGATGATCTTCTTGTACTTGGGGACGGTTTCCCAAGTTTTCTCTTACATGTGGAACCGGACCAAATCTTCCTCCTCTTCCTCTATGTCCTCTCCCGTGAACTCCTCTTCTAGTTTGTATAAATTTTGCAAAGAGAGCCACTTCATCGAACTCTTCACCTCTTCCATAAGGTTCCTCACCTCCCTCATCCTTACTTTGGATTGGTTGATTTGGGTTAGCCGAGATTTGAGATGGTTGGTTTGGGTTTTGTGGATCTTCTTGATGGGCTTTATTGAATTGAGGTTGTAGGGGACGAACATGATTTTGGTTATTTGGGTAAGTAGTGGCTTGGATGATGGGTTCATATACTTGCCTAGGTGGATTGAACATTTGGTGAAATATTTCCGGATTTATAGTAGTAAAGATGTTGAGAGCATGTCCACTAGAGGAAGCATGATAGTTTTGAGGAGTGGATGTTGTCAAGTTTAGACGGACTTCTAAGGTGTCCATCCTTCTTGAGAGTGAACTTTCCATGCTTTTCATTCTTTGATTTACGTCTTTTTTCACACTCATTATGACAGCCATTAAACTTTCCATGTTTATCTCTCCCGAAGCTCTTGGGCTACCTTCTCCCGATGCCATGGTACCTATATAAAAGGAATACTAAAACAAAACCAAAACAACAAACACATTAAAGTTTAAGAGATCAACCTCACAAGCTATCAAAGTTTCCACCTTTATTTCATCTATCAATTGGTGTCGCAAGCATTGATAGATCATTTATACTCCAATGAGAAAGCTTGGTACCAATTATGGCTTGAGGTCGGAATAAATCCTTGTTTGAAACAACTCAAAGAAAATATTTACAGATTTGAGGCAAGAATTAAAAAGATCAAATATTGAAAGAAAAGTAGGACGATGAAAGAAAAGGACTCAAGAACTATCAATCAACTTAGTAGATAAGTTACTAGTTGATGAGTAGTTAAGAATCAAAGAAGAGATTTAAGAATAAAGAAATGGAAACTAAGAATCGAACCTTGAGCAATGGAGTTTTAAAGATGTTGAGATGTGTTTTAAGACTTGAATTGATGTTGGAAAGTGTTGATAAACTTGGATTGGTGTTGTGGAAGTTGATTCAGGTCAAAAGGAGGTGATTTGCGTTGGGTATGGTTTATCTGCGTTGGGCAGCCTTCTCCAGCAGTTGGGACGCAGGTGCAAGGCACCTTGGACTTAGGTTGGGGCCTTTTCTACTTCCTTGAGGTGCGGCCATAGGTCAAGGGCAGACTAGGTACTCCTTGGGAGCAGATGCAAGGCAGATTGGTCGTCTCTCCCTTTGTTTTTGGTCAAAATTACCCTCGAAATGGTCCCCTCTTTGTACACTCTTGTGGAATCTTCTTTTATTATTTTGTACAAACACTTTTTCCACACTTTTCTTCCTTATTTTTGAATCAAACACCACCTTTTAATAAGAGTTCAAGATGAAGATATGAGTCTTCCTCAAGAACACTCAAGAACACCAAAACTTCAAAATTCTCTAACTCTTGAACCAATGATCGGAATACGATGAAATTTAGACTCGAGGATCTTTTCAACCTTATAAACACATTAAAAACATCATTTTGTTCAAATTTACAACCAAAAATTTCAAATTTTCAATTCACATCAAAATTCTTCAACACAAGCTTCCAACAAGGATAAAACACTCAAATGGACTCTAATTAAGCTCAAATTTGAACCCTAGACTCCTATAGTGCTAGAGAACACAAATCTAACACTAGAAACACAATAAAAATACAAAATAAAAAACTAAAATTTAGACCTAGGACTAAAACGTGAAAAGTACTTTTTTAGAGATTTTTTATTTTTGACTCTCTTTTTTGTTGATTTTCGAGATAGCAAAACCCAAGACTAAAATAGTGGGAACGATTCTAAGCTCGGCTCTTAATACCAAATGATACACGAACAAAGTACGGAATCAAAAACTAAACTACGATACGAATACGAAAGCTAAAGATAGATAGAGTAACAATAAGATATACACAATGAAAGGAATTGATAGCAAATAAAGTGTGTATCAAACCCTAAATCCTCAATAAATTAAATCGAATAAAGCACCTAAATCTTACGTAGACCACAAGGGAATCGAATCCCAAGCAACCCACGTGTCTAAATAAAAGATCAAAACAAGCAAATCCGTGTTTGTCTCACACTCTCACAAGTGTTCAAATTTATAATTCAACATAAACTACTTACTAAAATGAAAAATAAGTCCTATTTATAGTCTAGGATATGTTATTACATCATATGGGCCTAAAAGTGAACCATTTAGGAAAGACAAACACATAAAGGCCCATTAGGCACTTGCTTGAGCATATGGGGAGCACATGGGGCACATTCCAAGGTGTAGTGGGCTGTTTTGATCCGCTCTAGTGGATCTAGAGCGGTTTGGGCGCATCTCCAAAGCGGATGGGGTACATCTCCTCTTTCAAGGCTTTCTAGCCCCGTTTGGTCTTCCATCGGCCACTCTAATGTCCGTTGAGTCTCCTTGATCATCATAATCATCCAATAAACTCCTTTTGATAGATCTCAAGAAGTCATCAAGTATCACTTGATCTGTAAGTATCCTCTCTAGCAATTCGGAGGCCATTTGGATTGTATCATTCATTAAGAGAACATCAGATATTTCCTGTTCAAGTAAAGAAGAAGTGATCTAATATTTCTGAGCCTGAATGTGCTCTTTATTATTTTGTATAATTATCTTACCAATTCTTGAGTTTTGAACAATTTTTTTTCCTTTTTATTGGGGGTGGGGGTGGATGGTAAAAACATACATGAACTTGGTGTATACATCTAATCCATATATGCATGCCACACATTTGAATTTAGAGTTCATGTTAATTAATCATGATTAAGTAATATGTATTTTACTTAATTTAATTACTAAACCATGATTAAGAATATTAATTTGATGTATACATCGAGTGCGTGTAAGAGTTTGGCGTGGGGGGAGGGTGGGAGTGGGGAAGGGGATGGGTGTGTGTCTCTTTTTACATGGAGTTTAACTCTAGCATTTTAGTATAAAGAACCTATATTTCAATATCCCGCATAGGATCAAACTTGAACCTATATTAAATTCGTGTGAAAGAAATCTGTACCAACTACTCGAACTAGGGACCTGGTTCCTATACCAATATCTAGAACAGTAACACATAATTATTGACTTCTATAATTACTTTACCTGATTTAAAATATAGTTCTAATTTTTCCCATAGTGATAAAGTCGTTTTTATACTAACATTGTAATTCTTCATTTAACTTATTTTTCTTTACGTCTATGCGTAATCTGGAACTATTTAAGAAGTTGACAAAAAAAAATATCTCAATCTTTTGAATTAATTTTTTTTCTCCTAATTCATTTTCCATTGCCATGATATAATTAGTAAAAAAATAAATAAATAAGGGTGCAATTTTGTTGACCATTTTTCACATTTAAAGGTTTCAAGAACTATAAATACAGACATATTTACTCCCCATTTCTTAATCATATCCCAAGACTAAAAGGTATTTTTCTCCCTTTGTCCTTTCATTTCTCACATATACTCTAGTAATTTTTTTCCTTTTTATTTTACTTTGATTTTAAAAGAAAAATAATTTTTGTATATCTGTAAGAACTATAATGAAGTGCAACAAACTTGTACGGTACCACAATGACAATAATTTTTTTTTTAAAACAAAAATAAATAAATTAAAGACCCTCCATTGATCATTGATGTGCAAGAAATAAAAATTATGCATGTTTGGCAGTCCAATCTTGTTTACATAATAATTGAGACGAGACTAAGTATATCTTTTTCTCTGTTTCGTGACTCTCAATTTATTCGCAGGAAATCCTTGAAAGAATGTCGTCAAGTGAGGAGACTTTATCTCAGAGCCCAAAAACAAATACTAAAAGATATGTTCACTCAACTTTTAATGCAACTGAGTCATCAAGTGATACTGTTTCCGCTGATCCTCCGGTATAACAACAATATCAAAATCAACGTCTCTATGGTTCCTTGCGGGCTCCAGAAAGACAAATTGTTATGGTAATTTATTTCATCCTTTTATTTTACCATTAATGCATATAGGTTATTACTTTATCAATCAGTTTGCTATTTTGTCTAAATTAATAATATAGAAATGTCTAAAATTATTTCAGAGCCCAAAAAATGCTGAAAGAAATGTCCATTCAACTTTGATGCAACTGAGTCAATCAAGTGATACTATTTCCGCTGATCCTTCTGTACAACAACAATACCAAAATCAACGTCTCTATGGTTCCCTTATGGGCTCCAAACCATCAAATTGTTAAGGTTATTTATTTCATCCTTTTATTTTACCATTAATACATATAAATTATTAATTACTTTATCAAATAGTTTAATATATTGTCTAAATTAATAATATAATTACAAGCTAAATATTTTGTACATTCATTTGATTAGGGTCAAAGGGACCAATACCCACTACAGAATTGGTTCTCACACATGTTACCAGAAAATAACTTCAGGAATATGTCACACAGGACCATGCTTGTACCAAGGTCGCTACTTGACTTATTATATTGTCACGACCCGAACTAGGGCTTGGCCATGACGTACATCCCGAACTATGAATCCCCGAACGTCCTACTCTATCTGGTAGTCATGCACAACATTCATATAATAAGAGAAGATGCGGAAATACAATCTGATACGGAAACATGGTCATTAACTCTGAGTTTCAAGACATGAGAATGAAAGTTACAATTCAAAACATCTGAATAAGATCTGACTCAGTCGGTGAAATCTCTACTACATCTCAAAACTGTTCTGAAAACTGGGACAAGGCCCCCAGTAGACCAAAACAACGGAATAACATAATCTGAAATAACAGGCCTTCTGGAACAAAGAAGGCTCACCACTGCACGGATCACTTCTCTCTGGAATACTCTACTGATTAGCCGGACCCTTGGACTGAGCCTCCGAACCTGGGAGGTAGTAGGGGGTCAATACAGATGTACTGGTATGCAGAGTAGATCCAAAATAATAATTTATATTCAACATATATGATAGCAATTTAAAATAGTTCATAAACATATCATATAGTAAGAAATCTCATGGGCATTTTCGAAAGGCTTTGTAAAATCATCTGAACTCAGTGACACTTTTTGTTTTACTTTTGCACTAGGTGGTATACCCTACAACCCTGAAATTCCACGGGCTATATGGAATCCGCCATTGACTCGGCGATGAAGCCTCCATCCCAAGTGTGCCGCAAAGGTTGGAGTCTCTGGCTCTGTTACGCCACACGGCCGTCGCCAGCGTAAAAATAATATACCTGGATCGGAAAATCATGATTTTAGGCTAAGAGTTACTTGAACTCTAGCCCTCTTCAGGCAACCACCTAACTCTCTTTATGCACATTTTTAACTCTGTTATGGCATACATTTATATGGTATCGGCATACCATTGACTTGCAAGTCACATCTCTGAGTCATTATTAGCATATAATAATCTCTGTTTCAAAAAATAAATCTGGGACCACCATATCAATAAGTCATTTCAAGAAACTCTTTCTTAAAGCTCATGTAAACATATGCGAGAACCTCTCTTTTTCAACATTCAAATACACAAGGTGGTCATGTCAAAAATGTCACTCACATGGAATTATTTCTTTTTAAGACAAGAACGAAATCATACCAAGAAACCCCCTCTCATCATTATCAAAATCATGTTAAATACTTAAACATTGAAAAGATCTCCTTCAAAATATTAAACAAGCATCTTAAATCATTCCCAACAAGTTCATCAACTCTAAATCATCAAAGAGAGGGATTTCAATAATAATGCTCTCTATCAAATCTTCAACATCATACATATTCATATAGGTTTCAATCAATTTAATGGGGAAAGGCCTAAAGGCCAAAACAACAATATCATTAAACATGCATAAAGCATAATAAAATCATGGATCTCAAAACCCCTTTAACAAATTCATGCTTGATGATTTTTTTAAAAATCATAATTGGGTGTTTTCAACAAACCCATGTAGTTTTAGAATAAACCCCACGTACCTCAATTTAGAAATTTGATGGATGATTCTTGAAGCCTACGGTTTGGGGATTTCAAATCTTCAATCAGTTTCGAAAACTCACGGTTGAATCTTGAGTTATTTGGGTTTTAAGTTTGAAACCCTAGAGAGTGTTCTTATGACTTTTTGAAGAAAATATGAATAATGTGGTCACTTGGAAAAAAATCCCTTGTTTAACCTGACAAGGGGGTGAAAATTACCCAATATACCTTTAATGAGATGGAATAAAATATAACTGGGAGCCCAATTTTATGGGTCACCGCGACACTCCACTATCGTGGTGGCTCATTGGGAATTGATGAATAGGATTCTTGGGGTCACCGTGATGCGGAGCCATCGCATTGCCTCACTGGTTTAGACCTGGAACTTTAGCGCGATGTGCCATAATTGTGCTAGGCTACTGGAATTTGACAATTATTAAATAGACCACCTCCGCGATATGCAAAGCACCAAAATGATGGTATTTTACGACTAGGACTTAAATTAGTCGTAACATCTTGCCCGGGTATCGGATTTGGATGATTCTATATCGACAGAAAGCTCATTCAATTTTCCACGCTACATAATTGATTTACATGGAAAATTGGCATAGTATTTATGGATTTTGGATCATCTACGCATAGAAATGATGGTTTTTGTTTGCCCAAAATGCGGGGTGTTACATTATCTCCCCATTGGGATCATTCATCCCCGAATGATGGGTAGGAACGTTGAAGCTTAAAGGTATGGAATAACGTGGACCTGATATGCCTTCTATGAAAGGATATAACTGATCTGAAACATTTAAACTTCTATTATGAAACTGAATTCTGAGATGACTTTCCCTTACTTGTTTTAAGGATCTGATTCATGCTGAGAGTTTAGGATTTCCCCCGAAGAGTTTATGCTCAAATCACACACATTGGATTTGAAAGTGATAACTTAGGTAAGTACGAATCATGAGGCAACAAGATTTAGATCGTACATAGGTATTACACTGTTTGAGCTAAAATAGCTTGAAAAATTTGAGATTATGTGCTGAACTCTTATGAAATGAGTCATGGCTAAATAACTGAATCTAAAACATGAAGCTTGGACTGAACTGAGTTCACAACTTACACGGATGGAATAGATTATCTTTTGATATGGTCATATGCATTGGACTTCAGATAGTAGGACTGGGTGAAAAGGTGGAAAACCACAGTAACTTGTCTGCCTTACTGTTAAACTGAATTATACTGGACACTTATACTTAACTGGAGTATCTCTTCAACACTCTTTCTAAAGAAGTTCTAGTAGCATTAGGGAGCAAAGAATCTCTGAAATGAGTTACACAAGACATCCAACTAAGGAATCACAACAATGACACTACTCTATAGTGTGAAATATAGACATATAACTCGTAAACTAGGATAGAAATACCAAACCTTAGGCATTGAAACTTCTTACTTTCAAGATTAGCCACACTTCTAAAATACTCTCTCAACTATACTTTCCCCTTAAACACCATGCTCATTTATTCTACTTATTTTTCTCACATGGCCGCTGATATTTCCATCTACTAATGTGTAAACTGAACTAAATCCCCTCATCATCTTCAAGCCTAACTCAAAATCACAAGACTCACCACATAATACTATTGTACTAGTCTGAATCATGAATTTAGCATACCCTGCATTTCACAATTCCTCATCTCCTGCATAATTCTTATTTCCTCCCCAGCAATCATCTTCAACTTCATATTAGACATTCACAAATACTAAAGGCATCCATCCATATGCATACAAATATGTCATTCAAGCCTATTTTCATACCCACATATGCACTTCTAAACAACCACTCATAAAGCATATTTCTCATATTCTCTAATACTTCTATCCATGACAACTTCCCTGCACTATTCAGATGATACACATAAAATATGCTCAACTAACCAAGCCATAACGAAACTTCACCTCAAAATTCTTTCAACTTATAAACTCACATAAAAAAAGCGCACAACAATTTTTCCAAACTATAACACATAAAAAATCAACTAATCTTGACACGTATCAAAGACTAGGCCTCAATCTTACTCCACAGTTACCGCCTTAACTCAAATAAGCATACAACTATATTTCATCAACAAGAAATGTTTACTCTTTTTTATCTAAAAAACTGTTCATCATCACTATCTCGACCTAAGGGAAAATGTCACTGCAAATTGGAATATCGGGATTCTGAACATAAGGGGAGTATTAAGCACAACTTGATACCCTACTGAGGCGTGAGAAATAGAGCACTCACTGCATGGACTAACTAGAGAGATCTAATATGAGGACGTACCTGATATAAATCTGAATTTTCACTGATCGTTAAGAGTATCACATGTGCACAAGAGTCATGAACTGCATGATTTGAATTTTGGAATTCATAACTTACGGAAAATGATTCTTACTGCTAAACAAACTGGGAACTAAGATTCAACCCTTAGGTTTCTATAGCCCCAAAAGTCATCATATAACATCTTAAACTTTCACTAACTTAGATTCTTCTAACACTAAACATAGATATCTCCAAACCTTTGATAGACCATACCACTTCTGTCATAGTCTACCAACATCACAACTCCAAACATATATATCTCTACTATGAGAATCAAGATCATATCAAAAGGCTTAACATTATCTATCAAAACTCCTTAAATTGGCTATTTAGAACACCATATACCATCTAATTAGTCTTTCTCTACCTAGCAACTCAATGGTACCACTAGCCACACACAACATGTAATAGCCTAAGAAAAAAATATTGTACCCTCATATCACCTTTGTATACTTCTACTTCATACATACAACATCATACTTCATTACGAATCAAATAAACTTAAGCTCTTGCATGCACTATTCAAGCCTATTAGATCGATTCCATAAAACTAGTATCATTAACCAAGAAATAATCACATCCACCTTCATGGCCATCAACTGTTCAAACTTAATGTCTAGGGCAATATATGATTTACAACCCAACCTTACACAAAATTCTCACTTGGAAACTACGAAATAAAACATCAAGAAACAATAGTACACTAGAACTCTGTAGCCTCAATAATCGATCATGACCTTACAGTTTTCCTTATTATAATTCATTAACATGCACTATTTCAACACATCAAGCCTATAGTCTAGCATCTATGATCTACCACCAATGAAGAATGCAACATAATATACTAGTCCATCAAATTGGGATATTCTACCCAAATATCTCATTATATTTAGATACAACCCATAACCAAAACACCTTCATGACATCACTGCTATGCCTCAAAATCTACTACATACCTTTTCACAAGTAGTACTAGTTTACAACTACCAAAGAAAAGAAGGTCAAGGGGGGTGGGTAGAGTCACATAATAGACATGGTCAACCTTAATCTTATATTATAACCCCATACAATATTATCTAATTATATGGCTTTCTCATATCACACTTACTTACCCAAGCGTATATTTAGACTACCTTCAAATTCCACAAACAACCTTGTGTCTATAATTATAACTTATTGGCTAATCTAGCCATTTTCATACTTCGAGCAAACAAAAATTCACCTTATCTAATAACTCCTTCTCCACCTTCTACTAAACTAACACACAAAGACATATCACTTTAATACCAACTCAATCTCATGCAAAATAGTTTGGCTATACATACATTCAATAAATTGCCCTTACCACTTTTCTTGCCATTACGCCTCTAAAACCCCAGTTCCAACCAACACAAGAATCAACAAGATGGACAAAAAGTTGCTAGTGAATTGAAATAGACCTCACATGGCTCCACTAGACTTTGATTTTCAAAAACACAATGATAACAAGGTTACAAGAGATAGAAACTTGACACATAATAATCAATGATCTAAGAATACATATCATACTCTGTATGAATAAAAATCTGAGTCAAACACTCCCCCCACAGACTACCATACAATCCACACATGCTACTAGCTACCATATTAGTCTATCACCATAAAGGGGTAAATCATCCTCAAACATCAGTTATTCAACTAAACATATTTATCTACACAAAAATCATCCTCACTCTTATTTCTAACCTTGTGACTTCGTATCACCAACTTCTTGTTCTAATCTCACTACCAATAGGTTATGACACCGACACTTTAACTTATACTAATATTCAGATGGAAATACAGTTCCAACATTCTGCTACACCTCATTCCCTCTTAAGCATGACATCTGCAACATAAATTTTTTTGAAATGGACTGGATACACTTAATACCACAGGCTCAAAAGCCCGATTTCATCAGAATCAAAATTGACACTAGAATCAATACACTCTGAGGCACTAACGAACTCTTCACAAGTCCTTGCCCAATTTCAAAATCTTATATGGCTCAATCAGAAAGGACTATACCATTTAGAGTCTAGACTTCTGCACCTGAATTACTTAAAAAATAAGACATATCTGAGCACATTAACGTAAGGAAAGAATTGCTATATTCTAACTCCATAGAACAAACTAGAACATGAAGAAAGGGAAACATTCCTAAATGTCTAGTAGCCTCCTACTTATAAGTGTGACGCGCTACAAACCCATAAATAAGACTATACCCGACGTAATTTCGTAGACACCCTAGGACCATGAACTGTTCTCTGATACCAAGTTTGTCACGACCTAAACTAGGTCCTAACCGCGACGGACATCCCAAACCATGAAGGCCCAAACATCCTACTTTATCTGGTAGTCATTCACAACATTCATATAATAAGACAAAATATGGAAATAGAATCTAATACAGAAAAATCATCATTAACTCTGAGTTTCAAGACATGAGAATGAAAGTTACAATTTAAAACATCTGAATAAGATCTGACTCAATCGGCGAAATCTCTACTACATCTCAAAATTGTTCTGAAAACTGGGACAAGGCCCCCAGTAGACCAAAACAACGGAATAACATAATCTGAAATAACAGGCCTTCTAGAACAAAGAAGGCTCACCACTACATGGATCACTTCTCTCTGGAATACTCTACTGATTAGCCAGACCCTTGGACTAAGCCTCCGAACCTGGGAGGTAGGGGTCAATACAGATGTACTGGTACGCAGAGCAGATCTAAAATAATAATTTATATTCAACATATATGAGAGCAATTTAAAATAGTTCATAAACATATCATATAGTAAGAAATCTCATGGGCATTTTCTGAAGTCTCTGTAAAATTATCTTAAC
Organism: Capsicum pubescens; assembly: GCA_030864215.1. Taxonomy (NCBI): domain Eukaryota; kingdom Viridiplantae; phylum Streptophyta; class Magnoliopsida; order Solanales; family Solanaceae; genus Capsicum; species Capsicum pubescens. The sequence goes on along the minus strand of CM061548.1, from coordinate 109,691,597 downwards.
TCTGTGACACTATTTGTTTTACTTCTGCGCTAGGTGGTATACCCTACAACTCTGAAATTCCACAGGCTATATGGAATCCGTTATTGACTTGGCGGGGAATCCTCCAACCCAAGTGTGCCACAAGGGTTGGAGTCTCTGACTCTCCTATGCCACACGGCCGTCGCCAACGTAAAAATAATATACCTGGATCGGCAAATCACGATTTTAGGCTAACAGTTACTTGAAATCTATCCCTCTTCAGGCAACCACCTAACTCTCTTTCTGCCCATTTTTAACTCTTTAAGACATGCATTCTCTGAAAATATACTCTGAAAACTCTAACTCTGTTATGGCATACATTTATCTGGTATCATCATACCATTGACTTGAAGGTCACATCTCTGAGACATTATTAGAATGTAATAGTCTCTGTTTTAAAACGTAAATCTTGGACCACCATATCATTAAGTCATTTCAAGAAACTCTTTCTTAAAGCTCATGTAAACATATGCAAGAAACTCTCTTTTTCAACATTCAAATACACAAGTTGGTCATGTCAAAAATGTAAATCACATGCAATTCTTTTTTTTAAGACAAGAGCAAAATCATACCAATAAACTCCCTCTCATCATCATCAAAATCATTTTAAATACTTAAACATTGAAAAGATCTCCTTCAAAACATTAAACAAACATCTTAAATCCTTCCCAACAAGTTCATCAACTCTAAATCATCAAAGAGAGGGATTTCAATAATAATGCTCTCTATCAAATCTTCAACATCTTACATATTCATATTGGTTTAAATCAATTTAAGGGGGAAAGGCCTAAAGGCCAAAACAAAAATATCATTAAACATGCATAAAGCATAATAAAATCATGGATCTCAAAACCCTTTTAACAAATTCATGCTTGATGATTTTTTTAATTCATAATTGGGTGTTTTCAACAAGACCATGTAGTTTTAGAATAAACCCTACGTACCTCAATTTAGAAATTTGATGGATGATTCCTGAAGCCTACGGTTTGGGGATTCCAAATCTTCAATCAGTTTCGAAAGCCCACGGTTGAATTTTGAGTTATTTGGGCTTTTAGTTTGGAACCCTAGAGAGTGTTCTTGTGAATTTTTGAAGAATATATCAATAATGTGGTCACTTAGGAGAAAAAACACGTGTTTAAGTTGACAAGGGGGTGGAAATTACCCAATATACCCTTAATGAGATGAAATAAAATATAACTGAGAGCTCAATTTTATGGGCCACCGCAATGCACCACTATTGCGGAGGCTCACTGGGAATTGACGAATGGGATTCTTGGGGTAACCGCGATGCAGAGCCATCGCGTTATCCCACTGGTTGGGACCTGGAACTTCAGTGCGATGCGTCATAATCGCGCTAGGCTACTGGAATTTAAAAATTGTTAAATAGACCACCTCCGTGATGCGTTAAGCACCAAAATGATAGTATTTTACGACTAGGACTTAAATTAGCCATAGCATCTTGCCGGGTATTAGATTTGGGTGAATCCTATATCGACGTAAAGCTCATTCAATTTTTCACACTAAATAATTGATTAACATGGAAAATTTTCTTAGGATTTATGGCTTTTGGATCATCTACACATAGAAATGATGGTTTTCGTTCTAGACCAAAATGCGGGGTGTTACATATATTCATTAGTAACATCAAATAATCACTACGAAAAAATAGCAATGAAATATTTGACTAATCTATGGCTAAATATGTCTAATTTCTAATATTCATCTTCCACATCCTTGACGGATAGCCAACCAAGACGTCCTTTCAATGAAGCGTGGGGTGAAATAATATTGTACAACCAGAATGTCAAAGGGGAAAGGCCCCTATAAATGAATCCTTAGAGGTTGTGCGTACAAGAACACTTAAGTCTAGGGGAAAAAACACGGTAAGTGTCTATAAGAATACTTATCTATTGTTTTGGTTTATATTTCTGATGCATTTTCTTAATTTTGAAAATACTTGCAACAACATCGGCCAATAGGAATTCAGCCACCTCATCTGGTATAGTTGACAATGTAGACAATGATCATCAAATATGGATTGTACCTGAAGAGGATGGGTAATAGGACTAACATATACATATATCTAGGTGCACTATTTATATGTGCACATGTTTGAAAACTACTGTATTTTATGTAGGTTTGATCCTCAAAAGATAGTAATTGATGGTATTTGTAACACCCTGCATTTCGGGTTAGAACAAAAATCGTCGTTTCTATGGGTAGATAATCCAAAAGCCATAAATCCTATGGAAATTTGGCATGTTAATCAATTATATAATGTTGGAACATATTTGATCATAAATTGAGATCATAGAGGTCCCCAAACTCTAGGATGAGTTGAAATATTTCCTATCGTTCGAGTTTAAGTGAGCGTCGAAACTTGGGTAAACTTCAATCAAGATTAACTCATTGTATAGGATGAACTGGTGACCTACTATATATAAAATGAAGGATCTCTAAGTACTATTTCAAACGCCATTAATTTTGCCAAAATCTAATATCGGAGCAAAGAGTTATGCCCATTTTACTCCAGCATATCAGCCTGGCAACTGAGTGACGATAATTCTAACGGCTTATCACAAATCTGACGACTTATCAGAATATGTCATCAGCCTTAGGCAGAAACTCATAAATTTGACGGGCTATCACAGATCTGACGGCTTAGTAGCCTTTTCAGCAACTGGGAAGTGATTTTATAGGGGTATTTTGGTCTTTCCCTCACTCCAAAAACCTTCTCCACGAATACAAATTGAACCTTAAGTATTATAATCCATATATTATCATTTTTATAACTTCTCAATCCTCTCTACTCTCAAGAACAAGATGTAAACTAGGGTTTCCTCCAAGATCAAGAAATCAAGAAAATCAATCCTTAAGTTCAAGATCTCCAAGAAATAAATCAAGATTCAAGTTTTCTTCCCTTCCATAGATCAAAAATTCATTTCCTAAGTAAAGATACTCAAGAAATGGATCAAGATCCATATTTCATCTATCTAGATTCGGGTTCCATCTTTCAGATCTTATACTTTAAGGTACGTGGGGTTTATCCTAAAACTACATGGGCTTGTTGAAATATTCAAGTATGATTTAAAGATCTATCAAGCATGAATTTAGGAAAGGGTTTTGAAATCCATGATTTTATTATGCATTATGAATGTTAATGATATTGTTTAGGTCTTTAGGCCTTCCCCCAAATTGATTCGAAATTATATATATATGTAAGCAGGTGTTTAAGGATTAATATTCAATTGAGAGCATGAATAATAAAGAATCCCTCTCTGGTACGATTTTTCCCATCTGTCGTATAATATGAAATGTTTTGAAATGTATCTTGAAAAGCATGATACGAAATGTCTTGATTAATGCTATGACTTGAGTATAATTTTTGAATTCAAAAGAGAGGGTTATGCATATAACAAAGAGTAGCATGGTTTTCCAAAAGAACACATGACCACCATATGTTTGAATAGTCTCAGCATAGTTTTGACTTGTATTTTTGGAACATGAAATCTTTTATATTATTTGTATGTTTGAGTGGTCTGAACTGTGTTTTAATGAAAGAATTATTCCTGATACATTATGGCTCAGAAAATAGGACTTGTAAGTTTTGGTGTGACGACATCAATTCAGATTATGCCATGGTAATTCAGAACAGAATAGAATACATATTTGAAGTCAAAATTTTCAGATGTTGAAACTAAAATAATACATGATTTAGAACAGGATAAAATTGGGCCTAAAGAGAAGTTAGGTGGTTCCCCGAAGAAGGCACAAGTTGAGACAACTCATTGCCCGAAATCGTGATTTGCCTATCCGGGTATATTATATTATGCTGGCCTAGTGTCGTGTGGCATATAAGAATCAGAAACACCAGTGCTTGCAGCATACTTGGGTTGGGGGCTTCCCCGCCGAGTCAAAGGCGGATTCCATACCGCCTGTGGAATATCAGAATTGTAGGCGAGTGACACCTAGCTTAGAAGTAATACAATGATCAGACATTGCATTGGCAAGAATTATTTATGATTTTCAGAAAGTGCCCATGTGTTTTAGAACTATTTCATGCATGATATTTTGACAAATTTCTCTACAACTATTTTATTTACACACAAGTTTTATTTTGGATTACTTTCCATACCAGTACATCTGTATTGACCCCCCCTCCCTCCAGGTTCTGAGGCACAGTCTAGGGATCCTGATAAGCAGTAGATTTCATCAGACAAGAGTGAAGAGTACCAGTTGGTGAGCCTTCTATATTTCAGAAGGCCTAGTTTTTTTCAGACAGTTGTTATTTGATCATGTAGTAGAGATTTCGCAGATGGTGTTTAGTTGATATTAGATTTTATTCCTTATTGTTAAACTAAATTTAAATTATTACCATGTTTCCGTAGTAGATTTTATATCTGTATTTCCTATTTATATATGAATGGTGTATATGATTACAAGTTAGAAGGACTCTCAGGCCTTCATGGTTTGGGATATCCGTCATGGACAGGTCCCTATTTTGGGTCGTTACAAACTTGGTATCAAAGCATGGTTCATGGTCCCAGGGTATCTGCAAAATCGCATTGGGTAGAGTCTTGGTTATGGGTGTGTAGCATGCCACACTTATAAGAAGGAGGCTACTTGGCGTTTCGGAATGTTTCCCTTTCTTCATGTTCTAGTTCGTGCTATTGAGTCAGAATGTTCCTCTTCCATACTCTAATTCATGCTATGGTGTCTCCCACACGAAAGTAAAGTTATCCCAATTCTTTCATTACTTTGATGTGCCTATATATGTCTCATTATTGGGGTGATTCAAGTGCAGAATTTTAGAGTCTAAATGGTATGGTCCTTTCTAATTGAGCCATATAAGAGTTTAAAATTTTTGCAAGGACTTGAGAAGAGTCTGTTAGTTCTTCATAGTGTATTGATTTTTTTGTGAACTTTGATTCTGATGAAATCATGCTTTTTGGCCTGCGGTATTAAGAGTATTCCGTCTCTTTTCAAAAAATTTATGTTGCAGATGTCATGCTTCAGGGGGGATGATGTGTAGCAGAATGTTGGAACTGTATTTCCACTCGATTAGTAGTATAAGTTAAAGTGACGGTGTCATGACCTATTGGTAGTGATATTAGACCAAGAGGTTGGTGATATGAAGTCACAAAGTAAGAATTCAAGTGAGGGTGACTTTTTTATAAATAAATATTTTTGTTGAATAACCGATGTTTGAGGATGATTTACCACTTTATAATGATAGACTAATGTGGTAGCTAGTAGCATATGTGGAGTGTATGATAGTCTGTGGGGGAAGTGTTTGACTCAGATTTTTATTTATACAGAGTAAGACGTGTATCCTTAGATCATTGAATATTGTGTGTCAATTTTCTATCTCTTGTAATATGTAATATTGTTTTCATAGTGTTTTTGAAAAAAAAATCAAAGTCTAGTGAAGCCGCGTGGGGCTCTTTCGATTCACTAGCATAGTTGCTTTGTTTTTCATTTCATTTTCTTGTTCAAAATACAAAAATCAAAGTCTAGTGAAGCCGTGTGAGGCCTATTTCAATTCACTAGCAACTTCTTGTTCTTGTGTTGGTTGAATATATGTATTGTCAGATATTTTCGCATCAGATTGAGTTGGTAATGAAGTGATACATCCTTGCGTGTTAGTTTAGTAGAAGGTAGAGAAGTAGTTATTAGTTAAGGTGAATTGTTGTCTGCTTGAAGTATGAAAATTGCTAGATTATCCAGTATGTTATAATTCTAGACTCATTGTTGTTTGTGGAAATTGAAGGTAGTCTAAATGTACGCTTGGATAAGTAAGTGTGATATGAGAAAGCCGTATGAGTAGATACGATTGTATGGGGTTATAATATAATATTAAGGTTGACCATGTCTATTATGTGAGTTTACACCCCTTGACCTTCTTTTCGTTGGTAGTTTTAAACTAGTACTACTTATGAGAAGGTATTTAGTAGATTTTTGAGGTATTTGGATAGAATGTCACAATTTGATGGACTAGTATATTATGTTGCCTTATTCATTGGTGGTAGATGATTGATGCTAGACTATTGGATTGAATTTAATGTAGGATGTGGTTGTAAGAATAGTGGCTTAAGATTGATGATGAATGTTTTGTGAGAATTATGTGTCAGGTTGGGTTGTAAATCATGCTTAGCACTAGACATTAAGTTTGAACAGTTGATGTCCATAAAGGTGAATGTGATGATTTCTTGGTTAATGATACTAGTTATATGGAAGTGATCTAATAGGCTTGAGCAGTGTATGCAAGAGCTTAAGTTTATTTGATTTGTAATGAAGTATGATGTAGTTTGTATGATGTAGAAGTATGCCAAGGTGATATGAGGTTGCGGTATTTTTCTAAGGCTATTACATGTTGCGTGTGGCTAGTAGTACTATTGATTTGCTAAGTGGGGAAATACCAGTAGATGGTATATGGTGTTCTAAATAGCCAAGTTAAGTAGTTTTGATCGATAGTGTAGAGCCTTTTTATATGATCTTGATTCTCATAGTAGAGAGATGTAAGTTTTGGAGTTGCAATATTGGTAGGCTATATAGGAAGTAGTATGATTCATCAAAGTCTTGGTGATATCCATGTTAAGTGTTAGTATCTAAGTTTGAATTTTTGAAGTTGGACTGACAGAAATAAGAGTTGAAGCGCTAGATGGTGTGCACTTCGACTATGGGGATACTCATGAAGATCCGAAGTTAGTAAGTGTGTAAGTATTATATGATGACTATTAGAGATATAGAATGATAGAGTGTATCTCATAAGGTAATACTACCAGTGGGTTTTCCACTTTTAGGTGTGGTCATTTCGGGTTAAGTTCTATTAATTGCGTGTATTATCGCATTCCAGACCCCAGAGTGTAGTGAGTCTAGTTCAGTTTAGAGTCTAGTAAAGGATCTCTCGAACTTAAGATGATGACTTAAATCTAAGGGGGAGATGATAGAACAAGTAACCAAGACAGACTCTCAAATTCAAATAGTAATGCTTGTATGATATAAAACATCAGAAAGTGAGGGTGGGACTCAACCCATTCTTATCTCAGTATTTTTCAGTGATTCCAATACCTACTCATGCCTTACGTTTCAGTTCCATGATCATAGTTCATGTTCATGTATATGATAGAGAATCACGTGCTTTTCCAGTTCTAAAATGAGGAGTTCCAGTTCATTCAGTAGTCAGAATCACATTCCATATGTTATGAACTTCAAATTGAGGTCATGCTGCTCATGAATCATGTACTCACGCTTTATAGTGTGCTCAGTTCCCATAATTTATGCTATACTCTTTATGATTGACGAGATTTAGCTTATAGTCATGTATACCCCAATTCAAATAACTTTGATGAATCCCTGATGTTGATTTGCTATTCGTTCGGCCTCAATTAAGTGTCAAGTTTCATATAATATCCTCCCATGCTTCAAGGTCTTATGTTCTAACCTTTTAGTGACTCCTCCTTATGTTATGATAGTGGAGATAAGTAAATGTTTCTTGGTGATGGAAGATCATAGTATGCTTGTTTTAGATAAGTCCATAAGTGTGAAGTAAGATCTGGGGCCAAGTCTTTGATATATATGATTGTTAATGGAAATTTATGTGTGTATGTTCTTGGGGTAGTCCGTAGGAGTTATATTGATAGTGGTTTAGAGAATATATGAAGTGTGTCTTCATGGGTGTTTTCCTTGAAGTTCATATGTGGTTATAAAGATAGACTTGAATGACATGTTGGGATTTTAATGAAGGAACACAATATGCGCTAGTCAATCCATAGTAAGAGATCAGAGTTAGTCATTGAAGAGGTAAGGCACGATATGCATAGGGTGTGATCTCTAATATATATATATATATATATATATATATATATATAGAAGATTGAATCATATGGTTTAGACTAGTATCGTGGTGTGGCATGTTGTATTTTGTGATTTGAAGTTAGGCTTGATCATGGTGAGAGGACTTATGTTACTTTAGGCATTAGTAGAAAGATTTATCAATGCCCATATAAGAATTCTAAGTTGAATCAAATGAGTATGGTATTTAAAGGGAATAATATATTTAAGGGAGTATTCAATAAGTGCGCTAAGCTTGAAAGTATGAAATTGCATTGCCTAAGGCCTGGTAATTCTATCTTAGTTTATGAGTTATATGTTTATATTTCATGCTATAGAGTGGTGTCATTGTTGTAATTCCTTTGTTGGATGTCTTGTTCAACTCATGCCCATGATTCGTTGCTCCTAATGCTACTAGGACTTATTTAGAAAGAGTGTTGGAGAGATACTCTAGTTAAGTATAAGTGTCCAGTATAATTCAGTTTGTGTATCCAACAATTCAGTTTAACAGTCAGACATACAAGTTACTGTGGATTTTCCACCTTTTCACCCAGTCCTACTATCTGAAGTCTCATGCGTACGACCATCCCAAGAGATAATGTATTCCATCCATGTAAATTACAGATTCAGTTTAGTCCAAGCATCATGTTTCAGACTCAGCTATGTAGTCATGACTCAGTTCATAAGAGTTCAACACATAATCTCAATTTTCCCAAGTATTTTAGCTCAGACAGTGTAATACCTTTGTACGATCTAAATCTTGTTGTCTCAAGATTCATACTTACATAAGTTATAACTTCTCAATTCGATACGTATTATTGGATCATGAACACCTCAAGGGAATCCTAAATTCTCAGCATGAATCAGTTCCTTAAAGAAAGTAAGGGCAAGTCAACTCAGAATTAAGTTTCATGATGGAAATTTAACTATTTCAGATCAGTATATTCTTTCTTAGGAGACATATCAGGTCCAAATTATTCCATACCTTTAAGACTTCAACATTTCTACCCATTATTCGGGGAAGAATGATCCCAAGGGAAAGATAATGTAACGCCCCGCATTTTGGGCTAGAACGAAAATTGTCGTTTCTATGCGTAGATGATCCAAAAGCCATAAATCCTATGAAAATTTGGAATTCTAATCAATTATGTAATGTGGGAACCTATTTGATCATAAATTGAGATCATAGAGGTCCCCTAACTCAAGGATGACTTGAAAGTTTTCCTATCGTTCGAGTTTGAGTGAGCTTCGAAACTTGAGTCAACTTCAATTGAAATTAACTTATCGTATAGGAAGAACTGGGTGAACTACTATATATAAAATGAAAGTTCTCTGAGTCCTCTTTCCAACACCACCAATTTTCCTAAAATTTGATATCGGAGAAAAGAGTTATGCCCATTTTACTCCAACATATCAGCCTGGAAACTGAGTGACGACAATTCTGATGGCTTGTCACAAATCTGACGACTTATTAGAATATGTCGTCAGCCTTAGGCAGAAACTCATAAATTTCAGCTCCTAGGTGACGACCTGGGCTGACGAGCTATCACAGATCTGACGGCTTACCATCCTTTTTAGCAACTGGGAAGTGATTTCGTAGGGGTATTTTGGTCTTTCCCTCACTCCAAAATCCTTCTCCATGAATATATATTGAACCCTAAGCATTATAATCCATATATTATCAGTTTTACAATATCTTAATCCTCTCTACTCTCAAGAACAAGATGGAAACTAGGGTTTCCTCAAAGATCAAGAAATCAAGAAAATCAATCCTCAAGTTCAATATCTCCCAAAAACAAAACAAGATTCAAGTTTCTTTCCCTTCCATAGATCAAGAATTCATCTTCCTAAGTGAAGATACTCAAGAAAGGGATCAAGATACGGATTTCATCTATCTAGATCCAGGTTCCATCTTTCAGATCTTATAATTTAAGGTATGTGGGGTTTATCCTAAAACTACATGGGCTTGTTGAAATATTCAAGTATGATTTAAAGATCTATCAAGCATGAATTTAGAAAAGGGTTTTGAAATCCATGATTTTATTATGCATTATGAATGTTAATGATATTGTTTTGGTCTTTAGTCCTTCCCCCAAATTGATTCAAAATTATATATATATGTAAGCAGGTGTTTAAGGATGACTATTCAATTGAGAGCATGAATAATAAAGAATCCCTCTCTTGTACGATTTTCCCCATCTTTCGTATAATATGAAATGTTTTGAAATGCATCTTGAAAAGCATGATACGAAATGTCTTGATTAATGCTATGACTTGAGTATATTTTTTGAATTCAAAAGAGAGGGTTATGCATGTTGAATATGCATATAACAAAGAGTAGATTGGTTTACCAAAAGAACACATGACCACCTTATGTTTGAATAATCTCAGCATAGTTTTGACTTGTATTTTTGAAACATGAAATCTTTTATATTATTTGCATGTTTGGGTGGTATGAACTGTGTTTTAATGAAAGAATTATGCATGATACATTATGGATTAGAAAAGAGGACTTTCAAGTTTCGGTGTGACGACATCTATTCAGATTATTCCATGGTAATTCAGAACAAAATAGAATGCATGTTTGAAGTTAGAATTTTTAGATGTTGAAACTAGAATAATGCATGATTCAGAACAGGATAAAATTGGGCAAAAAGATATGTTAGGTGGTTCCCCGAAGAAGGCACTAGTTCAGACAACTCGTTGCCCGAAACCGTGATTTGTTGATCCAGGTATATTATATTACGCTGGCTTAGTGCTGTGTGGCGTATCAGAATCATAAACTCCAATCCTTGCGTCATACATGGGTTGGGGGCTTCCTCGCCGAGTCAAAGGCGGATTCCACACCGCTCGTGGAATATCAGAATTGTAGGGGAGTGCCACCTAGCTCAGAAGTAATACAAATATCAGAAATTGCATTGATAAGAATGATTTATGATTTTCAGAAAGTGCCCATGTGTTTTAGAACTATTTCATTCATGATATTTTGACAAAGTTCTCTCCAACTATTTTATTTATATACAATCTTTATTTTGGATTACTTTGCGTACCAGTACATCTGTATTGACCCCCCTCCCTCCAGGTTCTGAGGCACAATCTAGGGATCCTGATAAGCAGTAGATTTCATCAGACAAGAGTGAAGAGTACCAGTTGGTGAGGCTTCTATATTTCAGAAAGCCTAGTTTTTTTCAGACAGTTGTTATTTGATCATGTAGTAGAGATTTCGCAGACGGTGTTTAGTTGATATTGGATTTTATTCCTCATTGTTAAACTAAATTTAGATTATGACCATGTTTCCGTAGAAGATTTTATTTCCGCATTTCCTATTTATATATGAATGGTGTATATGATTACAAGTTAGAAGGGCTCTCGGGACTTCATGGTTCGGGATGTCCATCACGGCCAGGGCCCTTGTTTGGGTCGTGACAGTATTGCTAGTTGCATTCGTAGTAAATTTGAATTGGCTAGACCTTCGTGGAAGAAGATTCCAAAATCTACTCGCGAGATGTGGTTTGAGGACTTCAAGGTAAAAAGTTTATAAATTATGATTCTTGTATAAATATAAGCGCGGGGCTGTATGGCTAATATGGTATTCATTTGATATATGCAGAAGAAATTTAAATGCTTCCTCACTATAATGATTCTATATGGTCTAATTTTAATAAAAGGGAAGCTTTAAAAATGAACCGACTTTTTCAACATGTTATAAAAAATTTGCCTTGAAAACCACAACGGATGGGGGATGCAGCATTCAAGGAGATGACGGAGTACTGGGAGTTTCTTGAGTTCAAGAAAAAGTCAGAACAAAATAAAAAAATTCGTGACTCAAATGCTGGTGCATCACTTCATACAAGTGGTTGTGTACCTCATCGACTGATATATAAGAGAATGGTAATGATAAATCTTTTTAAATATATTTATTTCAAGAAACAAATATCATATTCAACATTGATAACATACATATCTTTTTTTTGAATGTAGAAAGAAGCTACTGGAAAAGATTCTTCAATTTCAGGATTTTATTATCAAACTCATAAAAAGAAAAGTGATAAAAGCTGAAGTAACCTATGTAAGTTTTCATTTACTCAGTTTTCTAGTTGCTTGTTCGGTTTCAGAATCAGTTTTCTCACTCTTTTCTTTATGAGATAATTTAGCTTTTTCAATTTCAAAAATTTCTTTTTATCTCTGTTTGCTAAATATTTGTTTGATTTAAAATCTCTGAGATTGGGGTCGGTTATCTATTCTTTAAATCAGTTCTTTGACATAGACACTGAGAGGAAAAAATTGTCAGTCTCATAAACTATTTGCTAGTTCATTTTGACATTTTGTATAGTTTTTAACAACAGATCGCCCCCTTCTATGCTTGTTTTCTTTAGAATTCAGTTTAGCGAAGTAATTTGTGGCTGGAAGCCCCAGATCTTCCTGGCATGTTCATCGAAGGATCAAGAGTTTTTTTTTTACACTTTTCAAACCCCAGAATTCAAGTCAATATATACAGATATATCACAACTTAAATAAGAGTATTGCTTAGACAGATTTGTGACTTCGCAATAAAAGATAAAACTTAACCACAAGGGTTGGTGTGGTTGTTCAGCACCTCACCCCTTAAGAAAGAGGTTGGGGGTTCGATCTCCACCTCTGGTGAGTGGAAAAAATTCTGTGGCCAGTTCCCTACCGCTTAGTACGCTAATAGTAGGAACGGAGGATTAGTCTTACGGCTGACGGCAGTGGGGATACCTTGGGAAACCAAAAAATAAAATACAAGATAAAACTTAGACAATTAACCCGACATGTGATCTGACTTCAGTATTTCATCAATATAGATATATCACAACTCAAATAAAAGTACTTCTTAGACAATTCCAGGACTTCTCAATAAAAGATACTGCTTAGAAAATACCTAAATTATTCTTCTCATTTCATTGTGGCCTTGGTGCTTCAATATCCATAATAATCTAGAACAAACTTTGGGTTTCGGATACTTTATATGCTAATACATGTTGCTTGTTTTTGCTACTTGTTGTACTTTTATTTGATACTAGAATCCAATATAATTTATGCTAATAATATATTTTCTGTTGGCACTATATCTGGTCTGAAATAACTTATTCTTATGCAGGATGAGTTTGATAGAAAGAAACAAGAGGTATTAGTTGCTCAAAGTGTATAAGTTGTGAAAGGAGAAGCTAATCCAGCTAGTCAGCCTTCTCAATTAAGTGAAATGGATATATGGGTGCAATCTGTTGGTGGAAAGAGAAAAGGAAGAGTCAAAGGTCTTGGATCCCTAGGTCGAACTATAAAGGCATCTAAGAAATCAACATCTACTTTGCCGGAAGAACTTGATGAGATGATTAAGTCCTAGGTAAATGCTTCAAATGGTGATTTGTATGCAAAGTTACAGAATGAGCGGCACAAAATAATAGGATGAGGAAGGAATTAGACTTTTTGAAGAAACATGTATACAAGAAATCATATTCAAATGAACGATCATCTCAAGAAGAAAACCAAGCTTATGGATGAAAGCGATGATGTCTCTGGTAACGTGAATGAAAGTGATTCTGACCCTGATGGTTGGTAGTATAATTGAGGATTCAGGTTTGAAATATTTTGTTTTGGATCATTTAAGAATAATACATTATTGATGTGGATGTTATGAATTATGTTTTTTATTAGTTGTAATGATTTACATTAGACTTGTGTCACATGATGTTTTTGAAAATTATTGGAGGTTTCGAATAGATTTTTGTCTAATTGTGAAATGTATCTAGCAATTTACATGGGAATCATTATTTAAAGATTTCCATGGGGTGTATATGCTAAATATTCATGAAAATATTCTTGCGACAATTTGTTCTTGTGGATTTATGTCACGACCCAAACCGGAGCCCTAGCCGTGACGAGCATCCCGAACCATGAAGGCCCGGACGCCTTTCTAACTTGTAATCACATACACTGTTCTCATATGAAAAAGATAATATGGAAATACATAATGAAATGGACTCATGGTCATTAAATCTGAATTCAAATCTTAATGAAAACTGCAATTGAAAACATCTGAGTTATATCTGACTCAGTCTACGAAATCTCTACTACATGCATAAATCCAACTGTCTGAAAATAGGGACAAGGGCCCTAGTAGACCAAAACATAATAATGATAAATGAATGAAGTAAACTAGGCCTTCTGAAGAATAGAAGGTTCATCACGAAACTCTGCACTTCTGTCTGGAGAAAACCTACTGATTATCGGGACCCCTAGATTGATCCTAAAAACCTGGAAGGAAAAGGGGTCAATACAGATGTACTGGTATGCAGAGCAAACCAAAATAATGTATTTATATATAACATAAGTGAGAGAAATTAATAAAATATTTTAGATATAATATATGTAAACACATGGGCACATTTTAAAGACTTCGAAACATTTTTTTTTAAAACCATGACTCACTCTTTGTCTTACTTCTGAGATAGATGGTACACCCTACAATCTGTAATTTCATGAGCTATATGGAATCCGTCCTTGACTCGACCTCCAAGCCCCCTATCCAAGTTTGCCGCAAGGATTGGAGTATCTATAAGGGGGGACACACAAGATCACACAGCAGGGTGCCAAAATGCCCAATCAAATCAACATGTCATGGTAGTGAACAAGATCACAAAACACGACTCCTAACCAAAGTCCCAATTTGGAACGACATGAATCAAGGTACACAAGAACACAAAGCATGGTACCATAATCCCCTGTCGGCAAATCACGGTTTCTAGCATAGAGTTTTTCAACTCGTACTTTCTTTGGATAACCATCTAACTCTCTTTAAGCCCATTTTTAAACCTTTTTCTAAACATGCATCTTTCTGAATTCATAATCTAAAAATATGATTTCAAACATGTGTTTTATTCTGTTCTGAATTACTATGTCTTTAATTGAGTTGGTGTCGTCATACCAAGACTTGCTAGTCGTATTTCTGAGCCATATTGTACCATGCATGATTCTTTCATTAAAACATAATTAAGACCACCCAAGCATGCAAATAGTATAGGAAATTTCATGATCCGAAAGCACAAGTCAAAACCATGCTAAGATTCTCATTCTTTCAATAAACATGTGGTGGTCATGTATTTTTGGCAAACATGCAATTCTTTCATTAAAAGTGTATTTAACATTTATCAACATGCGCAACCCTCTCTTTTGGATACAAAATCATATTCAATTCATAGCAATAATCAAGACATTTCAAACACAATTCATATCATATAAAAGATGGGAAAAATCATAACAAGAGAGGGATTCTTTAGGACTCATGCTCTCAATTGTATATTCATCCTTAAACACATGCATACATATATATAGAGTTTCAAATCAATTTGGGGGAAGGCCTAAAGGCCAAAACAATACTGATCAAGGCTTCTAAAACATGCTAGTATTCGTAAATTCAAAATAGTTTTCTTAAAAATCATGATTTCTAAACCGTTAGAATGAATTAAAGATGGTTTCTTTGCCCATGAAATTTTAGGAAAACCCCACGTACCTTAATTTATGACTCTTGAATGAACTCGTGCTTTAGGGATGCTATTCGAACAATTTATGGGTGCTTCTTGTAGCCCTCGCAATGGGGATTTCAAATCGTAAAGAATTATTGAAAACCCATGGTGAAATCTTAAGATATTTTGATCTTTGTGTTGAAAACTTAAGAAGTATTCTTGGTTATTTTGAGAGAGAATGACCTTATTTTGGTGTTTTGGGGATTTAATCCCATGTTATGGATGAATAGGGGGTGTAAAATAAAACTTTTTCCCTTGTAAACGTGAAAACAGGACCTGGAAATTGGGTGTGTGCGACAGAGTGTGCGTCGCACGCTAATCGCGCGATGCTACTGTCTCAGTCACAAAAATGGCCATAACTTTTTGATCGGGTATCGTATTTTGACAAAATTTGTATCATTGGAAAGACAATTCAAAGATCTTTAATTTTATATACAGTAGGCCCTCTAATTAGTTATATATAAAGAGTTATGATCGATTGAATTTGACCTAAGTTTTGACGCTCACTCAAACCCAAACGATAGGAAAGTTTTCAACTCGTCCTTGAGTTAGGGGACCAGTATGATCTCAATTAATGCTCAAATAGGTTCCCACACTACATAGTTGATTAACATGCCAAATTTGCCTAGGATTTATGGATTTTGGATCATCTACACATAGAAATGACGGTTTTCATTCAAGCTCGAAATGTGGGGTGTTACTTTATCTCCCCCTTGGGATCATTCGTCCCCAAATGATGGGTAGGAACGTTGAAGATTAAAGGTATGGAATAAAGTGCACATGATGTGTCTTCTATGAAAGGATGTAACTTATCTGAAACATTTAAACTTCTATCATGAAACTGAATTCTGAGCTGACTTGCCCTTACTTGTTTTAAGGAGCTGATTCATGCTGAGAGTTTAGGATTTCCCTCGAAGTGTTTATGCTCAAATCACACACATTGGATTTAGATGTGACAACTTATGTAAGTACAATCATGAGGCAACAAGATTTAGATCGTACAAAGGTATTACACTGTTTGAGCTAAAATAGCTGGAAAAATTTGTGATTATGTGTTGAACTCTTATAAACTGAGTCCTGACTAAATAACTGAATCTGAAACATGATACTTGGACTGAACTGAGTTTGCAACTTACACGGACAGAATAGATTATCTTTTGGGATGGTCATACGCATTGGACTTCTGATAGTAGGACTGGGTGTAAAGGTAGAAAACCACAGTAAACTGAATTATACTGGACACTTATACTTAACTGGATTATCTCTTCAACACTCTTTCTAAAGAAGTCCTAGTAGCTTTGGGGAGCAAAGAATCTCTGACATGAGTTACATAAGACATCCAACTAAGGAATCACAACAATGACACTACTCTATAGCATGGAATATAAACATATAACTAATAAACTAGGACAGAATTACAATGCCTTAGGCAGTGCAACTTCTTACTTTCAAGCTTAGCACACTTCTCGAATACTCCCTCAACTATACATTTCCCCTTAAATATCATACTCATTCGATTCAACTTATAATTCTCATAGTGGCATTGATAAATCTTTCTATATCTGTTTAAAGTTTACACCCTAAGAATAACGTGCCTTACTACTTCAATGACCAACTCTGAACTCTTACTATGGATTCACTAGCGGATATTGCGTTACTCCACTTAAATCCTAACAAGTAATTCAAGCCTATATTTATAACCACATATGAACTTCAAAGCAAACATCCATAAAGGCATACTTCATATATTCTCTAAACCACTTTTGATACAACTTCCATGCGCTACCTCAAGAACATACACACACAAATTTCAACTAACCATCACATGCATCAAAGACTTGGCCCCAATCTTACTTCACACTTATGGCCTTATCTAAACAAGCATACAATAATCTTTCACCAAATAAGAAACATTTACTCACCACCACTATCATTACATAAGGAGGAGTCTCTAAAAGGTTAAAACATAAAACCTTGAAGCATGGAAGGATATTATACGGGACTTGACACTTGACTGAGGCCTAGGGAATAGCAAATCAACATCAGGGATTTATCAAAGTGATCTGAATTGAGGCATACATGACTATAACCTGAATCTCACCAATCATAAGGAGTATAGCATGAGCTATGGGAACTGAGCACACTATGAAAAGTAAGTACATGAGTCATTAGCTGCATGACCTCAATTTGAAGTTCATAACATATGGAATATGATTCTGACTACTGAATGGACTAGAACTCCTCATTTTATTACTGGAAGAGTACATGATTCTCTATCACAAGCATGAACACGAACTATGATCATGGAACTGAAACGTAAGTTATGAGCAGGTATTGGGATAACTGAAAAATACTATTGTAAGAATGGGTTGAGTCTTACCCTTATTTTCTGATGTTCCAAGTCATACTACATCACTACTAGAATCTGAGAGCCTGACTTGGTTATTCATCCTATTATCTCCTTCTTAGCTTCAAGCCATCATCTTAAGTTTGAGAGATACCTTACTAGACTCTAAACTGAATTACACTTACTGCACTCTTGGGTCTGGAAAATGATAATACACATATATCATAGAACTTAACCCAAAAGACTACACCTGAAAGTGGAAAACCCACTGCTAATACTACCTTCTGAGACACACTCCTATATTTTTTATAGCCCCAATAGTCATCACATAATACTTGAACACTTACTAACTTTGAATCTTCATGAATATCCCCATAGTCGGGGTGCACATGATACGAGAAAGACAACGGAAGGCACAAAACACACTCTAAATCAGTCCACTAATCTTAAGTATTCGAGGACCAAGATGGAGACCACACTCGGATTCGCTACCAACAACAAGAATACAAGATACTAGGGTGTATTTCAACACCAAAAAAGTTATAAAACGTGATGAACAATATCAACAATAATAACACAAGTTTTGAATTCAATAAATGACCCAAAACAGTCAACTACACAAGATAACAACAACAAAAGTAAAGGATAGATAGTGAGACCAAGATTATTACAAGATTAAGAACTAAAGAGTGTATTAAACTCAAAACCCCCTAATAATGTAATAATCAAAACCACACTCTTACGGTGACCGCCAAGGTAATCGACTCACCTCAAGATCGACAGTTTCCAAGCAAAGAATAATATTGGCTTTTCCAAGCCCTATACTAAGGATGACTTTTCCAAGTCCCAACTAAGACTATACTAAGGTGGTCTACTCTCAAGAGAGAGGATTTCAAGTGTTTTAATTTTTCATCTTTCATAAACTAATGAAAATAAGAATAAAGGAGCCTATTTATAATCTAAAGAAACTACATAGGTCCCAATGGCATCAAATAATCCACAAGGTAGAACTTTCTTCATCTTATGAGCCATAAGACATCATTTCTTCTTTATCTTGTCAAAAGAACACACTAAGGGTGGTGTTTCGATTGTTTCTAAAGTTCATAAAATCCATATAGCATTATCATACACACACATAGACAGACCAACAAACTTCCTACCTCGACATAAAAGAAATCCAAAATTAGCATGGACATCATCATAGGAAAAGAGGTAGTATAAGAGAGAATCACGTGCAAAGGAATTCATAGGTGAAGAATAAGCATTTAAACACATGCACATTGTTTCCTTCAAGCAACTAGACAACTTGGCATCCACAAGTTGGAATTCATGCAATTTAGGCACAAGTACGTCAAACAAGGATGCACATTTAGGAATGTTACCCCAAGTAGTCAATGACACCTCTTCCCTAGGATTTTCAAGAAGGATTACACATTCCTTACCCTTAAGAGTACTCTCATCTTTCAAAAAGAGATTTCCATATTTAGGAGGAATGTTGTCGCACCATAGTGGGTTAGAATATCGTCTATAGCTTCCAAAGCAAGCTATACCATCATTTTCACCACTAGGTTCATTAGGAGTGTTTATATCATCTTCAAACAAGACATTATACCTAAAGAAAGCATGATATATCCCATGGGAAAATTTGGAACAAGTAAGTTCACTCTCTAAAAGTTCATTATCAAGTTTTAACGATGTCTTAAGCACATTATTATCCCTATGATCGAAGCAAATATTAGAATCAAAGGGAAAGCTCACGGGTTCACTCCTATTCCTTTGATCAACATTTTCAACATCATCACACACTTGAGGGTCATTAATCACATCATACACATCCTCAAGTGCTGGGCAATTTTCACACATAAGTTGATCAACACAAATTTCACAAGATAATGTACTTTCATTCAACACAGTAGTTTCAATACTAGGTGGACATAAATCAATCTTGTAAGAAGAGTCAATTTGGTCATAAATACGATCAACTAGTGTATCCATACTCACAACATGTACATCATCATCAAGTGGCAAAGAAATAATAGACTCACATATAGGAAAGCTACAACTCATACTCAATGGGATACTAGCCACACAATTATCATTCACATGCACAAAAGTGTAAGAGTTAGCTATTTTACCTTGAAGTCCTTGAGTACATTCTTCTCTGTCATGGTGTGAAGGTTCTCCACAAGCTTGGATAGAAACTTCCTTTTGGCATTGTTTGCCTTCGCTTGCCATGTTGGTACCTACACAAATGTCCTTAGAAATAAAAGGACAACCAATGTTAGCACGATTTGGTGGTAATCCACTCACTTCGCTCCACACAACCTCTCCTTTTTCCACTCTCGAATTACCACCTTGCACTCCCTTATTCCTCTTAATATTTTGTCTCTCATAATAATTTGGATTGGAGTAGGTAGGCACTCTTCGCGGCTTGGGCAGCAAGTAAGTCATGAGGCGATTCCCCCATTTATCTCTTACAATATTAGGCCAATTTCGCATGTTAGGAACTTAATGTCGTGCAAACCAATCGGCACCTAAGTATACATGACCGTAGGCCAAGGAAAGAATATCTCACCACACCTCCTCATGGTATTCATATTGGGAGAAGACAACTTTTACCCTCTCGGTAACCTTGAACCCGTCCAAGAAGTATGGAACAAGTAAAGGCTGGCAAAACAACCCCAAGTAGTCAACCATGGATGGAACGATATAGTTTCTATAGTACCTATCATTTAACACAATGAGGAAGCCCGGTATCCCACAGATGGTCACCTTTCCGGAGTGTACACTCCTTCTCGGATCAAAATTATAAAGCATTCGAGTACCCCTCAGTTTTGGAGATACATACCCTCTTCTTCTCGTTGGAAAACCTCCACTATAGCTAGTATAACCATTCACACTATATCGACTTTGATAAGAAGTACTACAAGGTGAAGAATATGAATCTTCATACTCCTCACGTGTACTCTCATCATAGCTCTCATAAGCTTTGTGAATGAAAGGGTTGTACCTAACACCAAATCTAGGTTCGGAGTAAGAAGACTAAGACTCCTCACATGCCCCAACATCATCATAAGATCCATCACGAGGTCGTACATCATCTCCAAAGTTACCATAAGCACTAGGCACTTCATTCACCTCATTTTCTCCCTTAAAACAGTAACTTTCAAATCTGCCCAAGTTTTGATCATGGCTATTTTCATACCCTCCGTAATCTCCCTCAACTTTATAGCCATAAAACCCCTCACTATAATCATAGTCTCCCATGTTGTAGTCACAATAATCTCCATCTATTGAAGAAATGTTCCCCTTATATCACCTTTGTACCTACACAATGAACAAACAAGATTAGTAGTAAAAGCTCCTCACCAACACTCATATACACCCACCTTTGTGATTCTCACAATTGGAGCGGCGAATATTGAAAGTTGCTTATACTCCGGTAGTCAATAAAATGTCAATTCTACTTGGCGGCCGGAATAGATTCTTGTTTGATCGACTCAAGAAACAAAAATAAAATTTATTTACGTACTTGAAACAAAGAAGTTACTACGAGTTAAAAACAAGAAAAAGCACACAAATAACGAAGACACGAAACAAACGGACTCTACAACTAACTTACAATCTAGTAGGAGATTACTACTTTGTTAATTAGTGTTAGAACCAAAAAACGGAACAAGGAAACAATAAAATGAAACTAAGAAATCTGAAATTTGAGCTTAAAAATTGTCGGTGAACAGTAAAAAATGTGATGTGGCAGCCACGTATTGGTTGCGGTTGTTATCAAATTTTATTTTCTAATTCAAGTCTTGGTCCTATTGAAATTTGGAATTGGTGAGAATTGGTTAAGGAGAGAAAACAAGTCTTGAAATCCTCTTTCAAATTCAGAAAGCAAGACTTGACTTTTTTCCTCAAGACATGGTCCTTAAATCATGAAAGGTTGTTGGAAAAGTGGTTGTTAAAGTCCTTGAGTGGTTGGAATTGGTTGTAAAAGTCTTGAGAGGTCTTAAATTTTGGAAATATGTCTTTCAAGACTAACAAAATACACACTCTCTTTCTTCAACTACCAAGATCAAACATCCATTTTTTCTTGAACTATAGATGAAGATGTGAAGAACACATTTTTTTGAATCTTGAAGTTCTAAGGTTCAAGTTGGACCCCAAACATCAACAATACCTTTCCAAACTTAAGAATACAATACAATAACCAAAATACACATTAAAACCTTGAACCAACAACACACCACATGTCCAAGCTTTGAATCCGCAACAACAATACCAACAACAATCACACGGCCAAAGTTTAGGTTCACAACAACAACATCAACAATTATAGCTCAAATCTTGATGTAGACTTCTTTAGTGTTAGAGGTGAAGAAGCTAACACTAGAAACAACAAAACAAATAAAATGACATCTAGATCTAAACTCAAAACAAGAAAAATCTCGGCCAAGACACAACAAGAACATAATTTCGGCCAAGACACAAAATGAACAGATTTACTTCTTTTTGGAATTTTCAGATTTCAACTTTATTTTTTTTTGAATTTTCTAACAAGCAAGCCCAAGATTGATCTTGTAGGAACAAGATCTATCCATGCTTTGATACCAAATGATACGAGAAAGACAACGGAAGGCACAAAATACACTCCAAATCAGTCCACTAATCTTAAGGATTCGAGGACCAAGATGGAGACCACACTCGGATTCGCTACCAACAACAAGAATACAAGATACAAGGGTGTATTTCAACACTAAAACAGCTATAAAATGTGATGAACAATATCAACAACAATAACACAAGTTTCGGATTCAATAAATGACCCAAAATAGTCCACTACACAAGATAACAACAACAAAAGTAAAGGATAGATAGTGAGACCAAGATTATTACAAGATTAAGAACTAAAGAGTGTATTAAACTCAAAAATCCCAAATAATGTAATAATCAAAACTACACTCTTACGGTGACTGCCAAGGTAATCGACTCACCTCAAGATCCACAGTTTCCAAGCAAAGAACAATATTGACTTTTCCAAGCCCTATACTAAGGATGACTTTTCCAAGTCCTAACTAAGACTATACTAAGGTGGTATACTCTCAAGAGAAAGGATTTCAAGTGTTTCAATTTTTCATCTTTCATAAACTAATGAAAATAAGACTAAAGGAGCCTATTTATAATCTATTACAAAATGAACACAAAATGACTCCAATGCCCTTAATGAGGAGGGATGGTCATGGAGTGTCACTTGGACAAAGATAAGTGACCAAAATGCCCTTAATAAAGGTAACCAAAATCGTGAACCAACAAAGGTCGTCCAAACCCGAGAGTCCTTAAGTCTTCAATTCTCCAAGAAATTTTCCACACGAAAAAATAAAATTACTAAAATACAAATAGAAAGTCCTTTCGAACAATTTGTAAAAACAATTGATAACAATGATTATAGTTACAAAGACATAGATAAAAAAAAAGATTTAGAAATAATAAATGATAGAATAAGCACAACAAAAAGAATAGCTTATGAAAAAACAGAATCAACAAGCTCATAAAAAAGAACATGTTATGAAACAACTTCAACAGTTAATTTAAATCAATATTATATAATAGGAACAATAAATGAAAAAGAATATTTAATACTCTTAAACATAGGACAAGAAAAAAATTATATAATAAAATCTCTAGTAAAAAGTGAAGAAATACAATCTAATAATAATATATGCTCAGATCTACCAAGGAGTCTAATAAACAATAAAGATATAGCTGAAAAGGAAATAATAATAAGAGTTAGAAAAATAAAAATAGAATTTGAAATGAAGGAAGAAATGCAAAAATCAGACATAATATTAGGATTAAAATGGTTAGAACAAGTAAAACCATACAATATAGAACACACACAATTATCTATAACATATAATAAAGAGAAATTATTCATAAAAAGAGCTTTAACATGATATGAAAATATATGTACTTGTAAAAATAATAGTAGAAGGATATTATAATAGGTATTATACACCTATGATAGATACAGGAGCAGAAGCAAACTTATGTAGATACAACTGTTTACCAGAAAGTAAATGGGATAAATTATAAACAACAATAGTAGTCAAATGATTTAATAATGAAGGAAGCTTAATTACATATAAAGCTAAAAATGTAAAAATACAGATATGAGATAAAATAATAACAATAGAAAAAATCTATAATTATGAACTAACATCAAAAGATATGCTTTTAGGAATTCCATTTTTAGATAAATTATACCCACATATAATAACTAAAACAGATTGGTGGTTTACAATACCATGTAAACAAAAAGTAAGGGCAAAAAGAGTTATTAATAAAATAAGAAAGAAAACTGAATGGATAGAAGGAAGTGAAAAAATTACACAAAAGTTAGAAAATATAAAAAATACAGAAGACACAGTAGAACTAGTTGTATTTTCGATAAATAAAAAAGAAATAACTATATTTTCAATAGATAAGATAGAAATAATAAAGAAAAAATTAAGACAATTATATAGTGAAGATTCATTAAAAGGATGGGAAAAACATAAAACTACTATAAAAATTAAATTAATAGATAAAACTAGCATAATAACTCAAAAACCATTAACATATAATTTTGACGATTTAAAAGAATTTAAAATGCATATAGATGAATTATTAGAAAAACAGTATATAAAAAAAAGCATAACTCAAAAACCATTAACATATAATTTTGACGATTTAAAAGAATTTAAAATGCATATAGATGAGTAATTAGAAAAACAGTATATACAAAAAAGCAATAGTAAACGCAATAGTCCAGCATTTATAGTAAATAAACATAGTGAACAAAAAAAAGGAAAAAGTAGAATGGTTATTGATTATAGAAACCTAAATGCAAAAACTATGACATATAATTATCCAATACCAAATAAGATACTTAAAATAAGACAAATACAAGGATATAATTATTTTAGTAAATCAGGATTTTACCACTTAAAGTTAGATGAAAATTCTAAGGAATTAACCGCATTTACAGTACCACAAGGTTTTTAATAATGGAACGTATTATCATTTGGATATAAAAATGCACCAGGTAGATACCAACATTTTATGGATAATTATTTTAAACAATTACCTAATTATATAGTATACATAGATGATATACTACTATATACAAAAACTAAAGAAGAACATTTAAAATTATTAGAACAATTTACAGATATAATAGAAAAATCGAGAATAAGATTAAGTGAAAAGAAAGCCGAAATTATGAAAACCAGATAGAGTTTTTAGGAATACAAATAGATAAAAGTGGAGTAAAAAATCAACAACATATAGTACAAAAAATAATAAATTAAAAAGAAGAATTAGATACAAAAAATAAATTACAATCATTTTTAGGATTAGTAAACCAAGTAAGAGAATATATACCAAAATTAGCAGAAAACCTAAAGCCTTTACAGAAAAAATTTAAAAAGGATATAGAATATAATTACAACTAAGAGATAAAAAACAAGTTCAGAAAATAAACATACTTTGTAAAGAGTTACCAAAATTACAATTTTCAGATGAAAATAAAAAATTTATATATATAGTAGAAGCAGATGCTAGTGCATATAGTTATGGAGGAGTACTTAAATATAGATATGAAGAAGAAAAATTAGAACATCATTGTAGATACTACTCAGGTACGTTTAATGAAACAGAAATAAAATGGGAAATAAATAGAAAAGAATTATGTTCATTATATAAATGTTTATTAGCATTTGATCCATATATTGTATACAACAAATTTATTGTACGAACAGATAATACACAGGTACGTTGGTGGTTAACAAAGAAAATACAAAATTCAGTTACAACGAAAGAAATTCGGAGACTAGTATTGAATATATTAAATTTTACATTTACAATTGAAGTAATTAGTACTAACAAAAATGTTATTGCAGATTACATATCAAGACAAAGCTACACAGACTGATATAATAGAAGATGATGTTTTAGAAAAAATACTCAAAACCCTAACTATGCTTTCAATGAAAGTGGACAGTATGGGTAATGAAATAGAAAAGCTAAAGACTAATGAAGTTAAACTGAAGTCTAAAGCTATTAATCAGCTAGCTCAGCAATGTGTAGAACTATGTCAATCGGAAGACAATAAAATTCCAGAGCTAAAAAGAGACGTTGGGACACTCCATAAAAGCCATAACGTTTATCAATCTACAATTGCAAGTACAAGCAAAGGAGTTAGAGGAAAAAGATACCAGAACATGAACATTAATGAGATATTTGAAAAACCATTTATACCAAAAGCACAAAAAGGCCCCTTGTTTATACCCCCACAAATTACCACATATCGAGATAGTTTGAACCAAGATAAAAAAGCTTATAACCATATAGCCCGAGGATATATAGAAAATATCTACAAAGTACAAACTTTTCTAAACCTTAACCCCAGAGCTACAAATATCCAAGAACCAAACACAAACTATGTAACCCAAAAATTGCAAGGTTACAAAAAGCTAATAGCACTACCCAAAACCAACCCAAACTTAATAAATACTTTTTTCGACTATGGATTATTAAATACCGTATATACGCAAGATGGAGAAGAACTAACAGCTATAGAAGAATTACATAAAGTATTCACCACCTATAAAAGAGTAACCAAAGGAAATCTATTTTATATAAAGTTTTATACTACACCAGCAGAGATATTATACGACGAGATCAAACCAGTTATACAAATTGTAAAAATACGATTAACCAGAGATATGATTATACCGGAAGATATTGTGCAGCAGCCAGAGATACCCAAAATCGAGATACCTGATTTTTATACCAAAAAAATGACTTATTGGAATAACTACAATTATTCAAGAATTAACAAATAATTATATCAATGAAAACCCAATATGGAGCTATTATTCAAGAGATCATCAAATGATTTATTCAAATTCAAGAGAACTACGACAAACAGATATCGAAGATGTTAGGTAACTGATAATGACGTTACTTAACCCAGAAAAACAATCTGCTGCAAAAGCAATTAGGAAGGAATTTATTTCAGACGGACTATTAACAAGTTATTGCAAGATAATTGGACACAAATATCCAGACCATCAATGTTCGAGTTGTAATGGAGAAGATAATATTATCCCGGAAGTCCGTCTAGAATAAAAGAAAAAATCAATCAAGAAGATAAGGACGCCAGCTAGAAGATAAAAATCAATGGAGCAATAATGGAAGAGAAAGAAGACAATATAGTAAAAGTTATGAAAGAAAATGACATGTGAATAGTTTCCTTGACTCTAGATACATAAGTTATTATAGTATTTACTAGTTTTTGATAACTTTTTGACTTTTCTATGGAAAAGTGTCATTATTGTATAGCTTTAGTCTTTATTAATTTTGTCTTTTTGTAGAATAGTCTTAAGATTTTTTGTAAAGTCTTTTGCAAATAGGACAAGTGTAAAGTAGAAAATAGTTTATATGTAAAATGTGTAAATTAGAAATAGTAGTAGGAATAGTTTTTTTTTCTCTTATAAATATGTAAGTCATTTGGCAAAATAAAGGCAAGACTTTCATGTGTTGAAAGCAAGCCTCCTCCTTTGTAAACAAACTTTTGAATATTTAATAAAAAACAGATATATTTCCAAGGAAAAGTTATGGATAAACAAAGCCCAGAATTATCAAACCTACCAGAACAGGTATATTTATTTACGATTATGAATAACTCAATTCATAAATTCCTGACAATCATGATATGATAAAATAAGTTCATGTTAGTTACTTTATAGTAGAATTATTCGAAAAATAGCATGTTAAGAAGTTTATTAGCAAAGTGGAAAAGGAGAAAAATCCCTAAGAACTATGCCATCCTAAAGGTGAAACCGGTAAAACAAGAAAGCCGTGGTGGGGAGTAGTCAGAGTAGAGGCGCTGTTTAAGGGAAAAATATCCAGATTACCATGCTAATAGTGACCGAAGAACATGTTATTTAAGAATGATGTGGTATATAGTAATCTAAAATGATCATATTTTGTTATGTGTATGATTGAAGGGAATATTTTGAAAATAACATCATATGAAAAAGCATGACTACCTATTTATCCGATGGAATGATAGATAAATTTAAAATACTTGTTTTGTATGTACTTAAAGATATAGAAATAGTAGATATAAGAAAAATTATATACGAAGAGGTATTTTATTTTAATGAAGATTTATTAAGTTCTATAGAAAACTTACACCTATATAATGAAAGCTACTGCTCATATTTAGATAGTTGTTACTCAGATGGATATAATACAGATTAGAAATGTTAGAATATATTAGAAAAATTAGAGAAAACCAAAGTGACCTATATGAAGAAATTAATTATAGAAACTGACTCAAAGAAATAATGGAAAATCAAAAAGAAAAATTAATATGGATAAAAGAAACCTTAGAAAATTTAGAAAAAAGTACAGATAATATTTTATATAACATAAAAAACTCATTAAGAGAAGAAGAAAGAGAGGTAATTACTAGTATTAATAACCTTAATTCAGATATAAATTATAGTACAATCAGAATAGAATATTACACAGAAATTAGTCAACAAGCAACTACTTTAGAATAAAACGATAGACTACGAGTATTTAAAATACTGGAGAGAAAATATGGATGAAATAAGATTAATAGAAATACTTATGAAAGACAATTTAATTGAATATTTTGAAATAAAAGAAATATAATAGTTAGAATATCTTCAAAATAATATACAAGAATTTACAAAGACTAACCGAAAAAACCAAAGAATATTACAGTAAATCATTTAATCAATTATAGATCTATTTAAGTTACACAAGTTATCCGCACCCCCTACCATTGCTATCAGAGCCTATGTTGTTTAAAGTTATCGGAAGTAGTATATATTTGGATTTATTTGATGAATTTTTTAATTATGATAAAATTAGATTTAGATATCCACCAAAATATTATAAATACTGTTTAGATGAATAACGAAAAAAAATTACAAAAATATAAAGAATTAAAACAAATAATATCTGAAAAACATAAAGAATTAAAAATAATGATAGAAAAACTACAGTATAACATAATTGTTGGAGTTAGTAAAAATTCAATAAATGCACAAAAAGAAGAAATATTAAATTTAGAATCAACAATCGATAGTCTAGAATATATATATCAACCTAACCTATATACGTTTAAATAAAATGAACAAAGAAGAATTTATAATAGAAGAAAAAATATATGAAAATCACGAAGGATTAAAAATAAAAATAGTATTCTCTAATTTAGGAAGAGGATATAAGAAAATAGGTGAACATTTATATTTAATGTTAGAAAAAGAAGAATTAAAATTAGAAGATAAGTTGGCAGTCATTGTAAGAATAGAAAGAGAAAACGAAGAGATAGATAGAAAAAAGAAAATAGATCAAATCAAACAACAAACCACAGAAGAAATATGAAAAATAGAAGAAACTAAAAATAGTAGGATTGCTGAATTAGAAAAAGAACTACAAATGCTAAAAGATTTATATGAAAAGAGACAAAGAAAAAGAAGAAAAAGAAATAAAAAATTATTAAACGAGATAAATCAATTTAAAGAAAAATTAGAAATATAAAATAAAGAACCAGAAACCAGTGAATTAGAAATAAATGCAAAAGATGCTGAAGAAACAGATAATTATGATTCGGAAGATAGTGAATCATATACAGAAATTCTAGAAAATATAGGAAAACTAGAAATTCAAGGAGAACGAGAAGTAATTAATAAAGAAAATCTAGAACTAATAAATATAGAAGTAAATACTCTAGATAAAAATATAATACCTAGTACATCAGAAATAAGAAAACCAACATATAATTACAAAAGTAAGTTTAAAAGATATAATTCAAAGGATGAATATAATAAATGGACACCAAAACAAATAATTAATTACAACTTTTTAGATTTAGACTGTGTAATAGACACAAATAAAACAATACAACTATGGGTAGGATACATGTCAAAACAATTATTAGATAATAAAATAGATACAACAAACACACCAGAATATATAGAAAAGACATTAATAGGAACAACCTAGCCGAAGAAAGTAAAAAAGTATTAAGATCTAATAATAAAACAGAAGGAACATCAACAACTACTAAAATATCACCAACAAAAATATTGAAAAACTATGAAATAGCTATAAGAGAAGAATTTAGTAGTATGACAACAGAAGAAGAAGAGCAAAATGAAGAAAAAGATATAAATAGAAATTTAATGTTAAAACTAGCAATATGTAATATGTGTTATATAGATGAGTATACGTGCGCATTTAAATAATATTATTATAAAGGAACATATGATATAGAAGAAAGTAAAGAAATAAGAAGATTATATTTTAGTAAATTACCTGAAATTGGGATGAAGCAAAAATAGTAGATACCCTAGGAGCAAGAATAAAATTTTTACAACAATGACATAGAAATCTATGTGAAAAATATAGAGAAGAAATAAAAATGGAAAAGACATTAATAAGAAATTTAGCATGTTGCAAAGATAAAATATTTGGATGTGAAAAAGATATTATAAGAAAAGTAAAAGACAAAAGAAATATAAGAAATACAAGAAATCAAAATGTAAGTATAAGAAACCAAGAAAAAGGTATTATGTAAAAAATTATAAACATAAAAGACCATATAGGAAAAAGAAATCTATAAAAGAATGTACTTGTTATAATTGTGGAAAACTAGGGCATTTAACTAGAGATTGTAAAATGCCTAAAAATTCAAAAAAGAAACAAATATCAGAAATAAAGATAGAAAATACAGAATATATGCAGATAGATTATATAGATTATGAATTAGAAAGTGAAGATAGTATATATGAAATTTCGAAAAATAAAACAGATAATGAAATAGATAGTGAATTAGATAAATCAAATGACTGAAGAAGGAGAGATAATTAATAGTATTAATCACCTTAATTCAGATATAAATTATAGTACAATCAGAATAGAATATTACACAGAAATTAGTAAACAAGCAACTACTTTAGAAAAAATGATAGACTACGAGTATTTAAAATACTGGAGACAAAATATGGAAGAAATAAGGTTAATAGAATTACTTATGAAAGACAATTTAATTGAATATTTTGAAAAAAAGATATAGAACATTTAGAATACCTTCAAAATAATATACAAGAATTACAAAGATTAACAGAAAAAACTAAAGAATATTATAGTAATGCATTTAATCAATTACCATATAACCACCCCCCAAGATATGAGCATTAATGAAATTAAAATAAATAAATTAAAAATAAAAAATGATTAGAGAAGTTAAGAAATATCCACGCACAAACAAAAGTAGATCCATTAGAGCTATAATAGATCTATTTATGTTACCCGAGTTATCCGCACCCCTACAAAATTAGAAAAAGAACTACAAATGCAAAAAGATTTATATGAAAAGAGATAGAAAGAAAAAAAAGAAAAAAATAAAGAACAAAAATTATTAAACGAGATAAATCAATTTATAGAAAAATTCGAAATAAAAAATAAATAACCAGAAACCAGTGAATTAGAAATAAATGCAATAAATGCTGAAGAAACAGATAATTATGATTTGAAAGATAGTGAAACATATACAGAAATTCTAGAAAGCATAGGAAAACTAGAAATTCATGGAGAACAAGAAGTAATTAATAAAGAAAATCTAGAACTAATAAATACAGAAGTAACTACTCTAGATAAAAATATAATACCTAGTACCTCAGAAATAAGAAAACCAACATATAATTACAAAAGTAAGTTTAAAAGATATAATTCAAAGGATCAATATAATAAATGGACACCAAAACAAATAATTAATTACAACTTTTTAGATTTAGACTGTGTAATAGACACAAATAAAATAATACAACTATGGTAGGATATATGTCAAAAAAATTATTAGATAATAAAATAGATACAACAAACACACCAGAATATATAGAAAAGACAATAATAGGAACAATAAAATTATGATTTTTAAACTTTGCCGAAGCAAGTAAAAAAGTATTAAGATCTGATAACAAAATAGAAGGAACATCACCAACTACTAAAATACTACCAACAGAAATATTGAAAACATATGAAATAACTATAAGAGATGAATTTAGCAGTATGACAACAGAAGAAGAAGAGCAAAATGAAGAAAAAGATATAAATAGAAATTTAATGTTAAAACTAGCAATATGTAATATGTGCTATATAGTTGAATATACATGCGCATTTAAAGAATATTATTATAAAGGAACATATAATATAGAAGAAAGTAAAGAAATAAGAAGATTATATTTTAGTAAATTACCTGAACCATTTAGTTCAAAAATAATAAAGAGTTGGGATGAAGCAAAAATAGTAGATACCCTTGGAGAAAGAATAAAATTTTTACAACAATGATATAGAAATCTATGTGAAAAATATAGAGAAGAAATAAAAATGGAAAAAACAATAATAAGAAATTTAGCATGTTGCAAAGATAATATAGTACTTCAATTTGGATGTGAAGAAAGATATTATAAGAAAAGAAAAAGACATAAGAAATATAAGAAATACAAGAAATCAAAATATAAGTATAAGAAACCAAGAAAAAGATATTATGTAAAAAATTATAAACATAAAAGACCATATAGGAAAAAGAAATCTATAAAAGAATATACTTGTTATAATTGTGAAAAACTAGGACATTTGGCTAAAGATTATAAAATGCCTAGAAATCCAAAAAAGAAACAAATATCAGAAATAAAGATAAAAAATCCAGAATATATGCAAATAGATTATATAGATTACGAATTAGAAAGTGAAGATAGTATATAATGAAACAGATAATGAAATATATAGTGAATTAGATGAATCAAATGACTGAAGAAGATATAAAAATGAACCAAATAACTGAAGAAGATATAAAAATAATAACAAAGGAAGAATATTTAAATGAAGAAGGAACAGATCAAAAAATAATATTTGACAGTAATATATTTGATGAAATAAAAGGAAAAGAGTTAGACTTAAGTATAGAATTATTTTTTAAAATACCAACAATAAAAAATATATTTAGTAGAAAAAAGGACGAATAGTACGTAGTAAGCCAAAAGGAACATGTAATAGACTGTAGATATGCAAAAGCAAGAGCTAGTATACCACTAGTAACAAAAAGAATAATTAATAAAGAAATAAATGATATAAAAAGTAAAGACCCAATAAAATATGTACACCTTGTAGGAACAGAGATATTAATACAAGCATGTTTTAGAGAAGGAATAGATACACCAATAAAATTATATTTAGCAGATGATGGAATTATAAAACCTATAGAAAAAAGTATAATAACTGCCATAAAGGAAATTTAATATACAAAAAATTTAAATTTATAATAAATGCGAATTATTCAGTAGCAATAACAGATAAAAATAAAGATAAATCATTAGTATTATATTGGAAAATATCATTAATAGAACTAACCCCAGGAAGTAAAATATTTACAGAAAGATGTAAAAATCTATATGTATTATTAACAAAACATAAAAAAAAAAAATTAATAAAATACAAATAGAAAGTCCTTTCGAATAATTTGTAAAAATAATTGATAACAATGATTATAGTTACAAAGACTTAGATATACAAGAAGATTTAGAAATAATAAATGATAGTATATGCACAACAAAAAGAATAGCTCATGAAAAAACAGAATCATCAAGCTCATAAAAAAGAACAAGTTATGAAACAACTTCAACAATTAATTTAAATCAATATTATATAATAGGAACAATAAATGAAAAAGAATATTTAATACTCTTAAACACAGGACAAGAAGAAAATTATATAGCAAAATATCTAGTAAAAAGTGAAGAAATAAAATCTAATAGTAATATATGCCCAAATCTACCAAAGAATCTAATAAACATTAAAGATATAGCTGAAAAGGAAATAATAATAGGAGTTAGAAAAATAAAACTAGAATTTGAAATAAAGGAAGATATGCAAAAAGCAGACATAATATTAGGAAAAAAAATGGTTAGAACAAGTAAAACCATACAATATAGAACACACACAATTATCTATAACATATAATAAAGAGAAATTATTCATAAAAAGAGCTTTAACATGATATGAAAATATATGTACTTGTAAAAATAATAGTAGAAGGATATTATAATAGGTATTATACACCTATGATAGATACAGGAGCAGAAGCAAACTTATGTAGATACAACTGTTTACCAGAAAGTAAATGAGATAAATTAAAATCAACAATAGTAGTCAAAAGATTTAATAATGAAGGAAGCTTAATTACATATAAAGCTAAAAATGTAAAAATACAGATATGGGATAAAATAATAACAATAGAAGAAATCTATAATTATGAACTAACATCAAAAGATATGCTTTTAGGAATGCCATTTTTAGATAAATTATACCCACATATAATAACTAAAACATATTGGTGGTTTACAACACCATGTAACAAAAAGTAAGAGCAAAAAGAGTTATTAATAAAATAAGAAAGAAAACTAATTGGATAGAAGAAAGTGAAAAAATTACACAAAAGTTAGAAAATATAAAAAATACAGAAGACACAGTAGAACTAGTTGTATTTTCGATAAATAAAAAATAAATAACTATATTTTCAATAGATAAGGTAGAAATAATAAAGAAAAAAATTAAGGCAATTATATAGTGAAGATCCATTAAAAGGATGGGAAAAATATAAAACTACTATAAAAATTGAATTAATAGATAAAAATAGCATAATAACTCAAAAACCATTAACATATAATTTTGACGATTTAAACCAAATTAAAATACATATAGATGAATTATTAGAAAAATAGTATATACAAAAAAGTAATAGTAAACGCAATAGTCCAGCATTTATAGTAAATAAACATAGTGAACAAAAAAAAGGAAAAAGTAGAATGGTTATTGATTATAGAAACCTAAATGCAAAAACTATGACATATAATTATCCAATACCAAATAAGATACTAAAAATAAGACAAATACAAGGATATAATTATTTTAGTAAATCAGGATTTTACCACTTAAAGTTAGATGAAAATTCTAAGGAATTAACCGCATTTACGGTACCACAAGGATTTTATGAATGGAACGTATTACCATTTGGATATAAAAATGCACCAGGTAGATACCAACATTTTATGGATAGGTATTTTAAATAATTACCTAATTGTATAGTATACATAGATGATTTACTACTATATACAAAAACTAAAGAAGAACATTTAAAATTATTAGAATAATTTACAGATATAATAGAAAAATCGGGAATAAGTTTAAGTGAAAAGAAAGCCGAAATTATGAAAAATCAGAGAGTTTTTAGGAATAAAAATAGATAAAAGTGGAGTAAAAATGCAAAAACATATAGTACAAAAAATAATAAATTCAAAAGAAGAATTAGATACAAAAAAGAATTTACAATCATTTTTAGGATTAGTAAACCAAGTAAGAGAATATATACCAAAATTAACAGAAAACCTAAAGCCTTTACAGAAAAAATTAAAAAAGGATATAAAATATAATTACAATTAAGAAGATAAAAAACAAGTTCAGAAAATAAAAATACTTTGTAAAGAGTTACCAAAATTACAATTCCCAGATGAAAATAAAAAATTTATATATATAGTAGAAGCAGATGCTAGTGAATATAGTTATGGAGGAGTACTTAAATATAGATATGAAGAAGAAAAGTTAGAACATCATTGTAGATACTACTCAGGTACGTTTAATGAAACAAAAATAAAATGGGAATAAATAGAAAAGAATTATGTTCATTATATAAATGTTTATTAGCATTTGATCCATATATTGTAAACAACAAATTTATTGTACGAACAGATAATACACAGGTACGTTGGTTGTTAACAAAGAAAATACAAAATTCAATTACAACGAAAGAAATTCAGAGACTAGTATTGAATATATTAAATTTTACATTTACAATTGAAGTAATTAGTACTAACAAAAATGTTATTGCAGATTAAATATCAAGACAAAGCTACACAGACTGATATAATAGAAGATGATGCTGTAGAAAAAATACTCAAAACCCTAACTACGCTTTCAATAAAAGTGGACAGTATGGGTAATGAAATAGAAAAGTTAAAGACTAATGAAGTTAAACTGAAGTCTAAAGCTATGAATCAAATAACTCAGCAGTGTGCAGAGTTATGTCAATCAGAAGACAATAAAATCCCACAGCTAAAAGGAGACGTTGGGACACTCCATAAAACCCATAAAGTTTATCAATCTACAAAGTACAAACTTTTCTAAACCTTAACCCCAGAGCTACAAATATCCAAGAACAAAAACCAAACTATATAACCCAAAAATTGCAAGGTTACAACAAGCTAATCGCACTACCCAAAACCAACCCAAACTTAATAAAAACTTTTTTCGACTATGGATTATTAAATACCGTATATACCTAAGATGGAGAAGAACTAACAGCTATAGAAGAATTACATAAAGTATTAACCACCTATAAAAGAGTAACCAAAGGAAATCTATTTTATATAAAGTTTTATACTGCACCAGCAGAGATATTATACAACGAGATCAAACCAGTTATACAAATTGTAAAAATAGAATTAACCAGAGAAATGATTATACCGGAAGATATTGTGCAGCAGCCAGAGATACCCAAAATCGAGATACCTGATTTTTATGCAAAAAAATGACTTATTGGAATAACTACAATTATTCAAGAATTAACAAATAATTATATCAATGAAAACCCAATATGGAGCTATTATTCAAGAGATCATCAAATGATTTATTCAAATTCAAGAGAACTACGACAAACAGATATGAAAGATGTTAGGTAATGGATAATGACATTACTTAACCCAGAAAAACAATCTACTGCAAGAGCAATTAGGAAGAAATTTATTTCAGACGAACTATTAACAAGTTATTGCAAGATAATTGGACACAAATATCCAGACCATCAATGTTCGAGTTGTAATGGAGAAGATAATATTATCCCGGAAGTCCGTCTAGAATAAAAGAAAAAATCAATCAAGAAGATAAGGACGCCAACTAGAAGATAAAAATCAATGGAGCAATAATGGAAGAGAAAGAAGACAATATAGTAAAAGTTATGAAAGAAAATGACATGTGAATAGTTTCCTTGACTCTAGATACATAAGTTATTATAGTATTTACTAGTTTTTGATAACTTTTTGACTTTTCTATGGCAAAGTGCCATTATTGTATAGCTTTAGCATTTATTAATTTTATCTTTTTATTGAATAGTCTTAAGATTTTTTGTAAAGTCTTTTGCAAATAGGACAAGTGTAAAGTAGAAAATAGTTTACATGTAAAACGTGTAAATTAGGAATAGTAGTAGGAATAGTTTATTTTTCTCTTATAAATATGTAAGTCATTCGGCAAGATAAAGGCAAAACTTTCATGTGTTGAAAGCAAGCCTCCTCCTTTGTAAACAAACTTTTGAATATTTAATAAAATGCAGATATATTTCCAAGAAAATGTTATGGATAAACAAAGCCCAGAATTATCAAACCTACCAGAACAGGCATATTTATTTACGATTATGAATAGCTAAATTCATAAATTCCTGACAATCATGATATGATAAAATAAGTTCATGTTAGTTACTTTTAGTAGAATTATTCGAAAAATAGCATGTTAAGAAGTTTATTAGCAAAGTGGAAAAGGAGAAGAATCCCTAAGAACTATGCCATCCTAAAGGTGAAACCGGTAAAGTAAGAAAGCCGTGGTGGGGAGTAGCCAGAGTAGTGGTACTGTTTAAGGGAAAAGTATCCAAATTACCATGCTAATAGTGACCGAAGAACATGTTATTTAAGAATAATCTAGTATATAGTAATCTAAAATGATCATATTTTGTTATCTGTATGATTGAAGGGAATATTTTGAAAATAGCATCATATGAAAAAACATGACTACCTATTTATTTGATGGAATGATAGATAAATTTAAAATACTTGTTTTGTATGTAATTAAAGATATAGAAATAGTAGATATAAGAAAAATTATATACGAAGAGGTATTTTATTTTAATGAAGATTTATTAAGTTCTATAGAAATCTTACACCTATATAATGAAAGTTACTGCTCATATTTAGATAGTTGTTACTTAGATGGATATTATACAGATTAGAAATGTTAGAATATATTAGAAAAATTAGAGAAAACCAAAGTGACCTATATGAAGAAATTAATTATAGAAACCGACTCAAAGAAATAATGGAAAATCAAAAAGAAAAATTAATATGGATAAAAGAAACCATAGAAAAATTTAGAAAAATGTACAGATAATAGTCTATATAACATAAAAAAACTCATTAAGAGAAGAAGAAGGAGAGATAATTTATAGTATTAATAACTTTAATTCAGATATAAATTATAGTACAATCAGAATAGAATATTACACAGAAATTAGTAAACAAGCAACTACTTTAGAATAAAATGATAGACTACGAGTATTTAAAATACTGGAAACAAAATATGGAAGAAATAAGATTAATAGAAATGCTTATGAAGGACAATTTAATTGACTATTTTGAAACAAAAGATATAGAATATTTAGAATTCCTTCAAAATAATATACAAGAATTACAAAAACTAACAGAAAAAACTAAAAAATATTACAGTAAAGCATTTAATCAATTACCATATAATCACCCCCCAAGATATGAACATTAATAAAATTTATATAAATAAACTAAAAATAAAAATGATTAGAGAAGTTAAGAAATATCCACGCACAAACCAAAATAGATCCATTGGACCAATAATATCAGATTACGCCAAAGTCGGAAAACCGAACCAAAGCACCAACCGAAATATAAAAGAATTTCAAATAGTTTAATGACTGTATGAAATCTTTTATACTACTTCCGATAACTTTAAACAACATAGTCTCTGATACCAATTGTAGGGGGTGCGGATAACTTGGGCAACTTAAATAGATCTATTATAGCTCTAATGGATCTATTTTTAGTTGTGTGTGGATATTTCTTAACTTCTCTAAACATTTTTATTTTTAGTGTATTTATTTTAAATTTTATTAATGTTCATATCTTGGGGGGTGATTAGATGGTATTTGATTAAATGCTTTACTGTTATATTCTTTTATTTTTTTTCTTAGTCTTTGTAATTTTTGTATATTATTTTGGAGGTATTCTAAATATTCTATATCTTTTGTTCTAAAATATTCAATTAAATTCTCTTTCATAAGTATTTCTGTTAATCTTATTTCTTCCATATCTTGTCTCCAATATTTTAAATACTCATAGTCTATCATTTTATCCTAAAGTAGTTGTGATACTACAAATTTCTTTGTAATAATTTATTCTAATTGTACTATATCTGATATTAAATTCTAGGTTATCTATTTCGTTAATTATCCTGTCTTTTTCGTCTATGAATAATTTCATGTCTAAATCATATTCTAAACTGTCTTTTAATTCTAGTTGTTTTATGGTTTTATTTATCCAAATTAGTCTTTCTTTTAATTGTTCTCTTCCTTTTC
This sequence comes from Capsicum pubescens, assembly GCA_030864215.1. NCBI lineage: Eukaryota > Viridiplantae > Streptophyta > Magnoliopsida > Solanales > Solanaceae > Capsicum > Capsicum pubescens. Next base: position 109,652,293 of record CM061548.1, on the reverse strand, counting down.
TAACCTGGTTTCTATAATTAATTTCTTCGTATAGCCAACTTTGTTTTTCTCTAACTCTATTAATATATTCTAGAATTTTTAATCTATATAATATCCATTTGAATAATAACTGTCTAAATTATTTCTACCATAGAAATATATATTTTCTAATTCATCTTCTATCCAATTAGTACTTAGTAACTCATCTTCATAATCAAATATTTTTCCCATATTATTTTCTTTATGTCTTCTAATTCTAAATCTTTTATGATATATAAAATTAGTATCTTAGTTTCATCAGATATATATCTTGTCATATTATCCATATTATGCTTAGGTTTCTACGAATAACTTGGATAACTTGGAATTGGATTCTAGTAATTAATTGATTTATCATAGTATTTATTCATTGTTTGTTTTAATCTTAATAATTCCTCAATATTTTCAATAAGGAATTCTATATATTTTATATCTTTAGTTCTCATATATTCTTCTAAATTTGTTTTCATTAGTTTTTCTATTAATTGTATATTTTTCATATCAATTTTCAAATATTCTAAAGATACGTAATTTATCATTGTTGATGTGTAGGTTTGGTATGTAAGTATTTGTAAGAATAAGTAGGTAGGTGAGGTATGTAATTTATTCGAGTCATAAAATATTTATCAAATATTTTTTCCAATATAATTTTTCTTACATCTACAATTTCTATATCCTTAAGTACATACAAAACAAGTATTTTGAATTTATCTACCATTTTGTCAGATAAATAAGTATTCATTTTTCATATGATGCTTTTTCAAAATATTCCCTTCAATCATACACATAACAAAATATGATCATTTCAGATTAATATATACTAGATTATTCTTAAATAACATGTTCTTCGGTCACTATTAGCATGGTAATCTGGATACTTTTCTCTTAAACAACGCCTCTACTCTGGCTACTCCCCTATCACGGTTTTCTTGCGTCACCGGTTTCACCTTTAGGATGACATAGTTCTTAGGGATTTTCTCTCCTTTTCCACTTTGCTAATAAACTTCTTAACATGCTATTTTTCAAATAATTCTACTATAAAGTAACTATCATGAACTTATCTTATCATATCATGATTGTCAGGAATTTATGAATTTAGCTATTCATAATCGTAAATAAATATACCTATTCTGGTAGGTTTGATAATTCTGGGCTTTGTTTATCCATAGCTTTTCCTTGGAAATATATCTGCATTTTATTAAATATTCAAAAGTTTGTTTACAAAGGAGGAGGCTTGCTTTCAACACTTGAACGTCTTGCCTTTATCTTGCCGAATGACTTACACATTTATAAGAGAAAAAAAAACTATTCCTACTACTATTTCTAATTTACACGTTTTACATGTAAACTATTTTCTACTTTACACTTGTCCTATTTGCAAAAGACTTTACAAAAAATCTTAAGACTATTCTACAAAAAGACAAAATTAATAAAGGCTAAAGCTATACAATAATGACACTTTGCCATAGAAAAGTCAAAAAGTTATCAAAAACTAGTAAATGCTATAATAACTTATGTATCTAAAGTCAAGGAAACTATTCACATGTCATTTTCTTTCATAACTTTTACTATTTTGTCTTCTTTCTCTTCCATTATTGCTCCGTTGATTTTTATCTTCTAGCTGGCGTCCTTATCTTCTTGGTTGATTTTTTCTTTTATTCTAGACGGACTTCCGGTATAATATTATCTTCTCCATTACATCTCGAACATTGATGGTATGGATATTTGTGTCCAATTATCTTGCAATACCTTGTTAATAATCCGTCTGAAATAAATTCCTTCCTAATTGCTCTTGCAGTAGATTGTTTTTCTGGGTTAAGTAACGTCATTATCCATTGCCTAACATCTTCCATATCTGTTTGTCGTAATTCTCTTGAATTTGAATAAATCATTTGATGATCCCTTGAATAATAGCTCCATATTGGGTTTCCATTGATATAATTATTTACTAATTCTTGAATAATTGTAGCTATTCCAATAAGTCGTTTATTTGCGTAAAAATCAGGTATCTCAATTTTGGGTATCTCTGGCTGCTGCACAATATCTTCCGGTATAATCATATCTCTGGTTAATCCTATTTTTACAATTTGTATAACTGGTTTGATCTTTTCGTATAATATCTCTACTAGTGCAGTATAAAACTTTATATAAAATAGATTTCCTTTGGTTACTCTTTTATAGGTGGTGAATACTTTATGTAATTCTTCTATAGCTGTTAATTCTTCTCGATCTTGGGTATATACGGTATTTAGTAATCCATAGTTGAAACAAGTTTTTATTAAGCTTGGGTTGGTTTTGGGTAGTCCGATTAGCTTGTTGTAACTTTGAAATTTTTGGGTTATATAGTTTGTATTTGGTTCTTGGATATTTGTAGCTCTGGGGTTAAGGTTTAGAAAAGTTTGTACTTTGTAGATATTTTCTATATATCCTCGGGCTATATGGTTATAAGCTTTTTTATCTTGGTTCAAACTATCTCGATATGTGGTAATTTGTGGGGGTATGAACAAGGGGTCTTTTTGTGCTTTTAGTATAAATGGTTTTTCAAATATCTTATTCATGTTCATGTTCTGGTATCTTTGTCCACTAACTCCTTTGCTTGTACCTGCAATTGTAGATTAATAAACGTTATGGGTTTTATGGAGTGTCCCAACGTCTCCTTTTAGCTCTGGGATTTTATTGTCTTCCGATTGACATAGCTCTGCACACTGCCGAGTTAGCTGATTCATAGCTTTAGACTTCAGTTTAACTTCATTAGTCTTTAGCTTTTCTATTTCATTACCCATACTGTCCACTTTCATTGAAAGCGTAGTTAGGATTTTTAGTATTTTTTCTAAAGCATCATCCTCTATTATATCAGTCTGTGTAGCTTTGTCTTGATATTTAATCTGCAATAACATTTTTGTTAGTACTAATTACTTCAATTGTAAATGTAAAATTTAATATATTCAATACTAATCTCCGAATTTCTTACATTGTAACTGAAAGTTGTATTTTCTTTGCTAACCACCAACGTACCTGTGTATTATCTGTTCGTACAATAAATTTGTTGTATACAATAAATGGCTCAAATGCTAATAAACATTTATATAATGAACATAATTCTTTTCTATTTATTTCCCATTTTATTTCTGTTTCATTAAACGTACCTGAGTAGTATCTACAATGATGTTCTAATTTTTCTTCTTCATATCTATATTTAAGTATTCCTCCATAACTATATTCACTAGCATCTGCTTCTACTATATATATTTTTTATTGGTGGTATTTTAAATATTTTTTCTACACTTAAGTCTAACTCTTTTCCTTTTATTTCGTCAAATATATTACTGTCAAATATTATTTTTTGATCTGTTTCTTCTTCATTTAAATATTCTTCCTTTGTTATTATTTTTATATCTTCTTCAGTTATTTGGTTCATTTTTTATATCTTCTTCAGTCATTTGATTCATCTAATTCACTATCTATTTCATTATCTGTTTCATTTTCCGAAATTTCATATATACTATCCTTACTTTCTAATTTGTAATCTATATAATCTATTTGCATATATTCTGCATTTTCTATCTTTATTTCTGATATTTGTTTTTTTTTGAATTTTTAGGCATTTTACAATCTCTAGCTAAATGTCCTAGTTTTCCACAATTATAACAAGTACATTCTTTTATAGATTTCTTTTTCCTATATGGTCTTTTATGTTTATAATTTTTTACATAATATCTTTTTCTTGATTTCTTTTACTTATATTTTGATTTCTTGTATTTCTTATATTTCTTATGGCTTTTTCTTTTCTTATAATATCTTTCTTCACATCCAAATTGAGGTTCTATTTTATCTTTGCAACATGCTAAATTTCTTATTAATGTTTTTTCCATTTTTATTTCTTCTCTACATTTTTCACATAGATTTCTATACCATTGTTGTAAAAATTTTATTCTTGTTCCTATGGTTTCTACTATTTTTGCTTCATCCCAACTCTTTATTATTTTTGAACTAAATGGTTCAGATAATTTACTAAAATATAATCTTCTTATTTCTTTACTTTCTTCTATATTATATTATCCTTTATAATAATATTCTTTAAATGCATATGTATATTGATCTATATAACACATATTACATATTGCTAGTTTTAACATTAAATTTCTATTTATAACTTTTTCTTCATTTTGCTCTTCTTCTTCTGTTGTCATACTGCTAAATTCATCTCTTATAACTGTTTCATATTTTTTCAATATTTCTGTTGGTAGTATTTTAGTAGTTGTTGATGTTCATTCTGTTTTGTTATCAGATCTTAATACTTTTTTACTTGCTTCGGCTAGGTTTAAAAACCATAATTTTACTGTTCCTATTAATGTCTTTTCTATATATTCTGGTGTGTTTGTTATATCTATTTTCTTATCTAATAATTGTTTTGACATATATCCTACCCATAGTTGTATTGTTTTATTTGTGTCTATTACACAGTCTAAATCTAAAAAGTTGTAATTAATTATTTGTTTTAGTGTCCATTTATTATATTCATCCTTTGGATTATATCTTTTAAACTTACTTTTGTAATTATATGTTGGTTTTCTTATTTCTGATGTACTAGATATTATATTTTTATCTAGAGTATTTACTTCTGTATTTATTAGTTCTAGATTTTCTTTATTAATTACTTCTTGTTCTCCATGAATTTCTAGTTTTCCTATGTTTTCTAGAATTTCTGTATATGTTTCACTATCTTTCAAATCATAATTATCTGTTTCTTCAGCATCTATTGCATTTATTTTTAATTCACTGGTTTCTGGTTCTTTATTTTTTATTTTTAATTTTTCTTTAAATTGATTTATCTCGTTTAATAATTTTTGTTCTTTATCTTTTTCTTCTTTTTCTCTCTGTCTCTTTTCATATAAATCTTTTAGCATTTATTGAATTTTTACTAACTCCAACAATTATGTTATACTGTAGTCTTTCTATCCTTATTTTTAATTCTTTACGTTTTTCAGATATTATTAGTTTTAATTCTTTATATTTTTGTAATTTCTGTACGTTATTCATCTAAACAATATTTATAATATTTTGGTGGATATCTAAATATAATTTTATCATAATTAATAAATTAATCAACTAAATCCAAATATATACTACTTCCGATAACTTTAAACAACATAAGCTCTAATACCAATTGGGTAACATAAATAGATCTATTATAGCTTTAATGGATCTATTTTTGTTTGTGTGTGGATATTTCTTAACTTCTCTAATCATTTTTATTTTTATTTTATTTATTTTAATTTTATTAATATTCATATCTTGGGGGGTGATTATATGGAAATTGATTAAATGCTTTACTGTAATATTTTTTAGTTTTTTTTCTGTTAGTTTTTGTAATTCTTGTATATTATTTTGAAGGTATTCTAAATATTCTATATCTTTTGTTTCAAAATACTCAATTAAATTGTCTTTCATAAGTATTTCTATTAATCTTATTTCTTCCATATTTTGTTTCCAGTATTTTAAATACTCGTAGTTTATCATTTTATTCTAAAGTAGTTGCTTGTTTACTAATTTCTGAGTAATATTCTATTCTGATTGTACTATAATTTATATCTAAATTAAGGTTATTAATACTATTAATTATCTCTCCTTCTTCTTCTCTTAATGAGTTCATTATGTTATATAAACTATTATCTGTACTTTTTTCTAAATTTTTCTAAGGTTTCTTTTATTCATATTAATTTTTCTTTTAGATTTTTCATTATTTCTTTGAGTCGATTTCTATAATTAATTTCTTCATATAGGTCACTTTGATTTTCTCTAATTTTTCTAATATATTCTAACATTTCTAATCTGTATAATATCTATCTGAGTAACAACAATCTAAATATGAGCAGTAACTTTCATTATACAGGTGTAAATTTTCTATAGAACTTAATAAATCTTCATTAAAATAAAATACCTCTTTGTATGTAATTTTTCTTATATCTACTATTTCTATATCTTTAAGTACATACAAAACAAGTATTTTAAATTTATCTATCATTCCATCAAATAAATAGGTAGTCATGCTTTTTCATATGATGCTATTTTCAAAATATTCCCTTCAATCATACACATAACAAAATATGATCATTTTAGATTACTATATACTAGATTATTCTTAAATAACATGTTCTTCGGTCACTATTAACATGTTAATCTGGATACTTTTCCCTTAAACTGTCACGCCTCAAATCCTATTGGGGCAGACAGGCACCCGTAGCCGTGAAGGCCCGAGAGAACCAACCTATAACCTTGGAATTCACATGCAGGCAACTATAATAGGCAAAGGTTTTTCCATATACGGATATAATGCCTTAATGAAAAAAAATATAAACGACAAGCCCTAAAACTATATACATAATAGACTTGGCCGTTTGGGCCATAACATCTACAAGAAAACACACTACCATGCTTAACTTTACATTGGTCTACAAAGCCTCTAGACGATACACAAAATTTTGCTAAGGTCAGGACAAACCCCTCGCCATACTATTAACTTTTATACAATACCAGAAATATATGGAACCGACTCGGAAAGCCCCGAAGTAAACTGGAGCTCACCAATAGCAGATGGATATCCTGGGCTTCTACTGAGGAGGCGTGTTTACCGTAGCACCTGTTCCTGTAGCATGAAATATAAGTCCCTCCATAAGGGGAGTCAGTACGAAATAAATGTACTGAATATGCAAGGCAGAAAAGTTACATGACATAAAGGCTCAATAAAATTATGGAACAAGTGTAAGAATAGTTCTAGTAGACCACCTTTACATTTACTTGTGGAACAGGGTACATTACATTTCTTTCTTCCTTTTACCTTCTTACTTCATTATCTTTGTAATCCATATGATACAAATGACTAGCTGATCAGTGGTAAAAGATAAAAGAGAAATCCCTTAATAACTAAGAACAATGGACTGCCCAAACTTATAGAGAGGGCTGTCCGGAAATTAATCTTAAAGAACACATAGTTTTCATGGTACAAGCTCATGAATTGTTCACTTACCTTTAGCTTGGAAGGAAGATCAATCCCAAGAACCCTTGTGGAATTATAGGGTTGTTTCATAGCCAAGAGAGAACAAGAGAGAAAAACCTAGAAAGCTAGAAATTTTGTCTAAGTTAAAATGAGAAAAATTGCTGATTTCAATCCATAAATAGGAGCTGCTCTTGGACGAATTTATTGACTACTTTTGGGCCATATTTTTTCAAGTAATTTATGTATACACTTTCCCAATATATTTTTCCATTGTGGATAAAAAACTATTGGGCCTTAGCTACCAATTTTTCCTCCTTTTCTTCTCTTTAACTTGGTATTTGGCAGATTTGAGTATTGGGCCTCTTTTCTTCATTTTCTTTCTCTTTTACTTAATTTGGGATCAAATGAGTACATTAATATAAGGCCTAATCTGATACATGGTCTTGATCCCATTAACTTGATCCAAATAGCTCAAGTAAGTGATCCACCTACTAGCTTAAGTAAGTCCAGAAAACACCTTAACAAAATACTCAATTTTTAGTTCTTAACTCTTTAATCTAACTTAAAATTTGTATATACTTGGTCACATCAAACCACATGGGAAGTATTTAGAACTCCATCTACACCACAAAGATATATCAAGTTCCATATAAATAGAACAAATACACACAAAAATATGGGGTGTTACATCCTTCCCCCCTTTAGAACATTCGTCCTCGAATGTTAGCATAATTGTCCAACCGAAACAAGTTCAAGACAAAGGTTAATATTCCTACCATCACACAGTACTTATATATATATATAAACACTTGTTATTTCTCTAATTCAGCATCTTGGACTTTCTCTTCGTATTTGAATAGATGAGGGTATTTGGATTTCATTGCTTCCTCAGCTTCCCATGTGATCTCCTCCACTTGCTGGTTTGGCAAAGTACTTTTACAAATGCTATTTATTTATTCCTTATCTTCTTAATTTTTTGATCTAGAATGGCAATAGGTATTTCCTCAGAGGTGAGATCTTCCGTAACTCGTCCGTCTTCAGTAGAAGTGATATGTGATGGATCTCCGATGCACTTTCGAAGCATTGAGACATGAAATATCGGATGTACTGCTGAGAGATCTTGGGGTATCTCTAACTCATATGCGACCTGGCCAAACCTCTGAATAATCTTATATGGGCCTATATAATGTGGACTTAGTTTCCCTTTCTTACCAAATCTCATCACCCCTTTCATTGGTGATACCTTCAAGAATACCCAATCACCGATAGAAAACTCTAACCCTCTTCTTCTAATATCTACATATGACTTGTGTTGACTTTGGGCTATTTCCAGCCGCTGTTGAATTACTTTAACCTTTTCCATAGCTTTATAAACAAGATATGGTTCGAACAAGGCAGGTTCACCCACTTCAAACCATCCAATTGGTGATCTACACTTTCTTCCATACAAAGCTTCATATGGTTCCATTTTGATACTTGAATGATAGCTATTGTTGTAGGAAAACTCGATAAGAGGCAAATGATCATCCTAGCTACCCTTAACGTCTAATACACAAGCTCGTAGCATATCTTCAAGTGTTTGAATGGTACATTCTGCTTGTCCATCAGGGTGAAAAGCTGTACTCAGATTCACTTGTGTTCCCGAATTCCTCTGAAAAGACTTCCAAAAATTTGTAGTAAATTGGGCTCCCCAATCTGATATAATAGAGATTGGCACTCCGTGTAGTCGAACTATCTTTTTAATGTACAATTTTGCATACTCTTCAACCGTGTAAGTGGTCTTTACTGGTAGGAAGTGTGCGGATTTGGTAAGCCTATCAACTATCACCCATATGGAAACTTTCGAGATGTACGAGGCAAACCAGTGACAAAATCCATGTTGATCATGTCCCACTTCCAGATTGGAAGCTCTATGCATTGCATATAACCCCCGGGCTTCTGGTGCTCTAATTTAACTCTTTGACAATTTGGACATTCGGCTACAAATTTTGCAATGTTCTTCTTCATGTCACTCCACCAATATATTTCTTTCAAATCTTGATACATCTTAGTTGACCCTGGATGAATGGAATACCTCGAACGATGTACCTCTGTCATAATCCTCTTTCTTAGCCCGTCTACATTAAGCACACATAATCTATTTTTGCACTGAAGTACTCCTTCTCGCGTAAGCTCAAATGCCTTAGTCTACCATATTGTACATTCTCCTTAAGCTGTAATAAAATTGGATCTACATATTGCTTCTCTTTTACTTCAGCTACTAATGAAGATTCTGCTGCATCATGCACAATAAGCCCCTCATCTGGAGTTTCAAGAAGGCGAACCCCCAAATTAGCTAGTTGGTGGAGATCTTTAATCATCCCTTTTATTTCTATAGATGCTATCATAGCCTTACGACTTAGTGAATCAGCTACCACATTTGCTTTCCCTGAATGATACAAGATATCAACATCATAGTCTTTTAATAGTTCAAGCCACCTCCGTTGCCTCAAATTTAGATCCTTCTGGCTAAAGATATATTGCAAACTCTTATGATCAGTATATATGTCAACATGAATCCCATACAAGTAGTGGCGCCATATCTTTAAAGCAAATATAACTGCTGCTAGCTCGAGATCGTGCATAGGATAGTTTTTCTCATATGGCTGCAATTGTCTGGAGGCATATGCTATTACTTTACCATGCTGCATCAATACATACCCTAAGCCAATTATTGAAGCATCACAATACACTGCATACTCTTCTGTGCCTTCTGGAAGTACCAATATGGGTGTAGAAGTCAACTTATTCTTCAGATCTTGGAAACTCCTTTCACAGGCATCATTCCATTGAAACTTGGATGCCTTGTGTGTTAGCTTTGTTAAAGGTGCAGAAATTGAAGAAAAACCTTCAACAAACCTTCTATAATAACCTGCCAACCCAAGAAAACTACGAATCTCTATAGGAATCATGGGCCTTGGCCAACTCTTCACGGCTTCTATCTTTTGAGTATCAACCTTTATTACTTCACTAGATACAATATGACCCAAGAATGCCACCGATTTTAACCAAAACTCATATTTAGAGAACTTTGCATATAGCTTGCGATCACGAAGAATCTGCAATACCTATCGTAAATGATTGGCATGGTCCTCTTCTGATCTGGAATAAACTAGAATATCATCTATAAAAACTATCACGAACACATCTAAGAATGACCTAAACACTCTATTCATCAAATCCATAAAAGATGCGGGTGCATTTGTTAGCCCAAATGTCATGACTAGGAACTCATAATGACCGTACCGTGTTTGGAAAGATGTCTTGGATATATCCTTCTCTTTGACCCTCACTTGGTGGTAACCTGACCTTAAATCAATCTTTGAGAAACACTTGGTGCCTTGTAACTGATCAAATAAATCATCAATTCTTGGGAGGGTATATTTATTTTTAATAGTCACCTTATTCAGTTGCTGGTAGTCAATACACATTCTTAATGAACCATCTTTCTTACGCACAAATAACACTGGTGCGCCCCAGGGGGACATACTAGGCCTTATGAATCCTTTCTCTAGAAAGTCTTTCAATTGCTCTTTCAATTCTCATAATTCTGCTGGGGCCATTCTATAAGGAGGAACTGAGATTGGTTGGGTGCCTGGAATCACATCAATACCAAACTCCACTTCTCGTTCAGGAGGCAAACCTGGAAGGTCTTCAGGAAATACATCAGGAAATTCATTTACCACTGGAATAGTTTGAAGAGTTGGTGGCTCCTCTTCTGTATCCTTCACTCTAACTAGATGATATATGTAACCTTTGGAAATCATTCTTTTTGCCTTAAAATAAGAAATAAATTTACCTCTTGGCGCACCAATATTACCTCTCCATTCAAGGACTGCCTCCTTTGGAAAATGGAAATACACCCTTTTAGTTCGGCAATCTACTGTGGAATAACAAGACGCCAACCATTCCATACCCATTATAACATCAAAATCTACCATTTCCATCTCAACAAGATCATCCATCGTATCTCGACCATAAATAGTTATAATACAATTTCGATAAACCCTTCTAGCTATAATGGATTCCCCAACAAGCATAGACACTTCCAATGGATTAGCTAGTAATTCTGGTGTTTTTTTTAACTTTCCAGCAACCAATGGAGTGACATATGATAAGGTAGAACCGGGATCAATTAATGCATATACGTCAAGTGAAAAGATAGACAATGTACCTGTAACCACATCTGGAGAAGCCTCTAAATTTTGTCGATCCGCTAGAGCATACGTATGATTTTGAACTCCACTAGAACTAGTTGCTCCTTTATCACCCCTAACACGACCCATAGGTTGTACACCCCTACCTGAATAAGGTACCGATGATGATGATGCAACGGCTGATCCAGTAGGTTGTGCCATACCATCTATGCCCCTTTGTGTGCATTCTCTCATCATATGCCCCGACATACCACACCAAAAAAAAACATTTGTCCCGAACCGACATGCACCTAAATTAAGCTTTCCACATTATTTGCATGACTATCAAGGAGATCTTAATTGTCTCATACTTCCTTGCCCTTGATACCCCACTGTTCGTGAACTCTGACTCTCACTTCTTTGCCCAAATTGATTACCTTTGGACCCTTGAAACTGTGGTGGAGCACTAGCTTCAGAATAAGAAGATAAAGGCCTAGGTGGTCTATTAGAAAATCGAGGCCTAAAATCTCTTTGGGATGACATAAACTGCCCCGTAGATCTGTCCCTCTTGGAATATCCTCTTTCCAATTCTTGTGTTTTTCTCCTTTGCCTCTGATCCTCCATTTTTTGTCCAAAAGCTTGTATCCTTGCTATGTCCATGTCTTTGTTCAAAGTAGCAATAGTAAAATCTCTAACCAAATATGGATCTAACCTATCCACATATCGATGAACTCTATCATCCATAGTAGCTACAACATTAGGAGCATACCTAGACAAGGAGTTAAATCGGAGGCTGTACTCCCTCACGCTCATATTCCCCTGGCAAAGATTCAAGAACTAATCTGCACGGGCCTGTCGAATCTCGAATGGAAGGTAATGATCAAGAAATGCCTCTTTGAACTCTTTCCAAGTAGCTTAGGGTGCATCGATACCTCTAGATCATTTCCAATCTTCGTACCAAACTATAGCCTCCCCTTTGAATCTATATGCTGCTAACTCAACTGTCTCTTTACCTAATATATGCATAACATCTAGAGCCCTTTGGATTTGATCAATAAAGTCCTATGGGTCTTCATTAATATCTGATCCGGTGAAGGTAGGAGGATCCAACTTAAGAAAGTCTTGCATCCGAAGGCTAGTTTCCCTATCTGCACCAGTAGAACCTGTAGTAGGAATGGCTTGCCCTTGAGCTTTTCCATCAACTATACGATACAAAAGTTGCACCGCATTTCTAAGATCTTGATCAGTAGCATTAATAGGTGGATCTGATGATGTGGTTCTTCTCCTTCTTAGCTCTTCTGGAGTGGAAGAAGTTTATGATACATACTCAGCTTGAGCCTCACTTTGATAAGCTTGTAAAGGTGATGTCTTGCTAGTTCCTTCTCAGACAGACACATCTATTCGCTTTCCTATACTCTTACTCCTCGTAACCGGCATCCTTACTATAATAAGAGAAACAAAAAGATTCAATGGTTAAATATGACTTTATCTACAACATGGTCTCTATTGCATGTTCTAAGATATGAAGAAAAGAGACAATCCCTAAATGACCCATAGCCTCATGTTTATAGATGTGGTGTAGAACACACCCATAAACAAGACTACGTAGACACGGCTTTGCAGACTCCCTAGGATAACTCGCTCTGATACCACTTTTGTCACGCCTCAAATCCTATTGGGGCGGACATGCACCCGTAGCCGTGAAGGCCCGAGAGAACCAACCTATAACCTTGGAATTCACATGCATGCAACTATAATAGGCAAAGGTTTTTCCATATATGGATATAATTCCTTAATGAAAAAAAAATATAAACGACAAGCCCTAAAACTATATACATAATAACTTGGCCGATGGGGCCATAACATCTACAAGATAACAGGCTACCATGCTTAACATTACATTGGTCTACAAATCCTCTAGACGATACACAAAATTTAGCTAAGGTCAGGACAAACCCCCGCCATACTATTAACTTTTATACAATACCAAAAATATATGGAACCAACTCGGAAAGCACCGAAGCAAACTGGAGCTCACCAATAGCAGATGGATATCCTGGGCTCCTACTGAGGAGGCATATTTGCCGAAGCACCTGTTCCTGTAGCATGAAATATAAGTCCCCCCATAAGGGGAGTCAGTACGAAAAAAATGTACTGAGTATGCAAGGCGGAAAAGTAACAATACATGACATAAAGGCTAAATAAAATTATGGAACAAGTGTAAGAATAATTCTAGTAGACCACCTTTACATTTACTTGTGGAACAGGGTACATTACATTTCTTTCTTCCTTTTACCTTCTTACTTCATTATCTTTGTAATCCATATGATACAAATGACCAGCTGATCATTGGTAAATAATAAATCAGGATCGGCCCATGCTAGGCTTATGCCCCTTAGCTGCCACCTATATATAAAGTATCGGGATCTGCCCATTCTAGGATTATGCCCCTGAGCTTCCACCTACATATAAAGTATCGAAATCAGCCCATGCTAGGCTTATTCCCCTGAGCTTCCACCCGTTTTATAGATTTCCGTTACTTAGTTTAATTAGCCTTTTGAGATTGTTACTTCGGTGGTCATAACCTTATGGTACTCTTCGGTGGTCATAACCTTATGGTACCTTGAAACAATGATCGATCAATACGAGACATGTAAATAGGCAATCAATGCAATAACAATGAAGTAAGGAGTTGTTGGCACACTAATGAAGTGTTTAGGAGCTAAAAATAACACATGGGTCTTATTTGAGTAACCGGAGAAATTCTGAAATTTACTAGTGAAAATAGGCAAGTAGGATAGGTAGAAAGTATGTATCGAGGTGGTTTAACACATTACAGAGTTGGAATAATTTCATTAGTAACATGGGATATCATAGGTGCTATTATGTAGCATGTGTTTTTGGATGACCTTGGAAGCTTACTCGATGGAACAAATATCCGTTTTCACGCCAAGAGTGCAAAATAGAGTATACCTTACATACCTGGTTGTAAAACTCCAATACCATCCCAACTCGACTTCCCTCATTTTTAGATTACTTATCTACAATGAAAGATATGACAATCTAATATTAGCAACCAAACGTCACATTTTGGCTATTTAACTTCACCAAACTAGTGGCCGGGAAGTAAGCCCTTAATTTATCAACAAAGGGTTTCACTTTAACCCTATTATACTCCAATTACAGCCACATACCATACATATTCATATAATATCCCCCGACACAACCTCGGCTTCATTTCACCTTCCAATCAACACACACAAAACGAAATGAGCAATAGACATATACAATCATAAATTCAGTGGTGTATCACTACATCCATCTTCTATAATTCAATACAAACTAATCACACCTTTTCCCAATAGCAACCAGGCAACCCACAACACAAACACACAAAACAGTCCACAACAACACCCCAATCGTCCTTTAATAGCAACCCAATATGTGCAATCCTCTATCAACACATGTATATGGAAAAAGAACAAAAGTGGACAGCAACCATACCTTGATTTACTTGGTATTTTAGTGTCTTAATGTGTATTTCCTCAATAGATTAATCCCTTCACACATACATCAAAAGAGAAAAGAGAAATCACTTAATAACTACGAACAATGGACTGCCCAAACTTATAGAGAGGGCTGTCCGAAAATTAATCTTAAAGAACACATAATTTTCATGGCACAAGCTCATGAATTGTTCACTTACCTTTAGCTTGTAAGGAAGGTCAATCCCAAGAACCCTTGTGGAATTATAGGGTTGTTTCATAGCCAAGAGAGAACAAGAGAGAAAAACCTAGAAAGCTGGAAATTTTGTCTAAGTTGAAATGAGAAAAATTGCTGATTTCAATCCATAAATAGGAGCTGCTCTTGTACGAATTTATTGAATAATTTTGGGCCATATTTTTTCAAGTAATTGATGTATACACTTGCCCAATATATTGGGCCTTTGTGGATCAAAAACTATTGGGCCTTAGCTACCAATTTTTCCTCTTTTTTCTTCTCTTTAACTTGGTATTTGGCAGATTTGAGTATTGGGCCTCTTTTCTTCATTTTCTTTCTCTTTTACTTAATTTGGGATCAAATGAGCACATTAATATAAGGCCTAATCTGATACATGGTCTTGATCCCATTAACTTGGTCCAAATAGCTCAAGTAAGTGATCCACCTACTAGCTTAAGTAAGTCAAGAAAGCACCTTAACAAAATACTCAATTTTTAGTTCTTAACTCTTTAATCTAACTTAAAATTTTTATATACTTGGTCACATTAAACCACATGGGAAGTATTTAGAACTTCATCTACACCATAAAGATATATCAAGTTCCATATAAATAGAACAAATACACACAAAAATATGGGGTGTTACATAAACATCGCCTCTACTCTGGATACTCCCCCCACGACTTTCTTGCCTTACCTGTTTCACCTTTTGGATGACATATTTTTTAGGGATTTTTCTCCTTTTCCACTTTGCTAATAAATTTCTTAACATGCTATTTTTCGAATAATTCTACTATAAACTAACTAACATGAACTTATTTTATCATATCATGATTGTCAGGAATTTATGAATTTAGCTATTCATAATCGTAAATAAATATACCTGTTCTGGTAGGTTTGATAATTCTGGGCTTTGTTTATCCATAGCTTTTCCTTGGAAATATATCTGTTTTTTATTAAATATTCAAAAGTTTGTTTACATAGGAGGAGACTTGCTTTCAACACATGAAAGTCTTGCCTTTATCTTGCCGAATGACTTACATATTTATAAGAGAAAAAGAAACTATTCCTACTACTATTCCTAATTTACACGTTTTACATGTAAACTATTTTCTACTTTACACTTGTCCTATTTACAAAAGACTTTACAAAAAATCTTAAGACTATTCTACAAAAAGACAAAATTAATAAAGACTAAAGCTATACAATAGTGACACTTTGCCATACAAAAGTCAAAAAAGTTATCAAAAACTAGTAAATTCTATAATAACTTACATATCTAAAGTCAAGGAAACTATTCACATGTCATTTTCTTTCATAACTTTTACTATTTTGTCTTCTTTCTCTTCTATTAATGCTCCGTTGATTTTTATCTTCTAGCTTGCGTCCTTATCTTCTTGGTTGATTTTTTCTTTTATTCTAGCCGGACTTTCGGGATAATATTATCTTCTCCATTACATCTCGAACATTGATGGTCTGGATATTTGTGTTCAATTATCTTGCAATATCTTGTTAATAATCCGTCTGAAATAAATTCCTTCCTAATTGCTCTTGCAGTAGACTATTTTTCTGGGTTAAGTAACGTCATTATCCATTGCCTAACATCTTCCATATCTATTTTTCGTAGTTCTCATGAATTTGAATAAATCATTTGACGTTCTCTTGAATAATAGCTCCATATTGGGTTTCCATTGATATAATTATTTGCTAATTCTTGAATAATTGTAGCTATTCCAATAAGTCATTTATTTGCATAAAAATCAGGTGTCTCGATTTTGGGTATCTCTGGCTGCTGAACAATATCTTCCGGTATAATTATATCTCTGGTTAATCCTATTTTTACAATTTGTATAACTGGTTTGATCTCGTAGTATAATATCTCTGCTGGTGCAGTATAAAACTTTATATAAAATAGATTTCCTTTGGTTACTCTTTTATAGGTGGTGAATACTTTATGTAATTTTTCTATAGCTGTTAGTTCTTCTCTATCTTGGGTATATATGGTATTTAATAATCCACAGTCGAAAAAAGTTTTTACTAAGCTTGGGTTGGTTTTGGGTAGTGCGATTAGCTTGTTGTAACCTTGTAATTTTTGGGTTATATAGTTTGTGTTTGGTTCTTGGATATTTGTAACTCTGGGGTTAAGGTTTAGAAAAGTTTTGTACTTTGTAGATTGATAAACGTTATGGGTTTTATGGAGTGTCCCAACGTCTCATTTTAGCTCTGGAATTTTATTGTCTTCCGATTGACATAGCTCTGCGCACTGTTGAGTTAACTGATTCATAGCTTTAGATTTCAATTTAACTTCATTAGTCTTTAGCTTTTCTATTTCATTACCCATACTGTCCACTTTCATTGAAAGCGTAGTTAGGGTTTTGAGTATTTTTTCTAAAGCATCATCTTCTATTATATCAGTCTGTATAGCTTTGTCTTGATATGTAATCTGCAATAACATTTTTGTTACTACTAATTACTTCAATTGTAAATGTAAAGTTTAATATATTCAATACTAGTCTCCGAATTTCTTTCGTTGTAACTGAATTTTGTATTTTCTTTGTTAACTACCAACGTACCTATGTATTATCTGTTCGTACAATAAATTTGTTGTATACAATATATGGCTCAAATGCTAATAAACATTTATATAATGAACATAATTTTTCTCTATTTATTTCCCATTTTATTTCTGTTTCATTAAACGTACCTGAGTAGTATCTACAATGATGTTCTAACTTTTCTTCTTCATATCTATATTTAAGTACTCCTCCATAACTATATTCACTAGCATCTGCTTCTACTATATATATAAATTTTTTGTTTTCATTTGGGAATTGTACTTTTGGTAATTCTTTACGAAATATTTTTATTTTCTGAACTTGTTTTTTATCTTCTTCGTTGTAATTATATTCTATATCCTTTTTAATTTTTTCTGTAAAGGCTTTAGGTTTTCTGCTAATTTTGGTATATATTCTCTTACTTGGTTTTACTAATCCTAAAAATGATTGTAATTTCTTTTTTACATCTAATTCTTCTTTTGAATTTATTATTTTTGTACTATATGCTGTTGTATTTTTCCTCCACTTTTATCTATTTGTATTCCTAAAAACTCTCTCTGTTTTTTCATTATTTTGGCTTTCTTTTCACTTAAACTTATTCCCGATTTTTCTATTATATCTGTAAATTGTTCTAATAATTTTAAATGTTCTTCTTTAGTTTTTGTATATAGTAGTATATAATCTTTGTATACTATACAATTAGGTAATTGTTTAAAATAACTATCCATAAAATGTTGGTATCTATCTGATGCATTTTTACATCCAAATGGTAATACGTTCCATTCATAAAATCCTTGTGGTACCGTAAATGCGGTTAATTCCATAGAATTTTAATCTAACTTAAAGTGGTAAAATCCAGATTTACTAAAATAATTATATCCTTGTATTTGTCTTATTTTTAGTATCTTATTTGGTATTGGATAATTAAATGTCATAGTTTTTGCATTTATGTTTCTATAATCAATAACAATTCTACTTTTTCCTCTTTTTTGTTCACTATGTTTATTTACTATAAATGCTGGATTATTGTGTTTACTATTGCTTTTTTGTATATGTAGACACCTAATTTCGTCCCTCCCCACTATCGTTTTTACCTATTGTTTACCTTATCCTACCGTGTACCCTCACCCGTGTGATAATCCCTCCACAAAATGACAAAAATAACAACCCCCTAACTAATTTTGTTTTATCCTAATATTCTAACAACCCACCCAATTAAAAAACAACACCTACCTACCCTATCCTAACAAACTCTACCCCACCTCACACCCTACCCCTACCCCACATGACCCCACCTACCTCACCACTACCCCACCCTCACCTCATATATACACACACAAAAAGAACACGGAAGGAGGCCATTTTTTTCTTGGAATCAAAAAAGAAAAAGCAGAACATTCCAATTTTCTTTTCTTCTTCACAGGAAACTCCACAGAATACACCATCACATGTACATAAACTATTCCATATACAAAATATCACAGACAGAATACTGAGGGCACACATATTCCTCACAATTTCTATTCCAGAGGAGGACCATTTTTCTATATTTGGAAGCGGATATAGAACACCGATACACAGCAGACCTCAGCATATACAAAGATGGTCACTCTCACATAAGCACACACATCATTCCTTTCACTGATTCTCGACTCACGCACAACACAGAGCTACACAAAAATATCCGCACACATACAGAATACAAGATTGAGAGAATAAAAGGGACTCCATTTTTATTTTCAGATCTTCTTCTACGCAAAAACACACAGGCACTCAAGAAGCTCACAACGCACATACACTATACACAGAGTAAGTAAGAAAATGAGAGTATGAAGCTCGTTTGATGGAATCCGACAATAGAATATGGTAAACAGTGAGAAATCCACCTTCTGTCTGATCTTTTTCGGCGATCTCGGAGCCGGCGTCCCGTCATTGGTTTTGGTCGAATCAGTCTCATAATTGCGGAAATCTCTTGATCTTTCTTTGATTTAGGGACATCTTGGTAAAAAAATGCAAGGTTTCACCGGAATCCGTCTTGTTTTTGTTGGTTTTTTTTTGCCCTTCGTACCTTACCGGAGTTCGGATTTGGACTGATCTTTAGTTCACTGTTAGATTTCGGGGCTTCGGGTTTGTCTATTTTCTTGATTCGTTCTTGATCTCGTGCTTTGGGGTTTTTCGTGATTAAATCGTGTCAACATTCGGAGTTTGGATTTTATGTTCGAGGTTTTTCTTCTTGGTTTGAATTCTGTTCGGATGGCGATGTCGGGACACTGATTTGGTGTGTTCGTCGTTGGGTTCCCTGATTCGAGGATTTTGGTCTCAGATTTCTTTATTATCGATAAGGATCAGTTTCATTGAGGTCCAACTCTACACTTTCTCTCATCTATTTTATTATTTGTGATGTTTCGTATTTTGAATTGGATATTCGTGTGTGGTTTGATCTTCGTTGGTGATGAATAACTGCTTGTATTGATTGGTTGTTGATTTCGTTGGTTACGATTGTGTGTGATGTGAATGATGAATATTGAGCTTATAGTGATTGTGGATTGTTGAAATAGTAATCGTGATTGTAGAATTTTTTGTGTTAAAATAAAATTGGGGGTAGGAATTAAAAATTGCTAAAATGAATGTTGATTAATTTTGATGCATGGATAATATTAAACATGATAGAATTGTGATATGTTGAACTTGGATAGGCAAATGTAGGCCGGGTAGTCAAATTTAGAAATAACCATTTATTGGAATAATTGAATATGTGCGTGAATGGTTCATTTTACTTTATCGTACGAAAAGCTTCAATTGTATAATTTGGCCGGGGAATGCCCCGAAGTATCTGTATATATTTGTTCACCGGGGAATGCCTCAAAGAATTTTGTACGCAAAGGATGCTCGTGATCAAGGCCCGAGGCATCGGGTGAAGCATAGTTTAGGATTAGCGTAGGTTTACTTTCAGTCCCTTTTTATTTCGGGTTGTAATAATTGGACTGGACTTTACATTTCGGATTATTTTTTTTTGTTTGATTATTTTGCGTGCTTTTTGTGCAGTTTATACATTTCTTAGTGCCAAAAATAGTCGATACACTCTATCAAGCGACCGTGGTTGAACCACGGGATCGAGGGGTGCCTAACACCTTCTCCTCGGTCAACAAATTTCCTTAGCCGTAATCTCTGTTCGCAAACCAGTTTAAAAGAGTCAAATGGTTTTGAAAAGGATTTTCCAATGGTGACTTAGTACACCAGATTATGCCAAGTGGCGACTCTGAGTAAAAAATATAAATAATCCTTTTTCGAAGAAAATTTTCATTTCTTGTCACTTAAATTATAAAACCCTTTTATATAAATCATTTGGAATACGTAAAAAAGGGATGTGACAGCTCTGGCGACTCTGCTGGGGAACTATTTCAGAATTCGAGCTTATTTTTGAGTCGTATCGGCTTTGTTTGGCATTACGAGTGTATAAACATTGTTTGTGATTATTGTTTGTGTTATTGTTTTCACTTTTGTGCGTTTTCTTGCTCTTTGTTTATAGTATTTATCCTACGTGTCACCGTTTTATATCTGTCATTATGAGTCTGCCCCCCGGCCTTCTTTCTGCAACAAGTCCGTAGTACACGTGTTGTACACGACCTCTAGTTGAGTCACCCTCATTTTAGGGGGGAGCCGTCGGTGTTATGGAGTAGGTGGAAAGCAAAGCAGCCACTATCGACCATACTCTCCCCCGAACAGCCTTGTTAATGAACCACAACGTAGGTCAGCCTTTAGGTCATGCTTATGTGCATCATGCGGAGACCTAGTGGGACCCACATGACCCTTTGTAGGAGACTCATCTCTAAAGCATCCCTACGTGCTAACTGTTGCATATTTGAGGGTAACGTGGTCATTTGACGGACTGATTTAAAAAAAAATAGAAAAAGTGAGTCGAAAAGAATGAATCAAAAGGAATGTCGTAGTATATTTTAGAATTCTTTATGGCTTTTGTTCTTCACGATCCAAAAACTCTAAAAAAGACTTCTTTACGTTTTGCATTTGTCTTCTTAAAATACCGTAAGCTCAAAAAAAAATGATGAAAAAAAGAAGAAAAAGGGGTTTTGTTTGCCTTTTCTACTTATTTGTCAAAAACAAAATACCAAAAAGATTTTTTTTTTCTCATAATTGGTGGTGTCAGTCTTAGTTGAAATGTCTAGTTGAAAATCCAAAAAGTTTTCATTCGTTTGTTTTTGGTTGTCTCTTAAGTTAGGGTCAATTTATTAGTTAATCGTTATTTGTCCAATCTGGATGAACTACGCATACCTGATTCCCTTCCCTCGGGTTGGGATACGTAGGCAACCCTCGGTGGGTCCGGTAATTCTTTGTGTTGGCCTTTGTCTTATTATTAGCCTAGGTCTCTCACCCCGTAATCTAGAGTTGTTTGCCAAGTAGACTGATTTAGCTCAGTACTTCCGTTCGGCAAATTGGAGTCAGGAATGTGGTCTTTCCCATCGACATGTGCTTGCGTCAAAAATCCCAAGGGTTGAGAATCTTCTACTCCTGTCGAATTTTTGAGATAACGTCTTGTGTGTTATTACAGGATGGATTTGTCGACCAGGTCTAGAGTTCTGATGGTTGTCAAGGTGCCCAAAAAGTTAATCAAGTGGTGGGAAATGTTTAACTATGTTGATCAGCAGAAACTGGTTAAAATATTAGGTGATCTTACGGAACTTCTGCATGTTACCCCTCGTCCAGATTTAATAGAGGCTTTGCTGACCTTTTGGGATCCAAGTAGTTTGGTGTTCAGGTTTGGGGAATGTGAAATGATTCTTACTTTGACAGAAATATCCGGTTTGTTGCATTTGCCCTATATCGAGATGGATATGATCAGAGCACGAAATCATACTAGCGTGAGATTTTTGCAGTCTTGTGGTTTAAAAGTAAGGGTATGCATTTGGGTTGTTTAAGTGATTCGTGGGTTTCTTTAGATTTTTTTGTTCGCTAGATTCGGGCCTTCGGAAGGTTTTGATTGCTTTTGGGATGAATTTCATATAACTAAGGAGAAGTGGGAGAGAAAGCGTCTTGAAGTCTTCACCCTCGCTTTGCTAGGTATTTTAGTGTTTCCACTAGAAGAAAGACGTATTAATACCCGTTTGCAATCTGTGGTGATGGCTCTATTTCATAAGGATCAAAATGACAAGGGCATTAATCAAAAGGGCAGGTTCACTCTCATACCCATGATCTTAACAGAAATATATAAGGCTTTAACCGAAGTGAAGGGGGGAATGAGATTTTTTGAGGGCAGTAACCTGATATTGCAGTTATGGATGATGGAGCATTTGCATGCACCTTCTTTAGTTAGACCAGACGTGGTAGATCGTTGTATTCCCAATCAAGTGAAAGCCATGGACCTCAGGTTGCGTTTGGATAAATTCTCGCTACCTGTGGGAGTCGACGCTTGGATTGAATTTCTGGAGTCAAGAACCGGGGATAACATTTTGTGGACTTGTCTATGGCTTCGACCAAAGATAATCTTGTTTGGTTGTCAAATGCAGATCCTTCTAGTTATGTTAGGGCTTAATTGCACTAGACCATACAGTCCTTCTAGGGTAATGCGCCAGTTGGGTAGGCCGCAGGACGTGCCACCAGTAGTGGATCTTTTAAAGGATGTAGAGTACTTCAAGGACCAAGCCTTGGGTGAAAGCAAATACGAGCAATTTTGGAAGCATGCAACAAAGCTAGATGTGGACATTCTCAAAGAAAGTTTGGATAATCCCGGGTACACTCAGGGATATGGGGTCTGGTTTCAATTTGTCCCTCGAGGTATCAGTCAACCCTTACCAACGCATCTTAAAGGGAGAATACAGGAGGAATGCATAGTAGACGACCATCAGGATGAAAGTGTAGGGTCCAAAGTGGAAACACTGAGAGTTCAGTTAGCAGATTTGTTCATGACGATAGAAAGGTGTCAGAATAATCTTTCCAAGTGCACTCCTCATGAGGCAGGAATACGGGCCCGAAACTTCTTCCCTAATATCAGGGTGTCTTTACAGGATATGCTACAAATTTTGAATGGGAGAAAGAGAACTTCACAGGCAGGTCCATCTCAGCCAGGGCCATCACGCAGAGCACCAGTCTGAAAGAGCATTTCTTATCTTTATTCAGTTTGGAGTCTTTTATGTTTCTGTCGTTGTAGGTTGGTGTCTGTGTTAAGTCGGAGTCAAGTTGTTTTTGATATTCAGGTCTTTATTGCACGCATGTCGTTAGGGGTTTAGAATGTTGTTTTGTATTTGTTGTTTAGTTTTAAAGTGGTCCTAAATTCATTGTATGTTCTGCTGTCTGTCATCGAAATGTTAGGATGTTACATCTTTCTTTTGTTTACTTGTTTTCATTATTCGTGAAAAAAACATCAATTGAGTGATGTTTATGCATATGCTTCCCGAACTATGCAAGATCTGATTCATGTACAACATGATACGTAGGCAACCTACTTTTGGGTTCGATCTAATCATTTTGTTTCGTTGTTTTTCATTATTTTTCCTCTTTTAAAGAAAAATAGAATCCATAAAGAATGATAAAATAAAGGTAGATAATGAGAGAAGTGGAAAGAACAGAGATGGATACGAAAAAAAAGAGTGTAGATAAAAATCGGAATGATGTTGAAATGACCTCGCTACCCTCAAAAGCTGGTAGAAATGAACATGAATTTAGGACAATTTTACCAATGTGATTCCCATGCTTGTTGTGTGCCCTAATCCTAACGGATGTCTTCTTTGATGAGCATGTTCTTTCAGATAACAGTGGTAGGTTTGCAGCATTCTAGCTAGTCACCCATACTTCACAAGATCCAAAGCAAAGCTCGCCATGGCTAGCAGGGAAATTGAAAATTCGCTCATTGACCTGGATCAGGATCACAGGGAAGAAAGTTCAGAAAACAATGATGAGGTAGTAAGGCTCAGGCAACAATTGATAGATTTGCACCGGGCATGGGCCAGTGGAATTCCTCCTCCTCCGCTCCCTGAAGGTCTTGGGAATATCTCTAATTGTCCACCGCTCTCTCTTGCGCAATTCTCTGCTCCTGCTGAGTCACCTGAGC
The DNA here is from genome assembly GCA_030864215.1 of Capsicum pubescens. NCBI lineage: Eukaryota > Viridiplantae > Streptophyta > Magnoliopsida > Solanales > Solanaceae > Capsicum > Capsicum pubescens. The sequence goes on along the minus strand of CM061548.1, from coordinate 109,627,766 downwards.
ATGCTCCAGGATTCACTCTGCTACATTATTATACTGGTAATTCTAGTGTGCCCTTGGCAGCTCCCCAATCAAGACCCGCTGCTCAGCCGGCGCCACCGATCACACCGGTATTCGTGGCTCCGCCACCACCTGAAGCTCCCGCATATGCTGTGCGTCCGACAATGGGGCTTCCTCGGTCTGCCAGTGAGCTAGTATTGAAGGTTCCAGATAGTCAGTATTATGCCCCGGAGCCGACTTTGAGAATGAATGAACCGTATGGGTACACTCAGCCACCTGCATTTCCATTTGATTCAGAGAAACCTGTCGCAATAGAGGAACAGGAAGTCATAGCACGGAAGTTGAAAAGTTTAGAACAGGCCATGAGAAATTTGCAGGGAATTGGAGGTTATAAGAGTATTTCTTATAAAGATCTGTGCATGTTCCCAGACATCAACCTTTTCCTCGGTTTAAAAATGCCTAAGTTCGAGAAGTATGCAGAACACGGTGATCCCATGGCCCACTTGAGACGCTATTGCAACTAGTTGAGGGCTGCAAGAGGAAGGGAAGATCTGCTCATGGCTTTCTTTGGCGAGAGTCTTTCTGATCTAGCTTCAGAATGGTTTATCGATCAAGCTATCGACAAGTGGAACAGCTGGGACGACTTAGCTTCTGAGTTTGTGCAACATTTTCAGTATAACATCGACCTGATTTCGGATGAAAAATCTTTGGTCAACATGAAGAAGAAAAGCACTGAAGGTTTTAGGGAATACGCGATAAGGTGGCGTGAACAGGCCGCCAGGGTAAAGCCTTTGATGAAAGAAAGTAAGTTGGTAGAGGTTTTCATTCAGGCACAGGATGAGACTTATTTTCAACATTTACTCCCGGCAATGGGAAAGTCTTTTATTGAAGTCCTCAAAATGGGGGAGATGATAGAGGACGGAATCAAGACCGGACGAATAGTGAGTTTTGCCGCATTGAAAGCCACCACACAAGCGATTCAAGGTGGATCTGGCGCATTCGGTAGTAAAAAGAAGAAAGAGGACGTGGCGACTGTCGTAGCTGGAACCCATTCCTATCCTAAAAGACCACCTCGCCCCTATCCCCAATCCCAAGCCCAAGTCTACGACCAAGCTCCAGATATTCCTCTCCACCATTACTACCCTCTACACAACCCTTTATATTCCATTCCACCACCCCCGTACCCAGTATATAGCATGCAGCCATATGCCCAAACCCCTTTTTACCCGCAGTGGCACGCGCAAGCTACACAAAATCACCCATTCACTCCACCGAATTACCAAAACCCCTCCAGACCCAGTTTTCAACCTAGGCCCGAGTATAAGAAAGAAAAGGCGGTCAAAACTCAATTCACACCTCTTGGGAAGTCATATGCTAGCCTGTTTGATAGGTTGAGAAAGTTGAAGGTCTTAAGCCCAATTCAAGGAAGGCTTTCAAATCCACCGCCGAGGAATCTCGATTATTCTTTAAGGTGTACGTACTGTTCTGACATGCCAGACCATGATATCGAGAAATGATGTCATTTTAAGAGAGTTGTCCAAGATTTGATTGACATAAATCAAATGCTGGTCCAGGCCCCGGAGGGTCCAAACATTAACCAGAATCCGCTGCCAACCCATGCTGAAGCCATTATGTTAGAATTGATATATGAGGGGAAAGAGTCTTCAAGGTGTTATAAGCCTATTGTCAAGATACAGACCATTGAGGAGAAATCGGTGAATGTAGCTGAGTCTTTGAAAGCAATGTCATTGAGCCAGGAGGGAATGAGAGAAGATAAAGCCCAGGAAAGCACAAAGAAACCCCTGATCACAGTACAAGGCGCCAGAAGGTATGTTGATTTAAGTCAGGATAAACCTAAGTTGACATTGGTAGGAGCTCTGAGTCAGCCCATCTTGACGGTGGAAGGAGCAATGGCAGCGCCTATTGTCCTCAAACCGATGACCCAACATCCGATAGTTGATACGAAAAAGGTTCCCTGGAATTATGGGCGGACTATGATGACCTATCACGGGAAAGAAGTAGTGGAAGATGTAGATGAGGTAAGGGGTGTGACTAGGTCAGGAAGATGCTTCGTGCCTGAAGGATTAAGAAAGTCCAAGCCAATGGTGAGTGGACCGTCATCCATCAAAAAGCCTATTACCGAAGAAGAAGCTGAAGAATTTTTGAAAAAGATAAAATTGCCAGAGTATTCAATAATAGACCAGTTGAAGAAAACCCCTGCTCAAATTTCCCTCTTATCTTTGTTTTTGCACTCCAAGGAGCATCGTGATATTTTACTGAAGGTATTAAATGAGGCTTATGTTCCTAGGAAGAGTACAGTAAATCAGCTTGAGAAATTGGTTGGAAAAATCTTTGAGGTTAATCGGATTAGCTTTTCAGATAACGAATTGCCTGTCGAAGGTACAGGGCATAACCGGGGCCTTTACATTACAGTGAAGTGCGACGAGTTCTATGTCACTCACGTTATGATTGATGGAGGTTCAGGTGCAAATATCTGCCCTATTTCTACTTTGAAAAAGTTGAATATCGGTGCTGAGAGGATCAGGCCCAACAATGTATATGTTAGGGCTTTCGATGGCGCAAAATCAAACTCCATTGGCGAAATAGAACTAATATTGATCATAGGTCCTGTCGAGTTCGCGAAAGAGTTTCAAGTATTGAATATAGACTCCTCTTACAATCTGTTGTTGGGAAGGCCGTGGATCCACAAGGCCAAGGCGATTGCATCTACACTGCACCAAATGATTAAGTTTGAGCATGACAGGCAAGAAGTGGTTATTCACGGTGAAGGAGATTTGTCCGCCTACGAAGATTCTCCCTTGTCTCTTATTGAAGCAAATAATGTAGACGAGACATTCATCTATCAAATTTTTGATACAGTGCCAGTGAATCGTATTCTTGAATGGCAGGTTATACCGGGACCACAATTGTCTTCCGCTTCTATCATGATGGTGAGTGAACTTTGGAAATATGGATTTGAGCCATGAAAGGGTTTGGGAGCGTCTCTGCACGGTATAGTTTGTCCCATATGTCCAAGTAAGAACGTGGGCACGTTTGGTCTGGGATTTGAGCCTACGACTGAAGATCTGAAGAAAGCCAAGGGAAGGAAAAAGGAAACATGGTCACTCCCTCGCCCAATGCCACTACAAAGTGAATCATTCGTTAAGAGAGGTGTCACGAAGCATGTGGAATTTGAAGTTGAATTGGTTGATGACTTCCAGAACCTTTTTATTAAAGTTGATATGGTCGAAGCAGGAAAAGGTACCAGTATGGCAGACGTGCAACTCATAGGTCCAGCTGTCCGGCTCAATAATTGGGAAGTCACTCCTCTCCCCGTCAGGAGGGAGTTTTGGTAGTTTATTTTGTTTTTCTTTCTGTTTATCTGAGTTATTTCAGGTTTGTAATTCGGATTTTAGTTTGTTTATGTTATGTTGGCATCTATGTTTAAACCCTTCTATCTTTTTATTTAATGAAATGCAATGTCCCTTTTGATTCGTGTCTAATATATTTTGTTTTTCTTTTCTTTTTTTATATACAGTTCTCTTTATGCTGATTCTAATGACATGACATGCATGCGGAATTTTCAGCCTGACCTTAAAATCCAAACTAATCGAGATGTAATTAAGCAGGATGGGGAATATGATGAAGAGGAAGCACTAGAAGAAATAAGCAAAGAGTTGGAACAGTTTGAAGACAAACCGAATCCTAATTTGAATGAGACTGAGCCAATAAATCTAGGGGATCAAGAAGATGTTAGGGAAACTAAAATTAGTGTACATTCTTTGCCACATCTAAAAGATAGAATGATTCAAGCATTAATTGATTATAAGGATGTTCTTGCATGGTCTTATGATGATATGCCTGGTTTAAGCACTGAATTAGTGGCTCACAAATTGCCAACTGATCCCACGTTCCCTCCCGTCAAACAGAAGTTGAGGAAGTTTAAAACTGATGTAAGTATTAAAATCAAAGAGGAAATCATGAAACCACTTGAATCCAAAGTAATTCGAGTGGCTCGTTATCCCATGTGGTTATCTAATGTTGTTCCCGTACCAAAGAAAGATGGCAAAATTCGAGTGTGTATTGATTACCGTGATTTGAACAGATCAAGTCCGAAAGATGATTTTCCACTTCCCAACATCCATATTTTGTTAGAAAACTGTGCTAAACACGAGGTTGCCTCTTTTGTGGATTGCTATGCTGGATATCACCAGATCATTATGGATGATGAAGATGCGGAGAAGACGTCTTTTATCACACCATAGGGGACCTATTGTTATCGAGTGATGCCGTCCGGTTTGAAGAATGCTGGAGAAACATACATGAGAGCCATGACCACTATGTTTCATGATATGATGCACAAGGAGATTGAGGTATACGTGGATGATGTGATTATTAAGTCAAAAAGTCTGGCCGACCATGTTAAAGATTTAAGAAAGTTCTTTGAAAGGCCTCCCAGGTATAATCTCAAACTCAACCCGGTAAAATGTGTATTTGGAGTTCCGTCTGGAAAGCTGTTGGGGTTTGTAGTCAGCCGTCGGGAGATTGAATTGGATCCCTCGAAAATCAAAGCCATTCAGGATTTGCCCCCGCCCAAGAATAGGACGGAGGTGATGAGTTTGCTTGGTAGACTGAACTATATTAGCAGGTTTATTGCTCAACTCACAACCACTTGTGAGCCCATATTCAAGTTGCTGAAAAAGAGTGCTGCGGTAAAATGGACTGAAGAATGTCAGGAAGCATTCGATCGAATCAAAAGATATTTGTCAAATCCGCCCGTGCTGGTACCCCCAGAGCCTGGTAGGCCTTTGATCTTATATTTATCAGTCATGGACAATTCTTTTGGTTGTGTCCTGGGTTAACATGATGTCACAGGAAAAAAAGAGCAGGCTATTTATTATCTTAGCAAGAAGTTCACCATATATGAGGCCAGGTATACTCTTCTTGAAAGGACGTGTTGTTCCCTAACTTGGGTAGCACAGAAGTTGAAGCATTATCTCTCATCCTATACTACTTATCTCATCTCCCGCATGAATCCTTTGAAGTATATCTTTCAGATGCCTATGCCGACAGGTCGATTGGCGAAGTGGCAAATATTGCTTACCGAGTTCGACATAGTATATGTGACTTGAACCGCCATGAATGCCCAAGCCTTGGAAGATCATCTTGCTGAGAATCCCATCGATGAAGAGTATGAGCCATTAAAGACATATTTTCCTGACGAAGAAGTATCGTGTGTCGATGAAGTCGTTATAGATGCTGATCCAGGTTGGAAGTTGTTCTTCGATGGAGCTGTCAATATGAAAGGAGTCGAAATAGGTGCGGTTCTTACCTCTAAATCGGGAAAACATTTCCCGGTAACAGCACAACTTCGATTCTACTGTACTAACAATATGGCAGAGTATGAAGCCTGCATTCTTGGTTTGAGGTTAGCTGTTGATATGGGAGTCCAAGAATTATTGGTGTTGGGAGATTCAGATTTGCTCATCCATCAAATTCGAGGCGAATGAGAGACACAAGATTTGAAGCTCATCCCGTATCGACAATGTTTGCAGGAGCTATGTCAATGATTTGTGTTAGTAAAATTTAGGCATATTCCAAGGATGCATAATGAAATTGCTGATGCTTTAGCCACTCTGTCTTCAATGCTCCAACATCCTGATAAATCCTACATCGATCCAGTGTATATACAAAGTCGTGATCAACATGCTTACTGTAGTGCAGTTAAAGAAGATCTCGATGGAGAACCCTGGTTCTTGGATATCAAGCGATACATTCAGTTAGGAGAATACCCAACATATGCCACCAACGATCAAAAGAGGACTATTAGGCGTTTGGCTAGTGGATTTTCTTAAGTGGGGGAATCTTATATAAGAGAACCCCAGATCTGGGACTTTTAAGGTGTGTAGATGCAAGAGAAGCCTCGACAATCATGGTTGAAATACACTCTGGAGTATGCGGGTTGCATATGAACGGTCATGTCTTGTCAAAGAAGATTCTTCGAGCAGGTTATTATTGGATTACTATGGAGAGGGATTCTATTCAATTTTTTTGAAAGTGTCATCAATGTCAGGTGCACGACGATCTGATACATTCTCCTCCTGTTGAGTTGCATGCAATGGCCGCTCCATGGCCGTTCGTGGCTTGGGGAATGGATGTGATTGGACCGATTGAGCCAAAGGCATCAAATGGACATAGATTCATTTTGGTAGCCATTGACTACTTCACAAAGTGGGTAGAAGCGGTAACCTTCAAGTCAGTGACAAAGAAGGCTGCGGTAGACTTTGGTCATGCCAATATCATTTGTAGATTTGGAATTCCAAAGATGATCATTACAGACAATGTTGCCAATCTCAATAGTCATTTGATGCAAGAAGTATGTCAACAGTTTAAGATTGCACATAGAAATTCTACTCCATATCACCCAAAGGCCAATGGTGCTGTAGAAGCCGCCAATAAGAATATAAAAAAGATACTGTAAAAAATGGTACAAGGGTCTAGACAGTGGCATGAAAAGTTGCCGTTTGCATTGCTAGGGTATCGTACCACTATTCGCACTTCAACAGGGGCAACTCCATATTTATTAGTGTATGGGAAAGAAGCAGTCATCCCTGCGGAAGTTGAAATTCCCTCTCTTCGAGTCATTGTAGAAGCAGAGATTGATGATAAAGAATGGGTAAAACCCCGAACATTTAAGTTTGATAGAGGAAAAAAGGCTAACATCTGTGTGTCATGGCCAGTTTTATCAGAGGAGGATGGCTCGAGCGTATAACAAAAAGGTCCGTCCCAGGAATTTTGAAGTTGGTCAGTTGGTATTAAGACGTATCCTTCCTCACTAGGTTGAAGCGAAAGGCAAGTTCTCCCCTAACTGGCAAGGTCCTCTCGTTGTAAAGAAAGTGTTGCCCAATGGAGCCTTATATTTGACAGATATGGAAGGCAAAATGGAAGAAATGGCTATCAATGCTGATGCGGTCAAAAGATATTATGTATGATATTTGATCCTTTGTTGATTTTATTGCATGTTTAGTACTTGCATTTTTTGAAGATTGATATGATGAAGACTTTTTATTCTTCTATCCAAACATTGTGTCATCCACTGTTTACCCGTTTGATCTTCGTTTCATTTTTCTTTCATATCCCTCTTTTGGAATCAAAATAGAGTCAAAGATAAATGTCAAGAAAATAAGAATAAAAGAAAGAGTTCAGAAATAAATGAAAAAAAATCAAATCAAAACAAAGAACAAGCTGATGGAACTACGTCCGACCTGATTCTCCTCTCTCGGGAGTGAGATACGTAGGCTGCCCTATTACGGGCTCGGTCCAACCAAATAAAGATTTAAGATTCACCCAGTCAACAAAACTGGGGCATGAGTTAATGTGTTGTTTGAGTCGATTCCAAAAGTTGTAAGTCCCACTCCCACTTCAAGTGTCGTTTGAACCCCTCGCCATCCTTTTCTAACCTTATCCAAAAGCCAAGTTACAACCAAAGAAAGTCCTTCAGATCAATTTTTGATAATGTTAAGGCTAAGAATACAATGGATATGATGATGCATTGTGAGGTACCACGTGTCTCCCTCAGCATAAGAAATCAGGAAAGAAATACAAAATGAGAGAGTCTTATTGGTGAAATCCCCATGGGCATCATAAGGCGATGGCGAGTTGAGAGAAATGAAAATGAGAGAGTCTTATTGGTGAAAACCCTTGCAGGCACCATAAGGCGATGGTGAGTGGAGAGAAATGAAAATGAGAGAGTCTTATTGGTGAAAACCCTCATGGGCACCGTAAGGCGATGGAGAGTTCAAGAGAAAAGTGAAAAGTGAAAAGAAAGAGATTTATTGGCGAAAGTCTTTTTAGGATGTCGTCAATCGAGTGAGGTATGAGTCCAATGGATTTGAAGAAGTGGCTCAGCGGCAAAAGGTACGAACTCAACAAAAAATAGGGAGTCTGGATAGGAAGATCAGGAAGCTCAATCCAAAATGCATGTCATACTCATTGGAGTTGGTTGTCGTATTAAGATAAGTTTTCTTTTTGAATATGGGACATTGCCCTTTTCTTTCATTTACATATTCAAGCTTTTTGTCTTTTTATGTCATTTATCAAAATAAAAGTCACCATCGTTTCTTTACATTTTTAAGTCAAGTCTGTGTCAAAACAAGCGAGAAAGGATTTCAAAATTTACTACCAGTCTTTCCAATTATATGAGGAAAATCCAAGGACCGACACATGAAAGAACTATGATCGTAATTCAACACGAAACAAAGGATGTGCTGTTGGATTCATGGAAGCATTCAGATTTGGGAAAAGGGTGCACCTCAGAGGCATGGTAAAATGGAAGCCCATTGTTCGAGTCAGAACTCACTTCCCTCAATCTGGATCCGGGTCGATGATGCGGTAAGACAGGGCAAGTGTTAGCAATTTGGAACAAAGATGAAAGGAACGAGTGCTGGGCAGATACCTGAGAAGCCAAAGGCTGCAAGCCACCACTAAGTTTTTAACTGATAAATTTTCTTTGTTGAAATAGGGGCAAATTCGCTTCACTTAATTCAGCTACAATTGGAAATGCACATCCGTGAGACTTTACTTTCAATTCAGGACCCTCCTGGAAAATGGGATCTTACTTTATGTTCAGGACCCTCCTGAAAAAATGGGATTTTACTTTATGTTCAGGATCCTCCTGAAAAATGGGAGTTTACTTTATGTTCAGGACCCTCCTGAAAAATGGGACTTTACTTTATGTTCAGGACCCTCCTGAAAAATGGGATTTACTTTCAATTCAGGACCCTCCTAAAAAATGGGATTTTACTTTCAGTCCAGGACCCTCCTAAAAAATGGCATTTTACTTTCAGTCCAGGACCCTCCTGAAGAATGGGATTTTACTTTATGTTCAGGACCCTATTGAAAAAATGGGATTTTACTTTCTGTTCAGGACCCTCCTGAAAAATGGGATTTTACTTTCTGTTCAGGACCCTCCTGAAAAATGGGATTTTACTTTCAATTCAGGACCCTCTCAAAAAATGGGACTTTACTTTCTGTTCAGGACCCTCCTGGAAAAAATGGGACAACGCTTTCAAAAATGAAATACTACTTTATTATAATTCCTGTTTGGGATAATTTTCGTTCTAGTTTTAATTTTGGGTTTCAGGAGCCCGACTGAAGAACAGGGCGATGAAATAGTAAGTCAGGAGCCCGCCTAGAGAATAGGGTGAAGAAACGAAAAGGCCAGCAACAAAGCAAAGCAATTGAAAGCCAAGCAACAAGTTGGAAGAAATTGCAAGTCAGGAGCCCGCCTGAAGAATAGGGTGATAAAAGTCGAGTCAAGAGCCAACAGAAGCTGTATAGATAGGATTTTTGTAGTTTCGTTTATGTTTTAACTTGTAATTTTCATTTTTTGATGTAATGACAGAGCCGCGGACCGGAACCTCGATGGAACCTCACTCGACTATCCAACTCGGTATAGTCCACTTCTCTTCCAATCCTTTGAAATACCCGTGACTTGATTCTCTCATAACTTGGGTAGGAAGGATGTCTTAAGTCAAGAACCGGTTGTCCTTCTTCCTTCTGTTTCTTTCTTTGAATAATGGTCGGGTCAAAATTTGGTCTCGCTGTCTACTTCTTTGCCTGAAAACACTTTGTGTTTACATTCAAAGGGGGCATGATGTAGACACTTAATTTCGTCCCTCCCCGATATCATTTTTACCTATTGTTTACCTTATCCTACCGTGTACCCTCACCCGTGTGATAATCCCTCCACAAAATGACAAAAATAACAACCCCCTAACTAATTTTGTTTTATCCTAATATTCTAACAACCCACCCAATTAAAAAACAACACCTACCTACCTTATCCTAACAAACTCTACCCCACTTCACACCTACCCCCTACCCTACGTGACCCACCTACCTCACCACTACCCCACCCTCACCTCATATATACACACACAAAAGGAACACGGAAGGAGGCCATTTTTTTCTTGGAATCAAAAAAGAAAAAGCAGAACATTCTAATTTTCTTTTCTTCTTCATAGGACACTCCACATAATACACCATCACATGTACATATACTATTCCATATACAAAATATTACAGACAGAATATTGAGGGTACACATATTCCTCACAATTTTTATTCCAGAGGAGGACCATTTTTCTATTTTTGGAAGCGGATATAGAACACCGATACACAGCAGACCTCAACATATACAAAGATGGTCACTCTCACATAAGCACACACATTATTCCTTTCACTGATTCTCGACTCATGTACAATACAGAGCTATACAAAAATATCCACACATATACAGAATACAAGATTGAGAGAACAAAAGGGACTCCATTTTTACTTTCGGATCTTCTTCTACGCAAAAACACACAAGCACTCAAGAAGCTCACAACACACACACACTATACATAAAGTAAGTAAGAAAATGAGAGTATGAAGATCGTTTGACGGAATTCGTCAACAGAATATGGTAAACGATGAGAAATCCACCTTCTGTCTGATCTTTTTCAGCGATCTCAGTGCCGGCATCTGCATCCCATCGTTGGTTTTGGTCGAATCAGTATCATAATTGCGGAAATCTCTTGATCTTCCTTTGATTTAGGGATATCTTAGTCGGAAAATGCAAGGTTTCACCAGAATTCGTCTTGTTTTTGTTGGTTTTTTTTTGCCCTTCGTACCTTATCGGAGTTCAAATTTGGACTGATCTTTAGTTCACTGTTAGATTTTGGGGCTTCGGGTTCGTCTATTTTTTTGATTTGTTATTGATCTCGTGCTTTGGTTTTTTTCGTGATTAAATCGTGTCAACATTCGGAGTTTGGATTTTATGTTCGAGGTTTTTCTTCTTGGTTTGAATTCTGTTCGGATGGTGATGTCGGGACACTGATTTGGTGTGTTCGTCGTTGGGTTCCCTGATTCAAGGATTTCGGTCTCGGATTTCTTTATTATCAACAAGGATCAGTTTCATTGAGGTCCAACTCTACACTTTCTCTCATCTATTATATTATTTGCGATGTTTCGTATTTTGAATTGGATATTCGTGTGTGGTTTGATCTTCGTTGGTGATGAATAACTGTTTGTATTGATTGGTTGTTGATTTCGTTGGTTACGATTGTGTGTGATGTGAATGATGAATATTGAGTTTATAGTGATTGTGGATTGTTGAAATAGTAATCATGATTGTAGAAATTTTTGTGTTAAAATAAAATTGGGGGTAGGAATTAAAAATTGCTAAAATGAATGTTGATTAATTTTGATGCATGGATAATGTTAAACACGATAGAATTGTGATATGTTGAACTTGGATAGGCAAATGTAGGCCGAGTAGTCAAATTTAGAAATAACGATTTATTGGAATATTTGAATATGTGCGTGAATGGTTCGTTTTACTTTATCGTACGAAAAGCTTCAATTGTATAATTTGGCCGGGGAATGCCCCGAAGTATCTGTATATATTTGTTCACCGGGGAATGTCCCGAAGAATTTTGTACGCAAAGGATGCTCGTGATCAAGGCCCGAGGCATCGGGTTAAGCATAGTATAGGATTAGCGTAGGTTTACTTTCAGTCCCTTTTTATTTCGGGTTGTAATAATTGGACTGGACTTTACATGTCGGATTGTTTTGTTTTGTTTGATTATTTTGCGTGCTTTTTGTGCAGTTTATACATTTCTTAGTGCCAAAAATAGTCGATACACTCTATCAAGCGACCGTGGTTGAACCACGGGATCGAGGGGTGCCTAACACCTTCCTCTCGGTCAACAGATTTCCTTAGCCGGAGTCTCTGTTCGCAAACCAGTTTAAAAGAATCAAATGGTTTTGAAAAGGATTTTCCAATGGTGACTTGGCACACCAGATTATGCCAAGTGGCGACTCTGAGTAAAAAATGTAAATAATCCTTTTCCGAAGAACATTTTCATTTCTTGTCACTTAAATAATAAAACCCTTTTATATAAATCATTTGAAATACGTAAAAAAGGGGTGTGACAGTATATACTATTTTTCTAATAATTCATCTATATGCATTTTAAATTCTTTTAAATCGTCAAAATTATATGTTAATGGTTTTTGAGTTATTATGCTATTTTTATCTATTAATTCAATTTTTATAGTAGTTTTGTGTTTTTCCCATCCTTTTAATGGATCTTCACTATTTAATTGTCTTAATTTTTTTCTGTATTATTTCTACCTTATCTATTGAAAATATAGTTATTTCTTTTTTATTTATCAAAAATACAACTAGTTCTACTGTGTCTTATGTATTTTTTTTATATTTTTCTAACTTTTATGTAATTTTTTCACTTCCTTCTATCCAATCAGTTTTCTTTCTTATTTTATTAAAACTCTTTTTGCCCTTACTTTTTGTTTACATGGTGTTGTAAACCACCAATCTGTTTTATTATTATATGTGGGTATAATTTATCTAAAAATGACATTCCTAAAAGCATATCTTTTGATGTTAGTTCATAATTATAGATTTCTTCTATTGTTATTATTTTATCTCATATCTGTATTTTTACATTTTTAGCTTTATATGTAATTAAGCTTCCTTCAATATTAAATCCTTTGACTACTATTGGTGTTTTTAATTTATCCCATTTACTTTCTGGTAAATAGTTGTATCTACATAAGTTTGCTTCTGCTTCTGTATCTATCATAGGTGTATAATACGTATTATAATATCCTTCTACTATTATTTTTACAAGTACATATATTTTCATATCATGTTAAAGCTCTTTTTATGAATAATTTCTCTTTATTATATGTTATAGATAATTGTGTGTGTTCTATATTGTATGGTTTTACTTGTTCTAACCATTTTATTCCTAATATTATGTCTGTTTTTTTGCATATCTTCCTTTATTTCAAATTCTATTTTTATTTTTTTAACTCCCATTATTATTTCCTTTTCAGCTATATCTTTAATGTTTATTAGACTCCTTGGTAGATCTAGGCATATATTACTATTAGATTTTATTTCTTCACTTTTTACTAGATATTTTGCTATATAATTTTCTTCTTGTCCTGTGTTTAAGAGTATTAAATATTATTTTTTATTTATTGTTCCTGTTATATAATATTGATTTGAATTAACTGTTGAAGTTGTTTCATAACTTGTTCTTTTTGATGAGTTTGATTATTCTGTTTTTCATGAGCTATTCTTTTTGTTGTGCTTATTCTATCATTTATTATTTCTAAATCTTCTTTTATATCTATGTCTTTGTAACTATAATCATTATTATCAATTGTTTTTACAAATTGTTCAAAAGGAATTTCTATTTGTATTTTATTAATTTTATTTTTTCCTGTTATTTTGTGTTTTGTTGTTAATACATATAGATTCTTACATCTTTCTGTAAATATTTTACTTCATGGGGTTAGTTCTATTCCTGATATTTTCCAATATAATACTAATGATTTATCTATATTTTTATCTTTTATTGCTACTGAATAATTCACACTTATTATAAATTTAAATTTTTGGTATATTAAATTTCCTTTTATGGCAGTTATTATACTTTTTTCTATAGGTTTTATAATTCTATCATTTGCTAAATATAATTCTATTGTTGTATCTATTCCTTCTCTAAAACATGCTTTTATTAATATCTCTGTTCCTCCAAGGTGTACATATTTTATCAGGTCTTTTCTTTTTATATCGTTTATATCTTTATTAATTATTCTTTTTGTTACTAGTGGTATACTAGCCCTTCCTTTTGCATATCTACAGTCTATTACATTTTCCTTTTGGCTTACTACGTCATATTCTTCCTTTTTTCTAATAAATATATTTTTTATTGTTGGTATTTTAAATATTTTTTCTACACTTAAGTCTAACTCTTTTTCTTTTATTTCGTCAAATATATTACTGTTAAATATTATTTTTTGATCTGTTCCTTCTTTATTTAAATATTCTTCCTTTGTTATTATTTTTATATCTTCTTCATTTATTTGGTTCATTTTTATATCTATTCAGTCATTTGATTCATCTAATTCACTATCTATTTCATTATCTATTTCATTTTTCAAAATTTCATACATACTATCTTCACTTTCTAATTCGTAATCTATATAATCTATTTGCATATATTCTGCATTTTCTATCTTTATTTCTGATATTTGTTTTTTTTTTGGATTTTTAGGCATTTTACAATCTCTAGGTAAATGTCCTAGTTTTCCACAATTATAACAAGTACATTCTTTTATAGATTTCTTTTTCCTATATGATCTTTTATGTTTATAATTTTTTACATAATATCTTTTTCTTGGTTTCTTATACTTATATTTTGATTTCTTGTATTTCTTATGTCTTTTTCTTTTCTTATAATATCCTTCTTCACATCCAAATTGAGGTGCTATTTTATCTTTGCAACATGCTAAATTTCTTATTAATGTTTTTTCCATTTTTATTTCTTCTCTATGTTTTTCACATAGATTTCTATACCATTGTTGTAAAAATTTTATTCTTGCTCCTAGGGTTTCTACTATTTTTGCTTCATCCCAACTCTTTATTATTTTTGAACTAAATGGTTCAGGTAATTTACTAAAATATAATCTTCTGATTTCTTTAATTTCTTCTATATTAAATGTTCCTTTATAATAATATTCTTTAAATGCGCGCGTATACTCATCTATATAACACATATTACATATTGCTAGTTTTAACATTAAATTTTTATTTATATCTTTTTCTTCATTTTGCACTTCTTCTTCTATTGTCATACTGCTAAATTCATCTCTTATAGCTATTTCATATTTTTTCAATATTTCTGTTGGTAGTATTTTAGTAGTTGTTGATGTTCCTTCTGTTTTATTATCAGATCTTAGTACTTTTTTACTTGCTTCGGCTAGGTTTAAAAACTATAATTTTACTGTTCCTATTAATGTCTTTTCTATATATTCTGGTGTGTTTGTTGTATCTATTTTATTATCTAATAATTGTTTTGACATGTGTGCTACCCATAGTTGTATTTTTTTATTTGTGTCTATTACACAATCTAAATCTAAAAAGTTGTAATTAATTATTTATTTTGGTGTCCATTTATTATATTCATCCTTTGGGTTATATCTTTTAAACTTACTTTTGTAATTATATGTTGGTTTTCTTATTTCTGATGTACTAAGTATTATATTTTTATCTAGAGTATTTACTTCTGTATTTATTAGTTCTAGATTTTCTGTATTAATTACTTCTTGTTCTCCATGAATTTCTAGTTTTCCTATGTTTTCTAGAATTTCTGTATATGTTTCACTATCTTCCGAATCATAATTATCTGTTTCTTCAGCATCTATTGCATTTATTTCTAATTCATTGGTTTCTGGCTCTTTATTTTTTATTTCTAATTTTTCTTTAAATTGATTTATCTCGTTTAATAATTTTTGTTCTTTATCTTTTTCTTTTTTTTTTCTTTCTGTCTCTTTTCATATAAATCTTTTAGCATTTGTAGTTCTTTTTCTAATTCAGCAATCCTACTATTTTTAGTTTCTTCTATTTTTCGTATTTTTTCTGTGGTTTGTTGTTTTATTTTATCTATTTCCTTTTTTCTGTCTATCTCTTCGTTTTCTCTTTCTATTCTTACCATGACTGCCAACTTATCTTCTAATTTTAATTCTTCTTTTTCTAACATTAAATATAAATGTTCACCTATTTTCTTATATCTTCTTCCTAAATTAGAGAATACTATTTTTATTTTTAATCCTTCGTGATTTTCATATGTTTTATCATCTATTATAAATTCTTCTTTGTTCATTTTATTTAAACGTATATAGGTTATGTTGATATATATATTCTAGACTATCTATTGTTGATTCTAAATTTGATATTTCTTCTTTTAGTGCATTTATTGAATTTTTACTAACTCCAACAATTATGTTATACTGTAGTCTTTCTATCCTTATTTTTAATTCTTTACGTTTTTCAGATATTATTTGTTTTAATTCTTTATATTTTTGTAATTTCTGTAAGTTATTCATCTAAACAATATTTATAATATTTTGGTGGATATCTAAATCTAATTTTATCATAATTAATAAATTAATCAAATAAATCTAAATATATACTACTTTCGATAACTTTAAACAACATAGGCTTTGATACCAATTGTAGGGTGTGCGGATAACAGTTAATTCATATCCTTCAACTATTATTTTTACAAGTACATATATTTTCATATCATGTTAAAGCTCTTTTTATTAATAATTTCTCTTTATTATATGTTATAGATAATTGTGTGTGTTCTATATTGTATGGTTTTACTTGTTCTAACCATTTTATTCCTAATATTATGTCTGCCTTTTGGATATCTTCCTTTATTTCAAATTCTATTTTTATTTTTCTAACTCCCATTATTATTTCCTTTTTAGCTATATCTTTAATGTTTATTAGACTCCTTGGTAGATCTGGGAATATATTACTATTAGATTTTATTTCTTCACTTTTTACTAGATATTTTGCTATATAATTTTCTTCTTGTCCTGTGTTTAAGAGTATTAAATATTTTTTTTTTCATTTATTGTTCCTGTTATATAATATTGATTTGAATTAACTATTAAAGTTGTTTCATAACTTATTCTTTTTGATGAGCTTGATGATTCTGGTGATTTATTAATCTGATCTAGTTCACTACCAGAATTAGGTAGTTCAATATCATTTTCAGATGTAGAATCACAGTTATAATCAGATTTAGAACCAGAAGTATATAATAAATCATAGATTTGGTCATGCACTTCATCAGAAAGTCCTAAAGACTTGAGTTTTTGTAACTTACAGTTTGGAGCTATATGACCATATTGGTTGCACCTATAGATGAATTTCAACAACTGATGTTGAAACTTGACCACCGAGGAGAGCAAGTAATTCATGACATTGTGCGCTTCAAGTTTGGGTTAAACAAGGACATCTCCACTAGTATAACACTTCACAAATTAGACATCATAGAGGGCATCTTCAAAGGGGCTTTAGAGGTGGAGAGGGAGATCAAAGAGAACTCATTTGTGGCTGACCAACCCTAGATCCCCAAGGCTGTCCCAAAACAATCTCCAAGGTAATAAAGTAAATTTAATTCTACTTCCAATCCCAAGGGGTTTCAATGCTTTAAGTGTCAAGGGTGGGGGCACAAGTCTAGTGAGTGTCCAAACCGAAGGAATGCGATCCTAAGGGAGGGGAAGTTATACTACCTTGGAGAGAAGGTGGTGATTGATATGGCTAAGGTTGATAGAAAGCCTCAAGATGGAAAGCACGAACAAGTTGAGTTTCAAGTTGAGGAGGAAGAAGAAGATGCGTGGCCGTGTGAGGGGCCGTGTAAGATACCTCTCTAAAAGAGGTGAGGTCATGAATTTGTGGGAAAATTCCTCTCAAGATGGAGAGGATGATAAAAGTATAATCATGACCATGGACACTTTATGAGAATTTTTGAAGACCACCTAAAGAGTGCACAATCCCAAGTGTGAAGGAGGCCCAAAACCGGTTTTGAAGTGCACTCCACGGGGTGGCTTTGGAGCTTTTTAATGGAAGGGCTCTTCTATCTTTTGTCCACTACTTGTATTGTAATATAAATATAACATTGTAGGGTTTTATGTCTTTAGTTTATGCTAGATATTGTAAGAACACTCCTCTTAAAGAGAGAGAGACTCCAACCGAAACTAGGGCCTAACACAAAGGTGGAATCATTTGTGTGTGGTGCATTGCTTGATACGTTGATGCTTGCGAGGTGGACGCCCCTCTTATATTATTGTAAGAGTTAGGTGTGTGTTGTGTGTGGTGTTAAGGGTCCAAGAGTGGAATAGGCTCTTGGGTTCCTAAGATTACAACTACATTGTGTCTAACTATCTATCCTTGTTTCTTGTTTTCCGTTTAGGTTTTCCATGTTTTGTTGTTGAAACTATAGGTTCTTGTTGGTGTAACCTTGTTGTTCTTCATTATATTGTGTTAATATAGTTTGTTTGTTGGATGGCTTCATGTGTAAAACACTTGTTATTCTCCCTATTCTTGTTATAAGTAGCGAATCCGAGAGTGATCACCTAGATAGTCCACGGTTTCTCTTCTTGTGGACTGTTTTTGGTGTTTGTTTTGTTGTGTTCTTGGTCATCCTTGTATAAGAAGATTTGATTTTGTAGTCCACTACAAATATTTTGAGATGATTTTTCCTTTAGCAGGCATTAGTTTCTACCTTAGTTTTTCCTATTTGTATTATAGGCAATAAGTAGTGTTTTTACTGAGGTCTATTGAGCTGTAAATACTCTCTGAAATGTTTGTGTTTCATTATCTGTTAAAACCTTTTGGTCTATGTTCTAGCCTTAGCGTAGTGATGTATAGAATTCTATCTAGAAACTTTCATTTGCTTGTAAAGATAAATAACCGATTGTTTTTCCTCTGCTTCCTCCTCCATTTCCTTTACCTCCCTTTAAATAAATATTATCTTCTAATAGTTCTTTGTTTTTTCTATCTTTCCTCACTCAAATTCTTTTTCAAAGCATCAAATAGACATATATATATTAGAGTCCTCACTTGTAATACATTTTTAATTTTAGTATTCATATATTCGTATTGTTTTTTAGTAGAAGAGAGATTGTTATGTAATTTATTTTCTCTATAATGATGAGGTATCTGTTATTTTTGAAGATTTAATTTTGTAATTGATAATTATCAGTATTCCTATTATAGTATGAGTGAATTCTTTTAGCAAAAATTGAAAAAAAAAAGTAGGGATCTTCAAATAATATGCCATAATGTTAGAGTCCCACATCGGTAGATTAAAGGGTCCTTGGTCTCCTTATATGGTCGTGGGCAATCCTCGCCTCATGAGATAGCTTTTGAGGTTGAGTTAGGCCCAAAGTCCATTTCTTTATCATGGTATCAGAGTCAGGCCCACCCAGTTCATTGTTTCCGATGTTGGTCCCCCCTGTCTTATATTGTCCACGCTTCAGATGTCTAGTCCTGGGCGTGCGGGGGGGTGTTGGAGTCCCACATCGGTAGGTTAAAGGGTCCTTGGTCTCCTTATATGGTCTTGGGCAATCCTCCCCTCATGAGCTAGCTTTTGAGGTTGAGTTAGGCCCAAGGTCCATTTCTTTATCACATAAACTTAATTAAGAAAAAAAGCAATCTTCTCAATAATAATTTAATTAATTAAATAAATGAAAGAAAAAAATTTATACCTTCTTTATTACGTAAATAACACTTTTTATGGATCAGAATAAAATAAAATAAAAAGTTAAAAAAGACAGTTATTATGTACACGAGATATTATTACTTCTAATATAGATTTCAATTTGAAAAAAAATATTTTTTTATAAAAGTAAAATTCGACGACAACCCTAAAATTTCAACTGAAAAAATTGAAATTCAAATATCCTTTTCAATTGCTCTTTATTGGAGAAAGAGCAATTTGATCATTTTCTTAAAAAATAATCACCTTGCACATACATTGTACCTATTTAACTAAAGTTTAGTTGTTCAGTTCTACAAGTCAGACATTACATCATCATTTTACATGCAACAATTCAATCAAGTTTGATGGGATAGACTCACCATACATATAAGTTTGAGCTTACATATTTTACAATCATTATATTTTAATACTTTACACTTCCTTGGTTTTAGAGAGGCTTAGAAATATGTGGATGTGGCATACTTCTAAGGCCTTCATTTCTATTTTTTTTCTCATTTTTTGACTTCTTTTGTATTTTTCCTTATTTTATGATTGAATAATTAATTATATTATATCCTATTTATTAAGTGTCATTAAATTCTTTAGTAGCCATATTAATTTATTTTTAATAAGTTATTATATTAATTATTAATTATTGCACATAGAATTGAAAAGCCATTCCAGTTGTGTTTTTTTTTTTTTTTTTTTTAATTTTTAATCTCTTTCAATTATCCGTCTATAAGTGTGTATAAACAAAGTAATGTGCCTTTGTTTTAATCTTTCTCTAATTATAAAATAATAACTGTGAAATATATTCATTAACTAAATTTTTTATAGCCGTGCGAAGCGCGGTTAATTTCACTAGTTAACTATACAACACAAAAATACAACATTAAATAGCTCAAATTCACAACATTCTAGTAGTGGCGTCAGCCACAAGAAGATCAAGGTCACCGTCTCGGATCTCATGAAGGTGTCCACCCGGGTTTTTAGTGCCACCAAATTTCTATCCAACTCGGCCGCATACCTTTCATTGTTACCCCTCACCTGCAGCGACTTCAACCTGTGCATTGGATCCATGACTCTCGGCATATCCGACCCAACACCAAATCCACCATTACTAGCTCCAATTGCCACTATCGCAATCAATACCTCCCACAATCTGAACGATTAGCCATGGATATCGCATTCGCGAGGGTCATAGATTCTACAAATTGCGGTAGGTATTGGTTGCAACACCAACTATTGGAACTAGTAGTGGTTAATTTGGTGTTGGCACGGGATATGACTATGGTCATGGATCCGTGCAAATAAATTTACTTCATATATTCAATTGAGCGTCAGACAATCTCCCGGTCGATCGATTGTGAATTACACAAACAAAATAAAGAAATAAAAGAAGGAGGTAATTTTGCTTAAGTATATGATAGAAAGAGAGGAGAGCACCTTTGGGTATTGAGATAAGTTGAAAAAATGAGGAGAAAATATGTCTATATTTATAGGATAAAATGTCCAACAATGTAGCAATCTATATTTAATTTCTTACTAATTATTTTATGGTAGTGGGAAAAGAATAAGGAGAAAAAATTATCAATTAAAAGATTGAAGATTTTTCTTTTTTTAGCAAATTTTTAAATAGTTCCAGAATAATACCCGCATATATAAAGAAAAATATGGTAAATAAAAAAGCTATAATATGAATTAAAAAAATTAATTTATTAATATGGGAAAAATTAGAAATGTAGTACCAAATCAAATAAAATAGTTAAAGAAGACAATTCAATGTAATATTTCAAATTGAATCCCATGGACTATATAATAACAATATCTGGAGTGTCATAATTATTTTATTTTTGAATTAGACTTTATGTCACAACTTAGAAGTCTAAAATAGTATAGCACTATCACTAAACTAATACTGACCTTCCATAAACTCATTTAATTAGAAAAGTATAATTGTTTAATCTCCAACTTCAAAACATTGACCTTTAGGATTTCAACATCATCTATTTAGGTAAGTTGTTATAAATACCTTAAAGACCATATTACGAAATTAGTATTTTTTTTTAAAAAAATTGATCAGATTATATCAATCAAGTTTCAATTATTTAATTATGAAGTCCTATCAGGCATCTATAAACATAAATCAAACACTCTTATTTTATATCTAGAAATAGATACACACACATTTATTCTACTTATTTCCTTTTTGTATACCAAAATATGACTAGAAAGGGGGTACGCCAGAGTTCAGACAATAAGAAATCTCAATGAGGGAAATAAAAAAAAATCGAGATAAAAG
Source organism: Capsicum pubescens (assembly GCA_030864215.1). NCBI lineage: Eukaryota > Viridiplantae > Streptophyta > Magnoliopsida > Solanales > Solanaceae > Capsicum > Capsicum pubescens. The sequence continues at coordinate 109,606,328 of CM061548.1, read as the reverse complement.
ATTAGTATTACTATGTAATAAACGACACCTCAGTGTGTAAGCTAGTTATTTCTAACAGAATCCTGTGGAATACTGGATAACGGTATTTGGAGTGTAATAATTATATGTTTTTTGAATGGTAACATATTAAAATCTATACCCTATTGCACTTTATGTAACAACTTGAAAGTCTAAAATGGTACCAATAACTAAACTAATAATTGTACATTCTGGACTAAAACAAACTCCACGAGCTTATAGTCGCATTGAGACTTATTTCTCAAAATGGGTTTGCAAAAAGTATCCATATGAGCATATAGTTTTTGTGAAAATTGGAGAGAATGGGAGATTGGAAAAATTCTCATGCGTGCTTATGTGTTAACGATCTTATATTCATAAGGATTAGAAATGAATGTTTGCTGAATTCAAGAAGTTTTATGATAATGAATTTGAGATGTCTGATCTTGAGAAGATGTATTATTTTCTTGATTTAAAAGCATGTTCGAGAAATTTTAAACAGGTTTAAGATGCAGGAACAAAACAAAGTTGGGAGAGGAAAAAAGGTGGATAGCGCGTTTTAAAGTATCTAACAGCTACAAGTTCAGACATCATGTATTGTTGATCTTTAAGAAGATAAATGGTGTGCCTAACTGAAATGCATATCTTAGCTGTGAAGAGAATTTGGAACTTTCTATATGAACGGAAAAATGTCAGATTTGGCTGACTTTTACTAACATATATTATCTTCTTAACGTATAGGTGACAAAATTTGTAAGAGAAGCATTATTGAATATTTTCTTAAAAATAATCTTATTAATAATATTTCGCAAATCTAAATTTGACTAGTAATGTATTGAAACTTCAGTTCTTCTAATCTTAGTTCATTGAAAATGTCTTCAATCTTTAAGATTTGGCCACTTGTAACCATTAAAAAAGGTTGTAAGAGTTCAACATTAAATCAAAATGCACTCACAAATATAAAGAGAAGTTTCTATTTCATAACAAAGGGCCCAAAGGGACCGAAATACTTGAAACAAAAAAACAAAGAAAGGGAATGGGCTTCCCGCACAAGAAAGCCTCAAAAAGTGAACTAGCAATGATAAGAGGGGCTCGAAGGCCCAAAAGTCCTTGAAAACATAACTGCAAGGCATCAGGATAGAGGGGGTGCATCTGAGACATCTTTGCTCTTATCATCTGATAGACCCATAGAGTCATCATCGCTCCCGGAGTCATTTTTGGATAGAGCCTGCTCCAGGGCTTCTCTCGCAGCACTAGCAGCAGCTTCAACTTCGGTGACAGCCCTGCGAAGATCAAGGTTACTGTTTTGGATCTCATGAAGGGTGTCCACCCGGGTCTGTAGGGCCACCCAATTACTTTCCAAATCATCCACATCCCTATCATTTTTTCGCCTCACCCGCAATGCATTCAGCCTGGCCTGAAGTCGCTCTTTGTCCATCTCATTTTTAGCACACAACTCGGCCAAATCAGCCTCTAGGTTGGCCACCGTTTATTGCAAGGTATGTTACTTAGAGTAAAGGTGTGCACATGCGTTCTCCATTGAAGAGACCTTACCATGTAACTCCATTTTCCTTTTGACCAGGATGTTTTTCATGGCTTGCAACTTCTCATTGTCAGCCTGGAGCCCTGTATATTTTGACTGGAGCTCACTTGCCTCGGCTTATAGCACATCCACTGCGAATTTCAGATGCTCCACATTGCCAGACTAGGATAAAAGATTGTGAGTTTGATCGCTTGCTTTTTCCCTAGTAGTGGAAGCAAATTAGTGGGTCTGTAAGTTAATGCGGGAAAAAGGAAAAGTGGTTAGTAAAATTATCATGGAAACGTATTTAGATGATTAGTAGTACTTCTCTTACTTCGGCACCAGGTTTAGTAAGATCCGGAACCCTTCTCATTTTATTGGATCTGCATGTTGCAGAATGGGAAAGCTCACCCCTTCCACTTTCTAGAATGCCTGACATGATCTCAAAGTTGATCCCACATGTAGTAGTCAACCTCACAACGGGCTTTTCAACTGAAAAACCTACAAGGTTGATCCCACATGTAGTAGTCAACCTCACAACGGGCTTTTCAACTGAAAAACTTACAAGAATCATCAAAATTAAGAAAAGAAATCGAAAATATAAAACAAAACAATAAAGAAGCATTCGTTAAGACACTTACCGTTTCTCCCTGAACTTAAGTGCTCTTGTAGACATTTCCTCCAAAGGTTCGTTCATAGGGGATTTTCCACCTCCTCTTCTTCAGAAGGAGGCATTGGCGAGGCGCTGTTCGACAAGGATGTGGAAGAGGAATGTTAGGAAGAAGACATAGTTAGCCATAGATTAGTAAAATATTTCATTGCTAAATTCTTGTTGTATAATATCCACCTTGCTATTTTCTAGTAAAATGTTGTTGTGAGTTAAAACTTTGAACCTGATCGAATGAATGTAATAATTATTAGCTTTGTAATTATAGTTATTAATTTAGACAATAGAAAAGTATTTGAAAAGTATAATTTATATGCATTAATGGTAAAATAAAAGGATAAACAAATTACCAAAACAATTGCAATACCAAATTTGAATTATTTATAATCTATAAAATAAGAAAAATGGATACGGTTTCATAGACACCTTAAAACTCGCATTAGAACTTGTTAAAACTATCTAGGCATAAAAACAAGAGAAGGAAAGTGATGTTTGAATCATAAACTTTGACAAATAGTTAAAATTAAAGGAAATAAAAAGTACCTCTGCATACAACAAAGATTACGAAGGAGATGACCAGAGAAAAACAGAATCAAATTACTTTAGACGGGTAAGCTATCCTTTTTAGTTCATTCAAAAGATCATTAAAATATACAGTATGTAAAAGATTGAAAGCATTCTCTACTTTACTGTAGTTCTTACAATTATAAAAGTATATTTTTCCTATCAGATTATCGGAGGGTGAATTATAATGTGAGAAATTTGCTAGTATGGGTGAGAAGCGAAAGGGCATAAAAAGAGAAAAGTACCTTTGAGTCTTGAGATATGATGAAAAAAATAAGGAGCAAATATACCTATAATTATAGGGCTATGGAACCTTCGAAATAGCATCCTTATTTAATTTTTTACTTATTATTTTGAATGGTAACATATTAAATCTATACCATTTTTTTTGTTTGTTTTTCTTTTTTTACCATGAATTTTATGTAACAACTTATAAGTCTAACTAACCTTCCATAAACTTATTTAATTATGGAAGTATAATTATTTAGTCTCCAAATTCAAGATTGATTTTTAAGGTTTATGTACATCTATTTAGGTAAGTTATTATAAGTACCTTTATAATCATATTGTGCAATTAGCTTCATCTATTTAGGTAAGTTACTATAAATTTGGTCAGATTATTATCTAAATCGAATTTCAATTATTCAATTTTGTTGTCATAAAAGCTACACACTCTTAATTTATATCTAGAGATAGATACATACTCATATAATTCAACTCTTCTATTTATTGTGTTCCAAAATATGATTGGAAAGGATGTAATTCTACTTAAACTATGGTTTAAATCGTTTCACGTATGAAATTATGAGTAGGTCTAAAGAACAAATCCTAAGTGTGGGATGTTTAATGAATGTAAATTAAGGTCGAATGCTCTAACACAAGATTAAGTTGAAAGCTTCTCTACCGAACTAACTTTAAAACACAAAAATACAATATTAAATTGCTCATATCCACAATGACTTATCCAAGAAGAACAAAAAGGGATAAATAGAAGTCATATATCCCTAGATTTGGCTACAATTTCTAAATTTATGCGGCGCCTGTGGCATCACAACCATACCTTAATATTTATTTAAGGTGATTAAGGTAAGAGAGTGAAATTCTAGATGAAATTCTAGTTAAATATGAATCCAACCTTCAACTTATTTTAAATGATCAAGGAAAATATATTAGAAAATTAGAGCAATTAGTCGAGGAGAAGGAAATGGTATTAAACAAAACTCTAGTTCTTAAAATCTTAATTCATTTAACATCGCTTCAATCTTTAAGATTTGGCCACTTGTAACCATTAAAAATGGTTCTGCGAGCAATCATTCAATTAAAATGCAAACACAAATATAATTAAAGAGAAGTTTCCATGATACTCTACACGACCTAGTGTTCAGCTATTTTTATTTAACAGTTTCCTATGTATGAAGTAAGTTGCCTAACGTGTTCCAACAAATTGTTAGTAAAAACACAATATTTTTACATGAAAAACACTCGACTCATGAAAGGTGTAAAAAACTACGGCTTGTACCCTACAAGATTTATCCCCAATTTCACTAAATCGCAATGAGCCTTTCAACAAAAGATTATAAGTGTGTGTAACCCAAGGAATTATGAATTTTAATTCCTAAACAACTCAAAAACCTCCCAAGTTAAGTGTTCCCAAGTGTTCTAGTTATCCCAACTTGAAGACAACGATCTTTATTCAATTTATAACACACTAAAACTATGATTATTTCAACATAACAACACAATAAACAACTCCTAATACATGAATGCTAAAACTCTTAACACAATACTATATTAGAACCAGGCTCTTCAATGTGTTCCTTCAGAATTCATGAAGCACTTTGTAAAGTCAATCTGCCAATTGCTTTTTTTGCTATGTAAGTGCGTGAGTTACTCATCTTATATTTAACTACACCTCTTCAAAGAGTTGTTCTTCAAACCAAACTCCTCAGCACACAAACTTTCATTATAAAGAGTTCTACTTCTAGAGAAAGTCCTTCAACTCAAACTCTTGTGAAATGGGGAGTAAATATGTCTATACTTATAGGTCTTGAAACCTTCAAATGTGAAAAATGGTCAATAAAATATCACCCTTATTTATTTACTTTACTAATTATATCATGGCAATGGGAAAAGAATTAGGAGAAAAAAATTTAGTTTAAAAGATTGAGATAGTTTTTCTTTTTTTGTCAACTTCTTAAATAGTTCCAGATTACCCATAAAAGTAAAGAAAAATAAGTTAAATCAAGAATTATAATGTGAGTATAAAAAGGACTTTATCACTATAGGAAAAATTATAAATATATTTCAAATCAAATTTGGAATGCTATATGTAAGCACTATCTTGTGAGTTCTATTGTTCTTCTTCTTCACTTCTGTTAGAAAAATGCATAAGATCTACAATAGTTAAATTTTTATGTTATCTGTTAGAAGTTAATATTAGTCAGCAGTAAAATTAGTTTCTAATCCTTATCCTTATCTTTAGGAGTTGGTTATGTTTTCAGTTAGGACTGTAACCTATAAATAATTTTAATTCTGCAATAAAGCTGTAGTTTTTGCTTTCATCAATATCTCTCCGTTAAACTTATCAAACTCATGTTCCACTTGTTCATCAACATGTAAAATCAGTTTCTTATGTTCTTCACTCGTTGGAAACTAACAATTGGTATCAGAGCACTTATTTCTTGAGGGATCTGTGGGTGTTTCCATCTAAGTAATAACTGAAACAAGGCAAGTTTATGAAGCATAGAAGCAGAATCAAGTTTTTCAAGTATGGCACCACCTGTTTTTAATGGTGAAAACTATCAGATTTAGGATGTAAGGATGGAAACTTATCTAGATGCCATGGATATGTGGGAGGCAGTTGAAGAGGATTATGAAATTCCTCCATTTCCTGACAATCCATGGCCCAGATCAAGAACCATAAAGACAAGAAAACCAGAAAATCAAAGGCAAAAGCCTGTCTATTTTCAGCAGTATCTTCTTCAATTTTCACTCGAATTATGTCTCTAAAGTCAGCCAAAGACATATGGGATTATCTCAAGTCATAATATGAAGGGGATGAGAGGATCAGAGGTATGCAAGTTTTGAATCTTATAAGACATTTCGAGATGTAGAAGATGAAAGAAACTAAAACCATAAAAGATTACTCTGAAAGGCTCTTGAACATAGAAATTAGAGTAAGATTGCTTGGTTCCGTGTTTAATGATTCTCGTATTGTTGAAAAAATTCTGGTAACTGTGCCGGAAAGATTTGAAGCAACCATAACTACTTTGGAAAACACCAAGGATCTGTCCAAGATCACCTTTGCAGAGTTGTTGAATGCTTTGCAGGCTCAAGAACAATGAAAGGTCATGAGAGATGAAGGAAATACCGAGGGAGCATTGTTTGCCAAGCCTCAAGATGGAGTTAAAAATAAAAAGAAGAAGAACAAGAAGAATGATGAAAGCGCTCCAGTAGGTACTCCAACAGGAAAAATTGGAAACAAAAAGAAAAGTTTTCCTCCATGTAAGCATTGTAACAAGAAAGGCCATCCACCATACAAGTGTTGGAGAAGGCCTGACGCTAAGTGTAGTAAATGCAATCAACTTGGGCATGAAGCGGTCATTTGCAAGAACAAAAATCAGCAACAAGAAGCAGATGCTCAAATCGTGGATGGAGAGAAGGAAGATCAACTCTTTGTTGCTACATGTTTTTCAAGTAAATCATCAAGTGAGTGTTGGTTGATTGATAGTGGATGTACTAATCACATGACAAACGACAAGGATCTCTTCAAGGAATTGAAGCCTACGGCCATTACTAAAGTCAGAATAGGTAACAGTGAATATATTCCTGTACAAGGAAAAGGAACGGTTGCTATTCCAAGTCACTCAGGTATAAAAATAATTTCTGAAGTGCTTTATGTACCTGAAATAGATCAGAACTTGCTTAGTGTTGGTCAATTGATGGAAAACGACTTCAAATTAAATTTTAAAGATAAGCATTTCTTAATCAAGGATGCATCAGATCAAGAAATGTTTAAAGTAAGAATGAGAGGTAAAAGTTTCTCATTAGATCCATTTGAGGAGGAGCATGTGATTTTTTCAGCCGAAGAAAATGTTGCAGAAGTATGGCATAAGAGACTAGGACATTATCACAATAAAGGGTTGTTTAAAATGCAAAAGGCAGAAATAGTCGAGGACCTACCTGTCTTAGAAGTGAATTCTTCAAATTGCCTTGCTTTTCAATATGGGAAACAAAACAGACTTCCATTTCCAAAAACAACTTAGAGAGTGTCAAAGAAATTGCAACTAATTCATACCGATATAGCAGGACCTCAAAGGACTCCCTCACTAAAAGGTAGTCTTTACTACATTTTTGTTGATGATCTAACTCACATGTGTTGGATTTACTTTCTCAAGCGTAAGTCAGAGGCTGCTAATGTCTTTCGGAATTTCAAAGCAAAAGTTAAAAATGAAGCTGCTTGTAAAATTCAGTCCATACGAACAGATAATGGAAAGGAATACACTTCTCAACAATTCAACATTTTATGTGAGGAAGCAGGGATTCATCATCAACTTACTGCTCCATATACTCCTCAACAAAATGGAGTAAGTGAAAGAATAAACAGTTACATAATGGAGATGACCAGATGCATATTGCACGAGAAGAACTTGCCAAAGAAATTTTGGGCAGAAGCAGCAAATACATCAGTTTTTCTACAAAACAGGCTTCCCACAAAGACGGTGAGAGGTCGAACTCCTTTCGAAGCATGGTATGGGTTCAAACCATCATTAAACTTCCTTAAAGTGTTTGGTTGTGTCTGTTTTTCCTATGTTCCTCAAGTTAAACGAGACAAGCTAGATAAGAAATCTGTTCCAGGCATTTTTATTGGATACAGTGCAGTTTCAAAGGCGTATAAAGTCTTCCAACCGCAAACTGAAAATATAATCTTTAGTAGAGATGTGTATTTTATGGAGAATGAAGAATGGTGTTGGGAAGAATCAAAGAAACCTGTCCTAAACTCTTCGGTCTCAGCAGAAAAGTTTCCTGCCAAAGTTCCTGAAAAGCAAATATCACTCTCATCGCAAGATAAAGTGGTGGATCATTCACCGGTTAAAGGTACTCGACTACTCACTGATATATATCATAGATGTAATGTGTCAGTATGTGAACCTGCTGGGTATATTGAAGCCAAGAATGATGAAAATTGGGTGGCTGCAATGAAAGAGGAGTTGTTTATGATTGAGAAGAACATGACTTGGGAGCTTGTTGATCAACCTAAAGACATAAAAATAATTGGGTAGAAATGGGTCTTCAGAACAAAGTTAAATGCTGATGGTTCAGTCAACAAGCATAAATCAAGGCTTGTCGTTAAGGGATATGCTCAAATTTTTGGTGTGGATTACTTTGATACATTCGCACTAGTGGCTAGGCATTGACACGATCAGGTTACTTCTTTCTCTTGCAACACAATTGGGCTGGAAAGTGTATCAGATGGATGTCAAATCGGCATTTCTTAACGGTTTTCTCCAGGAAGAAATTTATGTTGAGCAACGCGAAGGCTTTGTGATGAAAGGAAAAGAGAACAAAGTTTACAGGCTAAGGAAGGTGCTTTATGGACTTAAACAGGCACCAAGGGCCTTGTATGGTCGAATAAATGATCATTTGGTTGGGTTAGGTTTTGAAAAGAGTCTATCAGAATCTACACTTTATGTTAAACATAATGGCATTGATATTCTTGTTGTGTCTATATATGTTGATGATGTACTAGTTACAGGGAGCAATACAAAGAATATTGAAGATTTCAAGCAAGAAATGATGCAAGCCTTCGAGATGACTGATCTTGGTCTAATGTCCTATTTTCTTGGAATGGAAATCAAACAGGGACAGAATGAAGTTTTCATTAGTTATAAGAAATATGCTAAAGAAATTCTGAAGAAGTTCAACATGGAAGATTGCAAGGAGATGAGTACTCCTATGAACCAAAAAGAGAAACTAAGCAAGAATGATGGAGCAGAGAAAGTGGAGGAAACGTATTTCAGAGGCTTAGTCGGTTGTTTGATGTATCTCATAGCTACAAGACCCAATATTTTGTATATTGTAAGAATTTTATCCAGGTTCATGCATTGTGCTAGTGAGATGCATCTAAAAGCAGCAAAAAGAGTAATCAGATATATCAAAGGAACCATTAATTATGGTGTCAAGTTTCAGAAAAATCCAAATCTGAAACTACTTGGATATTCTAATAGTGATTGGGCTGGATCAGTGGATGACATGAAGAGCACATCTGGATATTGCTTTAGTCTTGGCTCTGGAATATTTTCTTGGTGCTCAAAGAAGCAGGATATTATGGCTCAATCCACTGCAGAGGCAGAATTTATGGCTGCAACAACAGCAGCGAATCAAGCTCTGTGGATGGGGAAAGTATTTGCTGATTTGCATATGAATCAAACAAAAGTAACTGAAGTATTTGTGGACAACCAATCTACGATTGCAATTTCTCACAATCCTGTATTTCATGCCAAAACAAAACACTTCAACATCAAGCTTTTCTTCTTAAGGGAAGTTCAAAAGACTGGTGATGTGATTAGTCTCTATTGCAAAACCGAGGAGCAGCTGGATGATATCTTCACCAAGCCTTTACCGGGAAACAAATTTCAACTTCTCAGGAAAAAACTTGGAGTTTCCAGCTCTTAAAGCAAGGATGAGTGTTAGAAAAATTTATAAGAGCTGTAGCAGTTAAATTTTTATGTTATCTGTTAGAAGTTAATATTAGTCAGCAGTAAAATCAGTTTCTAATCCTTATCCTTATCTTTAGGAGTTGGTTATTTTTTCAGTTAGGACTGTAACCTATAAATAATTTTAATTCTGCAATAAAGCTGTAGTTTTTGCTTTCATCAATATCTCTCTGTTAAACTTATCAAACTTATGTTCCACTTGTTCATCAACATGTAAAATCAGTTTCTTATGTTCTTCACTTTCTGGAAACTAACAACTTCATATTAGGCTTGTTCGTGATAATTAATGATGAACTAACACGGTCTGATTTTTAGTGGCTTATATTATAGAGTTTTAATTTGAATTGCTCATTGAAGTTAGTGAAGTTTGTTTGAAAATACTATAATCCGTAGGTCGTGGTTGTTACTCTCTTGAACACAGGGTGATTTTCCTCAGTGGATTATGTGTTACTGTTGTTGATGTTCTAGATATTGTTACAGGAACCAGGTTCTTAGTTCGAGTAGTTGGTACAGATTTCTTTCACACGAATTTAATATAGGTTAAAGTTTGATCCCATACAGGATATTGAAATATAGGTTCTTATTACAAAAATGCTAGAGTTAAACCCCATGATAGATATTGAAATAAACTTGTTAATATACACCAATTTCTGCCAACTCCGCCGCATACCTGTCATTGTCACACCTCACCGGCAGCGCGTTCAGCCTGTGCACCGGATCCATAACCCTCATCATATCCGATCCAACACCAAATCCACCATTACTTTCTCCAATAGCCACTGTCGCAACCAATACCTCCCACTATTTAACAATCTATAAGCCATGGATATCGCATTCGCGAGGGTCATAGATTCTACAAATCGCAGTAGGTATTGGTTATAACACTGGCTATTGGTGCTAGTAATGATAATTATGGTGTTGGATGGGATATGACGAGGGTCATGAATCCGTGCAAATAAATTTGCTTCATATATTCAATTGAGCGACAGAAGATCTCCTGATCAGTCGACGATGAATTATATAAATAAAATGAAGAAATAAAAAAAGGAAGTAATTTTGCTAGAGTATATATATGTTAGAAAGAGAGAAGAACACCTTTGGGTGTTGAGATAAGTTGAAAAAACGAGGAGCAAATGTATCTATATTTATAGGAGAAAATGGTCAACAATGTAGCAATCCATATTTAATTTGTTGCTGATTATTTTATGGCATTGGGAAAAGAATAAGGAGAAAAAATATCAATTAAAAGATTAAGAATTTTTCCTTTTTAGCAATATTTTAAATAGTTCCAACATAATACCCATACATATTAAGGAAAATATGCTAAGTAAAACAAATATAATATGAATTAAAAAATTAATTTATTAATTAGGAAAAAATTATAAATGTATTACCAAATCAAGTAAAATAGTTAAAGAAGACAATTCAATGTAATATTTCAAATTGAATCCATGGACTATAGAATAACAATATTTGGAGTGTCATGATTATTTTATTTTTTAATGGTAACACATTAAAATATATGCCCTATTAGACTTGATGTCACAACTTAGAAGACTACTAGTAGCACTATCACTAAACTAATATTGACCTTCCATAAACTCATTTAATTATGGACGTATAATTGTTTAATCTCCAACTTCAAAACATTGATCTTTAAGATTTTAACATCTATTTAGGTAAGTTGTCATAAATACCTTAAAGACCATATTGCGCAATTATTTTTTTCTTCTTGTAAATTTGGTTAGATTATCTCAATCAACTTTCAATAAACCATGATATATATATTGTTCATAGTCATCATCCTCCAAAAGGCTATTTTGACTGCTTGAAGGCCTGCAAAATGTATACCCTTGATGATAACTCGAAGCACCTGAATTGTCATATATGTTCATTCAAATTTAACTATTTTTGAAATTTCTTGAAATCTATTTAGGTGTTTATAGTCATCCTCAAAAGGGTCATTTTGACTATTTTATGTGTTTTTTGAAAACTAAATTACCTTAATTAATTATACTTTATGGACGAAAACAAACTCTGCTAGGCTTATTTTTCTGAAAATTAATGGGTTTGCAAAAGTATCCATATGAGCATACAGTTCTTGTGAAAATTTCAAAGAATGGGAGATTGGGAAAATTCTCATTGCCTGCTTATATGTTAACGATCTTATATTCATGGGGAATAGTAATGCCACACTAAAATTGATAGAAAGTAAATCTGGAGTTTAATCATATAGTTCGATGATAGAAGCTATCAGATTTCTGGTTTAATGCCACACTAAAATGCTAGAGTTAAACCTCGGTGTTCTTCACATAGCAAGAAAAAAACACAATTGAATATTTTCTTAAAATACTATTATTAGTTATATTTCGCAAATCTAAATTGGACTAGTAATGTATTGAAACTTCAGTTCTTCTAATCTTAGTTCATTAAAAAACGTCTTCAATCTGTAAGATTTGGCCACATTAAAAATGTCTTAAATCTGTAACCATTAAAAAAGGTTCTGAGAGTTCAACATTAAATCAAAATGCAAACACAAATATAAAGAGAAGTCTTTATTTCATAACAAAGGGCCCAAAGGGACCGAAATACTTGCAACAAACAAACAAAGAAAAAAAAGATGTGCTCCACGGACAAGAAAGCCTCAGAAAGTAAACTAGCAAATGATAAGAGGGGCTCGAAGGCCCAAAAGTCCTTGAAAACATAACTGCAAGGCATCAGGATAGAGGGGGTGCATCTGAGGCATCTTCACTCTCATCGTCTGAAAGACCCAGAGGGTCATCACTCTCGGAGTCATTTTCGGATAGAGCCTGCTCCAGGGCTTCTCTTGCAGCATTAGCAGCAGCTTCAGCTTCGGTGACAGCCATAGGAAGATCAAGGTCTCCGTCTTGGATCTCAAGAAGGGTGTCCACCTGGGTCTATAGGGACACCCAACAACTGTCCAATTCATCCACATTCTTGTAATTTCTACGCCTCACCTGCAATGCATTCAGCCTGGCCTGAAGTTGCGCTCTATCCATCTCATTTTTAGCATGCAACTCAGCCAAATCAGCCTCTAGGTTGGCCACCCTTTTCTTCAAGGCATGGTTCCGAGAGTAAAGGTAAGAACATACATTCTCCCTTGAAGAGAGCTTACCATGTAGCTCCATTTTCCAGGTTTGCAGCTATTCATTCTCAGCCTAGAGCCCAGCATTTTTTGATCGGAGCTCACTTACCTCGGCCTAGAGCTCACCAACTTTGGATTTTAGATGCTCCACATCACCAGAGTGGTCCAGAAGCTTATGCGTATGATCACTTGCTTTTTCTCGGGTGGCGATCGTAAATTGGTGGGTCTATAAGTTAAATGCAGAAAAAAGGGAAAAAAGTTAGTAAAATTATCTCTAAAATGTATTTAGATGATTAGTAGTACCCGTCTTACTTGTTGGATAGAGGTGATCAGCTGAGTGAATAAACTTTTCAAGTCCTGTTCCTCTAACCTCGCCTTTTCCTCAGGGCCAAGGAAGGCCTCAAATAGTTTAGTTGCCATCGAGAAATCATTCAGAAGATCCACCCCTGGATGAATGTTTACCACAACCCAGCGACAAGGAGGATTCATATCACAACTAGGCATATTGGCAAGCTCCATCATCTCCTGGTCACTTGATGACACTCCAAATGTCTCAAGACCACCGGTTGGAACCCATGCACGAAAGGATGAAGGCTTAAGAACTGTCAGTGATTCAATTGTACCCCTTTGATGTCGGAGCAAACGGGAACTGATCACTTCGACGTCAGGTTTGGTAAGATCCGGAACCCTTCTCCTTTTTGTGGAGTCGGGTGTTGCATAATGGGAAAGCTCACGCCCAAAGTTGGCCCCATATGTAGTAGGAAACCTCGCAACAGGCTTTTCGATGGAAAAACCTGCAAGAATCTTAAAAATTAAGAAAAGGCATCGAAAATATAAAACAAAACAATAAATAAATTCCCTTTAAAGTGCTTACCGTGGTTTTTGTCCCTGGACTGGAGTGTTCTTGTAGACATTTCCTCCAAAGGTTCGTTCACAGGGGCTTTTCCACTTCGACGTTCCGGCAATGCAATTTCCTTTTCACCCCTCTCTTCTTCAGAAGGAGGCATCGGTGGGGGGCTGTACGACAAGGATGTGGAAGAGGGATGTTAGGAAGAAGACATATTTAGCCATAGATTAGTAAAATATTTTATTGCTAAATTGTTATAGTAAAATATCCACCTTGTTATTTTCTTGTAAAATGTTGTTTTGAGCTAAAACTTTGAACCTGACGAATGAATGTAATAATTATTAGCTTGTAATTATATTTATTAATTTAGACAAAATAGTAAAGTATTTGAAAAGTAATAATTTATATGCATTAATGGTAAGATAAAAGGATGAATAAATTATTAAAAGAGTTGTGATACCAAATTTGAATTATATATAATCTATAAAATAAGAAAAATGGACACAATTTCATAGACTCCTTAAGACTCGCTATAGAACTTGTTAAGAATATCTAGGTGTAAAAAATAAGAGAAGAAAAGTTATGCTTGAATCATAAACTTTGACAAATTGTTAAAATTAAAGAATACAAAAAATACCTCTACATACAACAAAAAATTTGAAGAAGATGACCAGAGAAAAAAAATCAAATTACCTTTAACGGATAAGCTATCTTTTTATTTCATTTAAAAGATCAATAAAATATACAGTATATGTAAAAGATTAAAACTCATTCTCTACTTCATTATACAAATATGATTTTCCTATCAGATTATCGGATGATGAATTATAATGTGAGAAATTTGCTAGTATGGGTGAGAAACGAAAGGGCATAAAAAGAGAAAAGTACCTCTAGGTCTTGAGATACAATGAAAAAAATAAGGAGCAAATACATCTGTATTTATAGGACTATGGAACCTTCAAAATAGCGTCCTTATTTAATTTTTGACTTACTATTTTGAATGGTAACATATTAAATCTATACCCTGGATTTATGTAACAACTTATAAGTCTAAGTAACCTTCCATAAACACTTATTGCTTAATTTATAAGCACTTGGTTTAAGATTTTAATCACTTGAACTAAAAAAATTATTTTTTTAATCCTATCCAAACGGGCTCTAAGTCTAACTAACCTTCCATAAACTTATTTAATTATGAAAGTATAATTATTTAGTCTCCCACTTCAAGATTGATTTTTAAGGTTTTACTGACATCTATTTAGGTAAGTTACTATAAGTAGCTTTATAATCAGATTGTGCAGTTAGTTTCATTTATTTTGGTAAGTTACTAGAGAAAATTGAAGGAAAGATGTCTTTTAAGTCTTGAATGAAGGATTGGTGACATTGACCAACAGATAGGGTCAAACATCATTAGCAAACTTGATAAAGTTAATTGTGGACTTGATTAATATTTTCAAAACTTTCTAATCTTTTTAAAAATACAAATCAACCCAACGCACACCCCTCTTCAATCCAAATCAACCACTCTCCCCTCTCTCTCGACAGCTTTTCTCAACTCTCTCCCAACCAACAGTTCAGCAAAATTTCTCCCTTCAACCCCCGAAAACTTCTACCTCCAGTGACAAATAGTTGGGCTTCGAGTTCCCCTCTTTCCTACCTTCAACCCCCGACGACTTCTACCTCCAGTGTTAAATAGTTGGGCTTCGAGTTTCCCTCTTCAATTCAATCAACCTGTCTCTCATCCCTCTCTCGACAACTTCTCTCAACTTTCTCCCAACCAAATATTCTGCAAATTTCTCATTTCAATCCTCTGCGACTTTAATGTCCAACTACAATAGTTGGGCTTCGAGTTCCTTTTTGACTTCAAAATTCAATCGACGTGACAGCCTTGCTCTCCGACAACAACAACTTTGAATTCTTCATCGTTCCTTTTCTTCTTTCACAGGTAAAAATTTATGGCCTTTTTAGTTTTGAAGAAAACGAGGAACTTGAGCCAACTTCTCTTATAGTATTGGTTAACAATTTTAATATTTGCTGCACTAATTTGAAATTTGGTCTAAATAAAATCCTAATTTTTGGTATTTCTTCTCTTCTCTTTTTGAAATGAATTATGATATTTTGTTGTTTGTTGTATTTTTTTGAAGTTTGATTTTTATTGTTTGTTTTTATAAAAACAAAACGACAATTTGGTTTGATTTGTTCTGTTCTTGTTCTTTGGAAAAATGGTGAAATTGTTATTTTTTGTTGAACAAAATCGTGCTACTGTTTTTTATTTCCTCCGACAGATTACCCATTTGGTGCAGCATATTAACCATCTGATGCAATAGAGGAACCATCAGATTACAATTTTGATGCAATAGATTCATAATTTGGTGCAATATATTAACCATCTAATGCACCAGAGGAACCATCAGATTACAATTCTGATGCAATAAATTAATAATCTGATGCAACAGATTAACTATCTGATGCAACAACTTTACCATATGTTGCAACAGATTAAGCATCGGATAAAAAATCTGATGCAACTAATTAACCATTTGGTGCAATAGAAGAACCTTCAGATTAATGATCTGATGCAATAGATGAACCTCCTGTTGGATAAAATCCGATCAACTCTTCCTACAGGAAATGTTCAAGACTTGAGTTTTCCAACTGATCATTCATCTGATGCGATAGACGACCCTATGTTGGAAGAAATCTAAGCAATATTGACCGTTGATAACTGTTCCAACAAATCACTCATGTATTTAAATAGATATGTGACCTGTTGCACAGATCATTCATCTTTCTCAACAGATAGGTGATATGTTTTGTATTGTCGCAACAAATTACTCAACCATTGGTATAGGTTAGTTAACTGCTCTGACAGATCACTCATATATTGCAACAGATGTGTGATCTGTTGCACAAAACATTCATCTTTCTCAATAGATGAGTGATATGTTTTGTATTATCGCAATAGATTATTTAACTGTTCCAACAGATCACTCATATGTTGCAATAGATGATGTCATAATAGTTGTATGATCTGTTGAACAAACCATTCATCTGTCTTAATAGATGAGTGATATGTTTTGTATTGTTGCAACCGATTACTCATCCGCTGCAATAGTTTGGTTATATGTTGTAATAGATATACTACCTGGTGCAACAGATTGGTGATCTGTTACAACTGTTATTTTACTGTTTTGCTTGTTTGATTTACTGTTATCCTTTTCTAATGATGCATTAATCAATAATAAAATATTATTTTATGTTTCTGTTAATTTTAGATAATATGGTTCCCAAAAGAACAGAAACTGAATCAAGTTCAAGTAAAGGAACAAGTGAAGCAGCTAGGCTACATCGACCACTCTATGAGCTTGCTTTATAAGCGTTATCTCAATCAGTAGTAGAATATGATGAACATGGGGAGGAGGGATATTTCAAAAGAGATGATGCAGATATTAATAGCCCTTCCACCGAAGAGCTAGTCAAAGCCTTCAGTATTGATCATTATCCTGTGAGAATGCAGTGCGATGGTGCTGCAAATTTAACGGGTGATTTTGTGGTTAAGTCATCCATGGGAAAATCTTTCGACGCCTTCAGAAAAATACTTCGAGAACAAAAATTGGATGCTTATTTCAGGGACAACTGCTTTGGGAAATATCTTTATTTGCCGAAGGACAACAATGCTCGTTTCCAAATGAAAATGGTATATGAACTTCTCAAGCGTAGGTTTATGTATGAAAACAAAGATAAGATGGATGAGGTGTGGATAAATTACTGTGGTATGCCTGTTTGTTTTGGTTGGAAGGAGTTTGCCATAGTTACTAGACTAAAATGTTATCCTCCTTCTCAAGTTATACCTATTCTAACCCAAAAAAAAGTACCCCGCACACCTAAAAAAGGCAAAGGCAAGTTATGTGATCGTGATGACCTGGTGTCCATTGTTGGTCCAAGCTTCAAAAACAAAAATTTGATAGAAGCATTGAAAGGTAAAGGACTTTCAAAGAAGCACAAGCAGTCATTGTGCTTGGTTTTGTTTGTACATAATATTCTTTGGGCGAGAGACGTTAACAACAACATAAGCCTCGATTTAATAAAGATCTCCAAGGATCTTGAGGTATTTAACAGCTATCCTTGGGGGTATGAAAGCTTCAAAATGACTGTCAAATATTTGTTGACTTTGTTAGCGCCAAAGACAGTCAACTTATATGGCTTCCCATAGGCTTTCATGGTAAATGTTTCTTTCTTCTATTATGATATCATTCATTTTTTTTGCTCAATAATGTTTTTGATTTATTGGCATTATTTTATAGGCTTGGGCGTTTGAAGCCATTCCTTATTTGAGACAACAAGTGAACTACCAGGAAGGAGTTTCCTGTCCAAGAATCTTGAGATGGTTGTCGGCCAAAACTGATAAAAATACAAAATTTCTTGATCTCTTCAACCCTCCGAAGGATGCAGTAAGTATAATTATGATTAAATTTTTATTTTAATTAATGATTTTTTTGAATGATCTAATCATCATTATAATATATGTGATGATTTATGTTAGATTGTGCATCCGTCGCTAGTTTCGACCAATCGAGAGTTGAAGATGCCATTTTTTATTACTTTATGGTCTGTGCAAACTTTATCGGACCCTAAGGTCATCGACAGAATAAAAATGGATTGTTTGGAGCAGCAACCATTATAAGAAAAATAATTTTGGAGGGTGGGCTTATTGTTGTTGATGGTTTTAGTGGTGATGGAGCTGTTGGTAGTGGTAGTGGTGCTGCTGTTGGTACTAATGATGATCCTCTTACCGTAGTTAAAGCAAACCATTATGAGTATGATCATACTGGTTATACAAAATTTTCCTCTCCCAGTGAATGTTCTGCATGCAAATGTCAAGATTGCAGGGCAAAACATGATGTAGTGATTAATGCTATTAATGCGTTAATTGCTTCTGTAAAGGAATTGATATCTATGAGGGCTCTCATTCCATCAAAGAGGATTTTATTTCCATCCACTCCATTAGAGATTAGTGCTAAGAGGAGAAAAAGAGTGATTTTCAGGGCATTATCAAGCATCCAAAAAAGCAAATTGCAACTTCTCTGTCTTTGTGTTGCACTGAGCAACGTACAATGTCCAAAGGAGAGCAGCAGGAGCTGAAGAAGGTAAATATATTATTTTTCTTCCAACTGACAAAACAAACAGACACATATCTGTTTCAACAGATGACACATCTGCTGAAAATTATCAAACAAATATATACATCTGTTGCAACAGTTGACTAACCTGTTGCACCAGATACTTTATTTGGTGCAACATATGTCTCATCTATTTTAGCAAATCAAAAAGCTCTTCGTACCGCTTTTATTTGTACCAACAGATGACCTATCTTCTGCAATAAATGATTCATATATTGCAAAGGATGGTTCATCTATTGGAAATTATCACACAGGGTATTTCTCACGTAGAAATTTTTCCCAACAGTTGATTCATTGTTGCAACAGAAATATAATCTATTTGGGACAATCTAAAATGGAAGGAAGACCTGTTTGATTTGCTAGAAGAGAAGAGTTATCCTTTTCCATTTTGTTGTATCTCCGTGATTAGCATTGATGAATTCTGGCTTTCCAGGTGGATGTAGAAGAAGCTACTGCTGAACAACATTAACAATATGCTACTCTTTTTATGGAAATACAGAGAACAGAAAGCGCAGAAACCGTATGAAAGCGACAATAAAGATCCACGACGAGCAAAGCCGAATTTCATAGCACCGGATGAAGAACAACTTGTCCATACTAAGTAGATCTTTATAGCTTGAGCCTGTCAAATCAATCCTTGACAGTATACTTAAATTGTTGTTGATGTATTTGTTGAGATTTGTACCCATAACAATTTTTTTTCATTTCGTTTATTCGTTGACTTGTTTCAGCTAATTTATGAAGGCTTCAATTTATTTTATTTTGTCTATGAATTTTATTTATTCCTTACATTTGAACTTATTAATTGAAAAGGAATACTAGATTCAAATATTGCAACAGATAATGTATCTGTTGCAACAGATGACACATCTATTGGAAAAATCGAACAGATTTAGACATATGTTGCAACAGGTAGGTGATCTGTTGGAATTTATAAAACAGGTCTTCCCACTGTTGCAACAGATGGAATTTAGATAAAAACATCGATATAATGCAACATATGACCAAACTATTGCAACAAATAAACTATATGTCAGAACAGGTAGGCTAACTGTTACAACGGATGGAGAATCTATTGCATTATACAAATTCAACTTTCGTTAGACATAAAAAATTGCCACTACATGTAAAAAGATTAAAGTGAATTGAATTGAAATAAAAAAGGCGCAACCCATCACGGTGTTCAGTTCAAACACCTAAAATAAAATAGGCATCAAGTAGATAGTGTTCATTTTAAACACGTAAAATAAAATAGGCATCAAATGTGTCAGTGTCAATCTGGCACATTTCGCTGACTTGCCGTCACTTGGCCCCCAAGGGTCATTCCCCCCCCCCATTGTCTTATATATTCATCTTCCTTCTAAAATTTAATCCTAAATTCCCAAATCTTCTTCTTCATCGTCATCTTCTTTTACTATCCAAATTCTTCAAATTATTTCTTTTATTTTTTCCAACTGAGTTTGACAATGTCGAGCTCATCTTCCACCGTTTTTTGTGATAAAGATTTTTGATATTGTAAGTGCGGTCATGAAGCTCTGTTAAAGACTTCTTGGACTCAACAAAATTTGGGTCGTAGATTTTTTACTTGTAAGATTTCAAAGGTAATATTTTTTTATTTAATTAGTTGATTAATTATTGACTTGTAATTGTTTTGTAATTGTGTTCTCCTTTTAATAGAAATTAGGTGGATGCGATTACTTTGATTGATTTGAAGAACGCCACCCTTCACAAGCAAATCGTGTAATCTGGGGTTTGTTGAACAAAGTCAAGGCTTCTGAAGAGAAACAAAATTGAGCAAGAAGATACTACATTGATGATGTTATTGATACTGGTTTGGTGTTGTTGGGCACATGGATATTCAAGCCTAATTGCTGAAATTTTCATGGTGGTGTGTGTATTTGCTACTGGGTTGGTGTTGTCGAACACATGGATATTCAAGCGTAACTGTTGGAAAATATCAAAAAGATTTAGGCATATGTTGTAAAATTTAGGTCATCTGTTGGAAATTATCAAACAGGTCTTCCCACTGTTTCAACAGATTAGACTTAGATTATTAGATTATTCATAGAAATAACATCGGCGTAATGGAACAGATGACCAACCTATTTCAATAGATAAACTATCTGCCAGAAGGGATTAAATATATTTTACAACAGATTGACAATCTAATCTGTTGCATTATAATAAACTCAACTTTCATTAGAAAAAAATTATTGCCACTACATGTACATGTAATAAAGTGAAGAGTGACTTGAAATTAAAAATTTCTATTTCACAGGCTCCTCTATATACACAAGCTTCAAGCGTCCAGTTAGTACCCCATAAGCCCAGACCTCTTGCCGGTTTTCTACAGCGTTGTCGCACAGAAAAGTTGTTGGCTCAGCCATTTCTGTGTCGATCAACAAACATTCGATGTGTGCAAGAGCGTGCGAGCCACTCGCTTTAGCGGCATCATCTTTTGGAAGGATCATTCCCCTATTTCGACCTTTAAAATACCATGATTTCTTCATCAACACTTCCTTTGGCAAATGTTTCATCAGTTTACTCTCCCTCAACAAGATGGGAAACAACACCATCAGTTGCTCCAAGAGGAAAAAAAGATCGAAATCATCGACGAGAGGTATGTTAGAGTCATAAACATTGATCTTTCCCTCCTCGAGTAGTATCTCAACAGCTCGATAATGCATGCCGTTCACACTAATGACTGCAAGAATCCTTTTTGCCTCGGTCCAGCTTTTGCCGTGTTGATTTGGCCTGTCCACTCAAACATATTTTATCATTTCTTCTTCATCCAAGACCAACATAGGAACTAGGAAATCAAGTCCCACACTAAGGGCTGACGCCTCTCCATTGAGTTGATCGTACCTATCCTTGAGCTTCTTGCAGAAGTCGAGGTGCATTATCCTATCGGCAACGTCATAAGCTTCCCAGTACGTTAATTGCCTTTTCTTCATGAGGCAGAGAATTATGTCAACATGCTGTGAGATAAGAAGTCAATTTTTAAATAGGTTAGTAATTGTAATGATTCAACAGATGGTCCATCTATTGCATAAGGTTCTCTAAATCAATAATCCAATGCAACTTATGCAACATATGGATAATAAGTTGCAATAGAACCACTACCAGTTGCACCAGTATACCCAGTTGTTGCAACAGATGTGAAATATGTTGCGTAGCTTCTTCTTCATGGGGTAGATTAGAAGGGATAGTTTAGGAAAAGTAACCTTGCCTTGTCCTCGTACGTCATATGCATATCAGTCATAGTCTGGAAGTCTTGGGGGGAAAAGGGAGGCCTGGGGTAATCAGGTGCGCCTGTCTTTACATTCTTATCCTATCGCAGATCCCTCTTCTCTTCGGCGCCAAGTTCCGCGTATATGTGCACTTTCTTGACTGGCCCCTAAACTTTAAAAGTTTTTGGAGAGGGAGGAATTATAATTTCTTTTGATTTTTGAGTGGAGAGTACGTCTCTAATTGCTCTTTTCTTTCTCCTAACCAACACTGTAGGAGTGTGTGGCTCCCTCACCTTCTTGGATGGTATGACATACCTCTTGGATTTGAATTCCTCGATAGCTTTAGAGATAGCCTCTACTTTTTCAAAGAGTTTATCCTGTCTGTCCTTGCACTCATCGCATTTGCAACGAGAACACAAGGGTGAAGAGGGGTGAGAGGGACCTAAGGGAGAAAAGAGGTGTTTTCAAACATATTTATTCTTTTTTGAGCATCAATATGCTCATCATCATGAGTGGTAGCAACATCAGCATGCCTGCCACCAACACCAACAAATCCACCAGAAGAAGCACCCGGATCTGCCTTAGTAAAAGGTTGGTCATGAAGAGACTCAACATTAGGCTGACCTTGCCTAACTGCTCTTTTTATGGCTGTTTCTCCAGCCAATTCCTTCTTTATTAACTCCACCGTTGGGTTTGCTATAGTATTAACATGATGTAGAGTAATATAAGAAGTCATCATCTACTCCTCCTTAGTAGGCACTATCCATGGATGCATAACCTATAAAAAAGAAAAAAAAGACAGATACATTTAAATCATATAATACAATAATTTTCATAGTTGGGCTACATTTTAAAAAAAGAAGACCCATCTATTGCATAGTTTGCAGTATATGGTTAAAATTCATTTGAGTCTGGTTCAGAGAAATAGAGCAACACATGGATAATCTGATGCAAAATATCAATTATCTGTTGCAATAGTTACACAAGACAGGTAATCTATTATGCAACAGATAATATGTATGTCGCAACAGATGAACAATATGTTATCAGATTAAACATTTGTTGTATAATTTGCAGTAGATGGTTAATCTTTTAGGAGTCGGGTTCAGAGAACCAAAGGAACAGATGGGTAATCTGATGCAAGATATACCCAGTCGTAATAAGTGTCCAATATGGTGCATCAGATATAATATCTATTGCACCAGATATAACATCTTTTCAATATCTTTCTTATCTTTGAGTAGAATTATTTTACTTAAACAAGACATAATGCATCATCTGGAGGGTTAAAGAGATCCACCTCCTTAATATTGGTGTTGCTCTTTACAGCCAACCACCTAAACACCCTTGGATGAGAAACCTCATCCGGGTAATCCATTAACTACTTTCGGAGAAGAGGAATGACTTTAAATGCCCAAGCCTAAAAAATGTAAACAGTAAGAAAGAAAAAAAATCATAATAACTATATTCAATATAAATTAATGGATGAGTAAAATTAGTGATTAATTTTACCATGAAATCCCAAGGAAAGCCGTATAATTTGGTTGTCCCTGAGGATAGCTTTGTCAGTAAATATTGGAAAGTCAAGTAGAAGCTGTCATATCCCCAGGGATAATTGCTGAATTTATCAAAATCCTCAGTACGCGCCAACAAATCATCTTCTATGACCTTACTGACGTCTCTTGGCAATATAACCGAATGGGCAAACTAAACTAAGCACAATTTCTCCCTGTACTGCTCTAGTATGGTTTTATCCTTGAGATCTGTCAACAAATCCGATGCTTTGTAGCCATGTCGAGCAATGTCAAACAACCCATCTATTTTTTCCTTGCATTTTCTTGCCTTGGATATTTTGTGGGGTGGTGGTCCTTCTGGATGATGGAATCTCAAGCCCTTCACTATGGAAAACTCTTGCAAGACAAAACAAATAGGTATGCCACAGTAGTTGATCCAGATTTCATCCATCTTCTTTTTGACCCCCTCCTTCGGATCTTTATCATCCCCCGCGTACTTGATCCTGCGCTTGAGAAGACCATATACTATCATCATAGGGAAACAGATATGGGCAGAGGGGTCCTCAGGCAGCTCAAGAAAGCGTTCAAAGCAGCTCTTCTTAAAAAGTCCGCCTATGTTTTCGTTCTTCATAATTTTCATAAAATGTTCAAATTTTTTCCCATCTGACATGTAGGTATAATTTGACCAGTTAGTTGTTTTCCTTCTGGGTCATTTATCGGCATCGCAACTTGAAACCTGTCAATACTAAAAGTTTTGACAAGATCATGCTGGGATGTCGATATTAACTGACGCCCCATCGGTGATCCATTGTCATTATGTTGATGATTATCCTCTTTCTCTTTCTCACTCTCTAATTACTCCTATTTCTCACTTTTATTTTCTTCATCACCATCTATGGACCTTTTTCCACCTCCCTCAACGTTGTATTCACATATCTCCTCAGCTTAACTTTTCCCTGACTGACATTGTTCAGGAAGCTCCTCCGAATCCCTCTGTACTGTAGCTTTTTTTTGAGTGGTCAGACGTTGATCCACTTTCACTTTATTTTCTTTTAGGAGACATGATTTACCTATAAGAAAAACAAAAATTATATTACAATTTGTAATGCCCCACAAAATCCTCTTCCAGTCCGAGCCTTAGAACGTATTTTGGTAAAGCAAAAATCCAAGTCAAAATGTTTCAGAAATATCCTCCCAAGTATGAAATACTTTGAATCATGTGGGAATCTATTTGATCATGAATTGAGATCATAGAGGTCCCCTAACTCATGGACGAGTTGAGATCTTTCCTATCGTTCAAGTTTTAGTGACTGTCAAAATTTGGGTCAACTTCAATTGACCATAAATCCTTGTCTATATCGAATTAGAGGACCTACTATATATGAAATTAAATATCTTTGAATTATATTTCCAACTATACTAATTTCGTCAAAAACTGATATCGGAGCAAGAAGTTATACCCATTTTACTCCAATATGTTTTGCCGGGAAACTGGTGACGACAATTATGACAAGCCGTCATGCCCGTGACGGCCTATCACCAAATGTCGTCAGCCCTGGGCAGAAAATCAAGAATTTGACCCCTTTTTGTTACGACAATTCGTGACAGCCTATCACGGGCCTGACGGCTTGTCATGGATGTCGTCAAGAATATTTTTCCAGCAATTTGGAAATGTTTTTGCAAAGGTATTTTGGTCATTTCCCAGCTTTTGGAAGCCTCTATAAATATGGGAAACCTTATCGAAAACCCTAATTTCCTTCATTTTCTCTTTCAATTCTCTAAGGAGAGAATATCTAGGGTTTCATTCAAGAACCCTAATCTTCCAAAAATTCATCCATAATTCTTCAAGATTTCTTCAAGAATCAGGTTCCTCATAGTGTGGGCTTCGAGAATTATTTATTACAAGTGCGGATAGAGTCTCAAGCATTATAATTCATCCAATTTCAAATATTAAGGTATGTAGATGTTGCTTCTTAGGTCCCTTTCATCCAAGAAGCTCAAGAACCCTTTTCAAAACTTAAAGATTTTTATGTTTATGAGTTGTTAATGATTTGTATGAGTTTAAATTGATGTTTAATGTGTTGTTGCATTTTGATTTATGTTTACCTACAAAATTTATGAGCTTTGACCCTAGTTTGTGGAATTCATGTGATGTTTGTGATAGACCTTCTTGAAGTTGTTTTCTATATGATGTGTTCATGAATTCTGGGTGTAGAAATGGTTGAATAAGTGAAGTCTGTACCCCATAGGTTTGATAAAGAGCATAGGTGAAGCATAAGGGACATTATAGTATGTTGAATAGGAAACCCCAAATTGTGAGTTAGTTTGTGCTTAGTGTTTGATAAAATGCCCAAGTG
Organism: Capsicum pubescens; assembly: GCA_030864215.1. Classification (NCBI taxonomy): domain Eukaryota; kingdom Viridiplantae; phylum Streptophyta; class Magnoliopsida; order Solanales; family Solanaceae; genus Capsicum; species Capsicum pubescens. Next base: position 109,580,628 of record CM061548.1, on the reverse strand, counting down.
AATGAATTATTCCATGGTAGTAGGAAATTCCGAAATAAGTGTGAACCCATGCATGTCTAGTGTTTTGTTGAAGAACCTTAGTGGAGAGGTGATAGTAGTAATTTTACCCAATTGTGTGCTCTTGATATATGATAAGCTTTTAATACATGCCAAATGGTTAGCAAGTTGGTTATAATGTGATAGTATGAAGTTTCCCCAAGCTATGTGATATCCAAACACGTGTCAAGATTCATATAGGTATGAAATAGCTGAGGTAAAACCTTGATGAATGGAGTACAATTTTGTATCAGGTTTCCCCTACGTTATTATATGATTATGATTCCGATATGCCTAAAGTGACCCTTCGACAACTGTGAAAATGCTTTGATATTTGTGATGATGCATGAATGATTGTGATGATATATGAATTAACGTGATGATGAATGAATGATTATTCTTTACTTTTATGTCATCCAGTTCTGAGGGTATTTATACCTGACAATAGAGCTGTTGTCTAGAGTCTGTGTCAGTTTCTCAAAAATTCCAGTCGAGCCATGATTCTCAGAACTCAATGAATTATAGAAATCTTTTTTCTCAAACAAGATCAGAACTTAAGAAAGCTCAGTAATCTCAGTCATCTCTGTAATCTCTGTATCATTAGTAATCTAGCCTCAGTCCTATAATCAGCTCAGTTCTAATAGTATTCAAGTGATTCAATTCTAATCTCAGAAGCGATTTGAGTAATCTATTCAAGCTCTGTGTTGTCAGTTAGATACCATGATTTTATATCTTTTTCGTCAGATATAGAACTAAGTAATCTCAGCGTAACTCAGTTAGATCTTTTGAGAAACATGATCAGTATCAGATTCAGCTTTGTCTAGTACAGTCTAAGAATCAACTCAAAATCTTTCAGTTGGGAGTAGGATTCAGCACCGAGCGAACCCAAGGATGGGAACTCACCTACTAGTAGAGGGTGTGATTCTTAGAAACAATCCTTGCATTCCAGAACTGTGTAGCCAGCAAAGGAAAAGGATTCACCCATTAAGCAAGCTTGACGTCCTGTTGAGGATCACCGCCAGAGAGCCTGACCTTAGAGAAAAGATAATTTCTTATCATTGATAAAGCTTCCAAAGTAATCTGTTAGAAAAGTTGATCTCAGTCTCAGACCATGCTGAGTATTCTGATTATCATATCTATAGATCTCCTGTAAGAAAGGCTTGATCTCCATCTTAGATTCAGTTGAGTATTCTTATTGTCAGATTCGGACCTGATCATACTTATCACTGATAATTGCTTTCGGAATAATCTGTTAGAAAAGTTGATCGCTAATCCTGTCAGTTAAAAGCAGTAAGCTCAGAATTTAGTCCTTGATATGAGTATGTCCAGACTCTCAATTATCAGTATCAGATAAGTCAGTGATTCAACACCTTAGTATCAGTAGTGAGTTCAATCTGCAGTAAAGTGGTATCCGAGTTTCAGTATCTAGAGTTGCGATGATTGTGTTCATAGTCTGTGCATTCATATATGTGTTCTGATGCAGCATCTTTATGATTATTCAGTTTAGATATTGTGCATACATGAGCCCTTGCATTAGCCTACCTCATCTACATACTCGATATATTCCTGTATTGACGCATTTGCTCTATGGTGTTTTATTTGACACCATAGGTTCAGATGCACAGGATCTAGATTATCCTCAGCAGTTCAGTCCCAGTCAGCAGCAGTAGTAGTAAGTCCTCTTCTTTTGAGGGAAAATCTTACTTTACTATTATTGCTTCATACCTTGTTTATTTTCAATTGATGGAGTTAGTTGTGGACCTGTCACATCAACTCCATAGTTCATATAGTTTAGAGGCTTGTTAGACAGATATATTAGTATTCATTTTTTTTTGTATTATGAGTGTTCATAGATGTGTTGAACCTTATGGCTAGTTTCCGCATTTATTTAAGATATTATGCTGTGTACAAGTACAGATATCATTAAAGGGTTAGCTTGTGGTCCGTCGAGATCATAAGCACCGTGTGACATCTCGGGATGGGATCTCGGGGCATTACTAACTTTGTATCAGAGCCTAAGGTTCAAGAGTGTCCTAGGGAGTCTGAAAAGCCGCATTTAGTAGAGTCTTGTGCATGGGTGTGTAGCGCGCCACATTTATGTACAAGAGGCTACGGGATATTCTTGGGAGCATTTTCTCATCTTTCAGTGATCATTTTGTAGATATTGAAAAAGAGAGGGTGTCACTTATAGAGTTTTGGGCAGCTTTTCAGGCACTAACCCAAGCTATGACTAATGTTCAGGGGAACCATCAGGCTGTAGCCCCACCTCGGCAAGATGGGAATTCCGCCACATCCAGGGTAAGAAGTTTAATGAAAATAAACCCGCCAGAATTCTTTGGGTCAGTAGTAGGTGAGAACCCGCAACTTTATCAAGAGAAGGTGAAGAAGATCACCCAGATTAAGCATATTTCTGAAGAGAGAGAGTGAGTAAGAGAGCCAAGATAGGTAGTTGTGGTTTCTCGTAGTCAGGGTCTCAAGGTGGTAGTAGTTCTCAGTATGGGCAGAGATTTTTAGTTCCAGCTCTATCTTCAGCTAGTGTACCCGCACCTGTGTTTGGGCGTGTCAGATCTGAGGGAGCGCCAAGCTCCAAAGCCCAGAGTAGAACTAGTGGTGTTCGTTCCCATCCGTGTTGTGGAGAGTGTGGCAGGCGCTATAAAGGTTTGTATAGAGATGGTAGTGATGTGTGTTTTGGATGTGGTGAGCCAGGCCATATAATGCGAGAATGTAGAGTACCAACTTAGAGGGGTAGACTCCGTACGTTTCAAGCTTGCCTTGATTGGGAAGGATTCCCTAAAATAGACCCGGGTATGTTATGAGCCCTTCATATTTGTGATATTCATTGTTAGATCCTTTTCTATCATTTTGAGCTTATACGTTAGCATGAGTCATGCATGAGTTTCAGATTTTGATCGGTCAATTATGACCCAGTCCGTAGGTGCCCCGTACACCGCTCCAGTATTTCAGTGAAGTGTTTTTAGAGGGAAATAGAGTCCCATGGGGGAGATACCCCATAGTATTATAATGTTGTATGCCATTAGATTCATCCCGATGCATGTTCAGATTTTCTTTAAGAAGTTAGTATTAGTCGTTATTGCATTGTCAAGTCGTGCTTTCGGAAGTCAGCTCAGCCGGACATTCATGCATTAGATATGCACATTCAGTAGAAAGAATTCAGCTTGTCAGAGTGTGTTCAATTGTGTATTCATGATATCATCCCAATTATGAGTCCATGCATCAGATATGCATTCCCAGTGTGAGAACTCTATATGTCAGTCGTTCGAGTTGCGTAGTCCTGATCTGAGATGTTTCCATTTCTTGAGTAAGTTCTGTTGATCCATATTCTCAGTCTATCAAGCGACATTCGAGGACGAATGTTCTCAAGGGGGAGATAATGTAATGCCCCGCAAAATCCTCTTCCAGTCCGAGCCTTAGAACATATTTTGGTAAAGCAAAAATCCGAGTCAAAATGTTTCCGAAATATCCTCCCAAGTATGAAATACTTTGAATCGTGTGGGAATCTATCTGAGCATGAATTGAGATGATAGAGGTCCCCTAACTCATGGACGAGTTGAAATCTTTCCTATCGTTCAAGTTTTAGTGACCATCAAAATTTGGGTCAACTTTAATCAACCATAACTCCTTTTATATATCTAATTAGAGTATCTACTATAATTAAAATTAAATATATTAGAATTATCATTCCAACGATACTAATTTTGTCAAAAACTGACATCGTAGCAAAGAGTTATGCCAATTTTACTCCAGCATGTCTGGCCGGGAAACATGTGTCAACAATTGTGACAAGCTGTCACGCCCGTGACAGCCTATCACCAAATGTCGTCAGCCCTGGGTATAAAATCAAGAATTCGACCCCTTTTTGTGACGACAATTCGTGTCGGCCTATCACGGGCCTGACGGCTTGTCACGGATGTCGTCAAGAATATTTTTCCAACAATTTTGGAATGTTTTTCCAAGGGTATTTTGGTCATTTCCCAGCTTTTGGAAGCCTCTATAAATATAGGAAACCTCTTCCAAAACCCTAATTTCCTTCATTTTCTCTTCTAATTATCTAAAGAGAGAATATCTAGGGTTTCATTCAAGAAACCTAATCTTCCAAAAATTCATCCATAATTCTTCAAGATTTCTTCAAGAATCAAGTTCCTCATAGTGTGGGCTTCGAGAATTATTTATTACAAGTGCGGATAGACTCTCAAGCATTAGAATTCATCCAATTTCAAAGATTAAGGTATGTAGATGTTGATTCTTGGGTCCCTTTCATCCAAGATGCTCAAGAAGCCTTTTCAAAAATTAAAGATTTTTATGTTTATGAGTTGTTAATGATTTGTATGAGTTTAAATTGATGTTTAATGTGTTGTTGAGTTTTGATTTATCTTTTCCTACAAAATTTATGATCTTTGAACCTAGTATGTGGAATTCATGTGATGTTTGTGATAGACCTTCTTAAAGTTGTTTTCTATGTGATGTGTTCATGACTTTTGTGTGTAGAAATGGTTGAATAAGTGAATCTTGTACCCTATAGGTTTGATAAAGAGCATAGGTAAAGCATAAGGTCAATTATAGCATGTTGAATAGGAAACCCCAAATTGTGAGTAAGATACCATGATTCGATATCTTTTCCTTCAGATACGGAACTAAGTAATCTCAGCGTCACTCAGTCAAATCTTTTGAGAAAAAGGATCAGTATCAGATTCACCTTTGTCTAGTACAGTCTAAGAATCAACCTAGAGTCTTTCAATTGGGAGTAGGATTCATCACTGAGCGAACCCAAGGATGAAAACTCACATGCTAGTAGAGGGTGTGATTCTTTGAAGCAATATTTGTGTTCTAGAACTGTGTATCCAGCACAGGAAAAAGAGTCACCCGTTAAGCAAGCTTGACGTCCTGTTGAGGGTCATCTCCAGAGAGCCTGACCTTAGAGAAAAGATAATGTCTTTATCCGTGGCACGGTATTGGCACCCTCCCAACCGGGGGTAGAGGTTGGTCTCCACCTATGGTAGATTAAGGCATGTTGGTTAGATGACTACTTCCCATAGTTTTATTTTCAGATTCAGTCTCACTTTCAGAATCTATCTTTAGAAATCAGGATTGTGTGGTACAGTCGTTTATTTCAGTGAGAAACTTAGATAGTTCCATTGATTTATGGACCATCCTGTCAGATAGGCTTGGTCTTATATATAGTTGTTTGATATCATATTCAAAGATATGCCACCAGACAGGCTTGATCACAGTATCATATTTCTATTGAATATTCTTATCGCCAGATTCAGATATAATCATATTTCTTATCATTGATAAAGCTTCCAAAGTAATCTGTTAGAAAAGTTGATCTCAGTCTCATACCATGTTTAGTATTCTTATTATCATATATAGAGATCTCCCGTCAGAGAGGATTGATCTCCATCTCAGATTCTGTTGAGTATTCTTATTGTCAGATTTGGACCTGATCATACTTCTTATCATTGATAATCGCTTTCGAAATAATATGTTAGAAAAGTTAATCTTTAATCTTGTCAGTCGAAAGTAGTAAGCTCGTAATTCAGTCCTTGATATAAGTATGTCCAGACTCTCAATTATCAGTATTAGATAAGTCAGTGATTGAACACCTCAGTGTCAGTAGTGAGTTCAATCAGCAGTAAAGTGGTATCCGAGTATCAGTATCTAGAGTTGTGATGATTGTGTTCATGGTCTATGCATTCATATATGTGTTCTCATGCAGCATCTTCATGATTATTCAGTTTAGATATTGTGCATGCATGAGCCCTTGCATTAGTCTACCTCATCTACATACTCGATACATTCTTGTATTGACGCATTTGCGCTATGGTATTTTATTTGACACCATAGGTTCAGAGGCATAGAATCTAGATTATCCTCAGCAGTTCAGTCCTAGTCAGTAGCCGTAGCAGTAAGTCCTCTACTTTCGAGGACGAATCTCAGTTTACTAATATTGCTTCTTACTTTGTTTATTTTTAGTTGACCAAGTTAGTTAGGGACATGTCCCATCAACTCCATAGTTCAGACAGTTTAGAGGATTTTTAGACAGATGTATTAGTATTTAGTTTTTCTATATTATGAGTGTTCATAGATATGTTGAACCTTATGGCTAGTTTCTGTATTTATTTCAGATATTATGCAGTGTACAAGTACAGATATCAGTAAAGGGTTTGATTGTGGTCCTTCGGGGTCATAAGCACCGTGTGATGTCTCGGGATAGGATCTCGAGGCGTTACAAACTTGGTATCAGAGCCTAATGTTCAAGAGTATTCTAGGGATTCTGAAAAGCCGCATCTAGTAGAGTCTTGTGCATGGGTATGTAGCGCCCCACATTTATGTACAAGAGGCTACGGTATGTTCTTAGGAGCAGTTACTCTTCTATCAGTGATCATTTCGTGTGAATGAGCCTGAGCTCAAGTTGATCCTTAGTCTAATCCATTTATTTCTTCCAATTACAGAGTATGCCTCTTCCCAGAGATTTTGTCCGTGGGGTTGGTGATCAACCCCCACAGCCAGTAGATCCTGAGAAAGAGAGGGTGTCACATATAGAGTTTTGGGAAGCTTTTCAGGCACTATCCCAAGCTATGACTAATGTTCAGGGGAACCATCAGGCTGCAACCCCACCTCGGCAAGATGGGAATTCCGCCGCATCCAGGGTAAGAAGTTTTATGAAAATAAACCCGCCAGAATTCTTTGGGTCAGTAGTAGGTGAGAACCCGAAGCTTTATCAAGAGAAGGTGAAGAAGATCACCCAGATTAGGCATATTTCTGAAGAGAGAGAGTGAGTAAGAGAGACAAGATAAGTAATTGTGGTTTCTCGTAGTCAGGGTCTCAAGGTGGTAGTAGTTCTCAGTATGGCCAGATATTTTTAGTTCCAGCTACATCTTCAGCTAGTGTACCCGCACTTGTGTTTGGGCGTGTCAGATCTGAGGGAGCGCCAAGCTCCAAAGCCCAGAGTAGAACTAGTGGTGTTCGTTCCCATCCGCGTTGTGGAGAGTGTGGCAGGCGCTATCAAGGTGTGTATAGAGATGGTAGTGATGTGTGTTTTGGTTGTGGTGAGCCAGGCCATATAATGCGAGAATGTAGAGTCCCAACTTAGAGGGGTAGACTCCGTACGTTTCAAGCTTGCCTTGATTGGGAAGGATTCCCTAAAATAGACCCGGGTATGTTATGAGCCCTTCATCTTTGTGATATTCATTGTTAGATCCTTTGCTCTCATTTTAAGCTTATACGTTAGCATGAGTCGTGCATGCGTTACAGATTTTGATCGGTGAATTATGACCCAGTCTGTAGGTGCCCCGTACACTGCTCCAGTATTTCAGTGAAGTGTTTTTAGAGGGAAATAGAGTCCCATGGGGGAGATACCCCATAGTATTATAATGTTGTATGCCTTTAGATTCATCCCGATGCATGTTCATATTTTCTTTAAGAAGTTAGTATTAGTCGTTATTGCATTGTCAAGTCGTGCTTTTGGAAGTCAGCTCAGCCGGACATTCATGCATTAGATATGCACATTCAGTAGAAAGAATTCAGCTTGTCAGCGTGTGTTCAATTTTGTATTCATGATATCATCCCAATTATGAGTCCATGCATCAGATATGCATTCCCAGTGTGAGATCTGTATATGTAAGTCGTTCCAGTTGCGTAGTCCTGATCTGAGATGTTTCCATTTCTTGAGTAAGTTCTGTTGATCCATATTCTCAGTCTATCAAGTGACATTCAAGGATGAATGTTCTCAAGGGGGAGATAATGTAATGCCCCGCAAAATCCTCTTCCAGTCTGAGCCTTAGAGCATATTTTGGTAAAGCGAAAATCCGAGTCAAAATGTTTCAGAAATATCCTCCCAAGTATGAAATACTTTGATTCGTGTGGGAATCTATTTGAGCATGAATTGAGATCATAGAGGTCCCCTAACTCATGCACGAGTTGAAATCTTTCCTATCGTTCAAGTTTTAGTGACCATCAAAATTTAGGTCAACTTCAACCGACCATAATTCCTTTTATATTTTGAATTAGAGTACCTACTATATATCAAATTAAATATCTTTGAATTATCTTTCCAACGATACCAATTTTATCTAAAACCGATATCGTAGCATAGAGTTATGCCCATTTTACTCTAGCATATCTGGCCGGGAAACTAGTGATGACAATTGTGACAAGCTGTCACACCCGTGACAGCCTATCACCAAATGTCGTCAGCCCTGGGCAAAAAATCAAGAATTCGACCCCTTTTTGTGACGACAATTCGTGATGGCCTACCATTGTCCTGACGGCTTGTCACGGATGTCGTCAAGAATATTTTTCCAACAATTTTGGAATATTTTTGCAAGGGTATTTTGGTCATTTCCTACCTTTTGGAAGCCTCTATAAATATGGGAAACCTCATCCAAAACCCTAATTTCCTTCATTTTCTCTTCTAATTATCTAAAGAGAGAATATCTAGGGTTTTATTCAAGAACCCTAATCTTCCAAAAATTCATCCATAATTCTTCAAGATTTCTTCAAGAATCAAGTTCCTCATAGTGTGGGCTTCGAGAATTATTTATTACAAGTGCGGATAGACTCTCAAGCATTAGAATTCATCCAATTTCAAAGATTAAGGTATGTAGATGTTGATTCTTGGGTCCCTTTCATCCAAGATGCTCAAGAACCCTTTTCAAAAATTAAAGATTTTTATGTTTATGAGTTGTTAATGATTTGTATGAGTTTAAATTGATGTTTAATGTGTTGTTGAGTTTTGATTTATCTTTTCCTACAAAATTTATGATCTTTGAACCTAGTATGTGGAATTCATGTGATGTTTGTGATAGACCTTCTTAAAGTTGTTTTCTATGTGATGTGTTCATGACTTTTGGGTGTAGAAATGGTTGAATAAGTGAATCTTGTACCCTATAGGTTTGATAAAGAGCATAGGTAAAGCATAAGGTCAATTATAGCATGTTGAATAGGAAACCCCAAATTGTGAGTAAGATACCATGATTCGATATCTTTTCCTTCAGATACGGAACTAAGTAATCTCAGCGTCACTCAGTCAAATCTTTTGAGAAAGATGATCAGTATCAGATTCACCTTTGTCTAGTACAGTCTAAGAATCAACCTAGAGTCTTTCAATTGGGAGTAGGATTCAGCACTGAGCGAACCCAAGGATGAAAACTCACATGCTAGTAGAGGGTGTGATTCTTTGAAGCAATATTTGTGTTCTAGAACTGTGTAGCCAGCACAGGAAAAAGAGTCACCCGTTAAGTAAGCTTGATGTCCTGTTGAGGGTCATCTCCAGAGAGCCTGACCTTAGAGAAAAGATAATGACTTTATCCGTGGCACGGTATTGGCACCCTCCCAACCGGGGGTAGAGGTTGGTCTCCACCTATGGTAGATTAAGGCATGTTGGTTAGATGACTACTTCCCATAGTTTTATTTTCAGATTCAGTCTCACTTTCAGAATCTATCTTTAGAAATCAGGATTGTGTGGTACAGTCGTTTATTTCAGTGAGAAACTTAGATAGTTCCATTGATTTATGGACCATCCTGTCAGATAGGCTTGGTCTTATATACAGTTGTTTGATATCATATTCAAAGATATGCCACCAGACAGGCTTGATCACAGTATCATATTTCTATTGAATATTCTTATCGCCAGATTCAGATATAATCATATTTCTTATCATTGATAAAGCTTCCAAAGTAATCTGTTAGAAAAGTTGATCTCAGTATCATACCATGTTTAGTATTCTTATTATCATATATAGAGATCTCCCGTCTGAGAGGATTGATCTCCATCTCAGATTCTGTTGAGTATTCTTATTGTCAGATTTGGACCTGATCATACTTCTTATCATTGATAATCGCTTTCGAAATAATATGTTAGAAAAGTTAATCTTTAATCTTGTCAGTCGAAAGTAGTAAGCTCATAATTCAGTCCTTGATATAAGTATGTCCAGACTCTCAATTATCAGTATTAGATAAGTCAGTGATTCAACACCTCAGTGTCAGTAGTGAGTTCAATCAGCAGTAAAGTGGTATCCGAGTATCAGTATCTAGAGTTGTGATGATTGTGTTCATGGTCTATGCATTCATATATGTGTTCTCATGCAGCATCTTCATGATTATTCAGTTTAGATATTGTGCATGCATGAGCCCTTGCATTAGTCTACCTCATCTACATACTCGATATATTCTTGTATTGACGCTTTTGCGCTATGGTATTTTATTTGACACCATAGGTTCAGAGGCATAGAATCTAGATTATCCTCAGCAGTTCAGTCCTAGTCAGTAGCCGTAGCAGTAAGTCCTCTACTTTCGAGGACAAATCTCAGTTTACTAATATTGCTTCTTACTTTGTTTATTTTTAGTTGACGAAGTTAGTTAGGGACATGTCCCATCAACTCCATAGTTCAGACAGTTTAGAGGATTTTTAGACAGATGTATTAGTATTTAGTTTTTCTATATTATGAGTGTTCATAGATATGTTGAACCTTATGGCTAGTTTCTGTATTTATTTCAGATATTATGCAGTGTACAAGTACAGATATCAGTAAAGGGTTTGATTGTTGTCCTTTGGGGTCATAAGCACCGTGTGATGTCTCGGGATAGGATCTCGAGGCGTTACAAACTTGGTATCAAAGCCTAAGGTTCAAGAGTATCCTAGGGATTCTGAAAAGCCGCATCTAGTAGAGTCTTGTGCATGGGTATGTAGCGCCCCACATTTATGTACAAGAGGCTACGGTATGTTCTTAGGAGCAGTTACTCTTCTATCAGTGATCATTTCGTGTGAATGAGCCTGAGCTCAAGTTGATCCTTAGTCTAATCCATTTATTTCTTCCAATTACAGAGTATGCCTCTTCCCAGAGATTTTGTCCGTGGGGTTGGTGATCAACCCCCACAACCAGTAGATCCTGAGAAAGAGAGGGTGTCACATATAGAGTTTGGGGAAGCTTTTCAGGCACTATCCCAAGCTATGACTAATGTTCAGGGGAACCATCAGGCTGCAACCCTACCTCGGCAAGATGGGAATTCCGCCGCATCCAGGGTAAGAAGTTTTATGAAAATAAACCCGCCAGAATTCTTTGGGTCAGTAGTAGGTGAGAACCCGAAGCTTTATCAAGAGAAGGTGAAGAAGATCACCCAGATTAGGCATATTTCTGAAGAGAGAGAGTGAGTAAGAGAGACAAGATAAGTAATTGTGGTTTCTCGTAGTCAGGGTCTCAAGGTGGTAGTAGTTCTCAGTATGGCCATATATTTTTAGTTCCAGCTACATCTTCAGCTAGTGTACCCGCACTTGTGTTTGGGCGTGCCAGATCTGAGGGAGCGCCAAGCTCCAAAGCCCAGAGTAGTACTAGTGGTGTTCGTTCCCATCCGCGTTGTGGAGAGTGTGGCAGGCGCTATCAAGGTGTGTATAGAGATGGTAGTGATGTGTGTTTTGGTTGTGGTGAGCCAGGCCATATAATGCGAGAATGTAGAGTCCCAACTTAGAGGGGTAGACTCCGTACGTTTCAAGCTTGCCTTGATTGGGAAGGATTCCCTAAAATAGACCCGGGTATGTTATGAGCCCTTCATCTTTGTGATATTCATTGTTAGATCCTTTGCTCTCATTTTAAGCTTATACGTTAGCATGAGTCATGCATGCGTTTCAGATTTTGATCGGTGAATTATGACCCAGTCTGTAGGTGCCCCGTACACTGCTCCAGTATTTCAGTGAAGTGTTTTTAGAGGGAAATAGAGTCCCATGGGGGAGATACCCCATAGTATTATAATGTTGTATGCCTTTAGATTCATCCCGATGCATGTTCATATTTTCTTTAAGAAGTTAGTATTAGTCGTTATTGCATTGTCAAGTCGTGCTTTCGGAAGTCAGCTCAGCCGGACATTCATGCATTAGATATGCACATTCAGTATAAAGAATTCAGCTTGTCAGCGTGTGTTCAATTTTGTATTCATGATATCATCCCAATTATGAGTCCATGCATCAGATATGCATTCCCAGTGTGAGATCTCTATATGTAAGTCGTTCCAGTTGCGTAGTCCTGATCTGAGATGTTTCCATTTCTTGAGTAAGTTCTGTTGATCCATATTCTCAGTCTATCAAGTGACATTCAAGGATGAATGTTCTCAAGGGGGAGATAATGTAATGCCCCGCAAAATCCTCTTCCAGTCTGAGCCTTAGAGCATATTTTGGTAAAGCGAAAATCCGAGTCAAAATGTTTCAGAAATATCCTCCCAAGTATGAAATACTTTGAATCGTGTGGGAATCTATTTGAGCATGAATTGAGATCATAGAGGTCCCCTAACTCATGCACGAGTTGAAATCTTTCCTATCGTTCAAGTTTTAGTGACCATCAAAATTTAGGTCAACTTCAACCGACCATAATTCCTTTTATATTTTGAATTAGAGTACCTACTATATATCAAATTAAATATCTTTGAATTATCTTTCCAACGATACCAATTTTATCTAAAACCGATATCGTAGCATAGAGTTATGCCCATTTTACTCTAGCATATCTGGCCGGGAAACTAGTGATGACAATTGTGACAAGCTGTCACGCCCGTGACAGCCTATCACCAAATGTCGTCAGCCCTGGGCAAAAAATCAAGAATTCGACCCCTTTTTGTGACGACAATTCGTGATGGCCTACCATTGTCCTGACGGCTTGTCACGGATGTCGTCAAGAATATTTTTCCAACAATTTTGGAATGTTTTTGCAAAGGTATTTTGGTCATTTCCTACCTTTTGGAAGCCTCTATAAATATGGGAAACCTCATCCAAAACCCTAATTTCCTTCATTTTCTCTTCTAATTATCTAAAGAGAGAATATCTAGGGTTTTATTCAAGAACCCTAATCTTCCAAAAATTCATCCATAATTCTTCAAGATTTCTTCAAGAATCAAGTTCCTCATAGTGTGGGCTTCGAGAATTATTTATTACAAGTGCGGATAGACTCTCAAGCATTAGAATTCATCCAATTTCAAAGATTAAGGTATGTAGATGTTGATTCTTGGGTCCCTTTCATCCAAGATGCTCAAGAAGCCTTTTCAAAACTCAAAGATTTTTATGTTTATGAGTTGTTAATGATTTGTATGAGTTTAAATTGATGTTTAATGTGTTGTTGAGTTTTGATTTATCTTTTCCTACAAAATTTATGATCTTTGAACCTAGTATGTGGAATTCATGTGATGTTTGTGATAGACCTTCTTAAAGTTGTTTTCTATGTGATGTGTTCATGACTTTTGGGTGTAGAAATGGTTGAATAAGTGAATCTTGTACCCTATAGGTTTGATAAAGAGCATAGGTAAAGCATAAGGTCAATTATAACATGTTGAATAGGAAACCCCAAATTGTGAGTAAGATACCATGATTCGATATCTTTTCCTTCAGATACGGAACTAAGTAATCTCAGCGTAACTCAGTCAAATCTTTTGAGAAACATGATCAGTATCAGATTCACCTTTGTCTAGTACAGTCTAAGAATCAACCTAGAGTCTTTCAATTGGGAGTAGGATTCAGCACTGAGCGAACCCAAGGATGAAAACTCACATGCTAGTAGAGGGTGTGATTCTTTGAAGCAATATTTGTGTTCTAGAACTGTGTAGCCAGCACAGGAAAAAGAGTCACCCGTTAAGCAAGCTTGACGTCCTGTTGAGGGTCATCTCCAGAGAGCCTGACCTTAGAGAAAAGATAATGTCTTTATCCGTGGCACGGTATTGGCACCCTCCCAACCGGGGGTAGAGGTTGGTCTCCACCTATGGTAGATTAAGGCATGTTGGTTAGATGACTACTTCCCATAGTTTTATTTTCAGATTCAGAATCAATCTTCAGAAATCAGAACTGTGTGGTACAGTTGTTTATCTCAGTGAGAAACTTAGATAGTTCCATTGATTTATTTACCATCCCGTTAGATAGGCTTGGTATTATATATAGTTAATTGATTTCATATTCAGAGATATGCCGCCAGACAGGATTAATCACAGTATCAGATTTCTATTGAATATTCTTATCGTCAGATTCAGATATAATCATATTTCTTATCATTGATAAAGCTTCCAAAGTAATCTGTTAGAAAAGTTGATCTCAGTCTCAGACCATGTTGAGTATTCTTATTATCATATCTAGAGATCTCCCATCAGAGAGGATTGATATTCATCTCAGATTCTGTTGAGTATTCTTATTATCAGATTCGGACCTGATCATACTTCTTATCATTGATAATCGCTTCTGGAATAATCTGTTAGAAAAGTTGATCTCTAATCCAGTCAGTCAAAAGCAGTAAGATCAGAATTCAGTCCTTGATGTGAGTACGTCTAGACTTTTAGTTATCAGTATCAGATAAGTCAGTGATTCAGCACCTCAGTGTCAGTAGTGAGTTCAATCTGCAGTAAAGTGGTATCCAAGTTTCAGTATCTAGAGTTGCGATGATTGTGTTCATGGTTTGTGCATTCATATATGTGTTCTCATGCATCATCATCATGATTATTCAGTTTAGATATTGTGCATGCATGAGCCCTTGCATTAGCCTACCTCGTCTACATACTCGGTACATTCCTGTACTGACGTATTTGCGCTATGGTGTTTTATTTGACACTATAGGTTCCGAGGCACCGGATCCAGATTATCCTCAGTAGTTCAGTCCCAGTCAGCAACAGTAGCAGTAAGTCCTCTTCTTTTGAGGATGAATATCAGTTTACTATTATTGCTTCTACCTTGTTTATTTTCAGTTGACGGAGTTAGTTGGGGACCTGTCCCATTAACTCCATAGTTCAGACAGTTTAGACGCTTTTCAGACGGATGTATTAGTATTCAGTTTTTCTGTATTATGAGTGTTCATAGATGTGTTGAATCTTATGTCTAGTTTCTGCATTTATTTCAGATATTATGCTGTGTACAGGTACAACTATCATTAAAGGGTTAGCTTGTGGTCCTTCGGGGTCATAAGCACCGTATGACATCTCGGGATGGGATCTCGGGGCGTTACAAAATTGATGTATGCATAGATTTTAAAAAATACATTACAAACACCACGAATACTGACACACCAACATCCACCACCACAAACACCACCAACCAATGCTAACAATCAAACAAACACCACGAATATCGACACCACCGACAGCCACCACAAACATCACCAACCAATGCCACTACCAGTGGCACCATGATGACCACAAACACCAACACCACCACCGCCAACACCATCCAACAATACCACGACAGTCTACAGAATACTGCGATGGAAACTATGGATTTCTCGAGTTCTTCCTACGATTTTACCATCAAAACTCAAAATTGTAAGCCCATTCACGAAGATAATATAACTAAAAGTTTTATTTTTCATCATTAACTTAAAAGCCCTTATTTTTTAGAAACAAAATAACCAATATAGAGCTCTTCTCGAACTCTTTTGCCTACGAAGACAACGAAAATGACTGATACAAGCAAGAATAAAGTCGAAAATAACACTTATGAGGTCAAAAATGAGAAGAAAAACGATCTGTTGTAGAGGGTTGAGCAAATTTGTTGAGTAGTTGTTATCTGTACTGTATTGATGAGTGAGAACGAGAGAGAAAGAGCAAGACCTCGAGATTTGAAATAATGAAATGTTTTGTATGGGTTGATTTGTATTTTCGAAAAGAATGACAAGTGGTTTTGAAAATATTAATTTGGTCCGAATTGATCTTAATTATTTTTAAAATCATAAAATATATGCATAATTTTTAACCCTCTTATCATGCAATTGCCTAAAAGGGTAATTCAATTAAAATTGTATTAAAACAATTGAAGTTGTAGTTGACCGAGTACTCTAGGAGGTGACCCTTTGAAAACTCATCCCTGGTCCTAGATTAATCAATTTAGGTACTATTAGTCTAACATATGAACTCAATTGAAATTGTAAAAAACAAATGTTCAACATGTCGTGTTAGATTTCTCATCTGTTGTAAATTATCAATCAGATTAGGTAACAACACATTACGAATCTAATGTAAATTATCAAATAGATTAAGTCATCTGTTGCGACAGATTACCCATCCATTGTAAATTATCAAATGGATTATCATATGTCGTAATAGATTACCCATATGTTGTAAATTATCAAATAGGTGTTGCCATCTGTTGTGGCTGACCCTATGAGAACGCACCCCTATTCCTAGATTAATCGATAGTTTACCCTATGAGAACTCACCCCTAGTCCCAGATTATTCAATCAAGGTATTAGTACCCTAGTCCTAGGTTAATCAATTAAGTTATTAGTTTAACATATGAGGTAGTAAGAATTGGTTCGGTTCAGAGTTATCGATCGACGACTCTGATCGGGAGGAACACAGTACCGTCTCTCATGCAATTGCCAAAAAACTCAATTGAAGTTGTAGTTGACCCTATGAGAACTCACATTCGATTAAGGTATTAGTCTAACATATGAACTCAATTGAATTATATATAAGTAAATGTTCAACCTGTTGCAACAGATGTATTTTCTGTTGGATCAAATCAAATAGATTATGTTATCTGTTGCAACATATTAAGCGTCTTTTGTGAACTATCAAATATATTACGTCATTTGTTGTGATAGATCATGAATCTTTTGTAAACTATCAAACAAATTAAGTCATCTGTTGCGACAGATTACCCATCTGTTGTAAATTATCAAATAGATTAGGTCATATGTTGCAATAGATTACCCATCTATTGTAAATTATCAAATAAGCATTGTCATCTATTGTATTTGACATTATGAGAACTCACCCCTAGTCCTAGATTAATCAATTAAGGTTTTAGTTGAACATATGAGGTAGTAAGAATCGATTCAGCTCAGAGTGATCGATCGGCGACTCTTGTCGGGAGGAATGCAGTACTGTCTCATCATGCAATTGACAAAAGACTCAATTGAAGTTGTATTTGACCCTTTGAGAACTCACCCCTAGTCCCAAATTATTCAATTAGGGTATTAGTACCCGATTCCTAGATTAATAAATTAAGGTATTAGTCTAACATATGAGGTAGTAAGAATCAGTTCGACTTAGAGTTATTGATCGACGACTCTAGTCGGGAGGAACGCAGTACCATCTCATCATGCAATTGCCAAAAGACTTAATTGAAGTTGTAGTTGACCCTATGAGAACTCAACCCAAGTCCTAAATTATTCAATTAAGGTATTAGTACCCTAGTCCTAGATTAACCAATTAAGGTATTAGTCTAACATATGAGGTAGTAAGAATTGGCTTGGCTCAGAGTGATCGATCGACGACTCTAGTTGGGAGGAACGCAGTACCGTCTCATCATGTAATTGCCAAAAGACTCAATTAAAATTGTATTTGGCCCTATGAGAACTCACATTCAAGTAAGGTATTAGTCTAACACATGAACTCAATTGAAATTATATATAAACAAATTTTCAACTTGTTGCAATAGATGTCTTTTCTGTTGGATCAAATCAAACAGATTAGGTAATTTGTTGCAACATATTACGCATCTATTGTAAACTATCAAACAGATTACATCATTTGTTGCGACAGATCATGAATCTGTTCTTAGCTATCAAACAGATTAAGTTATCTATTGCACTTAGATATTTTTAGATCCTTTTTATATAAAGCAATTTAGGTATTTCTTGTCCGAGATAAAATAGTTAAAATACTAAGGCGGTAAAAAATATTACTCGGTACTACTTAGATAACTCAAAAATCTCCTGAGTGAGTAGTCTTATCTGGTCTTTTCAATGTCACCGTCTCCTCATGCCCCTCAAAAGTTATTAATGAATATTTAAAACCGCCTATATCTAGAACTCTCTCTCCTTCAGCCATAAAGTAGTCTAGACTCAACTCATCACTCTTCTTTATTCTTTATTCTCAATTATCTTTGTTGTTTCCTTTTTTCCTCTCTTTTCTCTAAACTTTCGAATGAGGATCCTTTAGGATCTCAACCAATCAATATCTTTTCTCGACTGAACTAGATGTTCTGATCCGTTTACTTTTTTGACATTGCAGGTATGGTTCACTGTTGCTCTTTTCATCTCGTCTTCTTCTTTGTATGTCATTAAAATTAGATATTTACATCTGTTGCTATTAATGATTTACCCATTTCCAGTTTCCTATTTATTGAGAAAATTAAAGGAAAGGTGACTTTTAAGTATTGAATGAATGAACCGTTGTTTTTATTAAAATATGCAAAAAAAGTCTTCTGTTGGGAGAACTTAAAAAGCCTTGTTATCAGTATAGTTTTTTTTATGTCTTTTGTTTGGTACTTTGGTGGTGCTATTGTTGGGGGTGGTGGTTGTGTTGGAATATATGATGTTTGTGTTGTGGATGGTGTTGGAACATATGATGTTATTTTATTTGTTTCTTTGTTGTTGATGCTGTTGTTGGTGGTGTTGCAACAATTTTCTCAACTGTTACAACTGATGAATCAACTGTTGAAACAGATGGAGCAACTGTTTTGAAGAAATCAAACCAGTACCAAGGCTGGTTTGATTTATTCCGACAGATGACCCATCTGTTGCAACATGTCATCCATCCTTTGCAAACGATGCCTCATCGATTGAACAAATGGGTAATCTCTTGCATAATATTGGTCATTTTTTGATTCACTTAATTTTGTGTTACCCTTTTGTAATGTTCTTTTTGTTCTTCTCTTGTTTGACATCAAATGTATTTCTCTTGTTTGCTGACAAAAGGAAGTGAAATTGGATCCAGTTTTGCCCGGTCAGTATTAAAGGCTAGAGTAACTATGGGTTCGGAGGAATAAGCTGCGTGCAGATGGAACCACTTCATATGTGGGAGGTATGTATTACTGATCAACCTATCTTGAAAACACATATCCAGTACAATGATTTTGTGAATGTTTGTTCTTTACCTATTAAGAATTAATCCCTCAAACTAGAAATGGCATTTTACAGTTAATATTGTTAGGTTCGAACTAGTAAGGCTGAAGGACCAAGATGGTGGAGTTGATACCCCATTACAATTTAATAACGGTTCATGCTCATGTTTTTGTTTCAAGTTTGGGGAAGGGTTCAATTTTTGGCGGCAGTGTAAATATCCAATAGTGATTGAACCAGTTTTAATGGTGCAATGGACTTGTTGAAAGGCCTTCGAAGCCTTGTACTGCAACAAACAACGATGGATCTAATAGAAATTTCCTTGGTCCAAATTTATATGGATGGGTTATTGGAGGAGACTATTATACGACAGAAGGTGTTTGAGAGAAAACCTGTGCAGGAAGAGGAAGGTTGAGAAGGCCATATATCATCTCAGTCCTTTTTTAAGAGGATACACAAGGTCGGAAGGAAAGTGTAGTGAAATTAGCTTATGAAATTGACATGAAAAATGAAAAAACTGGATGAGATGCGAATGTGAAAGTGTATCCAAAAATGAAAATCCATCAGTCGTTGAAGAAAAAGAAGAATGTTCAAGAGGATTTTGATATGGTCATTGAGGCCACGCTCGCTAGTTGCATTCTCGAGAAAAGTGTCCAGTTCCAGTCCTGTTGACCATTCTTCTTTTTTTCATCGACTGACAGATTTTTATATTTTGATACACTTCCACATTTGAAGATCATCTAGTTTTTTCGTTTCTCATGTGGATTTCATTGGCCAATTTCGCTACACTTTCCTTCCTACCCTGTGTTTCATCTTAAACAAGGTCTGAAATGATATATGTCCTTCTCCACCTCCCCCTTCATACATAGGTATTCTCCCAAGTACCTTCTGCTGTAAAAAAGTCTCCTCCACCAATCCATCCATATAAATTTTGACCAGGGGAATTTCTAATGGTTCTATCGTTGTTTGCTGCATTGCGAGGCTTTGGAGGACTTTCAAGAAGTCCATTGTGCCATTAAAACTAGTCCAATCACTATTGGATATTTACACTGCCTCCAAAACTTTGAACCCTTCCCCAAACGTGACACAAAAATATGTGCATGAATCGTCATTAAATTGTAATGGGGTATCAACACCACCGTCTTGGAACCCTTTGGCCTTATCAGTTCGCACCTTTCAAACTAAACTGTACAATGCAGGATCTTGTTTGAAGGATCAGTGTCTAATCGGTAAAAAACTGCATTCACAAAATTATTTCACTTTATGTGTGTCTTCACGGTAGCCTGATGAATAATATACATAACTCGAATGCATAAAAATGGGATCCATTACACGCATCTTATTCTTCCTACCCCATCAGGACATGTCAAACAGTGTTGTTTATTCATCTGCACGAATGTGATGACTACTATTCACAAAATCATTGAACTTTATGTGTGTCTTCATGGTCCTGATCAATAATATACATAACTCGCATGCATGAAAATGGGATCCATTGCATGCATCTTATTCTTCCTATCCCATCAGGACATGTCAGACAGTGTTGTTTATTCATCTACACGAATGTGATGACTACTATTAAAATGAAGGTGTGAAGAGTCGTGACTTTTTATCTTAACACATTCAAAACAGCTGATGAATCAGAATCTCCATCTGTTGCAACTGACGAATCAGTTGTTGGAAGAAATCAAAATATCTCCTCAAACATATGATCTATCTGTCGTAACAGATAATCTATATGTTGCAACAGATGGTAAATCTGTTTCGATAGACCTGACCTTTTTTCTTTTTATTCATCTGCACGTATGTGATCACTTCTTGCTAAAAATATTTGTTTCAATTTAGTTTTACTATTTATAAAATCAAGAGAATTTTATTATATTCTTCCAAGATTACCCCTATTATTAAATGACTACATAAAGTATATTATTCACATTTATACTTTCAAATCATAATTAATAAGGCCAATTTGGTAAAATAATCACCTAATTTATATTTTTATTAATTGGTGTGCCAAGCCTATAGGTCCCAACTAATAAGTAACGGAGGGACTATTAAAAAGAGGTGAAGACTTTTTATCTAACATATTCAAAACAACTAATGAACCGAATACTCTATTTGTTGAAACTGAAACAGATGAATTAGCTGTTGGAAGATATCATAACATCTCCTCCAACTTATACTATTCATGTGTCACAACAGGTAATACATAAGTTGCATCAGATGTCTAATTTGTTGCATATGCAAACCATCTATTGCAATAGATGGTAAATATGTTTTAATAGTAGTCTGTTGCACATTCAATCCATCTATTGCAACAGATGCTAAATCTATTAAAAATGCTGAAAGAATCCATCTGTTGCAACAGATGCTAAATCTATTAAAAATGCTGGACGATCTGTTGCAACAACTCAATAATAACGGCTTTTATCAAGTCTCAAACCGCTATGAAAAGGTGAGAAGTAATTAGTACAAAAGAAAAAGTTGCGACTTTTCACAGAAAACAAAATGCCACCAGTTTGAATGTAATTAATATAATGGAGCTGAACAGTCCTGCCTTTTGGCCTGACACGTCCAGATTATAGGTCCCTCATTAATATTCATTCAACTCTATTTATTTCTTGCATTTTTTCCTTTCGTGTGACTTCTTCAACCACTTCTCTTCAAAGAGCATATTCCTTTCTCGTTGAGGTAAGTTTTTTTCTGGTGTAAATTTACCAGTTGGTCGTATACGTTGTATTATATTTTGAACTTTTTTCTTTATATTTGTCAATTCATGCGTGTTCTAGATATGACTGATCCTTTTCCAGACATTGATATTCTATGCGACACAGTGTAGGAACTTCAAAGGCAGGTTAATGACCTGTAGAGCGAGTTGGTCGCTGTTAGAGCGATGATGTTCAGAGAGATGCAGAGGCTGATGAGAGCCCTGCTGCTGCGAGTTGATTGGACGACTGTCATTAATTATGATGATGATGATAATAATAATTAGAATGTGTTTTTTCTTTTAGCGTATGTATTTTAATTTTTCTATATCGTATCTATACCTAAAGTATTTTATTTTTCATTTAATGAAAAATTTACTTTTTGTCATACTTTGGCGTTTTAATTCGTATTCAATTTTCATTCTGTCTATTTCTTCTAATCTAATACAAGTTAACATGTCGATGGTTGGAGGCAATGTTGAATACAGTAGCACAAGCAATTTTGGCTTTTGAGTTCTTTTAACAAATGGACCATGTGCTGGAACTGATTGGTCATCTGTTGGGTTTCAACAGATTATCTATCTGTTTCAACAAATTTGTCATCTGTTGGAGGAAAGCATTCCAGTTGTTTGTGCAACTTTTGAGAATAATTGTGGTCTGCTGTATTATTTAGTTCATGTTTGGCCTCTTTTTATTAATGCACAAGTTATTTTAAAAAATTCATTTTATATATAATAAATGATAACATTAGGTTCACAACAATGAGTTAAATATATAAAAGTCCACAAAAAACAAACAAACAACAACACAAGTTTTTGCAATTACAACGATCATGGCGGATTATGATTCGGGCATGTAGTTCTTTTGTGGCCAGCACACTTACATATGGAGAACTTGTTTCTTCTTGATGAAAATGATTCTCCAACTCCACGCCTCCTTTTATATGGCTTTCTTCCCGGTTTGATAGTGCTCAGGTCAATATATGGAGGAGGTATTAATCTCCCCATAAGCTCTACTAGAACAACCCAAGATTCTTCCTGAGTAATATGCCAACTATATGCCATTTCATTTTTTTCGACCGAATAATATTGAGAGGAGTGCTCGGAAACTTCAGGTCCATATTTATGGTCGTATTGAGCTTGAAGGGCTGCTATAGAATGTGGACAAGGTATTTTGTCCAAGTCAAAAACTCTACACGTACAAGATCTTGTTTGAAGATCGACCGTGGCAGCATCACTCTGACTGGTGATACGGAATTTGTAATCTGCTATTTTATGAGAGAATAACCTATTCCCCAAACTGATTTTTGTTGATATTTTCTTTTCGATTTCGAGAACAAATCGGGTTCTTTTTTCTGGGCACTTGAACTGCACACGCCTTTCGTTAAAAAAATCACTATACTTCTCGCTTATTTTTTCAAACATAGCCTTGAAGGGAAATTCTCTTTCATCGCCAAATAATGAATTTACCGATTCAGCTATGTTTGATGTCATAATATTGTACCTATAGAAAAGAATCACTTAGTACGACATCAAACTAAACTTGTAAATCAAACAAGACATTAAATTCATAAGAATGTACCTATTTGCTGGACAGAATGCCCGACTCCATCTCTCAAAATCGACACGTGTGAGAAATTTTGCTACCTTGGGATTCACATCCATTATTTGATTGAAATTGTCAAAAAACTCCTCTCTACTATATGCTTTAGCTGCTCTATACAAAAGGGTGACGACCCTTTCGTTGTGATAGTCGTTTCGAATGTTCTCTCCAAGATGCCTGATGCAACAACCAAAGTAAGATGAAGTGAGGAAAAGTGAACCCATCTTTGGAATACTTAGATGCCTATCCGATACAAAACACAACTCTTCGATATCTTCGATGCAGCGTCACAGTTGTTAAAAAAATTTCCATAAGAGGCATCACATTCCTTGTCCGATACACAAAAAGCGACAGGAAAGATATGATTCTCCGCATCCTGTGCCACCGCCGCTAGCAGAACTCCATTATGCCTACTCCTCAAGAAGGTACCATATACGATTATGCCTTTTCTCAAATGTCGAAAACCTTGAATCCAAGCACCATAGGATACAAAAAAGTACTTGAACCTTCCGTTTTCATCCAGATGCAATGCCTTCTTACTTCCGAGATTTGTGTACTCAATCATGTAATAGTAAGTATCCAAGACTTCATACCCATGCTTGAGTGTCCCCTTAACCATGTCCTTGGTAATCCCCATAGCCGTATATACCTTCCAATAACTGACCAGGACACCCAAATACGTAAGGAGTTGATTGGCCATAAGCCTTGTTAAAGGGCCTTTGCCATCGGGGAAACTACTCCTTAAATATTCATCGAGGACCTTTGCCGTGGCATGAGGATTTTGTCCCGAGATGTGCTCTGAACCACATGTGTGATGCTTTTCATGTTTATAAAAGACGAATCTATCAGAACTTGCGTACTTCACAGCTCTCAACTACTACTTGCAGTTCGAATTAGCACATTTGAAGCAAAAGACACTTCTCAAATTAATCACCTTCTTTATTCTAAAATCTTTTTTCAAGCAAGAAATAAATGAAGTGTTAGATAGTTCATTCTTGTCCTTGAATGCTATTCCAATAAAAATGCCGGTCCCATCATGTTGAAGATTTCCAGATTGTGTCGATTGAGAAGAACTGCACATTGTATTGGTTGCATCAACGGGCGTAGGTGTTTTATCATCATCTGGAATATTCATGTCTAGATCATCCAACCTATGATCAAAGAATTTTTTTTCTTCTTCTTTTTCTACGTTCTGGTTCTCATTCTCTCTCGTCTTTTCAACCATGTACACCCTTAACACCGGCCTAGTTGAATCACTTAGATAAGAACGTAATCGAACCTGATCAGTTATCTTGAAAGGCAGTACCCTCTGATTTTCAAAGGAGTTGTGCATGTAGCTGATGGCGAATTCTTTCGGTTGACAATTCAGTCCATAAAAACTGATGATTAAGTTCACAAAATCATCATACGAAACATCACTTTGGACTGTCATAGCTATCATCTCTAGTATTTCACCCTCCTTCCAACGCCATACATATCGATTGCTCTTCTCGACCCATTGACCATGACAATCCACCCCTATTTTTATTAATCCCTCCATTAGTGGTACGTAAATAAAGTCGTTTGTTAAAAAAAATTGATAATGATTTCATAGTGCCGTGAATGAATCCCAACAAATGTGTTATCTGTTGCAACAGGTAAGTGATGAGTTGCAACATATTCTTACCTGTTGGGATTCATGTTACGATTCTAAATATTTGTTGCAACAGATGAAGCGCCTGTTGGAATTGATGTTACAACTAAATCACCTTTGTAGCTGATTCCAACAGATGAGTGACAGTTGCAACAGATAATTAACCTGTTGCGACAGATGACATACCTGTTGTAACAGGTTATTAATCTGTTGTAACCTATGTTGGAATCGTGTTCAGGTTCTGTTGCAACAGGTAAATAATCTGTTGCAACAGATATGTCAAATGTTGTAACAGATGACCCATTTGTTTAAACATGAATCCAATATATCAGTCTTCCGTTGAAACAAATATCTCATCTATCGCAACAGATGATTTATCTGTTTAAACAGATGGATCTTATGTTGGATTCATGATTGGGTTCTATCCATTCTTGGAAAACAACAACAGAATAGCAGTTACCCAGATGACAAATTCAACTAAAAATCATAATTTGACTTACCAACGTCTCTTATGAAGTAAGGCCAAAGTGGAAAGTGATATTAGAAACAAAATTTGACCTAAGAAATTGGTCAAATAGCAATAGTAGCGGTAACAACAACAAATGTTCAACAAGAACAAGATAAATATGATAATAAAGTAGAAGATGATCATAATGAAGCAGAAGATGATGAATGAAGCAGCAGCAACAATGAACAACAAAAATCACTAAGAGAGAAAACAACAACGGGTGAGAAGAGAGCGAAAAACACCTTTTTTCCCTCCTTTTTTCGTTATATAGGCTAACCTTTGGATCAAAGTATAAATTTAAAAAACTTGTGGGTTATTTTCAAACTTCTCCAATTTTATTTATCCATAATAAAGTAATTGTCACCTCCACTTAATAATTAAGACTTGTGTCACCTACACCTCATTTTAAAACACTTTTGTCACCTGTGGCCCAAACACCCAAGTTACTATAAATTTGGTCAAACTATCTCAATCAAATTTCAATTATTCAATTATGTTGTCATAAAAGCTAAATATCTTAATTTATATCTAGAGATAGATAAACACTCATATATTCTACTCTTTAATTTATTATGTTCCGAAATATGATTAGAAAGTGGGTACGCTGGTATGACACCTCAAACTTTTGAACTATGATTTAAATCGTTCCACGTATGAAATTAAAATTCATAATTCCTGACTGTGGGATGTATAATAGATGTAAATAAAGGTCAAAAACTCTAGCACAAGATTAAGTCAAAAGCTTTTCTTCTGAACAAACTATAAAACATGAAAATACAACATTAAGTTGCTAATATCCACAATGACCTATCCAAGAAGAGAAAAAAGGGATAAGTAGAAGTCATCTATCCCCAAATTTAGCTACAACTTAAAGTGAATGATCAAGGAAAATATATTAGAAAATTAGAGCAATCTGTCGAGGAGAAAGAAATGGTGTTAAACAAAAATCTAGTTCTTAAAATCTTAGTTCATTTAATCTCGCTTCAACTCTTATTATTTGGCCACTAGTAACCACTAAAAATAGTTCTGTGAGTTCAACCATTCAATCAAAATGCAAACACAAATACCATTTAATCAAAATGCAAACACAAATCTATAGAGAAGTTTTCTACGAATGAAACAAGTTGCCCAACGTGTTCCAACAAACTATTAGTAAAAACACAATATCTTTACAAGATTTAACCTCAACTTCACTAAATAACAAGGAGCCATTCAACAAAAGATTACAAGCCTGTGTGACCTAAGGAATTATAAATTTTTATTTTAATTCCTAAACAACTCAAAAACTTGCCAAGGTAAGTTTTCCAAAGTCTTCGAGTTATCCCAACTTGAAGACAACAATCTTAATTCAATTAATAACACACTAAAACTAAGATTACATCAACATTACGTATTTAAATACAACTCTTTAAAGAATAGTTCTTCAAACCAAACTCCTCAGCAACACGAACTCTTATTATAAAGAGTTCTACTTCTAGTGAAAGTCCTCCTTCAATTCAAACTCTTCTCTCTTTAATGTTGTAGTCAAATTTCAACACTTCAAATCTGAACATTTTTATATCCTTTGAGCTTATCAGAAGTTATCATATCTGTTCCCCATGAAGATCTACAAGTAAATTCGAAGGAAGTTTAGAGATGAAAATTCCTAATTAACAAAAGAAAATTTTCTTGCGGAAAATTTTGAAATTGTTTGGTAAGAAAATTCCTACAAAATACCCCAAAAAAATCCACAAGAATGAATTGTTGCAAGTAAATTTTTATGAATATTTAGCATATACACCCCATGGAAATTTTCAAATAATGATTCCCATGTAAATCACTGCATACATTTCACATTTAGACAAAAATCTATTCGAGACCTCCAATAATCTTCAAAAACATCATTTGACCCAAGTCTAATGTAAACCATTATAACTAATAAAAAACATAATTCATAATATCCACATTGTAGACACCTAATTTTGTCCCTCCCCTATATCACTTTTACTTATTTTTACCTTATCCTACCGTGTACCTTCAACCATATAATTATACCCCACAAAAGACAAAAATAAATAATAACAAAGTTATAACAACCTACCAAATCAAGAATAGC
Organism: Capsicum pubescens; assembly: GCA_030864215.1. Lineage (NCBI taxonomy): Eukaryota > Viridiplantae > Streptophyta > Magnoliopsida > Solanales > Solanaceae > Capsicum > Capsicum pubescens. The sequence goes on along the minus strand of CM061548.1, from coordinate 109,553,228 downwards.
AATTTTTCACATTATTCTAACCAACTTACACCTCACCTACCCTACCACTACCCCCACCCCCACTCAGTCACCACCCCTCACATTGTTGATTCCTTTTAACCAACACATAAACAAAAAAATAGGAGGGACAAGAGATTTTCTTCATGATCCATAGAATAATATATACACAAGACTCCCTCACAGTAAAAATTTTTTCCATCACCATATTCACATACACGCACACAGTAGCACACACAACCACCTTCATCCATTCACATCAGAAAATGGGACACCGGAGAAACACACACTCACTGATACACAAGAAACCAACAATGATCCACACCCACAAACACAAGAGAGAATCGAGGGAGGGAGAGAGAATCGTAGGAGAAAGAGAGAATCGGGAGAAAGAAATAAAAATGGGTATGAACAGTGGTCGGCTGGCGTGAACAGTGAATGGTAAAGGGAGTAGGGTGAAGAACATATTTTTCCGATGAGCTTGTCACTGAAATAGTACCTCATCGTAGAGACCGTCCACTCCTCCCATAAATCCAATCGAAACTAGCTTCAAACCCTCTAAAATTGTTACACAGTGCCCGACTACTCCGCCGCCACCGCTGTTACTGTTCTAGCGATGGAGTTTTCGCCTGAAACGCGTCAAATCGGTCAAAATCATCCCAAAAATATTGAGAAAATAGTGGGTTCACCTTTGGGTTTTTGACAGTCGAGTTTAAGGTCTGTTTGTGATTTGGTATTGGCAAAAAATAGAACAAAGGGGATATATCAAAGTTGGAGTTGTTTGTTTTGTGAGGTTCAATGCGAGATTATGTACGCGGTCTAGTCGGAAGGAGAAACTTTAATCGAAAGAAACATTTGAGGTTCAATTCTATCTTATCTACTTTTTAGTTTTTACATATCTATGAATGATTTATGTGTTTGGCATGTTTGAATCTTCGTGATGTGTGGGTTGATGTTGGATTTGGATATGAAAACTTGATCGGTGGATTGTATATTGAATTGGTTTATCGTGTTAAAAAAGTTGGGGCGCGAATTGAAAATTTGCTAAAGTGCATTAGGATTAATTTTGATTTATTGTTGTTTTGATTCATTGACGCCGTCGATCTTGATAGTTCCATGATAGGTCGAGTTGGGTAGGCAAAAAGTAGGTTGGGTAGGCAAAGTTTAGGATCTGTGATTATTGAATGATGAAATATTTGTCGAGTGATTTTGATTTATGCATTAGGATCTATTGTATTCATTTGGACGGGGAATGCCCCGAGGAATTTGTATTGATTTATCCGGGGAATGACCCAAAGTATCATGTACTTGAAGACGACGCAAGATCAAGGCCTGCAACGTCGGGAGGAGAAAGCAATGGAGTGTAGTTAGGATTAGCCTAGAATAGAGTAGGTTTATATTTCCGTATATTTATTTTTTGGGACTGTATAATTGGACTGAACACTAAATTTTTGATTATTTTGTTTGGTTTTTCTTGATTGATTGATTGTTGTGCGTGGGTTGTGTGGTTTATGCAGTCGTAGTGTCAAATTAGCCAATATGATGCACCAAGCGACCGTGGTCGAACCACAGGATCGAGGGTTCCTAACACCTTCTCCTCGATCAATAGAATTTCTTAGTCGGAATCTCTGTTCGTAGATCAGTTTTATAGAGTCAAAACCATTTTGAAAAAGGATATCCAAGGGTGACTTGGCACACCCAATTTATGCCAAGTGGCGACTCTGAGTTTTGAATATAAATAATCTTTTTTAGAAACAAATTCTCATCTTTAGTCACTTAATATTAAAAACTTTTCAAATCTTGAAAAACAAATAATTCTTTTGGTGTAAAAAAGGGTGTGACAGTTCTGGCGACTCAGAATTCGAGCTTTTTTTTGGAGTTGTATCGGCTTAGTTTGACATAATGGGTGTATAAAAATTTGGTTTGTGTTATTGTTATCACCGTTGAGTGTTTACTTGCTACGTGTTTATAGTTTTTCCACCTATGTGTTATCGTTTTATATCTGGCATCATTTGCATAACCCGAGTCAATTCTTTCTGTAACAAGTTCCTTAGTTCACATCGTGTGCACGAACTCTAGTTGAGTTACCCTTATTTTAGGAGGGGGATACATCGGATGTATGGAGTAGGGGGAAAGCAAAGCAGTCACTATCGACCATATGCTCACCGAACGGCCTTGTTAGTGAATCCCAACGTCGGTCAGCCTTTAGGTCATGCTTATGTGCATCATATTGAGACCTAGCGGGGACCACTCGATCCTTTGTAGGAGACTCACCTCTAAAGCATCCCTATGTGCTATATGTTGTATCTCTAAGGGTAACGTGGTCATTTGACGGACAGATTTGGGGGAAAGCATGTGTTAGAAGTAAAGTTTGTAGGTAATGAAAATTCAAAAAAAAAGAGGAAAAAAAAAGAAAAGTGAGTCAAAAAAGAGTTTTGTAGTTTTAGAATTCTTTATGGCTTTTGTTTTTCATAATCCAAAAATTCAAAAAGATTTTTTTTTATGTTTTGCACTCATTTTTCAAAAATCAGAAAAAAGGTATCAAAAATATTTTCCTTTTGTTCCTTTACCATGCATTCAAAATTCAAAAATTCCACAAAGATTTTTTATAGAAGCTTTTTATTAAAGAAAAATTCAAAAATATGGTTGGAGTTTTGTACATTTCATGTAATGAAAATACCAAAAAGATTTTTCTTTCATAGTTGGTGTCATTTTTATGTGAAGTGTCAAATTTAAAAACCCAAGAAAGATTTTATCGGCATTTTCCATCATCTGTCTATGGTCGTATCTCTCAAGTCAGGGTTCAATTCGTTATTGAATCCTAAATTGTCCAATCTGGATGAACTACGCACCCCTGATTCTCCTCTCTCAGGAGTGACATACATAGACAGCCTATTGTGGGTTTGGGGATCTTAGTTGAAAAATTCAAAAAAAGATTTTCTTCACTCTTCCTTTAAACTAGGTGTTTCCTATACATCTTTAAAAGAAAATCACGAAAAGATTTTTTGTTAATAGCTTCAAGTTTCATTTTCGTATGAAATTAAAAAATTGAAAACCCAAAAAGATTTTTCTTTGGTAATCATAGGTTTCGTTTTGTATAGGGAGTTTAAACCTAAAAAATGCAAAAAGATTTTCGTCAATTTGTTATTTTTGAAGTTTCTGAAAATGAAAAAAAAGGAAAAAGAATTAATTGGCCATTTTGGCAAGACTTCACAAACTACGTACACCTGATTCTCCTCTTTTGGGGGTGAGATACGTAGGCTCCCCTCTTGGGTTCAGTTACCTTTTAAAAAAAAGGTTTTGAAAAAAAAGTGTTGAATTGTAACGCATTTGCTATCTCTTGTTCAGTTAGTTTAAGGTGGTTGGTTTGTGATATTTTGGCTGGTCCTTTATATTGCACCAAGTCACAGAGAAAGTGATGGCCAACAAGGATATCAAGTTTGTTTTCACTGATCAGATAGGGAGTTCGGGCAATGAGAATTTAGGAGCTAATGAAGAGATTCAAAAATTAAGGCAACAAATGATAGAAATGCATCGAGCTTGGGCTAATGGGTTGCCACCTCCTCCATTTCCCGCTGATAATCTGGAATATCTTTCTAGCTTGCCTCCTGTGTCACATACACAGTTTCCTATTTTTGATGACACACCACAACATGCATCAGGACCTGCTCCGGGGAAACACTATCCAAACACTTCCAATATTCATTTCCTCACTCCTCAACACAAAGCTACCACATGCTCGGCTCCACCCACTGTTCATGTTTTTGCAGCACCACCCCCACCTGATGCTCCTACTTTTGAGGTTTATCCACAAGTTGTGCCTCCCCACTCTGCGAGAGATCTTGTATTGAATATTTTTGCTAATCAACATCATGCTATTAAGCCCACATTTAAGTCGACTAATCCTTATGGATATACTCACCCGCCTAAATTTTCTCTTAACACTGAGAAGCCTGTTATAACAGAAGAACAAGAGGAAATGACCAGAAAATTGATAAGTTTGGAACTGGCTATGAAAGACCTCCAGGGACTTGGGGGCTACGAAAGTGTCTCATACAAAGATCTGTGCATGTTTCTAGGGGTTCATCTTTCTTTTGGTTTTAAAATGCCGAAGTTTGAGAAGTATGATGGACATGGCGATCCTGTAGCACATTTGAGATGTTATTGCAACCAACTAAGGGGTGCTGGGGGGAAGGAAGAATTACTCATGGCATATTTTGGTGAGAGTCTTTCAGGCCTAGCTTCGGAATGATTTGTTGACCAAGACATCAACAAGTGGATTAGTTGGGATGACCTAGCTAATGAATTTGTGCAACAATTCCAATACAGTGTGGAGTTAATTCCTTATGAGAAATCCCTAACTAACATAAAGAAAAAGAGTACTGAGACTTTCAGAGAGTATGCGATTAGATGGCGTGAACAAGCTGCTAGGGTGAAACCATCAATCAAAGAAAGTAAGATAGTGGAGGTATTTAACCAAGCACAGGATGAAACATATTATCAACACTTGTAACCTGAATTAGGCAATCCATTTATTGAGGTCCTCAAAATGGGGGAGATGATAGAGGATAGAATTAAGACCGGCCGTAGTATGAGTTTTGCAACATTGAAAGCGACTCCTCAAGCAATTCAAAAAGGTCCGGGAAGTGTCGGAGGGAAGAAGTATGAGGAAGATGCATCTTCCATTGTAGTTGGACAACAGGAATGGGCAAGAGGACTATACCATCGTTACCCACAAGCTTAAACCCAAGCTTATGCCCAAGCTCCATATAATCTTTCCCAAAATCCATTATACTGTATTCCCCCACCTACATATCTAATATACAATGCACAACCCTATGGTCAATTCCCTTCTTACCCACAATGGCGTGCACCAACTCTTCAGAGTCATACTCAAACTCCACAAACATACCAAAGATCTTCTAGGTCCGATTTTTGATCCAAGCCAAACAATGAAATAAGGCAGAAGTCAAGAGATAGATTCACACCAATTGGAGAGTCATACGCCATTTTATTCCAGAGATTGGTACAATGGGGCATGATCACTTCTCTCCTTGGGTATACTCCTAACCTGTATTCAAGAAGTTTTAATGCTAATGTACGATGTGTATATCATTTTGATGTTCAGGGTCACAGTATTGAAGATTGTCATTCTTTGAAAAGAGAAATAGAAAAGATGATTCAAGATAAATCAATTATGGTGTAGACCATTGACAGTGAGGAAATCTCTAGTCATGCTGATATGCAAACCAGTGGCTAAGATGTCAGGATGAGCAATAGAGAAGTCACCCTTCTCCCTACTAGGAAGAGGTCTGGTAGTGTGTTTTGTTTTATTTTCTGTTGTCTGAATTGTTTCAGGCTTGTAGTTCGGGATCTATCTTGTTTTGTCCCTTTGTCGTTATGTTCAAACCCTATCTTTTATTTTAATTAAATGGAGTGTCCCTTTTTCCTTTGTATTTTAAATTTGTGTTGTTTGTTTGTTTTCTTTACATAACACATTTTATGTTGATTCTAGTGAAATGACATGCTAGCAGAATTTTCAGCCAGATCTTGAAATCTAGTTTAAGCATGAACATTAAATCAGAGGGTTAAAGTTAAAAACAAAGCATCGGAGAAAATAGGTAGAGTGCTGAGATATTTGGTGACAAGTTGAAGCCTTCTTTGAAAATTAAGGCAATTATTTTGAGAATCACAAGAATAACTTGGTCATCAATTGAAAGACATGTCTCAATTAAGTCAAATAGTGGATGTGTGATGCTACATCCAAAGGAATAGAAAAATTAGCTTCATGAAAGCATGAGGAATGTACAACAAAGGTGGAGTTTGCAGAAGAAGTAGCGATGCGCAGTCTTAGTTAAAGTTAGTCGGTTTTGTTGTTGAGGATTCAAAGATTAGATGTGTGGTGTGTTGTTGGTTCAAGGTTTGAATGTGTATGGTGGTTATTGTGTTGTATTTTTAAGCTTGGAAAGGTATTGTTGATGTTTAGGGTCCAACTTGAACCTTAGAACTTCAAGCTTCAAAAAAATGTGTTCTTGGTGTTCTTCACATCTTCATCTATTGTTGAAGAAAAAGTGGATGTTTGATCTTGGAATTTGAAGAAAGGGAGTGTGTATTTTGTTAGTCTTGAAAGACATATTTCCAAAATTTAAGACCCCTCAAGACTTTTACAACCAATTCCAACCACTCAAGGACTTTAACAACCATTTTTCTAACAACCTTCCATGATTTAAGGACCATGTCTTGAGGAGAAAAGTCAAGTCTTTCCTTTTGAATTTGAAAGAGGATTTCAAGACTTGTTTTCTCTCCTTAACCAATTCCCACCAATTTCAAATTACAATTTGACCAAGACTTGAATTAGAAAATAAAATTTGATAACAACCGCAACCAATACGTGGCTGCCACATCACGTTTTTACTGTTCACCAATAATTTTTAAGCTCAAATTTCAGATTCTTAGTTTCATTTTATTGTTTCCTAGTTCCGTTTGTTGGTTCGAACACTAATTAACAAACTAGTAATCTCCTACTAGATTGTAAGTTAGTTGTAGAGTTCGTTTGTTCGTGTCTACGTTAGTTGTGTGCTTTTATCTTTTGTGAATTCATTGTATCTTGTTGGTTCAAGTCCGTAAATTTTTTTTCTTTGAGTCAACTCAAATGAAAATCTATTCCGGGAAAGAGTAGACTCGACCCTCAATCACTTGCGAAGTACAAGCCCACTTTCAACACTTGTGAAACCAAGTGCAAGGTAAAAATCGAGAGTGAGAGTGTGGTGAGGAATTTTTGATCTAACAAGTTTGTTGTTTTGTTGTTCGTTGTTGTCTTTTCTTTTAGGTACCATGGCTTCCACCAATATAGATGCTACGTTTGACCGCATCACTGACAATAGTGAACACATGAAAGGGCACGTTGAAAGGCTACGCCAATTGGTATCCACACTTATCCCAACAAATCCAAAACCTAAGGTCCAAACACCTTGCGGTTAGAGCTTCTCGAAGGAAGTTTCTGCCCAAACTTGTGAAGGACTTTCACACCGAGGTAAAGATAAACGTACTCATGAACGTCAAGGAAAAATAGCTAACTCTTATACTTTGGTACATGTGACTAATAAGCCGTTGAGTGTGAGTAGTAGCTTACCACTTGTGGATGATGTACATGTTGTGCGAGTGGATACACTAGTTGATCCTATAGATGACCGAATCGACTCTTCTAGTAAGATCAATTTGTGTCCACCTAGTGTTGAAGCTATTGTGTGGAATGAAAGTACGTCGTTATGTGAAAATTGTGTTGATCAACTTGTGTGTAAAACTTGCCCACCACTTAAGAATATGCGTGATGTGATTAATGAATCTCAACTGAGTGAAGAATTTAAAGATGTTGGTCAAGGACAAAGGAGTGAACCCGTGAGCCTATGTTGTTGTAAAGATTCTAATGTTTGCTTGGATCATAGGGTTAATCATGTGCTTGAAATATCTTTGAAAAATGATTTTGCTTGTACTCCTTTGCATGACACCACACCCATGCTTGACAAATATGGTGACTTGAATTTTGATCCCTTTGATGTTAATGGTTGTTTGTGTCTACTAGAGGACCGTAGGGAAAATGTGTCATTGTCTCTTTGGGGTATTGCTCATATCCGTGCATCCATGTTTGACAAACTTGTATTTAAGTTATTTGAACCACAACTTGAGGTTGTCAAGTTGTATTCTTGTTTGTGGAAGGGTCCAAGTATGTTAAAGACTTCTTGTCACCTTCAAGGAGTTGGACAAGTTGAAGTATCTTGTGGGACTCTTGGGAGCGTGCTTCACATAATTTGTAGAGGAAAGCCGAGTTCTTAGGAAAACTACTTGCCTTGGATTTGATTGTTTCATGGTATTTTCCCTATTCTCCCTATTGGTATAATTTCCTTGATGGAATGCCTTCCCTTGGTAAGTGGTTGGAAGGAGAGAGGTCCTACGTGCTTGCAATGTCCCTTTCTCTCGTTGTGTGTTCCTATTTGTGAATACATCTTAGATGAGAATTGTATCTTTGGTGACTTTCTTCACTACCTATATGCATATGATGATATTCATGATGTTGTCTGATATACATCGTATGAGTGGCTTAGTCTTAGCTTTTGTCCCTTAATTCTTGATGTTCATCCGAGCCCTTTCGTTTGTGATGTTGTACAAAAGCTTTTCACAATTAACACAAAGGATCCTTGGTTGAACTTCAAGTGTGTACCACCATGGTATGATAGTGCTAATTTTTTATTTTGCTAACCCTAACCGTCATTCCATGAGGATGTGTACTTGTTTGTTTACTCTTTAATTTTGCAAGGTACGGATTCGAGGTCGAATCCTTTTCAAGAAGGGGAGGATGATACGAGTACGATCACGTAGATGGACTTATGAGGGCATACGTTAGACCTGAGGCTTGGTGTGTGAAATGAAGTGCAAAGTATCACCTAAATGGACACCAAAACAGTCCACTACATACACTAAAAGGGCCAAATCAGTCCACTACATACACTAGAGGGGTGCCCCTTCACTAAGGGGCCTTTTGGTCATTTTACCTATTATTTGTAATACACTATAAATATAATAATGTAGGGGTCCATTAGGAGATTTTGATGAATATTATGAGTTTATAACACTTGAAACATTTCCTCTCTAAGGAGAGAAGACCACCAACCTGAAATAGTAACTAGGGAAATCAACTTGAGTGTGGAATCGCTCGTGTTGGATTCAAGCTTGGAAACGTTGGATGCTTGGGAGATTGGGGTCACTCTTGTGACAACGTAAGAGTTAGGTATTTGATGTGTGTAATGTTAAAGGTCCAAAAGTGGAATAGGCTTTTGGGTTGTTAATATTATACCTTCAATTTGTCTAACTATCTATTCTTTTGTTTATTTGTAATCGTGTAGTAGTGTTGATGTTGTAACCGTGTGTTTGTGTTGTAAATGTGGAATCCGAAATTATTCTATTGTTCATCTTGTTCTTGTTGTGTTGATACTGTTTTGCTGTTATTATGCCCTTGTGCCTTGTATTCTTCTTGTTGGTAGCGAATCCGAGAGGGGTCACCAAAAGAGGTCCTCGGTTTCTTGGCTAGTGGACTGATTTTGGTGTTTGTTTCATGTTTCCTTGTCTTTCTTGTATCAATTTCAGCCCCAAGAAGCCAAAATTGGTTATTTTACTCTAATCCTCTCAAAATCCAAACCCTAATCCTTTTCCTCAAGATCTTAAAATGAAGAGAAATGGATCAAGATCCGGGTTCCGTTCTTTCTCCTAAATAATCTAAGGTACGTGGGGTTTATCATAAAACTACATGGTCTTGTTGAAACACTTCAATATGATTTAAAGATTATCAAGCACAAAATTACAAAGGGGTTTTGGAAACCATGTTTTAAATTATACATCATGAATGTTTTAATGACATTGTTGTTTTGGTCTTTAAGTCTTTTCCCCTTAAAATTGATTTATACGTATATGTATATGTATGAAAATTTAGATTGAAGATTGTTTGAGAGCACAAATTATGAAATCTCTCTCTTGTGATTAATTTAAGTTTATGATCTTATTGTGAATGGAAATGCATGATTTATGATTTGAAAATAGTTTTCTCAATATCATAGTATTTGGGAATGATTTAGAGATGATGAGAGGGAGTTTCTTGATATAATTATGTTCTTGTGTTAAAGAGAAAGAATTGCATGTGATTGAGAACTTTGATATGACCACCTTGTGTATTTGAAATGTTGAAAAAGAGAGTTTCTTGCATGTGTGATATAAGAATTACAAGGACAATTCGAAACACACTTCAAAATCAGTCCACAAGATCAAAGATCCGAGGATCCTTTTGAAGACCAACTCTCGGATTCAACAAATACAACAAGAATACAAGATACAAGAGTTTATTTTAACACCAAAAAAGCTACAAAACGTGATGAACAAGATGAACAATAATAATACAAGTTTTGGATTCAATGAAGGGCCCAAAACAGTCCACTACACAACACATACACGATTTGCAAGAAGGTAAAGGATAGTAACTTGACATACAATATTCACAAATCTAAGAACCCTAACAATGAGAAAGGACCCTAAGACAAATGAATAGCAACATCAAGTTCTTACTTGGACCAAAAGGGACTCATGAACCTCAAGACCTAAGTTTCCAAGCTAACAAACAACAAAAGTGATTCCACCCTCTTGTTGTTAACTAGTTCCAAGTTTCAGATTTGCCTCAAGGAAAGAGGACTTTGTATTTCTATGTTATACAATATTAATATTCATCAAAATCCCCTAACAAATGACCTAAAAGGTTCCTTATATAGTAGTTTACAAACAAGGTGTGAAATGTCCAAAATGACCCCTTAGTCTCAAGTCTTCAAGTGGGTGCACTTGGAGAGTATTATATGGATGGTTTTGGACCCTTTTTAAGTCCTCATTTACACTTCACTTTCACACTCCAAGTCTCGGGTTCAATACATCTCACAAACATGTATCCTCGTGTTCGTACCTATATCAATGTGTTTGCATGAGTTTTAAGAAAGAGTTTTTTGAATTGATTTATTGATATGATGGTCCCAAACCTTATATTTTGAAAACAGAGATTATAGTATGTTACTAATGGCTCAGAGACGCGACTTGTAAGTAAATGGTATGACGATACCATATAAATATATGCAATAACAGAGCTAGAGTTTTTCAGAGTTTGATTTCAGAGAATGAAAGGTTTCAAAGAGTTATAATGTAATACCCCATATTTTCGTGCTAGAATTCTGACCGTCGTTGCTGCGCGCCTAAGATCTAATCCAAGTGATTCTCACATGAATACAAGTTGCATGATCAATATCCTAGTCTATGGAGTAGTTTAGAGGTGGAAAATATTTATAGCAATGACCTAGAACAAGGTTGAGCTAAGACCAATTGATTCATCCAAAGTTTGACATACGATTCTACAAGGGTCAACTTCAAATGTGAATATCTATTAATATACATTTAAATTTTTTCATCCCAAGACCTATCAAATTGTAGATAATTGAATTATATTTCCAACTATACCAATTTCTCAAAACTCCGATACCCGAGCGAAGAGTTATGCCCATTTTTGTGAGAGGCAGTAAGGGTGTGCGATGGGCAATGCGCCGCCCAACAAAATGAGTGCGATTGGGAGTGCGAGGAGAACTTAAATGTCTTCCATAAGGTGTGCAACTTACACCTTAAGGTCTTCCACGGGTTGTGCGCCGCATACCTCACTTTCAAGTGCCAAAAACACCCCTATATATAACTATAACACGGGATTAAACTCCTATAACACCAAAATAAGTTTACTCTCTCTCAAAATCACCAAGAACATTCATTAGGGTTTCAACCTAAAAATTCAAATATCTCAAGACTCAATCATGAGTTTTCAATAATTCTTCGAGGCTCGGAATCCCCATTCCGAGGGCTACCAGAAGCACCTATTATTTTCACGAATAGAGTCCCAAGGTTAACAGTTCATCCAAAGCTTCAATTTCAAGGTATGTGGGGTTTTTCAACAAGAACAACCTTTCGTTCTTGTGCCCAAATTGATTTTTCTTTTATGAATATACATGATTTTACACGTTTTGATATGAATTTGAAGCATGAATTTATACCCTATATGGTTTTACATGATTTTATGATACTCTCTATGTTTTGGAAGTTGAATTGAATGAGAATGATGACATTTTTGTACATAGAGCTGAATTTTCCAGATTTTAAAGTAAGTTATATATATTTATGATGAAAAGCATGAATCTTGAGAAAATTTAATATGATTTTGATGTATGAGACCTTGAGTCCTAATTGGGATCATACTTTGAGAAATTATGTGCTATAAGCACAATGAGATTTGAATCCCAAAGCTAATGTTCTTTACCAAGATGTATGATTATAAAGATGAAATTTTAAGTTTTAATTGATTATTTTTGTGCTTATGTCATAAAGTATGAAACTTTGGCTGGTTTTATGGTGATATTGATGTATAGGTTTTTGGAACCCTAATTGAAATTATTATTTTGAGAAAATCATGTGTTATAAACACCTTGAGTTTAAATAATTTGAGAAGATAAAGAAGCTTTGACCTTTCGGTCATAAAAAGGGTTGTTTTTGAAACCGAGATGAGAAAAGAAATCCACTTTTATTGATTTATTATGAAAGGGGTAGCATGATGGCTCCCGTTTTGAATTGTTGAAATATTTATTAGTGTATTTTCTTTTGAAAAGATCTAAGCTAAGTACGGGAGTAGTCTTTAGCACCGAGCGGGAGGTATAGCAGGATTGGTACTTCCCGAGAACTACGTGCCCCCATAGGTTGTGAGCCTGCAACTGATTTATATAAAGTGATCACTAGTGTATAAAAGATTAAGGTCCTACTCTGATGGCAAGGGAAGGACAGCTCTCCCCAACGTGGGTTGGACGTTGAACTCCATGTAGATCACATGGTTTATGTCGGTTATGAGAGACTCCCAATGTGTGTGTGTATTCTCCTATCTAATACGAAAAGTTTTATTCTTCTATCTGAGATGAAAACTTATTTGTTTGAAAGACTGAGTTTCAGAAAGTCATTGTTTTCAAAAGATTTAATGAACATATATTCCAAAGAGAATTGTTATGAGATTTGATTGGTTTGATGATTTGGAATCGAGATGGAAGTGAATTGAGATTTATTATGATGAATCACATGTTTCACCCAATATATTTTACTCTCTTATGATTATGATGATTTTAAATAGAGCTAAGTGAGTCATTTATATCAGCATGCATAATTTTATAAACTGTGATGATATTAAGAAATTATTTTATACATGCATTGCACCCCCATATGCTTGGTACGTTTCCATGGTACTGACCCATATATTCGTATGTGGGCTATATTTTCTCAGAATGTAGGTACAAGGTATAGTGTACATCTTCAGATCCACTCAGTTTGCGGCATCCAGTCAGCAGGTGATGACTCCTTTTGATTCAAGGGCTTGAGTTAGTTATACAGTTTGAGAAGTGTTGTATTTTCTTTATTCAGTCGTATTGAGTTGGGTTAGTCGGGAGTCATGACCCAGCTACCTACAGTCAGTACTAGTAGAGTCTTCATAGACAGTCAGTAGAAGTTGATATATTCCATTTCAGTTTTGGTTGTAAAAGTAGAGTTGTAATCTTGTAAATTTAGTTTTGTATCTATCCTATTCAAAAAAGAGTTATTTTCTGTAGATTTGTATAGATTTATACTTTTTGTTCAGTTGCCTATGAGTTATACCAGTAGAAGGGTTATCTTGGGGTCACTTGTGATCCTAAGCACCGTGTGACATCTCAGGACCCGATTTCGGGGTGTTACAAACTTGGTATCAAAGCACAGAGTTCAAGTGTCCTAGGGTGTCTATGAAGCCGTGTCTAGTAGAGTCTTGCGGAACGGTAGGGAGACGTCTATACTTTTCTTCTAGAGGCTACAGGGCTTTTAGGAAATGTCTCCATTCTTTCAAGTCTCAGACCGGGCCATAAAAAGGTTCTCTACGAAATTTATATAAATTCTCATGTTTTTATATTCTGGCCATCTCTGCCTTATTTTCTAGGTACTAGAAATAGTCAAGACTAATTCTCCACAGATAGTTATGTGGTTATAAGAGATCTAGAAAGTATTCCATCAGTTCTTTTGAGTTTCGAATATTTAAGTGCTTTATTCATGTTCATAGAAATCGTGCACTAAGCCCGAGTCAGATATGCTTTCAAATTTCTCCTCAGAATCCATAATGATAATCTATACTTCTCTATCTATGTACTGTTCTTGAGGTAACATGTTCGGAAAGTTCCAATTTCCTCCCTAGATAATGCTCTTATATTTGCTGGCAGAAGTTTCAGAAGTTTCATAAAGTGGCTTGAGAGGAGCCTTCTAGTGTGTTATAAGTCCTTCAAATTTAAGTTATGACCTCATTCTTATGATTTATTTAATTAATACAGAGTAAGGTGTATTCTTAGATAGTTGAATATTGTGTGTCAAGTTTCTATCTCTTGTATTATGTTACCTTGTTATCATTATATTTTTGAAAAATCAAAGTCTAGTGAATCCGTGTGAGGCCTATTTTTATTCACTAGCATAGTTTCTTTGTTATTCATATAATTTTCTTAATCAAAACACAAAACCAAAGTCTAGTGAAGCCGTGTGAGGCCTATTTCGATTCACTAGCAACTTGTTATTTATCTTGTTGTTCTGGTGTTAGTTGAAAGTGGTGGTTTCTGTGTAGTGATAGAAGTAGTAACGTTTAGTTGAAAGTCTTGTGTTAGTTGAACTTGTGGGTTTAGAAGTGTAGTGGAAGGAATGGTGGTAAGGGCGATTTATTGAATATGTATAGCTGAATTTTTGCTTATGATTGAATTAGTAATGAAGTGATATACCCTTGGTTTTTAGTTTAGTAAAGTTAGAGAAGGAGATTATTAGTTAAGGTGGATTGTTGTTTTCTTGAAGTATGAAAAGAGTTATTGATTGTATTTGTTGTGCTAGGAAAGTATAGGTTTTGATGGAAGCACTTGGTGGTTGAGTATTGTTAATTTAGGCTTTCCTGAGATTGCAAGATGAAGTTTAGTTGAAATTTATAGAGCTATGAAAGTAATTTAGGTATGAAGATGGGTAAATAGTAATGATGTGAAGAAGAAGGATGTGTTAACAGATTATGAATAAGATAGGCCATATGATTATGATCGATTGTCATTGTGTACTAGATTTTCTTAATGCTATGTTCTATAGTTTTGAAGTGAAAATTGTGTGTGAGATTGGGTTGTAAATCATGTTTAGCTCTAGACATTAAGTTTGAACAGTTGATGGTTCGGTTGTTGATGCTAGTTATATGGAGGTAATCTAGTAGTCCTGAACAGTGTATGCAGGAGTATAAGATCATGTGTTCATAATTAAGTATGGTGTAGAGGTGTGCCCAAGGTTCTGTGGGGATGCATTATTTTTTGAGGATTATTGCATATTGTGTGGTTAGTAGTAACGTTGAGTTTCTAGGTGGAGAAAGGCTAGTTAGATAATTTATGTTGTTCTTGATAGCTAAGTTAAGGAGTTATGATGGAAGATATTGAGTCTTTTTAGTATGATTTTATTCTCATGGTTTGGGAAAAATATAAGTATAGAAGTGTGATCTTGGTAGGATATGATTATGTGATTAGAGATATAGATATAGTTGCAAATGAGAGTGTAAGTCTTTGATAATGATTATTGAAGCAAGGAATTAAGAATGGCATATGGATGGGTTGTTCAAGAATGAAGTCGGTAAGTTCGGAATTAGTTTATTCTTGTGAGTTTAGCATTTATGTGTAGATAATAGAATGATGAAATTATGTCTTAATCTCAAGGATATGGAGTAGATCATCATACTTAGAATACCAGCTTTGACCTAAGAGGGAGATGTTTAGTGAAGAACCAAATTGAGTTTTGAGAATTAGATTGTGATACATGTCAATAATGAGTTATGATGAGATAGTGATCCCTTCTTACTCAAGAGTATTCCTTGGATTTCAGTCATTGCAATGCCAAATCCATCACTTGCTTGACAAATCCATGCCACAGGCCTATGGTTATACCTATCATGTGTGCTCAAGCCCATTCTCAGCTTCTAGCAAGCATGTAACAGCTTCACTCTGTGATTCGAGTTATCTCTTATGAATATATGAACTCTAGTCTTATGTTGAATAGCTCATGATAAGTATAAGCTCATGTTTCAGAGTATGACCAGTTTTTAAACTCATGATACTAGTGAAGTTCGTATTATATCATACATGTCCTCAGCTTAGATTTCTTTAATGAATCCATGCCTTTGATATTTTATTCCTCAGGAAAAAGATAAGTGTTAATGTTATGTATTGTAGTTTTCATGCTTCAGGTTCTTATGTGTTAGCCCTTCGGTGACCTCTTCCTATGTTAAGATTGTGGCGATGATAGTGGATCAGCAATGGTTTATATGTGAGAGAGTTGATGACCCTCATTAAGAAACATTATTTATGCTATTCTATCTATGGCTAAAGTGTGAAGTAAGATTAAGGCCAAGTCTTTGATACATGTCATGGTTAGTTAGAAATTGTGTGTGTGTTTTTAAGAATAGTTCAAGAAAATTGTTGTTGATAAAGGTTTAGAGAATATGTGAAGTATGACTTTAGGGGTATTTTCCTTAAAGTTATATGTGATTTTTAATGATAGGCTTGAATGTCATGTTGAGTGTAAGATAATGAATGGAATATGCACTAGTGAATCCATATCAAGAGTTTTAAACTAGTCATTGAAGTGGTAAGGCATGTTATTCTTAGGGTGTGAGCTCTAAGAAGATATAGAATATTGAACCTTGTAGTTCAGACTAGTATTGTGGTTTGACATGTTGTATCTTGTGATTTAGTGTTAGGTTTGATCATGGTGAGATAACTTAGTTTAGTTTAGACCTTAGTAGAAAGATTTCACAGTGCCAATATGAGAATTATAAGTTGAATCAAACGAGTATGGTATTTAAGGGGAATATTATAGTTGAGAGAGTATTTGAGAAGTGATGCTAAGCTTAAAAGTAAGAAGTTGTGTTGCCTGTGGCCTAGCAATCCTATCCTAGTTTATGAGTTATATAATTATATTCCATGCTATAGAGTTATATCAATGTTGTAATTCTTTAGTCAAATGTCTTGTTCAGAGCATGCCCAAAATTCTTTGCTCCCTAATGTCAATAGAATTTCGTAGAAAAGTGCTGAAGAAATACTCCATTTGAGTATGGGTAGTCAGTATGATCCAGTCCATATAGCCTGTAATCTAGTTTAGCAAGCAAGGAGATAGGATCCTATAGATTCTAAATTTTCCAGCTAGTCTTACTATTCGCAGTCTTATACGTATGTACATTCCAAGAGGCAATGTGTTTGTGTCCAATTAAATTATGAATTCAGCTCAGTTCATGCATCAGTTTCAGTTTTAGATATTAAGTCGTGATTCAGTTCGTAAGTATCCTGTGTAGTGTCACAGTCTCTTCCTAGTATTTTCACCAAATTATTATCATTCGGGGATGAACGATCCCAAGAGGAGGATGTTGTAATACCCCGAGTTTTCATGTCATAAACCACTCATCCTTTCTCATGAGATCAGATCCAGTGCAAAGTAATGGTTACTCATAAGTTGAGACTCTCGTTTCTATCTTAGCCATATAGTTATTTTTCTTGAGGATTCATGCACTTGCAGACCTGTTCAGTAGCTCATTATTCTTGAGATCCAGTGATTCAGTTCTATCAGTTACACATGATATCTTGAAGACTAATATTCCTCTGTGTTTCAGGATAATTATCCACATTCGAGGACGAATGTTCCCAAGGGGGAGATAATGTAACACCCCGTATTTTCGTGCTAGAATTCTAACCGTCGTTCCTGCGCGTCTAAGCTCTAATCCAAGTGATTCTCACGTGAATACAAGTTGCATGATCATTATCCTAGTCTATGGAGTAGTTTAGAGGTGGAAAATGTTTATAGAAATGACCTAGAACAAGGTTGAGCTAAGACCAATTGATTCATCCAAAGTTTGACATTCGATTCTACAAGGGTCAACTTCAAACGTGAATATCTCTTAATATACATGGAAATTTTTCATCCCAAGGCCTATCAAATTTTATATAATTGAATTAGATTTTCAACGATATCAATTTCGCAAAAATGTGATACCCGAGCGAAGAGTTATGCCCATTTTTGTGAGAGGCAGAAAGGGTGTGCGATGGGCAATGCACCGCCCAATAAAATGTGTGCGATTGGGAGTGCGAGGCACACCTAAATGTCCTCCATAAGGTGTGTGACGCACACCTTAAGGTCTTCCATGGGTTGTGCGCCGCATACCTCACTTCCAAGTGCTAAAAACACCCCTATATATGTATATAACACGGGATTAAACTCCCATAACACCAAAATAAGTTTACTCTCTCTCAAAATCACCAAGAACATTCATTAAGGTTTCAACCTAAAAATTAAAATATCTCAAGATTCAACCATGAGTTTTCAATAATTCTTCAAGGTTCGAAATCCCCATTCTGAGGGCTACAAGAAGCACCTATTATTTTCACGAATAGAGTCCCAAGGTTAAGAGTTCATCCAAAGCTTCAATTTCAAGGTATGTGGGGTTTTTCAACAAGAACAACCTTTCGTTCTTGTGCCCAAATTGATTTTTCTTTTATGAATATACATGATTTTACATGTTTTGATATGATATGGAAGCATGAATTTATACCCTATATGGTTTTACATGAGATTATGATACTCTCTATGTTTTGGAAGTTGAATTGAATGAGAATGATGACATTTTTGTACATAAAGCTGAATTTTCCATATTTTAAAGTAAGTTATATATATTTATGATGAAAAGCATGAATCTTGAGAAAATTTAATATGATTTTGGTGTATGAGACCGTGAGTCCTAATTGGGATCACACTTTGAGAAATTATGTTCTATAAGCACAATGAGATTTGAATCCCAAAGCTAATTTTCTTTACCAAGATGTATGATTATAAAGATGTAATTTTAAGTTTTAAGTGATTATTTTTGTGCTTATGTCATAAAGTATGAAACTTTGGAAGGTTTTATGGTGATATTGATGTATTGTTTTTTGGAACCCTATTTGAGATTATTTGTCACGACCCGAGCCGGGGCCCTAGCCGTGACGAGCATCCCGAACCATGAAGGCCCGGAACACCCTTCTCTATCTATCTGGTAATCATGCACATAATTTATATGATAAAAGGTAATGTGGAAATATAAATCTAATACAGAAACATGGTTAATCGGGATGTGATCATAATACTGAAAACTGAAAACCAAAATATATAAGAATTATAATGTCTGACTCAGTCTGCGAAATCTCTACCATGAACTAATCAATGTTGTCTGAATGCTGGGACAAGGCCCCCAGTAGACAAAAACCTAACTAATAGTAGTAATATGAAATAACCAGGCCTTCTGAATCATAGAAGGCTCACCACAACAAACTACGGTCTGTGATTTGAAATCTCTACTGTTTATCTGGACCCCTAGACTGTGCCTCAGAACCTGGAAGGAGGGGGGAAGGGTTCAGCACAATTGTACTGGCATGCGAACCAATCCAAAATAGAGTAATATAACATATATATATATATAATAGGTGAGAGCAATTTTCATCAAAATATCATGCATAAAACAGTTTCTGAAAAACACATGGAAACTTTCTGAAAATATGTAACCTGTCTGTAAATTTCAAATTCTGATCTGTGTATTACTTCTGAGTTAGGTGGTATCCCCTACAAGTCTGATATTCCTCGGTCGATATGGAATCCGCCATTGACTCGGCGGGGAAGCCTCCAACCCGAGTATGTCGCAAGACTTGCAAGTCATGATTTCTGAATCATAATACATTAAGCTAAATCTTTCATTTAAAGCATAATTTAGACCACCAAAAACATGCAACTGATATAGAAGATTTCGTGTTTCGAAACTCAAGTCAAAATCATGCAAAAACTTCATCAACATATGGTGGTCTAGTGCCTTTAGGAAATCCATGCACTCTTTCATTACATGCATTATGAACATTAAACATTCATGCTAGATTCCCTCTGTAGTGATTTAAAACCACCTTTAAATCATAACAAGAGTTCAATCATGTCATATAGTGCTTTTCAAGGATGCATTGCAAAACAATTCATATGCTATGAGAAATCTGAAAAAATTCATAATAAGAGGGAATTCACCGAAAATCATGCTTTCAACAAGAATTCATTCTTAAATACATGGTTTCATACATTCATATTCTCAAATCACTTTGGGGAAGGTCAAAAGACCAAAACAATGATGTTAAAACATTTAATACATGAATATATACATAGATTCAAAAACCCCATTCCAAAACATGATTTTTCTATGCCCATGAGAATTTAGGAAAACCCCGCGTACCTCTATTTCGAAAAATAATGGGTGTTTCTTGAAGTCTGTGGATTGGAGATTCTGAATCTCTAATCGATTTTGAAACCCACGATTGAATCTTGTTTTTTTGGGTTTTTAGTTTGAAACCCTTGGGAGTGTTCTTTAGAATTTTTAGATAAATGTGGATGTATTTTGGAGAATAGGGGATTGAATTTCGTGTTTATGGCTGAATAAGGGTGGGAAAGGGACTATTTTGTCCCCAAAACAGAGTGTTTAAGTTACTTGAAACCATTACATATGCACTGCATATGATATCGCCTATGTTTACATAGGTTCCGCCTATGCTATCGCCTATGATTACATAGGCGCCGCATATGCTATCACATATGCTTTCCAGTGGCCATGTGCGATTGGTTAGGCGACGCATACTACTTTGAAAGGCCATAACTTCTTGCTCGGGTGCCGGATTTTAGCAAAATTGATATCATTGGAAAGCTAACTCGAAAGCCTATCATTTTACACATAGTAGACTCTCTAATTCGACATATACAAAGAGTCATGGTCGATAGAATTTGGCACAAATTATAATGTCCACTTAAACTTAATCGATCTAAGTAGTTTTCAACTCGTCCTTGAGTCAAAGGACCTCTATGGTCTAAATTCAAGCTTGAATAGATTCACATACTACACAAATAATTAACATGCCATAGTGGCATAGGATTTATGGCTTCGAGATTATCAACGCATCGGAATCATGGTCTATATTGTAGCCTGAAATGCGGGGCGTTACATTATCCCCCCTTAGGATTATTAGTCCCCGAATAATGATATGGGACACAGACAGACACGATTTCAAGTATAATAAGGACTAGGAAAGATAAGATAGGAATAGTACCTTCTGTCTCATCATCCAGCGATGCAAACAAATTGGGCTATCTAATACTCATGTCATCTTCTGACTCCCAAGTTGGTTCTTCAACTTTTTGATTCCTCCACAATACTTTCACTGAGGCTATCTCTTTGCTCCTCAACTTTCGAACTTGGCAATCTAAAACTTCAACGGGCTCTTCTTCGTAAGACAAGTAATCTGTCACTTTGATATTCTCTACTGGCAATAACAAAGAATGATCTCCAGTGCATTTCTTCAACATGGATACATGGAATACCTGATGAACGGAACCCAAACTTGCAGGCAATTCTAGATCATAAGAAACTGCACCAATCTTTCTCAGAATCTGTTATGGCCGTATATAGAGAGGGCTCAATTTACACTTTTTTCCAAATCGTATAACTCCTTTCATAGGAGAAACCTTGAGAAACACGCAATCACCAACTTCAAACTCTAATTCTCTTCTCCGAACATCGGCATAGGACTTCTGACGACTATGATCAGTCTTGAGTCGTTCTCTAATGATATTCACTTTCTCCATCACCTAATGAAAAAGATCAGGACCATATAACTGAGTCTCACCTACTTCATACCATCCTATCAGAGACCTATATCTCCTCTCATACAAAACCTCAAAAGAAACCATCTTGATACAGGCATGGTAACTATTATTGTAAGCAAATTCAATCAGTGGCAGGTGATAGACCCAACTACCTTTGAAATGAATGACATATACCCTCAACATATCCTCGAGGGTCTGAATGGTACACTCAGCTTGCCCATTCGTCTGAGGGTGGAAAGTTGTGCTCAAATTCACTTGTGTACCTAAACCCTTCTGAAAAGATCTCCAGAACTGAGATGAAAACTGCGTACCTCTATTGGATATAATGGAAACTGGTGCCCCATACAACCGAACTATCTCCTCAATGTAAATCTTAGCATAACCCTCTCCTGAGTAATTAGTCTTCATAGGCAAAAAGTGGTCTGACTTTGTCAACTGATCTAACATCACCCATATAGAATCATACTGGTTTAGGGATCTCGGAAGTCCTGTAATAAAGTCCATGTTTACCATCTCCCACTTCTATAAAGGCAGGGCTATCTCTTGGGAAGTACCACCTGGCCTCATGTGTTCTACCTTCACTTGTTCAGAGTTCAAACACTTGGACACAAAATCAGCTACATCACGTTTCATGTTATTCCACCAATACAAGGTTTTCAGATCATGGTACATCTTAGTAGAGCCTGGGAAAACGACATACCTCGAAGTGTGCTCCTCATCAAGGATTCTTTACCACAGTCCATCAACATTCGGAACGCATAATCTACCCTAAAATCTCAGAATACCATCACCACCAATTTCAAACGACATAACCTTTTGCTGACCCACATCTTTATTGATTTGCATCAAAATGGAATCTTCAACCTGCTTCTCCTTAACTTCAGCACAAAGGGATGACTTAGCTAACTCATGAACAATTACCCCTCCATCTTCAGAATCTAAGAGTCACACTCCTAGATTTTCAAGGCGGTGAATATCCTTCACCATCTCTTTCTTTCCTTCTTCTACACGAGAAAGGCTTCCCATAGACAACCTGCTGAGGGCGTCAGCTACAACATTTTCCTTTCCTATATGGTAATGCAGGCTCATATCATAGTCTTTCAGAAGCTCCATCCAGCGCCTCTTCCTGAGGTTCAATTCTTTCAGCGAGAAAACATACTGCAGACTCTTGTGGTCAGTGAAGATATCACCGTGAACACCGTACAAGTAGTGCCGCCAAATTTAAGTGCAAACACCACAACCGCTAACTCCAAATCATGGGTGGGGTAGTTTCGCTCGTGCACCTTCAACTGCCTAGATTCATAAACCACTACCTTACCATGCTGCATAAACATAAAACCAAGTTCCACATGGGACGCATCACAGTATACCACAAAGCCATCTACACCCTCGGGAAGGGTTAAAATAGAAGCAATGGTCATTTGGTCTTTCAACTTCTCAAAACAATTCTCATATCGATCAGACCACACAATCTTCACCTTTTTCTGAGTCAATTTAGTGAGTGGAGCATCTATGGAAGAAAAACTCTCTATGAACCTTCTGTAATACCCCGCCAAACCCAAGAAGCTCTGAATATCAGTTGGAGTCGTGGTTCTGGGCCATTTTCTCACTGCTTTAACTTTCTGGGGATCCACTCTTATCCCGTCACTGGACACAATATACCCCAAGAAGGCAATAACATCTAACCAGAATTCACACTTAGAAAATTTGACATACAACTGATGATCCTTAAGGGTCTGAAGAATAATTCAGAGGTGATTGGCGTGATCCTCTTTACTCTTAGAATAGATCAGGGTATCATCAATAAATACAATGACGAACAAGTCAAGAAACTGATGGAGTACTCTATTCATAAGATCCATGAAGGCTGCAGGGGCGTTAGTCAACCCAAAGGACATGACTAGGAATTCGTAGTGACCATATCGGGTTTGGAAGACTGTCTTGGGTATGTCTGACTCCCTAACTTTCAAATGATGATAACCAGAATGAAGGTCTATTTTTGAAAAATACTTTGCACCCTGATGCTGGTAAAAAAGGTATTCAATCCTAGGAAGAGGATGATTATTTTTAATCGTGACCTTATTCAGCTGACGGTAGTCTATGCACATACGAAGGGAACCATTTTTCTTTTGCATGAAAAGTACAGGCTCCCCCCAAGGAGACACACTGGGGCGTATAAAACCCTTATCTAGGAGATCTGCTAACTGTTCTTTCAACTCTTTTAGTTCTACAGGAGCCATTCTATATGGCTGAATAGAAATAGGACGAGTGTTTGGCAACACATCAATACCAAACTCAATCTCCCTATCAGGTGGTATTCCAGGGAAATCATTTGGAAAGACTTCTAGGAATTCTTTTACTATGGGAATAGATTGAAGAGGAAGAGTCTCGGCATTGGAGTCCTTAACTCGGATAAGGTGGTACAAGCAACCTTTAGAAATGAGTTTGCGGGTTCTGAGATAGGATATAAAGTGCCCTCTGGGTGCTAAAGAATGTCCTTCCCACTCAATCACTGGTTCATTCAGGAAAGAAAAAGTGACCCTTCGAGTCCTACAATCTAATGTGGCATAGAAAAAATGGAGCCAATCCATTCCCAAGATAGCATCAAAAGCAACCATATCTAACTCTATGAGATCTGCTAACGTATCCCGGCTACCAACATTCACTACACAACCCTTGTACACCCTCCTAGTAACAATAGAATCCCCCACCGGGGTGGAAACAAAAAAGGGTCCCCGGAAACAAAAAAGGGTTTAGAAATCACACTGGGCTCAAACCCGAAACCAACAGCCACATAAGGGGTCACATACGATAAAGTAGACCCGGGATCAAGTAATACATAAACATCAGGAGAAAATATTTGTAACGTACCGGTAACAACATCTGGGGAAGCTTCCGCCTCTTGACTATTGGTCAAAGCATATAATCGGTTGCGACTATTACCGACAGCTGATATGGCGCCCTTCTGAGGCGGGGGTGGTACCAAAGAATTTTCTTGAGACTTTGCACCACCAACATTCTTTCTAGAAGATGGACATTCCCTCTGAAAGTGACCCGGCTGACCACATGAATAACACACTATCGATCCCAACTGACACCTTCTCGGATGATTTCTACCACAAGTCTCACACCGCGGAAAAGAACGATGCAGGTGAGCCACACTACCCTGTGACCGAGTATACTGAGCTTTGGTTCCATAGTTAGTCTAAAAACTCTGAGATCGTCTGTCTACTGGTGGTCGGGGTATTGGGGCGCTGGCAGTAGACTGTGCATTACCCCAATTCTTTTTTCACTGCCATTTATTTCCCCACTTATCGCCTTGAGGCTGACTGTGACTCTGGTCGGCTGATCTGTCTCTTTTCGCTTGTTTTTCCACCTCCGTAGATTCAGAGATATTTTGTTTTTCTATTCTACCTGCTGCATATGAACGGTCAACCTAGCAATGTCTAACTCCTTATTCAACATTTCCCCTTGGCACTCAAGCACCAGGTTATCAGAAAGGATGGATGCAAATTTCCTCATCCTGGCTCTCATATTACTAGTCAACTCTGGTGCATAGCGGGCTAGTTTATTAAACTTCAAAGTGTACTCCTGGACACTTATACTGCCGTACTTCAGATTTATAAAATCTTCTTCTTTGTCCTCCCTCAACTCCAGAGGAAAGAATCGAACAAAGAAAACTTTCACAAATTCACCCCAAACTGTGGGCTCAGCACTCTCACCTTTTGCATCCTCCCAGTCGGCATACCACTAATTCGCAACATCCTTAAGCTGATAAGTTGCTAGTTCCACACCTTCAACCTCATCCACATGCATTACCTTAAAGATCTTTTCCATCGCATCCACGAACTCCTGTGGATATTCCTCCACCTTGGTGCCAGTGAACTTAGGTGGGTTCATTTTCATGAAATGTCCGACCCTGGTATCCTCAGACGTAACAGATCTAGACCCAACATCTACTGATCATTGAACTTGGTTAGCTACCAACTATGTCAGCATATGAATAGACTGTCGCATTTGAAATATTTCTTTGAGCAGTCGGGGGACGGTTATCATCAGTCCACGAAGCCCGAGGTGGACTGGTCGGGACTGGAGGGACTCCCAGAGTAGGGACAGGTTCTGGAATGTGAGATCTGTTATGGGTCCGCATCCCATGGGTGGGATGGACCTCACCTGCCGGAGCATTCTGATCGATGATACGGAGGCATAACTGTGTTTCTGAAATACAAGAGATCATTGATTAGGGGGCAATTCAGACTCTGAAGCACGAACTAAATCACAATGAAGGGAAATATTTCCTAAATGCCTAGTAGCCTCTTGCTTATAAGTGTGGCGCGCTACATACCCATAACCAAGACTCTATCCGCCGCGATTTCACAAACACTCTGGGACCATGAACCGTGTTTTGATACCAAGTTTGTCACGACCCGAGTCAGAGCCCTAGCCGTGATGAGCATCCCGAACCATGAAGGCCCGTAACACCCTTCTCTGTCTATCTGGTAATCATGCACATAATTCATATGATAAAAGGTAATGCAAAAAGAGAAATCTAATACGAAAACATGGTCAATTTGAATGTGATCATAATACTGAAAACTGAAATCTAAAATATATCTGAATAATAATGTCTGACTTAGTCTGCGAAATCTCTACCATGAACTAATCAATGTTGTC
The DNA here is from genome assembly GCA_030864215.1 of Capsicum pubescens. Lineage (NCBI taxonomy): Eukaryota > Viridiplantae > Streptophyta > Magnoliopsida > Solanales > Solanaceae > Capsicum > Capsicum pubescens. The sequence continues at coordinate 109,527,218 of CM061548.1, read as the reverse complement.
TGAAAGATGGGACAAGGCCCCCAGTTGACAGAAACCTAACTAATAGTAGTAATATGAAATAACCAGGCCTTCTGAATCATAGAAGGCTTACCAATGCAAACTTCGGTCTGTGATCTGAAATCTCTACTATTTATCTGGACCCCTAGAATGTGCCTCAGAACCTAGAAGGAGGGGGGGGGGTCAGCACAATTATACTGGCATGCAAAGCAATCAAAAATAGATTAATTGAACATATATATATATAATACGTGAGAGCAATTTTTATCAAAACATCATGCATAAAATAGTTTCTGAAAAACACATGGGCACTTTTTGAAAACATGTAACCTGTCTGTAAATTTCAAATTCTGATCTGCGTATTACTTCTGAGTTAGGTGGTATCCCCTACAAGTATGATATTACCCGGTCGATATGGAATCCTCCATTGACTTGGCGGGGAAGCCTCCAACCCAAGTATGTCGTAAGGGTTGGAGTTCCTGAATCTGATACGCCACACGATACTTAAGTCAGCGTATAATAATATACCCGATTTGGCAAATCATGGATTTAGGCAATGAGTTTCTTGAACTCAAGCCCTCTTCAGGGAACCACCTAACATCTCTGTATGCCCATTTTTAACCTTTTCTGTACATGCAATATTCTGAATGTCTAAAATCATGATAGTTTGAAATGTTTATTAGTCTGAGTCTGATATGGCATTGGTCTGAATTGGTATCGTCATACCAAGACTTGTAAGTCACGATTTCTGAGTCATAATACATTAAGCTAAATCTTTTAATTAAAGCATAATTTAGACCACCAAAAACATACAACTGATATAGAAGATTTCATGTTTCGAAACTCAAGTAAAAATCATGCAAAAACTTCATCAACATATGGTGGTTTAGTGCCTTTAGAAAATCCATTCACTCTTTCATTACATGCATTATGAACATTAAACATTCATGCTAGATTCCCTCTTTAGTGATTTAAAACCACCTTTAAATCATAACAAGAGTTCAATCATCTCATATAGTGCTTTTCAAGGATGCATTGCAAAATAATTCATATGCTATGAGAAATTTGAAAAAATTCATAATAAGAGGGAATTCACCGAAAATCATGCTCTCAACAAGAATTCATTCTTAAATACATGGTTTCATACATTCATATTCTCAAATCACTTTGGGGAAGGTCAAAAGACCAAAACAATGATGTTAAAACATTTAATACACGAACATATACATAGATTCAAAAACCCCATTCTAAAACATGATTTTTCTATGCCCATAAGAATTTAGGAAAACCCCGCGTACCTTTATTTCGGAAAATAATGGGTGCTTCTTGAAGCCTGTGGATTGGGGATTCTGAATCTCTAATCGATTTTGAAAACCCACAGTTGAATCTTGATTTATTTGGGTTTTTAGTTTGAAACCCTTGGGAGTGTTCTTGAGAATTTTTAGATGAATGTGGATGTATTTTTGAGCATTGGGGACTGAATTTCGTGTTTATGGCTGAATAAGGGTGGGAAAAGGACCATTTTGCTCTAAAAACGGAGTGTTTAAGTCACTTGAAACCATTACATAGGCGCTGCATTTGATATCGCCTATGCTATCGACTATGTTTACATAGGTGCCACCTATGATATCGCCTATGTTTACATAGGCGCCGCATATGCTATCGCATATGCTTTCCAGTGGCCATGTGCGATTGGTTAGGCAATGCATACTACTTAGAAAGTCCATAACTTCTTGCTCGGGTGCCAGATTTTAGCAAAATTAGTATCGTTTGTAAGCTAACTCGAAAACCTATCATTTTACACATAGTAGTCTCTCTAATTCGACATATACAAAGAGTCATGGTCGGTAGAATTTGACACAAATTATAATATCCACTTAAACTTAATTGATCGAAGTAGTTTTCAACTCGTCCTTGAGTCAAAGGACCTCTATGGTCTAAATTCAAGCTTGAATGGATTCACATACTACACAAATAAGTAACATGCCATATTGGCATAGGATTTATGGCTTTGGGAGTATCAACACATCGGAATCATGGTCTATATTGTAGCCCGAAATGCGGGGCGTTACATTATTATTTTGAGAAAATCATGTGTTATAAATACCTTGAGTTTAAATAATTTGAGATGATAAAGAAGCTTTGACCTTTCGGTCATAAAAAGGGTTGTTTTTGTAACCGAGATGAGAAAAGAAATCCACTTTTATTGATTTATTATGAAAGGGGTAGCATGATGGCTCCCGTTGTGAATTGTTGAAATATTTATTAGTGGATTTTCTTTTGGAAAGATATGAGCTAAGTCCGGGAGTAGTCTTTTGCACCGAGCGGGAGGTATAGAAGGATTGGTACTTCCCTAGAACTACGTTCCCCCATAGGTTGTAAGCCTGAGGCTGATTTATATATAGTGATCACTACTGAATAAAAGATTAAGGTCTTACTCCGATGGCAAGGATAGGATAGCTCTCCCCAACGTGGGTTGGACGTTGGACTTCAGGTAGCTCACATGGTTTATGTCGGTTATGAGAGACTCACAATGTGTGTGTGTATTCTCCTATCTAATATGAAAAGTCTTATTCTTCTATCTGAGATGAAAACATATTTCTTAGAAAGACTGAGTTTGAGAAATTCATTGTTTTTGAAAGATTTAATGAACATATATTCCAAAGAGATTTTTTATGAGATTTGATTGCTTTGATGATTTGAAATAGAGATGGAAGTGAATTGAGATTTATTATGATGACTCACATGTTTCACCCGATATATTTTACTCTCTTATGATTATGATGATTTTAATTCGAGCTAAGTGAGTCATTTATATCAGCATGCATAATTTTATAAACTGTGATGATATTAAGATATTATTTTATATATGTATTGCACCCCATATGCTCGGTACGTTTCCATGTTACTAACCCACATATTCGTATGTGGGCTATAATTTCTCGAAATATAGGTACAAGGTATAGTGTACATCTTCAGATCCAGTCAGTTCCCAGCATTCAGTCAGCAGGTGATGAGTCCTTTTGATTCAGGGGCTTGAGTTAGTTATACAGTTCTAGAAGTGTTGTATTTTCTTTAATCAGTCATATTGAGCTAGGTTAGTCGGGAGTCATGACCCAGCTACCTACAGTCAGTACTAGTAGAGGCTTCATAGACAGTCAGTAGAAGTTGATGTATTCCATTTCAGTTTTAGTTGTAAAAGAAGAGTTGTAATCTTGTAAATTTAGTTTTGTATCTATCATATTCAGAAAAGAGTTATTTTCCGCAGATTTGTATAGATTTATACTTTTTGTTCAGTTGCTTATGAGTTATGCCAGTAGAAGGGTTAGCTTGGGTTCACTTGTGATCCTAAGCATCGTGTGACGTCTCGGGACCCGATTTCGGGGCATTACATAAAAATGGGCTTAAAGAGGGTTAGGTGGTTACCCGAAGAAGGCTTGAGTTCAAGTAACTCTTAGCCTAAAATCATATTTTGCCGATACGAACATATTATTATTGTACACTAGCGACGGCCCTATGGTGTAGTAGAGACAGAGACTCCGGCCCTTGCGGCAAACTTGGGTTGGGGTCTTGGCTGCCAAGTTAATGGCAGATTCCATATAGCCCGTGGAATTTCAGAGTTGTAGGGTATACCACCTAGCGCAGAAGTAATATAAAGAATGTCACAGAGTTCAGATGATTTTACAGAATCTTTTAAATATGCCCATGTGATTCTTACCATATGATATATTTATGAACTGTTTTAAATTGCTCTAATATATGTTGAATAAAAATTATTATTTTGGATTTACTCTGCGTACCAGTACAACTGTATTGACCCCCTACCTTCCAGGGTCTGAGGATCGGTCTAGAGGTCCTGCTAATCCGTAGAGATTTCAGACAGAAGCGAGGTTTACGGTGGTGAGCCTTCTTTATTCCGGAAGGCATATCTCTTTTTAGACATATTTTTTTTACTTTGGTTTTGGTCCACTGACGGCCTTTTCCTAGGTTTCAGACAATTATTGACGTCATGTGTAGTAGAGATTTCACAGACTGAGAAAGATGTTGTTTCAATGTTGATAAACCTATTTCCGCATTGTTGAACAAATTTCAGAGTATGACCATGATTCCGTTTACTTTTATTTCTGCAAATTTTCTTATATTATATGAGTATTGTGCATGATTACAAGATTTAGAAGGGTGCTCAAGCCTCCTTGGTTCGGGATGCTCGTCACGGCCAGGGTCTCGGCTCGGGTCGTGACATGAACCCACTTCGAGTTATCCCAAAATTGTAGTTAACTTAGCTTAGTATTGTTCCTAAACAATCAATCTGGGAAGGCAATAAATTACAACTAAATAATAACAATACATTCAAGATGACTCATGAACTGTAAAGTTTAATCCTGTGAAACAGGTTCGTCAATCTGTTCCTTTCTACTGGCAGCACTTGAATATTCAGTCAGAATTAATGAAGTAATTTTTATTTATAGTACTGAACAAAGCAAAACAACTGAGCAAAACAACTGAGCAAAACAACTGAACAACCTAATCTAGTGTTCAATTATTTTTATGTAACAGTTTCCTATGTATGAAGTAAGTTTTCTAACGTGTTCCAAAAAATTGTTAGTAAAAACACAATATTTTTACATGAAAAACACTCGACTCATGAAAGGTGTAAAAACCACGGCTTGTACCCTACAAGATTTATCCCCAATTTCACTAAATCACAATGAGCCTTTCAACAAAAGATTACAAGTCTGTGTAACCTAAGGAATTATAAATTTTATTCCTAAACAACTTAAAAACCTCCCAAGTTAAGTGTTCCCAAGTCTTCTAGTTATCCCAACTTGAAGGAAACAATCATAATTCAATTTATAACACACTAAAACTATGATTATTTCAACATTACAACACAATAAACAACTCCTAATACATGAATGCTAAAACTCTTAACACAATACTATATTAGGACCAGGCTCTTCAATGTGTTCCTTCAGAATTCATGTAGCACTTTGTAAAGTCAATCTACCAATTGCTTTTTTTGCTATGTAAGTGCGTGAGTTACTCATCTTATATTTAAATACAACTCTTCAAAGAGTTGTTCTTCAAACCAAACTCATCAGCGCACGAACTTTCATTATAAAGAGTTCTACTTCTAGTGAAAGTCCTTCAACTCAAACTCTTGTGAAATGGGGAGTAAATATGTCTATATACTTACAGGTTTTGAAACCTTCAAATGTGAAAAATGGTCAATAAAATACCACCCTTATTTATTTATTTTACTAATTTTATCATGGCAATGGGAAAAGAATTAGGAGAAAAAAATTTAGTTCAAACGATTGAGATAGTTTTTCTTTTTTTGTTAACTTCTTAAATAGTTCCAGATTACCCATAAAAGTAAAGAAAAATAAGTTAAATCAAGAATTATAATGTGAGTATAAAAAGGACTTTATCACTATAGGAAAAATTATAAATATATTTCAAATCAAATTTGGAATGCTATATGTAAGCAATATCTTGTGGGTTCTATTGTTCTTCTTCTTCACTTCATATTAGGCGTGTTCGTGATAATTAATGATTAACTAACACGGTCTGATTTTTAGTGGCTAAGATTATAGAGTTTTAATTTGAATTGCTCATTGAAGTTGGTGAAGTTTGTTTGAATATACTATACTCCGTAGGATGAGTTTTAACACAGCGTGATTTTCCTCAATAGATTATGTGTTACTGTTGTCGATGTTCTAGATATTGTTATAGGAAGCAGGTTCCTAGTTCGAGTAGTTGGTACAGATTTCTTTCACACGACTTTAATATAGGTTCAAGTTTGATCCCATACAGGATACTGAAATATAGGTTCTTTATACAAAAATGCTAGAGTTAAACCCCATGCTAGATATTGAAATAAACTTGTTAATATGCACCAATTTCTGCCAACTCGGCCACATACCTGTCATTTTCACACCTCACCGGCAGCGCATTCAGCCTGTGCACAAGATCCATAAACCTCAGCATATCCGATCCAACACCAAATCCACCATTACTTGCTCCAATAGCCACTATCGCAACCAATACCTCCCACAATTTGAACAATCTATAAGCCATGGATATCGCATTCGCGAGGGTCATAGATTCTACAAATTGCAGTAGGTATTGGTTACAACACCGGCTATTGGTGCTAGTAATGATAATTCTGGTGTTGGATGGGATATGACGAGGGTCGTCAATCTGTGCAAATAAATTTATTTCATATTCAACTGAGTGTCGGAAGATCTCCTGATCTAATTATACAAACAAAATGAAGAAATAAAAAAAGGAAGTAATTTTGCTAGAGTATATATATGTTAGAAAGTGAGAAGAACACCTTTGGGTGTTGAGATAAGTTGAAAAAATGAGGAGCAAATATATCTATATTTATAAGAGAAAATGGTCAACAATGAAGCAATCCATATTGAATTTATTGCTAATTATTTTATGGAAGTGGGAAAAGAATAAGGAGAAAAAAATATCAATTAAAAGATTAAGAATTTTCTTTTTTAGCAATTTTTTAAATAGTTTCAACATAGTACCCATACATATAAAGGAAAATAAGCTAAGTAAAACAAATATAATATGAAATAAAAAATGAATTTATTAATTTGGGAAAAATTATAAATGTATTACCAAATCAAGTAAAATAGTTAGTAATATTTCAAATTGAATCCATGGACTATAGAAAAAGAAATATTTGGAGTGTCATCATTATTTTATTTTTGAATGGTAACACATTAAAGTATATACCCTATTAGACTTAGGGCTGGGCACATTTTTGTTTAAATAGAAAAAACCGAACCGAAATTTAATTTTAGTTTGTTTTTTTGGTTTTTCGTATTGGTTTCAGTTTCAAATTTTAGAAATTTGGTTAAACGGTTTGGTTTTTGGATTTACAAAAACAAATCGAATAAATCGAAAAACTGAAATTATATAAATAATATATTATAATATATATAATTTAATAGATATGTAAATATACTAAAAATATAATATAATCTGATATAACATATAAATATATAAATTATAATCATTTAGTAACCCTAAATGCTAATATACTTCTTTGCTTTAGACCCTAACATTAATGTGAAGGTTGCAGTAGTGCTCAACTATCCTCAGTTCGTCAATTCATTCGAAATTTAACTATCGCCAATAACAGTCATTTGCTCAGTTCATTTGCTCAGTTCGTCACTGCCGTCGACAGTCGCTGCCGAGTGCGGCCACTGTCGTCACGCCAAGGACGATGACTCAGGAGGTCGATATTTATGGTTATTTCATGCGTGTTGAATTAATTATATTTGGGAATGAAAAATAGGTTTGAAAAAAAGATTATTTTTCTAGAAAAATCACCAATTTTAAATGCTCACTACTTTAATCATTAAAAACAAAATAAAAATCCGAAATAACCGAACCGAATTTGTAAAAACTGAACCAAACTGAAATAATTTTGGTTTGGTTACGGTTTTCATTTTCGTCAATCCAAAAATAAAAAAACAAACCGATATTCAACAATCAAACCGAACAAACCTAATGGTCACCCCTAATTAGACTTGATGTCACAGCTAGAATTGGGCATAAAATACCAGAAACCAAATTATCAAACCGAATCGAAGAATTTGGTATTCGATATTTGGTAATTCAGTTTTGGTATGATAATTGGGAGTAAAAATTTTAAAATTACAGTATTTGGGTTCGGGATTGGTAAAAGATATTACTACCATTTGGTATTTGGTATTTATCGAATACCAAATTATTGTTAACTGACCATAGTCTATACTCCATAGGCCACGAGTTCAAATTAATATTCTACAAAAGGTCAAAAAATGCCCACAACCTAAAAGTCTATAATACTATATTCATTTTAAAATATTAAAATGAAAATCACTTTTAAAATTTTTATTGTTAGCAGCAGTGGACAACATGTTCAAATATGAAGTTATTTTTTCATATTACTCGCGTTTTCTTCATTCTGGTTCTATCTATCAAGACAACCTGAACTTGTCTAGGATGCAACTTGTAGGTATATCTAAGTTATGTCCAGTGAGAGAGTTGATGCAGAGATACTCATTTCCTGCCATATCTAAGTAACTAAATTATCATAAAGGTTTGACACTTTGTTGTATGATTTTTAATATCTCATAAGTTATTCTTGATGAAGGGGTTAGTGAATTCTTTTATTTAAACCCACTCACTAGTCACTACGAGACAAATATTTGAGAAACAGATGTGGCTATTACCTTCCAGAGTCATTTCTGCATTAAACAATTATTATGTTAATTCAGCAGATGATGAATGAGCTATAAAACATCACTGATGAAGTGTTAAAAAGTGTTGTTTCCATAAGGCATAGGGCAGAAACTTTATCTTGTGTTTTGATTCAATTCGAAAGTAAACTATTATCATTGGCCTAGAGTAGAGTTTACCAAATTTAACTTTAATCTGGTATTACCAAATACCGTACCAAACCAAAGTTTAATTTACCGATGATCGAATTACCAAACCAAAGTTTAATGGTATGGTATTTGGTATGTACTTTCATTTACCAATTATCGAATTACCGAATCCGAATTATGATAACACCGAACCGAATACGGAATGCCCACCCCTAGTCACAACTTAGAAGACTAAAATAGTAGCACCATCACTAAACTAATATTGACCCTCCGTAAACTCATTTAATTATGGACGTATAATTATTTAATCTCCAACTTCAAAACATTGACCTTTAGGATTTTAACATCTATTTACCTTTAGGATTTTAACATCTATTTAGATAAGTTGTTATAAATACCTTAAAGACCATATTGCGCAATTAGTTTTTTTTTTCCTTCTAAATTTGGTCACAGTATCTCAATCAACTTTCAATTATTTAACTATGGGGTCCTATCATACATCTATAAACATAAATCAAAAACTCCTATTTTTATATCCAGAGATAAATATACATGCATATATTCTACTCCTTTTCTTTTTGTGTACCAAAATATGACTAGAAAAGGGGTACGTCAGGCAATAAGAAATCTCAATGAGGGAAAGAAAAAAATCGAGATAAAAGATTTGTATCACTATGTAATCAACGACACCTCGGTGTTTAAGCCAGTTGAAGTTTCATAATTATTTATTTTTTGAATGGTAACATATTAAAATCTATACCTTATTGGACTTTATGTGTAACAACTTGGAAGTCTAAAATGGTACTATAACTAAACTAATAAGTAACTATTCAACAAAATGCACTAGAAATTTACATGTTCATAGTCATCATCCTCCGAAACTCGAAGCACCTGAATTGTCATATATGTTCATTCAAATTTAATGGATGTGCTTCCTCTTCTTGAAATCTATTTAGGTGTTTATAGTCATCCTCAAAACGGTCATTTTGACTATTTTATGAGTTTTTTGAAAACTAAATTACCTAAATTAATTATACTTTATGGACGAAAACAAACTCTGCGAGGCTTATTTATCTGAAAATTAATGGGTTTGAAAAGTATCCATATGAGCATACAGTTCTTGTGAAAATTACAAAGAATGGGAGATTGGGAAAATTCTCATTCATATGTTAACGATCTTATATTCATGAGGAATAGTAATGCCATACAAAAATTGATAGAAAGTAAATCTAGAGTTTAATCATATAGTTCGATGACAGAATCTATCAGATTTCTGGTTTAATGCCATACTAAAATGCTAGAGTTAAACCTCGTTGTTCTTCACATAGAAAGAAAAACACACTATTGAATATATTCTTAAAATACTCTTATTAGTTATACTTCGCAAATCTAAATTGGACTAGTAATGTATTGAAACTTCATTTCTTCTAATCTTAATTCATTAAAAAACGTCTTCAATTTGTAAGATTTGGCCACATTAAAAATGTCTTCAATCTGTAAACATTAAAAATGGTCCTGAGAGTTCAACATTAAATCAAAATGCAAACACAAATATAAAGAGAAGTCTTTATTTCATAACAAAGGGCCCAAAGGGACCGAAATACTTGCAACAAAAAAACAAAGATAACTGCAAGTTAAACTAGCAAATGATAAGAGGGGCTCGAACGCCCAAAAGTCCTTGAAAACATAACTGCAAGGCATCAGGATAAAGAGCTTACCATGTAGCTCCATTTGCCAGGCTTGCAGCTTCTCATTCTCAGCCTGGAGCCCAACTTTTTTTGATTGGAGCCTCGACCTGAAGCACACCAACTATGGTCCAGAATATTATGCGTATGATCGCTTTCTTTTTCTCGTGTGGAGATCGTAAATTGGTGGGTCTATAAGTTAAATGCAGAAAAAAGGAAAAAAAGTTAGTAAAATTATCACGAAAATGCATTTAGATGATTAGTAGCGCCCGTCTTACTTGTTGGATAGAGGTGATCAGCTGAGTGAATAAACTTTTCAAGTCCTGTTCCTCTAACCTCGCCTTTTCCTCAGGCCCAAGGAAGGCCTCAAACAGTTTAGTTGCCATCGAGAAATCATTCAGAAGATCCACCCCTGGATGAATGTCTACCACAACCTAGCGACAAGGAGGATTCATATCACAACCAGGCATATTGGCAAGCCCCATCATCTCCTGGTCACTTGATGACACTCCAAATAGTCTCCAGAGCACCGGTTGGAACCCATGCACGAAAGGCTGAAGGCTTAAGAACTGTCAGTGATTCAATTGTACCCCTTTGATGTCGGAGCAAACGGGAACTGATCACTTCGACTTCAGGTTTGGTAAGATCCGGAACCATTCTCCTTTTTGTGGAGTCGGGTGTTGCATAATGGGAAAGCTCACGCCCAAAGTTGGCCCCACATGTAGTAGGCAACCTCACAACGGGATTTTCGATGGAAAAACCTGCAAGAATCTTAAAAATTAAGAAAAGGCATCGAAAATATAAAACATACAATAAAGAAATGCCCTTTAAGACGCTTACCGTGGTTTCTATCCCTGTACTGGAGTGTTCTTGTAGACATTTCCTCCAAAGGTTCGTTCATAGGGGCTTTTCCACTTCGACGTTCCGGCAATGAAATTTCCTTTTCACCCCTCTCTTCTTTAGAAGGAGGCATCGGTGGGGGGCTGTCCGACAAGGATGTGGAAGAGGAATGTTAGGAAGAAGACATATTTAGCCATAGATTAGTAAAATATTTTATTGCTAAATTGTTGTAGTAAAATATCCACCTTGTTATTTTCTTGTAAAATGTTGTTGTGAGCTAAACCTTTGAACCTGATGAATGAATGTAATAATTATTATCTTGTAATTATATTTATTAATTTAGAAAGAATAGTAAAGTATTTGAAAAGTAATAATTTATATTCATTAATGGTAAAATAAAAGGATGAATAAATTATTAAAAGAGTTGTGATACCAAATTTGAATTATATATAATCTATAAAATAAGAAAAATGGACACAATTTCATAGACTCCTTAAGACTCGCTATAAAACTTGTTAAGAATATCTAGGTGTAAACAATAAGAGAAGAAAAGTTATGCTTGAATCATAAACTTTGACAAATAGTTAAAATTAAAGAATACAAAAATACCTCTACATACAACAAAAAATTTGAAGAAGATGATCCGAGAAAAAAAATCAAATTATCTTTGACGGATAAGCTATCTTTTTTTTTTCATTTAAAATATCATTAAAATACACAGTATATATAAAAGATTGAAACTCATTCTCTACTTCATTATAAAAATATGATTTTCCTATCAAATTATCGGATGATTAATTATAATGTGAGAAATTTTCTAGTATGGGTGAGAAACGAAAGGATATAAAAAGAGAAAAGTACCTCTAGGTCTTGAGATACAAATAAAAAATAAGGAGCAAATACACCTGTATTTATAGGACTATGGAACCTTCAAAATGGCGTCCTTATTTAATTTTTGACTTACTATTTTGAATGGTAACATATTAAATCTATACCTTGGATTTATGTAACAACTTATAAGTCTAACTAACCTTCCATAAACACTTATTGCTTAATTTATAAACACTTATTTTAAACTTTTAATCACTTGAGCTAAAAAAACTATTTTTTTTAATCCTATCCAAACGGGCTCTAAGTCTTCCATAAACTTATTTAATATTGAAAGTATAATTATTTAGTCTCCCACTTCAAGATTGATTTTTAAGGTTTTACCTACATCTATTTAGGTAAGTTAATATAAGTAGCTTTATAATCTGATTGTGCAGTTTGTTTCATTTATTTTGGTAAGTTACTATAAATCTGATCACACTATCTAAATCAAATTTCAATTATTCAATTATGTTGTCATAAAAGCTAAATATCTTAATTTATATCTAGAGATAGAGAAACACTCATATATTCTACTATTTAATTTATTATGTTCCGAAATATGATTGGAAAGTGGGTACGTTGGTATGACACCTCAAACTTTTGAACTATGATTTAAATCGTTCCACGTATGAAATTAAAATTTATAATTCCTGACTGTGGGATAAGTAGAAGTCATCTATCCCCAGATTTAGCTACAATTTCTAAATTTAAACAATATCATCTCATTGGCCTTGTGTCTGCACCACTTGTGGCATCACAACCATACCTTAATATTTATTCAAGGTGTATAAGGTGAGAGAGCAAAATTCTAAATGAAAGGAAACAAAAGCTAGTTAAATATGAAACCTACCTTCAACATATAGTGAATGATCAAGGAAAATATATTAGTAAATTAGAGCAACCTGTCGAGGAGAAAGAAATGGTGTTAAACAAAACTCTAGTTCTTAAAATCTTAGTTCATTTAATATCGCTTCAACACTTATGATTTGGCCACTAGTAACCACTAAAAATGGTTCTGTGAGTTCAACCATTCAATCAAAATGCAAACACAAATACCATTCAATCAAAATGCAAACACAAATATATAGAGAAGTTTTCTATGAATGAAACAAGTTGCCCAACGTGTTCCAACAAACTATTAGTAAAAACACAATATCTTTACAAGATTTAACCCCAACTTCACTAAATTACAATGAGCCATTCAACAAAAGATTACAAGCCTGTGTAACCTAAGGAATTATAAATTTTAATTTTAATTCCTAAACAACTCAAAAACTTGCCAAAGTAAGTGTTCCAAAGTCTTCGAGTTAGCCCAACATGAAGACAACAATCTTAATTCAATTTATAACACACTAAAACTAAGATTACATCAACATTACGACTCAAACAACCCCTAATACATGAATGCTAAAACTCTTAACACAATACTATATTAGGACAAGGTTCTTTAATGTGTTCCTTCAGAATTCAAGTAACACTTTGTAAAGCCAATCTGCCAATAGTTTTTCTTGCTATGTGAGTGTGTGAGCCACTTAAGTCACTCATCGTCTATTTAAATACAACTCTTCAAAGAATTGTTCTTCAAACCAAACTCCTCAGAAACATGAACTCTCATTATAAAGAGTTCTATTTCTAGTGAAAGTCCTACTTCAATTAAAACTCTTCTCTATTTAATGTTGTAGTCAAATTTCAACACATCAAATCTGAACATTTTTATATCCTTTGAGCTTATTAGAAGTTATCATATCTGTTCCTCATGAAAATATCCAAGTAAATTCAAAGGAAGTTTAGAGATGAAAATTCCTAATTAACAAAAGAAAATTTTCTTGCGGAAATTTATGAAACTGTTTGGTAAGAAAATTCGTACGAAATACCCCAAAAAAATCCAAAAGAATAAATTGTTGCAACTAAATTTTTATGAATATTTAGCATATACACCCCATGGAAATTTTCAAATAATGATTCCCATGTAAATCACTACATATATTCCACAAATAGATAAAAATCTATTCGAAACCTCCAATAATCTTCAAAAACATCATTTGACACAAGTCTAATGTAAACCATTATAACTGATAAAAAACATAATTCCTAACATCCACATCAATAATGTCTGATTCTTAAATAATCCAAAACAAAATATTTCAAACTTTAATCCTCAATAATACTACCAACCATCAGGGTCAGAATCACTTTCATTCATGTTTCCAGAGACATCATCACTTTCATCCATAAGCTTGGTTGTCTTTTTGAGTTGATCGTTCATTTGAAGATGATTTCTTGTATACATGCTTCTTCAACAAGTCAAATTCCTTCCTCATCCTGTTATTTTGTGTCACTCATTCTGCAACTGTGCATACAAATCAACATTTGAAGCATTTACTTAGGACTTAGTCATCTCATCAATTTCTTCCGGCAAAGTAGATGTTGATTTCTTAGATTCCTTTACACTTTGACCTAGGGATCCAAGACCTTTGACACTTCCTTTTCTCTTTCCACCAACAGATTGTACCCAGATATCGATTACACTTAATTGAGAGGGCCGACTAGATGAATTAGTTTCTCCTTCCACAACTTATGCACTTTGAGCAACTAATATTTCTTGTTTCTTTCTTTCAAGCTCATTCTGCATAAAAATAAGTTATTTCAAACCAGATATAGTGCCAACAAAAAATATATTATTAACTTAAATTATATTGGAATCTAGTATCAAATATAAGCACAACAAGCAGCAAAAACAAACAACATGTATTAGCATATAAAGTATCTGAAACTCAAAGTTGGTTCCAAATTATTGTGGCTATTGAAGCACCAAGGCCATAATGAAATAAGAAGAATAATTCAGGTATTTTCTAAGCAGTATCTTTTATTGAGAAGTCCTGGAATTATCTAAGCAGTACTTTTATTTAAGTTCTGATATATCTATATTGAGGAAATACTGCCGTCAAATTTGTTAGAGTACGTGCCCTACTGACCAGTGAATTTAATGTAAGAGTTGCCTATGGATGGAATGGGTTGCCTGACTTGTTCCAAGGAAGCAGTACAACATGAAGTAAAGAACACAATGATTTTTACATGGAAAACACCCGGCTCAAAAAGGTGTAAAAAAACCACGACCTGTACCTCTACAGGATTTAACCACAACTTCACTAAATAACCCTAATTCCTCCTTTAATCAGAACTCTCATTGCATAGAATTATACTTCAAGTAAGACTCCTTCTTCAATTTCAACTCTTGTCTCCTTAGTGTTGTAGTCAAATTCCAACTCTTTAAATCAGGACATGTTTATTTCCCTGAGTTTATCTGAATTAGCCCCCCATCTGGTCCTTCCTTGATTTTTGATCGCTTGTCTTTAATCATTGATTATTTTGCTACATGTTTCAGCTACATGAGACAGTGTGTCTGTGAACCAGCTTGACTGACATGTTTCATATCACTTTGTCAGTTTGTCAATCATCAAAACTACATCGTACTCAACAAATTTCCCCTTTTTTATGATGACAAACCTCTTGTCGTTGTGCATTCAAACATTTTGACCTGTAGGCACTAAAGTATAAAACACTAGAATGAACAAGTTAGTCAATGGGTTATAAACATTGCACAACCCTCTTATCTTTCCCCTTTTGGTATCATCGAAAAACCATTTTAATGCAATAATATACTAGCCAGAGTGATTTGTTATGCTATTCATGGCTACTGGGGCTATCACCAAAATAATCAGACAAAGACTTTAGCCAACATAGTAATGTATTAAAGAGAGAAAAAATATGAGTCAATTTAGCAAAGATAACCATTCCATTTAACTGCCAGAGCATGTTCCACATTAAACCTAAGCTAGTACTAAACAAAGAAAAACAACTGAGCATTAATAAAAAAAATATGGTATAAAAGTGGGACATGACTAAGGATATAAATAGTGAAGAGATGATGAGGAAGGTGGAACATATGTTATCAACTGTGTCAATTGACGAATGACTTCAATATTTTCATTCCTCTATCAATCAAGATCAAGCTTGAAAGTCATGATGCTAGCCTTAAGGACTTCTTATTCCACTTTATGACTGTCTTGTGCAACATCTAGCTCAGATTTTTCTCTGCTAAATCATTTCTTTATTATCAATTATTTCAAATGAGTGTTAGCCCTCCTTATTGAAACAGGTAGGGAGACATGATTCATGTATTCAAGAACATCCATTGTTGTTTTATAAGTCAAACCTGAACTAGGACTGAGAAGTCCCCAAAAAAATAGCCAATTAGGAACTAAAAGGAAGAAAATTTCCTTTTCATTCTTCAGAAACATATGCTGAATGTGATTGACGATCAAGTTGGGAAAATTCATGATAAAAAAATGATATTTCGGTTGAGAGAGAAAAAGAAATTTCTGGTGTAGAATTAACACATTTGTGCAATACCATTTGGAGAGAGTCAAAGAAAATTTAGTCAACCAATTCATCAACATCATAGGACAAGGGGAGGGTGAAGTGTGAGGAATGGAATACGTGCGCTCAGCTGTTTCTACCTAGACATCGAATGCTTATATCAGTGCAGAGCATACCTGATAAAAAGAACTTTGTGGTCACAATTGCTTGCTTGTACCTATTTTCTGCACAATCTAATACCAAATTAGGTTAGAAGTGTCAAAAATCTAAAATTGGGACACACAACTAAATGTGCAAGACTGAATCGAATAATATTTTAGCTAATAAGATTAAAAAGAAAAATAATTATTCTAGTCAATCATTGAGGAGAGTTCATGCAATTTTAATCATCCCCAAATATAACCTATACCTTTCAAAATGCTCTCTACTTAGTGCCTTTGGTGCTTCTCTAGTTATTTAAATGACCAACATAGTCAACATTTTTATAGCCCTCAAGAGTGAAAATACTTTCATTTGAATACCATAGTCTCAAGCCATTGATTCCCATGAGATATCTCAAGATTCTTGTGACAACACCAATTCTTATGAATTACCAACAAAACTATCATCAGCTTGTGTTGTTGTTATTGATGCATCAATTTCTTGATTTCTTGTTCCCGCTGTCAATATGCCCTCAGTCTATACAATAATTGAAACAGGTGGTACAATATGTTCCTGTGCATGTCACATCCCTTTTTTTGTACTCCCAAAAAGAATTAATTTTTATGTTTCGAAAGGATTTTGTTATTAAAGTGACAAAAGATGAAAATTGTCTCGAAAAAGGATTCATTATTTTCAAAACTCAGAGTCGCCACTTGGCATAAATCAGGTGTGCCAAGTCACCCGTGGATATCCTTTTTCAAAATGGTTTTGACTCTATAAAACTGATCCGCGAACAAAGATTCCGGCTAAGAAATTTCGTTGACCGAGGGGAAGGTGTTAGGCACCCCTCTATCCCGTGGTTCGACCACGGTCGCTTGGTGGAGTATATCGACTAATTTGGACACTATGAATGTATAAAACACACCAAACATAAATAAAATGATCAATCAAGCAAACAAATCCAAAAACAATGTCCAGTCCAATTGTACAACCCAAAATAGAAAAAGAATGCGAAAATGTAAATCCTATTCTACCCTACACAAATTTTATACTACGCTGTCATGCTACCCGATGCCTCAGACCTTCATCAAGGACGTCCTCCAAATACAAAATACTTTGGGGCATTCCCCGACAAATAAATACAAGTGATCGTAGGGCATTCCCCGATTAAATGAATACATTTCCAAATGCAAGAACTAAAACCAAACCATTCAACTCAAATTTCACATTCAAACATTAAACAAGAAAACTTATTTCTAAATTTTTGCCTACCCAAACCAACATTCACCTATCCATTTCAACATATCATAATTTTATCACATTCCAACAATATTCATGCTCATTACGAAATAAACAACACAACAATAAACCAAAGTTAATCTAAATTCAACTTTTTATCAATTTCTTAATTTCACCCCCCAAATCCATTTTTAACCACATTATTAAACCTGTTAGACTATCAAATTACTTTTCAAAATACGAAACCAACAACACATACCCCAACAAAGATTCAAACATTTAAGCATACCAATCATTCATATCCACAACAACAATTAACATTTTGCTCAAAATATTTAAAATCGCACCACAAAATCATGATATTAACTATCTTCGATATAATAAAAAGTAAAGTTGAGAGAGGGACCTTTGAAGAATCGATTTCGTTGATAATAAAATCAAGAAAGCACGAACTATAGAATTCCTAATAGGACCTCAACAATGACGAACTCCAACTTTGTATTGAAAATTTGAGACCCAAAACTGAAGCTCCGTAAATCCAATCAAACTGGAAAACTGACACTGTTCATGGCACTATTCATGGCACCGTTCACGGCACTGTTCATGGCACTGTTCACGACACTGATCACGATACTATTTCTCTCTTAATTTTTTTCTGTCTTGCACGATTCTCTCTTCTCTCCCTCATTTTTTTTTGTTCTTCTTGTAAGGAAGATGATGTGGTGATTGTTGTTATTGTGGAGAAGATGATGATGAAAGAATGAGTCTCCCCTTTTCCCCTTTCAGAATTTTCCTTTTATATTTTTTATTTGTTTTTTTTTTCTTTATTTATTATCCTATGTGGAAGCATATAATTGGTGGCTTGTGGGAATAAGTGTGTGGCATGTGAAGAAGTTAGTGTGGCATGTGGAAAGATGAGGGTGGAGTGTGGAAAAATGAGTAGGGCATGTGCCTTTTGCATGTATCCAATGAAAAATGGAAAGTGAGGTGTTGAGGTGGCACAGTGAGGTGGAAAAGATTCTATGTATTTAATTATTTTCAATTCATTTTTTTTTGGGGAGAAATTATCAATTAAACAAAAGTATGGTAAGGTGAATAAAATTAAAATAGAAATAAAAATAAAAATAAAAATTTTAAAAAATAAAATAAAATAAAAATTATTAAAATATTTTCGGGAAAGGAAAAAATTACGTGTCTACATCATGCCCCCTTTGGATGAAAAGACATGGTGTTTTCATACAAAGCAGTAGACAACGAGATAGAATTTTGTCCTGACCTTTATTCAAAAGCATGGAGCACGAGGAAGGAGGGAAACCAGGTCTTGAGATAGGACATCCTACCTACCCAAGTTATGAGGGAATCGAGTGACGATTATCTCAAAGGATTGGAAGGAGATGGACTATGCCGAGTTGGGGAGTCGAGTGAGGTCCCATCGAGGTTCCGGTCCGCGGCTCTGTTATTACATCAAAAATAAAAATTACAAGTTAAAAACATAAATGAAATTACAAAATCCTATCTACGCAGCTTTTGTTGGACTCTTGACTTGAGTTTCGTCACCCTATTCTTCAGGCGGGTTCCTGATTTGAAATTTCTTCAACTTGTTGCTTGGTTTTCAATTTCATCACCCTGTTCTCTAGGCGGGCTCCCGACTTGCTATTTTGATCTGTTGACTTTCATTTTCTTCACTTTGTTACTTGACTTTCAACTTCTTCACCTTGTTGCTTGACTTTCAATTTCTTCACCTTGCTGCTTGACTTTTCATTTATTCGCCCTGTTCTTCGGGCGAGCTCTTGAAATCACATCAAAACTAGAAAGAAAATTATCCCAAACAAAGATTATTATAAAGAGATTTCATATGCTAGGAAAGTGAAGTTCTAACACAAGAATTAAATTTTGCCCCAGTTTATCATCAAAGGACTTTTGCGAAAGTCACATCATTATAGGAATCAAGGAGAATGACTAGACTATAAGGTGCATATGATAGGAATCAAAGGAATTGACTCGACTAAAAGGTACGTCTTCTAGGGGTCAAGGAGAATGACTAGACTAAAAGGTATGTCTTATAGGAATCATGGGAAATGACTCGACTAAAAGGTACGTCTTACTAGGAATCAAGGGAGATGACTTGACTAAAATGTACGTCTTATAGGAATCAAAGGGAATGACTCGACTAAAAGGTACGTATTCTAGGGGCCAAAGGGAATGACTAGACTAAATGGTACATCTTATAGGAATCAAAGGAGATGACTCGACTAAAAGGTACGTCTTATAGGAATCAAAGGGAATGACTTGACTAAAAGGTATGTCTTATAGGAATCAAAGGAGATTACTCGACTAAAAGGTACGTCTTATAGGAATCAAAGGGAATGACTCGACTAAAAGGTACGTCTTCGAGGGGTCAAAGGGAATGACTTAACTAAAAGGTACGTCTTATAGGAATCAAAGGGAATGACTCGACTAAAAGGAACGTCTTATAGAAATCAAAGGAGACGACTCGACTAGAAGATACGTCTTATAGGAATCAAAGGGAATGACTCGACTAAAAGGTACATCTTATAGGAATCAAAGAGAATGACTCGACTAAAAGGTACGTCTTATAGGAATCAAAGGAGATGACTCGACTAAAAGGTACGTATTATAGGAATCAAAGCGAATAACTCAACTAAAAGGTACGTCTTATAGGAATAAAAGGAGATGACTCGACTAAAAGATACATATTATAGGAATCAAAGGGAATGACCCGACTAAAAGGTACGTACTCTAGGGGTTAAAGGGAATGACTCAACTAAAAGCTACGTCTTATAGGAATCAAAGGGAATGACTCGACTAAAAGGTACTTCTTATAGGAATCAAAGGAGATGACTCGACTAAAAGGTACTTCTTATAGGAATCAAAGGAGATGACTCGAATAAAAGGTACGTCTTATAGAAATTAAAGGGAATGACTCGACTAAAAGATACGTCTTATAGGAATCAAAGGGAATGACTCGACTAAAAGGTACGTTTTATAGGAATCAAAGGAGATGACTCTACTAAAAGGTACGTCTTATAGGAATCAAAGGGAATGACTCGACTAAAAGATACGTCTTTTAGGGGTTAAAGGGAATGACTCGACTAAAAGGTATGTCTTATAGGAAGCAAAGGGAATGACTCGACTAAAAGATACGTCTTATAGGAATCAAAGGAGATGACTCGACTAAAAGGTACTTCTTTTAGGAATCAAAGGGAATAACTCAACTAAAAGGTACATCGTTTAGGAGTAAAGGTTTAATTTAAGAAGTGTATCATCTAGAAAATAAAACCTGAAATCCCCGAACAAGAAAGTCTGTTCCGAGGGATATAAGATGATGAATTTTTACCATGATTTAATTATCAGACCTATGCAGCAACATTGCTTCCTCCCTTTGTAAAAGTGAGAAATTACGGGCCTTGATGTTTAGGCTTTGAAATCCTTGATTTGAAGGTAACATGTGTTCCTGTTTCATACAAAGAAAGGTTGTGAGTTTAAAAACATGGTGGATGGTTTGTGGCTTTGGCTTTTGTGGCAAACTCTCTTGCCATCATCACATTTAATCTTGCTTCCAACCATTAGCCTGTGTCATTGACTTGCTGCTTCATTGACCAAACTCAGATTATTAAGAGTGACTGAGACAAACACAACATCTCTGCTTTGCCATGCTTTTTAGATAGACCCCTTGGAACCTTGGTATTTCATGAGTTTCCAGACTTATTTGTTGACAAAACTTTCTCCTTGCCTCATTTTGGCTCACAATCATGTCTCTTTCATGAGTTGGTCTTTCTTCCTTGCTTTGTACAATTAAAAAAGCTGGTATCCAGTTTTAAAATCTTTTCTCACTTATTTTGACATAGACTTGACTCAAGGACAAGAGAAAAATGACAATGATTTTATTAGGATAACTGACTCAAGAAAAATAAAAATATAACTATAGAAAAGAAAGAAATGATAATGAATGTCCCTATTGAAAAAGATGAAAGAAAAGTTTATATGAAAATGACAGTCAACTCTAATGAATATGACATGCATATCGGATTAAACTGCCTGATCTTTCCATCCAAAACTCTCACAAATTGTTGTAGAGTTAATGACCCTGAAAGTGAGTTGCTTTCTTGGCCAATTGCATTTGAAGACCTCATTTGGCTAGTGGTTCCTTGAAGGGTTTTCACCAACAAGCCTCTCTCATTTCCTTTTATCACCTGACCATTACCTTATAGTATCCGAGAGGGATTTTTACCAATAAGATTCTGATTTTCATTTTTCTCAACTTACAGTCATCTTACAGTGCCCGTGAGGGTTTTCACCGATAAGACTCTCTCATTTTTATTTATTTCAACTCACCATCGTCTTATAGTACCCGTGAGGGTTTTCACCGATAAGACTCTCTCAGTTTCATTTCTCTCCTGATTCCTTATGATGAGGAAGACAAGTAGTTCCCAAAATACGTTATCCACATCCATTGCATGCTTAGCCTGAGCGTTCTCCTAGATTGATCTGAAGGTCTTTCTTTGGTTGTAACTTGACTTTTGGATAGGTTTAGAAAGAAAGGATGGCATGGGGACCAAACGACACTTGAAGTGGGGTGAGACTTACAACTTTTGGAATCAATTCAAACAATGAGGATCGACTCATGCCCCAATTTCTTTTGACTGGGCAATACTAAATTTTATTTGGTTGGACCGAGCCCTGAGTAGGGCAGCCTACTATCTCACCCCCAAAAGAGGAGAATCAGTTCATACATAGTTCTGGCTGCTTGGTCTTTTGATTGATTCTGATTTTTTTCTTTGTTTTGTTGACTCTTTTCTTTCTTTCTTTTTTGGACATATTTCTTTTTTTTTTTTGAAATTTTTCTGACTATATTGCTTTGCTCGACACCTTTCTTTTGAGCTTTGCTGACTCTATCTTAATTCCAAAAGAGGGGTATGAAAGAAAATAGGACTAAAGCTCAAATGGGGTAAACAAAGGATGACACGCTGTTTGGATAGCAGAATGAAATGCCTTCATCATATCAATCCTTGAAAATGCAACTACAGATCATGCAATATGAAATGAAAGATGAAGATCATTTGTGACACTTTCACAACACTAACTTCAACTGAGCATGTGCCAATTATTCTTCTACCCTTGTCAAACATACAACTCCACTTTCGTTGTACATTCCTCATGCTGAAGGACTCATGACTTCGTGGAGTTGATTTTCTTTCTGTTCCTTTTGACATAGGATCGCACATTCACTACTTGACCATTCTACCCGATGTCTCGGGCCTTCATCATGGACGTCCTCCAAATAAAAAATACTTCGGGGCATTCCCCGGCGAATAAATACAAGTGATCGTGGGGCATTCCCCGATTAAATGAATACATTTCCAAATGGAAGAACTAAAACCAAAACATTCAACTCAAATTCCACATTCAAACATTCAACAAGAAAACTTATTCCTAAATTTTTGCCTACCCGAACCAACATTCACCTATCAATTTCAACATATCATAATTTTATCACATTCCAACAATATTCATGCTCATTACGAATTAAACAAAATAACAATAAACCAAAGCTAATCTAAATTCAACTTTTTATCAATTTCTCAATTTCATCCCCCAAATCCATTTTTAACCACATTATTAAACCAGTTCGACTATCAAATCACTTTTCAAAATCCGAAACCAACAACACACACCCTAACAAAGATTCAAACATTTAAGCATACCAATCATTCATATCCACAACAAAAATTAACATTTTGCTCAAAATATTTAAAACCGCACCACAAACTCACGATATTAACCAACTTTGAGATAATAAAAAAGTAGAGTTTAGAGATGGACCATTGAAGAATCGATTTCGTTGATAATAAAATCCAGAAAGCCCGGACTATAAAATTCCTAATAGGACCTCAACAATGACGAACTCCAACTTTGTATTGAAAAATTTGAGACCCAAAACTAAATCTCCGTAAATCCAATCGAACTCGAAAACCAACACTATTCACGAACTGTTCACAACACTTTTCACGGCACTGTTCACGGCACTGATCACGATACTATTTCTCTCTCAATTTTTTTTCTCTCTCTCATGATTCTCTCTTCTCTCCCTCAGTTTTTTTTGTTCTTCTTATGAGGAAGATGATTTGGTGATTGTTGTTATGGTGGAGAAGATGATGATGAAAGAATGAGCCTCTCCCTTTTTCCCTTTTAGAATTTTCCTTTTTTATTTTTTATTTAGTTTTTCTTTTTCTTTATTTATTATCCTATGTGGAAGCATATAATTGGTGGCTTTGTGGTAATCAGTGTGCGACATGTGGAAAAGTTAGTGTGACATGTGGAAAGATGAGGGTGGGGTGTGGAAAAATGAGTAGGGCATGTGCCTTTTGCATGTATCCAATGAAAAATGGAAAGAGAGGTGTTGAGGTGGCATAGTGAGGTGGCAAAGATTCTATGTATTTAATTATTTTCAATTCTTTTTTTTGGGGGGAGAAATTATCAATTAAACAAAAGTATGGTAAGGTGAATTAAATAAAAATAAAAATAAAAATAAAAATTAAAAAAATAAAATAAAATAAAAATGATTAAAATATTTTTGGGAAAGGACAAAATTACATGTCTACAATGCATGCTCATCAGTTTCACCGTCATCCTTTTTTTTTTTTAAAAAAAAATAAGAATCTCCCTTGCTTTCCCTATACACGATCACTCCAAATCTGACAATCTTTAAAAAGTTTTTTTTTTTAGTTCTCTCAATCTTTTCTGATCTAGTAATGGTGCCCTTTTTACCATCTCCAAGAAATCCATTCCCCCTTTAAATGTGGTAAGTAAAAGGAACTTTATTTGCTTCCAGTCATATGCCTTGAGCAAGCTCTATCTATGTACTAATTTTGCTTGTCTCCTTTCACTCTCACCTGCAAAACAAATTAGGGGTTAACTTTAAGAACCCAAACAAGCTTGGGTCCTTTCTTATGAGAAAAAAAATGTATGAGGTTCCTTATAGGCCATCAAGGGAACAGGTTATGTGACCTATTTCTCTGACCAGGTTTGACTTTTTTTGTTAGCTTGTTCTAATATAGAACCAGATTCTTTTGCTAGGCTTATGCTTCTTGATTTGCTTTTTGCTGCAACTGGACATTCAGTGGTTGAATGTCCCAGGTCACCACAATATTAGAACTTTTATAAAAGCCCAACCCAGTCTTTTCATTGTGAGTTTTTTGACCTAACTTATGAACAATTTTTGAAGAAAGTGTCCATCTATTAGCTCTTTCAAGATTAAGTTTCAATTTAGAAACTTCTTGACTCATTTGACTAACTTTTTCTTTTCCACAAAAGTATTTATGTTTAATCTTAGTCAATTCTGACTCAATCTTTTCTTGTTCCTCACTCTTGGGTCTCAAATTTTTTAATACAGAGTTGGAGTTCATCATTGTTGAGGTTCTATTAGGAATTCTATAGTCCGGGCTTTCTTGATTTTTGTAACGCCCCACATTTTGGGCTACAATATAGACCATGATTTTGATGCGTTGTTAATCCCGAAGTCATAAAAATCCTATGCCAACACGGCATGTTAATTATCGTGTAGCATGTGAAATCCACTCAAGCTTGAATTTAGACCATAGAGGTCCCTCAACTCAAGGACGAGTTGAATCTATTTTGATCGACTAAGTTTAGTGGATGTTGTAAGGTGTGTCAGTTTCCTTCGACCATAACTCTCTATATATGTAGAATTAGGGAACCTACTATGCATCAAATGATAGGTATTCGAGTTAGCTTTCCAGCGATACTAATTTGGCTAAAATCCGACACCCGAGCAAGAAGTTATGGCCTTTCAAAGTGATAAGCGACGCCTAACCAATCGTCCATGGCCACTGAAAAGCATAGGTAATAGCCTAGGTGGCGCCTATGTAAACATAGGCGATAGCCTAGGCGGCGCCTATGTGAACATAGGCGATAGCCTAGGCGGTGCCTATGTGAAGATAGGCGATGGGATGGACGGCGCCTATGTAAGGAATTTTAGTGATTTAAACACTCCGTGTTGAGGACAAAGTGGTCCTTTTCCACCCTTACTTAGCCCTAAAACACGAGATTTATTTCCAAGGACCCCAAAATACTTATTCTTTCATCAAAAGTACTCAAGATTCTTCTTAGGGTTTCAAAATAAAAACCCAAGCTACTCAAGATTCAACCGTGGGTTTTAGAAACTAATTGCATATTTGGAATCCTCTCAACGTAGTCTTCAAGAAGCACCTAATATTCATAGTAATCGAGGTACGTGGGGTTATCCAAAAATCTCATGGGTGTAGTTTTATGAACATGCATTCTTTTAAATGGGGGTTTTCAATCAAATGTTAATATCTTGCTTTCAATATGATTTCTAAGTCATTTTCTTTATGTCATGGTAATTGTTTTGCCTATATACTTCAATGGTTGAAACCATGCATATGTGATTTGAGATTTTCCATGGAAGTTGATAAATATGAATGATAAATTGTTTTTCAAATTCCCATGATAACGTTTCAATACTCCATATTATATTGTGATCAACAAAAGAGAGCATGAATTTGAAATAAATATTGTTCACCATTTGTAAATGATGAAGCACCTTGGTTTTTACATGATTATGCATATGTGGATGTGACATTGAAGACTTCCAAGTCGGGTATGACGATACCCTTCAAAATACGATATGCGATTGAATAAGATGAAATTTGAATGCATTGATTTTTCATGAGAAAGGTGGATTCCCGAAGAAGGAATTTGAGACACAAGCGGCTCATCGCTGGACGAACGTGTTTGCCGACACAAAATATTGGTACCAAAATAAGCGATCTGTGTACTTGACTTCATGTCATTCCCAAATTGGGACTATAGGTAGGAGCCCGAGCCAAGTGATCTTGGGCACTATCATTGGGTCGAGACACCATGCTGTGTGGTCTTGAGTGTCTCTCCCTCACTTATACTCTAATCTCGGTGGCAACCAAGGTTTGAAAGTTGGTGTAAATTATGTAGGGTATTCCACCTAGCTCAGTTGTATTTCATTATTGTTGAGAAAACTATTGCATTACACCTATGTTCTTTCAAATGATTTGATACGAAATTGCTTTATAATGGCTCTCAATTATATTTTGTAAAAACATTATGTTTTGTTTTGATATCTCTGCGTGCTAGTACTTTTGTGCTGACCCCCTCCCTTCTCCAACCTCTCACGTTCAGAGGCCCAGTCTAGGGGTCAAGAGAATTAGTAGAACTTTCAGACAGAGCTGTAGAGACAAGTGGTGAGCCTTCTATGTTTCGGAAGGTCTTAAGTCCTGTTGTCCTTTTATCTTATATTCATTTTTTGGGTCTACTGGGGACCTTGTCCCATTTTTCAGATAGTTACTTGTTTTCAGTCATGTAGTAGAGATTTCGTAGATGATTTTCGAAATGTTGATTGAGATTGTGGGACATTATTCCCCATTATTGTCTTCATATGATTCTTGACCATGTTTCCGTTATATTGTGTTTCTTCCGCATTACTTTGATCATATGAATTAGGTGCATGATTACCAGACAGATAGGGGTGTTTCGGGCCTCAAAGGTTTGAAATACTCGTCACATCCAGGCCCTGGTTCGGGTCGTGACAAACTTGGTATCAAAGCACGGTTCATGGTCCCAAAGTGTCTACAAAATCGCGTCGGGTAGGGTCTTATTTATGGGTGTGTAGCGCGCCACAATTATAAGCAGGAGGCTTCTAGGCATTTAGGAAATGTTTCCTTTCTTTCTGATTTAGTTCGTGCTTCAGATTCTGAACTGTTCCCTAATCAATGATCGCTTCTGTTTCAGAAAAAACACAGTTATGCCTCCACGTCATATCGTCGATCAGAATGCTCAGGCAGATAATGTCCTTCCCACCCATAGGATGCGGACCCATGGAAGGGCTCACACTCTAGAATTTGTCCTACTCCGGGAGTCCCTCCAGTCCTGACCAGTCCACCTCAGGCTCCGTGGACTAATGTCAACCGTCCCCCAACTGCTCAGGGAGATATTTCAAATGCAGAATTCAGACGGTCTATTCATATGCTGACGCAGTTGGTAGCCAACCAAGCTCAACTATCGCTGCATCTGTTACACCTGAGGCTACTAGAGTCGGACATTTCATGAAGATGAACCCACCTAAGTTCACTGGCACCAAGGTGGAGGAAGATCCACAGGAGTTCATGGATGAGATGGAAAAGATCTTTAAGGTAATGTCTGTGGATAAGGTTGAAGGGGTGGAGTTAGCAACCTATCAGCTCAAGGACGTTGCGAGTCAGTGGTATGCCGACTGGGAAGATAAAAAAGGTGAAAGTGCTGAGCCTACAGTTTGGGGCGAATTTGTGGAAGCCTTCCTTGATCGATTCTTTTCTCTGGAGTTGAGGGAGGCCAAAACGGAAGATTTGATGAATCTGAAGCAGGGCAGTATGAGTGTCCAAGAGTACATTTTGAAGTTTAATAAACTAGACCGCTATGCACCAGAGTTGACTAGTAATATGAGGGCCCAAATGAGGAAACTTGTATCTGGGCTTGCTGATAACCTGGTACTTGAGTGCCAGGGGGCTATGTTGAATAAGGAGTTAGACTTTGCTCGACTGACTGTTCATATACATCAAGTGAAAGAGAAGAAGAAAAAGATTACTGAATCTAGAGAGAAAGACAGACAGGCTAAGAGAGCTAGATCTGTGGACCAGCATTAGAGTCAGCCGTAGAGTGGTAACTGGGTGATAAGTGGTCGAAGAAGATGTTTTGGAATAATGCACAGTCAGCAGCCAGCGCCCCAGCAACCAGACCAGCGACAGACAGAAAAACTCAGAGTTTTCAGACTCCTGATGGGTCCAAAGCTCTAGGTACACAGTCTTAGGGCTGTGTGGCGCAACAACATTGTAATCGTCCGCGATGTGAGGTTTGCGGAAGGAATCATCTAGGGAAATGCTGGTTTGAGGAAAGAAACTGCTATACTTGTGGCAAAGTGGGTCATCTTCAGAAAGATTGTCATTCTGCTGGAGTAAATACGGGAGGCGGGGGGGGGGGGGGGGGGGGCTAAGTCCCAAGCCGCCTCCATAGCTCCTTTTCCTAAGGATGCCCCTTCAGCTGCCGGAAGCGGTCGCAATCGGTTATATTCTTTGACTAACTGCCCGGAGGCGGAAGCTTCACCAGATGTTGTCACCGGTATGTTACAAATATTTTCTCGTGATGTTTATGTGTTGCTTGATCCCGGGTCTACTTTATCCTATGTGACCACTTATGTGGATGTTGGTTTCGGGTTGGAGCCCGAAGTTATTGTAGAACCCTTCTCTGTTTCTACTCCTGTAGGTGATTCTGTTGTTGCTAAAAGGGTATATAGAAATTGTGTCGTATCTATTCATGGTAGGGAAACTGTGGCAGACCTTATAGAACTGGATATGATAGACTTTGATGCCATCCTTGGGATGGAATGGCTCCATTCGTGTTATGCCACCCTTGATTGCAGAACACGAAAGGTCACTTTTTTCTTTCCCGAATGAGACACCAGTTGTTTGGGAAGGGAGTTCTTAGAACCTAGAGGTCACTTTATCTCTTATCTTAGAGCCCGAAATTTAATCTCCAAAGGTTGTATGCATCATCTAATCTGAGTAAAAGATTCAAAAGTTGGAAACCTTCCTCTGCAGTCAGTCCCTGTAGTGAATGAATTCCCAGAAGTCTTTCCCGAAGATCTTCCAGGGATACCCCCTGATAGGGAGATAAATTTTGGCATTGATGTGTTTCCAGACACTTGTCCTATTTCTATTCCGCCATATAGAATGGCTCCCGTGAAACTAAAGGAGTTAAAGGAACAGCTTGCAGACCTCCTAGACAAAGGTTTTATTCGTCCTAGTGTTTCCCCATGGGGTGCACCCATGCTCTTAGTGCGAAAGAAGGATGGGTCCCTTCGGATATGCATAGACTACCGTCAACTGAATAAGGTCACGATTAAAAATAAATATCCTCTTCCAAGGATTGAAGACCTTTTTGACCAGCTTCAGGGTGCCAAGTGCTTTTCAAAAATAGACCTTTGTTCGGGTTATCATTAGTTGAAATTTAGGGAGTCATACATACCCAAGACAGCCTTCCGAACCCGATATAGTCACTACGAATTTCTAGTCATGTCCTTCGGGTTGACTAACGCCCCTGCAGCCTACATGGATCTTATGAATATAGTGTTCCATCAGTTTCTTGACTTGTTCATCATTGTATTTATTAATGATATTCTTATCTATTCTAAGAGTAAAGAGGATCACGCCAATCACCTTCGAATTATCCTTCAGACCCTTAAGGATCATCAGCTGTATGCCAAATTTTCTAAGTGTGAATTCTGGTTAGACGCTATTGCCTTCCTGGGGCATATTGTGTCCAGTGACGGGATAGGAGTGGATCCCCATAAAGTTGAAGAAGTGAGAAAATGGCCCAGTGATAACGCTCAAACTACAGCTCTCGTAAGAGTGTAAGCGGTCGTCGTCAAATATAGAACCCAACTGGGTTGGGTGTCGAATCCCACAGGGAATACTCGGTCACTAAGTATGCAACTATTATTAGAATGTTAGTCGAAAATTCTACGAAAAAGGGGGGGATGGTTTAGGCGTGAATTAAAGGTATCAAAACAGCAAAGTACAAACGAAATGCTTGGTAGCTTTTAATTAATGAGAATTATAAGTTAGGGTTATGTCCACCTTATGAGTTCTACGTATCTATTGGCTATGAGTTATGCGGAATTCATACATGCATGCGCTTATAGAGATTCGTATTCTATGGTAAATCCTAGCGTCTTTCGACCATCAAGGATTATGTCACTTTAACTCTTTCGAGCTTAAAACGTATACTAATGGTACGAATTCTCCAAGAGGTTAATCCAGTTACGGCACTAACTTTTAAACTGGGTTTAGTAGCCCTATTTCCTTGTCATTCTCTCTTTTCCAGACATGTAACTTTTCTTTCGAACAAGTTAATGCTATACTGGCGTATTCTATATGTTTGCAACCACAAGAATTTAAATTAAGAAGAAGAGAGTAATGATATCAGAAGCATACGTATCAAGAATTCACAAACTCATAACAACAGATAGTATCTCATAAGGCTTCCATAACCCTAACAGAGAAGTTTAGCTACTCATGAGTGCAACGGAAATCACAATAGACATCATCATCATACCAAAATCTATAATAATCTTCGCAATAGATGATGTTAACGTCAACTAGGGTTGGACGTTTTTGCTCCTTCCGTTGATCAAGTGTTTGCCGGCCTTTCTCTGTTTTGGACTTACAGATTCTGTAACGTGAATTATAGTAAAAGTCGAATGGAAAAGAATTGAATTAATGAATGAGTCAGTTGAATGAATTGTATGGATGGAGAGAGATAATAATAAAAACTTCAGCAACAGAGGGTATTTATAACACCTATATCCTATTCCTACTAGGCTACTGCGTACTTATTCTAATCCTACTAGGTTACGGCATCCTTATCCTAATCCTACTAAGTTAATGCTGATCCCCAAAGTCTTTAGAAATGTTGTTTTTGCCCGGGACTAGTTATCCATGCATCACTTTCAGTCCATAGGCGTCCAAACGCTGCTTTCCTTCTTTCGTGAAGCTTCCTTGGGCGTCAAGTTATCCATAAAGTGCTGGAATCTTCATCGTTTATACCTGAAAACTTGCTAATCACGTTTTTTAGCTCACTTACAGGAAAAAGGACTAAAAGTGCATGAATTATATATTTTGTTCTCAAAACTTAGCTTTAATATGGGTAAATTAAGGTGCTTTAGGCGTGTAAATACGCCTATCATCAACACCCCATACTTAAAGCTTTGTTCGTCCTCGAACAATATATCATGTCCATATAAACATCTACTTAGGGTTTCACAGTAACAACACAAAATATTCATCAAGACAGGCACGACAATTATTAACAAAGAGAAGTTTTCTAATCAATACTAGAAACAATTCAACCTCCAACATAGACTCGTGATGATGGTTAATTCGTATTCAAAAGTAAAGGCACAAAGAATCATACAAGACTACCCAAAACTCATCAACCATGTGTGTCTCACATAAGATATTACCCATAATCACTCACAAGTATTGCATTTTTCAGAACATGGGTATAAGATTATCCTTGCTCTCACTCTCACAAAGAATTCATTTGTTGTAACTGATGACCATAGGCTTGCCCTTAGTGTAATGTTCCACTAATATCAGAATGCTAAGCTTAGGATCAAATAGGTCTTTTACAGGTTGTAATGTAGGCTAAGGGACGGGTAGGACTATTTTGTCCAGAAATAGTGACTATGTTCCTAAGCGCTTTAATACATCACATTATGCCATTTACACTTTCTTTCAAACAACCTTTGTACTTTCTTTTAATCTACCACCCCTTCTCACCTCTTTTGTTTTTCAATTTTAAACATAACTAACTTTTTAGTTTTCTTTTTATTTTTCTTTTCATAACACACCTCTATGATAGCAATTTTTTTTCATAACAAATTCAAGCACCAATACATTCTAAGGCATCACACTCATCCAATTTCCTCTTATTTTGTCACATGACTTTACAATTTAAAGCGCTTAGGAATTTGGATCAAATTATGGTCTTGAAAAAATGGATTAGGCTACATATGAGGCTGTCAAAGAAAATGGCTAAAGGCTCAAAGGGGTTGACTAGGATAATGTCCACAGGTAGGTAAAACGAAGGTAAATAAGTATAGGTTGCCAAAGAAATGCCTAAATCATCTCCTAAACTCACACTCTTTATTTTGCTTTACACACACACCAGGCAAGTTCTAGCATCAGCCACAAACACAGAATATACTATCACTTCACACACACAAGGCACATGGTCGACTTTATTGGGAGCAGTACAGACTCTTGACCCAACAGATGAAGGAATTAAACCACACACTTATCACATAATGAGTCACATTTAGAGCCTAAATGTCTCAATAGTAATGATTCTAGCACAAACTCTTGTCATAACACCATGCCGCTTATCAGAACAATTTCACGCATCAAAATCTAAAAAAAAATCTACGACTTATTAAAACAAACAAAAAAAATATGACCATAAATGTAGGAAAAGAAGTACAACATATGAATACCAGCACCCCACACTTAGACGGGACACACTGCCCTCAGTGGACAATAAATACGGAAAACCTGATTAGTCGGACTCCTCTTCTATATCTGGGGTTATTCCCCCTGCGCCGGAATCATCATCAGAGTCGTCATCCTCAGAGTTTCCTCAAATTGTACCCCACTTGATCCAAAAGTGCGTTGAGGTATTTGTAGCGAGGAGGATTCAGCTTGCTCTTTTCTTCCCCTTTTCTGGCCTTTCTGTGAGGTGGTTGCTTTGTCTTTTCCTTGGCGTTCTTTTGATGCCATTCTACCTGAGATCGTAATAGAGTCATGTTAGCTTCATCTCATAATATTCAATTGCTAAACAAATAGTAATGGCACCCCCCCACACTTAAGTTGTTGGCACACACTAATTAAGTGAGTGATGTCGACTACTCAGACTTCATCGTCATACATTTGGGCGATATGTTCCAACAATATGTTCAGCACAGTCATACTTTCATGTCGTCTTAACTATCCTTTCCAACTCTATTTCATGTAATCTTGATCATACTCTCATGTTTGGATTAATGCACTTTTTGAACAAGACTACTGCATAGAGATCGTATCAAGTTATGGTATAGAAATAATCACAACATCTCATGCTTGTATTCAATCATGATCTTTATCTAGATGAATGAGTCATTCAAACATTCAAGCATTCAATTTAGAAGATCATGCAATTAACTTCACCATGTCGACTCCGCAAAAGTATGACAGTGTATAACAATCAAATACAAGTCAGAACAAAATCAAGAACACCCTCACGTATTCTTTCACTCAACGAGATACATCACAACAAATCATCCACATTCAAATTACCAATACTACTTCAAGATTTAACAATTCATTATAGGCGTAGTAGTGTAGTACTTACGGAATATAAAAGAAGAACAAAGAAGTACTTACTTGGTTGATGGCCTCGGAAGATGTTCTTGCAAAGTAAAAGAGCCAAAGGAAATTTTTTGAATGATTTTGGAGAGGTAGGCGGCACCTAGGTTGAAGTTGCAATGTATTTTTGTTCTAAGACTAAGGTTCTATTTATCGGACAAGCTTGGGTCGGGTTTTGACCCATTTGGAATCGGATTTGGAGACCAAAAGTGACCATAGGCGGCGCCTAATGCTTTGCCTATGCTTGGCATAGGCGGCGCCTTTTGCAAAGCCTTGTTGAGCATAGGTGGCGCCTATGCTATGGAATTGTTGAGCATAGGCGGCTCCTATGCCAAGGCATACTAGATTCAGAGACAAAATGCTTTTGCATAGGCGGCGCCTATGCTATGGCATTGTTAGGCATAGGCGACGCCTATGCTATGGCATACTAGATTCAGAGACAAAATGCCTTTGCATAGGCGGAGCCTATGCTATGGCATTGTTGAGCATAGGCGGCGCCTATGCTATGGCACTCTAGAATCTGAGAGCTTAGGCCATAGCATAGGCCAGGCCTTGTTCGTGGCCTAGATTTACATAGGCCTTGCCTTGTTCTTTGCCTATATTTTCATAGGCAATGCCTAACCCATAGCCTTTTGCTTCTTCATTCCTAACTTACCACCTTCAACATGCAATACTTCCAAATCAAAATTTGAAACCAATCTCCTCCTTTATACCTCTTGCACCTACACTTACTCAAAAACAACAAAAACGATTAGAACGATGGGTTGCCTCCCACCAAGCACCTTAGTTTTGGTCGTGGATCGACAAAATCTTAAGAAAACAAAAGAATTAAAAACGATGGGTTTCCTCCCACCAAGCGCTTGATTTATTATCGCGACACGACATAGCTATCTCGATTACTTAGACTTCATCGAGATAGATGGGGCATCGTTTTCTGAATGGATTCAGACGACGCTGATGCTTACTTCTAGGCATACAATCTTCTTCTATATGACTCTTGTGCATACATATCCCAGGAGGGATACCAATTATATCATCAATAGTCTAACCCATAGCTCTCTTGTATCTCTTCAGAGCAGAGATGAGAGCCTCTACGTGCTGTTCACTTAAATCATCCGTCACACTCACCGGAAGTGTATTTCTACGTCCCAAGCATACATACCTTAGATAATTGGGGAGCTCTTTCGATTCTAGCACTGGGGGCTCTTCAATGGAAGTCTTCGCTATTGGTGACGGTTGATTCTTAAGATCAAGGTCCGACTACTTAGGAGTATGAGAATAGGACCCTATTTCTATTAGAGCACACATAGTTTCTTTATAATCTTCATCATCCTCATTCTCAACATTCAGCAGCGCAGCAGACAATGGCTCAACAGTAAGCTATTTCTCTACAGATAATGCTTTCTTATCCTCATAATGAACATCAGCTACAGAGAACACATTCATATCACTGGGCTGCTTCATTGCTTTGCATATATCAAAGCGGACCACTTCATCATTCAACCGAAATAAAAGCTCATTAGCTCTCCTGTCAATAAGCACACTTCCTATTGCAAGAAAAGGACATCCCAAGATTATGGGAACTTGCGTATGAGCTAGAATTTCCAGCTAGTTTGGGTTCTGTACATCCAGTGTTTCATATATCTATGTTGAAGAAGTGTATTGGTGACAGTTCTTTAGTGTTGCCTGGTGAAGAAATCAAAGTGATAGAATCTTTATCCTATGAAGAAGAGCCTATAGAAATTTTGGATCGCCAAGTTAGAAGATTGAGGAACAAAGAGATAGCATCAGTTAAAGTATGGTGAAGAAACCAGAAAATTGAAAAAGCAACTTGGGAATCAGAAGTTGACATAAGAGATAGAAACCCAAACCTTTTTGATCCAATGGATGACGAAATGGAAGGTACAACCCTTGATTTATTCTTTCTATGCCTTAGTATGCTTGAAATTATGCTTATCTGTGTCCCACGTCAATATTCGGGGACAAATATTCCCAAGGGGGAGATATTGTACGCCCCCAAACTTTTCCTAGCTAAATTTTGTCTCTAAAGTGTCAAACTTTATCTTCTAGAATGATTTACACTTATTTTCCTCTGTAATTCCATATATTTCAACTTTTCATTACGTAGATGACAAAATAAGCTTTCCGTCGATATAAGATTCGTCCAAAACGGACACTCGGTGAAGAAGTTATGGCTATTCTATGTTCATGTCATAAAACATCATCATTTTGGTGTTTAGCGCGTCACAGAGATGGTTTAATTAGAAATTGTCAAATTCTAGTGGGACCTCGCGATAGTGGCGCATCGCGGAGGATCCCAATTTCGCATTCGTCAATTTCTAGTGAGCCACTGCGATAGTGGCGCGTCGCGGTGGCCCATAAAATCGGGCACCAGTTATATTTTTACTCCATCTCATTAAGGGTAAAATGGTACTTCTCCAACCCCTTATCATCTCTAACACGGGATTTAATCCCAAGAACACCAAAGTAAGATTATTTTCATCAAAATCTCTCAAGAAACTCCATTAGGGTTTCAAACTAAAAATCCTCGTAACTCAAGATTCAACCATGAGTTTTTGAAGATAATTAGAGATTTGGAATCCTCAATCTGTAAGCTTCAAGAATCATTCATTATTCTTTGAAATAGAGGTACGTGGGGTTTATCCTAAAAACCTACATGGGCTTGAAATTGTTAAAGCATGATTTAAAGATTTTTATGCATGTATTTTATGGGGGTTTTGAAGACTATATTATTGATTATGCTTTTTGGATGTTTCAATGCTACTATTTCTTTGGCCTTGTGGTCTTTTCCCTTAAATTGATTTACATATACATGTTTATGTATGAATTTGAGATTTAAGATTGTTGATAGCATAAATTATGAACTCCCTCTCTTGTATTGATTTAAAGAATTATGGTTTTTTTATTTGAATGAGGTTTTCGCTACATCCTAGCATTTAAACATGATTTGGAATTATTGAGAGGGTGTTTGTTGGAATCAATATGTTCTTGTGCATATGAGAAAGAATTGCATGTGTTTACATGAGGATTGAGAAGGAAAAGATTCATAGAATTGAATTATTAAAATGCTGGTCTCAAAACTAGTGTTTTGAATACATAGATTTATAATAGACTAATAATGGCTCAGAGATGTGACTTGCAAGTCAATGGTATGACAATACCATAACAGATTATGTTTTCAGAGTATGTTTTCAGAGACTGCATGTTCTGATAGAGTTTTAAGAAGGGGCTTAAAGAGGGCTAGGTGGTTACCGGAAGATGGCGTGAGTTCCAGCAACTCTTATCCTAAAACCGTATTTGCCGATACGGGGAGATTATTATTGTACGCTGGCAACGGCCATGTGGCGTAGTAGATTCAAAGACTCTGACCCTTACGACAAACTTGGGTTGGGGGCTTTGCTGCCTAGTTAATGGCAGTTTTCATATAGCCCATGGAATTTTTCAGAGTTGTAGGGTATACCACCTTGTGCAGAAATAACACAGATTTATCAAAGTTGTGATGATTTTTACAGTCTTTAAAATGCCCATGTGAATTCTTACTATATGATATACTCATGAACTATTTTAAATTGCTCTCACATATGTTGGATAATAAATGATTATTTTTTATATGCTCTACGTACTAGTACATTTGTATTGACTCCCTCCCCCTCCAACTTCTCAGGTTCTGAGGCACAGTCTAAGGGTCTAGTTAAGCAGTAGATAATTCAGACAGCTGATCAGATTGTGCAGTGGGGAGCTTTCTCTATTCTAGAAGGCCTGTCTTTTAGATGATGTCACTTTTTTCAGATTTGGTCTACTAGGGGCCTTGTCTCAGTTTCAGACAGTTGTCAGATTTTCATGTAGTAGAGATTTCGCAGATTGAGTCAGATGTTATTTAGATGTTGTTGAATTGCAGTTTCCATAATTATGTTGAATTTAGAATTGACTATGTTTCCGTAGCCGATTATGTTTCGGCATCTTCTTTTATTATTTGAATGTTGTCCATGATTATCAGATTGCGAAGGGCATTCCGGGCCTTCATGGTTTGGGATGTCCGTCACGGTTAGGCCCTAGTTCGGGTC
The DNA here is from genome assembly GCA_030864215.1 of Capsicum pubescens. Classification (NCBI taxonomy): domain Eukaryota; kingdom Viridiplantae; phylum Streptophyta; class Magnoliopsida; order Solanales; family Solanaceae; genus Capsicum; species Capsicum pubescens. The sequence continues at coordinate 109,489,554 of CM061548.1, read as the reverse complement.
GTGACATATGGTATTTGGGAGTACAATTTTAAAATTGCGGTATTTGGGTTCGAGATTGGTAAAAGATATTACTACCATTTGGTATTTGGTATTTACCGAATACCAAACTGTTGTTAACTGGCCATAGTCTATACTCCATAGGCCACGAGTCCAAATTAATATTCTACAAAAGGTCAAAGAAAGCCCACAACCTAAAATTCTATAATACTATATTCATTTTAAATCTTAAAATGAAAATCACTTTTAAAATTTTTATTGTTAGCAGCAGTGGACAACATGTTAAAATATGAAGTTATTGTTTCATATTACTCGCATTTTCTTCATTCTGGTTCTATCTTTCAAGACAACCTGAACTTTTCTAGTCTTGATGCAACTTGTAGGTATATCTAAGTTATGTCCAGTGAGAGAGTTGATGTAGAGATACTCATTTCCTGCCATATCTAAGTAACTAAATTATCAAAAAGTTTTGACACTATGTTGTATGATTGTAAATATCTCATAAGTTATTCTTGATGAAGGAGTTAGTGAATTCTTTTTTTAAACTCACTCAATAGTCACTACGAGGCAAATATTTGAGGAACAGATGTGTCTATTATCTTCCGGAGTCATTTCTGTATTAAAAAATTAATATGTTAAATCACCAGATGATGAATGAGCTATAGAACATCACTGATGATGTGTTAAAAAGTGTTTTTTCCATAAGGCATAGGGAAGAAACTTTATCTTGTGTTTTGATTCAGTTCTAAAGTAAACTATTATCGTTGGCCTAGAGTAGAGTCTACCAAATTTAACTTTAATCTGGTATTACTAAATACCGTACCGAACCGAATTTTAATTTACCGATTACCGAATTACCAAACCAAAGTTTAATGGTATGGTATTTGGTATGTACTTTCATTTACCGATTATCGAATTACCGAATTCGAATTATGATAATACCGAACCGAATACCGAACGCCCACCCCTAGTCACAACTTAGAAGACTAAAATAGTAGCACTATCACTAAACTAATATTAGCCCTCCGTAAACTCATTTAATTATGGACGTATAATTAGTTAATCTCCAACTTCAAAACTAAATTACCTAAATTAATTATACTTTATGGATGCAAACAAACTCTGCGAGGCTTATTTATCTGAAAATTAATGGGTTTGAAAAGTATCCATATGAGCATATAGTTCTTGTGGAAATTACAAAGAATGGGAGATTGGGAAAAATCTCATTGCATGCTTATATGTTAACGATCTTATATTCATGAGGAATAGTAATGCCATACTAAAATTGATAGAAAGTAAATCTAGAGTTTAATCATACATGCATAAGGCATCAGGCATACTGGCAAGCTCCATCATCTCCTGGTCACTTGATGATGCTCCAATAGTCTCTAGACCACCGGTTGGAACCCATGCACGAAAGGCTGAAGGCTTAAGAACTGTCAGTGATTCAATTGTACCCCTTTGATGTCGGAGCAAACGGGAACTGATCACTTCAACGTCAGGTTTGGTAAGATCCGGAACCCTTCTCCTTTTTGTGGATTCGGGTGTTGCATAATGGGAAATCTCACGCCAAAAATTGGCCCCACATGTAGTAGGCAACCTCGCAATGGGCTTTTCGATGGAAAAACCTGCAAGAATCTAAAAAAATAAGAAAAGGCATCGAAAATATAAAACAAAACAATAAAGAAATTCCCTTTAAGACTCTTACCGTGGTTTTCGTCCCTGGACTGGAGTGTTCTTGTAGACATTTCCTACAAGGGTTTTTTCATAGGGGCTTTTCCACTTCGACGTTCCGGCAATGCAATTTCCTTTTCAGCCCTCTCTTCTTCAGAAGGAGGCATCGGTGGGGGGATGTCCGACAAGGATGTGGAAGAGGAAAGTTAGGAAGAAGACATATTTACCCATAGATTAGTAAAATATTTTATTGCTAAATTGTTGTAGTAAAATATCCACCTTGTTATTTTCTTGTAAAATGTTGTTGTGAGCTAAAACTTTGAACCTGATGAATGAATGTAATAATTATTAGCTTGTAATTCTATTTATTAATTTAGAAAAAATAATTAAGCATTTAAAAAGTAATAACTTATATGCATTAATGGTAAAATAAAAGAATGAATAAATTATTAAAAGAGTTGTGACTCCAAATTTGAATTATATATAATCTATAAAATAAGAAAAATGGATACAATTTCATAGACTCCTTAAGACTCGCTATAGAACTTGTTACGAATATGTAGGTGTAAAAACTAAGAGAAGAAAAGTAATTCTTGAATCATAAACTTTGACAAATAGTTAAAATTAAAGAATACAAAAAATACCTCTACATACAACAAAAAATTTGAAGAAGATGACCAGAGAAAAAAAAAATTACCTCTGACGGATTAGCTATCTTTTTATTTCATTTAAAAGATTATTAAAATATATAGTATATGTAAAAGATTGAAACGCATTCTCTACTTCATTATACAAATATGATTTTCCTATCAGATTATCGGATGATGAATTATAATGTTAGAAATTTGCTATTATGGGTGAGAAACGAAAGAGCATAAAAAGAGAAAAGTACCTCTAGGTCTTGAGATACCATGAAAAAATAAGGAGCAAATACACCTGTATTTATAGGCCTGTGGAACCTTCAAAATAGCGTCCTTATTTAATTTTTGACTGACTATTTTTAATGGTAACATCTTAAATCTATACCCTGGATTTATGTAACAACTTATAAGTCTAACTAACCTTCCATAAACACTTATTGCTTAATTTATAAGCACTTATTTTAAACTTTTAATCACTTGAGCTAAAAACACTTTTTTTTTAATCCTATCCAAATGGGCTCTAAGTCTAACTAACCTTCCATAAACTTATTTAATTATGAAAGTATAATTATTTAGTCTCCCACTTCAAGATTGATTTTTAAGGTTTTACCTACATCTATTTAGGTAAGTTACTATAAGTAGCTTTATAATCAGATTGTGCACTAAGTTTCATTTATTTTGGTAAGTTACTATAAATCTGGTCAAACTATCTCAATCAAATTTCAATTATTCAATTATGTTGTCATAAAAGCTAAATTTCTTAATTTATATCTAGAGATAGATAAACACTCATATATTCTACTCATTTATTTATTATGTTCCGAAATATGATTGGAAAGTGGGTACGTTGGTATGACACCTCAAACTTTCGAGCTATGATTTAAATCGTTCCACGTATGAAATTAAAATTTATAACTCCTGACAATGGGATGTATAACAGATGTAAATTAAGGTCGAAAACTCTAGCACAAGATTAAGTCGAAAGCTTTTCTTCTGAACTAACTATAAAACACGAAAATACAACATTAAGGTGCTAATATCCACAATGACCTGTCCAAGAAGAGAAAAAAGGGATAAGTAGAAGTCCTATATCCCCAGATTTAGCGACAATTTCTAAATTTAAACAATATCATCTCATTGGCCTTGTTTCTGCACCGCTTGTGGCATCACAACCATACCTTAATATTTATTCAAGGTGATTAAGGTGAGAGAGTGAAATTCTAGTCGAAAGGAAACAAAAGCTAGTTAAATATGAAAGCTACCTTCAACTTAAAGTGAATGATCAAGGAAAATATATTAGAAAATTAGAGCAACCTGTCGAAGAGAAAGAAATGGTGTTAAACAAAACTCTAGTTCTTAAAATCTTAGTTCAATTAATCTCGCTTCAACACTTATGGTTTGGACACTTGTATCCAGTAAAAATGGTTCTGTGAGTTCAACCATTCAATCAAAATGCAAACACAAATACCATTCAATAAAAATGCAAACACAAATTAATAGAGAAGTTTTCTATGAATGAAACAAGTTGCCCAACGTGTTCCAAGAAATTATTAGTAAAAACACAATATCTTTACTAGATTTAACCCCAACTTCAATAAATCACAATGATACATTCAACAAAAGATTACAAGTCTGTGTAACCTAAGGAATTATAAATTTTAATTTTAATTCCTAAACAACTCAAAAACCTGCAAAGGTAAGTGTTCCAAAGTCTTCGAGTTATCCCAACTTGAAGAAAACAATCTTAATTCAATTTATAATACACTAAAACTAAGATTACATCAACATTATGTCTCAAACAACCCCTAATACATGAATGCTAAAACTCTTAACACAATACTATATTAGGACAAGGTTCTTGAATGTGTTCCTTCAGAATTCAAGTAACACTTTGTAAAGTCAATTTGCCAATAGTTTTTCTTGCTATGTGAGTCCATGAGCCACTTGAGTCACTCATCGTCTATTTAAATACAACTCTTCAAAGACTTTATCTTCAAACCAAACTCCTCAGCAACACGAACTCTCATTATAAAGAGTTCTACTTCTAGTGAAAGTCCTCCTTCAATTCAAACTATTCTCTCTTTAATGTTGTAGCCAAATTTCAACACTTCAAATCTAAACATTTTTATATCCTTTGAGCTTATCAGAAGTTATCATAGCTGTTTCCCATGAAGATCTCCAAGTAAATTCGAAGGAAGTTTAGAGGTGAAAATTCCTAATTAACAAAAGAAAATTTACTTGAAGAAATTTATGAAACTGTCTGGTAAGAAAATTCCTATGAAATACCCCAAAAAAATTCACAAGAATAAATTGTTGCAAGTAAATTTTTATTAATATTTAGCATATACACCCCATGGAAATTTTCAATTAATGATTCCCATGTAAATCACTACATACATTTCACAATTAGACAAAAATCTATTTGAAACCTCCAATAATCTTCAAAATCATCATTTGACACATGTCTAATGTAAACCATTATTACTGATAAAAAACATAATTCATAAAATCCACATCAATAATGTATGATTATTAATGATCCAAAACAAAATATTTCAAACTTTAATCCTCAATAATACTACCAACCATCAGGGTCAGAATCACTTTCATTCATGTTGCCAAAGCCATCATCACTTTCATCCATATGGTTGGTTGTCTTCTTGAGATGATCGTTCATTTGAAGATGATTTCTTGTATACATTCTTCTTCAACAAGTCAAATTCCTTCCTCATCCTGTTATTTTGTATCACTCATTCTGCAATTGTGCATACAAATGAACATTTGAAGAATTTACTTAGGACTTAATCATCTCATCAAGTTCTTCCGGCAAAGTAGATGTTGATTTCATAGATGCCTTTACACTTCAAAATAGGTATCCAAGACCTTTGACACTTCCTTTTCTCTTTCCACCAACAAATTATACCTAGATATCGATTTCACTTAATTTAGAGGGCCGACTAGATGGATTAGTTTCTCCTTCCACAAGTTATGCACTTTGAGAAGCTAATATTTCTTGTTTCTTTCTTTCAAGCTCATTTTGCATAAGAATAAGTTATTTCAGACCAGATATAGTGCCAACAAAAAATATATTATTAACATAAATTATATTGGATTCTAGTATCAAATATATGCACAACAAGTAGCAAAAACAAACAACATGTATTAGCATAAAAAGTATCTGAAACTCAAAGTTGGTTCCAAATTATTGTGGCTATGGAAGAACCAATGTCACAATGAAATGAGAAGAATAATTCAGGTATTTTCTAAGTTGTATCTTTTATTGAGAAGTCCTGGAATTATCTAAGCAGTACTTTTATTTGAGTTCTGATATATCTATTTTGATGAAACAGAGTTTTTAGATTTGTTAGAGTACGTGCCCTACAGACCAGTGACTTTAACGTAAGAGTTCCATATGGATGCAACGGGTTGCCTGACATGTTCCAAGGAAGCAGTAAAACAGGAAGTAAAGAACACAATGATTTTTACGTGAAAAACACTCGTCTCAAAAAGGTGTAAAGAAACCACGACCTGTACCTCTATAGGATTTAGCCCCAACTTCACTAAATAACTCGGAGCCTCAACAACGAGTGATTACAAAACTCTTGTAACCAACAACTAGGAATTATAAACTCTAATTCCTATACCTCAATTACTAGTAATCATAAACTCTAATTGCTATAACTCAACAACTAGGAATCATAAACTTTAAAACTCAACAATCACCCTTGACTATTGAACTGTAACACCCCACATTTTTTAGCTAGAAATCAAACCCTCGTTCCTACGTACATAAGCTCTTATTCCATGTTTTATGCTTAGATTCATGTGTCATGATCTTTCTCCGAGTATATGAAGTGATTATGAGGTGAAAAATGTTCATAGAAATGGCCTAAAGCAAAGTTGAGCAAAGAACCTTTCATTCATCCAAAATTGGATAGTCGATTCTATAAGGGCATACTTTTAATGTGGATAACTATTTATACATATATAATTTTTCATCTCAAGACCCACCAAATTATAGATAATTGAATTAGCTTTCCAACTATATCAATTTTGCCGAAATCCGATAACCGAGCGAAAAGTTATGGCTTTATCCGTGTGAGGCAGTAAGCCAATACGATGATGACGCGTCACATCAAGATCGTGTCGACACAAAATTAGACACGGATATAAGGATGTTTTACGTATTATTTAAGTTTCTAATGGGTCTAGGGGCACCGTGGTCATTTTCCCTCACCCAAAATCCGTCTATAACTTAGAATTTCAACCCCAAGAAGCCAAAATTGCTTATTTTAACCTAATCCTCTCAAAATCTAAACCCTAATCATTTTCCTCAAGATCAAGAATCAAGATCTTACATTCAAGATTTCAAGAAACGGATCAAGATCCGGGTTTCGCTCTTTCTCCTAAATAATCTAAGGTACGTGGGGTTTATCATAAAACTACATGGGCTTGTTGAAACACTTGAATATGATTTAAATATTATCAAGTACGAAATTACAAAAGAGTGTTGAAAACCATGTTTTAAATTATGCATCCTGAATGTTTTAATGACATTGTTGTGTTGTCCTTTAAGTCTTTTCCCCTTAAAATTGATTTATACGTATATGTATGAAAATGTAGATTGAAGTTTGTTTGAGAGAACAAATAATGAAATCCCTCTCTTGTGATGAATTTAAGTTTATGATCTTATTGTGAATGGTTTGAAATGCATGATTCATGATTTTAAAATAGTTTTCTCAATATCATAGTATTTGGGCATGATTTAGAGATGATGAGAGAAAGTTTCTTGTTATAATTATGTTCTTGTGTTAAATAGAAAGAATTGCATGTGATTGAGAACTTTGATATGACCACCTTATTTATTTGAAATGTTGAAAAAGAGAGTTTCTTGCCCGTGTTTACATGAGTTTTAAGAAAGAGTTCTTTGAATTGATTTATTGATGTGGTGGTCCCAAAGTTTATGTTTTGAAAACAGAGATTATAATATACTGTTGATGGCTCAGAGACGCGACTTGTAAGTCAATGGTATGACGATACCATATAAATGTATGCCATAACAGAGCTAGAGTTTTTTAGAGTTTGATTTCAGAGAATGAAATATTTTAAAGAGTTAAAAATGGGCTTAAAGAGGGTTAGGTGGTTACCCTAAGAAGGCTTGAGTTCAAGTAACTCTTAGCCTAAAATCATATTTTTTTCCGATACAGGTATATTATTATTATACACTGGTGACGGCCCTGTGGCGTAGTAGAGACAGAGACTTCGACCCTTGCGGCAAACTTGGGTTGGGGGCTTTCCTACCAAGTTAATGGCAGATTCCATATAGCCCATGGAATTTTAGAGTTGTAGGGTATACCACCTAGCGCAGAAGTAATATAAAGAGTGTCACAGAGTTCAGATGATTTTACAGAATCTTTTAAATATGCCCATGTGATTCTTACCATTTGATATATTTATGAACTGTTTTAAATTACTTTTCAGACAGAAACGTCATTTGTGGTGGTGAGCCTTCTTTATTTCGGAAGGCATATCTCTTTTTAGACATATATTTTTTACTTTTTTTTTAGTCCACTGGGGGCCTTGTCCCAGGTTTCAGACAGTTGTTGATGTCATGTGTAATAGAGATTTTGAAGACTGAGAAAGATGTTGTTTCAATGTTGATAAACCTATTTCCTCATTGTTAAACAGATTTTAGAGTATGACCATGATTCCATTTACTTTTATTTTCGTAAATGTTTTTATATTATAGGAATATTGTGCTTGATTACCGGATTTAGAAGGGCGCTCGGGCCTCTTTGGTTCGGAATGCTTGTCACGGCCAGGGTCTTAGCTCGTGTCTTGACAAACTTGGTATCAGAGCACGGTTCATGGTCCCAGGGTGTCTGTGAAATCACGTCTAGTAGATTCTTGCTTATGGGTATGTTATGCACCACACTTATAATCAGGAGACTACCGGGCATTTAGGAGTTGTTTCCCATTGCTTCATACTCTAGTTCGTGCTATAGAGTCATCCATAATAAAGTTATCCAAGTTCATTCCTCATTCTAATTTCATGGGTCATGTCTCATTGTTGAGGCAATATAAGTCTAATATTCTAGCTCCCCCAGCGATTTGGTTCTCTCTGATTGAGTTATCCAGAAAAGTTATGAGATAACACAAGGACTTGAGAAGAGTACAGTAGTGCTTCAAGGTGTATTGATTCGGAAGTATACTGCTATCTTGATGAAATTATGTTTTCCCAGCCTAAGGTACGAAGTGTATTCAGTCTTCTTTAATAAAAGATTATTGTTGGGGGTGTGATGTTTAAGGATAATTATGTGTAGCAGACTATTGGAACTGTATTTCCACCAGAGTAGTAGCATATATTAAAATGTCATGACCTATTGGTAGTGAGATGGTCTAGAAGTTGGTGACAAGAAGTCACAAGGTTAGCAGTCAGAGCGAGGGTGACATTTTCGTAAATAAATAGTTTTAGTTGTATAATCGTGGACTGGGGAGTGGGTTTCCATTTTATAGTGATAAACTAATACGATAGAAATATTTATGGATTGTAGGGTAGTATGTGAAGGATGTGGCTAGCCATGATTATTATCTATTTGAATTAGGGAAGGAACCTAGAGTTGATAGTTAAGGTGGTTATAGTGATCAGTTATAGGTTGTAAATGAAAAGGATAGATTAGTTAATAAGTTGTAAGTAGAGACTCATTAGTGTTTATTGATTTTTGAAGATCCTTGTGATGTACGATTAGGTAAGTATGATGCAAGAAATTAGAATATGTTGATTTGATTGAAATGGGTTATATTGAAAGATTAAGATCGACCAACCCAATCATGAGACTTTACCCCTTTGATGGTCCCTTTAGTAGTAGTAAGCTAGCACTTCAAGTGTGAAGGTATGTAGTAGATTTTGAGTGGTAACAATGAGGTTATGGCGGGGTTGTCATTGTAGGTAGAATCTAAGTAAAGTGAAGTATTTGGGTTGATTTCCCAATTTGATGGACTAGTGTAATATGTGGCATGCTTTATCGGTGGTATATAATTGAGGCTAGACAACAGGCTTAAACTCTAGATGTGGAGCGTAGTGGTGAGAATAGTAGCTCGAGGTTGATGATGCATATTTTGTGTGAATTAATTAGTAGGCTTGATGTGGCGTGTGGAATGGCATAGTTGGCAAATTGTGAAAAAAATGGATAAATGGTGGTATATATACTTGAGGACTAGCGTTAGAAATGATGATTTGTGGTTGAGTCATTAAGATGATAAGAGTGATATTCATATAAGAATAAGTTGATCCCAAGATGGCATGTTGTTAGATAAGGTTGTATGGTATAAGCGTCATGTGTACCCAACTTGTGTTTTGAAATTTGTAGCATGGAGAAGTTTGGTGAGTTGTTGTATAGTGTTCATTAAAGTTGAGTTCAGGAAATGTAGGTAGGCAACATGCGCCTTTGGCATAGTTTTACAAATTTTGTTAAGATGTAGGTTATGTGATTAGAGGTGTAATGATAGTATTCTAAGGAATGTAAGATAGAGTGTTAAATGTTTAGAAGTGTAGGTGTCTATGCCTATGAAAATGTTAGTTGTAAGTTGATGACTTTGGGAGTTAGAACATATTGTGATTAGTGTTCCCAAAAGGGGATGTCCTTGAAATAATTTAGTATCTTTGTATTAGAGATTAATGAGAGGAGTTGTGTTCATAGGTATTTTGATATCACCTTTTATGATAAGGAATATGGATGTGTGCGCTCCTGAGAGTGGGAGTTGTAGAGTGATGGCTATAGAGGCTAGTGGGAGTTAAGAGTAGCATTTACAGAAAAGCATGGCCTTCAAAGTATGGTTCTTCAGGGAGAGTTTCGAGTTTAAGTCTGTGGTGATGTCTCTTTTATGTTGAGGGCTGTGGCTATTGATTTTGATGTAGGGATATGTCCGCAAGTCTAGGGTTGTGACTTTGGTCTAAGGAGGAGATGGTGAATTAAGGTAGTTCCCGAATGTTATCAGATGGGAAGTTGTGGGGAAAAACCATGATAAACCTATTTCTACTCAAGCATAATTCTCCTACTCCAATTTGGGAGAGTATCCTACTAATGTATTACATCATTCCTTCAAGTTATTCCTATGCCTACGGTTCGAGTACTTCATGAAATTTTGTTTATGATTTGACCTCCAAACCAGAAGCAATTATGTCTCTCAGTAATCCAGTCTTTCACGTATTCAAGCCATATGTTATGTTGTTCGTTATCCATAAAAATCTATGTCTCTCAACATGCTTGGTTCTAAGAGAATATGTTTCTACATATCACCAATTCATTGTATGTCGGATTTAGCCCAAGTGATAAGGTTTATGCAAACTCGTGGAAAAATCTTAGATCCTTAAGCGAGGAGAAATAGCTTCAAGCAGAAATCTTTGTCTTAGTTGTAATGTAACACCCTGTAGCATTCTCGACTCAATACCACTCTTGGTTGCATATGTGGATAACTGTCAACCTAAAAAATTTTCTGGTTGTTAAAAGACTCAATCATATTTATGATCTTGTAACTCTCATCATTTTCAAATTGATCTTTCCGACCCCGAGAAGTAGATTTTTGAGTCAATTCATGTTTAGGAGTATAAAGGGGTTGTTCCGGGAAAGTTTCCAATTTTTTAGACTGCGTTTGAGATGCGTTTGAGTGAGAAAACTAGTGGATCAACGCGATATCGATGCACTGCATCAGTAATCGCGTTGGCCAAACCTGAGTCTCGACGCATCGCGTCGCTAATCGCACCGGGTGCCCAGTTCATCATACTAATTTTTTGAGTCTAGGAGGGTAATTCAGTCTCTTTTCCTCGTGTTTCCTTGATATGTGCACCAATGTTTCTCACTATGCTCTATCCTAAGAATTCATGTTGTATTGTATCTTCCGAATAACTCTCTACTTATGATCCAGACACTTTATATATGGAGCGCTCGTGGTTATTTTATTGTATCTTCATGTCCCTCCTTCAGTAGTGCAATAAGTATTTGTTATAGTCTAATAGGATTACTTCCATTCACGAAAGTTATGCTCGGGTCCCTTAATGACCCTCCGTATTATAGTATAATGGTGGTTGTGGAAGCGTGGTGCTGTGTTAGGTAGAGGTGTAGATGTTCTTGAAGGTTAAAATAAAATTGATTTGGTTCTTGAGCTGAGGCTATAGGTGAAAAGCGAAAAGAAAGAGATGTATTTTTGTTGTATGAAATAACTAAGAAGGAGGAATGTGGTGAAAACATTTGTTAGAGTGATTAAAATTGTTGGTCTTAGTGGGGAAATCCATGTAGTGGGTATAGTAATGATTAGGCTTGAATTTTGTGGTTGCTGGAAATACAAATCTATGTGCTACGTGGTTAGTACTCTCTAAATGAAATATCGAGGGTGTTTGACGACAATATTCTTAATGGGATGTAAAGTACAGGGCCATATAGTTTAAGTTATCACCTTGTTACTCCGCGATAGGCTTCAGCATAGCAGTACTAAGTGGTGGAACTCATATTCTTTTGGCTAGATGTATGATTGGAGAATTGTAAGTTGGAAATTATGAAGTGTGTTATTTGTTGTTTGGGGCATAGATGAGTAGTGTTTCTAAGTGTAAGGTCTATTCTGTTGTATCATGAGAGGTGGAGAATGATTCTAATCCTATCATCCACGAATTATTATTTCATTATTAGTACCAATTTAAATCAGGTCTATGATCATCAAATAAATCCCTTCCTTATATTGTGAAGATTATGGTGCATAGAGCTCATGTGCAAGATCATCCCTATGTAGTCTCATTATCTAATGTTTCGTTCTTTCACGATTCACTCGGGGTTATCAAGAAACTCGTTTGATTCCATTGTATGTGTTGTTGAGGAAAAATTGTTCAATGTGAGACTATATTCTTTAATTTAAACTTTCTGAGCTTTGAAATGTCCCCAGCCATCATTCAGGGACAAATGATCCCAAGGGGAGATAATGTAACACCCCTCATTTTTTAACTAGAAATCGAACCGTCGTTCCTACATGTGTAAGCTCTAATTCCATAGTTTATGCTTAGATTCATGTGTCATGATCTTTCGCCTAGTATATGAAGTGTTTATGAGGTGAAAAATGTTCATAGAAATGGCCTAAAGCAAAGTTGAGCTAAGAACCTTTCATTCATCCAAAATTGGATAGTCGATTCTACAAGGGTCTACTTTGAACGTGGATAACTCTTGATACACATAGAATTTTTCATCTCAAGACCCACTAAATTGTAGATAATTGAATTAGCTTTCCTATGATACTAATTTCTCCAAAATCCGATAACCGAGCAAAAAGTTATGGCTTTTTCCATATGAGGCAATAAGCCGATGCGATCATGACGCGTCGCATTGAGATCGGGTTGACACGAAACCAGACGTTGATATAAGGCTGTTTTATGCATTATTTCAGTTTCTAATGGGTCTAGGGGCACCGTGGTCATTTTTCCCCACCCAAAATCCGTCAATAACATAGAATTTCATTCATAAGAAGCAAAAATTGCTTATTTTACTCTAATCCTCTCAAAATCCAAACCGTAATCCTTTTCCTAAATATCAAGAATCAAGATCTTAAATTCAAGATTTCAATAAATGGATCAAGATTCGTGTTCCGCTCTTTCTCATAAATAATCTAAGGTACGTGGGGTTTATCATAAAACTACATGGGCTTGTTGAAACACTTAAATATGATTTAAATATTATCAAGTACGAAATTACAAAAGAGTGTTGAAAACCATGTTTTAAATTATGCATCCTGAATGTTTTAATGACATTGTTGTGTTGTCCTTTAAGTCTTTTCCCCTTAAAATTGATTTATACGTATATGTATGAAAATGTAGATTGAAGTTTGTTTGAGAGAACAAATAATGAAATCCCTCTCTTGTGATGAATTTAAGTTTATGATCTTATTGTGAATGGTTTGAAATGCATGATTCATGATTTTAAAATAGTTTTCTCAATATCATAGTATTTGGGCATGATTTAGAGATGATGAGAGAAAGTTTCTTGTTATAATTATGTTCTTGTGTTAAATAGAAAGAATTGCATGTGATTGAGAACTTTGATATGACCACCTTATGTATTTGAAATGTTGAAAAAAAGAGTTTCTTGCCCGTGTTTACATGAGTTTTAAGAAAGAGTTCTTTGAATTGATTTATTGATATGGTGGTCCCAAACCTTCTGTTTTGAAAACAGAGATTATACTATGCTATTAATGGCTCAGAGACGCGACTTTCAAGTCAATGGTATGACAATTCCATATAAATGTATGCCATAACAGAGCGAAAGTTTTTTAGAGTTTGATTTCAGAGAATGAAATGTTTTATAGAGTTAAAAATGGGCTTAAAGAGGGTTAGATGGTTACCCGAAAAAGGCTTGAGTTTAAGTAACTCTTATCCTAAAATCATATTTTACCGATACAGGTATATTATTATTGTACGCTGGCGACGGCCCTGTGGCGTATAGAGATAGAGACTCCGGCCCTTTTAGCAAACTTGGGTTGGGGGCTTGGCTGCCAAGTTAATGGTAGATTCCATATAGACCGTGGAATTTCAGAGTTGTAGGGTATACCACCTAGCGCAGAAGTAATATAAAGAGTGTCACAGAGTTCAGATGATTTTACAGAATCTTTTAAATATGCCCATGTGATTCTTACCATATGATATATTTATGAATTATTTTAAATTTCTCTCATATATGTTGAATAAAAATTATTATTTTGGATTTTCTCTGCGTACCAGTAGAACTGTATTGACCCCTTACCTTCCAGGTTCTGAGGCCCAGTGTAGAGGTCCTGCTAATCCGTAGAACTTTTAGACAGAAGCGAGGTTTGTGGTGGTGAGCCTTCTTTATTCCAGAAGGCATATCTCTTTTTAGACATAATTTTTTACTTTAGTTTTGGTCCACTGGGGCCTTGTCCCAGGTTTCAGACACTTATTAACGTCATGTGTAGTAGAGATTTCATAGACTGAGAAAGATGTTGTTTCAATGTTGATAAACCTATTTCCACATTGTTGAACAGATTTCAGAGTATGACCATGATTCCGTTTACTTTTATTTTAGCAAATTTTCTTAAATTATATGAATATTGTGCATGATTACCAGATTTAGAAGGGCGCTCGAGCCTTCTTCGTTCGGGATGCTCATCACGGCTAGGATCTCGGCTAGGGTCATGATATAAACCCACTTCGAGTTATCCCAAACTTGAAGTTAACTTAGCTTTGTATTGTTCCTAAACAATCTATCTTGGAAAGCAATAAATTACAACTCAATAAGAACAATACATTTAAACTGACTCATGAACTGTAAAGTTTAATCGTGTGAAACAGGTTCGTCAATATGTTCCTTTGTACTGGCAGCACTTGAATCTTCAGTCAGAATTCTCTCAATTATGAACTTTCTCAATTTGCTCGTGTTTAGCCATTTATCTCTCTATAAGTGTGCAAATTATTCTGAATAATACATCTTCTATTTAAGCACGGCTCTCCAAAGGGTCATTCTTTATTTCAAACTCCTCCTTTAATAATAACTCTCATTGCATAGAATTCTACTTCAAGTGAGACTCCTTCTTCAATTCCAACTCTTGTATCCTTAGTGTTGTAGTCAAACTCTAACTCTTTAAATTAGCACATGTTTATTTCCTTGAGTTTATCTTAATTAGCCACCCATCTGGTCCTTCCTTGATCTTTGCACGCTTGTCTTTAATCAGTGATGATTTTGCTACATATTTCAGCTACATGAGACTGTGTGTCTATAAACCAGCTTGACTGACATGTTTCATATCACTTTTTCAGTTTGTCAATCATTAAAACTATATCGTACCCAACAAATTCTCCTTTTTTTATGATAACAAAACTCTTGTCTTTGTGCATTCAAACATCTTCACCTATAGGCACTAAAGTATAAAACACTAGAATGAACAAGTTAATCAATGGGTTATAAACATTGCACAACCCTCTTATCTTTCCCCTTTTGGCATCATCGAAAAACCATTTTAATGCAATAATAGTCTAGCCAAAGAGTTTTGTTATGCTATTCATGGCCACTTGGGCTATCACCAAAACAATCAGACAAAGACTTTAGCCAACATAGTAATGTATTAAAGATAGCAAAAATATTAGTCAATTTAGCAAAGATAACCATTCCATTTAACTGCTAGAGCATGTTCCACAATAAACCTAATTTAGTACTGAACAAAACCAAATAACTGAGTATTAATAAAAAAAATATGGTATTAAAGTGGGACATGGCTAAGGATATGAATAGTGAGGAATTGATGAGGAAGGTGGAACAGGTGTTATCAACTATGTCAATTGACGAATGACTTCAATATTTTCATCCCTCTATCAATCAAGGTCAAGCATCATAGTCATGATGCTAGCCTTAAGGTCCTCTTGTTCCACTTCATGGCTGTCTTGTGCAGTTTTTAGTGTAGATATTTTTTTCTCAGCTAAATTATTTCTTTATTATGAATTATTTCAAATGAGTGTTAGCGCTCCTTATTAAAACAGGTAGGGCAACATGATTCATCTATTCAAGAACATCCATTGTTATTTTATAAGTTTAACCTTAACTAGGATTGAGAAGTCCCCAAAAAAAATAGCCAATTATAGAACTAAAAGGAAGAACATGTCCCTTTTCATTCTTCAGAAACATATCCTTCATGTGATTTATGATCAAATTTGGAAAATTCATGATACAAAAACTGATATTTTGGTTGAGAGAGAAGAAGAAATTTCTGGTGTAGAATTAACACATTTATGCACAACCATTTGGAGAGAGTCAAAGAAAATTTGGTCAACCAATTCGTCAGCATCATAGGACAAGGGGAGGATAAAGTGTAAGGAATGGAACATGTGTGCTCAAATGTTTTAACTTAGACAACCTATGCTTATGTCAGTTTAGAGCATACATTATAAGAACTTTGTGGTCACAATTTCTTGCTTGTACCTATTTTCTTCATAATCTAATAAAAAGTTAGGTTAGAAGAGTCAAAAATCTGAAATTGGGACACACAACTAAATGTGCAAGACTGAATTGAATAAAATTTTAGCTAATAAGATTAAAAAGAAAAATCTCTATTCTACTCAATCATTAAGGAAAATTCATGCAATTTTAGTCATCCCCAAATCTAACCTATTTCTTTCAAGATACTCTCTACTTAGTGCCTTTGCGGAATCTCCAGTCATTTAAGTTACCCACATAGTCAATATTTTTATAGCCCTCAAGAGTGAAATTAATTTCATTTGAATACCATAGTCTCAAGCCATTGATTCCCATGAGATATCTCAAGATTCTTGTGATAACACCAATTCTTATGAATTACCAACAAAATTATCCTCAGCTTGTGTTGGTGTAATTGATGCATTAATTTCTTGATTTGTTGTTCCCCCTGTCAATATGCCCTGAGTCTGTACAACAATTGAACCAGGTGGTACAACATATTCCTTTGCATGCTCATCAGTTTCACTGTCATCCTTTTTTTTTAAAAAAAAAAAATGAATCTCCCTTGCTTTCCCCTTACACGAGCACTCCAAATATGACCATCTTTAAAAAGTCTTTTGTTTTTGTTCTCTCAATCTTTTCGGATCTAGTAATAGTTCTCTTTTTACCATCTCCTAAAGATCTATTCCCCCTTTAAATATGGTAAGTGAATGGAACTTTATTTGCTTCTAGTCTTATGCCTTGAGAAAGCACTATCTATGTACTAATTTTGCCTGCCTCCTTTCACTCTCACCTTCAAAACAAATTAGGGTTAACTTTTGGAACCCAAACAAGCTTGGGTTCTTTCTTATGAGAAAAAGGATGTATGAGGTTCTAAGTTGCCCATCGAGGAAACAAGTTATGTGACCTGTTTCTCTTACCAGTTTTGACTTTCTTGTTAACTTGTGCTAACATAGAATCAAATTCTTTTGCTAGTCTTATGCTTCTTGATTTGCTTTTTGCTGCAACTGGACATTCAGTGGTTGGATATCCTAGGTTACTATAAATATAACATAGATCTTTAATAGCATTAGAACTTTTATAAATGCCCAACCCAGCCTTTTCATTGTGAGTTCTTTGATCTAACTTATGAACAATTCTTGAAGAATATTTCTATCTAATAGCTCTTTCAAGATAATGTTTCAATTCAGAAACTTCTTGACTTAGTTGACTAATTTTTTTCTTTTTCACAAAAGTATTCATGTTTAATCTTAGTCAATTCTGACTCAATCTTTTCTTGTTCCTCACTCTTAACCTATTTTTCTTTTTAAAAAAGAGACAATTTTAGAACTTCTGATTTGAGGGTCAGGTTTCATGAATCAAGTCTGCTAACTTGTTCCTTAAGAGTGCAGTTTTCCTTTTCAACATTTTTCTTACAAGTTTCTAGATTAATAAAATCAAACTTGAGACTTGCAGGATTGTTGATTAACTCATCCCTATCAGAAGTTAATTATTGGAAATCATCAATTAAAGCACTCATTAAGGAAACAAGTTTGTTTTTAGAAAATAAATGCAACTTCTCTTAGAGTTCAAGAATACTTACCTCAGAGTTTCCATCATCTTCTTCCATTTCTGAATCTCCAATGGCCATGGGAGTAGTTTCATCATTTAATTCATCACTTTCAGATGCCCTATTTAGATCTTCCATGTCCATCTCATAGGTCTTCAAATTACCAACTAACTCATCAAGGGACATTCTAGTGAGATCCTTAACTTCTCTTATGGCTATAACTTTGACATTCCACTTAGACTTTGGTAGGACTCTCGAGACCTTCTCTACCTGTTCCTCAGTAAATAAAACCTATCCCAGAGATGATAAATCATTTACCAACAAGGTTAACCTAGTTATCATTTCTTGTATTGACTTATTTTTCTCCATTCGAAAGCCTCATATTCAGTGATAAGTAATTCAATTTTGAATTTTCTCACTTGGCTTGTGTCTTCATGTGCATTCACCAATGCATCCCATATTTTTTTAGCAGTGGTGCAATTAGACACTCTATCGTACTCAGTTGGACCAAGACCACAAACAAAAATATTTTTGGCTTTTGCATTCTTTTGTACTGCAACAAGATCTTCCGAGGAGAATTCACTCCTTACCTTTTTCACTTGTTCTCCATCCACTGTCTTCATGGGAATTGTTGGTCCATTAATAATTCTGTCCCACAATTCATAATAAATACTTTGAAAAAATGTTACCATCCTAGCTTTCCACCAAAAGAAGTAAGACCCATCAAAGAGTAGAGGTCTAATAGTGAATTGACCTACACTGTGACCAGTAGGTGGTGCAGAATTCATTATATTGATCTTTGTCTTGGGTTCTAACCCTTTTTAACACAACCTGCTCTGATACCACTTGTTAGAGTACGTGTCTTACTGATCAATGACTTTAACGTAAAAGTTTTCTATGGATGGAATGGGATGCCTGACGTTTTCCCAGAAAGAAGTAAAACATGAAGTAAAGAACACAATGATTTTTACGTGAAAAATACCCGGCTCAAAAAGGTGTAAAAAATCACAATCTGTACCTCTACAAAATTGAAACCCAACTTCACTAAATAACTCTGAGCCTCAACAATGACTGATTACAAAACTCTTGTAACCAACAACTAGGAATTATAAACTCTAATTCCTATACCTAAATAACTAGGAATCATAAACTCTAATTCCTATAACTCAACAACTAGGAATCTTAAACTCTAATTCTTATAACTCAACAATCACCCTTGACAGTTGAACCCACTTCGAGTTATCCCAAACTTGAAGTTAACTCAGCTCAGTATTGTTCCTAAACAATCAATCTAGAAAATCAATAAATTACAACTTAATAAGAACAATACGTTTAAACTGACTCATGAACAGGTTCGTTAATTTGTTCCTTTGTACTGGCATCACTTGAATCTTCATTCAGAATTCTCTCAATTATGAACTTTCTCAATTTGCTCGTGTTTAGCCTTTTATCTCTCTGTAAGTGCAAAAGTTATTCTGAATAATACATCTTCTATTTAAGAACAACTCTCGAAAGAGTCATTCTTTATTTCAAACTCCTCTTTTAATCAGAACTCTCATTGCATAGAATTCTACTTCAAGTGAGACTCCTTGTTCAATTCCAACTCTTGTTCCTTAGTGTTATAGTCAAACTCCAACTCTTTAAATCAGTATATGTTTATTAATTAGCCACCCATCAAGTCCTTCCTTGATTTTTGCAAACTTGTCTTTAATCATCGATGATTTTGCTATAAGTTTCAGCTACATGAGAGTGTGTCTGTGAACCAGCTTGACTGACATGTTTCATATCACTTTGTTAGTTTGTCAATCATCAAAACTACATCATACCCAACAAATTCCCCCTTTTTGATGGTGAGAAACTTCTTGTCTGTCGAGGAGAAAGAAATGGTGTTAAACAAACTCTAGTTCTTAAAATCTTAGTTCATTTAATCTCGCTTCAACACTTATGATTTGGCAACTAGTAACCAATAAAAATGGTTCTCTGAGTTCAACCATTCAATCAAAATGCAAACACAAATACCATTCAATCAAAATGCAAACACAAATATATAGAGAAGTTTTCTATGAATGAAACAAGTTGCCCAATGTGTTCCAACAAACAATTAGTAAAAACACAATATCTTTACAAGATTTAAGCCCAACTTCACTAAATGAAAATGAGCCATTCAACAAAAGATTACAAGCCTGTGTAACCTAAGGAATTATAAATTTTAATTTTAATTCCTAAACAACTCAAAAACCTACCAAGGTAAGTGTTCCAAAGTCTTCGAGTTATCCCAACTTGAAAACAACAATCTTAATTCAATTTATAACACACTAAAACTAAGATTACATCAACATTACGACTCAAACAACCCCTAATATATGAATTATAAAACTCTTAACACAATACGATATTAGGACAAGGTTCTTGAATGTGTCCTTCAGAATTCAAGTAACACTTTGTAAAGTCAATATACCAATTGTTTTTCTTGCTATGTGAGTGCGTGAGCCACTTGAGTCACTCATCGTATATTTAAATACAACTCTTCAAAGAATTGTTCTTCAAACCAAACTCCTCAGCAACACGAACTCTCATTATAAAGAGTTCTACTTCTAGTGAAAGTACTCCTTCAATTCAAACTCTTCTCTGTTTAATGTTGTAGTCAAATTTCAACACTTCAAACGTGAATATTTTTATATCCTCTGAGCTTATCATTAGTTATCATATACGTTCCCCATGAAGATCTCCAAGAAAATTCGAAGTAAGTTTACAGATGAAAATTCCTAATTAACAAAAGAAAATTTTCTTATGAAAATTTATGAAACTATTTGGTAAGAAAATTCCTACGAAATACCACAAAAAAATCCACAAGAATAAATTGTTTCAAGTAAATCTACTAAATAAATTGTTGCATATACACACCATGGAAATTTTCAAATAATGATTCCTATGTAAATCTCTACATCCATTTCACAATTAGACAAAAATCTATTCGAAACCTCCAATAATCTTCAAAAACACCATTTGACACAAGTCTAATGTAAACCATTATAACTGATAAAAAACATAATTCACAACATCCACATAAATAATGTGAGATTCTTAAATAATCTAAAATAAAATATTTCAAACTTTAATTCTT
The DNA here is from genome assembly GCA_030864215.1 of Capsicum pubescens. NCBI lineage: Eukaryota > Viridiplantae > Streptophyta > Magnoliopsida > Solanales > Solanaceae > Capsicum > Capsicum pubescens. Next base: position 109,468,611 of record CM061548.1, on the reverse strand, counting down.
AATAATACTACCAACCATCAGGGTCAGAATCACTTTCATTCATGTTGCCAGAGCCATGGTCCCTTTCATCCATAAGCTTGGTTGTCTTCTTGAGATGATAGTTCTATACATGTGATACGGGTACGATCATGATCGGGGTTCAATGCGTCAAGACTCGATCTCGGGGGATGCCCATCCAAGGAACAAGCTTTGAAGTGTAGAGAACAAGTCTCAGAAGCTCCAAAACTGTTCACTGTTCATCCGCGTTCAATGTTCATCCACCCTTTGCAAGGGTTTTTTAGTCATTTATAATAAGTTAACCTAGGTATAAATAGAACCTCATTAGGTCATTTTTGGGAAATTTTTGGAGAATATATTTTGTAGCCTCTTTGAGAGTCTTTAGCAAGTTGGAATCCTTGGATAAGGTGGAATCCTTGTGTTAATCATTTTCTTAGAAATGGAGATTACTTGGAAATTCCGGTTCCCTTGAGGTCATGTAAGAGATAGGTTTAGGTTGTGTGTGATATTAAAGGTCAAAAAGTGGAATAAGCTTTTGTGTTGTTAATATTATACCATCCCTTTGTCTATTTATGTATCTTTACTTTCTTGTAATCGTTTGTCTATATCTAGTGTAATCCATTTGTGTTCTTATCTTGTAACCATGTGTTGTTGTTATTTCATCTTGTTCATCAAGTGTTTTTTCTGTTTTAGTGTGTTTTACTCTTGATATCACTTCCCTTCTTGTTCTTCTTGCGAATCCGAGAGAGGTCATCAAAAGGGTCCATAGTTCTTGAACTGGTGGACTGATTTTGGTGTTTGTGTTGTTTTTTTCTTGGGGAGTTTGGTATCATTTGGTATCAGAGCAGGGCTGGTTGTGTTCCTACACTACCAATGTTGGGTTCTTTTGGATGAAAATATATAAAAAAAAAACTGAAAATTGAATTTTTTTTCCAGAAAAGTGCATATCTATCCATTTTGTGTTCTTGGCCAAAAATTGTGTTGTTTTTATCTTGGCCAAGATTTGTTTGTTGTGTGTCTAGAACTTGTAGTCCTTTGTTTTTTTAGAGTGTTTATAGTATTGGTTTTTTTCTCATCAACACTAAAAAGTGTCCAAATCTAAGATTGAACTTGAAATTGTTGAAGTTGTTGATGTGAACAAGGTGTGACCGAGTTGGATGTTGTTGTTACCTAAACCTTGGCCGATTTGATGGTCTTGTTGCAGTGGAGTTGGAAACTGAAATTGTTGTTGTTCTTAGACTTGTTGTGTTCTTAAGGTTCTTCATCCTTTCATCATCTTGTTAATCCTTAAAAAGCAAACTAGATCTAAAAAGGTGAAAGACAAGCTTGTAGTAGTTGTTAGTGAAAGACTTGTCCCTATCACTTCAATGACTTTTCATCTACTTTTTCTTTATTTAAGGACCTTGTTTCAAGGAAAAAGTTCAAATAAGTCAAGTTTTGCTTTTGAAATTTGAACAAAAAGGCTGAAAGACCACTTTTCCCTCCATTAACCAAATCCACCAATTCCAAATTGTATATTGATCAAGACTTGAAATTGGTAAATAAAATTTTGATAAAACTCGAGGGCAATAGTGGACTGCCACATCACTAAAGTAATGTTCACGCAATATTTTTGAGTTCAAATTTTAGATTTCTTAGTTTCATTTTATTGTTTCCTAGTTTCATTTGTTTTCTCGACACTAATTGACAACCTAGTAATACCCTACTATCTTGTAAGTTAGTTTTGTGTATGTTTTTCATGTTATGTTTGTTGTGTGCTTTTCTCGTATTTGAGTCGTAGTATCTTTTTTTGTTCAAGTTCGTACATTACTTATTTGAGTCGTTTCAAACAAGAATCTACTCTAACCTGGAGCCACAATTGGGACCAAGTAACCTCATTGGAGTATAAGCGAGTTATCAACACTTGTAAGGCTAATAGAATGAAAAATCCAAAGTGTGAATGTGAGGGATTGTGGACTATTTTGAGACGCTTTGTGGACTGTTTTGTGACAAATTGTGGACTGATTTTTGCTAATCTTTAATGTGTTTGTTGTTTTCGTGTTGTTTACTTAGTAGCTCTTGATGGTACAGTGGCGAATGAAGCTGAAATGCCTAGATGGCTTAAATCCATCATGGCAAGGCTTGATGCCATAAATAGGTGAATAATGGACAAAATGGAAGAAAGATTGGAAGGGACGGAAGGCTTTCTGTGCAAGAAGTTGGATAACTTTATGGAGCATCCAAGACTTCCTAATTAAATTCCCATGAGTGGCCATGATCCACATGAGCTACAAGGTAATTAAACTAACTTTATCACTCTAGTGAATGAGGATAATAGCCAACTAAGTGTGAATAATAGTTTGTCTTTAAGTGAGCCGAATGTGCCTTCATTTTGTGATGATAATCTACAACTTGAGATTGTGGATACACTACTTGATTCACCTAGTGTTGAAGCCATTGTGGAAAGTGGTAGTACATTGTCTTATGGAAGTCATGAAGACCAACTTGTGTGTGAAAATGATGATGTTGAACATGTTGGCCGAATGACTAAGGATGACCCTCTATTTGTTTTCGTTAATGACCATGATAGTATAGAGGGGACATTTGATCATTATTGTAGTAGTATTAGGGTAAGGAAGTGTATTCCCAACCCGTGCCCATGGACAATCTACCCATTTGATTTCGGTGATCATTTGAAGTGTGGTGATGAGGATGTCTTTTGGAATGACTTGAATGTTCATGGAATGTATGGCTTTCTTCTCTCGGCTTTCAAGTCTAATTTTTGTTCCAAGAAGAGTCTATGTTTTCCACTTGATAAGTGACACTTGTTCCTTGTTTCTTGTCACACTTATGTGGATAAACTAGTTGATTCTCCCTTGGTAGGGTATTCGGGTAAGAGGGATGTTTGGGTATATGTGAAGTTTGATCCACCCTTGCAAGATGTTATGATTGATTACACTAATCCTAACCCTCATACCTTGAGGAACTTTTGTTTTCTTGTCCTTCCTATTGCTTTGCAAGGTTCAAATTCGAGGACTAATCATTTCTAAGGAGGGGAGGATGATATGGGTACAATCATGATCGGGGTTCAATGTGTCAAGACTCAATCTCGGGGGCTTCCCATCCAAGGAACAAGCTTTGAAATATAGAAAACAAGTCCCACAAGCTCCAAAACTGTTCACTGTTCATCCGCGTTCAGTGTTCATCCGCCCTTTGCAAGAGGTTTTTAGTGATTTGTAATAAGTTAACCTAGGTATAAATATAACCTCATTAGGTCATTTTTGGGAGATTTTTGGAGAATATATTTTGTAGCCTTTTTGAGAGTCTTTAGCAGGGTGGAATCGTTGGATAAGGTGGAATCCTTGTGTTGATCATTTGCTTAGAACCGGAGATTACTTGGGAATTTCGGTTCCCTTGAGGTCACATAAGAGATAGGATTAGGATGTGTGTGATATTAAAAATGCCAAAGTGGAATAAGCTTTTGGGTTGCTAATATTATACCATCCCTTTGTCTATCTATCTATCTTTACTTTCTTGTAATCGTTTGTCTATATCTAGTGTAATTCGTTTGTGTTCTTGTCTTGTAACCGTGCGTTGTTGTTATTGCATCTTGTTCATCAAGTGTTGTTGTTGTTTTAGTGTGTTTTACTCTTGATATCACTTCCCTTCTTGTTCTTCTTGCGAATCCGAGAGAGGTCATCAAAAGGGTCCATAGTTCTTGAACTAGTGGACTTATTTTGGTGTTTGTGTTGTTGTGTTCTTGGGGAGTTTGGTATCATGAAAGAACGATCATGAAGATGAACGTTTTTGAGTATTTTGGATGTAACCTCAAAGGTGTATGAGTGGAAGTGTTAAAAAGGGCTCCAAACCGCCCTTAAAAATACTACATGGGTGCCTATTTGCCTACTTGGTCATTAAAGGGACTTTTTGTCATTTTATCTTTTTATTTGTAAAGTACTATAAATAGAACAATATAGGGTTTTAGTTCATTAGTTTTTGTTGAATATTGTTGAAAGAACAAATCTCTTGAGAGAGAGGGTCTCTAGGCCTAAACTAGAACATGAACAAGTGTGGATTCACTTGTGATTGTGTATTGCTTGGAAACATTGGTGCTTGAGCGGTGGAATCCCTCTTGTGTCACGTAAGAGTGTGTTGTTGCTAGTGTAAGTGTTAGGGGTCCTTAGATTTAATACATCTTTGGGTTCTTAACCTTGTAATAGTGTATGTCTCACTTCCTATCTTTACATATCATGTACTAGTTGTGTAGTCAAGTGAATCGTTTGGTTCTTGTTGTTCTTGTAATCTTGTAACCATTGGATTGTTGTTATTGTAGTGTTGATCCTCTCGTTATTGTTGTTTATCTTTTGTTGTTGTTAGTGTTTTTGGTGTCATTTACACCTTGTTTCTTGATGTTGTTGGAACCCAGATTTTGTGTTTGTTGAGCTCTCGGGTTTCCCTTTTTTGTGGATTATTTTTGGCTTGTTTTTGATACGTACCAAATTTGTATCGTATCATTTGGTATCAAAGCTTGTGGTTGATTTTGTTCCAACAAAATCAATCTTGGGCTTGCTAGAAAAATCAAAAAATAAAAAGAGAAAGAAGTGTTCTTGTTCTTGTTCTTGTTCTTGTTCATGGCCGATAATCTTGTAGTGTACTTGTTGTAGTCTTGGCCGAAATTTGTGGAGTCTAGTTCTAGGATTTCTTTATTTTAATTGTTGTTTCTTGATTCAATAAAACTAAAGGTACCTAGATCAATATTTGAGCTTAAAACCTTGTTGAAGTTGTGTTGCGAACAAAGTCCTAGACTGAAATTTGTGGACTTGTTATGGAGGTTGGAGTGGGCGTTGAAGGTGTTGTTATTGTTGTTCTTGAAAAGTTGTTGTGTTCTTGTTGTTCTTCAACACTTCTCTTATCTTGACCAACTTAAAGTAGTTAATATATCTAGAAAAGGTGAAGACAAAGTTGGAAGACTTGTTGGTGAAAAGACTAGCTCACATCACTCTTGACTTGAAAACAACATTTTCAACCACTTTCCTTGTTTCTAGGAGCCTTGTTTTGTGGAAACTAGTACAAGTCTAATCTCACCTTTTTGAGTTGAATTTGAAAATAGTTACAAGACTTGTGTTTTTCCCTCCAAATACTAATTATCTTCTATTCCAAAAGTATAAGGACTAAAAATTCTAAGAAAGGTGATTAAAACTTGTGTGGGCCTGTGACCAATTAGGGGGTGACACATAACCAATTACTGTTCAAATGACAAATTTTAAGCTCAAATTTAATCTTCTAGTTTCATTTTGTTGTTTCTTTTGTTGATTCCAATACTAACTTACAAGCTAGTAACCACTTACTAGATTGTGAGTTGGTTTGAAACCGTTCTTTGTGTTTACATCCTTGTGTATTTTTTTTTTCATTTTGGAGCCATTGTAAACATTGGAATTCTCCTCTCAACACCTCATGGAGTACAAAAGCATACAACATTTGTGAGATTAAGTGTGAGGAATCCGAGAACAAAGAAATAAAGAGAGAGAGTGAGGACCTTTCTTTTACAACTAACCCGTTTATTGTTTTGTAGAGAAATTTATTGGCTAAACTCAATTGAGCCGGATGATATTGAAGGCAAAACTCAAGATGGAAAGGAATCCAAGGTGCAAAATAACTACGTTGGCCGAGACTTGAAATTGTTGTGTTCTTAGTTTCTTCTTATTTTGTGGATTGTTTTGGAGCCATTTTCATTTGGCTAGTGCAATGAATTTGAGGTCAAATTCCTCTCAAGATGGAGAGGATGATACAAGCACGGTCATGAAGATGAACATTTTTGAGTATTTTGGATGTAACCTCAGAGGTGTACGAGTAGAAATGTTAAAAAGGGCTCTAAACTGCCCCTAAAAACACTCCATGGGTGCCTATTTGCCTACTTGGTCATTAAAGGGTCTTTTTGTCATTTTATCTTTTTATTTGTAAAGTACTATAAATAGAACAATATAGGGTTTTAGTTCATTAGTTTTTGTTGAATATTATTGAAAGAACACATCTCTTGAGAGAGAGGGTCTCTAGGCCTAAACTAGGACATGAACAAGTGTGGATTCACTTGTGATTGTGTGTTGCGTGGAAATGTTGGTGCTTGAGCGGTGGAATCCCTCTTATGTCATGTAAGAGTGTGGTGATTCTATTGTAAGTCTTAGGGGTCCTTAGACTTAATACATGTTTGGGTTCTTAACCTTGTAATAATGTATGTCTCACTTCCTATCTTTACATATCATGTACTAGTTATGTAGTCTTGTGAACCGTTTGGTTCATGTTGTTCTTGTAATCTTGTAACCGTTGGATTTTTGTTATTGTAGTGTTGTTCCTCTCGTTATTGTTGTTTAAATCTTGTTGTTGTTAGAGCTTTTGGTGTCATTTACACCCTGTTTCTTGATGTTGTTGTAACCGAGATTTGGTGTTTGTTGAGCTCTCGGGTTTCTCTTTGTTTGTGGACTATTTTTGGCTTGTTTTTGATATGTACCAAATTTGTATGGTATTAACATGCTTCTTCAACAAGTCAAATTCCTTGCTCATCCTGTTATTTAGTGTCACTCATTCTGCAACTGTGCATACAAATCAATGTTTTACGCTTTTACTTAGGACTTAATCATCTCATCAAGTTCTTTCGGCAAAGTAGATGTTGATTTCTTAAATGCCTTTACACTTAGACCTAGAGATCCAAGACCTTTGACACTTCCTTTTATCTTTCCACCAACCGACTGTACCCAGATATCGATTTCACTTAATTGAGAGGGCCGACTAGCTTGATTAGTTTCTCCTTGCACAACTTATGCACTTTGAGCAGCTAATGTTTCTTGTTTCTTTCTTTAAAGCTCATTCTACATAAAAATAAGTTATTTCAGACCAGATATAGTACCAACAAAAAATATATTATTAACATAAATTATATTGGACTCTAGTATCAAATATAAGCACAACAATCAGCAAAAACAAACAACACGTATTAGCATATAAAGTATCTGAAACTCAAAGTTGGTTCCAAATTATTGTTGCTGAAGCACCAAGGCCACAATGAAATGAGAAGAATAATTCAGGTATTTTCTAAGCAGTATCTTTTATTGAGAAGTCCTGGAATTATCTAAGCAGTACTTTTATTTGAGTTCTGATATATATTGATGAAATACTACAGTCTGATCTGTAAGAGTACGTGCCCTACTGACCAGTGACTTTAACGTAAGAGTTGTCTATGTATGGAATAGGTTTCCTGACGTGTTCCAAGGAAGCAATAAAATAGGAAGTAAAGAACACCATGATTTTTATGTGGAAAATGCCCGGCTCAAAAAGGTGTAAAAAAACACGACCTGTACCTCTACGGGATTTAACCCCAACTTCACTAAATAACTCTAATCCTCAAGAATGACTTATTACAAAAGTATTGTAACCAACAACTAGGAATTATAAACTCTAATTCCTATACCTCAATAACTAGGAATCATAAACTCTAATTCCTATAACTCAACAACTAAGAAGCATAAACTCTAATTCCAATAAATCAACAATCACCCTTGACTGTTGAACCCACTTCGATAAGAATAATATATTTAAACTGACTCATGAACTGTAAAGTTTAATCCTGTGAAACAAGTTTGTCAATCTATTCCTTTATATTGGCAACACTTGAATCTTCAGTCAGAATTCTCTCAATTATGAACTTTCTCAATTTGATTGTGTTTAGCCTTTTATCTCTCTGTAAGTGCGCAAGTTATTTTGAATAATATATCTTCTATTTAAGCACAAATCTCCAAAGAGTCATTCTTTATTTCAAACTCCTCCTTTAATCAGAACTCGCATTGCGTAGAATTCTACTTCAATTGAGACTCCTTCTTCAATTCCAACTCTTGTCTCCTTAGATTTGTATTCAAACTCCAACTTTTTAAATCAGCACATGTTTATTTCCTTTAGTTTATCTGAATTAGCCACCCATCTGGTCCTTCCTTGATTTTTGCACTCTTGTCTTTAATCATCGATGATTTTGCTACAAGTTTCAACTATATAAGACAGTGTGTCTGCGAACCAGCTTGACTCACATGTTTCATATCACTTTGTCAGTTTGTCAATCATTTGAACTACATCGTACTCAACAAATTCCACCTTTTTGATGATGAAAAACCTCTTGTCTTTGTGCATTCTAACATCTTCACCTGTAGGCACTAAAGTATAAAACACTAGAATGAACAAATTAGTTAATGGGTTATAAACATTGCACATCCCTCTTATCTTCCCCCTTTTGGCATCATCAAAAAAACTATTTCAAATCAATAATATACTAGCCAAAGTGATTTGTTATGCTATTCATGGCCACTGGGTCTATCACCAAAACAATTAGACAAAGACTTTAGTCAACATAGTAATGTATTAAAGAGAGCCAAAATATGAGTCAATTTAGCAAAGATAACCATTCCATTTAACTGCCAGATCATGCTCCACATTAAACCTAATCTAGTACTAAACAAAGAAAAACATCTGAGCATTAATAAAAAATTATGATATAAAAATGAGACATGGCTAAGGATACAAATAGTGAGGAGCTGATGAGAAAGGTGGAATAGGTGTTATCAACTGTGTCAATTGACGAATGACTTCAGCATTTTTATCCCTCTATCAATCAATGTCAAGCTTCAAAGTCAAGATACTAGCCTTAAGGACTTCTTATTCAACTTCATGACTGTCTTGTGCAGCTTCTAGTTTAGATTTTTTTCCTAGCTAAATCATTTCTTTATTATCAATTATTTCAAATGAGTGTTAGCCCTCCTTATTGAAACATGTAAGCCAACATGATTCATCTGTTCAAGAATATCCATTGTTGTTTTATAAGTCAAACCTGAACTAGGACTGAGAAGTCCCCCAAAAAATAGGCAATTAGGAAATAAAAGGAAGAGCAAGTCCCTTTTCATTCTTTAGAAACATATGCTGTATGTGATTGATGATCAAGTTTGGCAAATTAATGATAAAAAAACTGATATTTTGGTTGAGAGAGAAGATGAAATTTTTGGTGTAGAATTAACACATTTGTGCAATTCCATTTGGAGATAGTCCAAGAAAATTTGGTCAACCAATTCATCAACATCATAGGATAGGGGGGATGAAGTGTATGGAATGGAATAGGTGTGTTCAACTGTTTCAGCTTAGATAGCCTATGCTTATGTCAGTGTTAGTATACCTGATAATAAGAACTTTATGGTTACAATTGCTTGCTTTTACCTATTTTCTGCACAATCTAATACAAAATTAGGTTAGAAAAGTCAAAAATCTGAAATTGGAACACACAACTAAATATGCAAGACTGAATCAAATAATATTTTAGCTAATAAGATTAAAAAGAAAAATGATTATTCTAGTAAATCATTAAGGGGAGTTCATGCAATTTTAATCATCCCCAAATCTAACATATTCCTTTCAAAATGCTCTCTACTTAGTGCCTTTGGTGCTTCTCCAGTCATTTAAGTAATCCACATAGTCAACATTTTTATAGTCCTTAAGAGTTAAATTACTTTCATTTGAATACCATAGACTCAAGCCATTGATTCCCATGAGATATCTTAAGATTCTTGTGACAACACCAATTCTTATGAATTACTAACAAAATTATCATCATCTTATGTCATTGTTATTGATGCATCAATTTCTTGATTTGTTGTTCCCCCTGTAATTATGCCCTTAGTCTATACAACAGTTGAACCAGGTGGTACAATATGTTCCTATGCATGTTTATCAGTTTTACTATCATCCTTTTTTTTTCTAAAAAAAAAAGAATCTCCCTTCCTTTTCCCTTACACGAGTACTCCAAATCTGACCATCTTTAAAAAGTCTTTTGTTTTAGTTCTCTCAATATTTTTAGATCTAGTAATGGTGCTCTTTTTACCATCTTCAAAAGATCCATTCCCCCTTTAAATGTGGTAAGTGAAAGGAACTTTATTTTCTTCCAGTCTTATCCCTTGAGCAAGCTCTATCTATGTACTAATTTTGCTTGCCTCCTTTCACTCTCACCTGCAAAACAAATTAGGGGTTAACATTAGGAACCCAGACAATCTTAGATCCTTTCTTATGAGAAAAAATATGTATGAGGTTCCTTGTAGACCATCGAGGCAACAGGTTATGTAACCTGTTTGTTTGACCAATTTTGACTTTCTTGTTAGCTTGTGCTAACATAAAACCATATTCCTTTGCTAGGCTTATGCTTCTTGATTTTCTTTTTGCTGCAACTGGACATTCAGTGGTTGGATGTCCCAGGTTACCAAAAATATAACACATATCTTTAATAGCATTTGAACTTTTATGAAAGCCTAACCCAGTCTTTTCATTGTGAGTTCTTTGACCTAAATTATGAAAATTTCTAGAAGAATGTGTCCATCTATTAGCTCTTTTAAGATCAAGTTTCAATTCAGAAACTTCTTGACTCAGTTGACTAACTTTTTATTTTTCACAAAAGTATTCATGTTTAATCTTAGTCAATTTTGACTCAATCTTTTATTGTTCCTCACTCTTGATCGTTTTTTCTTTTTCAAAAAGAGACAGTTTTAGAACTTCAGATTTGAGGGTCAGAATTGATGAATTAAGTCTGCTAACCTGTTCCTTAAGAGTGCAGTTTTGCTTTTCAACATTTTTCTTATAAGTTTCTAGATCACTAAAATCAAACTTGAGACTTCCAAGATTGTTGAATAACTTATCCCTATCAGAAGTTAATTGTTGGAAATCATCAATAAGAGCACTCATTAAGGAAATAAGTTTCTTTTTAGAAAATATATGCAACTTTTCTTTAAGTTCAAGAATAATTACCTCAGAGTTTCCATCATCTTCTTCCATGCCTGAATATCCAATGGACATAGGAGCAGTTTCATTATCTGATTCATTACTTTTAGAAGCCCTATTTAGACCTTCCATGTCCATCTAATAGGTCTTCAAATTAACAACTAACTCATCAAGGGACATTTTAGTCAGATTCTTAGCTTCTCTTATGGCTATAACATTGACATTCCACTTAGACTTTGGTAGGACTGTCAAGACCTTATCTACCTATTCCTCGGTAGATAAAACATTTCCTAGAGATGATAACTCAGTTACCAACAAATTTAACCTTGTTATAATTTCTTGTAGTGACTCATTTTTCTCCATTTTGAAAGCCTCGTATTCAGTGAAAAGTAATGAAGTTTTGAATTTTCTCACTTGGCTTGGGCCTTCATGTGCATTCACCAATGCATCCCAGATTTGTTTAGCAGTATTACAATTAGACACTCTATTGTACTCAGTTGGACCAAGACCACAAATAAGAATGTTTTTTGCTTTTGCATTATTTTGTAGTGCAACAAGATCTTCCAAGGTAAATTCACTCCTTACCTTTTTCACTTGTTCTCCATCCACTTTCTTCATGGGAATTGATGGTCCATTAATAATTCTATCCCATAATTCATAATCTACACTTTGAAGAAATGTTTCCATCCTAGCTTTCCACCAAATAAAGTGAGACACATTAAAAAATGGAGGTCTAATAGTTGATTGAACTTCACTGTGACCAATAGGTGATGCGGAATTCATCATATTGATCTTTGTCTTTGGTACTAACCCTTTTTAAGACAACCTGCTCTGATACCACTTGTTAGAGTACGTGCCCTACTGACTAGTGATTTTAACATAAGGTTTGCATATAGATGGAACGAGTTGTCTGACGTGTTACAACGAAGCTGTAAAACAGGAAGTAAACAACATAATGATTTTATATGGAAAACACCTGGCTCAAAAAGGTGTAAAAAAATATGACTTGTACCTCTACAGGATTTAACCCCAACTTCACTAAATAACTCTGAGCCTCAACAACGACTGATTACAAAACTCTTGTAACCAACAACTAGGAATTGTAAACTCAAATACCGATACCTCAATAACTAGGAATCAAAAACTCTAATTCCTATAACTCAACAACTAGGAATCATAAACTATAAAACTCAACAATCACCCTTGACTATTGAACAATAACACCCCGCATTTTTTAGCTTGAAATCGAACCGTCATTCCTACGTGAGAAAGCTCTAATTCCATGGTTTATTCTTAGATTCATGTGTCTTGATCTTTCTCCAAGTATATGAAGAGATTATGAGGTGAAAAATGTTCATAGTAATGGCCCAAAGCAATGTTGAGCTAAGAACCTTTCATTCATCAAAAATTGGATAGTCAATTATACAAGGGTCTACTTTGAATGTTGATAACTGTTGATACATATAGAATTTTTCATCTCAAGACCCATAAAATTGTAGATAATTGAATTAGATTTCAAATGATACCAATTTCACCAAAATCCGATAATCGAACAAAAAGTTATGACTTTTTTCGTGTGAGACAGTAAACCGACGCGATCATGATGCGGCGCATCGAGATCACGTTGACACGAAACCAGAAGCAGATATAAGGCTATTTTATGCATTATTTCAGTTTCTAATGGGTCTAGGGGCAGCGTGGTCATTTTCCCTCACCCAAAATTTGTCTATAACATAGAATTTCAGCCCCAAGAAACCAAAATTGCTTATTTTACTCTAATCCTCTCAAAATCCAAACCCTAATCCTTTTTCTCAAGATCAAGAATCAAAATCCTAAATTCAAGATTTCAAGAAATGGATCAAGATTCGGGTTCCTCTCTTTCTCCTAAATAATCTAAGGTACGTGGGATTTATCCTAAAACTACATGGGCTTGTTGAAACACTTGAATATGATTTAAAGATTATAAAGCACGAAATTACAAAGGGGTTTTGGAAACCATGTTTTAAATTATGCATCATGAATTTTTTAATGACATTGTTGTTTTGGCCTTTAGGTCTTTTCCCCTTAAAATTGATTTATACGTATATGTATATGTGTGAAAATTTAGATTGAAGATTGTTTGAAAGCACAAATTATGAAATCCCTCTCTTGTGATGAATTCAAGATTATGATCTTATTGTGAATGGTTTGAGATGAATGATTTATGATTTGAAAATAGTTTTCTCAATATCATAGTATTTGGGCATGATTTAGAGATGATAAGAGGGAGTTTCTTGATATAATTATGTTCTTGTGTTAAAAAGAAAGAATTGCATGTGATAGAGAACTTTGATATGACCACCTTGTGTATTTGAAATATTGAAAAAGAGAGTTTCTTGCTTGTGTTTACATGAGTTTAAAGAAAGAGTTCTTTGAACTGATATATTGATATGGTGGTCCCATACCTTATGTTTTGAAAATAGAGATTATAATATGCTATTAATGGATCAGAGACGCGACTTGCAAGTAAATGGTATGACGATACCATATAAATGTATGCCATAATAGAGCTAGAGTTATTTAGAGTTTGATTTCATAAAATGAAATGTTTTAAAGAATTAAAAATGGGCTTAAAAAGGGCTAGGTGGTTACCCGAAGTAGGCTTGAGTTCAAGTAACTCTTAGCCTAAAATCGTATAGTGGCGCATCGCGGTGGCCCATAAAATCGGGCACTAGCTATATTTTTACTCCGTCTCCTTTAGGTTATAATGGTTCTTCTCCAACCCCTTATCATCTCTAACATGGTATTTAATCCCAAGAACACCAAAGTAAGATTATTTTCATCAAAATCTCTCATGAAACTCCATTTGGGTTTCAAACTAAAAATCCTTGTAACTCAAGACTCAACGGTGAGTTTTTTAAGATAAATAGAGATTTGGAATCCCCAATCCATAAGCTTCAAGAATCATTCATTATTCTTTGAAATAAAGGTACGTGGGGTTTGTCCTTAAAACCTGCATGGGCTTGAAATTGTTAAAGCATGATTTAAAGGTTTTGATGCATGTATTTTATGGGGGTTTTGAAAACTATATTATTGATTATGCTTTTCGGAAGTTTCAATGCTACTATTGCTTTGGACTTGTGGTCTTTTCCCCTAAATTGATTTACATATATATGTATATGTATGAATTTGAGATTTAAGATTATTGAGAGCATAAATTATGAACTCCCTCTCTTGTATTGATTTAAAGAATTATGGTTTTGTGATTTGAAAGAGGTTTTTGCTATATCCTAGCATTTAAACATGATTTGGAATTTTTGAGACGGTATTTCTTGATATCAATATGTTCTTGTGCGTATGAGAAAGAATTGCAAGTGTTTACATGAGGGTTGAGAAAGAAAAGATTCATTGAATTGAATTATTGAAATGCTGATCTCAAAACTTGTGTTTTGAATACAAAGATATATGATAGACTAATAATGGCTCAGAGATGTGACTTGCAAGTCAATGGTATGACGATACCATATGTATTTTTGCCATAACATATTATGTTTTCAGAGTATGTTTTCAGAGTAAGTTTTCAGAGACTGCATGTTTTGATAGATTTTTAAGAAGGGGTTTAAAAAGGGCTAGGTGGTTACCCGAAGATGGCGCGAGTTCAAGCAACTCTTAGACTGAAACCGTATTTGCCGATACGGTTAGATTATTATTGTACGTTGGCGACGGTCGTGTGGCGTAGTAGATTCAGAGACTTCGACCCTTGCGGAACACTTGGGTTAGGGTCTTTGCTGTTGAGTTAATCGCAGTTTCCATATAGCCCAATTTAGAGTTGTAGGGTATACCACCTAGTGCAGAAGTAACACAGATTTATCAGAGTTGTGATGATTTTTACAGAGTCTTTAAAATTCCCATGTTAATTCTTACTTTATGATATACTTATTAACTGTTTTAAATTGCTCCCATATATGTCAGATAATAAATGATTATTTTGGATATGCTTTGCGTACCAGTATATCTGTATTGATCCCCTCCCCCTCCAACCTCTCAAAATTTGTGGCATAGTATAGGGGTCCAGATAAGTAGAAGATAATTCAGACAGCTGATCAGATTGTGCATTAGTGAGCCTTCTCTATTCCAGAAGGCCAGTCTTTTCAGATTATGTCACTTATTTCAGATTTGGTGTACTGGGGGACCTTGTCCCAGTTTCGGACAGTTGTCATATTTTCATGTAGTAGATATTTCACAGAGTAAGTCAGATGTTATTTAGATGATGTTGAATTGTTGTTTCCATAATTATGTTGAATTTAGAATTGACTATGTTTTCATAGAAGATTATGTTTCCGCATCTTCTTTTATTATATGAATGTTGTGCATGATTACCAGATTGAGAAGGGCATTCTGCGCCTTCATGGTTTGGGATGTCCTTCACAGCCAGGACCTAGTTCGGGTTGTGAAAAACTTGGTATCAGGGCACGGTTCATGGTCCCATGTCTGCAAAATCGCGTCGGGTAGAGTCTTATTTATGGGTGTGTAGCGCGCCGCCCTTATAATCAGGGGGCTACTAGGCGTTTAGGAATATTTCTCTTCTTTGTGATTTAGTTTATGCTTTAGAGTCTAATCTGTCCCCTAATCAATGATCTTTTTCTTTTTTCAGAAAGCCAACTATGCCTCCTCATCGCACCAGCATTAATGCTCAGGATGATGAAGTCCGTCCCACCCATGGGATGCGGACCCACAACAGATCTCATACCCCAAAACATGTTCCTACTACGAAAGTACCTCCTATACTGACCAGTCCTTCCAGAGCTCCCCGGACGGGGGCCAATCACACTCAACCTCGTGAACGAGAGGTGTCTAATGCTGAATTCAGATAGTCTATTCACATGCTTGAATAGCTGGTAACCGCAAAGACTCAGATGTCGGAGGATATGTGGTTGGCATCTGTTACTTCTAAAGTTACTAGAGTAGGCTAGTTTATGAGAATAAACCCACCCAAGTTCTCTGGCGCTAAGGTAGAAGAGGACCCGCAGGAGTTCGCAGATGAAATGAAGAAGGTTTTCAAAGTAATGCATGTTGATCAGGTGGAAGGTGTTGAGCTAGAAGCATACCAGCTAAAGGAAGTAGTGAACCAATGGTACAATGAGTGGGAAGATCCGAAGGGTGACAATGCTGAGCCCACAGTTTGTGATATAGGTACGACCATGAGGATGCACGTATGTGAGAATGAATTGGACCCGTCCAATAAAGCGTCCAAGTGAAGTGTGGAGAAGACCTTGGATCACACCAAAACCGACCCTAAACTTGCACTCACAGGGTGCCCTTGGTCACATTTCATTAAAGGGACCTTTTGGTCATTTTACCTATTATTTGTAACACAATATAAATAGAATGATGTAGGGTTTTAGTTATTAGTTTTTGTTGAATATGAAAGAGTAACACTAAGGAACATCTCTCTTGTGAGAATGGCCCTTCCATGGCCGAAATTGTAACTAGGGAAATCAACTTGAGTGTGGAATCACTCGTGTTGAATTCAAGCTTGGAAACGTTGGATGCTTTGGAGATCGGGGTCACTCTTGTGCCAACGTAAGAATTAGGTATTTGTTGTGTATGATTTTAAAGGTCCAACAGTGGAATAGGATTTTGGGTTGTTAAGATTATACCTTCAATATTTCTAACTATCTATCCTTTTGTTTCTTTGTAATCGTGTAGTAGTGTTGATGTTGTAACCGTGTGTTTGTGTTGTTAATGTGGAATCCAAAATTTGTCTATTGGTCATCTTGTTCTTGTTGTGTTGCTATTGTTTTGGTGTCAAAAACACCCTTGTATTCTTGTATTCTTGTTGTTGTAGTGAATCCGAGAGTGGTCTCCAAAAAGGTCCTCGGATCCTTAAAATTAGCGGACTGTTTTGGAGTTGTTTCATGTTTCTCTTGTATTTCGTGTATCTTTTTGTATAAAATCATGGCTTGATATTGTTCCTACAAGATCAATCTTGGGCTTGCTTGATAGAAAATTCAAACAAAAAAGTGTTAGAAAACTGAAAAATCAAAAAGAAGCAAATCTGTCAATTTTTTGTTCTTGGCCGAAATTGTGTTATTTTTGTGTCTTGGCCGAGATTTTTACTTGTTTTGTTGTTTCTATTGTTATTTTTCTTCATCTCTAACACTCTTGAGTCTAAATCTAAGTTTGAGCTTACATTGTTGGTGTTGTTTTCATGAACATAAGGTGTGGCCGAATTGTTGTTGAAATATTGTTGTGGTGGACTTTTTTTGCCTTGTGATTTTCATCTTGTTGCTGTTTTATTCTTGTCCACGTGATATTGTTTTTCATTGGAGGCTTAAGAACCATTTTTTTGAATTGTAGTTGTCTTGGCCAAGTGTTGAAGATATTGTATTGTGAAAATTGGAAGTTGGCTGTGTGAAAATTGTGGTATTTTTGGAGATTGTTGTTGATTGTTCTTGGTGATTGTTGATGTTGTTCTTGAAGTTCTTCATAACCTTCATAGCTTGTTAATATAAAGTGAACATTAGATCTATAAGGGTGAAGGAAAAAGGGGTGAAGCTTTGTTAGTCTTGAAAGACTTCCCATCACTCATCAAATAGTCAATCACATATCAACCACTTTCCAACAACTTTCCATAAAACAAGGGTCCATGTTATAAGGAGAAGTACAAGAAAGTCAAAGTCTTGAAAACTTGACTTTGAAAAGGCTTCAAGACTTGTTTGAATTTTCCTCCTTAAAACAAATTCCACCAATTCCTAAATTGTAAATTGACCAAGACTTGAAATTGGACAACAACAAAAAAAATAATTGTTAGAAACTGCAACCAATTATGTACTGCCACATCATCATTGTAGCTGTTCACACAACATATTTAAGCTCAAATTTTAGATTTCTTAGTTTATTTTTGTTGTTCCGTAGTTTCAATTTCGTTGGTTCCAATACTAATTGGCAAACTAGTACTCATCTACTTGATTGTTAGTTAGTCTTTGTGTTCGTTCATTCGTGTTAAACGTTTGTTGTGTGCTTTTCTCATTTGTGAATTAGTTGTATCTTGTTGGTTCAAGTCCGTTAACAAATTTTCTTTGAGTCAACTCAAACAAAAATCCATTTCGGACAAGAGTAGACTCGACCCTCAATCACTCACGAAGTACAAGCCGGCTTTCAACACTTGTGAAACTAATTGTGAGGTAAAACCGAGAATGAGAGTGTGGTGAGGCACTTTGAACTAACAAGTTTGTTTTGTTGTTTTTTGTTGTCCTTTGATTTAGGTACCATGGCTTCCACTAATCTTGATGCCATGTTTGATTGCATCACTGATGATATTGAAGAAATGCAATGGCACGTGGAAAGGCTACGCCAAATGTTACCTAAACTTATCCCACAAAATTCAACTTCCCTTGTCCAAACACCTTGTGCCGAGAGCTTCCCGAAGGAATAGGTGGGCTACCCCGACCCACACCAAGGTAAAGAGGAAATTAAAACATCTTTGGTACTTGATAGTGAACTTATAGAGAGTGAAGCAATTGCTAGTTCCAAATCTGTTCGTGAGATAGATCATGCTCTCTTTATGTTTAATGTTTTATTTGAAGATGATATAAACACTCCTAATGAACCTAGTGGTGAAAATGATGGTATAGCTTACCTTGAAGGCTATAGCAGATATACTAACCCACTATGGTGTGACAACATTCCTCCTAAAGATGGAAGTTTCTTCTTGGAAGATGAGAGTACTCTTATGGACAAGGAATGTGTAGTTTAGAAAATGAGTACTCTTGGTAGTACTCTTAGTATGCATGATGATCAATTTACTCTTACATGTAGTTCACTACTTGAGCATGTAAATAGTATGCTTAAAAATTCTCAAGTTAGTGATGATCTCTATAGAATTGATCTTGATAATGCACATGACTCTTTGAACATCTTGTGTGGTAAAAGCATTACAATTAGTTTTGTTCATAGAGACCATGTGTATGAAAATGTTTTTGTGTGTGAGTGTGTGAGTTACATTCTAGGGGAAGGGAGTGCTAGCCTCGGCTTAGGTACTTGGCTAATTTTTCCATTTGATCCCGGCACCCTCTTGGAATGTGGAAATCTCTACACTCCCCACTTAATGCTTGGTCAAGACGACAAGTAATGTTTGGTTGTGGGTGCTAATGAAGGAAGAAAAAGTTCTTCCTTATCTCTTTTTGTGGATGATGACCACTTCCTTTGTGTCTTTTGTACTAAGCTTTTTATGTTCAACACAAAAGACCCATGGATATACTCTAAGTTTGTATCCCCCCTCCCCCGGCATGGAATATAATGTGTGCATTTTGCTAACCCTAACCCTTCATGTCTTGAGGATGTGTGCTTGTTGTCTTCTCTTGATTTTGTGAGGTACGAATTCGAGATCGAATCCTTTTGCAAGAAAGAAAGGATGATAATGGTATGACCACGAGGATGAACGTATGTGAGAATCAATTGGACCCATCCAATAAAGAGTGCAAGTAAAGTGTGGAGAAGATCTTGGATCACACCAAAACTGACCCTAAACTTGTACTCCAAGGGCGCCCTTGGTCAAATCTCATTAAAGGGACCTTTTGGTCATTTTACCTATTAACATATCTCATAGAACTTGATATGGTTGATTTTGATGCCATCTTAGGGATGGACTGGCTCTATTCATACTATGCCACCTTGAATTGTAGGACCCGACGAGTCAACTTTTCTTTTCCGAATGAGTCTATGATGGAATGGGAGGGGCATTCTCTAGAACCTAAAGGGCACTTTATATCCTTCCTCAGAGCCCGTAAACTTATTTCTCAGGGTTGTTTGTACCATTTTATCCAGGTTAAAGATTCTAGTGCAGAAATTCTTTCTCTTCATTATGTACCGTAGTGAATGAATTCCCAGAAGTCTTTCCAGATGATCTCCCATGAATACTAACACCTGATAGGGAGATAGATTTTGGTATGTATTTATTGCTAGATATTCGTCCTATCTCGATTCCTCCATATAGGATGGCTCCTGCAGAGCTCAATGAGTTGAAAGAATAGCTAGAAGACCTTCTAGATAAAGGTTTTATCTGCCACAGTGTGTCTCCCTGGGTGCACATGTACTTTTTGTGAGAAATAAAGATGGTTCCCTGCATATGTGCATAGATTACTGCCAATTGAATAAGGTCACGATTAAAAATAAATATCCCCTTCCTAGGATTGATCAACTTTTTGACCAACTTCAGGGTGCTAAATATTTTTCAAAGATAGACCTTCATTCGGGATATCACCAGTTGAAAGTTAAAGAGTCAGATATTCCTAAAACAACTTTTCAAACCAGATATGGCCATTATGAATTCTTAGTCATGTCCTTCGGGTTGACTAATTCCCCTGCAGCTTTCATGGATCTAAAGAATAGGGTTTTTCGTCAGTTTTTGGATCTGTTTGTCATTGTCTTCATTGATGACATTTTGGTATATTCTAAGAGCGAGGAGGACCATGCCAATCACCTCCGAATCATCCTTCAGAATCTTAAAGATCATAAGTTGTATGCAAAATTTTCCAAGTGTGAATTCTGGCTGACTGCTAATGCGTTCTTGGGGCATTTTAAGTCCAGTAAGGGGATTAATGTTGATCCCCAAAAGATTGAAGAAGTGAGAAAATGGCCCAGACCCATGACTCCAACCGATATTCGGAGATTCTTGGGTTTGGCGGGTTATTATAGAAGAGTCGTAGAGAGTTTTTCTTCCGTAGCTGCACCACTTACTAAGTTGACTCACCAAAAGGTGAAGTTTTTGTTGTCGGACTCTTGTGAGGATAGTTTTGAGACGTTAAAAGAATAGTTGACTACTGCTCCTGTTTTGACTCTTTCGGAGGGTATCAAATGTTTTGTTGTATACTGTGATGCGTCCCGAGTGGGACTTGGGTGTGTTCTTATGTAGCACGGTAAGGTGGTGGCTTATACATCTAGGCAGTTGAAGGTGCATGAGCAAAACTACCCTACTCATGACTTGGAATTAACAGCTATGGTATTTGCACTTAAGATTTGGCGGCACTATATTTATGGGGTGTATGTAGATATTTTCACTGACCACAAGAGTTTACAGTATGTTTTCTCCTAGAAAGAATTAAATCTCAGGCATAGGCGGTGGTTTGAACTTTTAAAAAACTATGACATGAGCCTGCACTATCACCCGGGTAAGGAAAATGTTATAGTTGACGCTCTCAGCAGATTGTCCATGGGTAGTCTTTCTCATGTTGAGGAAGAAAAGAGGGAGATAGTGAAGGATATTCACTGACTTACAAATCTAGGAGTTCGACTCTTGGATTCTGGGGATGGAGGAGTGGTGGTTCATGAGATAGCTAAATCTTCCCTTTGTACAGAAGTTAAAGAAAAACAGGTTGAGGATCCCTTCTTGATGCAAATCAAGAAAGATGTGGGTCAATAGAAAGTGATGTCATTTGATATCGGTGGTGATGGTATTTTGAGATACTAGGGTAGGTTGTGTGTGCCAGATGTAGATGGTCTGAGGAAGACGATCCTTGACGAAGCTCACACGTCAAAGTATGTTGTTCACCCTGGATCTACTAAGATGTATCAGGATTTGAAAACTATTTATTGGTGGAATAATATGAAGCGTGATGTGGCTAATTATGTTGCCAAGTGTTTGAATTGTTAACAAGTTTAAGTGGAAAATTTGAGGCCAGGTGGTTCTTCTCAAGAGATAGCTTTGCCCTTGTGGAAGTGGGAGATGATTAATATGGACTTCATTATAGGACTTCCAAGGTCCCGAAACCAGTATGATTCCATTTGGGTGATTGTAGATAGGTTGACCAAGTCAGCTCACTTTCTACCTGTTAGGACTAATTATTCCAGAGTGGATTATGCCAAGCTGTTTATTGCAGAAATAGTTCGTTTGTGTGGGGAACCTGTGTCCATCATATCTGACCGAGGTACACAGTTTTCTTCACAGTTTTAGAGATCGTTTAAAAAGAGTTTAGGGACCCAAGTGAATTTGAGTATGGCATCCAGACCCTTGAGGATATGTTGAGGGTCTGCGTGATTGATTTTAAAGGTAGTTGGGTAGAGCACTTTCCATTGATAGAGTTCGCATATAATAATAGTTTCCATTCCAATATTAAGATTGATTCTTTTGAAGAACTATATCGGAGAAGATATAGATCTCTAATAGGATGGTATGAAGTAGGCGAGATGCAAATATTTGGGCCTGATCTTTTTTATCAAGCAATAGAGGATGTGAAAGTCATTAGAGAATGACTTATGACAGCTTAGAGTCACCATAAGTCCTACGCCGATGTTAGGAGAAGAGATCTAGAGTTTGAGGTTGGGGATTTGGTGTTTCTCAAGGTTTCTCCTATGGAGGGAGTCATGCAATTTGAAAAGAAAAGTAAGTTGAGTCCTCACTATATACGACCATATCAGATTGTGAGAAGGATAGGTAGAGTTGCGTATGAGGTAGAATTGCCAGCTAGTTTGGGTTCTTTACATCCGGTGTTTCATATAGCTATGTTGAAGAAGTGTATTGGAGACCATACTTTAGTGTTGCCTGGCGAAGAAATCAAAGTGACAGACTCCTTATCCTATGAAGAAGAGCCTGTAGAAATTTTGGATCGCCAAGTTATCAGATTGAGGAACAAAGACATAGCATCAGTTAAAGTATGGTGGAGAAACCAAAAATTTGAAAAAGCGACTTGGGAATCAGAAGTTTACTTGAGAGCTAGATACCCAAACCTTTTTGATCCAATGGATGACGAAATGGAAGGTACAACCCTTGATTTATTATTTCTATTCCTTATTATGCTTGAAATTATGCTTGTCTGTGTCCCGCATCAACATTAGGGGACAAATGTTCCCAAGGGGGAGATATTGTACGCGCCCAAACTTTTCCTTGCTAAACTTTGTCCCTAAAGTGTCAAGCTTTGAATTCTAGAGTGATTTACACTTATTTCGCTATGGAATGCCATAGATTTCAACTTTTCATTACGTATCTGACTTAATAAGCTTTCTGTCAATATAAGATTCGTCCAAAATGGACACTTGGTGAAGAAGTTATGGCTATTCTATGTGCTAGTCACAAAACATCATCATTTTGGTGTTTAGCGCATCGCGAAGATAGTTTAATTAGAAATTATCAAATTTTAGTGGGACCTCGCAATAGTGGCACGTCGCGGAGGATCCCAATTTTGCATTCGTCAATTTCTAGTGAGCTACTGCGATAGTGGCGCGTTGCGGTGGCCCATGAAATCGGGCACCAGTTATATTTTTACTCCGTCTCATTAAGGGTAAAATGGTACTTCTCCAACACCTTATCATCTCTAACACGGGATTTAATCCCAAGAACACCAAAGTAAGATTATTTTCATCAAAATCTCTCAAGAAACTCCATTAGGGTTTCCAACTAAAAATTCTCATAACTCAAGATTCAACTGTGAGTTTTTGAAGATAATTAGAGATTTGGAATCCCCAATTTGTAAGCTTCAAGAATCATTCATTATTCTTCGAAATAGAGGTATGTGGGGTTTATCCTAAAATCCTACATGGGCTTGAAATTGTTAAAGCATGATTTAAAGATTTTGATGTATGTATTTTATGGGGTTTTTGAAGACTCTATTATTGATTATGCTTTTCGGAAGTTTCAATGCTACTATTGCTTTGGCCTTGTGGTCTTTTCCCGCAAATTGATTTACATATATATGTATATTTATTAATTTGAGATTTAAGATTGTTGATAGCATAAATTATGAACTCCTTCTCTTGTATTGATTTAAAGAATTATGGTTTTGTGATTTGAAAGAGGTTTTTGCTATATCCTAACATTTAAACATGATTTGGAATTCTTGAGAGGGTGTTTCTTGATATCAATATGTTCTTGTGCGTATGAGAAAGAATTGCATGTGTTTACATGAGGATTGAGAAGGAAAAGATTCATTGAATTGAATTATTGAAATGCTTGTCTCAAAACTTGTGTTTTAAATACAGAGATTTATGATAGACTAATAATGGCTCAGAGATGTGACTTGCAATTCAATGGTATGACGATACCATATGTATTTATGCCATAACAGATTATGTTTTAAAAGAATGTTTTCAGTGTATGTTTTCAGAGACTGCATGTTGTGATAGAGTTTTGAGAAGAGGCTTAAAGAGGGCTAGGTGGTTACCCGAAGATGGCGTGAGTTAATGAAACTCTTAGCCTGAAACTGTATTTGCCGATACAGGTAGATTATTATTGTACGCTGGCAATGGCCGTGTGGCGTAGTAGATTCAGAGACTCCGACCCTTACGGCACACTTGGGTTGGGGGCTTCGCTGCCTAGTTAATGGCAGTTTCCATATAGCCCATGAAATTTTACAGAGTTGTAGGGTATACCACCTTGTGCAGAAGTAACACAGATTTATCAGAGTTGTGATGATTTTTACAGAGTCTTTAAAATGCCCATGTGAATTCTTACTATATGATATACTCATGAACTGTTTTAAATTACTCTCACATATGTTGGATAATAAATGATTATTTTGGATATGCTCTGCGTACTAGTACATCTGTATTGACTCCCTCCCCCTCCAACCTCTCAGGTTCTGCGACACAGTCTAGGGGTCTAGATAAGAAGTAGATAATTCAGACAGTTGATCAGATTGTGCAGTGGTGAGCCTTCTCTATTCCAGAAGGCCTGTCTTTTCAGATTATGTCACTTATTTCAGATTTGGTCTACTAGGGGCCTTGTCTCAGTTTCAGACAGTTGTCAGATTTTCATGTAGTAGAGATTTTGTAGACTGAGTCAGATGTTATTTAGATGTTGTTGAATTGCAGTTTCCATAATTATGTTGAATTTAGAATTGACTATGTTTCCGTAGAAGATTATGTTTCCGCATCTTCTTTTATTATATGAATGTTGTCCATGATTACCAGATAGAGAAGGGAGTTCCGGGCCTTCATGGTTCCGGATGTCCGTCACGGCCAGGCCCTAGTTCGGGTTGTGACATATGGTAATTGGGAGTAAGATTTTAAAATTACTGTATTTGGGTTCGAGATTGGTAAAAGATATTACTACCATTTGGTATTTGGTATTTACCGAATAACAAACTATTGTTAACTGGCCATAGTCTATACTCCATAGGCCACGAGTCCAAATTAATATTCTACAAAAGGTCAAAAAAATCCCACAACCTAAAAGTCTATAATACTATATTCATTTTAAATTTTAAAATGAAAATCACTTTTAAAATTTTTATTGTTAGCAGCAGTGGACAACATGTTCTAATATGAAGTTATTGTTTCATATTACTCGCGTTTTCTTCATTCTAGTTCTATCTATCAAGACAACCTGAACTTGTCTAGTCTTGATGCAACTTGTAAGTATATCTAAGTTATGTCCAGTGAGAGAGTTGATGCAGAGATACTCATTTTATGCCATATCTAAGTAACTACATTATCAAAAAGTTTTGACACTATGTTGTATGATTGTAAATATCTCATAAGTTATTCCTGATGAAGGAGTTAGTGAATTATTTTATTTAAACTCACTCAATAGTCACTACGAGGAAAATATTTGAGGAACAGAAGTGGCTATTATCTTCCAGAGTCATTTCTGCATTAAACAGTTATTATGTTAAATCAGCAGATGATGAATGAGCAATAAAACATCACTGATGAAGTGTTAAAAAGTGTTGTTTCCATAAGGCATAGGGAAGAAACTTTATCTTGTGTTTTGATTCAGTTCTAAAGTAAACTATTATCGTTGGCCTAGAGAAGAGTCTACCAAATTTAACTTTAATATGGTATTACCAAATACCGTACCGAACCGAATTTTAATTTACCGATTACCGAATTACCAAACCGAAGTTTAATGGTATGGTATTTGGTATGTACTTTCATTTACCGATTATCGAATTACCGAATTTGAATTATGATAATACCGAACCGAATACCGAACACCCACCCCTAGTCACAACTTAGAAGACTAAAATAGTAGCACTATCACTAAACTAATATTGACCCTTCGTAAACTCATTTAATTATGGACATATAATTATTTAATCTCCAACTTCGAAACTAAATTACCTAAATTAATTATACTTTATGGACGAAAACAAACTCTGCAAGGCTTATTAATCTGAAAATTAATGGGTTTGAAAAGTATCCATATGAGCATACAATTCTTGTGAAAATTACAAAGAATGGGAGATCGGGAAAAATGTCATTGCATGCTTATATGTTAATGATATTATATTCATGAGGAATAGTAATGCCATACTAAAATAGATAGAAAGTAAAACTAGAGTTTAATCATACATGCATAAGGCATCATGCATACTGGCAAGCTCCATCATCTCCTGGTCACTTGATGATGCTCCAAATGTCTCCAGACCACCGGTTGGAACCCATGCATGAAAGGATGAAGGCTTAAGAACTGTCAGTGATTCAATTGTACCCCTTTGATGTCGGAGCAAACGGGAACTGATTACTTCGACGTCAGGATTGGTAATATCCGGAACCCTTCTCCTTTTTGTGGAGTCGGGTGTTGCATAAAGGGAAAGCTCACGCCTAAAGTTGGCCCCACATGTAGTAGGCAACCTCGCAACGGGCTTTTTGATGGAATAACCTGCAAGAATCTTAAAAATTAAGAAAAGGCATCAAAAATATAAAACAAAACAATAAAGAAATGCCCTTTAAGACACTTACCGTGGTTTTCGTACTCATTCTCTACTTCATTATACAAATATGATTTTCCTATCAGATTATCGGATGATGAATTATAATGTGAGAAATTTGCTAGTATGGGTGAGAAACAAAAGAGCATAAAAAGAGAAAAGTACCTCTAGGTCTTGAGATACAATGAAAAAATAAGGAACAAATACACCTGTATTTATAGGCCTATGGAACCTTCAAAATAGCGTCCTTATTTAATTTTTGACTTACTATTTTGAATGGTAACATATTAAATCTATACCCTGGATTTATGTAACAACTTATAAGTCGAACTAACCTTCCATAAACACTTATTTCTTAATTTATAAGCACTTATTTTAAGCTTTTAATCACTTGATCTAAAAAAACTATTATTTTTAATCCTATCCAAACGGGCTCTAAGTCTAACTATCCTTCCATAAACTTATTCAATTATGAAAGTATAATTATTTAGTCTCCCACTTCAAGATTGATTTTTAATGTTTTGCCTAAATCTATTTTGGTACGTTACTATAAGTAGCTTTATAATCAGATTGTGCAGTAAGTTTCATTTATTTTGGTAAGTTACTATAAATCTGGTCAGACTATCTCAATCAAATTTCAATTATTCAATTATGTTGTCATAAAAGCTAAATATCTTAATTTATATCTAGAGATAGATAAACACTCATATATTCTACTCTTTAATTTATTATGTTCCAAAATATGATTGGAAAGTGGGTACTTTGGTATGACACCTCAAACTTTCGAACTATGATTTAAATCGTTACACGTATGAAATTAAAATTTATAATTCCTGACTGTGGGATGTATAACAGATGTAAATTAAGGTTGAAAACTCTAGCACAAGATTAAGTCGAAAGCTTTTCTTCTGAACTAACTATAAAACACGAAAATACAACATTAAGTTGCTAATATCCACAATGACCTATCCAAGAAGAGAAAAAAGGGATAAGCAGAAGTCATCTATCCCCAGATTTAGCTACAATTTCTAAATTTAAACAATATCATCGCATTGGCCATGTTTCTGCACCTCTTGTGGCATCACAGCCATACCTTAATATTTATTCAAGGTGATTAAGGTGAGAGAGCGAAATTCTAGACGAAAGGAAACAAAAGCTAGTTAAATATGAAACCTACCTTCAACTTCAAGTGAATGATCAAGGAAAATATATTAGAAAATTAGAGCAACCTGTTGAGGAGAAAGAAATGGTGTTAAACAAAACTCTAGTTCGTAAAAACTTAGTTCATTTAATCTCGCTTCAACACTTATGATTTGGCCACTAGTAACCACTAAAAATGGTTCTGTGAGTTCAACCATTCAATCAAAATGCAAACACAAATACCATTCAATCAAAATGCAAACACAAATATATAGAGAAGTTTTCTATGAATGAAACAAGTTGCTCAACGTGTTCCAACAAACTATTAGTAAAAACACTATCTTTACAAGATTTAACCTCAACTTCACTAAATCACAATGAGCCATTCAACAAAAGATTACAAGACTGTGTAACTTAAGGAATTATAAATTTTAATTTTAATTCCTAAACAACTCAAAAACTTGCCAAGGTAAGTGTTCCAAAGTCTTCAAGTTATCCCAACTTGAAGACAACAATCCTAATTCAATTTATAATACACTAAAACTAAGATTACATCAACATTATGACTCAAACAACCCCTAATACATGAATGCTAAAACTCTTAAAACAATACTATATTAGGACAAGGTTCCTGAATGTGTTCCTTCAGAATTCAAGTAACACTTTGTAAAGTCAATCTGCCAATTGTTTTCCTTGCTATGTGAGTGCGTGAGCCACTTGAGTCACTCATCGTCTATTTAAATACAACTCTTCAAATAATTGTTCTTCAAACCAAACTCCTCAGCAACACGAACTCTCATTATAAAGAGTTCTACTTCTAGTGAAAGTCCTCCTTCAATTCAAACTCTTCTCTCTTTAATGTTGTAGCCAAATTTTAACACTTCAAATGTGAAAATTTTTATATCCTTTGAGCTTATCAGAAGTTATCATATCTGTTCCCCATGAAGATCTCCAAGTAAATTCGAAGGAAGTTTAGAGGTGAAAATTCCTAATTAACAAAAGAAAGTTTACTTGAAGAAATTTATGAAACTGTATGGTAAGAAAATTCATATGAAATACCCCAAAAAAATCCACAAGAATAAATTGTAGCAAGTAATTTTTTATGAATATTTAGCATATACACCCCATGGAAATTTTCAAATAATGATTCCCATGTAAATCACTACATACATTTCACAATTAGACAAAAATCTATTCGTAACCTCCAGTAATTTTCAAGATCATCATTTGACACAAGTCTAATGTAAACCATTATTACTAATAAAAAACATAATTCATAACATCCACATCAATAATGTATGATTCTTAATGATCCAAAATAAAATATTTCAAACTTTAATCCTCAATAATACTACCAACCATCAGGGTCAGAATCACTTTCATTCATGTTGCCAGAGCCATCATCACTTTCATCCATATGGTTGGTTGTCTTCTTGAGATGATTGTTCATTTGAAGATGATTTCTTGTATACATGCTTCTTCAACAAGTCAAATTCCGTCCTCATCCTGTTATTTTGTATTACTCATTCTGCAACTGTGCATACAAATCAACATTTGAAGCATTTACTTAGGATTTAATCATCTCATCAAGTTCTTCCGGCAAAGTAGATGTTGATTTCTTAGATTCCTTTACACTTCGACCTAGGGATCCAAGACCTTTGACACTTCCTTTTCTCTTTCCACCAACAGATTATACCCAAATATCGATTTCACTTAATTGAGAGGGACGACTAGCTGGATTAGTTTCTCCTTCCACAACTTATGCACTTTGAGCAGCTAATATTTCTTGTTTCTTTCTTTCAAGATCATTCTGCATAAGAATAAGTTATTTCAGACAAGATATAGTGCCAACAAAAAATATATTATTAACATAAATTATATTGGATTCTAGTATCAAATATAAGCACAACAAGCAGAAAAAACAAACAACATGTATTAGCATAAAAAGTATTTGAAACTTAATGTTGGTTCCAAATTATTGTGGCTATGGAAGCATCAACACCACAATGAAATGAGATGAATAATTCAGGTATTTTCTGTGTTGTATCTTTTATTGAGAAGCCCTGGAATTATCTAAGCAGTACTTTTATTTGAGTTCTGATATATCTATATTGATGAAATAGTGCAGTCAGATTTGTTAGAGTACGTGCCCTACTGACCAGTGACTTTAACTTAAGAGTTGCATATTGATAGAACGGGTTGCCTGACGTGTTCCAAGGAAGCAGTAAAACAGGAAGTAAAAAACACAATGATTTTCGTGAAAAACACCCGGCTCAAAAAGGTGTAAAGAAACCACGACCTGTACCTCTACAGGATTTAACCCCAACTTTACTAAATAACTCTGAGCCTCAACAACGACTGATTACAAAACTCTTCTAAACAACAACTAGGAATTATAAACTCTAATTCCTATACCCCAATAACTAGGAATCATAAACTCTAATTCCTATAACTCAACAACTAGGAATCATAAACTCTAAAACTCAACAATCACCATTGACTATTGAACTGTAACACCCCACATTTTTTAGCTAGAAATCGAACCATCGTTCCTACATGCGTAAGCTAAAATTCCATGGTTTATACTTAAATGGAGAATTGGAAGAAGAAATATACATGGAACAACCTAAGGGTTTTGTGGTTCCAGGAAAGGAAAACAAGGTGTGTAAACTTATCAAGTCATTATATGGACTAAAGCAAGCACCAAAACAATGGCATGCGAAGTTTGACCAAACCATATTGGCAAACGGATTCAAAATAAATGAATGTGATAAATGTGCTTATATTAAAGACACTCCAAATTACCAATTCATTGTATGTTTGTATGTGGATGATATGTTGATCATCAGTAGAAACATTTCTGACATAAATGCAATAAAACGAATGCTTGAGAGCAAGTTTGATATGAAAGACCTTGGAGTTGCAGATGTAATCTTAGGTATAAGAATCCATCGAACTCCACAAGGGTTGGCATTGTCACAGTCTCAGTATATCGAAAAGGTACTTGACAAGTTCAAGCATATAGAATTTGGTATTGCCAATACTCCATTGGATGCGAGCTTAGCACTTCGAAAGAATGAAGGTGAAAGTGACTCGCAATTGGAGTACGCAAGAGTATTGGGATGTTTAATGTATATAATGAACTGTACACGACAAGAAATAGAATTCTCTATCAATAAATTGAGTCGTTACACGAGTAATACCAACAAAACTCACTGGATGGCAATGAAAAGAGTTTTGGGGTATCTTAAGTACACTCAAAATTATGCCTTGCATTATAATAAATATCCTACGGTACTTGAAGGATATAGTGATACAAATTGGATCACCGGATCGACTGAAGTAAAATCCACAAGTGGATATGCATTTACTATCGGTGGAGGAGCGGTCTCTTGAAAATCATCCAAACAGACTTGTATTGCTCACTCTACAATGGAATTTTAATTTATCGCATTGGATAAAGACGATGAAGAAGTAGAATGGATCTGGAATTTCTTGGAAGATATTCCTTATTAACCTAAACCAGTGGCACCAGTATGTATACACTGTGATAGCCAAGTGGCAATAGGTAGGGCAGGGAGCATGATGTACAAAAGTAAATCTCATCACATATGAAGGAGACATAATACCGTTAGGGAACTTCTCTCTAGTGGAATTATCACTATTGACTATGTAAAGTCAAAGGATAATATGTCAGATCCACTTACAAAAGGCCTATATAAAGAAGGAGTGGAAAGAACATCCAAGGGAATGGGTTTAAATCCTAGGACGAGTCAGCATGGCGGTAACTCTACCCAAAAGATTGGAGATCCCAAGAGCTAGGTTCAAGGAGATCAAACAAAGTTGTTTCTGTAGGTTCAACATTGTCAATTACCCAACCCATTCTCATGATGTATACAATGTTTAGTAAACAAGGATAAGACTTAAGGTGAAAAGTATTTTAGTGATTATCTAAATTTGGCAGATTAGATCAAATAGTTTAATCTACCGAATTGAACATTTAGAAATCACCTATGTGAGGAAGAAGTGGAAGCCGCTTCAAAGAGAATGTTAGTAAAGACCTATGCTCTAAGCTCTCATGAAACCAGGATGTGTTCATGGCTAAAAAGAATAAAACCGTGAGAACGAAAAATGGTAAAAGGCTGGTTATGTGACATGTATTGTCTAGGTGTACATTAAATCTCGACGGTTCAAAGATATCAAATCTACCTATTGACCGAGTGCATCCGATGCATGTTCACTACGGAAAGTTCAAAGGAAAACCCACTTATCCAGATGCAATCAGTCTTTGCTTGATGATAACATACTTGTCCGTAAAAAATTTACAAAAATAAGCCATTCCCCATTCATGTGGGGGATTTTTGGGTTCATAGTGTATGAAATAAGTGTGAATGGAAAAATGGTGAGTAAAATGGTGGAGGGGAAGGAGACACTAAAATGGAAAGTGTACTCCGAAATTAGAAATTTTACTCTTTCTCCCACATTGGTGGAAGAAGAGAACTTGAAAGTGTTTATAATCAAGAACACTTACTCCACATGGCAAGTGAGGAAAGGAATAAGAGAATTGTTGATCCATTAATAATTCTGTCCCATAATTCATAATCTACACTTTGAAGAAACGTTTCCATCCTAACTTTCCACCAAATAAAGTGAGATCCATCAAAGAGTGGAGGTCTATTAGTGGATTGATCTTCACTGTGACCAGTAGGTGGTGTGGAGTTCATCATATCGATCTTTATCTAAGGTGCTAACCCTTTTCAAGACAACCTTCTCTGATACCACTTGTTAGAGTACGTGCCTTACTGACCAGTGACTTTAACGTTAGAGTTGCCTATGGATGGACCGGATTTCCTGATGTTTTCTAAGGAAACAGTAAAACATGAACTAAAGAATACAATGATTTTTACGTGGAAAACACCCGACTCAAAAAGGTGTAAAAAAAACCACGACTTGTACCTCTAAAGGATTTAACCCCAATTTTACTGAATAACTCTGAGCCTCACCAACGACTGATTACAAAACTCATGTAACCAACAACTAGGAATTATAAACTCTAATTCCTATACCTCAATAACTAGGAATCATAAACTCTAATTCCTATAACTAAACAACTAGGAATCATAAAATCTAATTCTTATAACTCAACAATCACCCTTGACTATTGAACCCACTTCGAGTTATCCCAAACTTGAAGTTAACTCAGCTCAGTATTGTTGCTAAAAAATCAATCTAGGAAAGCAATAAATTAAAACTCAATAAGAACAATACATGTAACACCCCACATATCGGGCAAGAATAAAAAATATGACTCTGATGCGTTGATAATCCCAGATCCTTAAATCCTATACCAATTTTGCATGTTAATCAATTTTGTAGTATGTGAATCCATTTGAGCATGAATTTAGACCATAGAAGTCCTTCAACTCAAGGACGAGTTAAAACCATTTTGATCGATTAAGTTTTAGTGGACGTTGTAATTTGTGTCAAATTCTATTGACCATAACTCATTGTATATGATTAAATGGGTGGACTACTATATACCAAATTGTATATAATTGAATAATCTTTCCAATGATACCAAATTCGCCTTAAACGGACACCCGGTGAAGAAGTTATGGCCTTTCAAAGTTGAATGTGTCGCCTATGCACATATAGGCGATGCATAGGGCAGTGCCTATGAAAATATAGGCGATGCATAGGGCGGCGCCTATGTAAATTTAGGAAATGCAAAGGGCGGCGCATAGTTATGGTTTCAGGTGACGAAAACACTCCGTTTTGAGTTACTTTAAGTGCAAGTTAGTCCTTACAAAACCCAAAATCGTCCTTACCCACTCCTAAACGGATTTGGGCCTATTAACAACATTGAAGCCTCCTATAAAATCCCAAAACTCTAATCCTTCAAGAACATAAGAGAAGGAGCAACTAGGGTTTGAGAAAATAAGCTTGAAGGACCGATCATTCCGAAACTTCTTCGTGAAACAAATTACAAATTCGGAATCCTCTCGACGTAGGCTTCGATAGACACCAAAAATTCGTGGAGAATAAGGTATGCGGGGTTTTCCTAAAATCTCATGGGCATAGAAATTATGTTTTAAGAATTGGGTTTTCGAATTCATGTACATACTCATGTTTCAGAAGCTTTAATGATATTGTATTGGCCTTTTGGCTTTCCCCCAAAGTGATTTGAAAGTTAAATGTATATATATATATGCGTTTGTCTTGAAACATGAATTTAGACTATGATTTTCATGAAACCTCTCTCTTAATGTAAATTTTTCCATGTTTCACGTAATATACAATGTTTTGAACACGAAAGAGAGGGTTGTGAATGTTGAATATGCATGTAATGAAAGAATGCATGGTTTTACCAAAAATGCACATGACCACCATATGTTTGATGAAAGTTTTGCATGGATTTGACTTGAGTTTCGGAACATGACATCTTTAATGCAAATTACATGTTTTGGTGGTCTAAACTATGTTTTGAATGAAAGCTCTTACTTAATACATTATGGCTCAGAAATAGGACTTGCAAGTCTTGGTATGACGATACCAACTCAGACAAATGCCATAACAGACACAGACTAGTTCAGAAATCAGATTTTTATCAGACTCTCATGATTTAGATATTTCAGAATGATACATGTTCAGAAAAGGCTAAAATAGGGCATAGAGAGAGCTTAGGTGGTTCCCTGAAGAAGGGGGGAGTTTAGACAACGCATTGCCTAAAACCGTGGTTTGCCGACCCGGGTATACTATTATGCGCTGACTTAAATGTCCTGTGGCGTATCAGACTCAGACACTCCAACACTTGCGGCACACTTGGTTTGGGGGCTTCCCCGCCGAGTCAATGGCGGATTCCATACAGCCCGTGGAATATTCAGACTTGTAGGGGAATACCACCTAACTCAGAAGTAAAACACAGATCATGATTTGAAATGAACAGACAGGTTGCATGTTTTCAGAAAGTGCCCATGTGTTTTTCAAAAACAGTTTTATACATGATGTCTTGATGAAAAATTTCTTTCCCTTAATATATATATATATATCTGTTCCATTATACTACTTTTGGATTGCTTAGCGTGCCAGTACTTTTGTGCTAAACCCCCCATCCTTCCAAGTTTTGAGGCACAGTCTAGGGGTCCAGCTACTCAGTAGACATTCTCGGGTTTGCAGACTTGATCTCACAGTGGTGAGCCTTCTATTATTCGGAAGGCCTAATTATGTCAGACACTATCTTATTTATTATGTTTTTGGTTTACTGGGGGCCTTGTCCCAGCTTCTTTTCAGACAAAGGTTTATGTTCTTAGTAGAGATTTCGCAGACGGATGTCAGATAGTATTATTCAGAAATATTGTAGGACTTGACAATCTTTTCCGTACTCAGTTTCAATTCCACATTTTATTATGATTATGAATGTTGTGCATGATAACCAGATTGAGAATGGGTGTTCCGGGCCTTCATTGTTCGGGATGCTCGTCACGGCTAGGGCCTAGGATCGGGTCGTGACAAACTTGGTATCAGAGCACGGTTCATGGTCCCAGGGTGTCTACGAAATCACATCGGGTAGAGTCTTATTTATGGGTGTGTAGCGCGCCACACTTATAAATAGGAGGCTACTAGACGTTTAGGAATGTTTCCCTTCTTTGTGATTTAGTTCGTGCTTCAGAGTCTAAACTGTCCCTTTATTGGGTTGATTCAAGTGCAAAAAGTTTAGAGTATACATGATATAGTCCTTTTCGATTACGTTCTCTAAGATTTTAAAAATTATGGAAAACTCGACAGGAGTCTGTTAGTGCATCAATATATGCTGATTCTGATGTAAATATTGATCCTGATGGAATCGTGCATTCCAGCTTAAGGTATTAAGTGTATATTGTCCCTCTCAAAATCTTGTTACAGTTGTGGACAATGTATATCAGAATGTTGGAACTATATTTCTACCCAAATAGTAGCATAAGTTAAAGTGTGGTTGTCATGACCTATTGGTAGTGATATTGGACCAAGAAGTTGGTGATGTAAAGTCACAAAGTTATAAGTCAGAGTGAGGGTGATTTTGTGTAAATAAATATTTCAGTTGAATAATCGATGTTTGAGGATGATTTACCCCTTTATAGTGATAAACTAATGTGGTAGCTAGCAACATGTGTGGATTGTATGGTAGTCCATGGAGGAAGTGTTTTACTCAGATTTTTATTTATACAGAATAATATGTATATTCTTAGACCATTAAATATTAGGTGTCAATTTTCTATCCCTTGTAATATATAATCTTGTTATCATGATGTTTTTGAAAAATAAATAAATTAAAGTCTAGTGAAGCCGTGTGGGGCTCTTTCGATTCACTAGCATAGTTGCCTTGTCATCCATCTCATTTTCTTGTTCAAAATACAAAACCAAAGTCTAGTGAAGCCGTGTGAGGCCTGTTTCGATTCACTAGCAACTTGTTTTCCAACTTATTGTTCTTTCATTGGTTTAATATATGTATGGCTGAATCTGTTTGCATGAGATAGAGTTGGTAATGAAGTGATCCATCCTTGTGTGTTATTAGTTGAAGGTAGAGAAGGAGTTGTTGGTCAGGGTGATTTGTTGATTGCTTGAATGTGGAAATGGCTATATTAGCGAGTAAGTTATGATTATAGACTCATGGTTGTTTGAGGAATTTGAAGGCAGTCTAAATGTATGAATGAGTGAGTAAGTATGAGGTGAGAAATACGTATAAGTAGATACAATTGTACGGGGTTATAATATAAGATTAAGGTTGACCATGTCTATTATGAGGCTTTAACCCCCTTGACCCTCTTTTCATTGGTAGTTGTAAACTAGTGCTACTTGTGAGAAGGTATGTAGTAGATTTTTGAGATATTTGGGTAGAATATCCCAATATGATGGATTAGTATATTTATATTATGTTGCATTCTCCATTGGTGGTAAATGATTGATACTAAACTATAGGCTTGAATTGAAATGGTGTGGTGGTAAATAGTGACACGAGTTTGATGATGCATGCTTTGTGGGATTAAATTAGTAGGCTTGATGTGCTGAAATAGTACATGCTGATGGATTATGATAAGTAAAACCGTTAGGTCATGATCGATTATTGTGGATATGAAGTTCTAGTGCACTAGTGTTTCGTGATGTTTATTTCATAGTTTCCAAGTGAAAATTTCATGTAAGGTTGGGTTGTAAATCATGCATAGCACTATATTAAGTTTGAACAGTTGATGGCCATGAAGGTGAAAGTGAAGGTTTCTTGACTAATGATACTAGTTATTGGGAAGTGATCTATAGGCTTGAAACAGTCTATCCGAGTGCCTAAGTTTATTTGATTTCATAATGAAGTATGACGGTGTATGTATGATGTAGAAGTATGCCCAGGGTGGTTTAAAATAGCGGTATTTATTCTAATGCTACTACATGTTGTGTGTGACTAGTGGTACCGTTGAGTTGATGTGTGGCGAGTGCCTTGAAAGTTGTGCTAATAGAAATAAGAGTAGAGGTACTAGAGGGTGTGCACTTCAACTTTGGGGATGCTCATGAAGATTCGAAGTTAGTAAGTGTTCGAGAAATAGATGATGACTATTGGGGTTACAGAATGATAGAGTTTGTCTCAGAAGGCGGTATTTGAAGTAGGTTTTTCCACTTCCAGATGTAGTCATTAGGGTCAATTTATATTGATTACGTGTATTGTCGTTTTTCATACCCCAGAGTGCAGTTAAGTTTAAAGTCTAATACGGTATCTCCCATAACTTAAGATGATGGTTTGAAGCTAAGGGGGAGATGATAGAATGAATAACCAAGTCAGTTTCTCAGATTCTAGTAGTGATGTTATGACGACAGAGAACGTCAGAAAGTGAGAGTGAGACTCAACCCATTCCTATCTTAGTATTTTTCAGTGATCCCAATGCCTACTCAAGCTTTACGTTTTTGTTCCGTGATCATAGTTCGTGATTCCTGTATATGATAGAGAGTCACGTACTCTTCCAGTTCCAAGATAATGAGTTCTACTTCATTCAAGTAGTCGGAATTACATTCCTTATGTTAGGAACTCTAGTTGAGGTCATGCAACTCATGACGCATGTACTCACTCTTTATAGTGAGTTCAGTCCCATATAAAAATCTTCTCATGCTAAAGCGTCTTATGTTTTAACCTTTTAGTGACCTCCCTATGCAATGATAGTGGTGATTATGTAAATGTTCTTGTTGATGGAAGATCATAGTACGTTTGTTTAGATAAGGCCATAAGTATGAAGTGATATTTTGGGCCAATCTTTGATACATGTGATGTTTAGTGGAAAAGTTTGTGTGTGTATGATTTTAGGATAGCGCGTGGGAGTTATATTGATAATAGTTTAGAAACTATGTGAAGTATGTATTTATGGGTGTTTTCCTTGAAGTTAACATGCGGTTATAAATTAGGCTTGAATGACGTTTTGGGATTGTAGTGGAAGGTCGCAATATGCATTAGCGACTTCATATTAAGAGTTCAGAGTAGTCATTGAAGTGGTAAGACATGTTATGCTTAGGATGTGATCTTTAAAAGAGATATAGAAGGTGGCGTCATATGGTTTAGAATAATAGCGTAGTGTAGCATGTTGTATTTTTGTGACTTAGAGTTAGGCTTGATCGCGGTGTAAGGATGAAGCTATTTTAGACATTAGTAGAAAAAAATTTGTCAATGCTCATATGAGAATTTTAAGATGAATTGAATGAATATGATATTTATAGGGAATAGTATAGTTAAGGGATACTCGAGAAGTGTGCTAAGCTTGAAAGTAAGAAGTCGCATTGACTAAGGCCTAAAAATTCTACCCTAGTTTATGAGATATATGCCTATGTTCCATA
The DNA here is from genome assembly GCA_030864215.1 of Capsicum pubescens. Taxonomy (NCBI): domain Eukaryota; kingdom Viridiplantae; phylum Streptophyta; class Magnoliopsida; order Solanales; family Solanaceae; genus Capsicum; species Capsicum pubescens. The sequence goes on along the minus strand of CM061548.1, from coordinate 109,430,230 downwards.
CGATAGAACAGTGTCAATGTTGGGATCCTATAGTCGAATGTCTAGTGTGACTCATGCTCAAATATTTTTCTATCTAATGCTACCAGGACTTCGTAAGGAAGAGTGTTGATAAGATACTCCTGATTGAGTATAAGCCTCTAGTGTAGTTCAGTCTATGTGGTCAGCAAATCAGTTTAGCCGTCAGATTCGCATGACTTGTTTTCTCGTATTTTCATTCAATCATGCTACCCAAAATCTCAGATATGTTACTATTCCAAGATAGAGTATACTAGTATTTGCGAGTATAGGTTAATTCATGCATCATGTGCTCGTTTTAGATTCCGGATGTTCAGATATGATTAAATTTGTAGGTGCCTAGTGCATTGCCTCAGTTTTCTGAGCATCTTCATGAATTGAGTATTCATAGAGGGACATAGGGTCCCAAGGGGTAGATACCCCATTCAGTTGCATGCATAGATTTTTATTACAAGCTCCACACCAGTTATCACTGTGTATTCGGTCATACGTTCACACGTCAGTTCAGCCAGATATGCATTAGAAATGCAGTCCCATAGAAAAAGCTCAGCTTATCTGTGTATTCAGTTATGCGTTCATGAGAACAACTCAATAACAAATCCATACATTAGGTATGCATGTTCATTATGAGAACTCAGCTTATGAGTAGCTCCAGTCGTGTATTCCATGCATCAGATATGCATGTCCGATATAAGAATTCAGAATATCAGTAGTTTCATCCATATGGTCATGTTTCAGATCAGTGTATTCTTTATTAGAAGACATGTCGTTCCTGCATTATTCCATACCTTTATGGTTTCAACAAGTTCCTACCCATCATTCGAGGACGAATGATCCCAAGGGGGAGATAATGTAACACCCCGCATTTCGGCCTAGAATAAAAAATATGACTCTGATGCGTTGATAATCCCAGAGCCTTAAATCCTATACCAATTTGGCATGTTAATCAATTTTTTAGTATGTGAATCCATTTGAGCATGAATTTAGACCATAGAAGTCCTTCAACTCAAGGACGAGTTAAAACCATTTCTATCGATTAAGTTTTAGTGGATGTTGTAATTTGTGTCAAATTCTATTGACTATAACTCATTGTATATGATGAACTGGGTTGCCTACTATATAACAAATTGTAGATAATTGAATAAGCTATCCAACGATACCAAATTCGCCAAAAACGGACACCCGGTGAAGAAGTTTTCGCCTTTCAAAGTTGAATGTGTCGCCTATGCACATATAGGCGATGCATAGGGCGGGGCCTACGAAAATATAGGCGATGCATAGGGCGGGGCCTATGTAAATTTAGGCAATGCAAAGGGAGGCGCATAGTTATGGTTTCAGGTGATGAAAACACTCCGTTTTGAGTTACTTTAAGTGCAAGTTAGTCCTTACAAAACTCAAAATCGTCCTTACCCACTCCTAAATGGATTTGGGCCAATTAACAACATTGAAGCCTCCTATAAAATCCCAAAAATCTAATCCTTCAAGAACTTAAGAGAAGGAGTAACTAGGGTTTGAGAAAATAAGCTTGAAGGACCGATCATTCCGAAACTTCTCCGTGAAACAAATTACAGATTCGGAATTCTCTCGATGTAGGCTTCGATAGACACCAAAAATTCGTGGAGAATAAGGTACGCGGGGTTTTCCTAAAATCTCATGGGCATATAAATCATGTTTTAAGAATTGGGTTTTCGAATTCATGTACATACTCATGTTTCAGAAGCTTTAATGAAATTGTTTTGGCCTTTTGGCTTTCCCCCAAAGTGATTTGAAAGTTATATGTATATATATATGCGTTTGTCCGGAAATATAAATTTAGAGCATGATTTTCATGAAACCTCTCTCTTAATGTAAATTTTTCCATGTTTCACCTAATATACAATGTTTTGAACATGAAAGAGAGGGTTGTGAATGTTGAATATGCATGTAATGAAAGAATGCATGGTTTTGCCAAAAATGCACATGACCACCATATGTTTGACGAAAGTTTTGCATGGATTTGACTTGAGTTTCGGAACATGACATCTTTAATGCAAATTATATGTTTTGGTGGTCTAAACTATGTTTTGAATGAAAGCTCTTTCTTAATTCATTATGGATTAGAAATAGGACTTGCAAGTCTTGGTATGACGATACCAACTCAGAACAATGCCATAACAGACACAGACTAGTTCAGAAATCAGTTTTTTATCAGACTCTCATGATTTAGAAATTTCAGAATGATACATGTTCAGAAAAGGATAAAATAGGGCATAAAGAGAGCTTAGGTGGTTCCCCGAAGAAGGGGGGAGTTCAGACAACTCATTGCCTAAAACCGTGGTTTGCCGACTCGGGTATACTATTATGCGCTGACTTAAATGTCCTGTGGCGTATCAAACTCAGACACTCCAACCCTTGCGATACACTTGGGTTGGGGGCTTCCCCGCCATACATCCCGTGGAATATTCAGACTTGTAGGGGAATACCACCTAACTCAGAAGTAAAACACAGATCATGATTTGAAATGAACAGACATGTTGCATGTTTTCAGAAAGTGCCCTTGTGTTTTTCAGAAACAGTTTTATACATGATGTCTTGATGAAAAATTTCTTTCCCTTAATATATATATATATATGTATGTTCCATTATACTACTTTTGGATTTCTTCGCGTGCCAGTACTTTTGTGCTGACCCCCCCCTCCTTCCAGGTTCTGAGGCACAGTCTAGGGGTCCAGCTACTCAGTAGACATTCTCGGGTTTGCACACTTGATCTCACAGTGGTGAGCCTTCTATTATTCGGAAGGACTAATTATGTCAGACACTATCTTATTTATTATGTTTTTGGTTTACTGGGGGCCTTGTCCCAGCTTCTTTTCAGACAAAGGTTTATGTTCTTAGTAGAGATTTCGCAGACTGATGTCAGATAGTATTATTCAGAAATATTGCAGGACTTGACCATGTTTTCCGTACTCAGTTTCAATTTCGCATTTTATTATGATTATGAATGTTGTGCATGATAACCAGATAGAGAATGGGTGTTCCGGGCCTTCATGGTTCGGGATGCTCGTCACGGCTAGGGCCTAGGCTCGGTTCGTGACAATACATTTAAAATGACTCATGAACTGTAAAGTTTAATCCTGTGAAACAGGCTTGTCAATCTGTTCCTTTGTACTGGCAGCACTTGAATATTTAGTCAGAATTCTCTCAATTATGAACTTTCTCAATTTGCTCGTGTTTAGCCTTTTATCTCTCTGTAAGTGCACAAGTTATTTTGAATAATACATCTTCTATTTAAGAACAACTTTCCAAAGAGTCATTCTTTATTTAAAACTCCTTCTTTAGTCAGAACTCTCATTACATAGAATTCTTCTTCAAGTGAGACTCCTTCTTCAATTCCAACTCTTGTCTCCTTAGTGTTATAGTCAAACTCCAACTCTTTAAATCAGCACATGTTTATTTCCTTTAGTTTATCTAAATTAACCACCCATATGGTCCTTTCTTGATTTTTTCACGCTTGTCATTAATCATCAATGATTTTTCTACAAGTTTCAGCTACATGACACAGTGTGTCTGGTATGTTTCATATCACTTTATAAGTTTGTCAATCATCAAAACTACATCGTACCCAACAAATTCTCCCTATTTGATGATGACAAACCTCTTGTCTTTGTGCATTCAAACATCATCACCTATAGGCACTGAAGTATAAAACACTAGAATGAATAAGTTAGTCAATGGGTTATAAACATTGCACAACCCTCTTATCTTCCCCCTTTTTGCATCATCGAAAAACCATTTCCATGAAATTATATACTAGCCAAAGTGATTTGTTATTTTATTCATGGCCACTGGGGAAATCACCAAAACAATCAGACAAAGACTTTATCCAACATAGTAATGTATTAAAGAGAGCAAAAATATTAGTCAATTTAGTATAGATAATCATTCCATTTAACTGTCAGAGCATGTTCCACATTAAACCTAAGTTAGTACTGAACAAAGAAAAACAACTGAGAATTAATAAAGTAATTTTTATTTATAGTACTGAACAAAGCAAAACAACTAAGCAAAACAGCTGAGCAAAACAACTGAACAACCTAACCTAGTGTTCAATTATTTTTATTTAACAGTTTCCTTTGTATGAAGTAAGTAGCCTAACGTGTTCCATCAAATTGTTAGTAAAAACACAATACTTTTACATGAAAAACACTCGACTCATGAAAGGTGTAAAAACCCACGGCTTGTACCCTATAAGATTTAACCCCAATTTCACTAAATCGCTATGAGTCTTTCAACAAAAGATTACAAGTCTGTGTAACCTAAGGAATCATATATTTTAATTCCTACACAACTCAAAAACCTCCCAACTTAAGTGTTCCCAAGTATTCTAGTTATCCCAACTTGAAGACAACAATCTTAATTAAATTTATAACACACTAAAACTATGATTATTTAAAAATTACAACACAATAAGAAACTCCTAATATAGGAATGCTAAATCTCCTAACACAATACTATATTAGGACCAGGCTCTTCAATGTGTTCCTTCAGAATTCATGTAGCACTTTGTAAAGTCAATCTGCCAATTGCTTTTTTTGCTATGTAAGTGCGTGAGTTACTCATCGTATATTTAAATACAACTCTTCAAAGATTTGTTCTTCAAACCAAACTCCTCAGCACACGAACTTTCATTATAAAGAGTTCTACTTCTTGTGAAAGTCCTTCAATTCAAACTCTTGTGAAATGGGGAGTAAATATGTCTATACTTACAGGTCTTGAAACCTTCAAATGTGAAAAATGGTCAATAAAATATCACCCTTATTTATTTATTTTACTAATTATATCATGGCAATGGGAAATGAATTAGGAGAAAAAAAAATAGTTCAAAAGATTGAGATAGTTTTTCTTTTTTTGTCAACTTCTTAAAAAGTTCCAGATTACCCATAAAAGTAAAGAAAAATGAGTTAAATCAAGAATTATAATGTGAGTATAAAAAGGACTTTATCACTATAGGAAAAATTATAAATATATTTCAAATCAAATTTGGAATGCTATATGTAAGCACTATCTTGTGGGATCTTTTGTTCTTCTTCTTCTTCACTTCATATTAGGCTTGTTTGTGATAATTAATGAGTAACTAACACGGTCTGATTTTTAGTGGCTTAGATTATAGAGTTTTAATTTGAATTGCTCGTTGTTCTTCATATAGCAAGAAAAAAACAAGGAAATAAATTTGTTAAAAACTCAACAGTTTGTAAGATAATTATAAGCAATAAAATATATTATCTTCATAAAGCATGAGTGACAAAGTATACAAGAGAAGCATTATGGAATATTTTCTTAAAATACTCTAATTAGTTATACTTTACAAATCTAAATTTGACTAGTAATGAATTGAAACGTCAGTTCTTCTAATCTTAGTTCATCAAAAAATGTATTCAATCTGTAAGATTTGGACACTTGTAACCATTAAAAAAGGTTCTGAGAGTTCAACATTAAATCAAAATGCAAGCACAAATATAAAGAGAAGTCTCTATTGTTGGGTTCATAGTATATGAAAGAAGTGTGAATGGAAAAATGGAGAATAAAATCGTGGAGGGGAAGGAGACACTAAAATGGAAAGTGTACTCCCAAATTAGAAAGTTTACTCTTTCTCCCACATTGGTGGAAGAAGAGAACTTGAAAGCGTTTATAATAAAGAACACTTACTCCAAATGGAAAGTGAGGCAAGAAATAATAGATGCCTCGAATCGTCATCGTCATCGCTCACTCGGCTTCAACTTCGGCTTCGGCTTCGGATTTGTATCTATCTTTTTTCAACAAACTTTATTTGAATTCCAAAGAATGCCAAGGAAAAATGCAGTAAAAATTTTCTGCAGTGTTTCGGACCTCCATTTATATATACATGCAGTAACAGTTGCACTATTTCAAGTGAACTGATGCATTATTTTTTAACTGGTGCTTCAAAAATGATACATTGTTCTGAACTTGGATTTGGATTTGTCGATGAGATCTATCTTTTTGGAAAAACTTTATTTGAATTCCGAAGAATGCCAAGGAAAAATGCAGTAAAAAATTTCTACAGTGTTTCGGACCTCCATTTATATATACATGCAATAACAGTTGCACTGTTTCAAGTGAACTGATGCATTGTTTTCGAATTGGTGCTTCAGAAATGATGAATAGACATGAACTTAGAGCAAAGGTGTAACCTTTGTAGTGAACCATTGCCTCTTTTCAGAAGAGGCATGTTATGGCTAAATAAACCTACTTTCATCCACAGGTTTTGATACAAAATTTCAGAATAAAAAATACTTTTCTTGTCTTCAAAAATTCTGTGTGATCATTCAAAGTGTTGAGTGCATTCGACGAGTCCTAATATTTGAGGTACATATTTGGATTAAAGGCCATTTTATCCTGGGAGGAAAAATCCATAACCTTGGGTACAGTTAGGGGAATTGTTTCCTTAAGGAAACTCCGTGAATTCGGATGACTTGGCCTTATTCATTTCTGTTTCATCTATTTTTTGGAAAAAATAAAATACACCTCTTTAAAAGGTCATTTTGATCTTGTGTTGAAGGTATTTGATATACTTCATTGTGTTCTTGTTTATACTTGAACTCTACTTGAAATTTTTGTTCAGCATAGACAAATTCTGCGCACCCTTAGAAGGAAATAACACTTTGCAAAATCTAAATTTGACTAGTAATGAATTGAAACGTCACTTCTTCTAATCTTAGTTCATTAAAAAATGTATTCAATCTATAAGACTTAGACACTTGTAACCATTAAAAAGGGTTCTGAGAGTTCAACATTAAATCAAAATGCAAACACAAATATAAAGAGAAGTCAAGGGACCAAAATACTTGCAACAAAAAAATAAAGAAAAAAAAATGGGCTTCACACACAAGAAAGCCTCAGAAATGAACTAGGAAATGATAAGTGGGGCTCGAAGGCCCAAAAGACCTTAAAAACATAACTTCTAGGCATCAGGATAGAGGAGGTGCATCTGAGGCATCTTCACTCTCATCGTATGAAAGACCCAAAGGGTCATGATTCTCAGAGTCATTTTCAGATAGAGCCTGCTCCAGGGCTTCTCTTGCAGCATTAGCAGCAACTTCAGCTTCGGTGACGGCCATGGGAAGATCAAGGTCTCCGTCTTGGTTCTCAATAAAGGTGTCCACCCGGGTCTGTAGGGACACCCAACAACTATCCAATTCAGACACATTCCTGTCATTTCTACGGCTCACCCGCAATGCATTCAGCCTGTCCTGAAGTCGTGCTCTGTCCATCTAATTTTTAGCACATAATTTAGCCACCCTTTCCTGCAAGGCATGGTTCCTAGAGTAAAGGTAATAACGTACGTTCTCCCTTGAAGAGAGCTTACCATGTAGATCCATTTGCCAGGCTTGTAACTTCTCATTCTCATCCTGAAGCGCAGCATATTTTGATCGGAGCTCACTTACCTCGGCTTGGATCACACCAACTGTGGAGTTTTGATGCTCCACATCACTAAAGTGGTCCAGAAGCTTATGCGTATGATCGCTTGCTTTTTCTCGGGTGGCGATCATAAATTGGTGGGTCTATAAGTTAAATTCATAAAATGGGAAAAAAAGATAGTAAAATTATCACGAAAATGTATTTAGATGACTAGTAGTGCCCGTCTTACTTGTTGGATAGAGGTGATCAGCTGAGTGAATAAACTTTTCAAGTCCTATTCCTCTTACCTCGCCTTTTCCTCAGGCCCAAGAAAGGCCTCAAACATTTTAGTTGCCATCGAGAAATCATTCAGAAGATCCATCCCTGGATGACTGTCTACCACAACCCAGCGACAAGAAGGATTCATATCACAACCAGGCATATTAGCAAGCTCCATCATCTCCTGGTCACTTGATGACACTCCAAATGTCTCCATACCACCGGTTGGAACCCATGCACAAAATGATGAAGTCTTAAGAACTGTCAGTGATTCAGTTGTACCCCTTTGATGTCTGAGCAAATGGGAACTGATCACTTCGACGTCAGGTTTGGTAAGATTCGGAACCCTTCTACTTTTTGTGTAGTCCGGTGTTGCATAATGGGAAAACTCATGCCCAAAGTTGGCCCCACATGTAGTAGGCAACCTCGCAACAAGCTTTTCGATGGAAAAACCTGCAAGAATCTTAAAAATTAAGAGAAGGCATCAAAAATATAAAACAAAATAATAAAGAAGTTCCCTTTAAGACACTTACCGCACTGGAGTGTTCTTGTAGACATTTCCTCCAAAGGTTCATTCATAGGGGCTTTACCACTTCGACATTCTGGCAATGCAATTTCCTTTTCGCCCCTCTCTTCTTCAGAAGGAGGCATCGGTGGGGGGTTGTCCGACAAGGATACGGTAGAGTAATGTTAGGAAGAAGACATATTTAGCCATAGATTAGTAAATTATTTTATTGCTAAATTGTTGTAGTAAAATATCCACCTTGATAGATGCAGGGTTCGTTGTGACAAATTCTCCATGTTATTTTCTTGTAAAATATTATTGTTGGTTAAAACTTTGAACCTGATCAAATGAATGTAATAATTATTAGCTTGTATTTATATTTATTAATTTAGATAGAATAGTAAAGTATTTGAAAAGTAATAATTTATATGCACTAATGGTAAAATAAAAGGACAAATAAACAAATTTAAATTATATATAATCTATAAAATAAGGAAAATGGTCACCGTTCCATAGACTCCTTAAGACTCGCAATAGAACTTGTTAAAAATATCTAGGTATAAAAACAAGAGAAGGAAAGTGATGTTTGAATCATAAACGTTGAAAAATAATTAAAATTAAAGGAAATAAAAAGTACCTCTATGTACAATAAAGTTTTGAAGAAGATGACAAGAGAAAAAAAATCAAATTACTTTAGACGGGTAAACTATCTTTTGTAGTTCATTCAAAAGATCATTAAAACATACAGTATATGTAAATGATTGAAACACATTCTCTACATTATAATGAGAGAATTTTTCTAGTATGGGTGAGAGACGAAAGGGCATAAAAAGAGAAAAGTACCTATAAATCTTGAGTTGAGTTATGATGAAAAAATAAGGAGGAAGTACACCTATATTTATAGGACTATGGAACCTCTGAAATAGCATCCTTATTTGATTTTTTATTATTATTTTGAATGGTAACATATTAAATATATACCATGGATTTTATGTAACAACTTATAAGTGTAACTAAGCTTCCATAAATTTATTTAATTATGGAAGTATAATTATTTAGTCTCCAACTTCAAGATTGTTTTTAAGGTTTTATAAGTACTATAAGTACCTTTGTAATCAGATTGTGCAATTAGTTTCATCTATGTAGGTAAGTTACTATAAACTTGGTCAAATTATCTCAATCAAATCTAATTTGACTAAATCAGATTATGTTGCTACAAAAGCTAAACACTCATAATTTATATTCAAAGATAGATACACACTCATATATTCTACTCTTTTATTTATTGTGTTCTGAAATATGATTGGAAAGGGGGTACGTTGGTGTGACACCTCAAACTTTCGAACTATTATTTAAATCGTTCCACGTATGAAATTATATCCAAACCCCATGAATTTGGTTATCCGTAGGTCTATCTTTATTCGTTTCTTGTGTATCTTCACTTAGGAAGATGAATTCTTGATCTATGTAATGGAAATAAACTTGAATCTTGATTTGTTTCTTGGAGATCTTAAACTTGAGGATTGATTTTCTTGATTTCTTGATCTTTGAGGAAACCCTAGTTTCCATCTTGTTCTTGAGAATAGAGAGGATTAAGGTATTATAAAACTGATAATATATGCATTATAATGCTTAGGGTTCAATTTATATTCGTGGAGAAGGTTTTTGGAGTGAGGGAAAGACCAAAATACCCCTAAAAAATCACTTCCCAGTTGCTGAAAAGGCTGATAAGCCGTCAGATCTGTGATAGCCCGTTAGCCCAGGTCGTCACCTAGGAGCTGAAATTTATGAGTTTCTGCCTAAGGCTGGCGACATATTCTGATAAGTCGTCAGATTTGTGACAAGCCATCAGAATTGTCATCACTCAGTTGCCAGGTTGATATGCTGGAGTAAAATGGGCATAACTCTTTTCTCCGATATCAAATTTTAGCAAAATTGGTGGCGTTGGAAAGAGGACTCAGATAAATTTCATTTTATATATAGTAGGTCACCCAGTTTTTCCTATACAATGAGTTAATATCGATTGAAGTTGACCCAAGTTTTGACACTCACTCAAACTTGAACGATAGGAAAGCTTTCAACTCATCCTTGAGTTTGGGGACCTCTATGATCTCAATTTCTGATCAAATAGGTTCCCACATTACATAATTGATTAGCATGCCATTTTTGCATAGGATTTATGGCTTTTGGATCATCTATGCATAGAAACGACAATTTTTGTTCTAGCCCGAAATGTGGGGTGTTACATTATCTCTCCTTTGGGATCATTCATCCCCGAATAATGGGTAGGAATGTTGAAGTCTTAAAGGTAAGGAATAATTTGGACATGATATGTCTCCTAAGAAAGAATATACTGATCTGAAACAGTTAAATTTACATCATGAAACTGAATTCTGAGTAGACTTTCCCTTACTTGCTTTAAGGAGCTGATTCATGCTGAGAATTTAGGATTCCCTTAAGGTGTTCATGATCCAATCATACGTATCTAATTGAGAAGTGATAATTTATGTAAGTACGAATCTTGAGACAAGAATATTTAGATCGTACAAAGGTATTACACTGTCTGAGCTAAAATACTTGGGAAAATTGAGATTATGAGTTGAACTCTAATGAACTGAGTCATGACTACATAGTTGAGTCTGAAACATGATGCTTGGACTGAACTGAATCCGCAATTTGCATGGATGGAATAGATTATCTCTTGGGATGGTCGTACGCATGAGACTTTGGATAGTAGGACCGGGTGAAAAGGTGGAAAAACCATAGTAACTTGTCTGCCTGACTGTTAAGTTGAATTGTTGGATACACAGACTGAATTATACTGGACACTTATACTTAACTGGAGAATCTATCCAACACTCTTTCTAAATAAGTCCTAGTAGCATTAGGGAGCAACGAATCATGGGAAAGAGTTGCACAAGACATCCAACAAAGGAATTACAACAATGACACCACTCTATAGCATGAAATATAAACATATAACTCATAAACTAGGATAGAATTACCAGGCCTTAGGCAATGCAACTTCTTACTTTCAAGCTTAGCGTACTTCTCGAATACTCCCTTAACTATATTATTCCCTTTAAATAACATACTTATTTGATTCAACTTAGAATTCTTATATGGGCATTGATAAATCTTTCTACTAATGCTTAAAGTAACATATGTCCTCTCACCATGATAAAGCCTAACTTCAAATCACAAAATACATGCCACACCACGATACTAGTCTAAACCATATGATTCAATCTTCTCTCTCTCTCTCTCTCTATATATATATTAGAGATCACACCCTAAGCATATCGTGCCTTACCACTTCAATGACTAACTCTGATCTCTTACTATGGATCCACTAGCGCATATTGTGTTCCTTTACTAAAATCCCAACATGTCATTCAAGCCTATCTTTATAACCACATATGAACTTCAAGGCAAACACCCATGAAGACACACTTCAGATATTCTCTAAACCACTATCAATATAACTCCTACGGGCTACCCCAAGAACATACACACACAAATTTCCACTAACCATCACATATATCAAAGACTTGGCCCCATATCTTACTTCACACTTATGGACTTATCTAAAACAAACATACTATGATCTTCCATCACTAAGAAACATTTACTCATCACCGCTATTATAACCTAAGGAGGAGTCACTAAAAGGTTAGAACATAATACCTAGAAGCATGGGAGGATATTATACGTGACTTGACACTAAACTTAGTCCGAAGGAATAGCAAATCAACATCAGGGATTCATCAAAGTGATCTGAATTGGGGCATACATGACTATAAGCTAAATCTCGTCAATCATAAAGAGTATAGCATGAATTATGGGAACTGAGCACACTATAAAGCGTGAGTACATGATTCATGAGCTGCATGACCTCAATTTGAAGTTCATAACATATGGAATGTGATTCAGACTACTGAATGAATTGGAACTCCTCATTGTAGAACTGGGAAAACACGTGATTCTCTATCATATACATGAACATAAACTATGATCATGGAACTAAAACGTAAGGCATGAGTAGGTATTGTAATCACTGAAAAATACTTAGATAAGAATGGGATGAGTTCCACCCTCACTTTCTGATGTTTTATATCATACTGGCATTACTATTTGAATCTGAGAGTCTGGCTTGGTTACTTGTTCTATCATCTCCCCCTTAGCTTTAAGCCATCATCTTAAGTTCGAGAGATCCCTTACTAGACTCTAAACTGAACTACACTCACTGCACTCTGGGGTCTGGAATGCGACAATACACGCAATTAATAGAACTTAACCCAAAATAACTACATCTGAAAATGGAAAACCCACTGGTAATATTACCTTCTGAGATACACTCTATCATTCTATATCTCCAATAGTCATCATATAATACTTACACACTTACTAACTTTTGGTCTTCATGAGTATCCCCATAGTCGGAGTGCACACCATCTAGCGCTTTAACTCTTATTTCTGTCAGTTCAACTTCAAAAATTTAAACTTAGATTCTAACACTTAACATGGATATCACCAAGCCTTTAATGAATCATACTACTTCCGACATAGCCTACTAATATCGCAACTCCAAACTTACATCTCTCTACTATGAGAATCAAGATCATATAAGAAGGCTCAACACTATCGATAAAAACTCCTTAACTTAGCTATTTAGAACACCATATACCATCTACTAGTATTTCCCCACATAGCAACTCAACAGTACTACTAGCCACACGCAATATATAATAGCCTTAGAAAAATACCGCAACCTCATATCACCTTGGCATACTTCTACATCATACATACTACATCATACTTCATTACGAATCAAATAAAATTAAGCTCTTGCATACACTGTTCAAGCCTATTAGATCACTTCCATATAACTAGTATCATTAACCAAGAAATCATCACATCCACCTTTATGGACATCAACTGTTCAAACTTAATGTCTAGTGCTAAGCATGATTTACAACCCAACCTGACACACAATTCTCAAAAAACATTCATCATCAATCTTAAGCCACTATTCTTACATCCACATCCTACATTAAATTCAATCCAATAGTCTATCATCAATCATCTACCACAGATGAAGAAGGTAACATCATATACTAGTCTATCAAATTACGACATTCTATCCAAATACCTCAAAAATTTACTACATACCTTCTCATAAGTAGTACTAGTTTACAGCTACCGGTGAAAAGAAGGTCAAGGGGGGTAAAGTCACACAATAGACATGGTCAACCTTAATATTATATTATAACCCCATACAATCTTATCTACTTATACGTCTTTCACATATCACACTTACTTATCCAAGCGTACATTTAGACTACCTTTTTGTAATGACTCGGAATCGGGTCCCAAGATGTCACACGGTGCTTAGGCTCACAAGTGACCCTAAGCTAACCCTTCAACTGGCATAACTCATAAGTAACTGAATAAAAATACAAATCCATAAAAATCAGTAGAAATTAACTCTTTTCTGAATCTGATCGATACAAAAATGGAATTTTATAGGATTACAATTCTGCCTTTACAACCAAAATTGACACAAAATACATCAACTTCTACTGACTGTCTATAAAGCCTCTACTAGTACTAACTGTAGGTAGCCGAGTCATGACTCCCAACTACCCCAACTCAATACGACTGAATAAAGAAAATACAACACTATAAACTCTGCATAACTAACCCAAGCCCTTGAATCAAAAGGACTCATCACCTGCTGACTGGATACCACGAACTGACTGGATCCGAAGGTGCAACTATACCTTGTTCCTACATTCCGAGGAAATGTAGCCCACATACGAATATGTGGGTCAGTACCATGGAAAAATACCAAGCATATGGGGGTGCAATGCATATATAAAGTAATATCTTAATATCATCACAGTTTATAAAATTATGCATGCTGATATAGATGACTCACTTAGCTCGAATTAAATCATCAAAACCATGGATGAATAATACATGTAAAGTAAAACAAGTGAGTCATTACAATACGTTCTCAATTCACTTTCATCTCAATTTCAAATAATCAAAACAATCAAATCTCGTGTCAATTCTCATTAGAATATATTTCTTAAATCTTTTAAGAATAATGACTTTCTCAAACTTAGCCTTTTAAGCAAATATGTTTTCATCTCAGATAGAAGAGTACACACACACACATTGGGAGATCCTCTAACCGACATAAACCATGTGAGCCACATGGAGTCTAACGTCCAAACCACGTTGGGGAGAGATGTCCTATCCTTGCCATCAGAGTAGGACTTCCAATATCAATTCAAAAACACTAGTGATCACTATATAAATCAGCCTTAGGCTCACATCCTACAGGGGTACGTAGTTCTAGGAAAGTAAGGTCACTTTATACCTCCCACTCGGTGCTAAATATTACTCCCGGACATAGCTCAGAAATTTAAATCAGCCTCAGGCTCACATTAAAGAAAATCCACAATAAACACTTCAACAATTTTCATCGGGAGCCAATTTGCTACCCCTTTATCATAATCAATAAAAACGTGGATTTCTTTCACAGTCAAGTTCAAAATAACTCATTCACGATCAAAAGGTCAAATCATTCAAAACATCTCAAATATTCAACATCAACGTGCTTATAACACACATTTTCTCAAAAACACAATTTCAAATGGGGTTCGCGACCCAAATATCAAAATCATAGTAAATTTCTTTCAAGCATCATGCTTTAAGTAATAATTTCATATAAATTTGACTTTTCAAAGTCATAAACATCATAATCTCAAGATAACCAAGATAGAATATAAGTTCATACTCCAAAATCATAATAAACATATAAAAATCATATCTTAGTAAACAAAATTACTTTTGAGCACAAGAACGAAAGATTGTTCTTGTTGAAAAACCCCACATACCTTCAATGATGAACTTTAGATCGATACTCATTTTTGAGATGTTAATCGTGCCTTTGAATGATGGTTCTTGGAGTTCTTGAACTAGGAACTTGGAATCTTGAATAAATTTGCAGAATTAATGGTGAACTTTGGAGGTTCTTGAATTTGGATGTAGGAGCTTAGGGTTTTCTTTTTGAGGGAATTTGATGAAATATAACATATAATGCTTCTAATAGGCTTTAATATAGGGTTTGGACGGATTTTGGGTGAGGGGGAATGACCAAAACTCCGCTAAAATCAAATAATTCTCGAATCTGTCCTTTGGTGGACTGTTTTGATAGTCTGAAGTAGATCAACCATAACGTTTTACTCTGATATCCAAATTGGATGAAACCAATTTCATTAGAAAGATTACACTCATATATTTCCGTTTATATATAGTATATCACTCAGATCATTGTGTACAAGGAGTTATGATCGTTTGAAGTTGACCCAAAAAATCACTTTTGATAGGCTGAAGTAGATCGACCATAAATTTTTTCGGCGATAAACAAATTGGATGACACCAATTTCATAGGAAAGAGGACTCGCAGATCTTTCCGTTGATATATAGTAGATCACCCAGATCATTATGTACAAGGAGTTATGATCTCTTAAAGTTGGAGCAAAAATACGCCAGGCCTCACGTTTTACTGTTCACTACTATTCACGGTTCAATCGGAATGTTCATAACTCGTCGCTCGGGTGTCCGTTTTGGATGATCCATATATCGTTGGAAATATTATTCAATACTCTACGCAATGGTGGTTCATAATCTAAGACATTTCGCACGGAAAATTTATAATTTATCCTAGAAGATAGAACCCAACACGTTTACGCACAAAATTTCAACGAAAAATTTCCTGGGGTATTACATCATCTCCCCCTTGGAAACATTCATCCTCGAATGTCGATGAATAATTACAGAATACCATGGAAATGAGGACAAAAGGCTGGGATAACGAAATCAATCCACTTACTTTACTCCAAACTTTCGAATACTTCATAGAACATGCTATTGATAATGAGAATGGTCACATAGTTGGATCTTAAACAAAGGAAACTGATTTTAAGGAATCGATATCTTTGGTTTATTCAGAGACAGAGAATCAAAGGTCTCGAAGGGGATCTCATCAAAGAAGGACCACTTGCGCCCAAATGAAACGTCCCTCAACACTCCCTCCAAAAGATTCAAATGACATTGTTTGGGGAGAAAATGAACCATAATTTGATACAATCCTATCGTATGGGAACAAGGACCCATATGGCATAAATTAAGATAGGAATTTCTAGATCTTGGGAAATATAACTCCTTGCTTCCAAACTTAGCAACACTTCCCAACTACTCCCTCGACTATGTTCAAGCCTAACTCCAAGTACCCATGAGATACGCCACATAACACTATAATATTAATCTATATCATGAACCTCAATACACACTGAGCCTCACAACTCCTTACTTCAAACATAACTCTTATTGCTACTCCAACAACCACATACAATCTTATACTGGGATCCGCTTACTTACGGTGCATTCTTTTAGATATACAACCATAACATTCAAGCCTATACTCATAACCACATACGCACTTCGCACATGCACCTCTAAACGAACACTCATAAAGCATCTTCCTCGCTTTCTCTAAGATTCCATCAACTACATCATTCACACATACTGGTCAATTCTTTAAACGGCGCACATAACATTTTCTCAACCAATTGAACTATACACAAAAACTCTGTATTACTATTCCTACAACCTCATAGAAGTGCATAAAAGCAACGCACAACAATCTTTCCAAATAAACATTTAAAACTTCAACTAACCATGGCATGTATCAAGGACTTAGCCTCAATCTAACTTCACTTCACCGCCGTGAACACACCACCTTCTATCATATATAAGGAAGTATCTTCTCTCCCTTCTAGACAACTGCTCAACACCATTAACTTGACTTAATGAAAAGGTCACAAAATTTTAAAACATGAAGACCTGAAACATGAAGGGATAATGTAAATAACTTGACTCTATCTATTGAGGCCTTAGGAATAAAATATCAAATACAATGGGTTCATTAAGGTATCAAAACTTAAGACACCCATAACGTAAACTGAATCTCACTGATCAATAAGAGTATTGCCTGAGTACTGGAACTGAACATACTGTAAAACTTGAGTATATGAGTCATGGGAGGCATGCCCTGCATTTAGAGCTCATAACTTATGGAATGTGATTCCAACTGCTAGAAGAACTGGAATTTCTCATTTTTGGAAACTAGAAGAGTATGTAATTCTCCATCACGTGTATGAACATGAATTAAGATCATGGAACTGAAATGTAAAGCATTAGTAGGTTTTGGGACAGCTGAAAATACTTAAATAACATTTGGTCAAGCACCGATCTTTCTCACAGCAAATTTACAACTTACTGGTACTTCTACTAAAATGTAAAAGCTTGACTTGACTACTTGTTCTATCATCTCCCCCTTAGCTTTAATCCACCACTCAAATTCTCAAATGCTTACTAATTTCGAATCTCCACGAACATCTCTATCGCCGGAATGTACACCATCTAGTGCTTCAACTTTTATTTCTATTAGCTCAACTTGAATACTTTCTAACCTTTTGATAGACCATGTTACTTCTGTCTTCTCCCTCTAATACCATGCCTATGAACTTATGTTTCTAACACATAAGAATCAATATCACACTTAAGAGGCTCAACATTTCCAATCATACGCCTCGCCTTAACTTAGCCATCACAACATCTTCCATCGTCTAACTAGTATTTATCCATCTAACAATCCCATGGCACAACTCACTACACCACATACACTAATCCTCAAAATTAAAGCAGTCCCATAATATCTTGGGTGAACTTTCTCATCATAATATAATATTAAACTTAATTACAAATCAACTACACTTAAACTCTTGTGTACACTGTTCAAGCCTATTAGGTCACTTCCGGCAACTAATACCATTAATCCGGAAATCTTCACATTTTGCTTCATGATCACCAATCATTCAAACTTAAGGTCTCACACTTCACATAATTTACAACTCCATCTCACGCATAACTCCCACGTGAAGATTATAAAACAACACAACCATGAACACTAGCCCACTTAAACATCATAACAATAATAATTGGTCCTAATCATATAGCCTATCTTATTCACAATCCATTAACACATCCTTCTTTCATCTGTCACTACTATCTATCCTTTATACACAACTTAACATAGTTCATAGCTCTCTACGTCTTAACTTAACTTCCTCTTGCAATTTGGAGAGCGCCTAGATTAACAACACTTACCCACCAAGTACTTTCATCAATAACCTATACTTTTCTAACACGACAAATACCATCAATAACTCTTTCCTTACCCTAAGCAAACAACAATGCACCTTAACTAATAACTCCTCCTCTAACATTAACTAAACTAACAAACAAGGGTATATCACTTCATTACTAATTCAATCATAAGCAAAAATTCAGATATACATATTCAATAAATCGCTCTTACCACATTTCTTGTCACTACACTTCTAAACCCACACTTTCAACTAACACAGGAACGACAAGATAAATAACAAGTTGCTAGTGAATCGAAATAGGCCTCACACGGCTTCACTAGACTTTGGTTTTGTGTTTTGATCAAGAAAGTTATATGAATAACAAAGTAACTATGCTAGTGAATCGAAATAGGCGCCACACGGCTTCACTAGACTTTGGTTTGAATTTTGAACAAGAAAATGAGATGAATAACAAAGAAGCTATGCTAATGAATCGAAAGAGCCCCACACGGCTTCACTAGACTTTGATTTTTCACAAACATAATGATAACAAGATTACATAATACAAGAGATAGAAACTTGACACACATCATTCAACGATCTAACAATACACCTTACTCTTTCTTATTTAAATAACTCATAAGAATGAGGGCATAACTTTCAACTTAAGGAACTTAACACACTAGAGAGCTCCTCTCAAGCCCTTTGTGTAACTTTTGAAATTTCTTCTAGAAAATATAGAAGCATTACTTGGGGAAGAACTGGAGCTTGCAAATCATGTTATCTCAAAAATAATACATAGAGGGAGAAGTATAGATTAACATTGTAGATTCTGAGGAGGAATCTGAAAGCACATCTAACCTAGGCTTAGTTCATGACTTTTATGAACATGAATAAAGTACTTCAATCTTTAAAACTCAAAAGCACTGACAGGATACTTTCTAGCTCTCTTAAATCCCATAACTATCTACGGAGAATTTAGCTTAACTGTTTCTGATACCTTGAAAATGAGGTAGAGTTGGCCAGAATAGAGTAAGATGAGAATCTATATAAGCTTCTTGGAGAACCTTTTTATAGCACGATCTTAGACTTGAAAGAAGGGAAACATTTCCAAAATGCCCTGTAGCCTCTTAAAGAAAAGTACAGACGTATCTGTACCGTTCCACAAGAATCTACTAGACACGACTTCATAGACATCCTAGGACACTTGAACTCTGTGCTCTGATACCAAGTTTGTAACGCCCCGAAATCGGGTCCCGAGACGTCACACGGTGCTTAGGGTCACAAGTGACCCCAAGCAAACCCTTACACGGGCATAACTCATAAGCAAAGGAATAAAAATACAAATCCATACAAATCAATAGAAATTAACTTTTTTATGAATCTGATCGATACAAAAATGGAATTTTACAGGATTACCATTCTGCCTTTACAAACAAAATTGAAACAAGTTACATCAACTTCTACTGACTGTCTATGAAGCCTCTACTAATACTGACTATAGGCAGCCGTGTCATGACTCCCGACTACCCCAACTCAATACGACTGAATAAAGAAAATACAACACTATAAACTCTGCATAACCAACCCAAGCCCTTGAATCAAAAGGACTCATCACCTGCTGACTGGATACCACGAACTGAAGGGATCCGAAGGTGCAACTATACCTTGTTCCTACATTCCGAGAAAATGTAGCCCACATACAAATATGTGGGTCAGTACCATGGAAAAATACCGAGCATATGGGGTGCAATGCATATATAAATTAATATCTTAATATCATCACAGTTTATAAAATTATGCATGCTGATATAGATGACTCACTTAGCTCGAATTAAATCATCAAAATCATGGATGAATAATACATGTAAAGTAAAACAAGTGAGTCATTACAATACATTCTCAATTCACTTTCATCTCAATTTCAAATCATCAAAACAATCAAATCTCATGTAAATTATCATTAGAATATATTCCTTAAATCTTTGAAGAATAATGACCTTCTCAAACTCAACTTTTTAAGCAAATATGTTTTCATCTCAGATAGAAGAGTACACACACACATTGGGAGATCCTATAACCGACATAAATCATGTGAGCCACATGGAGTCCAACGTCCAACCAACGTTGGGGAGAAACATCCTATCCTTTCCATCTGAGTAGGACTTCCAATATCAATTCAAAAACACTAGTGATCACTATATAAATCAGCTTGAGTCTCACATCCTACGGGGGCACGTAATTCTAGGAAATTAAGGTGACTTAATACCTCCCACTCGGTGCTAAAAATTACTTTTGGACTTAGCTCAGAAATTTAAATCAGCCTCAGGCTTACATTAAAGAAAATCCACAATAAACACTTCAAAAAATTTCATCGGGAGCCAATTTTCTACCCCTTTATCATTATCAATAAAAATGTGGATTTCTTTCACAGTCGATTTCAAAATAACTCATTCACAATCAAAAGGTTAAATCGTTCAAAATATCTCAAATATTCAACACCAAATTTTCTCAAATACCCAAGTTCAAATGGGGTTCGCGACCCAAATATGAAAATCATAGTAAATTTCTTTCAAGCATCATACTTTAAGTCATAATTTCATATAAATTCGACTTTTCAAAGTCATGAACATCATAATCTCAAGATAACCAAGATAGAATATAAGTTCATGCTCCAAAATCATAATAAACATATAAAAATAATATCTTCATAAAGAAAATTACTCTTGGGCACAAGAACGAAAGATTGTTCTTGTTGAAAAACCCCACATACCTTGAATGATGAACTTTAGATCGATACTCATTTTGAGATGTTAATCATGCCTTAGAATGATGGTTCTTGGAGTTCTAGAACTAGGAACTTGGAATCTTGAATAAATTTGCAGAAGTAATAATGAACTTTGGAGGTTCTTGATGTTGGATGTAGGAGCTTAGGGTTTTCTTTTTGAGGGAATTTGATGAAATATAACATATAATGCTTCTAATAGGCTTTAATATAGGGTTTGGACGGATTTTGGGTGAGGGGGAATGACCAAAACACCCCTAAAATCAAATAATTCTCGAATCTGTCCTTTGGTGGACTGTTTTGATAGTCTGAAGTAGACCAACCATAACGTTTTACTCCGATATCCAAATTGGATAAAACCAATTTCATTAGAAAGAGAAATCTCATATATTTCCGTTGATGTATAGTATATCACTCAGATCATTGTGAATGAGGAGTTATGATCATTTGAAGGTTACCCAAAAATTCAATTTTGATATGCTGAAGTAAATCGACAATAACTTTTTGTTCCGATAGACAAATTGGATGAAACCAATTTCATCGGAAAGAGGACTCGCAGATATTTCCGTTGATATATAGTAGATCACCCAGATCATTATGTACAAGGAGTTATGGTCATTTAAAGTTGGAGAAAAAATACGTCAGACCTCAGTACTTTTTTCCTGCACGTTTTACTGTTCACTACTATTCACTACTATTCACGGTTCTATCGGAATGTTCATAACTCGTCGCTCGGGTGTCCGTTTTGGATGATCCACATATTGTTGGAAAGATTATTCGATACTCTACACAATGATGGGTCATAATCTAAGACATTTCGCACGTAAAATTTATAATTCATCCTAGAAGATAGAACCCAACACGTTTACGCACAAAATTTCAATGAAAAATTTCCTGGGGTATTACACTTTTATTTCCACAAACAACAATGAGTCTATAATTATAATGTACTAGCTAATCTAGCAATTTTCATACTTCAAGCAGACAACTATTCACCTTAACTAATAACTGCTTCTCTACCTTCTACTAAACTAACACACAAGGACGTACCACTTTATTACTAACTCAATCTCATGCGAAAAGATCCGACTATACATATATTCAACCAACACAAGAACAACAAGTTGCTAGTGAATCAAAATAGGCCTCGCACGGCTTCACTAGACTTTGATTTTTGTATTTTGAACAAGAAAATGAAATGAATAACAAAGCAACTATGCTAGTGAATCGAAAGAGCCCCACGCGGCTTCACTAGACTTTGATTTTTTTTTTCAAAAACACTATGAAAATAAGATTACATATTACAAGAGATAGAAAATTGACACACAATATTCAATGATCTAAGGATACACATCCTACTCAGGATAAATAAAAATCTGAGTCAAACACTTCCCCCACAGACTACCATACACTCCACATATGCTAGTAGCTACCACATTAGTCTATCATTATAAAGTGGTAAATCATCCTCAAACATCGGTTATTCAACTAAAATATTTATTTACACAAAATTCACCCTCGCTCTGACTTCTAACTTTGTGACTTCATATCACCAACCTCTTGGTCTAATATCACTACCAATAGGTCATGACACCGACACTTTAACTTATACTACTAATCGGGAGGAAATACAGTTCCAACATTCTGCTACACAACATTTCCCCTGAAGCATGACATCTGCAACATAAATTATTTGAAAAGAGACGGAATACTGTTAATACCACAGGCCGAAAAGCCCAATTTCATCAGAATCAAAGTTCACACAAAAATCAATACACTCTGAAGCACTAACGAACTCTTCTCAAGTCCTTGCAAAAATTTTAAAAGCTTACATGGCTCAATCAGAAAGGACCATACCATTTAGACTCTAAACTTCTGCACTTGAATCACCCCAATAACGAGACATATCTGGGCACATAAAAGTTATGAAATAATTTGGATAACTTTACTTTCATATGGGTGACACCATACCATGAATTAGATTATGAAAGAGAAACATTCTAACTCAATAGCACGAATTAGAATATGAAGAAAGGGAAACATTTATAACCGGCTAGTAGCCTCCTGCTTTTAAGTATGGCACGCTACACAACCATAAAAAAGACTCTACCCGACGCGATTTCGCAGACACCCTGGGACCATGAACCATTCTTTTATACCAAGTTTGTCACGACCCAAACCAGGGCCCTGGCCGTGATGGACATCCCAAACCATGAAGGCCCGAGAGCCCTTCTAACTTGTAATTATATACACCATTCATATATAAATAGAAAATGTGTAAATAAAATCTTCTACGGAAATATGGTCATAATTTAAATTTAGTTTAATAATGAGGAATAAAATCCAATATCAACTAAACACAATCTGAAAACCGTCTGCAAAATCTCAACTACATGATCAAATAACAACTGTTTGAAAAAACTAGGCCTTCTGAAATATAGAAGACTCACCAACTGGTACTCTTCACTCTTGTCTGATGAAATCTACTACTTATCAGGATCCCTAGACTGTGCCTCAGGAGGGTTAATACAGATGTACGTGTACGCAAAGTAATCCAAAATAAATCTTGTATATAAATAAAATAGTTGGAGAGCAATTTGTCAAAATATAATGCATGAAATAGTTCTAAAACACATGTGCACTTTCTAAATATCATAAATCATTCTTGTCAATGCAATGTCTGATCTTTGTATTACTTCTGAGCTTGGTGGCCTCGCCTACAATTCTTATATTCCACAGACGGTATGGAATCCGCCTTTGACTCGACCTGGAAGCCTCCAACCCAAGTATGCCGCAAGAATTGGAGTTTCTGATTCTGATACGCCACACGGCACTAGGCCAGCGTAATATAATATACCCGGATTGGAAAATCACGATTTCGGGCAACGAGTTGTCTAAACTCGTGCCTTCTTCGGAGAACCACCTAACATCTCTTTATGACCAATTTTATCCTATTCTGAATCATGCATTATTCTAGTTTCAACATCTAAAAATTCTAACATCAAACATGCATTCTATTCTATTCTGAATTACCATGGCATAATCTGAATTGATGTCATCACACCAAAACTTGCAAGTCCTCTTTTCTGAGCCATAATGTATCATGCATAATTCTTTCATTAAAACACAGTTCAGACCACCCAAACATGCAAATAATATAAAAGATTTCATGTTCCGAAAATACAAGTCAAAACTATGTTGAGATTATTCAAACATATGGTGGTCATGTGTTCTTTTGGCAAATCATGCTACTCTTTGTTATATGCATATTCAATATGCATAACCCTCTCTTTTGAATTCAAAAATTATACTCAAGTGATAGTATTAATCAAAACATTTCATATCATGCCTTTCAAGATGCATTTCAAAATATTTCATATTATACAAAAGATGGGAAAAATAGTTCAAGAGAGGGATTCTTTATTATTCATTCTCTCAATTGAATATTCATCCTTAAACACCTTCTTACATATATAAATAATTTCAAATGAATTTGGGGGAAGGCATAAAGACCAAAACAATATCATTAACATTCATAATGCATAATAAAATCATGGATTTCAAACCCTTTTTCTAAATTCATGCTTGATAGATTTTTAAATCATACTTGAATATTTCAAAAATCCCATGTAGTTTTAGGATAAACCCCACGTACTTTAAATTATAAGATCTGAAAGATGGAACCCGGATCTAGATAGATGAAATATGGATCTTGATTCGTTTCTTGAGTATCTTCACTTAGGAAATGAATTCTTGATCTATGGAAGGGAAGGAAATTTTAATGTTGATTTGTTTCTTGGAGATCTTGAACTTAAGGATTGATTTTCTTGATTTCTTAATCTTGGAGAAAACCCTAGTTTCCATCTTGTTCTTGAGAGTAGAGAGGATTGAGATGTTGTAAAACTGACAATATATGGATTATAATACTTAGGGTTCAATTTATATTCTTTATTGAAGTTGACCCAAGTTTCGACGCTCACTCAAACTCGAATGATAGGAAAACTTTCAACTCATCCTAGAGTTTGGGGACCTCTATGATCTCAATTTATGATCAAATATGTTCCCACATTACATAATTGATGAACATGACAAATTTGCATAGTATTTATGGATTTTGGATCATCTTCGCATAGAAACGAGGATTTTCGTTCTATCCCAAAATACGGGGTGTTACAAATACCATCAATAACTACGTTTTGAGAATCAAACCTACATAAAATACAGTAGTTTTCAAACTTGTACACATATAAATAGTCCACTTAGATATATTAATATGTTAGTCCTATTACCCATCCTCTTCAGGTACAATCCATATTTGATGATCATTGTCTACATTGTCAACTATACTAGATGAGGTGGCTGAATTCCTATTGGCCGATGCTGTTGCAAGTATTTTCAAAATTAAGAAAATGCATCGGAAATATAAACCAAAACAATAGAGAAGTGTTCTTAGAGACACTTACCGCGGTTTTCCCCTAGACTTAAGTATTCTTGTATGCACGACCTCCAAAGATTCATTTATAGGGGCCTTTCCGCTTCGACGTTCTGGTTGTACAATATCATTTTCACCCCGCGCTTCATTGAAAGGACGTCTTGGTTGGCTGTCCGTCA
Source organism: Capsicum pubescens (assembly GCA_030864215.1). Taxonomy (NCBI): domain Eukaryota; kingdom Viridiplantae; phylum Streptophyta; class Magnoliopsida; order Solanales; family Solanaceae; genus Capsicum; species Capsicum pubescens. The sequence goes on along the minus strand of CM061548.1, from coordinate 109,404,414 downwards.
AGGATGTGTAAGATGAATGTTAGAAACTAGACATATTTAGCCATAGATTAGTAAAATATTTCATTGCTATTTTTTGTAGTGATTATTTGATGTTACTAATGAATATATGTAACACCCCGCATTTTGAGCTAGAATGAAAACCGTCATTTCTATGCGTAGATAACATAAAGCCATAAATCCTATACAAATTTTCCATGTTAATTAATTATGTAGAGTGAAAAACTGAATGAGCTTTACGTCGATATAGGATTCGCCCAAATTCGATACCCGGTAAGATGTTATGGCTAATTTAAGTGCTAGTCATAAAATACCGTCATTTTGGTGTTTGGTGGGTCACGGAGGTGGTCTATTTAAAAATTGTCAAATTCCAGTAGCCTAGCATGATTATGATGCGTCGCGCCAAAATTCCAAGTCCCAACAAGTGGGATAACGCGATGGCTCCACATCGCGGTGACCCCAAGAATCCCATTCGTCAATTCCCAGTGAGCCACCGTGATAGTGGCGCATTACGATGGCCCATAAAATTGGGTTCTCAGTTATATTTTATTCCATCTCATTACGGGTGTATTGGATAATTTCCACCCCCTTGTCAGCTTAAACGCGTGGTTTTTCCCCCAAGTGACCACATTATTCATACTTTCTTCAAAAATTCATAAGAACACTCTCTAGGGTTTCAAACTAAAAGCCTAAATAACTCAAGATTCAACCGTGGGTTTTCAAAACTGACTGAAGATTTGGAATCCCCAAACCGTAGGATTCAAGAATCATCCATCAAATTTTTAAATTGAGGTACGTGGGGTTTATTCTAAAACTACATGGGCTTGTTGAAAACACCCAATTATGATTTAAAAGAAAATCATCAAGCATGAATTCGTTAAAGGGGTTTTGAGATCCATGATTTTATTATGCTTTATGCATGTTTAATGATATTGTTGTTTTGGCCTTTAGGCCTTTCCCCCTTAAATTGATTTAAACCTATATGACTATGCATGATGTTGAAGATTTGATAGAGAGCATTATTATTGAAATCCCTCTCTTTGATGATTTAGAGTTGATGAACTTGTTGGGAATGATTTAAGATGCTTGTTTAATTTTTTGAAGGGGATCATTTCAATGTTTAAGTATTTTACATGATTTTGATGATGATGAGAGGGAGTTTCTTGGTATGATTTCATTCTTTTCTTAAAAAAAAGAATTGTATGTGATTGACATTTTTGACATGACCATCTTGTGTATTTGAATGTTGAAAAAGAGAGGTTTTTGCATATGTTTACATGAGCTTTAAGAAAGATTTTCTTGAAATGACTTATTGATATAGTAGTCCCAGATTTACATTTTGAAATAGAGACTATTATATGCTAATAATGGCTCAGAGATGTGACTTGCAAGTCAATGGTATGACGATACCAGATAAATGTATGCCATAACAAAGTTAGAGTTTTCAGAGTATGTTTTCAGAGAATGCATGTCTTAAAGATTTAAAAATAGGCATAAAGAGAGTTAGGTGGTTGCCTGAAGAGGGCTAGAGTTCAAGTAACTCCTAGCCTAAAAACGTGATTTTCCAATATAGGTATATTATTTTTATGCTGGCGATGACCGTGTGGCATAGCAGAGTCAGAGAATCCAACCCTTGCTGCACACATCGGTTGGAGGATTCCTCGCCGATTCAATGACGGATTCCATATAGCCCATGGATTTTCAGAGTTGTAGGGTATACCACCTAGCGCAAAAGTAAAACAAAGAGTGTCAAAGAGTTCAGATGATTTTACAGAGCCTTTCAAAAATGTGCATGAGATTTCTTACTATATGATATGTTTATTAACTATTTTAAATTGCTCTCATATATGTTGAATATAAATTATTATTTTGAATCTTCTCTGCGTACCAGTATATCTGTATTGAACCCTACCTCCCAGGTTCGGAGGCTCAGTCTAAGGGTTTGGCTAATCAGTAGAGTATTACAGAGAGAAATGATCTGTGCAGTGGTGAGCCTTCTTTGTTCCAGAAGGCCTGTTATTTTAGATTATGTTATTTCGTTGTTTTGGTCTACTTGGGGCATTGTCCCAGTTTTCAGAACAGTTTTGAGATGTAGTAGAGATTTCGCCGACTGAGTCAGATCTTATTCAAATATTTTAAATTGTAACTTTCATTCTCATGTCTTGAAACTTAGAGTTAATGACCATGTTACTGTATCAGATTGTATTTCCACATTTTCTCTTATTATATGAATGTTGTGAATGACTACCAGATAGATAAGGACGTTTGGTCCTTCATGGTTTGGGATATCCGTCACTGCTAGGCCCTAGTTTGGGTCGTGACAAACTTGGTATCAGAGTATGATTCATGGTCCCAGGGTGTCTACGAAATCGCGTCGGGTATAGTGTTATTATGGGTTTGTAGCGCACCACACTTATAAGTAGGAGGCTACTAGGCATTTAGGAATATTTCCCTTTCTTCATGTTCTAATTCATGCTATGATGTTAGAATTTTTCTCTTTCATACTCTAATTCGTGCTATGTTGTTGCCCATACGAATGTAAAGTCATCCCAATTCTTTTCTTACTTTTATGTGGTCATATATGTCTTATTTTTGAAGTAATTTTGGTGCAGAAGTCTAGACTCTAAATCGTATAGTCCTTTCTGATTGAGCCATATAAGCTTTTGAAATTGGGCAAGGACTTGTGAAGAGTCCGTTAGTGCCTCAGAGTGTATTTATTCTAGTTTGAATTTTGATTCTGAGGTGTAGCAGAATGTTGGAACTGTATTTCCATTCAAGTAGTAGTATAAGTTAACGTGTTGGTGTCATGACCTATTGGTAGTGAGATTAGACCAAGACGTTGGTGATACAAAGTCACAAGGTTAGAAATAAGAGTGAGGATGACTTTTGTGTAGATAAATGTGTTTAGTTGAATAACTGATGTTTAAGGATGATTTACCCCTTTATGGTGATAGACTAATGCGGTAGCTAGTAGCATGTGTGGATTGTATGATAGTCTATGAGGGTATTGTTTTACTCAAATTTTTATTCATACAGAGTAAGATATGTATTCTTAGATCATTGATTATTATGTGTCAAGTTTCTATCACTTGTAACCTTGTTATCGTTGTGTTGTTGAAAATCAAAGTCTAGAGGAGCCGTGTGAGGTCTATTTTGATTCACTAGAAACTTTTTGTCCATCTTGTTGATTCTTGTGTTGGTTGGAACTGGGGGTTTAGAGGCGTAATGGCAAGAAAAGTGGTAAGGGCAATTTATTGAATGTATGTATAGTCGAACCTTTTTGCATGAGATTGAGTTGGTATTACAGTGATAGGTCCTTGTGTGTTAGTTTAGTAGAATGTAGAGAAGGAGGTATTAGCTAAGGTAAGTTGTTATTTGCTCAAAGTATGAAAATGGATAGATTAGCCAACAAGTTATAATTATAGACACAAGGTTGTTTGTGGAATTTGAAGGTAGTCTAAATGTACGCTTGGGTAAGTAAGTGTGATGTGAGAAATCCATATAAGTAGATAAGATTGTATGGGGTTATGATATAAGATTAAGGTTGACCATGTCTATTATGTAACTCTACCCCTCCTTGACCTTCTTTTCTTTCGTAGTTGTAAACTAGTACTACTTGTGAAAAGGTATGTAGTAGATTTTGAGGCATAGCAATGATGTCATGAAGGTGTTTGGTTGTGGGTTGTATCTAAATATAATGAGATATTTGGGTAGAATATCCCAATTTGATAGACTAGTATATTATGTTGCATTCTTTATTGGTGGTAGATGATTGATGGTAGACTATAGGCTTGATGTTGAAATAGTGCATGTTAATGAATTATAATAAGAAAAACCGTAAGGTCATGATCGATTATTGTGGCTACGGATATCTAGTGTACTATTGTTTCTTGATGTTTTATTTCGTAGTTTCCAAGTGATAATTATGTGTAAGGTTGGGTTGTAAATCATGTTTATCCCTAGAGATTAAGTTTGAACAGTTGATGGTCCTGAAGGTGGATGTGATTATTTCTTGGTTAATGATACTAGTTTTATGGAAGCGATCTAATAGGCTTGAAAAGTGCATGCAAGAGCTTAAGTTTATTTGATTCGTAATGAAGTATGATGTTGTATGTATGAAGTAGAAGTATGCCAAGGTGATATGAGGTTGCGGTATTTTTTCTAAGGCTATCACATGTTGTGTGTGGCTAGTGGTACCGTTGAGTTGCTAGGTGGATAAAGACTAGTTAGATGGTATATGGTGTTCTAAATAGCCAAGTTAAGGAGTTTTGATAGATAATGTTAAGCCTTTTGATATAATCTTGATTCTCATAGTAGAGAGATATAAGGTTGGAGTTGTGATGCTGGTAGACTATGATAAAAGTGGTATGGTCCGTCAATGGTTTGGAGATATCCATGTTTAGTGTTAGAAGAATCTGAGTTGGTGAAAGTTTAAGATGTTATAGAATGACTTTTGGGGCTATATAAACCTAAGGGTTGAATCTTAAAATTAGGTATTAGCATTGGTTGTTATACATGAAGATACCGCCTTACAGAGTAAGTTTAGTTTTATTTGTATTGTTATATCCTCGACTCTAGAGTAAGGTGATTTCAGTTTATACTAGAGTGTATATAGTGGTCCACAAACTTAGAGTAATAGGTTAAATCTAAGGGGGAGATGATAGAACGAGTAACCAAGTTAAGTTTTCAGATGCTAATAGATGTGCCGGTAAGTTGTGGAATTGGCCGTGAGAAAGAATGATGCTTAATCTATTCTTATTTCGGCAGTTTACCTCAGTTATTCCGACACATACTCATGCTTTATGTTTCGACTTCATGATCATAGCTCGTGTTCATGCATATGGTAAGGAATCATGTACTCTCCTAGTTCCTAGTATGATGAGTTCCCAGTTTGTTTAGCAGTAAGAATCATTTTCCGTAAGTTACGAATTCCAAAATTCAGATCATGCAGTTCATGAATCTTGTTCACTTGTGATACTCTTAACGATAGTGAAAATTCAGATTTATATCAGGTACGTCCTCAGATTAGATCTCTTTAATGAGTCCATGCAGTGAGTGCTCTATTCCTCATGCCTCAGTAGGGTATCAAGTTATGCTTAATACTCCCCTTATGTTCTGGATCCCGATATTCCAATTTGCAGTGACATTTTCCCTTAGGTCTAGATAGTGATGATGAACAGTTGTTTAGATGGTAAAGAGTAAACATTTCTTATTGATGAAAGATGGTTGTATGGTTATTTGAGTTAAGGCGGTAACTGTGGAGTAAGATTGAGGCCTAGTCTTTGATATGTGTCAAGGTTAGTTGAAGTTTTATGTGTTATATTTTGGAAAAATTGTTGTGCGCTTGTTTTATGTGAGTTTATAAGTTGAAAGAATTTTGAGGTAAAGTTTTGTGGATGGCTTAGATAGTTGAGGATATTTTATGTGTATCATTTGAATAGTGCAGGGAAGTTTTCATGGATAGAAGTATTAGAGAATATGAGAAATATGCTTTATGAGTGGTTGTTTATAAGTGCATATGTGGGTATGAAGATAGGCTTGAATGTCATGTTTGTATCCATATGGATGGATGCCTTGAGTGTTTGTGAATGTGTAATATGAAGTTGAAGTTGATTGCTGAGGTGGCAATAAGAATTATGCAGGAGATGAGGAATTGTGAAATGCAGGGTGTGCTAAATTCATGATTCAGACTAGTACTACAGTATTATGTGGTGCGTCTTGTGATTTTGAGTTAGGATTGAAGATGATGAGGGTTTTTAGTTCAGTTTACACATTAGAAGATGGAAATATCCGTGGCCATGTGAGAAAAATAAGTAGAATCAATGAGCATGGTGTTTAAGGGGAAAGTATAGTTGAGAGAGTATTTTAGAAGTGTGGCTAATCTTGAAAGTAAGAAGTTGCAATGCCTAAGGTTTGGTAATTCTATCCTAGTTTACGAGTTATATGTCTATATTTCATACTATAGAGTAGTGTCATTTTTTGTGATTCCTTAGTTGGATGTCTTGTGTAACTCATGTCAGAGATTCTTTGCTCCCTAATGCTACTAGAACTTCTTTAGAAAGAATGTTGAAGAGATACTACAGTTAAGTATAAGTGTCTAGTATAATTCAGTTTAGCAGTAAGGCAAACAAGTTACTGTGGTTTTCCACCTTTTCACCCTGTCCAACTATCTGAATTCCAATATGTATGACCATCTTAAAAGATAATCTATTCCATCCGTGTAAGTTGCAAACTCAGTTCAGTCCAAGCATCATGTTTTAGATTCAGTTATTTAGTCATGACTCATGTCATAAGAGTTCAGCACATAATCTCAAATTCTTCCAGCTATTTTAGCTCAGACAGTGTAATACCTATGTACGATCTAAATCTTGTTGCCTAATGATTCGTACTTACCTAAGTTATCACTTCCAAATCCAATGTGTATGATTTCAGCATAAATGCTTCGGGGGAAATCCTAAACTCTCAGCAAGAATCAGCTCCTTAAAATTAGTAAGGGCAAGTCAGCTCAGAATTCAGTTTCATAATAGAAGTTTAAATATTTCAGATCAGTTATATCCTTTCTTAGAAGACACATCAAGTCCACGTTATTCCATACCTTTAAGCTTCAACGTTCCTATCCATCATTTGGGGACGAATTATCCCAAAGGGAAGATAATGTAATACCCCGCATTTCGGGATAGAACGAAAACCATCATTTCTATGCGTAGATGATCCAAAAGCCACAAATACTATACAAATTTTCCATGTTAATCAATTATGGAGTGTGGAAAATTTAATGAGATTTCCGTCGATATAGAATTTCGCCCAAATTCGATACCCAAGCAAAATGTTATGGCTAATTTAAGTCCTAGTCATAAAACACCATTATTTTGATGCTTGGCACTTCGCGGAGGTGGTCTATTTAATAATTGTCAAATTCCAGTAGCCTAGGGCGATTATGGCACGTCGCGCTAAAGTTCCAGGTCCAAACCAGTGAGATAACGCGATGTATCCGCATTGCGGTGACCCCAAGAATCCCATTCATCAATTCCCAGTGAGCCACCGCGATAGTGGAGCGTCGCGGTGGCCCATAAAATCGGGCTCCCAGTTATATTTTATTCCATCTCATTAAGGGTATATTGGGTAATTTTCACCCCCTTGTCAGCTTAAACAAGGAATTTTTATCCCAAGTGACCACATTATTCAGATTTTCTTCAAAAATTCATAAGAACACTCTCTAGGGTTTCAAACTTAAAACACAAATAACTCAAGATTCAATCGTGAGTTTTCGAAACTGATTGAAGATTTGGTATCCCCAAACCGTAGGCTTCAAGAATCATCCATCAAATTTCTAAATTGAGTTATGTGGGGTTTATCCTAAAACTACATGGGTTTGTTGAAAACACCCAATTATGATTTTTAAAAAAATCATCAAGCATGAATTTGTTAAAGTGGTTTTGAGATCCATGATTTTATTATGCTTTATGCATGTTTAATGATATTGTTGTTTTGGCCTTTAGGAATTTCCCCATTAAATTGATTGAAACCTATATGAATATGTACGATGTTGAAGATTTGATAGAGAGCATTATTATTGAAATCCCTCTCTTTGATGATTTAGAGATGATAAATTTGTTGGGAATGATTTAAGATGCTTGTTTAATATTTTGAAGGATATCTTTTCAATGTATAAGTATTTAACATGATTTTGATGATGATGAGAGGGATTTTCTTGGTATGATTTCATTCTTTACTTAAAAAGAAAGAATTGCATGTGATTGACATTTTTGACATGACCACCCTGTGTATTTGAATGTTGAAAAAGAGAAGTTCTCACATATGTTTACATGAGCTTTAAGAAAAAGTTTCTTGAAATGACTTATTGTATGTCATAACAGAGTTAGAGTTTTCAGAGTATGTTTGCAGAGAATGCATGTTTTAAAGAGTTAAGAATGTGCATAAAGAGAGTTAGGTGGTTGCCTGAAGAGGGCTAGAGTTCAAGTAACTCTTAGCCTAAAACCGTGATTTGTCGATTCAGGTATATTATTTTTACGCTGGCGACGGCCTTGTGGCGTAGCAGAGTCAGATACTCCAACCCTTGCAGCACACTTGGGTTGGAGGCTTCCCCGCCGAGTAAATGAAGGATTCCATATAGCCCGTAGAATTTTAGAGTTGTAGGGTATACCACCTAGTGCAGAAGTAAAATAAAGAGTGTCACAGTGTTCAGATGATTTTACAAAGCCTTTCGAAAATGCCCATGAGATTTCTTACTCTATGATATGTTTATGAGCTATTTTAAATTGCTCTCATATATGTTGAATATAAATTATTATTTTGGATCTGCTCTGCCTACCAGTACATCTGTATTGACCCCCTACCTCCCAGGTTCGGAGGCTCAGTCCAAGGGTCCGGCAGTAGAGTATTCCAAAGAGAAGTGATCCGTGCAGTGGTAAGCCTTCTTTGTTCCAGAAGGCTTGTTATTTCAGATTATGTTATTCCGTTGTTTGGGTCTACTGGGGGCCTTGTCCAAATTTTCAGAATAGTTTTGAGATGTAGTAGAAATTTCGCCGACAGAGTCAGATCTTATTCAGATGTTTTGAATTGTAACTTTCATTCTCATGTCTTGAAACTCAAAGTTAATGACCATGTTTCCGTATCCGATTGTATTTCCGCATCTTCTCTTATTATATGAATGTTGTGCATGACTACCAGATAGAGTAGGACATTCGGGGCTTCATGGTTTGGTATGTCTATCACGACCAAGACTTAGTTCGGGTCGTTACAATATAATAAGTCAAGTAGCCACCTTGGTACAAGCATGGTCCTGTGTGACATATTCCTGAAGTTATTTTCTTGTAACATGTGTGAGAACCAATTCTGTAGTGGGTATTGGTCCCTTTGAACCTAATCAAATGAATGTACGAAATATTTAGCTTGTAATTATATTATTAATTTAGACAATATAGTAAACTATTTGATAAAGTAGTTAATAATTTATATGCATTAATGCTAAAATCAAAGGATGAAATAAATAACCTTAACAATTTGATGGTTTGGATCCCATAAGGGAACCATAGAGACGTTGATTTTGGTATTTTTGTTGTTGTACAGGAGGATCTGTGGAAATAGTATCACTTGATTGACTCGGTTGCATCAAAGTTGAGTGAACATTTCTTTCAGCATTTTTTGGGCTCTGAAATAATTTTAGACATTTCTATATTATTAATTTAGACAAAATAGCAAACTGATTGATAAAGTAATAATCTATATGCATTAATGGTAAAATAAAAGTATGAAATAAATTACCATAACAATTTGTCTTTCTGGAGCCCGCAAGGAGCCATAGAGACGTTGATTTTGGTATTGTTCTTATACAGGAGGATCAGCGGAAACAGTATCACTTGATGACTCAGTTGCATCAAAAGTTGACTCAGTTGCATCAAAAGTTGAGTGAACATATCTTTTAGTATATTTTTTTCGGGCTCTGAGATAAAGTTTCCTCACTTGACGACATTCTTTCATGGATTTCCTTCGAATAAATTGAGAGTCACGAAACAGAGAAAAAGAAATACTTAGTCTCATCTCAATTATCATGTAAACAAGATTGGAATGCCAAACATGTATAATTTTTATTTCTTGCACATCAATGATCAATGGAGGATCTTTAATTTTTTTTTTTGTTTTAAAAACAAATTATTGTCATTGTGGTAACGTACAAGTTTGTTGCACTTCATTATAGTTCTTAAGGATATACAAAAATTATTTTTCTTTTACAATCAAAATAAAATAAAAAGGAAAAAAATTGCTAGAGTATATGTGAGAAATGAAAGGACAAAGGGAGAAAAATACCTTTTAGCCTTGGGATATGATTAAGAAATGGGGAGTAAATACGTCTCTATTTATAGGTCTTGAAACCTTTAAATGTGAAAAATGGTCAACAAAATTGCACCCTTATTTATTTATTTTTTTACTGATTATATAATGGCAATGGGAAATGAATTAGGAGAAAAAAAATTAATTCAAAAGATTGAGATATTTTTTTTTGTCAACTTCTTAAATAGTTCCAGATTACGCATAGAAGTAAAGAAAAATAAGTTAAATGAAGAATTATATTGTTAGTATAAAAACGACTTTATCACTATCGGAAAAATTAGAACTATATTTTAAATCAGGTAAAGTAATTGTAGAAGTCAACTCAAAGTTATATTATTAATCAAGTAGAACATATACTACAGATTGAGGTTAGCGAAGTTTGTTTGAAAATCCTACACAACGTAAGACGCGGTTGATTCTCCCTTGAACACGGTGATTTTCCTCAGTAAATTATGTGTTACTGTTCTAGATATTGTTATAGGAACTAGGTTCCTAGTTCGAGTAGTTGGTACAGATTTCTTTCACACGAATTTAATATAGGTTCAAGTTTGATCCCATGCGGGATTTTGAAATATAGGTTCTTTATACTAAAATGCTAGAGTTAAACCCCATGTAAAAAGAGACACACACCCATCCCCTTCCCCACTCCCACCCTCCCCCCGCGCCAAACTCTTACACGCACTCGATGTATACATCAAATTAATATTCTTTATCATGATTTAGTAATTAAATTAAGTAAAATAGATATTACTTAATCATGATTAATTAACATGAACTCTAAATTCAAATGTGTGGCATGTATATATGGATTTGATGTATACACCAGGTGCATGTATGTTTTTACCATCCACCCCCACCCCCAAGAAAAAGGGAAAAAAATTGTTCAAAACTCAAGAATTGGTAAGATAATTATACAAAATAATAAAGAGCACATTCAGGCTCAGAAATATTAAATCACTTCTTCTTTACTAGAACAGGAAATATCTGATGTTCTCTTAATGAATGATACAATCCAAATGGCCTCCGAATTGCAAGAGAGGATACTTACGGGTCAAGTGGTACTTGATAACTTCTTGAGAGCTATCAAAAGGCGTTTATTGGATGATTATTATGACCAAGGAGACTCAAGGGACATTAGAGAGGCCGATGGAAGACCAAACAGGGTTAGAAAGCCTTGAAAGAGGAGATGTACCCCATCCTCTTTGGAGATGCGCACAACCCGCTCTAGATCCGCTTGAGCAGATCAAAACAGCCCACTACACCTTGGAATGTGCCCCATGTGCTCCCCATATGCTCAAGCAAGTTCCTAATGGGCCTTTATGTGTTTGTCTTTCCTAAATGGTTCACTTTTTGGCCCATATGATGTAATAACCTATCCTAGCCTATAAATAGGACTTCTTTTTTCATTTTAGTAAGTAGTTTATGTTGAATTACAAATTTGAACACTTGCGAGAGTGTGAGACAAACGCGGATTCTCTTGTGTTGATCTTTTATTTAGAAACGTGGTTTTCTTGGGAATCGATTCCCTTGAGGTCTACGTAAGATTTGGGTGCTTTATTCAATCTAATTGATTGAGGGTTTAGGATTTGATACACACTTTATTTTCTTTCAATTCCTTTCATTGTGTCTATCTTATTGCTACTATCTATCTTTAGCTTTCGTATTCGTATCGTAGTTTAGTTTTCGATTTCGTACTTTGTTCGTGTATCATTTGGTATTAAGAGCTGAGCTTAGAATCGTTCCCACTATTTTAGTCTTGGGTTAGCTATTTGATTCAAAAATAAGGAAGAAAAGTGTGGAAAAAGTGTTTGTACAAAATCATAAAAGAAGATTCCACAAGGGAGTACAAAGAGGGGACCATTTGGAGGGTAATTTTGGCCAAACACAAAGGGAGAGACGGCCAATCTGCCTTACATCTACTCCCAAGGAGCACCTAGTCTGCCCTTGACCTGTGGCCTCACCTCAAGGTAGTAGACAAGACCCCATACTGCATCCAAGGTGCCTTGTACCTACGTCCCAACTGCTGGAGAAGGCTTCCCAATGCAGATAAGCCATACCCAACGCAAATCACCTCCTTTTGACGTGAATCAACTTCCACAACACCAATCCAAGTTTATCAACACTTTCCAACATCAATTAGAGTCTTAAAACACATCTCAACATCTTTAAAACTCCATTTCTCAAGGTTCGATTCTTAGTTTCCATTTCTTGATTCTTAAATCTCTTCTTTGATTCTTAACTACTCATCAACTAGTAACTTATCTACTAAGTTGATTGATAGTTCTTGAGTTCTTTTATTTCATCGTCCTACTTTTCTTTCAAGATTTGATCTTTTTAATTCTTGGCTCAAGTCTGTAAATATTTTCTTTGTGTCGTTTCAAACAAGGATTTATTCCGACCTCAAGCCATAATTGATACCAAGCTTTCTCATTGGAGTATAAATGATCTATCAACGCTTACGACGCCAATTGATAGATGAACTAAAGGTGGAAACTTTGATAGCTTGTGAGGTTGATCTCTTAACCTTTAACGTGTTAGTTATTTTTGTTTTGTTTTAGTATTCCTTTTATATAGGTACTATGGCATTGGGAGAAGGTAGCCCAAGAGCTTCGGGAGAGATAAACAAGGAAAGTTTAATGGCGGTCATAATGAGTATGAAACAAGATGTAAATCAAAGAATGAAAATCATGGAAAGTTCGCTCTCAAGAAGGATGGACACCTTGGAAGTCCTTCTAAACTCGACCATATCCACTCCTCAAAACTATCATGCTTCCTCAACATCTCCACTACTATAAATTCGGAATTACTTCACCAAATTTTCAATCCACCTAGGCAAGTATATGAACCCATCATCCAATCTACTACTTACCCAACTAACCAAAATCCTGTTTGTCTCCTACAACCCCAATTCAATCAAGCCCATCAAGAAGCTCCACAAAACCCAAACAAACCATCTCAAATCCCGAAAAACCCAAATCAACCAATCCAAAGTGAGGATAAGGGAGGTGAGGAACCTTATGGAAGAAGTGAAGAGTTCGATGAAGTGGCTCTCTTTGCGGAATTTAAACTAAATAGAAGAGAATATCACGGGAGAGGACATAGAGGAACAGGATGAAGATTTGGTCCTGTTCCACATGGAAGAGAAAACTTGGGAAACCATCCCCAAGTACAAGAAGATCATCAATGGGATCAAGGAGGTAATATGAGGTGATACACGATTCTTAACTCAATCAAGATCACTCTTGCTACCTTTAAAGGAACTAGTGGTCCATATATATACCTTGATTGGGAGATACAATGCAATAGGCTCTTACAACTCAATGAGTTAACCGAACCCAATAAAGTCGCCCACGCAATTGCTTAACTTGAAGTGTATGCTTAAACTTGGTGGGAGACAAAAAAGAGTGCAAAGAGAAAGAAATGGTAATACCGACCTTTTAGATTGGGATGAATTAAAGGCACTTATGAGAGAGGTATGTTACGAAAAGGTTCAATCAAATGCAATTAACAAGGCTCTACAACTTGAGACAAGGAGGCCGGTAGAGGTGTGGAAGACTATTATGAAGAGTTTCAAAACTTGATCCTTCATCTTGAGATTATTGAACACCTAAATCATTGTATGGATCGGTTCAAAGGTAGTTTAGATTATGAATTTTCTTCTCAACTAGTTGTCCATAAATTTGACCGAATAGAAGATCTTTTTGAAGCAGCCATTGAGGTTGAAAGGAACAACAATGCCAAGAAGTCCTTCAATAAAGGTTATTATTCTTACACTTTCTTGGGATGGAACAAGAACAAAGATTTCAACAAGCCCGTTGATAAGGCAATCCAAAGGTATCCACCAAGGAATGAAGGTAATCCATCTTCTAATCCCAATTCTAAAACTATTACTTGCTTTAAATGTCAAGGTTGGGGTCATAAGGCTAGTGAACGCCCTAACCGAAGGAACATAGTATTGGTGGAGGGTAATACTTACTTTGTTGGAGATATGGTGACAAAAAATAATGGTGGTGGGAAAAGACCTCAAGAGGATAATGACCTTAGAAGTGAAGGGGAATTAGCAGAAGTTGAAAGGGACTTTAATATACCTTGTGAATTGATCATAAAAGTTCCCAATGAAGATGTTTGACCTGAAGAAGAAGAGGTCTTGAATCTTATCCTCGTGATGAAGATGGCTATGAATGGTGAAGATGAGGAGCTTTTGGATCATGAAGGAGAGCTTAGTGACAAACCCAAGCCCTTGTTATTCACTACATTTGGTACAAGCATTGTTCCAACTTCCAAGTTGATGCATAAGAGAATAAGTCCACATGGTGCAAGTTTAGAAGGTAAGAGAGAAAGCTCAAGTCTTTGCTCCAAAGGTATGTACCTATTCCCTCTTATTTCTAGCTTCTTTGGGATCATAATGACATTTACCCTAGAGTAGACGATATTACAAAGATATTTGACTTAAAATCCTACATAGATGGTGTTGATGTCTCTCAAAATGACTTGAATATGCATAAAATATGTGGCTATTTCTTGGAAGGTTGTTCGATTGAAAGGAAAGTGAGGTGCTTAAGTTGTTTATTCTTACCATCATATGATCTTGTTCTTGCTAGAACCTTAAGTAATCGTAACTCTTGACATTCTATTTTCTTCGTTTGTGAGCATAACCTTGTTGGTGCTAAGTATGTCTTGTGTGTAAACATGGTTTCTTGTGAATAGAAGGGTAATCTAAACCCTAATGATCCCTTAATTTTACCCTTAGCGGTTCCAACATTTGATGATTTATTTGGTAACATTGTTAATGGAACCAAATTAGGAGAATTTTTTGATTCATATCGCCAACTTAGGAGGATTTGTTGATGCTTATCGTAGCCAACTCCTTTGCACTTTAAATGTTGACTTCTCTTCTATTGTCTTGAAGGATGTTTGGTTATATGTGAAATGTGTGTCTCCTTGGCATGGATTTTTTGATTTTAAACCATGTTCTAACCCTCATACCTCGAGGAAATATTGGTTCTGTTTTCTTCTCATGTTTAAAGGGTGTAGATTTGAGGATGAATCTTCTTCAAGAAGGAGATGATGATACAATCCAAATGTCCTCCATATTGCTAGAGAGGATGCTTACGGGTCAAGTTACACTTGATGACTTCTTGAGAGATATGAAAAGGTATTCATTGGATGATTATGATGACAAAGGAGACTCAAGGGACGTTGGAGAGGCCAATGGAAGACCAAACGGGGCTAGAAAGGCCCGTAAGAGGAGATGTGCTCCATCCTCTTTAGAGGTGCGCCCAACCCGCTCTAGATATGCTAGTGTATAAAACAGCCCACTACACCTTGGAATATTCCCCATGTGCTCCCCATATGCTCAAGCAAGTGCCTAATGGGCTTTTATGTGTTTGTTTTTCCTAAATGGGTCACTTTTGAGCCCATATGATGTAATAATCTAGCCTAGACTATAAATAGGAATTCTTTTCATTTTAGTAAGTAGTTTATGTTGAATTATGAATTTGAACACTTGTGAGAGTGTGAGACAATAGTGGATTCGCTTGTGTTGATCTTTTGTTTAGAAACGTAGGTTGCTTGGGAATCGATTCCCTTGAGGTCTACGCAAGATTTAGGTGCTTTGTTAGGTTTAATTGATTGAGGATTTAGGATTTGATACACCCTTTATTTGCTTTCAATGCCTTGCATTGTGTCTATCTTCTTGATTCTCTATCTATCTTTAGCTTTGGTATTTGTATCGTAGTTTAGTTTTCGATTCCTTACTTTGTTCGTGTATCAATGAATATTTTCCAAATTAATTATATAGCACAAAAATACAATATTAAATAGCTCAAATTCACAACATTAACTAGTAGTGGCTTCAGCCACAAGAAGATCAAGGTCCTGGTCTCGGATCTCATGAAGGGTAGTCCAGCCGGGTCTTTAGGGCTAACTAATTTCTGTCCAACTCGGTCGTATACCTGTCATTGTTACAGATTATCGGCAGCACGTTAAGCTTGTGCATTGGATTCATGACTCTCTGTATATCCGACGACCCAACACCAAATCCACCATTACTAGCTCCAATTGCCACTATCGCAATCAATACCTCCCACAATCTGAACAATCTATGAGCCGTGAATATCGCATTCGCAAGGGTCATAGATTCTACAAATTGCAGTAGGTACTGATTGCAACACCGATTTTTGGAGCTAGTAGTGGTAATTCTTGTGTTGGATGGGATTATATATAACGAGGGTAATGGATCCATGCAAATAAATTTGTTTCATATTCAACTGAGTATCAGACTATCTCCTAGTCAATGGATGTGAATTACACAAACAAAATGAAGAAATAAAAAAAGGAAGTAATTTTCTTTGGGTGTTGAGATAAGTCGAAAAAATAAGGAGCAAATTTGTCTATATTTGTAGGAGAAATTGGTCAACAATGTGGCAATTCCTATTTATTTCTTACAAATTATTTTATGGTAGTGGGAAAAGAACAAGGAGAAAAAATATCAATTAAAAGATTGAGGATTTTTCCTTTTTAGCAATTTTTTGAATAGTTCCAGCATAGTACCTATACATATAAAGAAAAATAAGGTAAATGAAATAAATTTAATATTAATTAAAAAATTAATTTATTAATTTGAAAAAAATTATAAATATATTACCAAATCAAGTAAAATAGTTAAAGAAGAAAATTCAATGTAATATTTAAAATTGAATCCCATGGATTATAGAATAACAATATTTGGAGTGTCACAATTATTTTATTTTAGAATGGTAACTCATTTAAAATATATACCCTTTTAAACATTATGTCACAACTTAGAAGACTAAATAGTAGCACTATCACTAAACTAATATTGACCTTCCATAAACTCATTTAATTATGGACGTATAATTATTTAATCTCCAACTTCAAAACATTGACCTTAAGGATTTTAACATCTATTTAGGTAAGTTGTTATAAATACCTTAAAGATCATATTGCTCAATTAATTTTTTTTACTTCTAAATTTGGTTAGATTATCTCAATCACCTTTCAATTATTTAATTATGGGGTCCTATGAGGCATCTATAAACATAAATCAAACACTCTTATTCTTATATCCAGAGATAAATATACACGCATATATTCTACTCCTTTTTTGTGTGTACCAAAATATGACTAGGAAAGGGGTATGCCAGGCAATAAGAAATCTCAATAAGGGAAAAAAAATCGAGATAAAAGATTAGTATCACAATGTAATACCCTTAGACTGCTTGAAGACCTGCAAAATTTATCCCCTTGATGACAACTCGAAGAACTTGAATCGTCATGTATAAGTTCATTCAAATTAAATGGATGTGCTTCCTCTTATTGATATTGATTTACGTGTCCATAGTCATCCTCAAAATGGTCATTTTGACTATTTTATGAGTTTTTTGAAAACTAAATTACCTTAATTAATTATACTTTACGGACGAAAACAAACTCTGCAGGCTTATTTCTCTCAAAATTAATGGGTTTGCAAAAGTATCCATATGAGCATACAGTTCTTGTAAAATTACAAAGAATGGAAGATTGGGAAAATTCTCATTGCTTGCTTTTAAGTTAACGATCTTATAATCATGCCGTACTAAAATTGATAGAAAAAGTAAATCTAGAGTTTAATCACATATATAGTTCGATGACAGGAGCTATCAGAATTCTGGTTTAATGCCATACTAAACTGCTAGAGTTAAACCCCGTTGTTCTTCATATAGCAAGAAAAAAACAACGAAAAAAATTTGTTAAAAACACATGTGTTTGTAAGATAATTATAAGCGACAAAGTTTACAAGAGAAGCATTATGGAATATTTTCTTAAAAATACTCTTATTAGTTATACTTTGCAAATCTAAATTTGACTAGTAATGAATTGAAACGTCAGTTCTTCTAATATTAGTTCATTAAAAAATAATCTTATAAGCTTTGGCCACTTGTAATCATTAAAAAAGGTTCTGAGAGTTCAACATTAAATCAAAATGCAAGCACAAATATAAAGAGAAGTCTCTATTTCATAACAAAGGGACCAAAATACTTGCAACAAAAAAATGAAGAAAAAAAAAAGATGGGTTTCACGCACAAGAAAGCCTCAGAAATGAACTAGTAAATGATAAGAGGGGCTCGAAGGCCCAAAAGTCCTTGAAAACATAACAACTAGGCATCAGGATAGAGGGGGTGCATCTGAGGTATCTTCACTCTCATCGTCTGAAAGATCCAGAGGGTCATCACTCTCAAAGTCATTTTCGGATAGAGCCTGCTGCAGGGCTTCTCTTGCAGCATTAGTAGCAGCTTCAGCTTCGGTGACGGCCATGGGAAGATCAAGGTCTCCGTCTTGGATCTCAAGAAGGGTGTCCACCCAGGTTTGTAGGGACACCCAACAACTGTCCAATTCAGCCACATTCCTATCATTTCTACGTCTCACCCGCAATGCATTCAGCCTGGCCTGAAGTCGCGCTCTGTCCATCTCATTTTTAGCACATAACTCAGCCATATCAGCCTCTAGGTTGGCCACCCTTTTCTACAAGGCATGGTTCCTAGAGTAAAAGTAAGCACGTACGTTCTCCATTGAATAGAGCTTACCATGTAGCTCAATTTGCCAGGCTTGCAGCTTCTCATTCTCAACCTGGAGCCCAGCATTTATTGATCAGAGCTCACTTACCCCATCCTGGAGCACACCAACTATGGATTTTAGATGCTCCACATCACCATAGCGGTCCAGAAGCTTATGCGTATGATCGCTTGCTTTTCTCGGGTGGCGATCGTAAATTGGTGGGTATATAAGTTAAATGCACAAAAAAGGAATAAAATTTAGTAAAATTATCACGAAAATGTATTTAGATGATTAGTAGTGCCCATCTTACTTGTTGTATAGAGGTGACCAGCTGAGTGAATAAACTTTTCGGGTCCTGTTCCTCTAACCTCGCCTTTTCCTCAGGCCCAAGAAAGGCCTCAGATAGTTTTGTTGCCATCGAGAAATCATTCAGAAGATCCACCCTTGGATGAATGTCTACCACAACCCGGCGACAAGGTGGATTCATATCACTACCAGGCATATTGGCATGGTCCATCATCTCCTGGTCACTTGATGACACTCCAAATGTCTCAAGACCATCGGTTGGAACCCATGCACGAAAGGGTGAAGGCTTAAGAACGGTCATTGATTCAATTGTACCCTTTTGATGTCGGAGCAAACGGGAACTGATCAGTTCGACGTCAGGTTTGGTAAGATTCGGAACCCTTCTCCTTTTTGTGGAGTTGGGTGTTGCATAATGTGAAAGCTCACGCTCAAAGTTGGCCCAACATGTAGTAGGCATCCTCGGAACGGGCTTTTCTATGGAAAAACCTGGAAGAATCTTAAAATTTAAGAAAAGGCATCGAAAATATAAAACAAAACAATAAAGAAATGTCCTTTAAGACGCTTACCGTGTTTTTGTCCCTGGACTGGAGTGTTCTTGTAGACATTTCCTCCAAAGGTTCGTTCATAGGGGCGTTTCCACTTCGACGTTCCAGCAATGCAATTTCCTTTTCACCCCTCTCTTCTTCAAAAGGAGGCATCGGTGGGGGGCTGTCCGACAAGGATGTGGAAGAGGAATGTTAGGAAGAAGACATATATAGACATAGATTAGTAAAATATTTGATTGTTAAATTGTTGTAGTAAAATATCCACCTTGTTATTTTCTTGTAAAATATTGTTGTGAGGTAAAACTTTGAACCTGATGAATGAATATAATAATTATTAGCTTGTAATTACATTTATTAGTTTAGAAAAAATAGTAATGTATTTGAAAAGTAATAATTTATATGCATTAATGGTAAAATAAAAGGATGAATAAATTATTAAAAGAGTTGTGCTACAAAATTTGAATTATATATAATCTATAAAATAAGAAAAATGGACACAATTTCATAGACACCTTAAGACTCGCTATAGAACTTGTTAAGAATATCCAGGTGTTAAAAATAAGAGAAGAAAAGTTATGCTTGAATCATAAACTTTGAAAAATAGTTAAAATTAAAGAATACAAGCCTGTGTAACCTAAGGAATTATAAATTTTAATTTTAATTCCTAAACAACTCAAAAACCTGCCAAGGTAAGTGTTCCAAAGTCTTCGAGTTATCCCAACTTGAAGACAACAATCTTAATTCAATTTATAATACACTAAAACTAAGATTACATCAACATTATGACTCAAACAACCCCTAATATATGAATGCTAAAACTCTTAACACAATACTATATTAAGACAAGGTTCTTGAATGTGTTCCTTCAGAATTCAAGTAACACTTTGTAAAGTCAATCTGCCAATTGTTTTTCTTGCTATGTGAGTGCGTGAGCCACTTGAGTCACTCATAGTCTATTTAAATACAAATCTTCAAAGAATTGTTCTTCAAACCAAACTCCTCAGCAGCACGAACTGTCATTATAAAGAGTTCTACTTCTAGTGAAAGTCCTCCTTCAATTCAAACTCTTCTCTCTTTAATGTTGTAGCCAAATTTCAACACTTCAAATCTGAACATTTTTATATCCTTTGAGCTTATCAGAAGTTATCATATCTGTTCCCCATGAAGATCTCCAAGTAAATTCGAAGGAAGTTTAGAGGTGAAAAATCCTAATTAACAAAAGAAAATTTACTTGAAGAAATTTATGAAACTGTTTGGTAAGAAAATTCCTACGAAATACCCCAAAAAAATACACAAGAATAAATTGTTGCAAGTAAATTTTTATGAATATTTAGCATAGACACCCCATGGAAATTTTCAAATAATGATTCCCAGGTAAATCACTACATACATTTCACAATTAGACAAAAATCTATTCGAAACCTCCAATAATCTCTAAAATCATCATTTGACACAAGTCTAGTGTAAACCATTATTACTGATAAAAATCATAATTCATAACATCCACATCAATAATATATGAATCTTAATGATCCAAAAAAAAATATTTCAAACTTTAATCCTCAATAATACAACCAACCATCAGGGTAAGAATCACTTTCATTCAAGTTGCCAGAGCCATCATCACTTTCATCCATAGGGTTGGTTGTCTTCTTGAGATGATCGTTCGTTTGAAGATGATTTCTTGTATACATGTTTCTTTAACAAGTCAAATTCCTTCCTCATCCTGTTATTTTGTATCACTCATTCTGCAAAGTTGCATACAAATCAACATTTGTAGCATTTACTTGGGACTTAATCATCTCATCAAGTTATTCCGGCAAAGTAGATGTTGATTTCTTAGATGCCTTTACACTTCAACCTAGGTATCCACGACCTTTGACACTTCCTTTTCTCTTTCCACCAATATATTATACCCAGATATCGATTTCACTTAATTGAGAGGGCCGACTAACTGGATTAGTTTCTCCTTCCACAACTTATGCACTTTGAGCAGCTAATATTTCTTGTTTCTTTCTTTCAAGCTCATTCTGCATAACAATAAGTTATTTCAGACCAGATATAGTGCCAACAAAAAATGTATTATTAACATAAATTATATTGGATTCTAGTATCAAATATAATCACACCAAGCAGCAAAAACAAACAACATGTATTAGCATAAAAAGTATCTGAAACTCAAAGTTGGTTCCAAATTATTGTGGCTATGGAAGCAACAATGCCACATTGAAATGAGAAGAATAATTCAGGTATTTTCTGAGCTGTATATTTTATTGAAAAGTCCTTGAATTATCTAAGCAGTACTTTTATTTGAGTTCTGATATATCTATATTGATGAAATAGTGCAGTCAGATTTCATAGAGTACGTGCCCTACTGACCAGTGACTTTAACGTAAGAGTTGCATATGGATGGAACGGGTTGCCTGACATGTTCCAAGGAAGCAGTAAAACAGGAAGCAAAGAACACAATTTTTTAGGTGAAAAACACCCGGCTAAAAAAGGTGTAAAGAAACCACGACCTGTACCTCTACGAGATTTAACCCCAACTTCACTAAATAACTCTGAGCCTCAACAACGACTGATTACAAAACTCTTGTAACCAACAACTAGGAATTATAAACTCTAATTCCTATACCTCAATAACTAGGAATCATAAACTCTAATTCCAATAACTCAACAACTAGGAATCATAAACTCTAAAACTTAACAATCATCCTTGACTATTGAACTGTGACACCCCAAATTATTTAGCTAGAAATCGAACCGTCGTTCCTACGTGCGTAAGCTCTAATTCCATGGTTTATGCATAGATTCATGTTTCATGATCTTTCTCCTAGTATATGAAGTTATTATGAGATGAAAAATGTTCATAGAAATGGCCTAGAGCAAAGTTGAGCTAAGAACCTTTCATTCATCCAAAATTGGATAGTTGATTCTTCAAGGGTCTACTTTGAATGGGGATAACTATTTATGCACATATAATTTTTCATCTCAAGATCCACCAAATTATAGATAATTGAATTAGCTTTCCAACGATATCAATTTCGCCAAAATCCGATAACCGAGCGAAAAGTTATGGCTTTTTCCGTATGAGGCAGTAAGCCAATACGATCATGACGAGTCACGTCGAGATCGCGTTGACACGAAATCAGACGCAGATAAAAGGCTGTTTTATGTATTATTTCTGTTTCTAATGGGTCTAGGGGCACCGTGGTCATTTCCCCTCACCCAAAATCCGTCTAGAACATAGAATTACAACCCCAAGAAGCCAAAATTGCTTATTTTACAGTAATCCTCTCAAAATCCAAACCCTAATCCTTTTCCTCAAGATCAAGAATCAAGATATTAAATTCAAGATTTCAAGAAACGGATCAAGATCCAGGTTCCGCTCTTTCTCCTAAATAATCTAAGGTACGTGGGGTTTATCCTAAAACTACATGGGCTTGTTGAAACACTAGAATATGATTTAACGATTATCAAGCACAAAATTACAAAGGAGTTTTGGAAACCATGATTTAAATTATGCATCATGAATGTTGTAATGACATTGTTGTTTTGGCCTTTAGGTCTTTTCCCTTTAAAATTGATTTATACGTATATCTATATGTATGATAATTTAGATTGAAGATTGTTTGAGAGCACAAATTATGAAATCCCTCTCTTTTGATGAATTTAATGTTTATGATCTTATTGTGAATGGTTTGAAATGAATGATTTATGATTTGAAAATAGTTTTCTCAATATCATAGTATTTGGGCATGATTTAGAGATGATGAGAGAGAGTTTCTTGATATAATTATGTTCTTGTGTTAAAGAGACAGAATTACATGTGATTGAGAACTTTGATATGACCACCTTATGCATTTGAAATGTTGAAAAAGAGAGTTTCTTGCATGTGTTTATATGAGTTTTAAGAAAGAGTTCTTTGAATTGATTTATTGATATGGTGGTCCCAAACCTTATGTTTTGAAAATAGAGATTATAATATACTATTAATGTCGTTGAGACATGACTTGCAAGTCAATGTTATGACGATACCATATAAATGTATGCCATAATAGAGCTAGAGTTTTTCAGAGTTTGATTTCAGAGAATGAAATATTTTAAAGAGTTAAAAATGGGCTTAAAGAGGGTTAGGTGGTTACCCGAAGAAGGGTTGAGTTCAAGTAACTCTTAGCCTAAAATTATATTTTGCCGATACGGGTATATTATTATAGTATGCTAGCGACGGCCCTGTGGCGTAGTAGAGAAAGAGACTCCGGCCCTTGCAGCAAACTTGGGTTGGGAGCTTGGCTGCCGAGTTAATGGCAGATTCTATATAGCCCGTGGAATTTCAGAGTTGTAGGGTATACCACCTAGAACAGAAGTAATATAAAGAGTGTCACACAGTTCAGATGATTTTACAAAATCTTTTAAATATACCCATGTGATTCTTACCATATGATATATTTATGAACAGTTTTAAATTGCTTTTCAGACAGATGCGACGTTTGCGGTGGTGAGCCTTCTTTATTTCGGAAGGCATATCTCTTTTTAGACATTTTTTTTTACTTTGGTTTTAGTCCACTGGGGGCCTTGTCCCAGGTTTCAGATCGTTATTGATGTCATGTGTAGTAGAGATTTTGCAGACTGAGAAAGATGTTGTATCAATGTTGATAAACCTATTTCCTCATTGTTAAACAAATTTTAGAGTATGACCATGATTCAATTTACTTTTATTTCCGTAATTTTTTTTATATTATATGAATATTGTGCATGATTACCAGATTTAGAAGGGCGCTCGGGCCTCCTTGGTTCGGAATGCTCGTCACGGTCAGGGTCTCGGCTTGTGTCATGACAAACTTGGTATCAGAGCACGGTTCATGGTCCCAGTGTGTCTGCAAAATCATGTCTAGTAGAGTCTTGCTTATGGGTATGTGATGCACCACACATATAATCAGGAGGCTACAAGGCATTTAGGAGTTGATTCCTATTCCTTCATACTCTAGTTCGTGCTATAGAGTCATCCTTAAGAAAGTTATCCAAGTTCATTCCTCATTATAATTTCATGGGTCATGTCTCATTGTTGAGGCGATGCAAGTCTAAGATTCTAGCTCCCTCAGCATGTGGTTCTCTCTGATTGAGTTATCCAGAAAAGTTATGAGATAGCACAAGGACTTTAGAAGAGTCCAGTAGTGCTTCAAGGTGTATTGATTCTGAAGTATACTATTATCTTGATGAAATTATGTTTTCCCAGACTGAGGTACGAAGTGTATTCAGTCTCCTTTAATAAAAGATTTTTGTTGGGGGTGTCATGTTTAAGGATAATTATGTGTAGAAGAATATTGGAACTGTATTTCCACTAGAGTAGTAGCATATGTTAAAGTGTCATGACCTTTTGGAAGTGAGATGGTCTAGAAGTTGGTGACATGAAGTCACAAGGTTAGCAGTCAGAGCGAGGGTGACATTTGCATAAATAAATAGTTTTAGTTGTATAATCATGGACTAGGGAGTGGGTTTCCATTGTATAGTGATAAACTAATGCGGTATCAATATTTGTGGATTGTAGGGTAGTATGTGAAGGATGTGGCTAGCTATGATTATTATCTATTCGAATTAGGGAAGGAACCTAGAGTTGATAGTTATGGTGGTTATAGAGATCAGTTATAGGTTGTAAATGGAAAGGATAGATTAGTTAATAAGTTGTAAGTAGGGACTCATTAGTGTTTATTGATTTTTGAAGATCATTGTGATGTACGAATAGGTAAGTATGATGCAAGAAATTAGAATATCTTGATAAGATTAAAATGGGTTATATTACAAGATTAAGATCGACCAACCCAATCATGTGACTTTACCCCTTTGATGGTCCCTTTAGTAGTAGTAAACTGGCACTTCAAGTGTGAAGGTAAATAGAAGATTTTGAGTGGTAACAATAAGGTTATGGCGGGGTTGTGATTGTAGGTAGTAGCTAAGTAAAGTGAAGTATTTGGGTTGATTTCCCAATTTGATGGACTAGTGTAATATGTGGCATGCTTTATCGGTGGTATATAATTGAGGCTAGACAACAGGCTTAAACTCTAGATGTGGAGCGTAGTGGTGAGAATAGTAGCTCGAGGTTGATGATGCATATTTTGTGGGAATTAATTAGTAGGCTTGATGTGGTGTGTGGAATGGCATAGTTGGCAAATTGTGAAAAAAAGTGGATAAATGGTGGTATATATACTTGAGGACTAGCGTTAGAAATGATGATTTGTGGTTGAGTCATTAAGATGATAAGAGTGATATTCATATAAGAATAAGTTGATCCCAATATATCATGTTGTTAGATAAGGTTGTATGGTATAAGAGTCATGTGTACCCAACTTGTGTTTTGAACTTTGTAGCACTGAGAAGTTTGGGGAGTTGTTGTATAATGTTCATTAAAGTTGAGTTCAGGAAATGTAGGTAGGCAATATGCGCCTTTGGCATAGTTTTACAAATTTTGTTAAGTTGTAGGTTATGTGATTAGAGGTGTAATGATATTATTCTAAGGAATGGAAGATGGAGTGTAAAATATTTAGAAGTGTGGGTGTCTATACCCATGAAAATGTTAGTTGTAAGTTGATGACTTTGGGAGTTAGAAGATATTGCGATTACTGTTCCCAAAAGGGGGTATCCTTGAAATAATTTAGTGTCTTTGTATTAGAGATTAATGAGAGGAGTTGTGTTCATGTGTATTTTGATATCCCCTTTTATGATAGGGAATGTGGATGTGTGCGCTCATGAGAGTAGGATTTGTAGAGTGATGGCTATAGAGGCTAGCAGGAGTTAAGAGTAGCATATACAGAAAAGCATGGCCTTCAAAGAGTGGTTCTTCAGGGAGAGTTTCGAGTTTAAGTCTGTGGTGATGTCTCTTTTATGTTGAGGGTTGTGGCTATTGATTTTGATGTAGGGATATGTCCGCAAGTCTAGGGTTGTGACTTTGGTCTAAGGAGGAGATGGTGAATTAAGGTAGTTCCCGAATGTTCTCAGATGGAAAGTTGTGGGGAGAAACCATGATAAACCTATTTCTACTCAAGCATAATTCTCCTACTCCAATTTGGGAGAGTATCCTACTAATGTATTACATCATTCGTTCAAGTCATGCCTATGCCTACGGTTCGAGTACTCCATGGACTTGATTTATGATTTTACCTCCAAATTAGAAGTAATTATGTCTCTCAGTAATCCGGTCTTTCACATATTCAAGCCATATGTTATGTTGTTCGTGATCCATAAAAATCTATGTCTCAACATTCTTGGTTCTAAGAGAATATGTTTCTATATGTCACTAATTCATCGTATGTCGGATTTAGCCCAAGTGATAAGGTTTATGCAAACTCTTGGAAAAATCTCAGTTCCTTAAGCGAGGAAAAATAGCTTCATGCAGAAATCTTTGTCTTAGTTGTAATGTAACACCCTGTAGCATTCTCGACTCAATACCACTCTTGGTTGCATATGTGGAGAACTGTCAACCTAAAAAACTTTCTGGTTGTTAAAAGACTCAGTCGTATTTATGATCTTGTAACTCTCATCATTTTCAAATTGATCTTTCCGACCCCGAGAAGTAGATTTTTGAGTCAATTAATGTTCAGGAGTATAAAGGGGTTGTTCCGGGGAAGTTTCAGATTTTTCAGACCAAGTTTGAGATGCGTTTGAGTGAGCAAACTGGTGGATCAACGTGATATCGACGCACCACATCAGTAATCACATTGGCAAAACTTGTGTCTCGACGCGATCTCGACGCGTCGCGTCGCCAATCGCATCGGGTTCCCAGTTCATCTTACTGATTTTTTGAGTCTAGGAGGGTAATTAAGTCTCTTTTCCTCGTGTTGCCTTGATATGTGCACCGATGTTTCTTACTATGCTCTATCCTAAGAATTCATGTTGTATTGTGTCTTCCGAACGACTCTCTACTTATGATCTAGACACTTTATATATAGAGCGCTCATGGTTATTTTATCGTATCTTCATGTCCCTCCTTGAGTAGTGCAATAAGTATATGTTATAGTCTAATAGTGTTACTTTCATTCACGAAAGTTATGCTCGGGTCCCTTAATGACCCTCCGTATTATAGTATAATTGTGGTTGTGGAAGCGTGGTGATGTGTTAGGTAGAGGAGTAGATGTTCTTGAAGGTTAAAAAAAATTGATGTGATTCTTAAGCTGAGGCTATAGGTGGAAAGGGAAAAGAAGGAGATGAACTTTTGTTGTGTGAAATAACTAAGGAGGAGGAATATGGAGAAAACATTTGTTAGACTGATTGAAATTGTTGGTCTTAGTGGGGAAATCCATGTAGTGGGTATAGTAATGATTAGGCTTGAATTTTGTGATTGCTGGAAATACAAATCTATGTGCTACGTGGTTAGTACTCTCTAAATGAAATCTCGAGGGTGTTTGACAACAATATTCTTAATGGGATGTAAAGTACAGGGTCTTATAGTTTAAGGTATCACCTTGTTACTCCACGATAGGCATCAGCATAGCAGTACTAAGTGGTGGAACTCTTATTTTTGTGGCTAGATGTATGATTGGAGAATTGTAAGTTGGAAATGATGAAGTGTGTTATTTGTTGTTTGGGGCATGGATGAGTAGTGTTTCTAAGTGTAAGGTCTATTCCATTGTATCATGAGAGGTGGAGAATGATTCTAATCCTATCTTCCACGAATTATTATTTTATTATTAGTACCAATATAAATCAGGTCTATGATCATCAAATAAATCCCTTCCTTATATTGTGAAGATTATGGTGCATAGAGCTCATGTGCAAGATCATCCCTATGTAGTCTCATTATCTAATGTTTCATACTTTGACGATTCACTCGGGGTTATCAAGAAACCCGTTTGATTCCATTGTATGTGTTGTTGAGGAAATTTTTTTCAATGTGAGACTATATTCTTTATTATAAACTTTTTGAGCTTCGAAAGGCCCCCATCCATCATTCAGGGACGAATGATCCTAAGGGGAGATAATGTAACACCCCACATTTTTTAGCTAGAAATCGAACCGTCGTTCCTACATGTGTAAGCTCTAATTCCATGGTTTATTCATAGATTCATGTGTCATGATATTTCGCCTAGTATATGAAGTGTTTATGAGGTGAAAAATGTTCATAGAAATGGCCTAAAGCAAAGTTGAGCTAAGAACCTTTCATTCATCAAAAATTCGATAGTCGATTCTACAAGGGTCTACTTTGAATGTGGATAACTCTTGATACACAGAGAATTTTTCATCTCAAGACCCACCAAATTTTAGATAATTGAATTAGCTTTCCAATGATACTAATTTTTCAAAAATCCGATAACCAAGCAAAAAGTTATGGTTTTTTCATGTGAGGTAGTAAGCCGACGCGATCATGACGCATCGCAGCGAGATCGCATTGACACGAAACCAGACGCGGATATAAGGCTGTTTTATGCATTATTTCAGCTTCTAATGGGTCTAGGGGAACCATGGTCATTTTTTCCCACCCAAAATCCATCAATAACATAGAATTTCAGCCCAAAGAAGCCAAAATTTCTTATTTTACTCTAATCCTCTCAAAATCCAAACCGTAATCCTTTTCCTCAATATCAAGAATCAAGATCTTAAATTCAAGATTTCAATAAATGGATCAAGATCCGGGTTCCGGTCTTTCTCCTAAATAATCTAAGGTATGTGGGTTTAATCATAAAACTACATGGGTTTGTTGAAACACTTGAATATGATTTAAAGATTATCAAGCACCAAATTACAAAAGAGTTTTCGAAACCATGTTTTAAATTATGCATCATGAATGTTTTAATGACATTTTTGTTTTTTCCTTTAAGTATTTTCCCCTTAAAATTTATTTATACGTATATGTATATCTATGAAAATTTAGATTGAAGATTGTTTGAGAGCACAAATTATGAAATCCCTCTCTTGTGATGAATTTAAGTTTATGATCTTATTGTGAATGGTTTGAAATGCATGATTTATGTTTGAAAATAGTTTTCTCAATATCATAGTATTTGGGCATGATTTAGAGATGATGAGAGAAAGTTTCTTGATATAATTATGTTCTTGTGTTAAAGAGAAAGAATTGCATGTGATTGAGAACTTTGATATGACCACCTCGTTTATTTGAAATGTTAAAAAAGAGAGTTTCTTGCATGAGTTTACATGAGTTTTGAGAAAGAGGTCTTTGAATTGATTTATTGATATGGTGGTCCGAAACCTTATGTTTTGAAAATAGAGATTATACTATGCTATTAATGGCTCAGAGACGCGACTGGCAAGTCAATGGTATGACAATACCATATAAATGTATTTCATAACAGAGCTAGAGTTTTTCAGAGTTTGATTTCAGAGAATGAAATATGTTAAAGAGTTAAAAATGGGCTTAAAGAGGGTTAGGTGGTTACCCGAAGAAGGGTTGAGTTCAAGTAACTCTTAGCCTAAAATCATACTTTGCCGATACGGGTATATTATTATTGTACGCTGGCGACGGCCTTGTGGCGTAGTAGAGACAGAGACTACGGCCCTTGCGGCAAACTTGATTTGGGGGCTTGGCTGTCAAGTTATTGGTAGATTCCATATAGCCCATGGATTTTCAGAGTTGTAGGGTATACCACCTAGCGTAGAGGTAATATAAAGAGTGTCACAGAGTTCAGATGATTTTACAGAATCTTTTAAATATGCCCATGTTTTTCTTACCATATGATATATTTATGAACTATTTTAAATTTCTCTCATATATGTTGAATAAAAATTATTATTTTGGATTTTCTCTGCGTACCAGTACAACTGTATTGACCCCCTACCTTCCAGGGTCTGAGGCTCAGTCTAGAGGTCCTGCTAATCCGTAGAACTTTCAGACAAAAGTGAGGTTTGTGGTGGTGATCCTTCTTTATTCCGGAAGGCATATCTATTTTTAGACATATTTTTTTACCTTAGTTTTGGTCCACTGGGGCCTTGTCCCAGGTTTCAGACAGTTATTAACGTCATGTGTAGAAGAGATTTCACAGACTGAGAAAGATGTTGTTGAAATGTTGATAAACCTATTTCCACATTGTTGAACAGATTTCAATGTATGACCATGATTCCGTTTACTTTTATTTCAGAAAATTTTCTTAAATTATATGAATATTGTGCATGATTACCAGATTTAGAAGGGAACTCGAGCCTCCTTGGTTCGGGATGCTCATCACGGCTAGGGTCTCGGCTAGGGTCGTGACATAAACCCACTTCGAGTTATCCCAAACTTGAAGTTAACTCAGCTTAGTATTGTTTCTAAACAATCAATCTAGGAAAGAAATAAATTACAACTCAATAAGAACAATACATTTAAACTGACTCATGAACTGTAAAGTTTAATTGTGTGAAACAGGTTCGTCAATCTGCTCCTTTGAACTGGCAACACTTGAATCTTCAGTCAGAATTCTCTCAATTATGAACTTTGTCAATTTGCTCGTGTTTACCATTTATCTCTCTATAAGTGCGCAAATTATTCTGAATAATACATCTTCTATTTAAGCATAGCTCTCCAAAGAGTCATTCTTTATTTCAAACTCCTCCTTTAATAATAACTCTCATGGCATAGAATTCTATTTCAAGTGAGACTCCTTCAATTCCAACTCTTGTATCCTTAGTGTTGTAGTCAAACTCCAACTCTTTAAATCAACACATTACATTTCGTTGAGTTTATCTGAATTAGCCACCCATCTGGTCCTTCCTTTATTTTTGCACGCTTGTCTTTAATCATCAATGATTTTGCTACATATTTCAGTTACATGAGACAATGTGTCTGTGAACCAGCTAGAATGAGATGTTTCATATCAATTTGTCAGTTTGTCAATCATTAAAACTATATCGTACCCAACAAATTCTCCTTTTTTATCATGACAAACCTCTTGTCTTTGTGTATTCAAACATCTTCACCTGTAGGCACTAAAGTATAAAACACTAGAATGAACAAGTTAGTCAATGAGTTATAAACATTGCTCAATCCTCTTATCTTTCCCCTTTTGGCATCATCGAAAAACTATTTCAATGCTATTATAGACTAGCCAAAGAGATTTGTTATGCTATTCATGGCCACTTGGGCTATCACCAAAACAATCAGACAAAGACTTTAGCCAACATAGTAATGTATTAAAGAGAGCAAAAATATGAGTCAATTTTGAAAAGATAACCATTCCATTTAACATCTAGAGAATGTTCCACAGTAAACCTAATATAGTACTGAACAAAACAAAATAACTGAGCATTAATGAAAAAAATATGGTATAAAAGTGGGACATGGCTAAGGATATGAATAGTGAGAAACTGATGAGGAAGGTGGAACAGGTGTTATCAACTGTGTCAATTGATGAATGACTTCAATATTTTCATCCTTCTACCAATCAAAATCAAGGTCAAGCTTCATAGTCATGATGCTAGCCTTAAGGACC
The DNA here is from genome assembly GCA_030864215.1 of Capsicum pubescens. Lineage (NCBI taxonomy): Eukaryota > Viridiplantae > Streptophyta > Magnoliopsida > Solanales > Solanaceae > Capsicum > Capsicum pubescens. Next base: position 109,372,745 of record CM061548.1, on the reverse strand, counting down.
TCTTATTCTACTTCATGACTGTCTTGTGCAGTTTCTAGTTTAGATTTTTTTTTCTCAGCTAAATTATTTCTTTATTATCAATTATTTTAAATGATTGTTAGCCCTCTTTATTGAAACAGGTAGGTCAACATGATTCATCTTTTCAAGAACATCCATTGTTGTTTTTTAAGTTTAACTGAACTAGGACTGAGAAGTCCCCAAAAAAATAGCCAATTAGAAACTAAAAGGAAGAACATGTCCCTTTTCATTCTTCAGAAACATATGTTGCATGTGATTGATGATCAAGTTTGGAAAATTCATGATACAAAAACAAATATTTTGGTTGAGAGAGAAGAAGAAATTTCTGGTATAGAATTAACACATTTGTGCACAACCATTTGGAGAGAGTCAAAGAAAATTTGGTCAACCAATTCGTCAGCATCATAGGAAAAGGAGAGGATGAAGTGTGAGGAATGGAACAGGTGTGCTCAACTGTTTCAACTTAGATAGCCTATGCTTATGTCAGTGTAGAGCATACCTTATAAAAAGAACTTTGTGGTCACAATTGCTTGCTTGTACCTATTTTATGCATAATCTAATAAAAAATTAGGTTAGAAGAGTCAAAAATCTGAAATTGGGACACACAACTAAATGTGCAAGACTGAATCGAATAAAATTTTAGCTAATAAGATTAAAAATAAAAATGATTATTCTAGTCAATCATTAAGGAAAATTCATGCAATTTTAGTCATCCAAAAATCTAACCTATTTCCTTGAAAATGCTCTCTACTTAGTACCTTTGGTGCGTCTCCAGTCATTTAAGTAACCCACATAGTCAACATTTTTATAGCCCTCAAGAGTGAAATTACTTTCATTTGAATACCATAGTCTCAAGCCATTGATTCCCATGAGATATCTCAAGATTCTTGTGACAACACCAATTCTTATGAATTACCAACAAAATTATCATCAGCTTGTGTTGGTGTTATTGATGCATTTATTTCTTGATTTGTTGTCCCCCCTGTCAATATACCCTCAGTCTGTACAACAGTTGAACCAGGTGGTACAACATATTCCTGTGCATGCTCATCAGTTTCACTGTCATCCTCTTTTTTGAAAAAAATAAAAAGAATCTCCCTTGCTTTCCCCTTACACGAGCACCCCAAATTTGACCATCTTTAAAAAGTCTTTTGTTTTAGTTCTCTCAATCTTTTCGGATCTAGTAATAGTGCTCTTTTTACCATCTCCTAAAGAACCATTCCCCCTTTAAATGTGGTAAGTGAAAGGATCTTTATTTTCTTCTAGTCTTATGCCTTGAGCAAGCTCTATCTATGTACTAATTTTGCTTGCCTCCTTTCACTCTCACCTGCAAAACAAATTAGGGGTTAACTTTAGGAACCCAAACAAGCTTGGGTCCTTTCTTATGAGAAAAAGGATGTATGAAGTTCCTAGTAGCCCATCGAGGCAACATGTTATATGACCTGTTTCTCTGACCAGTTTTGACTTTCTTATTAGCTTGTGCTAACATAGAATCAAATTCTTTTGCTAGGCTTATGCTTCTTGATTTTCTTTTTGCTGCAACTGGAAATTCAGTGGTTGGATGTCCCAGGTTACTACAAATATAACACATATCTTTAATAGCATTAGAAATTTAATAAAATACCAACCCAACCTTTTCATTGTGAGTTCTTTGACCTAACTTATGAACAATTCTTAAAGAATGTGTCTATCTATTATCTCTTTCAAGATAAAGTTTCAATTCAGAAACTTCTTGACTCAGTTGACTAACTTTTTTCTTATTCATTAAAGTATTCATGTTTAATATTAGTCAATTCTAACTCAATTTTTTCTTGTTTCTCACTCTTGACATTTTTATTTTTCAAAAAGAGACAGTTTTAGAACTTCAGATTTGAGGGTCGGGTTTGATGAATCAAGTCTGCTAACCTGTTCCTTAAGAGTACAGTTTTCCTTTTCAACATTTTTCTTACAACATTCTAGATCAATAAAATCAAACTTGAGACTTACAGGATCGTTGATTAACTCATCCCTATCAGAAGTTAATTCTTGGAAATCATTAATTAAGAAACAAGTTTGTTTTTAGAAAATAAATGTTACTTCTCTTTGAGTTCAAGAATACTTACCTCAGAGTTTCCATCATCTTCTTCCATGTCTGAATCTCCAATGGCCATGGGAGCAGTTTCATCATCTAATCCTTCACTTTCAGAAGCCCTATTTAGATCTTCCATGTCCATCTCACAGGTCTTCAAATTACCAACTAACTCATCAAGGAACATTCTAGTGAGATCCTTAGCTTCTCTTATGGCTATAACTTTGACATTCCACTTAGACTTTGGTAGGACTCTCGAGACCTTCTCTACCTGTTCCTTAGTAGATAAAACCTTTCCTAGAGATGATAACTCATTTACCAACAAAGTTAACCTAGTTATCATTCTTGAAGTGACTCATTTTTCTCTATTCGAAAGCCTCATATTCAGTGATAAGTAATGCAATTTTGAATTTTCTCACTTGGCTTGTGTCTTCATGTGCATTCACCAATGCATCCCAGATTTTTTTAGCAGTGATGTAATTATACACTCTATTGTACTAGGTTGGACCAATACCACAAACAAAAATATTTTTGGCTTTTGCATTCTTTTGTACTGCAAGAAGATCTTCCGAGGAGAATTCACTCGTTACCTTTTTCACTTGTTCTCCATCCACTGTCTTCATGGGAATTTTTGGTCCATTAATAATTCTTTTCCATAATTCATAATATACATTTTGAATAAACGTTTCCATTCTAGCTTTCCGCCACATGAAGTGAGACCCATCAAAGAGTAGAGGTCTAATAGTGGATTGACCTACACTGTGACCAGTAGGTGATGCGAAATTTATTATATTGATCTTTGTCTTGGGTTCTAAACCTTTTTAACACAACCTGCTTTGATACCACTTGTTAGATTGTGTTCCTTACTGACCAGTGACTTTAACGTAAGAGTTGCCGATGGATGGAACGGGATGTCTGACGTTTTCCAAGAAAGAAGTAAAGTAGGAAGTAAAGAACATAATGGTTTTTATGTGAAAAACACCCGGCTCAAAAAGGTGTAAAAAAATACGACCTCTACCTCTACAGAATTTAACCCCAACTTCACTAAATAACTCTGAGCCTCAACAACGACTGATTACAAAAATCTTGTAACCAACAAGTAGGAATTATAAACTCTAATTCCTATACCTCAATAATTAGGAATCATAAACTCTAATTCCTATAACTCAACAACTAGGAATCATAAGCTCTAATTCTTATAACTCAACAATCACCCTTGACTGTGGAACCCACTTCGAGTTATCCCAAACTTGAAGTTAACTCAGCTCAGTATTGTTCCTAAACAATCACTCTAGAAAATCAATAAATTACAACTTAATATGAACAATACGTTTAAACTAACTCGTGAACTGTAAAGTTTAATCATGTGAAATAGGTTCGTCAATTTGTTTCTTTGTACTGGAAGCACTTGAATCTTCAGTTAGAATTCTCTCAATTATGAATTTTCTCATTTTGCTCATGTTTTACCATTTATCTCTCTGTAAGTGCGCAAGTTATTCTGAATAATACATTTTCTATTTAAGCACAACTCTCCAAAGAGTCATTCTTTATTTCAAACTCCTCCTTTAATCAGCATATGCTTATTTCCTTGAGTATATCTGAATTAGCCACCCATCTGGTCCTTCCTTGATATTTGCACGCTTGTCTTTAATCATCGATGATTTTGCTACAAGTTTCAGCTACATGAGAGTGTGTCTGTGAACCAGCTTGACTGACATGTTTCATATCACTTTATTAGTTTGTCAATCATCCAAACTACATCGTACCCAACAAATTCCCCCTTTTTGATGGTGAGAAACCTCTTGTCTTTGTGCATTCAAACATCATCACCTGTAGGCACTAAAGTATAAAACACAAGAATGAACAAATTAGTCGATGGGTTATAAATATTGCACAACCCTCTTATCTTCCCCCTTTTGAAATCATTGAAAAACCATTTCAATGCAATAATATACTAGCCAAAGTGATTTGCTATGATATTCATGGCCACTGGGCTATCACCAAAACAATCAGACAAAGACTTTAGTCAACATAGTAATGTATTAAAGAGAGCAAAAATATGAGTCAATTTACCAAAGATAACCATTCCATTTAACAGCTAAAGCATGTTCCACATTAAACCTAAGCTAGTACTGAATAAAGCAAAACAAGTGAGCATTAATAAAGTAATTTTTATTTATAGTACTGAACCAAGAAAAACAACCGAGCAAAACAACTAAGCAAAACAACTGAGCAAAACAACTGAACAAAAAAACTGAACAACCAAACCTAGTGTTCAATTATTTTTATTTAACTGTTTCCTATGTATGAAGTAAGTTGCCTACCGTGTTCCAATGAATTGTTAGTAAAAACGCAATATTTTTAGATGAAAAACACTCGACTCATGAAAGATGTAAAATCCACGGCTTGTACCCTACAAGATTTATCCCCAATTTTACTAAATCGCAATGAGCCTTTCAACAAAAGATTACAAGTCTGTGTAACCTAAGGAATTATAAATTTTAATTCCTAAACAACTTAAAAATCTCCCAAGTTAAGTGTTCCCAAGTCTTCTAGTTACCCCAACTTGAAGACAATAATCTTAATTCAATTTATAACACACTAAAACTATGATTATTTCAACATTACAACACAATAAACAACTCCTAATACATGAATGCTAAAACTCTTAACACAATACTATATTAGGACCAGGCTCTTCAATGTGTTCCTTCAGAATTCATGTAGCACTTTGTAAAGTCAATCTGCCAATTGCTTTTTTTTCTATGTAAGTGCGTGAGTTACTCATCTTATATTTAAGTACAACTCTTCAAAGAGTTGTTCTTCAAACCAAACTCCTCAGCGCACGAACTTTCATTATAAAGAGTTCTACTTCTAGTGAAATGGGGAGTAAATATGTCTATTTACTTACAGGTTTTGAAACCTTCACATGTGAAAAATGGTCAATAAAATATCTCCCTTATTTATTTATTTTACTAATTTTATCATGGCAATGGGAAAAGAATTAGGAGATTTATTTTACTAATTATATCATGGCAATGGGAAAAGAATTAGGAGAAAAAAATTTAGTTCAAACGATTGAGATAGTTTTTCTTTTTTGGTTAACTTCTTAAATAGTTCCAGATTACCCATAAAAGTAAAGAAAAATAAGTTAAATCAAGAATTATAATGTGAGTATAAAAAGGACTTTATCACTATAGGAAAACTTATAAATATATTTCAAATCAAATTTGGAATGCTATATGTAAGCACTATCTTGTGGGTTCTATTGTTCTTCTTCTTCACTTCATATTAGGCGTGTTCGTGATAATTAATGATTAACTAACACGGTTTCATTTTTGGTGGCTAAGATTATAGAGTTTTAATTTGAATTGCTCATTGAAGTTGGTGAAGTTTGTTTGAAAATACTATACTCCGTAGGACGAGGTTGTTACTCTCTTGAACACAGTGTGATTTTCCTCAATAGATTATGTGTTACTGTTGTCAATGTTCTACATATTGTTATAGCAACCAGGTTCCTAGTTTGAGTAGTTGGTACAGATTTATTTCACACGAATTTAATATAGGTTCAAGTTTGATCCCATACAGGATACTGAAATATAGGTTCTTTATACAAAAATGCTAGAGTTAAATCAAGAATTATAAGTAAACCAATTTCTGCCAACTCGACCGCATACCTGTCATTGTCACACCTCACCGGTAGCGCATTCATCCTGTGCACCGGATCCATAGCCCTGAGCATATCCGATCCAACACCAAATCCACCATTATTTTCTCTAATAGCCACTATTGCAACCAATACCTCCCACAATTTAAAAATCTATAAGCCATCGATATCGCATTCGCGAGGGTCATAGATTCTACAAATTGCAGTAGGTATTGGTTACAACACCGGCTATTGGTGCTAGTAATGATAATTCTGGTGTTGGATGGGATATGACGAGGGTCATGAATCCGCGCATATAAATTTATTTCATATATTCAACTGAGCATCGGAAGATCTCCTGATTGAATTATACAAACAAAATGAAGAAATAAAAAAAGGAAGTGATTTTGCTAGAGTATATATATGTTAGAAAGTGAGAAGAACACCTTTGGGTGTTGAGATAAGTTGAAAAAATGAGGAGCAAATATATCTCTATTTATAAGAGAAAATGGTCAACAATGTAGCAATCCATATTTAATTTCATGCTAATTATTTTATGGCAGTGGGAAAAGAATAAGGAGAAAAAAATATCAATTAAAAGATTAAGAATTTTTCTTTTTTAACAATTTTTTAAATAGTTCCAACATAATACCCATACATATAAAGGAAAATAAGCTAAGTAAAAAAATATAATATGAATTAAAAAATTAATTTATTAATTTGGGAAAAATTATAAATGTACTACCAAATCAAGTAAAATAGTTAAAGAAGACAATTCAATGTAATATTTCAAATTGAATCCATGGACTATAGAATAAGAAATATTTGGAGTGTCATGATTATTTTATTTTTGAATGGTAACACATTAAAGTATATACCCTATTAGACTTGATGTCACAACTAGGGTTGGGCATAAAATACCAGAGACCAAATTATCGAACCGAATCGAAGAATTTGGTATTCGATATTTGGTAATTCGGTATTTGGTATGATAATTGGGAGTAAAATTTTAAAATTACGGTATTTGGGTTCGGGATTGGTAAAAGATATTACTACCATTTGAAATTTGGTATTTACCGAATACCAAATTATTGTTAACTGACCATAGTCTATACTCCATAGGCCACGAGTCCAAATTATTATTCTACAAAAGGTCAAAAAAAGTCCACAACCTAAAAGTCTATAATACTATATTCATTTTAAAATATTAAAATGAAAATCCCTTTTAAAATTTTTATTGTTAGCAGCAGTGGACAACATGTTCAAATATGAAGTTATTGTTTCATATTACTCGCGTTTTCTTCATTCTGGTTCTATCTATCAAGACAACCTGAACTTGTCTAGTCTTGATGAAACTTGTAGGTATATCTAAGTTATGTCTAGTGAGAGAGTTGATGCAGAGATACTCATTTCCTGCCATATCTAAGTAACTAAATTATCAAAAAGGTTTGATGCTATGTTGTATGAATTTAAATATCTCATAAGTTATTCTTGATGAAGGGGTTAGTGAATTATTTTATTTAAACTCACTCACTAGTCACTACGAGGCAAATATTTGAGAAACAGATGTGGTTATTATCTTCCAGAATCATTTCTCCATTAAACAGTTATTAGTTTAAATCAGCAGATGATGAATGGGCTATAAAACATCACTGATGAAGTGTTAAAAAGTGTTGTTTCCATAAGGCATAGGGAAGAAACTTTATCTTGTGTTTTGATGCAGTTCTAAAGTAAACTATTGTCGTTGAACAAGAGTAGAGTCTACCAAATTTAACTTTAATCTGGTATTACCAAATACCGTACCGAATCAAAGTTTAATTTACCGATTACCGAATTACCAAACCGAAGTTTAATGGTATGGTATTTGATATGTACTTTCATTTACCGATTATCGAATTACCGAATCTGAATTATGATAATACCGAACCGAATACCGAACTCCCACTCCTAGTGACAACATAGAAGACTAAAATAGTAGCACTATCACTAAACTAATATTGACCCTCCGTAAACTCATTTAATTATGAACGTATAATTATTTAATTTCCAACTTCAAAACATTGACCTTTAGGATTTTAACATCTATTGACCTTTAGGATTTTAACATCTATTTACCTTTGTTATAAATACCTTAATGACCATATTGCGCAATTAGTCTTTTTTTTTCCATCTAAATTTTGTCACAGTATCTCAACCAACTTTCAATTATTTAATTATGGGGTCCTATCATACATCTATAATAATAAATCAAACACTCTTATTTTTATATCCAGAGATAAATATACATGCATATATTCTACTCCTTTTCATTTTGTGTACCAAAATATGACTAGAAAAGGGGTACGTCAGGCAATAAGAAATCTCAATGAGGGAATTAAAAAAATTAAGATAAAAGATTTGTATTATGTAATCATCGACACCTCGGGGTTTAAGCCAGTTGAAGTTTCATAATTATTTAGTTTTTGAATGGTAACATATTAAAATCTATACCTTATTGGACTTTTATGTGTAACAACTTGGAAGTCTAAAATGGTACCATAACTAAACTAATAAGTAACTATGCAACAAACTGATATATGTTTACATGTTCATAGTCATCATCCTCCAAAAGGCAATTTTGACTGCTTGAAGGCCTGCAAAATGTATACCTTTGATGACAACTCGAAGCACCTGAATTGTCATATATGTTCATTCAAATTTAATGAATGTGCTTCCTCTTCTTGAAATCTATTTAGGTATTTATAGTCATCCTCAAAACGGTCATTTAGACTATTTTATGAATTTTTTGAAAACTGAATTATCTTAATTAATTATACATTATTGTCACGACCCGAACCAGGGTCTGGTCGTGATGAGCATTTCGAACCTTTAAGCCTGAAACACCCCTATCTTTATGGTAATCATGCACCTAATTCATATGATCAAAGTAATGCGGAAGAAACACAATATAACGAAAACATGGTCAAGAATCATATGAAGACAATAATGGGGAATAATGTCCCACAATCTCAATCAACATTTCAAAAATTGGCTACGAAATCTCTACTACATGACTGAAAACAAGTAACTATCTGAAAACTGGGACAAGGCCCCCAGTAGACCCAAAAACTGAATATAAGATAAAAGAAATGCAGGACTTAAGACCTTCCGAAACATAGAGGCTCACCACTTGTCTCTATAGCTCTGTATGAAAGTTCTACAGATTCTCTTGACCCTTAGACTGGGCCTCTGAACCTGAGAGGTTGGAGAGGGGAGGGGGTCAGAACAAAAGTACTGGCACGTAGAGATATCAAAACAAAACATAATGTTTTTATAAAATATAATTGAGAGACATTATAAAGCAATTTCGTATCAAATCATTTGAAAGCACATGGGTGTAATGCAATAGTTTTCTCAATAATAATGAAATGCAACTGAGCTAGGTGGAATACCCTAAATAATTTACACCAACTGTCAAACCTCGGTTGCCACCGAGATTAGAGTATAAGTGAGGGAGAGACACTCAAGACCACACATCATGGTGTCTCGACCCAATGATAGTGCCCAAGATCACTTGGCTCGGGCTCCTACCTATAGTCCCAATTTGGGAATGACATAAAGTCAAGTACACAGATCGCTTAGTTTGGTACCAATATTCCGTGTCGGCAAACACGTTCGTCCACCGATGAGCCGCTTGTGTCTCAAACACCTTCTTCAGGAATCCACCATTCTCATGAAAAATTAATGCATTCAAATTTCATCTTATTCAATCGCATATCATATTTTGAAGGGTATCGTCATACCCGACTTGCAAGTCATCAATGTCACATCCACATATGCATAATCATGTAAAAACCAAGGTGCTTCATCATTTACAAATGGTGAACAATATTTATTTCAAATTCATGCTCTTTTTTGTTGATCACAATATAATATGGAGTATTGAAACGTTATCATGGGAATTTGAACAACAATTTATCATTCATATTTATCAACTTCCATGGAAAATATCAAATCACATATGCATGGTTTCAACCATTGAAGTATATAGGCAAACAATTCCCATGACATAAAGAAAATGACTTAGAAATCATATTGAAAGCAAGATATTAGCATTTGATTGAAAACCCCCATTTAAAAGCATGCATGTTCATAAAACTACACCCATGAGATTTTTGGATAACCCCATGTACCTAGATTACTATGAATATTAGGTGCTTCTTGAAGCCTACATTGAGAGGATTCCAAATATGCAATTAGTTTCTAAAACGCACGGTGGAATCTTGAGTAGCTTGGGTTTTTATTTTGAAACCTTAAGGAGAATCTTGAGCACTTTTGATGAAAGAATAAGTATTTTGGGGTCCTTGGAAATAAATCTCGTGTTTTACGGCTAAGTAAGAGTGGAAAAGGTCCACTTTGTCCTCAACACGGAGTGTTTAAATCACTAAAATTCCTTACATAGGCGCCGCCCATCCCATCGCCTATCTTCACATAGGCGCCGCCTAGGCTATCGCCTATGTTCACATAGGCACCGCCTAGGCTATCGCCTATGTTTACAGAGGCGCCGCCTAGGCTATTGCCTATGCTTTCGAGTGGCCATGGGCGATTGGTTAGTCGTCGCTTATCACTTTGAAAGGCCATAACTTCTTGCCCGGGTGTCAGATTTTAGCCAAATTGGTATCGTTGGAAATCTAACTCGAATACCTATCATTTGACACATAGTAGGTTCCCTAATTCGACATATACAGAGAGATATGGTCGAAGGAAGATGACACACTTTACAATGTCCACCAAACTTAGTCGATCAAAATAGTTTCAACTCGTCCTTGAGTTGAGGGACCTCTATGGTCTAAATTCAAGCTGGAGTTGATTTCACATACTACACGATAATTAACATGCCGTGTTAGCATAGGATTTTTTATAGCTTCAGGATTAACAACGCATCGAAATCATGGTCTATATTGTAGCCCGAAATGTGGGGCGTTACAATTACGGACGAAAACAAACTCTACGAGGCTTATTTCTCTTAAAATTAATAGGTTTGCAAAAGTATCCATATGAGCATACAGTTCTTGTGATAATTACAAAGAATGGGAGATTGGGAAAATTCTCATTGCATGCTTTTAAGTTAACGATCTTATATTCATGCCATACTAAATTGATAGAAAAGTAAATCTAGAGTTTAATCACATATATAGTTCGATGGCAGAAACTATCAGATTTCCGGTTTAATGCCATACTAAAATGCTAGAGTTAAACCTCGTTGTTCTTCATATAGAAAGAAAAAAACAAGGAAATAAATTTGTTAAAAACTCAAAAGCGTTTGTAAGATAATTATAAGCAATAACATATATTATCTTCATAACGTATGAGTGACAAATTTTACAAGAGAAGCATTATTGAATATTTTCTTAAAATGCTCTTATTAGTTATACCTGGCAAATCTAAATTTGACTAGTAATGTATTGAAACTTCAGTTCTTCTAATCTTAGTTCATTAAAAAATAATCTTATAAGCTTTGGCCACTAGTAATCATTAAAAAAGGTTCTGAGAGTTCAACATTAAATCAAAATGTAAGACCAAATATAAAGAGAAGTCTCTACTTCGTAACAAAGGGACCAAAATACTTGCAACAAAAAATAAAGAAAAAAAAGATGGGCTTCACACACAAGAAAGCCTAAAAAATGAACTAGCAAATGATAAGCGGGGCTCAAAGGTCGAAAAGTCCTTGAAAATGTAACTGCTAGGCATCAGGATAAAGGGGGTGCATCTGAGGCATCTTCACTCTCATCATCTAAAAGACCCAGAATGTCATCATTCTCAGAGTCATTTTCGGATAGAGACTGCTCCAGGGCTTCTCTTGCAGCATTAGCAGCAGCTTCAGCTTCGGTGACGGCCAACTGTCAAACCTCGGTTGCCGCCGAGATTAGAGTATAGGTGAGGGAGAGACACTCAAGACCACACATCATGGTGTCTCGACCCAATGATAGTGCCCAAGATCACTTGGCTCGGGCTCCTACCTATAGTCCCAATTTGGGAATGACATAAAGTCAAGTACACAGATCGCTTAGTTTGGTACCAATATTCCGTGTCGGCAAACACGTTCGTCCACCGATGAGCCGCTTGTGTCTCAAACACCTTCTTCAGGAATCCACCTTTCTCATGAAAAATCAATGCATTCAAATTTCATCTTATTCAATCGCATATCGTATTTTGAAGGGTATCGTCATACCCGACTTGCAAGCCATCAATGTCACATCCACATATGCATAATCATGTAAAAACCAAGGTGCTTCATCATTTACAAATGGTGAACAATATTTATTTCAAATTCATGCTCTTTTTTGTTGATCACAATATAATATGGAGTATTGAAACGTTATCATGGGAATTTGAAAAACAATTTATCATTCATAGTTATCAACTTCCATGGAAAATCTCAAATAACATATGCATGGTTTCAACCATTGAAGTATATAGGCAAACAATTCCCATGACATAAAAAATGACATAGAAATCATATTGAAAGAAAGATATTAGCATTTGATTGAAAACCCCCATTTAAAAGCATGCATGTTCATAAAACTACACCCATGAGATTTTTGGATAACCCCATGTACCTCGATTACTATGAATATTAGGTGCTTCTTGAGGCCTACATTGAGAGGATTCCAAATATGCAATTAGTTTCTAAAACCCATGGTTGAATCTTGAGTAGCTTGGGTTTTTATTTTGAAACCGTAAGGAGAATCTTGAGCACTTTTGATGAAAGAATAAGTATTTTGGGGTCCTTGGAAATAAATCTCGTGTTTTAGGGCTAAGTAAGGGTGGAAAAGGACCACTTTGTCCTCAACACGGAGTGTTTAAATCACTAAAATTCGTTACATAGGCGCTGCCCATCCCATCGCCTATGTTCACATAGGCGCCACCTAGGCTATCGCTTATGTTCACATAGGCACTGCATAGGCTATTGCCTATGTTCACATAGGCGCCGCCTAAGCTATCTCCTATGTTTACAGAGGCACCGCCTAGGCTATTGCCTATGCTTTCCAGTGGACAAGGGCGATTGGTTAGGCTTCGCTTATCACTTTGAAAGGCCATAACTTCCTTCTTGGGTGTCGGATTTTAGCCAAATTAGTATTGTTTGAAAAGCTAATTCGAATACCTATCATTTGAAACATAGTTGGTTCCCTAATTCGACATATACAGAGAGTTATGATCGAAGGAAGCTGACATACTTTACAACATCCACTAAACTTAGTCGATCAAAATAGTTTCAACTCGTCCTTGAGTTGAGGGACCTCTATGGTCTAAATTCAAGCTTGAGTGGATTTCACAAGCTACACGATAATTGACATGCCGTGTTGGCATAGGATTTTTATGTCTTCGGGATTAACAATCCATCGAAATAATGGTCTACATTATAGCCTGAAATACGGGGCGTTACATTATCCCCCCTTAGGATCATTCATCCCCGAATGATGATGCGGGACACAGATAGACACGATTTTAAGGATAAAAAAAGGACTAGGAAAGATAAGATAGGAAAAGTACCTTCTGTCTCCTCCTCCATCAAAGCAAACAAATTGGGATATCTAATTCTCATGTCATCTTCTGACTCCCAAGTTGCTTCTTCGACTTTCTGATTCCCCCACAGTACCTTTACTGAGGCTATCTTTTTGCTCCTCATCTTTTGAACTTGGTGATCTAAAATTTCAACGGGCTCTTCTTTGTAAGAAAAGGAGTCTGTCACTTTGATACCCTCTACAACCAATACCATAGAATGATCTCCAATGCATTTGTTCAACATGGATACATGGAATACCGGATGAACGGAACCCAAACTTGCAGGCAATTCTAACTCATACGCAAATGTACCAACCTTTTTTAAAATATGATATGGCCATACATAACGAGGGCTCAATTTACCCCTTTTTCAAAACCGCATAACTACTTTCATCTGAGAAACCTTGAGAAACACCCAATCACGAATTTCAAACTCTAGTTCTCTTCTTCGAACATTGGCGTAGGACTTTTGACGACTCTGAGCAGTCTTGAGTCATTGTCTAATGATCTTCACTTTGTCCATCGCCTGATGAACAAGATCAGGCCCATACAACTGAGTCTCACCCACTTCATACCATCCTATCGGAGACCTACATCTCCTCTCATACAAATCCTCAAAAGGGGCCATCTTGATGCTGGCATGGTAACTATTATTGTAAGAAAATTCAACCAGTGGAAGGTGACCTACCCAACTGCCTTTGAAATCAATGACGCATGCCCTCAATATATCTTCAAGGTTCTGAATGGTATGCTCAACTTGCCCATCCGTTTTAGGGTGGAAAGTTGTGCTCAAATTCACTTGTGTACCTAAACCCTTCTAAAAAGATCTCCAAAACTGAGATGAAAACTGTGTACCTCTATCGGATATAATGGACACTAGTGCCCCATGCAATCGAACTATCTTCTCTATGTAAATCTTAGCATAAACCTCTCCCAAATAATTAGTCCTCACAGGCAAAAAGTGGGCTGACTTGGTCAACCGATCTACGATCACCCATATAGAATCATACTGGTTTCGGGATCTCGGAAGTCCTATAATGAAGTCCATGTTTATGATATCCCACTTCTATAAAGGCAGGGCTATCTCTTGGGAAGTACCACCTGGCCTCATGTGTTCTACCTTCACTTGTGGACAGTTCAAACACTTGGACACAAAATCAGCTACATCACGTTTCATGTTATTCCACTAATACAAGGTTTTCAGATCATGGTACATCTTAGTAGAGCCTGGGTGAGTGACATACCTCAAAGTGTGCGCCTCATTAAGGATTTTTTCCCATAGCCCATCGATATTCGGAATGCACAACCTATCCTGAAATCTCAGAATGCCATCGCCACCAATTTCAAACGTCATAACCTTTTATTGACCCACATATTTCTTGATTTGCATCAAGATTGGATCTTCAACCTGCTTCTCCTTAACTTCAGCACAAAGAGATGACTTATCCAACTCATGAACAATCACCCCTCCATCTTCGGAATCTAAGAGTCGCACTCCCAGATTTGGAAGGCGGTGAATATCCTTTACCATCTCCCTTTTTCTTTCTTCTACATGAGAAAGGCTGCCCATAGACAACCTACTGAGGGCGTCGGCTACAACATTTACCTTGATCGGATGGTAATGCAGACTCATATCATAGTCTTTCAAAAGCTCTATCCAACGCCTCTGCCTCAGGTTCAATTCTTTCTGTGAGAAAACATACTGTAACCTCTTATGGTCAGTATAAATATCAACATGCACTCCATAGAAATAGTGCCTCCAGATTCTAAGTCCAAACACCATGGATGCTAACTCCAAGTCATGAGTGGGGTAATTGCGCTCATGCACCTTTAACTTCCTAGATGTATAAGCTATCACCTTACCACGCTGCATCAGTACACAACCAAGTCCCACACGGGATACATCACAATAAACCACAAAATCATCTACACCCTCGGGAAGGGTCAAAACACGAGCAGTAGTCAGCTTGTCCTTCAATTTCTCCATACTGTTTTCACACAAATCATACCACACAAACTTCATCTTTTTCTGAGTCAGTTTAGTAAGCGGAGCAGCTATGGAAGAAAAAATCTCTACGAACCTTCTGTAATACCCCGCCAAACCCAAGAAGCTCCGAATATCGGTTGGAGTCGTGCGCCTGGGCCATTTTATCACTGCTTCAATATTATGGGGATCCGCTCTTATCCCGTCACTGGACACAATATGCCACAAGAAGGCAATAGCGTCTAACTAGAATTCACACTTAGAATATTTGGCATATAGCTGATGATCCTTAAGGGTCTGAAGGATAATTCGGAGGTGATTGGTGTGATCCTATTTACTCTTAGAATAGATCAAAATATCATCAATAAATACAATGACGAACAAGTCAAGAAACTGACGAAACACTATATTCATAATATCCATGAAGGCTGCAGGGGCGTTAGTCAACCCAAAGGACATGTCAAGAAATTCGTAGTGACCATATAGGGTTCGAAAGGTTGTCTTGGGTATGTCTGAATCCCTAACTTTCAACTGATGATAACCCGAACGAAGTTTTATTTTTGAAAAGCACTTGGCACCCTGAAGCTGTTCAAAAAGTTCATCAATCCTTGGAAAAGGATATTTATTTTTAATCGTGACCTTATTCAGTTGACGGTAGTCTATGCACATTCGAAGGGACCCATCCTTCTTTCACACGAAAATCACGGGTGCATCCCATGGGGAAACACTATGACGAATAAAACCTTTGTCTAGGAGGTCTGCAAGTTGTTCCTTTAACTCCTTTAGTTCCGCGGGAGCCATGCTATATGGCGGAATAGAAATAGGATGAGTGTCTGGCAACACATCAATGCCAAAATTTATCTCCCTATCAGGGGGTATCCCTGGAAGATCTTCGGGAAAGACTTCTGGGAATTCATTCACTAGAGGGACTGACTGCCGAGGAAGGTTTCCAACTTTTGAATCTTTTACTCGGATTAGATGATACATACAAACTTTGGAGATAAGCTTTCGGGCTCTAAGATAAGAGATAAAGTGGCATCTAGGTTCCACAGAACTTCCTGCCCAAACAACTGGTGTCTCATTCGGGAAAGAAAAAGTGACCTTTTGGGTTCTGCAATCAAGGGTGGCATAACACGAATGGAGCTAGTCCATCCCAAGGATGGTATCAAAGTCTATTATATCCAGTTCTATAAGGTCTCCCACAGTTTCCCTACCATGAATAGACATGAAAAAATTTCTATATACCTTTTTAGCAATAACAGAATCACCTATAGTTGTAGAAACAGAGAAGGGTTCTACAATAACTTTGGGCTCTAACCCGAAACCAACAGCCACATAAGGGGTCACATAGGATAAAGTTGACCCAGGATCAAGCAACACATAAACATCACGAGAAAGGATTCGTAACATATCGGTGACAACATCTGGTAAAGCTTCTGCCTCCAGGCGGTTAGTCAAAGAATATAACCGGTTGCGACCGCTTCCGGCAGCTGAAGGGGCAACCTTGGGAAAAGGAGTTATGGAGGCGTCTTGGGACTTAGCCCCCTCCATATTTACTCCAGCAGAAGGACAATCTCTCTGAAGGTTACCCACTTTGCCACAAGTATAGAAGCTTCTTTCCTCAAACCAACACTTCTCTAGATGATTTCTTCCGTAAACCTCACACCGTGGATGAGTACGACGTTGTTGGGCCTTACTTCCCTGAGACTGTGTACCTAGAGCTTTGGACCCATGAGGAGTCTGAAAACTCTGAGTTTGTCTGTCTGTCGGTGGTCTGGTTGCTGGGGCGCTGGCTGCTGACTTTGCATTATTCCAAAACTTCTTCTTCGACCACTTATTACCCCAGTTACCACTCTGCGGCTGACTCTGATGCTGGTCCGTAGATCTAGCTCTCTTAGCCTGTCTGTCTTTCTCCCTAGATTCAGCAATCTTTTTCTTCTTCTCTTCCACTTGATGTATATGAATGGTCACTCGAGCAAAGTCTAACTCCTTATTCAACAGAGCCCCCTGGCACTCAAGTACCAGGTTATCAGCAAGGCTAAATACAAATTTCCTCATTCGGGCCCTCATATTGATAGTCAACTCTGGTGCATAGCGGGCTAGTTTATTAAACTTCAAAGTATACTCCTGGACACTCATACTTCCCTGATTTAGATTTATAAACTCTTCCACTTTGGCCTCTCTCAACTCCAGAGGAAAGAATCAATCAAGGAAGGCTTCTACAAATTTGCCCCAAACTGTGGGCTCAGCACTTTCACCTTTTTCATCATCCCAGTCGGCATACCACTGACTCGCAACGTCCTTGAGCTGATAGGTTTATAACTCCACCCCTTCAACCTTATCCGCATGCATCACCTTAAAGATCTTTTCCATCTCATCCACGAAATCCTGTGGATCTTCCTCTACCTTGGTGCCAGTGAACTTAGGTGGGTTTATCTTCATGAAATGTCAGATTGTAGTAGCCTCAGATATAATAGAACCAGACCCAACATCTTCTGATCATTGATCTTGGTTGGCTACCAACTGCGTCAGCATATGAATAGACCGTCTGAATTCTGCATTTGAAATATCTCCCTTAGCAGTTGGGGGACGGTTGACATTAGTCCGCGGACCCCGAGGTGGACTGGTTGGGACTGGAGGGACTCCAGTAGTAGGGATAAATTCTGGAGTGTGAGCCCTATTATGGGTCCGCATCCCATGGGTGGGACGGACCTCATCTGCCTGAGCATTTTGATCGACGATACGACGTGGAAGCATAACTATGTTTTTCTAAAACACAAACGATCATTGATTAGGGGACAGTTCAGACTCTGAAGCACGAACTAAATCACAAAGAAGGGAAACATTTCCTAAACGCCTAGTAGCCTCCTGCTTATAAGTGTGGTGCACTATACACCCATAAACAAGACCCTACCCGATGCAATTTCGTAGACACCCTGTGACCATGAACCTGGCTCTGATACCAAGTTTGTCACGACCCGAACCAGGGCGTGGCCGTGATTAGCATTTTGAACCATTGAGGCCCAAAACACGCCTATCTGTCTGGTAATCATGCACCTAATTCATATGATCAAATTAATGCGGAAGAAACACAATATAACAGAAATATGGTCAAGAATCATATGAAGACAATAATGGGGAGTAATGTCCCACAATCTCAATCAACATTTCGAAAATCGTCTACGAAATCTCTACTATAAGACTGAAAACAAGTAACTATCTGAAAACTGGGACAAGGCCCCCAGTAAACCCTAAAACTGAATATAAGATAAATGGACTGTAGGACTTAAGACCTTCCGAAACATAGAAGGCTCACCACTTGTCTCTACAGCTCTCTTTGAAAGTTCTAATGATTCTCTTTACCCCTAGACTGGGCCTCTGAACTTGAGAGGTTGGAGAGGGGAGGGGGTCAGCACAAAAGTACTGCCATACAGAGATGTCAAAACAAAACATAATGTTTTTATAAAATATAATTGAGAGCCATTATAAAGCAATTTCGTATCAAATCATTTGAAAGCACATGGGTGTAATGCAATAGTTTTCTCAACAATAATGAAATGCAACTGAGCTAGGTGGAATACCCTACATAATTTACACCAACTGTCAATCCTCGGTTGCCGCCAAGATTAGAGTATAAGTGAGGGAGAGACAATCAAGACCACACAGCATGGTGTCTCGACCCAATGATAGTTCCCAAGATCACTTGGCTCGGGCTCTTACCTATAGTCCCAATTTGGGAATGACATAAAGTCAAGTACACAGATCGCTTAGTCTGGTACCAATATTCCGTGTCGGCAAACACGTTCGTCCACCGAAGAGCCGCTTGTGTCTCAAACACCTTCTTCAGGAATCCACCTTTCTCATGAAAAATCAATGCATTCAAATTTCATCTTATTCAATCGCATATCATATTTTGAAGGGTATCATCATACCCGACTTGCAAGTCATCAATGTCACATGCATATATGCATAATCATGTAAAAACCAAGGTGCTTCATCATTTACAAATGGTGAACAATATTTATTTCAAATTCATGCTCTTTTTTGTTGATCACAATATAATATGGAGTATTGAAACGTTATCATGGGAATTTGAACAACAATTTATCATTCATATTTATCAACTTCCATGGAAAATATCAAATCACATATGCATGGTTTCAACCATTGAAGTATATAGGCAAACAATTCCCATGACATAAAGAAAATGACTTAGAAATCATATTGAAAGCAAGATATTAGCATTTGATTGAAAACCCCCATTTAAAAGCATGCATGTTCATAAAACTACACCCATGAGATTTTTGGATAACCCCATGTACCTAGATTACTATGAATATTAGGTGCTTCTTGAAGCCTACATTGAGAGGATTCCAAATATGCAATTAGTTTCTAAAACGCACGGTGGAATCTTGAGTAGCTTGGGTTTTTATTTTGAAACCTTAAGGAGAATCTTGAGCACTTTTGATGAAAGAATAAGTATTTTGGGGTCCTTGGAAATAAATCTCGTGTTTTACGGCTAAGTAAGAGTGGAAAAGGTCCACTTTGTCCTCAACACGGAGTGTTTAAATCACTAAAATTCCTTACATAGGCGCCGCCCATCCCATCGCCTATCGTCACATAGGCGCCGCCTAGGCTATCGCCTATGTTCACATAGGCACCGCCTAGGCTATCACCTATGTTTACAGAGGCGCCTCCTAGGCTATTACCTATGCTTTCGAGTGGCCATGGACGATTGGTTAGTCGTCGCTTATCACTTTGAAAGGCCATAACTTCTTGCCCGGGTGTCAGATTTTAGCCAAATTGGTATCGTTGGAAATCTAACTCGAATACCTATCATTTGACACATAGTAGGTTCCCTAATTCGACATATACAGAGAGCTATGGTCGAAGGAAGATTACACACTTTACAATGTCCACTAAACTTAGTCGATCAAAATAGTTTCAACTCGTACTTGAGTTGAGGGACCTCTATGGTCTAAATTCAAGCTTTAGTTGATTTCACATACTGCACGATAATTAACATGCCGTGTTAGCATAGGATTTTTTATGGCTTCAGGATTAACAACGCATCGAAATCATGGTCTATATTGTAGCCCGAAATGTGGTGCGTTACAATGAAGGACGAAAACAAACTCTACGAGGCTTATTTCTCTGAAAATTAATAGGTTTGCAAAAGTATCCATATGAGCATACAGTTCTTGTGATAATTACAAAGAATGGGAGATTGTGAAAATTCTCATTGCATGCTTTTACGTTAACGATCTTATATTCATGCCATACTAAGTTGATAGAAAAGTAAATCTAGAGTTTAATCACATATATAGTTCAATGAAAGAAACTATCATATTTCCGGTTTAATGCCATACTAAAATGCTAGAGTTAAACCTCGTTGTTCTTCATATAGCAAGAAAAAAACAAGGAAATAAATTTGTTAAAAACTCAAAAGCGTTTGTAAGATAATTATAAGCAATAACATAAATTATCTTCATAACGTATGAGTGACAAATTTTACAAGAGAAGCATTATTGAATATTTTCTTAAAATACTCTTATTAGTTATACCTGGCATATCTAAATTTGACTAGTAATGTATTGAAACTTCAGTTCTTCTAATCTTAGTTCATTAAAAAATAATCTTATAAGCTTTGGCCACTTGTAATCATTAAAAAAGGTTCTGAGAGTTCAACATTAAATCAAAATGTAAGACCAAATATAAAGAGAAGTCTCTACTTCGTAACAAAGGGACCAAAATACTTGCAACAAAAAATAAAGAAAAAAAAGATCGGCTTCACACACAAGAAAGCCTCAGAAATGAACTAGCAAATGATAAGCGGGGCTCGAAGGTCGAAAAGTCCTTGAAAACGTAACTGTTTGGCATCAGGATAAAGGGGGTGCATCTGAGGCATCTTCACTCTCATCGTCTAAAAGACCCAGAATGTCATCATTCTCAGAGTCATTTTCGGATAGAGACTGCTCCAGGGCTTCTCTTGCAGCATTAGCAGCAGCTTCAGCTTCGGTGACGGCCATGGGAAGATCAAGGTCTCTGTCTTGGATCTCAAGAAGGGTGTCCACCCGGGTCTGTAGGGACAACCAGCAACTGTCCAATTCAGCCACATTCTTGTCATTTCTACGCCTCACCCATAATGCATTCAGCCTGGCCTGAAGTCGCGCTCTGTCCATCTCATTTTTAGTACACAACTCAGCCAAATCATCCTCTAGGTTGGCCACCGTTTTTTGAAAGGCATGGTTCCTAGAGTAAAGATAAGCACGTACGCTCTCCCTTGAAGAGAGCTTGCCATGTAGCTCCATTTTACAGGCTTGCAGCTTCTCATTCTCGGCCTGCAGCCCAACATTTTTTGATCGGAGCACACTTACCTCGGCCTAGAGCACACCAACTGTGGATTTTAGATTCTCCACATCACTAGAGTGATCCAGAAGCTTATGTGTATGATCGTTTGCTTTTTTTTGGGTGGCAATCGTAAATTGTTGGGTCTATAAGTTAAATGCAGAAAAAAGGAAAAAACAGTTAGTAAAATTATCACGAAAATGTATTTAGATGATTAGTAGTGCCCGTTTTACTTATTGGATAGAGGTGATCAGCTGAGTGAATAGACTTTTCAAGTCCTGTTCGTCTAACCTCGTCTTTTCCTCAGGCCCACGGAAGGCCTCAAACAGTTTAGTTGCCATCGAGAAATCATTCAGAAGATCCACCCCTGGATGAATGTCTACCACAACCCGGCGACAATGAGGATTCATATCACAACCAGGAATATTGGCATGCTCCATCATCTACTGGTCACTTTATGACACTCGAAATGTCCCCAGACCACCGATTGGAACCCATGCATGAA
Source organism: Capsicum pubescens (assembly GCA_030864215.1). Taxonomy (NCBI): domain Eukaryota; kingdom Viridiplantae; phylum Streptophyta; class Magnoliopsida; order Solanales; family Solanaceae; genus Capsicum; species Capsicum pubescens. The sequence continues at coordinate 109,350,631 of CM061548.1, read as the reverse complement.
AGGCTAAAGGCTTATGAACTGTCAGTGATTCAATTGTACCCCTTTGATGTAGGAGGAAACAGGAACTAATCACTTCGACGTCAGGTTTTTTTAGATCCAAAACCCTTCTCCTTTTTGTGGAGTGGGTGTTGCATAATGGGAAAGCTCACGCCCAAAGTTGGACCCACATGTAGTAGGCAACCTCACAACGGTCTTTTCGATGGAAAAACCTGCAAGAATCTTAAATATTAAGAAAAGGCATCGAAAATATAAAACAAAACAATAAATAAATGCCATTTAAGACGCTTACCGTGGTTTTTGTCCTTGTACTGGAGTGTTCTTCTAGACATTTCCTCCAAAGGTTCGTTCATAGGGGCGTTTCCACTTCGACATTCCGGCAATGCAATTTCCTTTTCACCCTCTATTCTTCAAAAGGAGGCATCGGTGGGGGGCTGTCCGACAAGGATGTGTAAGAGGAATGTTAGGAAGAAGACATATTTAGCCATGGATTAGTAAAATATTTTATTGCTAAATTGTTGTAGTAAGATATTCACCTTATTATTTTCTTGTAAAATGTTGTTGTGAGCTAAAACTTTGAAGCTGATGAATGAATGTAATAATTATTAGCTTGTAATTATATTTATTAATTTAGACAAAATAGTAAAGTATTTGAAAAGTAATAATTTATATGCATAAATGGTAAAATAAATTATTAAAAGAGTTGTGATACCAAATTTGAATTATATATAATCTATAAAATAAGAAAAATGGACACAATTTCATAGACTCCTTAAGACTCGCTATAGAACTTGTTAAGAATATCTAGGTGTAAAAAATAAGAGAAGAAAAGTTATGCTTGAATCATAAACTTTGACAAATTATTAAAATTAAAGAATACAAAAAATACCTCTACATACAATAAAAAAATTTGAAGAAGATGACCAGAGAAAAAAAAATCAAATTATCTTTGACGGATAAGCTATCTTTTTTATTTCATTTAAAATATCATTAAAATATACAGTATATGTAAAAGATTGAAACTCATTCTCTACTTCATTATACAAATATGATTATCCTATCAGATTATCGGATGATGAATTATAATGTGAGAAATTTCCTAGTATGGGTGAGAAACGAAAGGACATCAAAAGAGAAAAGTACCTCTAGGTCTTGAGATACAATGAAAAAATAAGGAGCAAATACACTTGTATTTATAGGACTATGGAACCTTCAAAATAGCGTCCTTATTTAATTTTTGACTTAGTATTTGAATGTTTACATATTAAATCTATACCCTGGATTTATGTAACAGCTTATAAGTCTAACTAATCTTCCATAAATATTTATTGCTTAATTTATATGCACTTATTCTAAGCTTTTAATCACTTGAGCTAAAAAAACTATTTTTTTTAATCCTATCCAAATAGGCTCTAAGTCTAACTAACCTTCCATAAACTTATTTAATTATGAAAGTATAATTATTTAGTCTCCCACTTCAAGATTGATTTTTAAGGTTTTACCTACATCTATTTAGGTAAGTTACTATAAGTAGCTTTATAATCAGATTGTGCAGTTAGTTTCATTTATTTTGGTAAGTTACTATAAATCTGGTCAGACTATCTCAATCAAATTTCAATTATTCAATTATGTTGTCATAAAAGCTAAATATCTTAATTTATATCTAGAGATAGATAAATACTCATATATTCTACTCTTTTATTTATTATGTTCCGAAATATGATTGGAAAGTGGGTACGTTGGTATGACACCTCAAACTTTCTAACTATGATTTAAATCGTTCCACGTATGAAATTAAAATTTATAATTCCTGACTGTGGGATGTATAACAGATGTAAATTAAGGTCGAAAACTCTAGCACAAGATTAAATCGAAAGCTTTTCTTCTGAACTAACTATAAAACACGAAAATAAAACATTAAGTTGCTAATATCCGCAATGACCTATCCAAGAAGAGAAAAAAAGGATAAGTAGAAGTCATCTATCCCCAGATTTAGCTACAATTTCTAAATTTAAACAATATCATCTCATTGGCATTACAACCACACCTTAATATTTATTCAAGGTGATTAAGGTGAGAGAGCGAAATTCTAGACGAAAGGAAACAAAATCTAGTTAAATATGAAACCTACCTTCAACTTATAGTGAATGATCAAGGAAAATATATTAGAAAATTAGAGCAACCTGTCGAGGAGAAAGAAATGGTGTTAAACAAAACTGTAGTTCTTAAAATCTTAGTTCATTTAATCTCGCTTCAACACTTATGATTTGGCCACTAGTAACCACTAAAAATGGTTCTGTGAGTTCAACCATTCAATCAAAATGCAAACACAAATACCATTCAATCAAAATGCTAACGTAAATATATAGAGAAGTTTTCTATGAATGAAACAAGTTGCCCAACGTGTTCCAGCAAACTATTAGTAAAAACACAACATCTTTACAAGATTTAACCCCAACTTCACTAAATCACAATGAGCCATTCAACAAAAGATTACAAGCCTGTGTAACCTAAGGAATTATAAATTTTAATTTTAATTCCTAAACAACTCAAAAACCTGCCAAGGTAAGTGTTCCAAAGTCTTCAAGTTATCCCAGCTTGAAAACAACAATCTTAATTCAATTTATAACACACTAAAACTAAGATTACATCAACATTACGACTCAAACAACCCCTAATACATGAATTCTAAAACTCTTAACACAATACTATTTTAGGACAAGGTTCTTGAATGTGTTCCTTCAGAATTCAAGTAACACTTTGTAAAGTCAATCTGCCAATTGTTTTTCTTGCTATGTGAGTGCGTGAGCCACTTGAGTCACTCATCTTCTATTTAAATACAACTCTTCAAAGAATTGTTCTTCAAACCAAACTCCTCAGCAACACGAACTCTCATTATAAAGAGCTCTACTTCTAGTGAAAGTCCTCCTTGAATTCAAACTCTTCTCTCTTTAATGTTGTAGTCAAATTTCAACACTTCAAATCTGAACATTTTTATATCCTTTGAGCTTATCAGTAGTTATCATAGCTGTTCCCCATGAAGATCTCCAAGTAAATTCTAAGGAAGTTTAGAGATGAAAATTCCTAATTAACAAAAGAAATTTTTCTTACGAAAATTTATGAAACTATTTGGTAAGAAAATTCCTACGAAATACCCCAAAAAAATCCACAAGAATAAATTGTTGCAAGTAAATCTACGAAATAAATTGTTGCATATACACCCCATGGAAATTTTCAAATAATGATTCCCATGTAAATCGCTACATAAATTTCACAATTAGGCAAAAATCTATTTGAAACCTCCAATAATCTTCAAAAACATCATTTGACACAAGTCTAATATAAACCATTATAACTAATAAAAAACATAATTCATAACATCCACATCAATAATGTGTGATTCTTAAATAATCTAAAATAAAATATTTCAAACTTTAATCCTCAATAATACTACCAACCATCAGGGTCAGAATCACTTTAATTCATGTTGCCAGAGGCATCGTCACTTTCATCCATAAGCTTGGTAGTCTTCTTGAAATGATCGTTCTATACATGTGATACGGGTATGATCATGATCAGGGTTCAATGCGTCAAGACTTGAGATCGGGGGCTGCCTATCCAAGGAACAAGCTTTGAAGTGTAGAAAACAAGTCCCACAAGCTCCAAAATTGTTCACTGTTCATCCGCGTTCACTGTTCATCCGCCCTTTGCAAGGGTTTTTTAGTCATTTCTAATAAGTTAACCTACGTATAAATAGAATCTCATTAGGTCATTTTTGGGATATTTTTGGAGAATATATTTTGTAGCCTCTTTGAGAGTCTTTAGCAATGTGGAATCCTTGGATAAGGTGGAATCCTTGTATTGATCATTTGCTTAGAAACGGAGATTACTTGGGAATTCCGGTTTCCTTGAGGTCACATAAGAGATAGGTTTAGGTTGTGTGTGATATTAAAGGTCCAAAAGTGGAATAATCTTTTGGGTTGTTAATATTATACCATCCCTTTGTCTATCTATCTATCTTTACTTTCTTGTAATTGTTTGTCTATATCTAGTGTAATCCGTTTGTGTTCTTGTCTTTTAACCGTGTGTTGTTGTTATTGCATCTTGTTCATCAAGTGTTGTTGATGTTTTAGTTTGTTTTACTCTTGATATCACTTCCCTTCTTGTTCTTCTTGCGAATCCGAGAGAGGTCATCAAAAGGGTCCATAGTTCTGGAACTAGTGGACTAATTTTGGTGTTTGTGTTGTTGTGTTCTTGGGGAGTTTGGTATCATTTGGTATCAGAAAAGGGCTGGTTGTGTTACTACACTACCAATCTTGGGTTATCTTGGACGAATTTTTTTTTTTTTTTAAAAAAAGCGGAAAACTTAAAAAAATTTCCAGAAAAGTGGAAATCTGTCCATTTTGGGTTCTTGGCCGAAAATTGTGTTGTTGTTATCTTGGCCAAAATTTGTTTGTTGTGTGTCTAGAACTTGTAGTCCTTTGTTTGTTTAGAGTGTTTCTAGTGTTGGTTTCTTTCTGATCAACACTAAAAAGTGTCCAAATCTAAGATTGAATTTGTACTTGTTGAAGTTGTTGATGTGAACAAGGTGTGGCCGAGTTGGATGTTGTTGTTACCTAAACCTTGGCCGATTTGATGGTCTTGTTGTAGTGTAGTTGGAAACTGAAATTGTTTTTGTTCTTGACCTGTTGTGTTCTTAAGGTTCTTCATCCTTTCATCATCTTGTTAATCCTTAAAGTGCAAACTAGATCTAAAAAGGTGAAAGACAAGCTTGTAGTAGTTGTTAGTGAAAGACTTATCCCTATCTCTTCAATGCTTTTTCTTGATTTAAGGACCTTGTTTCAAGGAGAAAGTTCAAAGAAGTCAAGTTTTGCTTTTGAAATTTGAACAAAAAGGCTCAAAGACCACTTTTCACTCCATTAACCAAATCCACCAATTCCAAAGTGTATATTGATGAAGACTTGAAATTGGTAAATAAAATTTTGATAAAACTCAAGGGAAATAGTGGAATGCCACATCACTAAAGTACTGTTCACACAATATTTTTGAGTTCAAATTTTAGATTTCTTAGTTTCATTTTATTGATTCCTAGTTTCGTTTGTTTTCTCGACACTAATTGACAACCTAGTAATACCCTACTAGCTTGTAAGTTAGTTTTGTGTACGTTCTTCATGTTATGTTTGTTATGTGCTTTTCTCTTATTTGAGTTGTAGTATCTTTTTTGGTTCAATACTTATTTGAGTCGTTTCAAACAAGAATCGACTCTGACCTCGAGCCACAATTGGGACCAAGTAACCTCATTGGAGTATAAGCGAGTTATCAACACTTGTAAGGCCAATAGAATGAAAAATCCAAAGTGTGAAAGTGAGGGATTGTGGACTATTTTGAGACGCATTGTGGACTGTTTTGTGACGAATTGTGGACTGATTTTTGCTAATCTTTAATGTGTTTGTTGTTTTCGTGTTGTTTACTTAGTAGCTCTTGATGGTACAATGGCGAATGAAGCTGAAATGCCTAGTTGGGTTAAATCCATCATGGCAAGGCTTGATGCCATAGATAGGTGAATAATGGACAAAATGGAAGAAAGATTGGAAGGGACGGAAGGCTCTCTGTTCAAGAAGTTGGATAACTTGATGGAGCATCCAAGCCTTCCTAATCAAATTCCCATGAGTGGCCATGCTCCACATGAGCTACAAGGTAATTAAACTAACTTTTGCACTCTAGTGAATGAGGATAATAGCCAACTAAGTGTGAATAATAGTTTGTCTTTAAGTGATCCGAATGTGCCTTTATTTTGTAATGATAATGTACAACTTGAGATTGTGGATACACTACTTGATTCACCTAGTGTTGAAGCCATTGTGGAAAGTGGTAGTACATTGTCTTATGAAAGTCATGAAGACCATCTTGTGTGTGAAAATGATGATGTTGAGCATGTTGGCCGAATGACTAAGGATGACCCTCTATTTGTTTTTGTTATTGACCATGATAGTATAGAGGGGAGATTTGATCATTATTGTAGTAGTATTGGGGTAAGGAAGTGTATTCCCAACTCGTGCCCATGAACAATCTACCCATTTGATTCCGGTGATCATTTGAAGTGTGGTTATGAGGATGTCTTTTGGAATGACTTGAATGTTCATGGAATGTATGTATTTCCTCTGTCGGCTTTCAAGTCTAATTTTTGTTCCAAGAAGAGTCTATGTTTTCCACTTGATATGCGACACATGTTCCTTGTTTCTTGTCACACGTATGTGGATATACTAGTTGATTCTCCCTTGGTAGGGTATTCGGGTAAGAGGTATGTTTGGGTATATGTGAAGATTCTATGATTGATTACACTAATCCTAACCCTCATACCTTGAGGAACTTTTGTTTGCTTGTCCTTCCTATTGCTTTGTAAGGTTCAAATTCGAGGACGAATCCTTTCTAAGGAGGGGAGGATGATATGGGTACGATAATGATCGGGGTTCAATGAGTCAAGACTCAAGCTCAGGGGCTACCCATCCAAGGAAAAAGGTTTGAAGTGTAGAGAACAAGTCCCACAAGCTCAAAAATTGTCCACTGTTCATCCGCGTTCACTGTTCATCCACCCTTTGCAAGGGTTTTTTAATCATTTGTAATAAGTTAACCTAGGTTTAAATAGAACCTCATTAGGTCATTTTTGGGAGATTTTTGGAGAATATATTTTCTAACCTCTTTGAGAGTCTTCGACAAAGTGGAATCCTTGGATAAGGTGGAATCCTAGTGTTGATCATTTGCTTAGAAACGGATATTACTTGGGAATTCTGGTTCCCTTGAGGTCACGTAAGATATAGGTTTAGGTTGTGTGTGATATTAAAGGTCCAAAAGTGGAATAAGCTTTTGGGCTGTTAATATTATACCATCCTTTGTCTATCTATCTATCTTTACTTTCTTGTAATCGTTTTTCTATAACTAGTGTAATCCGTTCGTGTTCTTGTCTTTTAACCGTGTGTTGTTGTTATTGCGTCTTGTTCATCAAGTGTTGTTACTTTTTTTGAGTGTTTTACTCTTGATATCACTTTCCTTCGTGTTCTTCTTGCGAATCCGAGAGAGGTCATCAAAGGGTCCATAGTTCTGGAACTAGTGGACCGATTTTGGTGTTTGTGTTGTTATATTCTTGGGGAGTTCGGTATCATACAAGCACGATCATTAAGATGAACGATTTTCAGTATTTTGGAGGTAACCTCGAAGGTGTATGAGTTGAAGTGTTAAAAAGGGCTCCAAACCGCCCCTAAAAACACTCCATGGATGGTTGTTTGCCTACTTGGTCATTAAAGGTTCTTTTTGTCATTTTATCTTTTTATTTCTAATGTACTATAAATAGAACAATATAGGGTTTTAGTTCATTATTTTTTGTTGAATATTGTTGAAAGAACACATCTCTTGAGAGAGAGGGTCTGTAGGCCTAAACTAGGACATGAACAAGTGTGGATTCACTTGTGATTGTGTATTACTTGGAAACGTTGGTGCTTGAGCGATGGAATCCCTCTTGTGTCACGTATGAGTGTAGTGCTGCTATTGTAAGTCTTAGCGGTCCTTAGATTTAATACATCTTTGGGTTTTTAACCTTGTAATAGTGTATGTCTCACTTCCTATCTTAACATATCATGTACTAGTTGTGTAGTCTAGTGAACCATTTGGTTCTTGTTGTTCTTATAATCTTGTAACCGTTGGATTGTTGTTATTGTAGTGTTGTTCCTCTCGTTATTATTGTTTATATCTTGTTGTTGTTAGTGCTTTTGGTGTCATTTACACCTTGTTTCTTGATGTTGTTGGAACCGAGATTCGCTGTTTGTTGAGCTCTCGGGTTTCCCTTTGTTTGTGGACTATTTTTGGCTTGTTTTTGATACGTACCAAATTTGTATCGTATCATTTGGTATCAAAGCTTGTGGTTGATTTTGTTGCAACAAAATCAATCTTGGCCTTTCTAGAAAAATCAAAAAATAAAAAGAGAAAGAAGTGTTCTTGTTCATGGCCGAGAAACTTGTAGTGTTCTTGTTGTAGTCTTGGCCAAAATTTGTGGAGTCTAGGTCTAGGATTTCTTTGTTGTTATTGTTGTTTCAAGATTCACTAAAACTAAAGGTATCTAGATCTATATTTGATCTTAAAAACTTGTTCAAGTTATGTTGTGAACAAAGACCTAAACTGAAATTTATGGACTTATTGTGGAGGTTGGAGTGGGCGTTGAAGGTACTGTTATTATTGTTCTTGAAAAGTTGTTGTGTTCTTGTTGTTCTTCATCACTTCTCTTATCTTGACCAACATAAAGTAGTTAAAAGATCTAGAAAAGGTGAAGACAAAGTTGGAAGCTTTGTTGGTGAAAGGACTAGCTCACATCACTCTTGACTTGAAATCAACTTTTTCAACCACTTTCCTTGTTTCTAGGAGCCTTGTTTTGTGGAAACTAGTACAAGTCTAATCTCACCTTTTTGAGTTAAATTTGAAAAGAGTTACAAGACTTGTGTTTTTTCCCCCAAATACTAATTGTCTTCCATTCCAAAAGTATAAGGACTAAAAATTCCAAGACTGGTGATTAAAACATGGGTGGGCCTGTGACCAATTAGGGGGTGACACATCACCAATTACTGTTCAAACGACAAATTTTAAGCTCAAATTTGATCTTCTAGTTTCATTTTGTTGTTTCTTTTGTTGATTCCAATACTAACTTACAAGCTACTAACCACTTACTAGATTGTGAGTTGGTTTTAAACCGTTCTATGTGTTTACATCCTTGTGTATTTTTTTTATTTTGGAGTCGTTGTAAACATTGGAATTCACCTCTCAACACCTCACGGAGTACAAGAAAGCATACAACACTTGTGAGATTAAGTGTGAGGAATCCGAGAACAAAGAAAGAAAGAGAGAGTGTGAGGACCTTTCTTTTACAACTAACCCGTTTGTTGTTTTGTAGTGAAATTTCTTGGCTAAACTCAATTGAGCCGGATGAGATTGAAGGCAAAACTCAAGATGGAGAGGAAGCCAAGGTGCAAAATAAAGACGTTAGCCAAGACTTGAAATTGTTGTGTTCTAAGTTTCTTCTTAATGTGTGAACTGTTTTGGAGCCATTTTCACTTGGCTAGTGCAATGAATTTGAGGTCAAATTACTCTCAAGATGGAGAGGATGATACAATCACGATCATGAAGATGAATTTTTTTGAGTATTTTGGATGTAACCTCGGAGGTGTACGAGTTGAAGTGTTAAAAAGGGCTCCAAACCTCCCCTAAAAACACTCCATGGGCGCCTATTTGCCTACTTGGTCATTAAAGGGCCTTTTTGTCATTTTATCTTTTTATTTGTAAAGTACTATAAATAGAAAAATATAGGGTTTTAGTTCATTAGTTTTTGTTGAATATTGTTGAAAGAACACATCTTTTGAGAGAGAGGGCCTCTAGGCCTAAATTAGGACATAAACAAGTTTGGATTCACTTGTGATTGTGTATTGCTTGGAAACATTGGTTCTTGAGAGGTGGAATCCCTCTTGTGTCATGTAAGAGTGTGGTGTTGCTATTGTGAGTCTTAGGGGTCCTTAGATTTAATACATCTTTGGGTTCGTAACCTTGTAATAGTGTATGTCTCACTTCCTATCTTAACATATCATGTACTAGTTGTGTAGTCTAGTGAACCGTTTGGTTCTTGCTTTTCTTGTAATCTTTTAACCATTGGATTGTTGTTATTGTAGTGTTTTTCCTCTCGTTATTGTTGTTTATCTCTTGTTGTTATTAGTGCTTTTGGTGTCATTTACACCTTGTTTCTTGATGTTGTTGGACTATTTTTGGCTTTTTTTTTATATGTACCAAATTTTTATCGTATCAACATGCTTCTTCAACAAGTAAAATTCCTTCCTCATCCTGTTATTTTGTGTCACTCATTCTGCAACTGTGCATACAAATCAGCATTTGACGCATTTACTTAGGACTTAATCATCTCATCAAATTCTTCCGCCAAAGTAGATGTTGATTTCTTAGATGCCTTTACACTTCAACCTAGGGATCCAAGACCTTTGACACTTCCTTTTCTCTTTCCACCAACAGATTGTACCCAGATATCGATTTCACTTAATTGAGAGGGCCGACTAGCTGGATTAGTTTATCCTTCCACAAATTATGCACTTTGAGCAGCTAATATTTCTTGTTTCTTTCTTTCAAGCTCATTCTGCATAAAAATAAGTTATTTCAAACCATAGTGCCAACAAAAAATATATTATTAACATAAATTATATTGGACTCTAGTATCAAATATAAGCACAACAATCAGCAAAAACAAACAACAAGTATTAGCATATAAATTATCTGAAACTCAAAGTTGGTTCCAAATTATTGTGGCTGAAGCACCAAGGCCACAATGAAATGAGAAGCATTATTCAGGTTTTTTTAAGCAGTATCTTTTATTCAGAAGTCCTGGAATTATCTAAGCAGTACTTTTATTTGAGTTCTGATATATATATTGATGAAATACTGCAGTCAGATTTGTTAGAGTACATGCCCTACTGACCAGTGACTTTAACATAAGAGTTTTCTATGTATGGAATGGGTTGCCTGACGTGTTCGAAGGAAGCAGTAAAATAGGAAGTAAAGAACACAATGATTTTTATGTGGAAAACACTCAGCTCAAAAAGGTGTAAAAAACCACGACCTGAACCTCTACAGGATTTAACCCCAACTTCACTAAATAACTCTAAGTATCAAGAATGACTTATTACAACACTCTTGTAACCAACAACTAGGAATTATAAACTCTAATTCCTATACCTCAATAACTAGGAATCAAAAAATCTAATTCCTATAACTCAACAACTAAGAATCATAAACTCGAATTCCTATAACACAACAATCACCCTTGATTGTTGAACCCACTTCGAATTATCCCAAACTTGAAGTTAACTCAACTTAGTATTGTTCCTAAACAATCATTCTAGGAAAGCAATAAATTATAACTCAATAAGAAAAATATATTTAAACTGACTCATGAACTGTAAAGTTACACCTGTGAAACAGGTTGGTCACTCTATTCCTTTATACTGACAACACTTGAATCTTAAGTCAGAATTCTCTCAATTATGAAATTTCTCAATTTGATCGTGTTTATCCTTTTATCTCTCTATAAGTGCGCAATTTATTCTGAATAATACATCTTCTATTTAAGCACAGCTCTCCAAAGACTCATTCTTTATTTCAAACTCCTCCTTTAATCAGAACTCTCATTGCATAGAATTCTACTTCAAGTGAGACTCCTTTTTTAATTCCAACTATTGTCTCCTTAGTGTTGTAGTCAAACTCCAACTTTTTAAATCATCACATATTTATTTCCTTGAGTTTATCTGAATTAGCCAATCATTTGGTTCTTCCTTGATTTTTGCACGCTTGTCTTTAATCATAGATGATTTTGCTACAAGTTTCAGCTATATGAGACACTGTGTCAGTGAACCAGCTTGACTCACATGTTTCATATCACTTTGTCAGTTTGTCAATCATCAGAACTACATCGTACTAAAAAAATTCCCCCTTTTGATGATGAAAAACCTCTTTTCTTTGTGCATTCAAACATCTTCACCTGTAGGCACTAAAGTATAAAACACTAGAATGAAAAAATTAGTCAATGGGTTATAAACATTGCACATCCCTCTTATCTTCCCCCTTTTGGCATCATCAAAAAGATATTTCAATGCAATAATATACTAGCCAAAGTGATTTGTTATGCTATTCATGGCCATTGGGTCTATCACCAAAACAATCAGACAAAGAATTTAGCCAACATAGTAATGTATTAAAAAGAGCAAAAATATGAGTCAACTTAGCAAAGTTAACCATTGCATTTAACTGCCAGAGCATGATCCACATTAAACCTAAGCTAGCTCTAAAGAAAGCAAAACAACTGAGCATTAATAAAAAAATATGATATAAAAGTGGGACATGACTAAGGATACGAATAGTGAGGAGCTGATGAGGATGGTGGAATAGGTGTTATCAACTGTGTCAATTGACGAATGACTTCAACATTTTATCCCTCTATCATTCAATGTCAAGCTTAAAAGTCATGATGCTAGCCTGAATGACTTCTTATTCCACTTCATGACTGTCTTGTGCAGCTTCTAGTTTAGATTTTTTTCCTAACTAAATCATTTCTTTATTATCAAATATTTCAAATGAGTGTTAGCCCTCCTTATTGAAACATGTAAGGCAACATGATTCATCTGTTTAAGAATATCCATTGTTGTTTGATAAATCAAACCTGAACTAGGACTGAGAAGTCCCCCCAAAAATAGCCAATTAGGAACTAAAAGGAATAGCAAGTCCCTTTTCATTCTTTAGAAACATATGCTGCATGTGATTGATGATCAAGTTTGACAAATTCATGATACAAAAACTGATATTTTGGTTGAGAGAGAAGAAGAAATTTCTGGTGTAGAATTAACACATTAGTGAAATTTCATTTGGAGAGAGTCCAAGAAAATTTTGTCAACCAATTCGTCAGTATCATAGGACAAGGGGGGATGAAGTACAAGGAATGGAATAGGTGTGCTCAAGTATTTCAAGTTAGACAGCCTATGCTTATGTCAATGTTGACATACCTGATAAGAAGAACTTTGTGGTCACAATTTCTTTCTTGTACCTATTTTCTTCACAATCTAATACAAAATTACATTAGAAAAGTAAAAAATCTGAAATTGGGACACACAACAAAATGTGCAAAACTGAATCGAATAATATTTTAGCTAATAATATTAAAAAGAAAAATGATTATTCTAGTAAATCATTGAGGGGAGTTAATGGAATTTTAATCATCCCCAAATCTAACCTATTCCTTTCAAAATTCTCTCTACTTAGTGCCTTTGATGCTTCTCCAGTCATTTAAGTAACCCACATAGTCAACATTTTTATAGCCCTTAAGAGTTAAATTACTTTCATTTGAATAGCATAGTCTCAAGCCATCGATTTCCATGAGATATCTCAAAATTCTTGTAACAACACAAATTCTTATGAATTACCAACAAAATTATCATCATCTTATGTCGTTGTTATTGATGCATCAATTTCTTCATTTGTTGTTCCCCCTGTCATTATGCCCTCAGTATGTACAATAGTTGAACCAGGTGGTACAATATGTTCCTGTGCATTCTCATCAGTTTTACTGTCATCCTCTTTTAAAAAAAATAAAAAATCTCCCGTACATTTCCCTTACACGAGCACTCCAAATATGACCATCTTTAAAAAATCTTTTGTTTTAGTTCTCTCAATCTTTTCAGATCTAGTAATGGTGCTCTTTTTACTATCTCCAAAAGATCCATTCCCCCTTTAAATGTTGTAAGTGAAAGGAACTTTATTTTCTTCCAGTCTTATGCCTTGAGCAAGATCTATCTATGTACTAATTTTGCTTCCCACCATTCACTCTCACCTGCAAAACAAATTAGGAGTTAACTTTAGAAACCCAAAAAATTTTGGATCCTTTCTTATGAGAAAAAAGATGTATGAAGTTCCTTGAAGCCCATAGAGGCAACAGGTTATGTGACCTATTTCTCGGACCAGTTTTGACTTTCTTGTTAGCTTGTTCTAACATAGAACCAAATTCTTTTACTAGGCTTATGCTTCTTGATTTACTTTTTGTTGCAACTGGAATGTCCCAGGTTACCACAAATATAACACATATCTTTAATAGCATTAGAAATTATATAAAAGCCCAACCCAGCCTTCTCATTGTGAGTTCTTTGACCTAACTTATGAATAATTCTTGAAGAATGTATCTATCTATTATCTCTTTCAAGATCAAGTTTAAATTCAGAAACTTCTTGACTCAGTTGACTAACTTTTTCTTTTTCACAAAAGTATTCATGTTTAATCTTAGTCAATTCTGACTTAATGTTTTCTTGTTCCTCACTCTTGATCTTTTGTTTTCTTCAAAAAGAGATAGTTTTAGAACTTTAGATTTGAGGGTCAGGTTTGATGAATCAAGTCTGCTAACCTGTTCCTTAAGAGGGCAGTTTTCCTTTTCAACGTTTTTCGTATAAGTTTCTAGACAAATAAAATCAAACTTGAAACTTCCAAGATTGTTGAATAACGTATCCCTATCAGAAGTTAATTCATGGAAATCATCAATTAGGTACTCATTAAGGAAACAAGTTTCTTTTTAGAAAATAAATGCAACTTCTCTTTAAGTTCAAGCATACTTACCTCAGAGTTTCCATCATCTTCTTTCATGTCTGAATCTCCAATGGTCATGGGAGCAGTTTCATCATCTGATTCATTACTTTCAGAAGCCCTATTTAGACCTTCCATGTCCATCTTATAGGTCTTCAAATTACCAACTAACTCATCAAGGGACATTCTAGTGAGATTCTTAGCTTCTCTTATGGCTATAACATTGACATTCCACTTAGACTTTGGTAGTACTCTCAAGACCTTGTCTACCTATTACTCAGTAGATAAAACATTTCCTAGAGATGATAACTCAGTTACCAACAAAGTTAACCTAGTTATCATTTCTTGTAGTGACTCATTTTTCTCAATTTCGAAAGCCTCATATTCAGTGAAAAGTAATGCAATTTTGAATTTTCTCACTTGGCTTGTGCCTTCATGTTCATTCACGAATGCATCCCAAAATTTTTTAGCAGTATTACAATTAGACACACTATTGTACTCGGTTGGACCAAGACCACAAACAAGAATGTTTTTTGCTTTTGCATTCTTTTGTAGTGCAACACGATCTTCTGAGGTAAATTCACTTCTTACCTTTTTCACTTGTTCTCCATTCACTGTCTTCATGGGAATTGTTGGTCCATTAATTATTCTATCCCATAATTCATAATCTACACTTTGAAGAAATGTTTCCATCTTATCTTTCCACCAAATAAAGTGAGACACATCAAAAAGTGGAGGTCTAATAGTAGATTGACCTTCACTGTGACCAGTAGGTGGTGTGGATTTCATCATATTAATCTTTGTCTTTGGTGCTAACCCTTTTTAAGACAACCTGCTCTGATACCACTTGTTAGAGTACGTGCCCTTCTGACTAGTGACTTTAACATAAGGTTTGCATATGGATGGAACGAGTTGCCTGACGTGTTCCAAGGAAGCAGTAAAATAGGAAGTAAAGAACATAATGATTTTTACGTGGAAAACATCCGGCTCAAAAAGGTGTAAATAAAATACGACCTGTACCTCAACAGGATTTAACCCCAACTTCACTAAACAACTATGAGTCTCAACAACGACTGATTACAAAACTCTTGTAACCAACAACTAGGAATTGTAAACTCTAATTCCTATACCTCAATAACTAGGAATCATAAACTCTAATTCCTACAACTCAAAAACTAGGAATCATAAACTCTAAAACTCAACAATCACCCTTGACTATTGAACTGTAACACCCCATATTTTTGAGCTTGAAATCGAACCGTCGTTCCTACGTGTGTAATATCTAATTCCATGGTTTATTCTTAAATTCGTGTGTATTGATCTTTCTCCAAGTACATGAAGTGATTATGAGGTGAAAAATGTTCATAGAAATGTTCCAAAGCAATGTTGAGCTACGAACCTTTCATTCGTCCAAAATTGGATAGTCGATTCTACAAGGGTCTACTTTGAACGTTGATAACTCTTGATACACATTGAATTTTGCAGATCAATACCCACAAAATTGTAGATAATTGAATTAGATTTCCAATGATACCAATTTTGCCAAAATGCGATAATCGAGAAAAAAGTTATGGCTTTTTCCGTGTGAGACAGTAAGTCGATGCGATCATGACGCGTCTCATCAAGATTGAATTGACACGAAACCAGATGTGGATATAAGGCTGTTTTACGCATTATTTCAGTTTCTAATAGGTCTATGGGCAGCGTGGTCATTTCCCCTCACCCAAAATCCGTCTATAACATAGAATTTCAGCCCCAAGAAGCCAAAATTACTTATTTTACTCTAATCCTCTAAAAATCCAAACCCTAATCCTTTTCCTCAAGATCAAGAATCAAGATATTAAATTCAAGATCTCAAGAAACGGATCAAGATCCGGGTTCCTCTCTTTCTCCTAAATAATCTAAGGTACGTGGGGTTTATCCTAAAACTACATGGGCCTGTTGAAACACTTGAATATGATTTAAAGATTATCCAGCACGAAATTACAAAGGGATTTTGGAAACCATGTTTTAAATTATGCATCATGAATTTTTTAATGACATTGTTGTTTTGGCCTTAAGGTCTTTTCCCCTTAAAATTGATTTATACGTATATGTATGAAAATTTAGATTGAAGATTGGTTGAAAGCACAAACTATGAAATCCCTCTCTTGTGATGAATTCAAGTTTATGATCTTATTGTGAATGGTTCGAAATGAATGATTTATGATTTGAAAATAGTTTTCTCAATAACATAGTATTTGGGCGTGATTTAGAGATGATGAGAGGGAGTTTATTGATATAATTATGTTATTTTGTTAAAAATAAAGAATTCCATGTGATGGAGAACTTTGATATGACCACATTGTGTATTTGAAATATTGAAAAATAGAGCTTCTTGCATATGTTTACATGAGTTTTAAGAAAGAGTTCTTTGAACTGATTTTTTGATATGGTGGTCCCATACCTTATGTTTTGAAAACGTAGATTATAATATTCTATTAATGGATCAGAGACGCAACTTGCAAGTCAATGGTATGACGATACCATATAAATGTATGCCATAATAGAGCTAGAATTTTTCAGAGTTTGATTTTAGAGAATGAAATGTTTTAAAGAGTTAAAAATGAGGGTTAGGTGGTTACCCGAAGAAGGCTTGATTTCAAGTAAATCTTAGCCTAAAATCATATTTTGTCGATACGGGTATATTATTATTGTACGCTGGCGATGACCCTGCGGCATAGTAGAGACAGAGACTCCGGCCCTTGCGCCAAACTTGGGTTGGGGGCTTGGCTACCGAGTTAATGATAGATTCCATATAGCCCGTGGAATTTCAGAGTTGTAGGGTGTACCACCTAGCGCAGAAGTAATATAAAGAGTGTCACATAGTTCATATGATTTTACAGAATCTTTTAAATATGCCCATGTGATTCTTACCATATTTTATATTTATGAAATGTTTTAAATTGCTCTCATATATGTTGAATAAAAATTATTATTTTAGCTGTGCTCTTCATACCAGTACAACTATATTGACCCCCTACCTTCTAGGGTCTGAGGCTCAGTCTAGAGGTCTTGCTAATCCGTAGAACTTTCAGACAAAAGCAAAGTTTGCGGTGGTGAGCCTTGTTTATTCCGGAAGGAATATCTCCTTTTAGACATATTTTTTTTACTTTGGTTTTGTTCCACTTGGAGCCTTGTCCCAGGTTTCATACAGTTATTGATATGATTTATACTACAGATTTCGCAGACTGCGAAAGATCTTGTTTCAATGTTGATAAACCTATTTATGCATTGTTGAACAGATTTCAGAGTATAACCATGATTCCTTTTACATTTATTTACAAAAATTTTCTAACATTATATGAATATTGTGAATGATTACCAGATTGAGAAGAGCGTGCGAGCCTCCTTGGTTCAAGATGCTCATCACGGCCAGGGTCTCGTCTCGGGTCGTGACATGAACCCACTTTGAGTTATGCCAAACTTGAAGTTAACTCTGATTAGTACTGTTCCTAAAAAATCAGTATAGGAAAGCAATAAATTACAACTCAATAAGTACAATACATTTAAACTAACTCATGAACTGTAAAGTTTAATCCTATGAAACAGGTTCATCAATCTGTTCCTTTGTACTGGCATCACTTGAATCTTCAGTCAGAATTCTCTCAATTAAGAACTTTCTCAATTTGCTCATGTTTACCCTTTTATCTCTCTGTAAGTGCACAAGTTTTTCTGAAAAATACATCTTCTATTTAAGCACAACTCTCCAAAGAGTCATTCTTTATTTCAAACTCTTCCTTTTATTAGAACTCTCATTGCATAGAATTCTACTTCAAGTGAGACTCCTTCTTCAATTCCAACTCTTGTCTCCTTAGTGTTGTAGTCAAACTCCAACTCTTTCAATCAACACATGTTTATTTCCTTGAGTTTATCTGAATTAGCAATCCATCTGGTCCTTCCTTGATTTTTTCACTCTTGTCGTTAATCATCGATGATTTTGCTATATGTTTCTTCTACATGAGACAGTTTATCTGTGAACCAGCTTGACTGACATGTTTCATATCGCTTTTTCAGTTTGTCAATCATCAAAACTATATCGTACCCAATAACTTAACCCTTTTTTATGATGATAAACCTCTTGTCGTTGTGCATTCAAACATATTCACCTGTAGGCACAAAAGTATAAAACACTAGAATGAACAAGTTAGTTAATGGGTTATAAACATTGCACAACTCTTTTATATTTCCCCTTTTGGCATCATCGAAAAACTATTTCAATGCAATAATATACTAGCCAAAGTGATTTATTATGCTATTCATGGTCATTAGGGATATCACCAAAATATCCAGACAAAGACTTTAGCCAACATAGTAATGTATTAAAGAGAGCAAAAATATGAGTCAATTTAACAAAGATAACTATTCCATTTAACTGCTAGAGCATGTTTCACATTAAACCTAAGCTAGTACTGAACAAAGCAAAACAACTGAACATTAATAAAAAAATATGATATAAAAGTGGGAGATAGCTAAGGATATGAATAGTGAGGAGCTGATGAGGAAGGTGAAACGGGTGTTATCAACTGTGTCAATTGACGAATAACGTCAACAATTCTATCCCTCTATCAATCAACGTCAAGCTTCAAAGTCATGATGCTAGCCTTAAGGACCTCTTATTCCACTTCATGACTGTCTTGTGAAGCTTCTAGTTCAATTTTTTTCTCAGCTAAATCATTTCTTAATTATCAATTATTTCAAATGAGTGTTAGCCATCCTCATTGAAACATGTAGGGAAACATGATTCACCTATTCAAGAACATCCATTGTTGTTTTAAGTTAAACCTCAAGTAGGACTAAGAAGTCCCCCAAAAAATATCCAATTAGGAACTAAAAGGAAAAACATGTCCCTTTTCATTCTTCAACAACATATGTTGCATGTGATTGATAATCAAGTTTGGAAAATTCATGATACAAAAACTGATATTTTTGTTGAGAGAGAAGAAGAAATTTTTGGTGTAGAATTAATACATTTGTGCACAACTATTTGGAGAGAGTAAAAGAAAATTTGGTCAACCAATTCGTCAGCATCATAGGACAAGGGGTTGATGAAGTGAGAGGAATGGAACAGGTGTGCTCAACTGTTTCAACTTAGACAGCCTATGCTTATGTCAGTGTAGAGCATACCTGACAAGAAGAACTTTGTGGTTACAATTTCTTGCTTGTACCTATTTTCTGCACAATCTAAAAAAAAATTAGGTTAGAAGAGTCAAAGATCTGAAATTGGGACACAAACTAAATGTGCAAGACTGAATCGAATAATATTTTAGCTAATAAGATTAAAAAGAAAAATGATTATTCTAGTCAATCATTGAGGAAAATTCATGCAATTTTAATTATCCCCAAATCTAATCTATTCCTTTCAAAATGCTCTCTACTTAGTGCCTTTGGTGCTTCTCCAGTCTTTTAATTAACCCACATAGTCAACATTTTTATAGCCCTCAAGAGTGAAATTGCTTTCATTTGTATACCATAGTCTCTAGCCATTGATTCTCATGAGATATCTCAAGATTCTTCTGACAACACCAATTTTTATGAATAATCAAAAAAATTATCATCAGCTTGTGTTGGTGTTATTGATGCATTAATTTATTGATTTGTTGTTCCCCCTGTCAATATGCCCTCAGTATGTACAATAGTTGAACCAGGTGGTACAACATGTTCTTGTGCATGCTCATCAGTTTCACTGTCATCCTTTTTTTTTAAAAAAAAAAAAGAATCTCCCTTGCTTTCCCATTACACGAGCACTCCAAATCTGACCATCTTTAAAAAGTCTTTTGTTTTAGTTCTCTCAATCTTTTCAGATCTAGTAATGGTTCTCTTTTACCATTTCCAAAAGATACATTCCCCCTTTAAATGTGGTAAGTTAAAGGAACTTTATTCGCTTCCAGTCTTATTCCTTGAGCAAGCTCTATCTATGTACTAATTTTGCTTGCCTCATTTCACTCTCACCTACAAAACAAAGTAGGGGTTAACTTTATGAACCCAGACAAGCTTGGGTCCTTTGTTATGAGAAAAAGGATGTAAGAGGTTCTTAGTATCCCATTGAGGCAAAAGGTTATCTGACGAGTTTCTCTGACCAGTTTTGACTTTGTTGTGAGCTTGTGCTAACTTAGAATCAAAAAAAATTTCTAGGCTTATGATTCTTGGTATTCTTTTTGCTGCAACTGGACATTCAGCCAGGTTACCACAAATATAACACAGATCTTTAATAGCATTAGAACGTTTATAAAAGTCCAAACCAGCCTTTTCATTGTGAGTTCTTTGACCTAACTTATGTACAATACTTGAAAAATGTGTCCATCTAATAGCTCTTTCAAGATCAAGTTTTAATTCAGAAACTTCTTGACTCAGTTGACTAACTTTTTCTTTTTCACAAAAGTATTCATGTTTAATCTTAGTCAATTCTGACTCAATCTTTTCTTGTTCCTCACTCTTGACCTTTTTTTCTTTTTCAAAAAGAGACAGTTTTAGAACTTCAGATTTGAGGGTCGGGTATGATGAATCAAGTTTTCTAACATATTCCTTAAGAGTAGAGTTTTCCTTTTCAATATTTTTCTTACAAGTTTCTAGATCAATAAAATCAAACTTGAGATTTGTAAAATTTTTGAATAAATCATCCCTATCAGAAGATAATTCTCAGAAATCATCAATTAGATCACTCATTAAGGAAACAAGTTTCTTTTTAGAAAATAAATTCAACATCGCTTTGAGTTCAAGAATACTTACCTCAGAGTTTCCATCATCTTCTTCCATGTCCGAATATCCAATGGCCATGGGAGCAGTTTCATTATCTGATTCATCAGTTTTAGATGCCTTATTTAGATCTTCCATGTCCATCTCATAGGTCTTCAAATTACCAACTAACTCATCAAGGGACATTCTTGTGAGATCCTTAGCTTCTCTTATGGATGTAACTTTAACATTCCACTTAGACTTTGGTAGGACTCTCAAGACCTTCTCTACCTGTTCCTCAGTAGATAAAATCTTTCCTAGAGATGATAACTCATTTACCAACAAATTTAACCTAGTTATCATTTCTTGTAGTGACTCATTTTTCTCCATTTCGAAAGCCTCATATTCAGTGAAAAGTAATGCAATTTTTAATTTTCTCACTTGGCTTGTGACTTCATGTTCATTCACCAATTCATCCCATATTTGTTTAGCATTAAGGAAATTAGATACTCTATTGTACTCGGTTGGACCAAGACCACAAACAAGAATGTTTTTGGCTTTTGCATTCTTTTGTAGTGCACCAAAATATTTCAAGGTGAATTCACTCCTTACCTTTTTCACTTGTTCTCCATCCACTGTCTTCATGGGAATTGTTGGTCCATTAATAATTCTATCCCATAATTCATAATCTACACTTTAAAGAAACATTTCCATCCTAGTTTTCCACCAAATGAAGTGAGACCCATCAAAGAGTAGAGGTCTAATAGTGGATTGACCTTTACTGTAACCAGTAGGCGGTGAGGAATTCATCATATTGATCTTTGTCTTAGGTGGTAACCCTTTTTAAGACAACCTGCTCTGATACCACTTATTAGAGTACGTGTTTTACTGACCAGTGAATTTAATGTAAGAGTTGCCTATGGATGGAACGGGTTATCTGACCTGTTCAAAAGAAGTAGTAAAATAGGAAGTTAAGCACACAATGATTTTTACGTGAAAAACACCCGACTCAAAAAGGTGTAAAAAACCATGTCCTATACCTCTACAGGATTTAACCCCAACTTGACTAAATAACTCTTAGCATAAACAACGAATGATTACAAAACTCTTATAACCAACAACTAAGAATTATAAACTCTAATTCCTATACCTCAATAACTAGGAATCATAAACTCTAATTCCTATAACTCAACAACTAGGAATCATAAACTCTAACGCATATAACTCAACTGTCACCCTTGACTGTTGAACCCACTTCGAGTTATCCCAAATTTGAAGTTAACACAACTCAATATTTTTCCTAAACAATCAATCTAGGAAAGCAATAAATTACAACTCAATAAGAACAATAATTTAGACTTACTCATGAACAGTAAAGTTTAATCTTGTGAAACTGGTTCGTCAATTTGTTCCTTTGTATAGGAAACACTTGAATCTTCAGTCAGAATTCTCTCAATTATGTACTTTCTTAATTTGCTCGTTTTTATCCTTTTATTTATCTGTAAGTGCGCAAGTTATTCTGAATAATACATCTTCTATTTAAGCACAACTCTCTAAAGAGTCTTTATTTATTTCAATTTCCTCCTTTAATCAGAACTCTCATTGCATAGAATTCTACTTCAAGTGAGAATCCTTCTTCAATTCCAACTCTTGTCTCCTTAGTGTTGTAGTCAAACTCCAATTGTTTAAATCAACACATATTTATTTTCTTGGGTTTATTTGAATTAGCCACCCATCTGGTTCTTCCTTAATTTCTGCACGCTTGTCTTTAGTCATCGATGATTTTGCTAAATGTTTCAGCTACATGAGACAGTGTGTCTATGAATCAGCTTAACTGACATGTTTCATATCACTTGGTCAGTTTGTCAATCATCAAAACTACATCGTACCCAACAAATTCCCCCTTTTTTTATGATGACAAACCTCTTGTCTTTGTGCATTCAAACATTTTCACCCGTAGGCACTAAAGTATAAAACACTAGAACGAACAAGTTAGTCAATGGGTTATAAACATTGCACAAACCTCTTATCTTCCTCCTTTTGGAATCATCGAAAAACCATTTCAATGCAATAGTATACTAGCCATAGTTATTTTTTATGCTATTCATGGCCACTAGGGCTATCACCAAAACAATCAGACAAAGAATTTAGTCAACATAGTAATGTATTAAAGAGAGCAAAAATATGAGTCAATTTAGCAAAGATAATCATTTCATTTAACTGTCAGAGCATGTTCCACATTAAACCTAAGCTAGTACTGAACAAAGAAAAACAACTGATCAGTAATAAAGTAATTTTTATTTATAGTACTGAACAAAGCAAAACAACTTAGCAAAACAACTGAACAACCTAACCTAGTGTTCAGTTATTTTTATTTAACAGTTTCCTATGTATGAAGTAAGTTGCCTAATGTGTTCCAACAAATTGTTAGTAAAAACACAATATTTTTACATGAAAAACACCCGACTCATTAAAGGTGCAAGAAACCATGGCTTGTACCCTACAAGATTTATCCCCAATTTCACTAAATCGCAATGAGCCTTTCAACAAAAGATTACAAGTCTGTGTAACCTAACGAATTATAAATTTTAATTCCTAAACAACTCAAAAACCTCCCAAGTTAAGTGCTCCCAAGTCTTCTAGTTATCCCAACTTGAAGACAACAATCTTAATTCAATTTATAACACACTAAAACTATGATTATTTCAACATTCCAACATAATAAACAACTCCTAATACATGAATGCTAGAACTCTTAACAAAATACTATATTAG
The DNA here is from genome assembly GCA_030864215.1 of Capsicum pubescens. NCBI lineage: Eukaryota > Viridiplantae > Streptophyta > Magnoliopsida > Solanales > Solanaceae > Capsicum > Capsicum pubescens. Next base: position 109,326,988 of record CM061548.1, on the reverse strand, counting down.
GACCGGGCTCTTAAATGTGTTCCGTCAGAAATCATGTAGCACTTTGTAAAGTCAATCTGCCAATTGCTTTTTAGCTATGTACGTGCGTGATTTACTAATCTTATATTTAAATACAACTCTTCAAAGAGTTTATCTTCAAACCAAACTCCTCCGCGCACGAACTTTCATTATAAGGAGTTCTACTTCTAGTGAAAGTCCTTCAACTCAAACTCTTGTGAAATGGGGAGTAAATATGTCTATATACTTACAGGTCTTGAAACCATCAAATGTAAAAAATGGTCAATAAAATATCACCCTTATCTATTTATTTTACTAATTTTATCATGGCAATGGGAAGAGAACTAGGAGAAAAAAATTTAGTTCAAAAGATTGAGATAGTTTTTCTTTTTTTGTCAACTTCTTAAATAGTTCCAAATTACCCATAAAAGTAAAGAAAATAAGTTAAATCAAGAATTATAATGTGAGTTTAAAAAGGACTTTATCACTATAGGAAAAATTATAAATATATTTCAAATCAAATTTGGAATGTTATATGTAAGTACTATCTTATGGGTTATATTGTTCTTCTTGTTCACATCATATTAGGCTTGTTCGTGATAATTAATGATTAACTAACACGGTCTGATTTTTAGTGGCTTAGATTATAGAGTTTTATTTTGAATTGCTCATTGAAGTTGGTGAAGTTTGTTTGAAAATACTATACTCCGTAGGACGTGGTTGTTACTATCTTGAACACAAGGTGATTTTCTTCAATAGATTATGTGTTGTTGTTGTCGATGTTCTAGACATTGCTGGTACAGATTTCTTTCTCACGAATTTAATATAGGTTCAAGTTTGATCCCATACAGGATACTGAAATATAGGTTCTTTATACAAAAATGCTAGAGCTAAACCCCATGCTAGATATTGAAATAAACTTATTAATATGCACCAATTTCTGCCAACTCGGCCGCATACTTGTCATTGTCACACCTCACCGGCAGCGCGCTTAGCCTGTGCACCGGATCCATAACCCTCAGCATATCCAATCAAACACCAAATCAACCATTACTTGCTCCAATAGCCACTATGTTACGACCTGAACTAGGGCCTGGCCGTGACGAACATCCCGAACCATAAAGGCCTAGGCGTCCTACTCTATCTGGTAATCATGCAGAAACATGGTCATACTCTTGATTTAGTTTAACAATAAGGAATGAAATATGAACTAAACTAAACAATATCTAGAACAGTCTGTGAAATCTCTACAACATGAAAATCTGACAACTATCTGAAAGCTAGGACAAGGCCCCCAGTAGACCTAAACTACGGAATAATATAATCTGAAATAACAGGCCTTCTGGAACAAAGAAGGCTCACCAATGCACAAATCACTTCTCTCTGGGATACTCTACTGATTAGCCGGACCCTTAGACTGAGCCTCCGAACCTTGGAGGTAGGGGGTCAATACAGATGTACTGGTACGTAGGGCAAATCCAAAATAATAATTTATATTCAACATATATAAGAGCAATTTAAAAACAGTTCATAAACATATCATATAGTAAGAAATCTTATGGACATTTCTGAAAGACTCTAAAAGAAAAACATCTAAACTCTGAGACATTCTTTGTTTTACTTCTGCGCTAGGTGGTATACCCTACAACTCTGAAAGTCCACGGGCCATATGGAATCCACCATTGACTCGGCGGGGAAGCCTCCAACCAAAGTGTGACACAAGGGTTGGAGTCTCTGACTTTGCTACGCCACACGGCCGTCGCCAGCGTAAAAATAATATACCCGGTCGGCAAATCACAGTTTTAAGCTAAGAGTTACTTGAACTCTATCCCTCTTCAGGCAACTACCTAACTCTCTTTATGCCCAGTTTTACCTCTTTAAGACATGCATTCTCTGAAAACATACTCTGAAAACTCTAACCTTGTATGGCATACATTTATATGGTATCTTCATACGATTGACTTGTAAGTCACATCTCTGAGCCATTATTAGCATATAATAATCTCTGTTTCAAAATGTAAATCTAGGACAACCATATCAATAAATCATTTCAAGAAAATCTTTCCTAAAGCTCATGTAAACATATGCAACAAACTCTTTTTTTCACCATTTCAAATACACAAGGTGGTCATGTAAAAGATATAAATCATATGCAATTCTTTCTTTTTAAGACAAGGACGAAATCATAACAAGAAACTCCGTCTCATCATCAAAAAAATCATGTTAAAACTTAAATATTGAAAAGATCCCCTTCAAAACTTTAAACAAGCATCTCAAATCATTCCCAACAAGTTCATCAACTCTAAATCATCAAAGAGAGGGGTTTCAATAATAATTCTCTCAATCAAATCTTCAACATCATACATATTCATATAAGTTTAAATCAATTTAAGGGGGAAAGGCCTAAAGATCAAAACAATAATATCATCAACACACCCAAGATGCAAAATTTAAATCATAAGTTCCAAAACCCTTTTAAAATTCATGCTTGATAATCTTTAAATCATGTTCTAGTGTTGATAAGCCCATGTAGTTTTTAGGATAAACCCCACATACCTCTATTTAGAAAATTAAAGGATGATTATTGATGCCCACGGTTTGGGGATTCAAAATCTTCAATCAATTTCTAAAGCCCACTATTTAATCTTGAGTTGTTTGGGTTTTATTGTTTGAAACCCTAAGGAGTGTTCTTGATGGTTTCTGATGAAAATATTAATAATGAGGTCATTTGAGATTAAAATCCTATGTTTAAGCTGATAAGGGGATGAAAAATACCCAATATAGCCTTAATGAGATGGAATAAAATATAACTGGAGCCCGATTTTAAGGACCGCCGCGATGTGCACGATCGTGGTGGCTCACTGGAAATTGACGAATGGGATTTTTAAGGTCACCACAACGCGAAGACATCGCGTTGTCCCACTGGTTGGGACCTAGAAATTCAGCTCGATGCGCCACAATTGCGCTATGCTACTGGAATTTGACAATTGCTAAATAGTCCCACTCTGCGACGCGCCAAGCACCAAAATGTTGGTGTTTTACGATTAGGACTTAAATTAGCTATAACTTCTTCCCCGAGTATCGGATTTAGGTGAATCTTATATTGACGGAAATCTTATTCAATTTACCACATGATAAAAAGTCAAAATTAGGGAAATTATATATGGTTTAAACTTTACTCATTTTGGAAGCCAAAAATGAGACTAAGTCTCATTGACACTATTCTAGTCATTTAACTCTAAGAGCATATTACCACAAGCTAACGCATGGACAATTTTGTGGGGTGTTACATTATACCCTCCTTGGGATCATTCATCCCCGAATGATGACACTGAACACATACAAGCTTGATTTATGGTACACTATGGCCTGAAAAGTATAAGACAAGGATTGTACCTTCCATTTTGTCATTCACCGGATTAAATAAGTCTGGGTATCTATCTCTCAGGTCATTTTCTGATTCCCAAGTTTTTTCTTCAACTTTCTGATTTTTCCACAACACTTTGACATAAACTCCCTTCATAGGGGAGACTTTGAACAACACCCAATCACCAACCTCAAACTCTAAGTCTCTTCTTCTATCATCGGCGTAGGATTTTTGTCTACTCTGGGCTGTTTTTAGTTGTTCACTAATAATTTTCACGTCCTCCATCGCCTGATGAACAAGATCAGGCTCGAACAACTGAGCCTCACCCACTTCATACCACCCTACCGTTGATCTACATCTTCTCCCATACAAAGTTTCAAATGGAGCCATCTCAATACTGGCATGGTAGCTATTATTATAATCGAACTCTATTAATGGCAAGTGATCTACCCAGCTACCTTTAAAGTCAATTGCACAATACCTCAACATATCCTCAATGGTCTGAATGGTACGCTCAGCTTGCCCATCAGTCTGGGGGTGGAAAGCAGAACTCAGGTTCACTTGAGTACCTAAACCCCTCTAAAAAAACCTCCAAAACTGTGAAGAGAATTGCGTACCTCTGTCAGACATGATGGATACAGGTGCCCCATGCAAGTAGACTATATCCTCAATGTAAATCATGGCATAATTATCTCCCGAATAGTTAGTCCTCACAGGCAGAAAATGTGCTGACTTGGTCAGCCTGTCAACAATCACCCAAATAGAATCATACTGGTTTCGGGACCTCGGATGTCCCATAATGAAATCCATATTGATCATTTCCCATTTCCATAAGGGCAAGGTATTCTCTCGGGAAGTACCACCAGGCCTCATATGTTCTACCTTAACTTGTTGACAGTTCAAACACTTGGCGACATATTTAGCCACATCGCACTTCAGATTATTCCACTAAAAAATGGTTTTCATATCATGACACATCTTGGTAGAGCCTGGATGAACAACATACCTCAAAGTGTAAGCTTCGTCAAAGATTATCTTCCACAGACCATCTACATCTGTCACACATAATCTACCCTGATATCTCAAAATACCATCACCTCCAATTTCAATGGACATCACCTTCTGTTGACCCATATCTTTCTTGATCTGTATCAAGATGAGATCTTCGATCTTCTTCTCTTTAAATTTTGTACAAAAGGATGATTTAGTTATCTTAGGAACAACTACCCCTCGATCTTCGAAATCTAAGAGCCGCACTCCAAGATTTGCTAGTCGGTGAATATCCTTCACCATCTTTTTTTCCCATCTTTAACATGAGAAAGACTGCCCATAAACAACCTGCTAAGGGCGTCGGCTACCACATTTTCCTTTCCTGGATGATAGTGCAGGATTATGTCATAATCCTTTAGCAATTCCATCCAGCGCCAATGCCTGAGGTTCAATTCTTTTTACGAGAAAACATACTGTAAACTCTTATGGACAGTGAAAACATCAACATGCACCCCATAAGGATAATGCCACTAGATTTTAAGCACAAATACCATAACCGCTAAATCCAAGTCATAGGTGGGGTAATTTCGCTCATGCACCTTCAACTGCCTGGATGCATAAGCCACCACCTTACCGTGCTGCATAAGTACCCACCCAAGTCCCACACGGGATGCATCACAGTACACAATAAACCCTTCCATACCGTTCGGAAGAGTCAAAACAGGAGCAGTTGTTAACCTATCTTTTAACTTCTCAAAACTATTCTCACAGGAGTCAGACCACACGAACTTCACCTTTTTCTGAGTCAACTTAGTAAGTGGTACAACAATGAAAGAAAAACTCTCTACAAATCTTCTATAATACCCTGCCAAACCCAAGAAGCAATAAATATCGGTTGGAGTCGTGGGTCTAGGACATTTTCTCACTACCTCAATATTCTGGGGATCAACCTTAATCCAATCACTAGACACGATATACCCCAAGAAATCAATAGCATTAAGCCAGAATTCACACTTGGAAAATTTTGCATACAACTAATGATCTTTGAGAGTTTGAAGGATGATTCATAGGTGATTGGCATGGTCATCCTTACTCTTGAAATAAATTAGAATATCATCAATGAAAACTATAACAAACTGTCATGACCCCAACTAGGGCCTGGCCGTGACGGACATCCCAAACTATGAAGGCCCGAACGTCCTTCTCTATCTGATTTGGTAATCATGCACAACATTCATATCATAAAAGAAAATGCACAAATAAAATATGATACGGAAACATGGTCATTATCTCTGGGTTTCAAGACATAAGAAAGAAAACTGCAATTCAAAACATCTGAATAAGATATGACTCAGTCTGCGAAATCTCTACTACATCTCAAAACTGTTCTGAAAACTGGGCCAAGACCCAGTAGACCAAAACCATATCTAATAATAGTTTTCTAAAAATAAACAGGCCTTCTGTAATAAAGAAGGCTCACCAACTGGACACTACAACTTTGTCTGATAAAATCTATTACTTTTCTGGACCCCTAGACTGACCCTCAGAACCTGGAGAGAGGAGGGGGGTCAATGAAAATGTACTGGTATGTAAAGTAATCCAAAATAAAACTTTTATATAAATAAAATAATGGAGAGAAATTTGTTAAAATATCATGTGTAAACAGTTCTCAAAACACATGGGGACTTTCTGAAAATCATAAGTCATTCTTGTCAATGCATTGTCTGTTCTTTGTATTACTTCTGAGTTAGGTGGCACTCCCCTACAAGTCTGATATTCCACGGGCTATATGGAATCCTCCATTGACTCAGCGTGGAAGCCCCCAAACCAAGTGTGCCGCAAGGGTTGGAGTGTCTGAGACTGATACGCCACAGGACACTATAACAGTGTATAATAATATACCTAGATCGGCAAATCATGATTTTAGGCAATGAGTTTTTTGAACTCACTTATTCTTCGGGGAACCACCTAACATCTCTTTATGCCCAACCTGTTCTGAATATGAGTCAGTCTGAAGTCTAAATCATGAAAATCTGATAAAGTCTGATTTTTGTATTAGTCTGAGTCAGTTATGGCATTATCTGATTTGGTATCGCCATAACAAGACTGGCAAGTCGTTATTTTGAGCCATATATGCTTATTTCATTCTAAAACAATGTTCAGGCCACTTGATCATGAATATAGTGTAAGAAGAGTCATATCTCAAATGATAAGTCAAAAATCATGCAAAGGCTTTCCATTCATTCAACAATTTCAATAAGTAGTGGCCAACTTCTCAAAATAAACATTCCTGAAGTTTCTTTGTTTATCAATCTCAACACTTAAAATCATTAAAGCATTCCTCTCTCCCATTCTTAATCATCATGAATTTCACATAAGACAAATAGTATCTTGAATCATTTTGTAAACCATAAGATATAAGGATTCATAACTTGTAAATCAAATAATAAAGTAATGGGAGGGAGAGATCATATATTTCATGCTCTAGATTAACAATTCACACTTTTCAATGCAAACGTACATATATAAAATTCAAATCAATTTTGGGGAAGGTCAAAAGACCAAAACAATACCGTCAAGATTTCTAAAACATGAATCTATTCATAAATCTGAAAACCCCTTTCTTAAAATCATGATTTCTATGCCCATGAGATTTTAGGAAAACCTTGCGTACCTTAATTTATGACTTTTGAATGAACTCGTGCTTTAGGGATTCTATTCGAACAAGTGATGGGAGATTCTTGTATCCCTCGCAATGGGGATTCCGAATCTCGAAGAATTATTGAAAACCCACGGTGAAATCTTAAGATATTTTGATCTTTGGGTTGAAATCCTAAGAAGTGTTCTTGGTGATTTTGAGAGAGAATGACCTTATTTTTATGTTTGGGGGATTTAATCCCATGTTATGGATGAATAGGGGGGTGGAAAATGCCACTTTTTCCCTTAAAAACGTAAAAACATAACCTGGAAATTGGGTGTGTGAGTTGTACGCTAATCGCGTAATGCTACTATCTCAGTCACAAAAATGACCATAACTTTTCACTCGGGTATCGGATTTTGGCGAAATTGATATCGTTGGAAAGATAATTAGAAGATATTTCATTTGATATATAGTAGGCCCTCTAATGTTTTGTATACAAAGAGTTATGGTCGATTGATGTTGTCCCAAGTTTCGACGCTCGCTCAAACTCAAACGATAGGAAAGCTTTCAACTTGTCCTTGAGTTAGGGGACCTCTATGATCTCAATTCATGCTAAAATAGGTTCCCAAAATACATAATTGATTAACATGCCAAATTTTCATAGGATTTATGGCTTTTGGATCATCTACGCATATAAATGATGATTTTTGTTCTACAGGAAATGCGGGATGTTACACAAACAGATCTAGAAACTGATGGAACACCCTGTTCATAAGATCCATAATGGCTGCAGGGGGGTTAGTCAACCCGATGGACATAACTATGAATTCATAATGACCATATCTTGTTCGAAAAGCTATTTTGGAAATATCTGACTCCCTAACCTTTAACTGATGATATCCCAAACGAAGGTCTATCTTTGAAAATCATTTAGCACCCTGAAGCTGGTCAAAAAGATCATCAATCCTAGGAAGAGGATATTTATTTTTAATTGTGACCTTTATTCAGCTAACGGTAATCTATGCACATACGATGGGAACCATCTTTCTTTCACACGAAGATTACAGGTTCACCCCAGGCAGAAACACTAGGACATATAACACTTTATCTAGAAGATCTGCTAGCTGCTCTTTCAACTCTTTCAACTCTACTGGAGCCATTATATATGGCTGAATAGAGATGGGACGGGTATCTAGCAATAAATCAATGCCAAAATCTATCTCCCTATCAGGTGGTATTCCCGGGATATTATCTGGAAAGACTTCTGGGAACTCATTTACTACCGGGACCGACGGAAAGGAAGGACTTTCGACATTAGAATCTTTAACTCGAATAAGATGGTACAAACAACCTTTGGAAATAATTTTACGGGCTTTGAGATAAGATATAAAGTTTCCTCTTGGCGCTAAAGAATGCCCTTCCCATTCTATCACCGGTTAATTTGGAAAAGAAAAGGTGACTCTTCGGGTTCTACAATTTAATGTGGCATAGCATGAATGAAGCCAGTCCATCCCTAGGATAGCATCAAAATCAAGCATGTCTAGGCCTATGAGGTCTACCATTGTATCCCGTCCACAAAAAGTCACCACACAATTTCTATACACCTTCCTAGCCACCAAAGAATCCCCCACTAGAGTGGAAACAAAAAAAGGCTCAGCAATCATATCGGGTTCAAACCCAAAACCAACAGCCACATAAGGGGTCACATATGGCAGGGTAGACCCGGTATCAAGTAACACATAAACATTAAGACTTTGAACCCTGCATCCTCGGCCCCTTCCTATACTGAAAATATTGAGTACAGTGTTTGGCTGAGGGTCTGGACATCGGAGCACTGGCTGCAGACTGTGCATTACCCCAAAACTTTTTCTTCCATTTGTTACCCCAATTCCCACTCAGGTGCTGACTATAGCTCTGGTCTGCTGTTTTGGCTCTCTTTTCCTGTTTGTCCATCTTTCTAGATTTAGTGATCTTCTTTTTCTTTTCCTTAACTTGCTGCATGTGGACTGACATTCTGGAAAAATCCATGTCCCGGTTCAACATTGCTCCCTAACATTCAAGCACTAAGTCATCTAAAAGGCTGGATGCAAATTTCCTCATTCGGGCTCTCATGTTACTAGTCATCTCTGGAGCATAACAGGATAGTTGGTAGAACTTCAGAGTGTACTCCTGGACACTCATATTTCCCTACTTTAGATTCATAAACTCTTTGGCTTTTGCCTCCCTCAACTCGAGGGGAAAGAACCGATCGAGGAAGGTTTCCATGAACTCGGCCTAAACTGTGGGCTTGGCATGCTCAGTCTTTGAATCTTCCCACTAGTTATACCATTGGTTCTATACATCCTTAAGCTGGTAAGTAACTAACTCAACCCCCTCTAACTCATCTACATGCATCACCTTAAAGATCTTTTCCATCTCATCCACAAACTCCTATGGATCCTATTCTACCTTGGTACCAGTAAACTTGGGCGGGTTCATCCTTATGAACTGGCCCACTCTTGTAGCCTCAAACGTAACAGATACAGACCCAATATCTTCCAACCGTTGAGTATGTGTGGTTACCAACTGTGAAAGCATGTTAATGGACTATCTGAATTCTACATTAGATACTTCTCTCTCACGAGGCTGAGTATGGTTAGTCCCCATCCGTGGAGCTCTGGTTGCCCTAGGTGAGATGGTTAGAGTAAGTGGGACTCCTAGAGTAGTATCAATCTTTGGAGTCTAAGCTCTGTTTCGGGTACTCATCCAATAAGTGAGACTGACCGCATATGTCTGAGAAATTTGATCATTAGTATGACGGGGAGGCAAGATAGTTTTTCTGAAATGCAAGAGATCACGAATTGGAGGACAGATTAGACTACAAGGCATGAACTAAATTACAAAGCGGGGAAATATTCCTAAATGCCTAGTACCCTCCTTTTTATAAGTGTGACATGCTACACACCCATAAATAAGATTTTGCCCGACGCAATTTTGCAGACACCCTGGGACCATGAACAATGCTCTGATACCAATTTTTTCATGACCCAAACTAGGGCCTGGCCATGACGGACATCCCGAACCATGAAGGCCCAGGCATCCTACTCTATCTGGTAATCATGCACAACATTCACATAATAAAAGGAGATGCAGAAATATAATCTAATACGGAAACATGGTCATACTCTGGATTTAGTTTAACAATAAGGAATGAAATTCGAACTCAACTAAACAACATCTGGAACAGTCTATGAAATCTTTACTAGATGAAAATTTGAAAACTATCTGAAAGCTGGGACAAGTCCCTTAGTAGACCAAAACAACAGAATAACATAATCTAAAATAATAGGACTTCTAGAACAAAAAAGGCTCACCACTGCACAAATCACTTCTCTCTGGGATACGATTAGCCGGACCCTTCAAACCTGGGAGATAGGAGGTCAATACAGATGTACTAGTACGCAGAGCAAATCCAAAATAATAATTAATATTCAACATATATGAGAGCAATTTAAAAACAGTTCATAAGTATACCATATAGTAAGAAATCTCATGGGCATTTCTGAAAGACTCTGAAAGAAAATCATCTGAACTCTGAGACATTCTTTCTTTTACTTTTACGCTAGGTGGTATACCCCACAACTCTGAAATTCCACCGGCCATATGGAATCCTCCATTGACTTGGCGGGGAAGCCTCCAACCCAAGTGTGCTGCAAGGGTTGGAGTCTTTGACTTTGCTACGCCACACGGCCGTCGCCAGCGTAAAAATAATATACCCGGATCGGTAAATCACGGTTTTAGGCTAAGATTTGCTTGAACTCTACCCCTCTTCAGGCATCCACCTAACTCTCTTTATGCCCATTTTTACCTCTTTAAGACATGCATTCTCTGAAAACATACTCTGAAAACTCTAACTCTGTTATGGCATACATTTATATGGTATCGTCATACCATTGAATTGTAAGTCACATCTCTGAGCCATTAATAGCATATAATAATCTCTGTTTCAAAATGTAAATCTGGGACCACCATATCAATAAATCATTTCAAGAAACTCTTTATTAAAGCTCATGTAAACATATGCAAGAAACTCTCTTTTTCACCATTTCAAATACACAAGGTGGCCATGTCAAAGATATCAATCATATGCAATTCTTTCTTTTTAAGACAAGGATGAAATCATAATAAGAAACTCCCTCTCATCATCATTAAAATCATTTTAAATACTTAAATATTGAAAAGATCCCCTTCAACACATTATACCAGCATCTCAAATCATTCCCAACAAGTTCATCAACTCTAAATCATCAAAGAGAGGGGTTTCAATAATAATGCTCTCAATCAAATCTTTAACATCATACATATTCATATAAGTTTAAATCAATTTAAGGGGGAAAGTCCTAAAGACCAAAACAATAATATCATCAACACACCCAAGATGCGAAATTTAAATCATAAGTTCCAAAACCCCTTTAAAATTCATACTTAATAATCTTTAAATCATGTTCTAGTGTTGATAAGACCATGTAGTTGTTAGGATAAACCCCACGTACCTATATTTAGAAAATTAAAGGATGATTCTTGATGCCCACGGTTTGGGGATTCAAATTCTTCAATCAATTTCTAAAACCCACTGTTGAATCTTGAGTTGTTTGGGTTTTATTGTTTGAAACCCAAAGGAGTGTTCTTGATGGTTTCTGATGAAAATATTAATAATGAGGTCATTTGGGATTAAAATCCCGTGTTTAAGATGATAAGGGGGGTGAAAAATACCCAATATACCCTTAATGAGACAGAATAAAAATATAACTGGGAACCCGATTTTATGGACCACCGCAATGAGCCACGATCGCGGTGGCTCACTGAAAATTGAAGAATGGGATTTTTAAGGTCACCGCGACGCGGAGCCATTTCGTTGGCCCACTGGTTGGGACCTGAAACTTCAGCGCAATGCGCCACAATCGCGCTATGCTACTGGAATTTGACAATTGCTAAATAGGCCCACTCCGCGTTGCACGAAGCACCAAAATGATGGTGTTTTACGATTAACACTTAAATTAGCCATAACTTCTTCTCAGGGTATTGGATTTGGGCGAATCTTATATCGACGAAAATCTCATTCAATTTTCCACATGATGAAAAGTAGAAATTAGGGAAATTATATATGGTTTGAACTTTACTCATTTTGGAAGTAAAAAATGAGACTAAGTCTCTTTGACACTATTCTACTCATTTAACTCTAAGAGCATATTACCACGAGCTAACGCATGGACAATTTTGCAGGATGTTACACACTATCACAACCAATACCTTCCACAATCGGAACAATCAATAAGCCATGGATATCGCATTTGCGAATAGATTCTACAAATTGCAGTAGGTATTGGTTACAACACTGACTATTGGTGCTAGTAATTATAATTCTGGTGTTGGATGGGATATGACGAGGGTCATGAATCCGTGAAAATAAATTTATTTCATATATTCAACTAAGCGTCGGAAGATCTCCTGAGCTAATTATACAAACAAAATGAAGAAATAGAAAAAGGAAGTAATTTTGCTAGAGTATATATATGTTAGAAAGTGAGAAGAACACCTTTGGGTGTTGAGATAAGTTGAAAAAATGAGGAGAAAATATATCTATATTTATAGGAGAAAATGGTGAACAATGTTGCAATCCATATTTAATTTCTTGCTAATTATTTTATGGCAGTGGGAAAAAAATAAGGAAAAAAAATATCAATTAAAAGATTAAGAATTTTTCTTTTTTAGCAATTTTTTAAATAGTTCCAACATAGTACCCATACATATAAAGGAAAATAAGCTACGTAAAACAAATATAATATGAATTAAAAAATTATTTATTAATTTGGGAAAAATTATAAATGTATTACCAAATCAACTAAAATAGTTAAAGAAGACAATTCAATGTAATATTTCAAATTGAATCCATGGACTATAGAATAAGAAATATTTGGAGTGTCATGATTATTTTATTTTTGAATGGTAATGTCACGACCCGAACTAGGGCCTGGCCGTGACGGACATCCCGAACCATGAAGGCCCGGACATCCTACTCTATCTGATAGTCATCCACAACATTCATATAATAAAAGAAAATGCGGAATTATGATCTAATACGGAAACATGGTCATACTCTGGGTTTAGCTTAACAATAAGGAATGCAATCCGAAATCTACTAAACAATATCTAGAATAGTCTGCGCAATCTCTACTATATGAAAATCTAACAACTGTTTGAAAACTGGTACAAGGCCCCCAGTAGACCAAAACTATAATAGATGAAATATTCTGAAATGAAAGGCCTTCTAGAATAGAGAAGGCTCACCACTACACTATCTGATTTGTTGTCTGAATTACCTACTTTTTATTTGGACCCCTAGACTGAGCCTCAGAACCTGAGAGGTAGGGGAGGGGGGTCAATACAAATGTACTGGCATGTAGAGCAATCCAAAATAATCATTTATATTCAACATATATGAGAGCAATTAAAAACAGTTCATAAACATATCATATAGTAAGAAATCTTTCTTCTGCACTAGGTGGTATACCCTACAACTCTGAAATTTCACGGGCTACATGGAAACTATTATTAACTCGGCATCCAAGCCTCCAACCCAAGTGTGCCGCAAGGGTCGGAGTCTCTGAATCTACTACGCCACATGGCCGTCGCCAGCGTACAATAATAATCTACCGGTATCGGCAAATACGGTTTCAGGCTAAGAGTTACTTGAACTAAAGCCTCTTTGGGTAACCACCTAACCCTCATTAAGCTCATTTTTAACTTTTTTAAAATCATGCATTTTCTGAAAACATACTCTGAAATCTCTTATCTGTTATGGCATACATACTTATGGTATCGTTATACCATTGACTTCCAAGTCACATTCTCTGATCCATTTATAGAAAATTATATCTCTGTTCTCAAAGTCATGGAATTTAGGACCACCATATCAATTATTCTTTCAAGAAAATCATGTAAAACCATACAAGTAATTCTCTTTATCAAGCATTTCAATAATACAAGGTGGCCATGTCAAATTTCTCAATCGCATGCAACTCTTTCTTATTTAAAACAAGGATGTAATTACATCAAGAAGCTCCATCTCATCACCTTTAAATCATGCTCAAACACTAAGGTATTGAGATGACTAATTTCAAACCATAAATCATTCATTTCAAATCATTCACAATAAGATCATAAACTTGAATTTATGACAAGAGAGGGACTTCATAATCTGTTCTCTCAAACAAATCTTAAATTTCAATTTCATACATATACATATACTTGTAAATCAATTTAAGGGGATGGGGCCTAAAGGCCAAAACAACAATATCAACAGCATGAATAAAGAATAATAAAATCATTGATTTCAAACCCCTTTAAAAAATTCATTCTTGATAATCTTTAAATCATAATTGAGTGTTTTCAACAAGCCCATGTATTTTTAGGATAAACCCTACATACCTCTATTTAGAAAATTAAAAAATGATTCTTGACGCCCACGGCTTGGGGATTCCAAATCTTTAATCAATTTCTAAAACCCACGGTTGAATCTTGAGTTGTTTGGGTTTTCTTGTTTGAAACCCTAAGGAGTGTTCTTGATGGTTTTTGATGAAAATATCAATAATGAGGTCATTAGAGATTAAAAATCCCATCTTTAAGCTGATAAGGGGTAGAAAATACCTAATATACCCTTTATGAGATGGAATAAAAATATAACTGGAAGCCCAATTTTATGAGCCACCGTGACGCGCCACAATCATGGTGGCTCACTGGAAATTGGCAAATGGGATACTTAGGGTCACCACAACATGAAGCCATCGCGTTGTCCCACTAGTTGGTCCTGAAACTTCAGTGCGATGTGCCACAATCGCACTAGGCTACTGGAAGTTGACAATTGCTAAATAGACCACCTCCGTGATGCACCAAGCACCAAAATGATGATGTTTTACGACTAGAACTTAAATTAGCCATAACATCTTGCCCGGGTATCAGACTTGGGCAAATCTTATATTGATGGAAAGTTCATTCAATTTCCCGCATTACATAATCGATTAAAATGGAAAATTTTCATTGGATTTATGGCTTTTCGATCATCTACGCATAGAAATGAAGGTTTTTATTCTAGCCCGAAATGTGGGGTGTTACATTATCTCCCCCTTGGGATCATTCGTCCCTAGATGATGGGTAGGAACATTGAAGCTTAAAGGTGTGGAATAATGCGGACATTATGTGTCTTATAAGAAAGGATATAACTGATCTGAAATATTTAAATTTCTATCATGAAACTAATTTCTGAGATGACTTGCCCTTACTTGTTTTAAGGAGCTGATTCATGCTGAGTATTTAGGATTTTCCCCAAAGTGTTTATGCTCAAATCACACACATTGAATTTGGAAGTGATTACTTAGGTAAGTACAAATCATGAGGCAATAAGATTTAGATCGTACAAAGGTATTACACTGTCTGAGCTAAAATAGTTGGAAGAATTTGAGATTATGTGCTAAACTCTTATGAACATAGTCGTGACTAAATAACTAAATCGGAAACATGATGCTTCGATTTAACTGAGTTCGTAACTTACACGGATGGAATAGATTATCTTTTGGGATGGTCATACGCATTGGACTTCAGATAGTAGGACTGGGTGAAAAGGTGGAAAACCACAGTAACTTGTCTACCTGACTGTTAAACTGAATCATACTGGACACTTATACTTAACTGGAGTATCTCTTCAATACTCTTTCTAAATAAGTTCTTGTAGAATTAGGGAGCAAGGAATCTCTGACATGAGTTACACAAGACATCCAACTAAGGAATCACAACAATGACACTACTCTATAGCATGGAATATAGACATATAACTCGTAAACTAGGATAGAATTACAAAACCTTAGGATTTGATTCTCCTCACAATAAACATGGATATCTCCAAAACTTTGACAGACCATACCACATCTGTCATAGTCTACCAGTATCACATCTCTAAACTTATATCTCTCTACTATGAGAATCAAGATCATATCAAAGGGCTTAACATTATCAATCAAAACTCCTTAACTTGGCTATTTAGAACACCATATACCGTCTAACTAGTCTTTTCTCCACCTAGCAACTCAACGGTACCACTAGCCACACACAACATGTAATAGCATTAGAAAAAAAATACCACAACCTCATATCACCTTGGCATACTTCTACTTCATACATACAACATCATACTTCATTACGAATGAAATAAACTTAATCTCTTGCATACGCTGTTCAAGCCTATTAGAGCGCTTCCATAAAACTAGTATCATTATCCAAGTAATAATCACATCCACCTTCATGGCCATCAACTGTTCAAACTTAGTGTCTAGGGCTAAACATGATTTACAACCCAACCTTACACATAATTCTCACTTGGAAACTATGAAATAAAACATCAAGAAACAATAGTACACTAGGACTCCGTAGCCACAATAATCGATCATGACCTTATGGTTTTCCTTATTATAATTCATTAACATGCACTATTTCAACACCTCAAGCCTATAGTCTAGCATCAATCATCTACCACCAGTGAAGAATACAACATAATAGACTAGTCCATCAAATTGGGATATTCTACCTAAATATCTCATTTTATTTAGGTACAACCCACAACCAAAACATCTTCATGACATCACTGCTATGCCTCAAAATCTACTACATACCTTCTCACAAGTAGTACTAGTTTACAACTACCAAAGAAAAGAAGGTCAAGAGGGGTAGAGTCACATAATAGACATGGTCAACCTTAATCTTCTATTATAATTCCGTACAATCTTATCTACTTATACGGCTTTCTCACGTCACACTTCCTTCCCCAAGCGTACATTTAGACTACCTTCAAATTCCACAACAACCACGAGTATATAATTATAACCTCCTGGCTAATCTAGCCTTTTTCATACTTTAAGCAAACAACAATTCCTCTGGATAATAACTCCTTCTCTACCTTCTACTAAACTAACACACAAGAACGTATCACTTTAATACCAACTCAATCTCATGCAAAAAGGTTCTGCTACACATATATTCAATAAATCACCCTTACCACTTTTCTTGACATTACGCCTCTAAACCCCCTGTTCCAACCAACACAAGAATCAATAAGATGGACAACAATTTGCTAGTGAATCGGAAGAGCCCCACATGGCTTCACCATACTTTGAGTTTCACAACACAACGATAACAAGGTTACAAGAGATAGATACTTGGCACACAATAATCAATGATCCGAGAATACATATCTTTCTCTGTATGAATAAAAATATGAGTCAAACACTCCCCCCACAGACTACCATACAATCCATACATTCTACTAGCCACCACATTATTCTATCACTATAAAGAGGTAAATGATCCTCAAACATCGGTTATTCAAATAAAATATTTATTTACATGAAAGTCACCCTCACTCTAACTTCTAACTTTGTGACTTCACATTACCAACTTCTTGGTCCAATATCACCACCAATAGGTCATGACACCGGCACTTAACTTATACTACTACTCGGGTGAAAATACAGTTCCAATATTCTGCTACACATCATTCCCCCTCATGTGTGACATCTGCAACATAAAATATGAAAAAGACTGAATACACTTAATACCGCAGGCTGAAAAGCATGATTTCATTAAAATAAAAGTTCACACTAGAATCAATACACTCTGAGGCACCAACGGACTCTTCACAAGACCTTGCATAATTTTAAAATCTTATACGGCTCAATCAGAAAGGCCATACTATTTAGATTCTAGACTTCTGCACCTGAACCACATCAACAATAAGACATATCTGAGTGCATCAAAGTAAGTAAAGAATTTGGATAACTTTAGTTTCGTATGGGAAACACCATAGCACGAATTAGAGTATGAAAGAGGTACATTCTGACTCCATAGCACGAACTAAAACATGAAGAAAGGGAAATATTCCTAAATGCCTAGTAGCCTCCTGCTTATAAGTGAGGCGCGCTACACACCCATAAACAAGACTATACCCGATGCAATTTTGCAAACACCCTGGGACCATGAACCGTGCTCTAATACCAAGTTTTTCACAAAGCGAACTAGGGCCTGGCTGTGATGGACATCCCAAACCATGAAGGCCCAGATGTCCTACTCTATCTGCTAGTCATGCACAACATTCATTTAATAAAAGAAAATGCAAAATTATGATCTAATACGGGAACATGGTCATACTCTGGGTTAAGTTTAACAATAAGGAATGGAATCCGAAATCAACTAAACAAATCTGGAACAGTCTGAGAAATCTCTACTACATGAAAATCTAATAACTATCTGAAAACTGGGACAAGGCCCCCAGTAGACCAAAACTATAATAAATGACATAATCTGAAAGGACACGCCTCCTGGAATAGAGAAAGCTCACCACTGCACAATCTGATCTACTTTCTAAATTACTTACTGCTTATCTAGACACCTAGACTGAGCCTCAGAACCTGAGAAGTAGGGAGGGGGGTCAATATAGATGTACTGGTACGTAGAGCAATCCAAAATTAACATTTACATTCAACATATAGGAGAGCAATTTAAAATAGTTCATAAACATATCATATAGTAAGAAATAACATGGGCACTTTAAAAGACTCGGTGAAAACATCTAAAATCTATGACACTCTTTGTCTTACTTCTGCTTTTGGTGGTATACCCTACAACTCTGAAATTCCATGGGCTATATGGAAACTGCCATTAACTCGGCATCCAAGCCCCCAACCTAAGTGTGCCATAAGGGTCAGAGCCTTTGAATCTACTATGCCACATGGCCTTGTCAGTGTACAATAATAATCTACCCGTATCAGCAAATATGATTTCAGGCTAAGAGTTACTTGAACTCAAGCCCTCTTCGGGTAACCACCTAACCTTCTTTAAGCCTATTTTTAACTCTTTTAAAATCATGCATTTTTTGAAAACATACTCTGAAATCTCTTATCTGTTATGGCATACATACTTATGGTATCATCATACCATTGACTTGCAAGTCATATTCTTTGAGCCATTTATAGCAAATTATATCTCTATTCTCAAAATCATGGAATTCAGGACCACTATATCAAAGATTCTTTCAGGAAACTCATGTAAAACTATACAAGTAATTCTCTTTATCAAGCATTTCAATAATACAAGGTAGCCATGTCAAATTTCTCAATCGCATGCAACTCATTCTCATTTAAAATAAGGATGTAATTACATCAAGAAGCTCCCTCTCATCATCTCAAAATCCTGCTCAAACACTAAATATTGAGAAAACTAATTTCATATCATAAATCATGCATTTCAAATCACTCACAATAAGATCATAAACATGACTTTATCACAAGAGAGGGACTTCATCATCTATGCTCTCAAACAAATCTTAAATTTAAATTTCATACATATACATATACTTGTAAATCAATTTATAGGGATGAGGCCTAAAGGCCAAAACAACAACATCAACAACATGCATAAAGCATAATAAAATCATGGATTCCAAACCCCTTTAATGAATTCGTGCTTGATAATATTTAAATCATAATTAAGTATTTTCAACAAGCCCATATATTTTTAGGATTAACCCCATGTACCTCTATTTATAAAATTAAAGGATGATTCTTGACGCCCACATCTTAGGGATTCCAAATCATCAATTAATTTCTAAAACCCACGGTTGAATCTTGAGTTGTTTGGGTTTTCTTGTTTGAAACCCTAAGGAGTGGTCTTGAAGGTTTTTGAAGAAAATATCAATAATGAGGTCATTTGGGATTAGAAATCTCGTGTTTAAGCTGATATGGGGGTGAAAAATACCTAATTTACCCTTAATGAGATG
Organism: Capsicum pubescens; assembly: GCA_030864215.1. Lineage (NCBI taxonomy): Eukaryota > Viridiplantae > Streptophyta > Magnoliopsida > Solanales > Solanaceae > Capsicum > Capsicum pubescens. The sequence continues at coordinate 109,307,134 of CM061548.1, read as the reverse complement.
GAATAAAAATATAAATGGGAGCCCAATTTTATGGGCCACCGCAACGCTCCACAATCACGGTGGCTCATTGGAAATTGCCGAATGGGATTCTTAGGGTCACCGTGACGCGGAGCTATCGCGTTGTCCCACTGGTTGGAACCTGAAACTTTAGCGCGACATGCCACAATCACGCTAGGCTACTGGAATTTGACAATTGCTAAATAGACCACCTCTGCGACGTGCCAAGTTCTAAAATGATGAAGTTTTATGACTAGGACTTAAACTAGCCATAACATCTTGTCCAGGTATCGTATTTGGGTGAATCTTATATCGACGGAAAGCTCATTAAATTTACCACACTACATAATTGATTAACATGGAAAATTTTCATAGGATTTATAGCTTTTGGATCATCTACGCATATAAATGATGGTTTTCATTCTAGCCCTAAATACGGGGTGTTACTGGTAACACATTAAATTATATACCCTATTAGACTTGATGTCACAACTAGGGTTTGGAATAATATATGAAAAACTGAATTACCGAAACAAACTGAAGAATTTGGTCTTCGTTATTTGGTAATTTGGTAGTTGGTATGGTGTAACGCCCCGAAACTTTTCCTAGCTAAATTTTGTTCCTAAAGTGTCAAGATTAGGATTCTAGAATGATTTACACTAATTTCCCTATGTAATTACATAGATTTGAACTTTTCATTATGTGGATGACTGAATAAGCTTTCTGTCGATATAAGATTCCTCCAAAACGAACACTCAGTGAAGAAGTTATGGCTATTCTTTGTGCTAGTTGTAAAACATCATCATTTCGGTGTTTATCGCATCACAGAGATGGTTTAATTAGCAATTGTCAAATTCCAATGGGTCTTCGTGATAGTGGCGCATCCCGGAGGATCCCAATTTTTTATTCGTCAATTTCCAGTGAGCCACCACGATAGTGGCGCGTCGCGCTGGCCCATAAAATCGAGCACCAGTTATATTTTTACTCTGTCTCCTTAAGGTTAAAATGGTACTTCTCCAACCCCTTATCATCTCTAACACGGGATTTAATCCCAAGAACACCAAAGTAAGATTATTTTCATCAAAATCTCTCAAGAAACTCCATTAAGGTTTCAAACTAAAAATCCTCATAACTCAAGATTCAACCGTGAGTTTTTAAAGATAATTAGAGATTTGGAATCCCCAATCCGTAAGCTTAAAGAATCATTCATTATTCTTCGAAATATAGGTACGTGGGGTTTATCCTAAAAACCTAGATGGGCTTGAAATTGTTAAAGCATGATATAAAGGTTCTGATGCATGTATTTTATGGAGGTTTTGAAAACTATATTATTGATTATGCTTTTCGGAAGTTTCAATGCTACTATTGCTTTGGCCTTCTGGTCTTTTCCCCTAAATTGATTTACATATATATGTATATGTATGAATTTGAGATTTAAGATTGTTGAGTGCATAAATTATGAACTCCCTCTCTTGTATTGATTTAAAGAATTATGGTTTTGAGATTTGAAAGAGGTTTTTGCTATATCCTAGAATTTAAACATGATTTGGAATTTTTGGGAGGGTGTTTCTTGAGATCAATATGTTCTTGTGCGTATGAGAAAGAATTGCATGTGTTTACATGAGGATTGAGAAGGAAAAGATTCATTGAATTGAATTATTGAAATGCTGGTCACAAACCTTGTGTTTTGAATACAGAGATATATGATAGACTAATAATGGCTTAGAGATGTGACTTGCAAGTCAATGGTATGACGATACCATGTGTATTTATGCCATCACAGATTATGTTTTTAGAGCATGTTTTCAGAGTATGTTTTCAGAGACTGCATGTTTTGATAGAGTTTTAAGAAGGGGTTTAAAGAGGGCTAGGTGGTTACCCGAAGATGGCGAGAGTTCAAGCAACTCTTAGCCTAAAACCGTATTTGCCGATACGGGTAGATTATTATTGTACGCTGGAGACGGACGTATGGCGTAGTAGATTCAGAGACTCCGACCCTTGCGGCACACTTGGGTTGGGGTCTTTGCTTCCGAGTTAATGGCATTTTCCATACAACCCATGGAATTTTTCAGAGTTGTAGGGTACACCACCTAGCGCAGAAGTAACACAAATTTATCAGATTTGTGATGATTTTTACAGAGACTTTAAAATGCCTATGTGAATTCTTACTATATGATATACTCATGCACTGTTTTAAAATTCTCTCACATATGTTGGATAATAAATGATTATTTTGGATATCCTCTGCATACCAGTACATCTATATTGACCCCCTCCCCCTCCAACCTCTAAGATTTTGTGGCACAGTCTAGCGGTCCAGATAAGCATTAGATAATTCAGACAACTGATCAGATTGTGCAGTGGTGAGCCTTCTGTATTCCAGAAGGCCTGTCTTTTCAAATTATGTCACTTATTTCAGATTTGTTCTAATAAGGCCTTGTCCCAGTTTCGGACAGTTGTCAGATTTTCATGTAGTAGAGATTTTGCAGACTGAGTCAGATGTTATTTAGATGTTGAATTGTTGTTTCCATAATTATGTTAAATTTAGAATTGACCATGTTTTTGTAGAAGATTATGTTTCCACATCTTCTTTTATTTTATTAATGTTGTGCATGATTACCAAATAGAGAAGGGAATTCTGGACCTTCATGGTTTGGGATGTCCGTCACGGCGAGGCCCTAGTTCGGGTTGTGATAAACTTGGTATCAGAGCATGGTTCATGGTCCCAGGGTGTCTGCCAAATCATGTCGAGTAGAGTCTTATTTATGGGTATGTAGCACGCCACACTTATAAGTAGGGGGCTACTAGGTGTTTAGGAATGTTTCTCTTTCTTGTGATTTAGTTTATGCTTCAAAGTCTAATCTGTCCCCTAATCAATGATCTCTGGCTTTTCAGAAATCCAACTATGCCTCCCCATCGCACCAACGTTAATGCTCAGGATGATGAAGTCTATCCCACCCATGGGATGTGGACCCACAACAGAGCTCATACCCCAGAACCTGTTCCTACTCCGGATGTACCTTCTGTACTGACCAGTCCTCCCAGAGCTCCCCGGACGGGGGCCAATCACACTCAACCTCTTGAAGGAGAGGTGTGTAATGTTGAATTCAGACAGTCTATTCACATGTTTGCATAGCTAGTAACCGCACAAACTCAGAGGTTAGAGGATATGGGGTTGGCATCTATTACTTCTGAAGTTACAAGAGTGGGCCAGTTCATGAGAATGAACCCACCCAAGTTCTTTGGCGCTAAGGTGGAAGAGGACCCGTAGGAGTTCATAGAAGAAATAGTGAAGATTTTCAAAGTCATGCATGTTTATCAGGAGGAAGGTGTTGAGCTAGCAGCATACCAGCTAAAGTATGTAGCGAACTAATGGTACAATGAATGGAAGATGCAAAGGGTGACAATGCAGAGCCCACAGTTTGTAATACGGGTACGACCATGAGGATGCACGTATGTGAGAATGCATTGGACCTGTCCAATAAAGCGTCCAATTAAAGTGTGGAGAATATCTTGGATCACACCAAAACCGACCCTAAACTTGCACTCACAGGGTGCCCTTGGTCACATTTCATTAAAGGGACCTTTTGGTCATTTTACCTATTATTTGTAACACACTATAAATAGAATGATGTAGGGTTTTATTCATTAGTTTTTGTTGAATATGAAAGAGTAACACTTAGGAACATCTCTCTTGTGAGAGTGGCCCTTCCATGGCCGAAATTGTAACTAGGGAAATAAACTTGAGTGTGGAATTACTCATGTTGGATTCAAGCTTGGAAACGTTGGATGCTTGGGAGATCGGGATCACTCTTGTTCCAATGTAAGAGTTAGGTATTTGTTGTGTATTATGTTAAAGGTCCAAAAGTGGAATAGGCTTTTGGGTTGCTAAGATTATACCTTCAATTTGTCTAACTATCTATCCTTTTGTTTCTTTGTAATCGTGTAGTAGTGTTGATGTTGTAACCGTGTTTTTGTGTTGTTAATGTGGAATCCAAAATTTGTCTATTGTTCATCTTGTTCTTGTTGTGTTGCTACTGTTTTGGTGTCAAAAACACCCTTGTATTCTTGTATTCTTGATGTTGTAGTGAATTCAAGAGTGTTCTCCAAAAACGTCGTCGGATCCTTAAGATTTGCGGACTATTTTGGAGTTGTTTTGTGTTTCTCTTGTCTTTCGTGTATCTTTTGGTATCAAAGCATGGCTTGATATTGTTCCTACAAGATCAATCTTGGGCTTGCTTGATAGAAAATTCAAAAAAAAAAGTGTTAGAAAACTGAAAAATCAAAAAGAAGCAAATCTGTCCATTTTGTGTTCTTAGCCGAAATTGTGTTATTGTTGTGTCTTGGCAGCGATTTTTACTTGTTTTTTTTGTTTCTAGTGTTAGTTTTCTTCATATCTAACACTCTTGAGTCTAAATCTATGTTTGATCTTACATTGTTGGTGTTGTTTTCTTGAACATAAGGTGTGGCCGAATTGTTGTTGAAACATTGTTGTGGTGGACTTTTTTGGCCTTGTGGTTTTCATCTTGTTGTTGTTATAATCTTGTCCACGTGATATTGTTGTTCATTGGAGGCCTAAGAACCATTTTGTTGAATTGTAGTTGTTTTGGTCAAGTCTTGAAGATATTGTATTGTGAAAATTGGAAGTTGGCCGTGTGAAAATTGTGGTATTTTTGGAGATTGTTGTTGGTTGTTCTTGGTGATTGTTGATTCCGTTCTTGAAGTTCTTCACAACCTTCATAGCTTGTTAATATAAAGTTAACATTAGATGTATAAGGGTGAAGGAAAAAGAGGTGAAGCTTTGTTAGTCTTGAAAGACTTCCCATCACACATCAAATAGTCAATCACATATCAACCACTTTCCAACAACTTTCCATAAAACAAGGGTCCATGTTATAAGGAGAAGTACAAGAAAGTCAAATTCTTGAAAACTTGACTTTGAAAAGGCTTCAAGACTTGTTTGAATTTCCCTCTTTAAAACAAATTCCACCAATTCCTAAATTGTAAATTGACTAACACTTGAAATTGGACAACAACAACAAAAAAAAAATTGTTAGAAACTGCAACCAATTACGTGCTGCCACATCATCATTGTTACTGTTCCGCACATATTTAAGCTCAAATTTCAGATTTCTTAGTTTCCTTTTGTTGTTCAAGGTTTCAATTTCGTTTGTTCCAATACTAATTGGCAAACTAGTGCTCATCTACTAGATTGTTAGTTAGTCTTTGTGTTCGTTCATTCATGTTAAACGTTTGTTGTGTGCTTTTCTCTTTTGTGAATTCGTTGTATCTTGTTGGTTCAAGTCCGTAAATAAATTTTCTTTGAGTCAACTCAAACGAAAATCCATTCCGGACAAGAGTAGACTCGACCCTCAATCACTCACGATGTACAAGCCGGCTTTCAACACTTGTGAAACCAATTGTGAGGTAAAACCGAGAATGAGAGTGTGGTGAGGCATTTTGAACTAACAAGTTTGTTTTGTTGTTTGTTGTTGTCCTTTGATTTAGTTACCATGGCTGCCATTAATCTTGATGCCACATTTGATCGCATCAATGACGATATTGAAGAAATGAAATGGCACGTGGAAAGGCTACGCCAATTGTTACCTAAACTTATCCAAAAAAATTCAACTTCCCTTGTCCAAACACCTTGTGCCGAGAGATTCCCGAAGGAAGAGGTGGGCTACCCCGACCCACACCAAGGTAAAGAGGAGATTGAAACATCTTTGGTACTTGATAGGGAGCTTATAGAGAGCGAAGCACTTGCTAGTTCCAAATCTGTTTGTGCGATAGATCATGCTCTCTTTAGGTTTAATATTTTGTTTGAAGATGATATAAACACTCCTAATGAACATAGTGGTGAAAATGATGGTATAGCTTTCCTTGAAGGCTATAGCCGATATGCTAATCCACTATGGTGTGACAACATTCCTCCAAAAGATGAAAATCTCTTCTTGGAAGATGAGAGTACTCTTATGTACAAGGAATGTGTAGTCTCGGAAATGAGTACTCTTGGTAGTACTCTTAGTGTGCATGATGATCAATTTTCTCTTAAATGTAGTTCACTACTTGAGCATGTGAATAGTATGCTTAAAAATTCTCAAGTTAGTGATGATCTCTACAGAATTGATCTTGATAATGCACATGACTCTTTGAACATCTTGTGTGGTAAAAGTATTGCAATTAGTTTTGTTCATAGAGACCATGTATATGAAAATGTTTTTGTGTGTGAGTGTGTGAGTTACATTCTAGGGGATGGGAGTGCTAGCCTCGGCTTAGGTCCTTGGATAATTTTTCCATTTGATCCCAGCACCCTCTTGGAATGTGGAAATCTCTACACTCCCCACTTAATGCTTGGTCAAGACGACAAGGAATGTTTGGTTGTGGGTGCTAATGAAGGAATACAAAGTTCTTCCCTATCTCTTTTTGTGGATGATGACCACTTCCTTTTTGTCTTTTATACTAAGCTTTTTATGTTCAACACAAAGGACCCATGGATATACTCCAAGTTTGTACCCCCTCCTCGACATGGAATATGATGTGTGCATTTTGCTAACCCTAACTCCTCCTGTCTTGAGGATGTGTGCTTGTTGGCTTCTCTTGATTTTGCGAGGTACAGATTCGAGGTTGAATTCTTTTGCAAGAAAGGAAGGATGATACGGGTACGACAATGAGGATGCACGTATGTAAGAATGCATTGGACCCATCCAATAAAGCATCCAAGTGAAGTGTGGAGAAGATCTACGATCACACAAAAACTGACCCTAAACTTTCACTTCAAGGGAGCCCTTGGTCACATTTCATTAAAGGGACCTTTTGGTCATTTTATCTATTATTTGTAACACACTATAAATAGAATGATGTAGGATTTTAGTCATTAGTTTTTGTTGAATATGAAAGAGTAACACTTAGGAACATCTCTCTTATGAGAATGGTCCTTCCATGGCCGAAATTGTAACTAGGGAAATCAACTTGAGTGTGGAATTACTCGTGTTGGATTCAAGCTTGGAAACGTTGGATGCTTGGAATATCGATGTCACTCTTGTGTATTTGTTGTGTATGATGTTAAAGGTCAAAGAGTGTAATAGGCTTTTGGCTTGTTAAGATTATACCTTTAATTTGTCTAACTATCTATCCTTTTGTTTCTTTCCAATCGTGTCGTAGTGTTGATGTTGTAACCGTGTATTTGTGTTGTTAATGTGGAATCCAAAATTTGTCTATTGTTAATCTTTTTTTTGTTGTGTTGCTACTGTTTTAGTGTCAAAAACACCCTTGTATTCTTGTATTCTTGTTGTTTTAGTGAATGTGAGAGTGATCTCCAAAAAGGTCGTCGGATCCTTAAGATTTGTGGACTGTTTTGGAGTTGTTTCGTGTTTCTCTTGTCTTTCGTGTATCAGTTTGGGATGAGTTCATGAAAGCATTTCTTGACTGATTCTTACCTATGGAGATGAGGGAAGCTAACACAGAAGAGATCATGAACCTTAAGCAGGGTAAAATGAGTGTTCAGGAGTATACTTTTAAGTTAAATCAACTAGCCCGTTATGCCCCTGAGAAGATGAGTAGTAAGATGGCCCGAACGAGGAAGTTGTCTTTTGACCTTTCAGAAGATTTGGTGCTTGAGTGTTAGGAAGCTATGTTGAATAGGGATATGGACTTTGCGATACTGTCAATCCACATGCAGTAAGTTGAGGATAAGAAGAAGAAGATAGACGAATCTAGGGAAAAGGATATGCAGGCAAAGAGAGCCAGAGCGACAGACCAGATTCATAGTCAGCAGCAGAGCAACAATTGGAGTGGAAAATGGCAAAAGAAAAAGAATTAGGGTAATGCTCAGTCGGCATCTAGTGCTTCAATGTCCAGAACCGCAGCTGAGCAGCGCACCCAGAATTTCCAGTCTAGTCAAGGGCCGAGGATGCAGGGTATCCAGTCGTTGGGAAGTGAATCCCATACCTCTCGGACCTATCCGCACTGTGGGAGATGCGGGAGAAATCATCCAGGGAGATGTCAGTTTGGCGCTTTGGTAAGTTATTCATGCGGCTAGCCAGGCCATATCCAGAGAGACTTTCAGGAAGCAAGGAATAGTTTTAGAGGAGCTAAGTCTCGGGTGAATTCTTCTTCACCACCACCACCTAAAAAATGTACCACTTCAGCCGCCGGAAATATTCGAAATCGGTTGTACGCCTTGACCAACTGCCAGAAGACAGAGGCCTCCCCAGATGTAGTTACCGGTATGTTGTGAATCATTTCTTGTGATGTTAAAGTTTTATTAGATCCTAGGTCTACCTTATCCTATGTGACCCCATATGTGGCTGTTGGTTTCGGGTTTGGGCCCGATGTGATTCCTGAACCTTTTTCTGTTTCCACCTTTGTGGGGAATTCTGTTGTTGCTAAGAGGGTGTATAAGGGTTGTGTTGTGAGTGTTTGTAGCTGGGATACTGTGGCAGATCTCATAGAACTTGATATGGTTGATTTTGATGCCATCTTAGGGATGGACTGGCTCCATTCATACTATGCAACCTTGAATTGTAGGACCCGAAGAGTCACCTTTTCTTTTCCGAATGAGTCTATGATGGAATGGGAGGGGCATTCTCTAGCACCTAGAGGGCACTTTATATCCTACCACAGAGCCCGTAAACTTATTTCTCAGGGTTGTTTGTACCAACTTATCCGGGTTAAAGATTCTAGTGCCAAAATTCTTTCTCTTCAGTCTATCCCATAGTGAATGAATTCCGAGAAGTCTTTCCAGATGATCTCCCAGGAATACTACCACCTGATAGGGAGATAGATTTTGGTATTGATTTATTGCCAGATACCCGTCCTATATCTATCCCACCATATAGGATGGATCTTGCAGAGCTCAAAGAGTTGAAAGAACAGCTAGCAAACCTTCTAAATAAAGGTTTTATTCGCCCCAGTGTGTCTCCCTGGGGTGCACCTGTACTTTTTGTGCAAAAGAAAGATGGTTCCCTGCGTATGTGCATAGATTACCGCCAATTGAATAAATTCAAGATTAAAAATAAATATCCCCTTCCCAGGATTGATGATCTTTTTGACCAACTTCAGGGTGCTAAATGTTTTTCAAAGATAGACCTTCATTCGGGACATCACCAGTTGAAAGTTAGAGAGTCAGATATTCCCAAAACAGCTTTTCAAGCCAGATACGGTAATTATGAATTCTTAGTCATGTCCTTCGGGTTGACTAACGCCCCTGCAACTTTCATGGATCTAATGAATAGGGTTTTCCGTCAGTTTTTGGCTCTGTTTGTCATTGTGTTTATTGATGACATATTGGTATATTCATATTGATGACATATGACATATCAAGCTCTTAAAGATCATAAGTTGTATGCAAAATTCTCCAAGTGTGACTTCTAGATGATTGCTATTGCGTTCTTGGGGCATATTGTTTCCAGTGAGGGTATTAAGGTTGATCCCCAAAGGATAGAAGCAGTGAGAAAATGACCCAGACCCACGACTCCAACCGACATTCGGAGCTTCTTGGGTTTGGCAGGTTATTATAGAAGATTCGCAGAGAGTTTTTATTCCATAGCTGCACCACTTACTAAGTTGACTCACAAAAAGGTGAAGTTTTTGTGGTCAGACTCTTGTGAGGATAGTTTTGAGTAGTTAAAAGACAAGTTGACTACTGCTCCTATTTTGACTCTTTTGAAGGGTACCAAAGGTTTTGTTATATACTGTGATGCGTCCCGAGTGGGACTTGGGTGTGTTCTTATGTAGCACGGTAAGGTGGTGTCTTATACATCTAGGCAGTTGAAGGTGCATGAGCGAAACTACCCTACTCATGACTTGAAATTAGATGCTATGGTCTTTGCACTTAAGATTTGGCGACACTATCTTTATTGGGTGCATGTAGATATTTTCACTGACCACAAGAGCTTACAATATGTTTTCTCGCAAAAAGAATTGAATCTCAGTCAGAGGCGGTGGTTGGAACTTTTAAATGACCATGACATGATCCTGGACTATCACCCGGCTAAGGAAAATGTTGTAGCTGACGCCTTCAGTAGATTGTCCATGGGCAGTCTTTCTCATGTTGAGGAAGAAAAGAGGGAGATGGTGAAGGATATTCACCGACTTGCAAATCTAGGAGTTCAACTTTTGGATTCTGAGGATGGAGGAGTGGTGGTTTATGAGATAGCTAAATCTTCCCTTTGTACAGAAGTTAAAGAAAAGAAGGTTAAGGATCCCTTCTTGATGGAAAACAAGAAAGATGTGTGTCAATAGAAAGTGATGTCATTTGATATCGGTGGTGATGGTATTTTAAGATACCAGGGTAGGTTGTGTGTGCCAGATATAGATGGTCTGAGGAAGAGGATCCTTCACGAAGCTCACACGTCGAGGTATGTTGTTCACCTAGGATCTACTAAGATGTATCAGGATTTGAAAACTATATATTGGTGGAATAATATTAAGCGTGATGTGGCTAATTATATTGCCAAGTATTTGAATTGTCAACAAGTTAAAGTGGAAAATTTATGGCCAGGTGTTTCTTCTCAAGAGATAGCTTTGCCCTTTTGGAAGTGGGAAATGATTAATATGGACTTCATTACAGGACTTCCAAGGTCCCGAAACTAGTATGATTCCATTTGGGTGATTATAGATAGGTTGACCAAGTCAGCTTACTTTCTACATATCAGGACAAATTATTCGAGAGAGGATTATGCCAAGTTGTTCATTGCAGAAATAGTTCGTTTGCATGCGGAACCTGTGTCCATCATATCTGACCGAGGTACACAGTTTTCTTCATAGTTTTGGAGATCGTTTCAAAAGGGTTTAGGGACCCAAGTGAATTTGAGCATGGCTTCCCACCCTCAGACAGATGGGCAAGCTGAGGGAACCATCCAGACCCTTGAGGATATGTTGAGGGTCTGCGTGATTGATTTTAAAGGTAGTTGGGTAGAGAACTTTCCATTGATAGATTTCGCATATAATAATACTTTCCATTCTAATATTAAGATGGATCCTTTTGAAGCACTATGTGGGAGAAGATGTAGATCTCCGATAGTATGGTATGAAGTAGACGAGATGCATATGTTTAGGCCTGATCTTGTTCATCAGGAAATAGAGGATGTGAAAGTCATTAGAGACTGACTTAAGACATCTTAGAGTCACCTGAAGTCCTACGCCGATGTTTGGAGAAGATATCTAGAGTTTGAGGTTGGAGATTGGGTATTTCTCAAGGTTTCTCCCATGAAGGGAGTCATGCGATTCGAAATGAAAGGTAAGTTGAGTCCTCACTATATAGGACCATATCAGATTGTGAGAAGGATAGGTGGAGTTGCATATGAGCTAGAATTTCTAGCTATTTTGGGTTTTGTACATCCGGTGTTTCATATATCTATGTTGAAGAAGTGTATTGGAGACCATTCTTTAGAGTTGCCTGGCGAAGAAATCAAAGTGACAGACTCTTTATCCTATGAAGAAGAGACTATATAAATTTTGGATCGCCAAGTTAGAAGATTGAGGAACAAAGAGATAGCATCATTTAAAGTATGGTGGAGAAACCAGAAAATTGAAAAAAGCAACTTGGGAATCAGAAGTTGACATGTGAGATAGATACCCAAACCTTTTTGATCCAATGGATGAAGAAATGGAAGGTACAACCCTTGCTTAATTCTTTCTATGCCTTAGTATGCTTGAAATTATGCTTATCTGTGTCCCGCGTCAACATTTGGGGACAAATGTTCCCAAGGGGAAGATATTGTACTCCCCCAAACTTTTCCTAGCTAAATTTTGTCTTTAAAGTGCAAAAATTTAGCTTATAGAATGATTTAAACTTATTTTCCAGTGGAATTCCATAGATTTCAACTTTTCATTACGTAGATGACAGAATAAGCTTTCTGTCAATATAAGATTCGTCCAAAACAGACACTCGGTGAAGAAGTAATGGTTCTTCTATCTGCATTTCATAAAACATCATCGTTTTGGTGTTTAGCGCGTCGCGGAGATGGTTTAATAAGAAATTGTCAAATTCTAGTGGGACCTCACGATAGTGGCGCATCGCGGAGGATCCCAATTTCGCATTCGTCAATTTCTAGTGAGCCACTGCGATAGTGGCGCTTCGTGGTGGCCCATAAAATCGGGAACCAGTTATATTTTTACTCCATCTCATTAATGGTAAAATGGTACTTCTCCAACCCCTTATCATCTCTAACACGGGATTTAATCTCAACAACACCAAATTAAGATTATTTTCATCAAAATCTCTCAAGAAACTCCATTAGGGTGTCAAACTAAAAATCCTCGTAACTCAGGATTCAACCGTGAGTTTTTGAAGATAATTAGAGATTTGGAATCCTTAATCTGTAAGCTTCAAGAATCATTCATTATTCTTCGAAATAGAGGTACGTGGGGTTTATCCTAAAAACCTACGTGGGCTTGAAATTGTTAAAGCATGATTTAAAGATTTTGATGCATGTATTTTATGGGGGTTTTGAAGACTATATTATTGATTATGCTTTTCGGAAGTTTTAATGCTACTATTGCTTTGGCCTTGTGGTCTTTTGCCATAAATTGATTTACATATGTAACCCAACCTGATTCATCTGTTCAAGAATATCTGTAACACCCCGCATTTCGGGCTAGAATAAAAAAAAATATGACTCTGATGCATTAATAATCCCAGAGCCTTAAATCCTATACCAATTTGGCATGTTAATCAATTTTGTAGTATGTGAATCCATTTGAGCATGAATTTAGACCATAGAAGTCCTTCAACTCAAGGACGAGTTAAAACCATTTTGTTCGATTAAGTTTTAGTGGACTTTGTAATTTGTGTCAAATTCTATTGACCATAACTCATTGTATATGAAGAACTGGGTGTCCTACTATATACCAAATTGTAGATAATTGAATAAGCTTTCCAACGATACCAAATTCGACTAAAACGGACACCCTGTGAAGAAGTTATGGCCTTTCAAAGTTGAATGTGTCGCCTATGCACATATAGGCGATGCATAGGGCGGCGCCTATGCACATATAGGCGATGCATAGGGCGGCGCCTATGCAAATATAGGCGATGCATAGGGCGGCGCCTATGTAAATTTAGGCAATGCAAAGGGCGGCGCATAGTTATGGTTTCAGGTGACGAAAACACTCCGTTTTGAGTTACTTTAAGTGTAAGTTAGTCCTTACAAAACCCAAAATCGTCCTTACCCACTCCTAAACGGATTTGGGCCTAATAACAACATTGAAGCCTCCTATAAAATCCCAAAATCTAATCCTTCAAGAACTTAAGAGAAGGCGCAACTAGGGTTTGAGAAAATAAGCTTGAAGGACCGATCATTCTGAAACTTCTTCATGAAACAAATTACAGATTCAGAATCCTCTCGATGTAGGCTTCGATAGAAACCAAAAATTCGTGGAGAACAAGGTACGTGGGGTTTTCCTAAATTCTCAAGGGCATAGAAAAATCATGTTTTAGAATGGGGTTTTAAATTATGTATATATATTTATGTATAAGATGTTTTAACATCATTGTTTTGGTCTTTTGACCATCTCCAAAGCGATTTGACAGTTTACATTCATATATGAATGAATGTGTTTCAATTTTGAATACATGAACTTGCTAAAGACATTTGACCACCAGTTGGTTGATGAAATTTCTGCATGAATTTAACTTTAAGTTTCGGAATATGAAATCCTTGACATTAGTTACATGTTTTAGTGGTCTAAACTATGTTTTGAATGAAAGCTCTTGCTTAATACATTATGGCTCAGAAAAATCATGACTTGCAAGTCTTGGTATGACTATACCAACTCAGACTAATGCCATATCAGACTCAGACTAACAAACATTTCAGACTTTCATGATTTTACACATTCAGAATGTTGCATGTACAGAAAAGGTTAAAAATGGGCATACAGAGATGTTAGGTGGTTCCCCGGTGAGGGCTTTAGTTCAAGAGACTTATTTCCTAAAACCGTGGTTTGCCGACCCGGGTATACTATTATGCACTGACTTAAATGTCCTGTGGCGTATCAGACTCAGACACTCCAACCCTTGAGGCACACTTGGGTTGGGGGCTTCCCCGCCGAGTCAATGGAGGATTCCATACAGCCAGTGGAATATCAGACTTGTAGGGGAATACCACCTAACTCAGAAGTAAAACACAGATCATGATTTGAAATGAACAGACAGGTTACATGTTTTCAGAAAGTGCCCATGTATTTTTCAGAAACAGTTTTATACATGATGTCTTGATGAAAAATTGCTTTCACTTAATATGTATATATATATATATATGTATGTTCCATTATACTATTTTTTTGGAGTGCTTCGCGTGCCAGTACTTTTGTGCTGACCCCCCCTCCTTTCAGGTTCTGAGGCACCGTCTAGGGGTCCAGCTACTCAGTAGACATTATCGGATTTGCAGACTTGATCTCACAGTGGTGAGCCTTCTATTATTCGGAAGGCCTAATTATGTCAGACATTATCTTATTTATTATGATTTTGGTTTACTGGGGGCCTTGCCCTAGTTTCTTTTCAGACAAATATTTATGTTCTTTGTAGAGATTTCGCAGACTGATGTTAGATAGTATTATTCAGAAATGTTGAAGAACTTGACCATGTTTTCCGTACTCAGTTTCAATTCTGCATTTTATTATGATTATGAATGTTGTGCATGATAACCAGATAGAGAATGGGTGTTCCGGGCCTTCATGGTTCGTGATGCTCATCACAGCTAGGGCCTAGGCTCGGGTCGTGACAAACTTGGTATCAGAGCATGGTTCATGGTCCCAGGGCGTCTGCGAAATCATGTCGAGTAGAGTTCTGTTTATGGGTGTGTAGCGCGCCACACTTATAAATAAGAGGCTACTAGGCGTTTAGGAATATTTCCCTTCTTTGTGATTTAGTTCGTGCTTCAGAGTCTAAACTGTCCCATTATTGGGTTGATTCAAGTGCAAAAAGTTTAGAGTATACATGATATAGTCCTTTTCGATTACGTTCTATAAGATTTTAAAAATTATGGAAAAACTCGATAGGAGTCTGTTAGTGCATCAATATATGCTGATTCTGATGTAAATATTTATCCTGATGGAATCGTGCATTCCAGCTTAAGGTATTAAGTGTATATTGTCCCTCTCAAAATCTTGTTACAGTTGTGGACAATGTATATCAGAATGTTGGAACTATATTTCTACCCAAATAGTAGCATAAGTTAAAGTGTTGTTGTCATGACCTATTGGTAGTGATATTGGACCAAGAAGTTGGTGATGTAAAGTCACAAAGTTAGAAGTCAGAGTGAGGGGGATTTTGTGTAAATGAATATTTCAGTTGAATAATCGATGTTTGAGGATTATTTACCCCTTTATAGTGATAAACTAATGTGGTAGCTAGCAGCATGTGTGGATTGTATGGTAGTCCATGGAGGAAGTGTTTTACTCAGATTTTTATTTATACAGAGTAATATGTATATTCTTAGACCATTAAATATTAGGTGTCAATTTTCTATCCCTTGTAATATGTAATCTTGTTATCATGATGTTTTTGAAAAAAAAAAAATTAAAGTCTAGTGAAGCCGTGTGGGGCTCTTTCGATTCACTAGCATAGTTGCCTTGTCATCCATCTCATTTTCTTGTTCAAAAGTCAAAACCAAAGTCTAGTGAAGCCGTGTGAGGCCTGTTTCAATTCACTAGCAACTTGTTGTCCAACTTGTTGTTCTTTCATTGGTTTAATATATGTATGGCTGAATCTGTTTGCATGAGATAGATTTGGTAATGAAGTGATTCATCCTTGTGTGTTATTAGTTGAAGGTAGAGAAGGAGTTGTTGGTCAGGGTGATTTGTTGATTGCTTGAATGTGGAAATGGCTATATTAGTGAGTAAGTTATGATTATAGACTCATGGTTGTTTGAGGAATTTGAAGGCAGTCTAAATGTATGAATGAGTGAGTAAGTATGAGGTGAGAAATCCGTATAAGTAGATACAATTGTATGGGGTTATAATATAAGATTAAGGATGACCATGACTATTATGAGGCTTTAACCCCCTTGACCTTCTTTTCATTGGTAGTTGTAAACTAGTGCTACTTGTGAGAAGGTATGTAGTAGATTTTTGAGATATTTGGGTAGAATATCCCAATTTGATGGATTAGTGTATTTATATTATGTTGCATTCTTCATTGGTGGTAGATGATTTATACTAAACTATAGGCTTGAATTTAAATGGTGTGGTGGTAAATAGTGGCAAGAGTTTGTTGATGCATATTTTGTGGGATTAATTTAGTAGGCTTGAGGTGCTAAAATAGTACATGCTAACGGAATGATGATAAGGTAAACCGTTAGGTCATGATCGATTATTGTGGTTATGAAGTTCTAGTGCACTAGTGTTTCGTGATGTTTACTTATAGTTTCCAAGTAAAAATTTTGTGTAAGGTTGGGTTGTAAGTCATGCATAGCACTAGATATTAAGTTTGAACAGTTGAAGTTCATAAAGGTGGATGTGATGATTTCTTGATCAATGATGTTAGTTATATGAAAGTGATCTAATAGGCTAGAACGGTGTGTGAAATGGCTTAAGTTTAAATTGATTCGTAATGAAGTATAATGTTGTGGGTATGGTGTGTAAGTATGCCCAAGGCGATATGGAGTTGTGGCATTTATCTAAGACTATTACATGTTGTGTGTGACTAGTGGTACCATGGAGTTGCTAGTTGGAAAAAGACTAGTTAGATGATATATAGTGTTCTAGATAGCCAAGTTAAGGAGCCTTGATTGATAGTGTTGAGCCTTTTGATGTGATCTCGATTCTCATGGTAGAGAGATATAAGTTTGGAGTAGCAATATTGGTATGCTAGGACGGAAGTGGTATGGTTCATCAAAGGCTTGGTGATATCCATGTTAAGTGTTAGAATCTAAGTTTGAGTTTTGAAGGTTGAACGGATAGAAATAAGTGTGCAAGCATTATACTTTGGCTATTGGTGGCTATGGAAAGATAGAGTGTATCCCAGAAGGTAGTCATTCGGGTTGAGTTCTATGATATGCATGTATTGTCAATTTTTCAAACCCTAGAGTGCAGTAAGTGTATTTCAGTTAGAATCTGGTAAGGGATCTCCCAAACGCTAGATGATGACTTGAAGCTAAGTGGGAGATGATAGAATGAATAACCAAGTAAGGCTCTCAGATTCTAGTAGTGATGCAGTGTGATTTAGAACATCAGAAAGTAAGGGTGAATCTCAACCCATTCCTACCTCAATATTTTTTATTTTTTTTGTTATCTGAATGCTTACTCATGCCTTACGATGCAGTTCCGTGATAATAGTTCATGATTACGGTATATGATAGAGAGTCACGTACTCTTCCAATTCCAAGATAATGAGTTCTAGTTCATTCAAGTAGTCGGAATTACATTCCTTATGTTAGGAACTCTAGTTGAGGTCATGCAACTCATGACGCATGTACTCACTCTTTATAGTGTGTTCAGTCCCATATAAAAATCTTCTCATGCTTCAGGGTCTTATGTTTTAAACTTTTAGTGACCTCCCTATGCAATGATAGTGGTGATGATGTAAATGTTCTTGTTGATGGAAGATCATAGTACGTTTGTTTAGATAAGGCCATAAGTATGAAGTGAGATTTTGGGCCAATCTTTGATACATGTGATGTTTAGTGGAAAAGTTTGTGTGTGTATGTTTTTAGGATAGCGCGTGGGAGTTATATTGATAATAGTTTAGAAACTATGTGAAGTATGTATTTATGGGTGTTTTCCTTGAAGTTAACATGCGGTTATAAATTAGTCTTGAATGACGTTTTGGGATTGTAGTGGAAGGTCGCAATATGCATGAGCGACTTCATATTAAGAGTTCAGAGTAGTCATTGAAGTGGTAAGACATGTTATGCTTAGGATGTGATTTTAAAAGAGGTATAGAAGGTGGCATCATATGGTTTAGAATAATAGTGCATTGCCTCAGTTTTCTGAGCATCTTCGTGAATTGAGCATTCATAGAGGGACATAGGGTCCCAAGGGGTAGATACCCCATTCAGTTGCATGCATAGATTTTTATTATAAGCTCCAAGCCAGTTATCATTTTGTATTCGATCATACGTTCACACGTCAGTTTAGTCAGATATGCATTAGAAATGCATGTCCCATAGAAAAAGCTCAGCTTATCTGTGTATTCAGTTCTGCATTCATGAGAACAACTCAATAACAAATCCATACATTAGGTATGCATGTTCATTATGAGAACTCAGCTTATGAGTAGCTCCAGTCGTGTATTCCATGCATCAGATATGCATGTCCGATATAAGAATTCAGACTATCAGTAGTTCCATCCATATGGTCATGTTTCAGATCAGTGTATTCTTTATTAGAAGACATGTCGTGCCTGCGTTATTCCATACCTTTAAGGCTTCAACAAGTTCCTACCCATCATTCGAGGACGAATGATCCCAAGGGGGAGATAATGTAACACCCCGCATTTCGGGCTAGAATAAAAAAATATGACTCTAATGCATTGATAATCCCAGAGCCTTACATCCTATACCAATTTGGCATGTTAATCAATTTTGTATTATGTGAATCCATTTGAGCATGAATTTATACCATAGAAGTCCTTCAACTCAAGGACGAGTTAAAACCATTTCGATCGATTAAGTTTTACTGGATGTTGTAATTTGTGTCAAATTCTATTGACCATAACTCATTGTATATGATGAACTGGGTGGCCTACTATATACCAAATAGTAGATAATTGAATAAACTTTCCAACGATACCAAATTCGCCTAAAACGGACACCCGGTGAAGAAGATATGGCCTTTCAAAGTTGAATGTGTCGCCTATGCACATATAGGCGATGCATAGGGCGGCGCCTATGCAAATATAGGCGATGCATAGGGCGGCGCCTATGTAAATTTAGGCAATGCAAAGGGCGGCGCATAGTTATGGTTTCAGGTGACGAAAACACTCCGTTTTGAGTTACTTTAAGTGCAAGTTAGTCCTTACAAAACCCAAAATCGTCCTTACCCACTCCTAAACGGATTTGGGCCTATTAACAACATTGAAGCCTCCTATAAAATCCCAAAATCTAATCCTTCAAGAACTTAAGAGAAGGAGCAACTAGGGTTGGAGAAAATAAGCTTGAAGGACCTATCATTCCAAAACTACTTCGTGAAACAAATTACAGATTCGGAATCCTCTCGACGTAGGCTTCGATAGACACCAAAAATTCGTGGAGAATAAGGTACGCAGGGTTTTCCTAAAATCTCATGGGCATAGAAATCATGTTTTAAGAATTAGGTTTTCGAATTCATGTACATACTCATGTTTTAGAAGTTTTAATGATATTTTTTTGGCCTTTTGGCTTTCCCCCAAAGTGATTTGAAAATTATATGTATATGTATATATTTGTTTGTCCTGAAATATGAATTGAAAGCATGGTTTTCATGAAACCCCTCTCTTAATATAAATTTTTCCATGTTTCACGTAATATACAATGTTTTGAACACGAAAGAGAGGATTGTAAATGTTGAATATGCATGTAATGAAAGAAGGCATGGTTTTGCCAAAATACACATGACCACCATATGTTTGATGAAAGTTTTGCATGGATTTGACTTGAGTTTTGGAACATGACATCTTTAATGCAAATTACATGTTTTGGTGGTCTAAACTATGTTTTGAATGAAAGCTCTTGCTTAATACATTATGGCTCTGAAATAGGACTTTCAAGTCTCGGTATGACGATACCAACTCAGACAAATGCCATAACAGACACAGACTAGTTCAGAAATCAGATTTTTATCAGACTTTCATGATTTAGAAATTTCAGAATGATACATGTTCAGAAAAGGCTAAAATAGGGCATAAAGAGAGCTTAGGTGGTTCCCTGAAGAAGGCGGGAGTTCAGACAACTCATTGCCTAATACCGTGGTTTTCCGACCCGGGTATACTATTATGCGCTGACTTAAATGTCCTGTGGCGTATCAGACTCAAACACTCCAACCCTTGCGGCACACTTGGGTTGGGGTCTTCCCCACCGAGTCAATGGCGGATTCCATACAGCTCGTGGAATATCAGACTTGTAGGGGAATACCATCTAACTCAAAAGTAAAACACAGATCATGATTTGAAATGAACAGACAGGTTACATGTTTTCATAAAGTGCCCTTGTATTTTTCAGAAACAGTGTTATACATGATGTCTTGATGAAAAATTTCTTTCCCTTAATATGTATATATATATATATGTATGTTCCATTATACTATTTTTTTGGATTGCTTCGCGTGCCAGTACTTTTGTGCTGACCCCCTCCTTCCAGGTTCTGAGGCACAGTCTAGGGGTCCAGCTACTAAGTAGACATTCTCAGATTTGCAGACTTGATCTCACAGTGGTGAGCCTTTTGTTATTCGGAAGACCTAATTATGTCAGACATTATCTTATTTATTATGTTTTTGATTTATTGGGGGCCTTGTCCCAGTTTCTTTTCAGACAAATGTTTATGTTCTTAGTAGAGATTTCGCAGTCTGATGTCAGATAGTATTATTCAGAAATGTTGCAGAACTTGACCATGTTTTCCGTACTCAGTTTCAATTCTGCATTTTATTATGATTATGAATGTTGTGCAAGATAACCAGATAGAGAATGGGTGTTCCGGGGTGTTCCGGGCCTTCATGGTTTGGGATGCTCGTCACGGCTAGAGCCTAGGCTCGGGTCGTGACAATCAGACTCAGACACTCCAACCCTTGCGGTACACGTGGGTTGGGGGCTTCCCCACCGAGTCAATGGCGGATTCCATACAGCCCGTGGAATATCAGACTTGTAGGGGAATACCACCTAACTCAGAAGTAAAACACAGATCATGATTTGAAATGAACGGACAAGTTACATATTTTCAGAAAGTGCCCATATATTTTTCAGAAATAGTTTTATACATGATGTCTTGATGAAAAATTGCTTTCATTTAATATGTATATATATATATATATGTATGTTCCATTATACTATTTTTTTGGATTGCTTCGCGTGCCAGTACTTTTGTGCTGACCCCCCCCCCTTCCTTCCAGGTTCTGAGGCACAGTCTAGGGCTCCAGCTACTTATTAGACATTCTCGGATTTGCAGACTTGATCTCACAGTGGTGAGCCTTCTATTATTCGAAAGGCCTAATTATTTCAGACATTATCTTATTTATTATGTTTTTGGTTTACTGGGGGCCTTGTCCCAGTTTCTTTTAAGACAAATGTTTATGTTCTTAGTAGAGATTTCGCAGACTGATGTCACATAGTATTATTCAGAAATGTTGCAGAACTTGACTTTGTTTTCCGTACTCATTTTCAATTCCGTATTTTATTATGATTATGAATGTTGTGCATGATAACCAGATAGAGAATGGGTGTTCCGGGCCTTCATGGTTCGGGATGCTCGTCAAGGTTAGGGACTAGGCTCGGGTCATGAAAATATCCATTGTTTTCTTATAAGTAAAACCTGAACTAGGACTGAGAAGTCCCCCAAAAAATAGCCAATTGGGAAATAAAAGGAAGAGCAAGTCCCTTTTCTTTCTTTAGAAACATATACTGCATGTGATTGATGATCAAGTTTGGCAAATTCATGATACAAAAATTGATATTTTGGTTGAGAGAGAAGAAGAAATTTTTGGTGTAGAATTAACACATTTGTGCAATTCCATTTGGAGATAGTCCAAGAAAATTTGGTCAACCAATTCGTGAGCATCATAGGATAGGGGGGATGAAGTGTAAGGAATGGAATAGGTGTGTTCAAATGTTTCAACTTAGATAGCCTATGCTTATGTTAGTGTTGGTATACCTGATAAGAAGAACTTTGTGGTTACAATTGCTTGCTTTACCTATTTTCTGCACAATCTAATACAAAATTAGGTTAGAAAAGTCAAAAATCTGAAATTGGAACACACAACTAAATATGCAATACGGAATCGAATAATATTTTAGCTAATAAGATTAAAAAGAAAAATGATTATTCTAGTAAATCATTGAGGGGAGTTCATGAAATTTTAATCTTCCCAAAATCTAACCTATTCCCTTCAAAATGCTCTCTACTTAGTGCCTTTGGTGCTTCTCCAGTCATTTAAGTAACCCACATAGTCAACATTTTTATAGCCCTTAAGAGTTAAATTACTTTCATTTAAATACCATAGACTCAAGCCATTGATTCCCATGAGATATCTCAAGATTCTTGTCACAACACCAATTCATATGAATTACTAACAAAATTATCATCATCTTATTTCGTTGTTATTGATGCATCAATTTCTTGATTTGTTGTTCCCCCTGTCATTATGCCTTCAGTCTATACAACAGTTGAACCAGGTGGTACAATATGTTCCTGTGCATGCTCATCAGTTTTACTGTCATCCTTTTTAAAAAAAATAATAAAAATCTCCCTTGCTTTTCCCTTACACGAGCACTCCAAATCTGACAATCTTTAAAAAGTCTTTTATTTTAGTTCTCTCAATCTTTTCTGATCTAGTAATGGTGCTCTTTTTACCATCTTCAAAATATACATTCCCCCTTTAAATGTGGTATGTTAAAGAAACTTTATTTTCTTCCAGTCTTATGCTTTGAGCAAGCTCTATCTATGTACTAATTTTGCTTGCCTCCTTTCACTCCCACCTGCAAAACAAATTAGGGGTTAACTTTAGGAACCCAGACGATCGTGGATCCTTTCTTATGAGAAAAAATATGTATGAGGTTCTTGTATCCCATCGAGGCAACAGGTTATGTGACCAGTTTGTTTGACCAATTTTGACCTTCTTGTTAGCTTCTGCTAACATAGAACCACATTTTTTGCTAGGCTTATGCCTCTTGATTTGCTTTTTGCTGCAACTCGACATTTAATGGTTGGATGTCCCAGGTTACCAAAAATATAACACAGATCTTTAATAGCATTTGAACTTTTATAAAAGCCTAACCTAGTCTTTTCATTGTGAGTTTTTTAACCTAACTTATGAACAATTCTTGAAGAATGTGTCCATCTATTAGCTCTTTTAAGATCAAGTTTCAATTCAAAAACTTCTTGACTCAGTTGACTAACTTTTTCTTTTTCACAAAAGTATTAATGTTTAATCTTAGTCAATTTTGACTCAATCTTTTCTTGTTCCTCACTCTTGATCGTTTTTTCTTTTTCAAAAAGAGACAGTTTTAGAACTTCAAATTTGAGGGTCAGGTTTGATGAATCTAGTTTGCTAACCTGTTCCTTAAGAGTGCAGTTTTCCTTATCAACATTTTTCTTATAAGTTTCTAAATCAATAAAATCAAACTTGAGACTTCCAAGATTGTTGAATAACTTATCCCTATCAGAAGTTAATTCTTGGAAATCATCAATAAGAGCACTCATTAAGGAAACAAGTTTCTTTATAGAAAATAAATGCAACATTTCTTTAAGTTCAAGAATACTTACCTCAGAGTTTCCATCATCTTCTTCCATGCCTGAATATCCAATGGACATAGGAGCAATTTCATTATCTGATTCATTACTTTTAGAAGCCCTATTTAGACCATCCATGTCCATCTAATAGGTCTTAAAATTACCAACTAACTCATCAAGGGACATTCTAGTGAGATTCTTAGCTTCTCTTATGGATATAACATTGACATTCCACTTAGACTTTGGTAGGACTCTCAAGACCTTCTCTACCTATTCCTCAGTAGATAAAACATTTCCTAGAGATGATAACTCAGTTACCAACAAAGTTAACCTAGTTATAATTTCTTGTAGTGACTCATTTTTCTCCATTTCGAAAGCCTCATATTCAGTGAAAAGTAATGCAGTTTTGAATTTTTTCACTTGGCTTGGGCCTTCATGTGCATTCACCAATGCATCCCAGATTTGTTTAGCAGTAATACAATTAGACACTCTATTGTACTCTGTTGGACCAAGACCACAAACAAGAATTTTTTTTTCTTTTGCATTATTTTGTAGTGCAACAAGATCTTCCGAGGTAAATTCACTCCTTACCTTTTTCACTTGTTCTTCATGGGAATTGTTGGTCCACTAATAATTCGATCCCATAATTCATAATCTACACTTTGAAGAAATGTTTCCATCCTAGCTTTCCACCAAATAAAGTGAGACACAATAAAAAGTGGAGGTCTAATAGTTGATTGACCTTCACTGTGACCAGTAGGTGGTGCGGAATTCATCATATTGATCTTTGTCTTTGGTGCTAACCCTTTTTCAGACAACCTGCTCTGATACCACTTGTTAGAGTACGTGCCCTACTGACTAGTGACTTTAACATAAGGTTTGCATATGGATGGAACGAGTTGCCTGATGTGTTCCAAGGAAGCAGTAAAACAGGAAGTAAAGAACATAATGATTTTTATATGGAAAACACCCGGATCAAAAAGGTGTAAAAAAATATGAGTTGTATCTCTACAGGATTTAACCCCAACTTCACTAAATAACTCTGAGCCTCAACAACGACTGATTACAAAACTCTTGTAACCAACAACTAGGAATTGTAAACTCAAATTCCGATACCTTAGTAACTAGGAATAAAAAACTCTAATTCCTATAACTCAACAACTAGGAATCATAAACTATAAAACTCAACAATCACACATGACTATTGAACTGTAACACCCTGCATTTTTGAGCTTGAAATAGAACCGTCATTCCTACGTGAGTAAGTTCTAATTCCAAGGTTTATTCTTTGATTCATGTGTCTTGATATTTCTCTAAGAATATGAAGTTATTATGAGGTGAAAAATGTTCATAGAAATGGCCCAAAGCATTGTTGAGCTAAGAACCATTCATTCATCCAAAATTGGATAGTCGATTATATAAGAGTCTACTTTGAATGTTGATAACTCTTTATACACATAGAATTTTTCAGCTCAAGACCCACAAAATTGTAGATAATTGAATTAGATTTCCAATGATACCAATTTCGCAAAAATCCGATAACCGAACAAAAAGTTATGGCTTTTTCCGTGTGAGACAGTAAGCCAACGCGATCATGACGCGTCGCATCGAGATCGCGTTGACACGAAACCAAAAGTAGATATAAGGCTGTTTTATGAATTATTTCAGTTTCTAATGGGTCTAGGGGAAGCGTGGTCATTTTCCCTCACCCAAAATCCGTCAATAACATTGAATTTCAGCCCCAAGAAGCCAAAATTGCTTAGTTTACTCTAATCCTCTCAAAAGCCAAACCCTAATCCTTTTCCTCAAGATCAAGAATCAAGATCCTAAATTCAAGATTTAAAGAAATGGATCAAGATCCGGGTTCCTCTCTTTCTCCTAAATAATCTAAGGTACGTGGGGTTTATCCTTAAACTACATGGGCTTGTTGAAACACTTGAATATGATTTAAAGATTATAAAGCACGAAATTACAAAGGGGTTTAGGAAACCATGTTTTAAATTATGCATCATGAATTTTTTAATGACATTGTTGTTTTGGCCTTTAGGTCTTTTCCCCTTAAATTGATTTATACGTATATGTATATGTATGAAAATTTAGATTGAAGATTGTTTGAAAGAACAAATTATGAAATCCCTCTATTGTGATGAATTCAAGATTATGATCTTATTTGAATGGTTTGAAATGAATGATTTATGATTTGAAAAAAGTTTTGTCAATATCATAGTATTTGGGCATGATTTAGAGATGATGAGAGGGAGTTTCTTGATATAATTATGTTCTTGTGTTAAAAAGAAAGAATTGCATGTGATAGAAAACTTTGATATGACCACCTTGTGTATTTGAAATGTTGAAAAAAAGAGTTTTTTGCTTGTGTTTACATGAGTTTTAAGAAAGAGTTCTTTGAACTGATTTATTGATATGGTGGTCCCATACCTTATGTTTTGAAAATAGAGATTATAATTTGCTATAAATGGATCAGAGACGTGACTTATAAGTCAATGGTATGAAGATACCATATAAATGTATGCCATAATAGAGCTAGAGTTATTTTGAGTTTGATTTCAGAGGATGAAATGTTTTAAAGAATTAAAAATGGGCTTAAAAAGGGTTAGGTGGTTACCCGAACCCACTTTGAGTTATACCAAACTTGAAGTTAACTCGACTTAGTATTGTTCCAAAACAATCAATCTAGGAAAGCAATAAACTACAACTCAATAGGTACAATACATTTAAACTAACTCATGAACTATAAAGTTTGATCCTATGAAACAGGTTCGTCAATCTGTTCCTTTGTACTGGCATCACTTAAATCTTCAGTCAGAATTCTCTCAATCATGAACTTTCTCAATTTTCTCGTGTTTTTGCCTTTTATCTCTCTCTAAGTGCACAAGTTACTCTGAATAATATATCTTCTATTTAAGCACAGCTCTCTAAAGAGTCATTCGTTATTACAAACTCCTCCTTTTTATTAGAACTCTCATTGCATAGAATTCTACTTCAAGTGGGACTCCTTCTTCAATTCCAACTCTTGTCTGCTTAGTGTTGTAGTCAAACTCCAACTCTTTAAATCAGCACATGTTTATTTTCTTCAGTTTATCTGGATAAGCCATCCATCTGGTCCTTCCTTGATTTTAGCGCTCTTATCTTTAATCATCGATGATTTTCCTACATGTTTTAGCTACATGAGACAGTTTATCGGTGAACCATCTTGACTGACATGTTTTATATCACTTTGTGAGTTTGTCAATCATCAAAAATATATCATACCCAATAAATTTCCCCATTTTTATGATGATAAACATCGTCTTTGTGCATTCAAACATCTTCACCTGTAGGCACTAAAGTATTAAACACTAAAATGAACAAGTTAGTTAATGGGTTATAAACATTACACAACTCTTTTATATTTCCCCTTTTGGCATCATCGAAAAACTATTTCAATGCAATAATATACTACCCAAAGTGATTTGTTATGCTATTCATGGTCACTAGGGCTATCACCAAAATAATCAGACAGAGACTTTAGCCAACATAGTAATGTATTAAAGAGAGCAAAAATATGAGTCAATTTAGCAAAGATAACTATTCCACTTAACTGCTAGAGCATGTTTCACATTAAACCTAAGCTAGTACTGAACAAAGCAAAATAACTGAGCATCAATAAAAAAAAATATGCTATAAAAGTGGGACATAGCTAAGGCTATGAATAGTGAGGAGCTGATGAGGAAGGTGGAACAGGTGTTATCAACTGTGTGAACTGATGAATAACGTCAACATTTTCATCCCTCTATCAATCAAGGTCAAGCTTCAAATTCATGATGCTGGCCTTAAGGAACTCTTATTCCACTTCATGACTGTCTTGTGTAGCTTCTAGTTCAATTTTTTTCTCAGCTAAATAATTTCTTAATTAACAATTATTTCAAATGAGTGTTATCCCTCTTTATTGAAACAGGTAGGGAAACATGATTCATCTGTTCAAGAACATCCATTATTTTTTTATAAGTTAAACCTGAACTAGGACTGAGAAGTCCCCCAAAAAATATCCAATTAGAAACTAAAAGGAAGAACATGTCCCTTTTCATTCTTCAGAAACATAAGTTGTATGTGATTGATGATCAAGTTTGGCAAAGTCATGATACAAAAACTGATATTTTTATTGAGAGAGAAGAATAAATTTTTGGTGTAGAATTAACACATTTGTGTACAACTATTTGGAGAGATTCAGAGAAAATTTGGTCAACCAATTCGTCAGCATCATAGGACAAGGGGTGGATGAAGTGAGAGGAATGGAATAGGTGTGCTCAACTGTTTCATCTTAGACAGCCTATGCTTATGTCAGTGTAGAGCATACCTGATAAGAAGAACTTTGTGGTTACAATTGCTTGCTTGTACCTATTTTCTGCACAATCTAATAAAAAATTAGGTTAAAAGAGTCAAAAATCTAAAATTGGGACACAAACTAAATGTGCAAGACTGAATCGAATAACATTTTAGCTAATAGGATTAAAAAGAAAAATGATTATTCTAGTCAATCATTTAGGAAAATTCATGCAATTTTAATTATCCCCAAATCTAATCTATTCCTTTCAAAATTCTCTCTACTTAGTTCCTTTGCTTCTCTAGTCTTTTAAGTAAACCGTATAGTCAACATTTTTATAGCCCTCAAGAGTGAAATTACTTTCATTTGAATACCATAGTCTCTAGCCATTGATTCTCATGATATATCTCAAGATTCTTCTAACAACACAAATTTTTATGAATTATCAACAAAATTATCATCAACTTGTGTAGGTGTTATTGATGCATTAATTTATTGATTTGTTTTTCCCCTGGAAAATATGCCCTCAGTCTGTACAACAGTTGAACTAGGTCATACAACATGTTCCTGTGCATGCTCATCTGTTTCACTATCATCCTTTTAAAAAAAAGAATCTCCCTTTCTTTCCCATTACACGTGCACTCCAAATCTGACCATCTTTAAAAAGTCTGTTTTTTTAGTTCTCTCAATCTTTTCAGATCTATTAATGGTGTTCATTTTACCATCACCAAAAGATACATTCCCCCTTTAAATGTGGTAAGTTAAAGGAACTTTATTTGCTTCCAGTCTTATTCCTTGAGCAAACTCTATCTATGTACTAATTTTGCTTGCCTCCTTTCACTCTCACCTGCAAAAGAAAGTAGGGGTTAACTTTAGGAACCCAGACAAGCTTGGGTCCTTTCTTATGAGAAAAGGGATGTATGAGGTTCCTAGAATCCCATCAACGCAACAGGTTATGTGACGTGTTTCTCTGACCAGTTTTGACTTTCATGTGAGCTTGTGCTAACATAGAATCAAATTGTTTTGCTAGGCTTATGCTTCTTGATTTGATTTTTGCTACAACTGGACATTCATCCAGGTTACCACAAATATAACACAGATCTTTAATAGCATTAGAACTTTTAT
The DNA here is from genome assembly GCA_030864215.1 of Capsicum pubescens. NCBI lineage: Eukaryota > Viridiplantae > Streptophyta > Magnoliopsida > Solanales > Solanaceae > Capsicum > Capsicum pubescens. Next base: position 109,278,328 of record CM061548.1, on the reverse strand, counting down.
AAAAGCCCAACCCAGCCTTTTTCGTTGTGAGTTCTTTGACCTAACTTATGAACAATTCTTGAAGAATGTGTCCATCTAATAGCTCTTTCAAGATCAAGTTTCAATTCAGAAACTTCTTGACTCAGTTGACTAACTTTTTCTTTTTCATAAAAGTATTCATGCTTAATCTTAGTCAATTCTCACTCAATCTTTTCTTGTTCCTCACTCTTGACCTTTTTTTCATTTTAAAAAAGAGACAGTTTTAGAACATCAGATTTGAGGGTCAGGTTTGATGAATCAAGTCTGCTAACCTGTTCCTTAAGAGTATAGTTTTCCTTTTCAACATTTTTCTTACAAGTTTCTAGATCAATAAAATAATACTTGAGACTTTCAAGATTGTTGAATAACTCATCCCTATCAGAAGTTAATTCTCGGAAATCATCAATTAGATCACTCATTAAGGAAACAAGTTTCTTTTAGAAAATAAATGCAACTTCTCTTTGAGTTCAAGAATACTTACCTTAGAGTTTCCATCATCTTGTTCCGTATACGAATCTCCAATGGCCATGGAAGCAGTTTCATTTTCTGATTCATCACTTTCAGATGCCTTATTTAGATCTTCCATGTTCATCTCATAGGTCTTCAAATTACCAACTAACTCATCAAGGGACATTCTAGTGAGATCCTTAGCTTCTCTTAGGGCTGTAACTTTATCATTCCATTTAGACTTTGGTAGGACTCTCAAGACCTTATCTACCTGTTCCTCAGTAGTTAAAATCTTTCCTAGAGATGATAACTCATATACCAACAAAGTTAACCTAGTTATCATTTCTTGTAATGACTCATTTTTTTCCATTTCGAAAGCCTTATATTTAGTGAAAAGTAATGAAATTTTGAATTTTCTCACTTGACTTGTGCCTTCATGTGCATTCACCAATGCATCCCAGATTTGTTTAGCAGTGTTGCAATTAGACACTCTATTGTACTCGGTTAGACCAAGACCACAAATGAGAATGTTTTTGGCTTTTGCATTCTTTTGTAGTGCAACAAATTCTTTCAAGGTGAATTCACTCCTTACTTTTTTCACTTGTTCTCCATCCACTGTCTTCATGGGAATTGTTGGTCCATTAATAATTTTGTCTCATAATTCATAATCTACACTTTGAAGAAACATTTCAATCCTAGCTTTCCACCAAATGAAGTGAGACCCATCAAAGAGTGGAGGTCTAATAGTAGATTGACCTTCACTATGACCAGTAGGTGGTGCGGAATTCATCATATTGATCTTTGTCCTAGGTGCTAACCCTTTTTAAGAAAACCTGCTCTGATACCACTTATTAGAGTACATGTCTTACTGACCAGTGACTTTAATGTAAGAGTTGCCTATGGATGGAATGGGTTGCCTGACGTGTTCCAAGGAAGTAAAGAACACAATGATTTTTACGTGAAAAACACCCGGCTCAAAAATGTGTAAAAAAACATGACCTGTACCTCTACAGGATTTAACTCTAACTTCACTAAATAACTCTGAGCCTCAACAACGACTGATTACAAAACTCTTATAACCAACAACTTGGAATTATAAACTCTAATTCCTATACCTCAATAACTAGGAATCATAAACTCTAATTCCTATAACTCAACAACTAGGAATCATAAACTCTAACGCATATAACTCAACAATCACCCTTGACTGTTGAACCCATTTTGAGTTATCCCAAATTTGAAGTTAACTCAGCTCAGTATTGTTCCTAAAGAATCAATCTAGGAAAGCAATAAATTACAACTCAATAAGAACAATACATTTAAAATGACTCATGAACTGTAAAGTTTAATCCTGTGAAATAGGTTCATCAATTTGTTCCTTTGTACTGGCAGCACTTGAATCTTCAGTCAGAATGCTCTCAATTATGAACTTTCTTTATTTGCTCATTTTTAGTCTTTTATTTCTCTGTAAGTGTGCCCGTTATTCTAAATAATACATCTTTTATTTAAGCATAGCTCTCCAAAGAGTCATTCTTTATTTCAAATTCCTCCTTTAATCAGAACTCTCATTGCAAAGAATTCTACTTGAAACTCCTTCTTCAATTCCAACTCTTGTCTCCTTAGTGTTGTAGTGAAACTCCAACTGTTTAAATCAGCACATATTTATTTCCTTGGGTTTATCTGAATTAGCCACCCATCTGGTCCTTCCTTAATTTCTGCACGCTTGTATTTAATCATCGATGATTTTGCTGCAAGTTTCATCTACATGAGACACTGTGTCTGTGAATCAGCTTTACTGACATGTCTCATATCACTTGGTCAGTTTCTCAATCATCAAAACTACATTGTACCCAACAAATTCCCCCTTTTTTTATAATGACAAACCTCTTGTCTTTGTGCATTCAAATATCTTCACCCGTAGGCACTAAAGTATAAAACACTAGAATGAACAAATTAGTCAATGGATTATAAACATTGCACAACCCTCTAATCTTCCCCCTTTTGGCATCATCAAAAAACAATTTCAATGCAATAATATACTAGCCAAAGTGATTTTTTATGCTATTCATGGCCACTGGGGCTATCACCAAAACAATCAGACAAAGAATTTAGTCAACATAGTAATGTATTAAAGAGAGCAAAAATATGAGTCAATTTAGCAAAGATAATCATTTAATATAACTGTCAGAGCATGTTCCACATTAAACCTAAGCTAGTACTGAACAAAGCAAAACAACTGAGCAGTAATAAAGTAATTTTTATTTATAGTACTGAACAAACCAAAACAACTGAGCAAAGCAACTGAGCAAAACAATTGAACAACCTAACCTAGTGTTCAGTTATTTTTATTTAACAATTTTCTATGTATGAAGTAAGATGCCTAACGTGTTCCAAAAAATTGTTAGTAAAAACACAATATTTTTACATGAAAAACACTCGACTCATGAAAGGTGTAAGAAACCATGGCTTGTACCCTACAAGATTTATCCCCAATTTCACTAAAGCGCAATGAACCTTTCAACAAAAGATTACAAGTCTGTGTAACCTAAGGAATTATAAATTTTAATTCCTAAACAACTTAAAAACCTCCCAAGTTAAGTGTTCCCAAGTCTTCTAGTTATCCCAACTTGAAGACAACATTCTTAATTCAATTTATAGCACACTAAAACTATGATTATTTCAACATTCCAACACAATAAACAACTCCTAATACATGAATGCTAAAACTCTTAACAAAATACTATATTAGGACCGGGCTCTTCAATGTGTTCCTTCAGAATTCATGTAGCACTTTGTAAAGTCAATCTGTGAATTGCTTTTTTTTGCAATGTACGTGCGTGAGTTACTCATCTTATATTTAAATACAACTCTTCAAAGAGTTGTTCTTCAAACCAAACTCCTCCGCGCACGAACTTTCATTATAAGGAGTTCTACTTCTAGTGAAAGTCCTTCAACTCAAACTCTTGTGAAATGGGGAGTAAATATGTCTATATACTTACAGGTCTTGAAACCTTCAAATGTGAAAAATGGTCAATAAAATATCACCCTTATCTATTTATTTTACTAATTTTATTATGGCAATGGGAAAAGAATTAGGAGATTTATTTCACTAATTTTATCATGGCAATGGGAAAAGAATTAGGAGAAAAAAATTTAGTTCAAAAGATTGAGATAGTTTTTCTTTTTTTGTCAACTTCTTAAATAGCTCCAGATTACCCATAAAAGTAAAGAAAAATAAGTTAAATCAAGAATTATAATGTGAGTACAAAAAGGACTTTATCACTATAGGAAATATTATAAATTTATTTCAAATCAAATTTGGAATGTTATATGTAAGCACTATCTTATGGGTTATATTGTTCTTCTTCTTCACTTCATATTAGGCTTGTTCGTGATAATTCATGATTAACTAACACGGTCTGATTTTTAGTGGCTTAGATTATAGAGTTTTAATTTTAATTGCTCATTGAAGTTGGTGAAGTTTGTTTGAAAATACTATACTCCGTAGGACGTGGTTGTTACTCTCTTGAACACAGGGTGATTTTCCTCAATAGATTATGTGTTTTTGTTGTCGATGTTCTAGACATTGTTATAGGAACCAGGTTCCTAGTTCGAGTAGTTGGTACAGATTTCTTTCACACGAATTTAATATAGGTTCAAGTTTGATCCCATACAGGACACTGAAAAATAGGTTCTTCATACAAAAATGCTAGAGTTAAACCCCATGCTAGATATTGAAATAAACATATTAATATGCACCAATTTCTGCCAACTCGACCGCATACTTGTCATTGTCACACCTCACCAGCAGCACGTTTAGCATGTGCCCCGGATCCATAACCCTCAGCATATCCGATCCAACACCAAATTCACCATTACTTGCTCCAATAGCCATTATGTTACGACCCGAACTAGGGCCTGGCCATTACGGATATCCCAAACCATGAAGGCCCGGGCGTCCTACTCTATCAGGTAATCATGCACAACATTCACATAATAAAAGGAGATATGGTAATAAAATCTTATATGGAAACATGGTCATACTCTGGATTAAGTTTAACAATAAATATTGAAATCCGAACTCAACTACACAACATCTAGAACTGTTTGCGAAATCTCTACTACATGAAAATCTGACAACTATCTGAAAGATGGGACAAGGCCCCCAGTAGACCAAAACAACGGAATAACATAATCTGAACTAACAGGCCTTCTGGAATAAAGAAGGCTCACCACTCCACAGATCACTTCTCTCTGGCATACTCTACTGATTAGCCGGTCCCTTAGACCGAACCTCCAAACCTGGGTGGTAGGGAGCCAATACAGATATACTGGTACGTAAATCAAATCCAAAATAATAATTTATATTCAACATATATGAGAGCAATTTTAAAACAGTTCATAAACATATCATATTGTAAGAAATCTCATGGACATTTCTGAAAGACTCTGAAAGAAAATCATCTGAACTCTGAGACATTCTTTGTTTAACTTCTGTGCAAGGTGGTATACCCTTAAACTTTAAAATTCCACGGGCCATAAAGAATCCGTTATTGACTCGGCGGGGAAGCCTCCAACCCAAGTGTGCCGCAAGGGTTGGAGTCTCAGACTCTGCTATGCCACACGGCCGTCGCCAGCGTGAAAATAATATACCCGGATCGGTAAATCACGATTTTAGGCAAAGAGTTACTTGAACTCTAGCCCTCTTCAGGCAACCACCTAACTCTCTTTATGCCCATTTTTAACTCTTTAAGACATGCATTCTCTGAAAACATACTCTGAAAACTCTAACTCAATTATGGCATACATTTATATGGTATCGTCATACCATTGACTTGCAAGTCACATCTCTGAGCCATTATTAGCATATCATAATCTCTATTTCAAAACATAAATCTGGGACCACCATATCAATAAATCATTTTAAGAAACTCTTTCTTAAAGCTCATGTACACATATGCAAGAAACTCTCTTTTTCACCATTTCAAAAACACAAGGTGGTCATGTCAAAGATATCAATCATATAAATTCTTTCTTTCTAAGACAAGGATGAAATCATAACAAGAAACTCCCTCTCATCATCATAAAAATCATGCTAAATACTTAAATATTGAAAAGATCCCCTTCAAAACATTAAACAAGTATCTCAAATCATTCCCAACAAGTTCATCAACTCTAAATCGTAAAAGAGAGGGGTTTCAATAATAATGCTCTCAATCAAATATTCAACATCATACATATTCATATAAGTTTAAATCAATTTAAGGGGGAAAGGCCTAAATACCAAAACAATAATATCATCAACACACCCAAGATGCAAAATTTAAATCATAAGTTCAAAAACTCCTTTAAAATTCATGCTTGATAATCTTTAAATCATATTCTAGTATTGATAAGCCCATGTAGTTTTTAGGATAAATCCCATGTACCTCTATTTAGGAAATTAAAGGATGATTCTTGATGCCCATGGCTTGGGGATTCCAAATCTTCAATCAATTTCTAAAACCCACGGTGGAATCTTGAGTTGTTTGGGTTTTATTGTTTGAAACCCTAAGGAGTGTTCTTGATGGTTTCTGATGAAAATATTAATAATGAGGTCATTTGGGATTAAAATCTCGTGTTTAAGATGAAAAGGGGAGTGAAAAATGCCCAATATACCCTTAATGAGACGGAATAAATAATAATGGGGAGCCCGATTATATGGACCGCCGCGATGTGCCACAATTGCGGTGGCTCACTGGAAATTGATGAATGGGATTTTTAAGCTCACCGTAACGTGGAGCCATCGCGTTGTCCCACTAGTTGGGACCTGGAACTTCAGCGCGACGCACCACAATCGTGTTATGCTACTGGAATTTGACAATTGCTAAATAGGCCCACTCCGCGACGCGCCAACCACCAAAATAATGGTGTTTTACGATTAGGACTTAAATTATCCATAACTTCTTGCCCGGGTATCGGATTTAGGCGAATCTTAGATCGACGGAAAGCTTATTCAATTTACCACATCATAAAAAGTCAAAATTAGGAATATTATATATAGTTTAAACTTTCCTCATTTTGGAAGCCAAAAATGAGACTAAGTCTCTTTGACACTATTCTAGTCATTTAACTCTAAGAGCATATTACCACAAGCTAACGCATGGACGATTTTGCGGGGTGTTACATTTTACCCTCCTTGGGATCATTCTTCCCCGAATGATGACACGGAACACAGACAAGCACGATTTAAGGTACACTAAGTCCATAAAAGAATAAGACAAGGATTGTACCTTCCATTTCGTCATTCACCGGATTAAATAAGTTTGGGTATCTATCTCTCATGTCATATTTTGACTCCCAAGTTGCTTCTTCAACTTTCTGATTTTTCCACAACACTTTGACCGAGGCTATTACTTTGCTCCTTAGTTTCCTAACATGGCGATCCAAGACTACCACGGGATCTTCTTCATAGTATAAGGAGTCTGTCACTTTGACCTCCTCTACCGGCAACACTAATGAATAGTCTCCAATACATTTCTTCAACATAGATATGTGAAATATCGGATGACTAGAACCCATATTTGCAGGCAACTCTAACTCATACGCAACTCCATATATCCTTCTCAAAATCTGGTATGGCCCTATATAGAGAGGACATAGATTAACTTTCTTCCCGAATCGCATAACTCCTTTCATAGGGGAGACTTTGAAGAACACCCAGTCACCAATCTCAAACTCTAAGTCTCTTCTTCTAACATCAGCATAGGATTTTTGTCTACTCTGGGCTGTTTTAAGTCGTTCTCTAATTATTTTCATGTCCTTCATCGCCTGATGAACAAGATCAGGCTCGAACAACTGAGTCTCACCCACTTCATACCACCCTACCGGTGATCTACATCTTCTCCCATACAAAGCTTCAAATGGAGCCATTTTAATACTGGCATGGTAGTTGTTATTATAAGCAAACTCTATTAATGGTAAGTGATCTACCCAGCTACCTTTGAAGTCAATTACACAATCCCTCAACATATCCTCAACGTTCTGAATGGTGCGCTCAGCATTCCCATCAGTCTGAGGATGGAAAATAGTACTCAGGTTCACTTGAGTACCTAAACCCCTCTAAAAAGACCTCCAAAACTGTGAAGCAAATTGTGTACCTCTGTCAGATATGATGGATACAGGTGCCCCATGCAAACAGACTATCTCCTCAATGTAAATCTTTGCATAATCATCTCCCGAATAGTTGGTCCTCACAGGCAGAAAATGTGCTGACTAGGTTAGCCTGTCAACAATCACACAAATAGAATCATACTGGTTTCGGGACCTCAAAAGTCCCGTAATGAAATCCATATTGATTATTTCCCATTTCCATAAGGGAAAGGCAATCTCTTGGGAAGTACCATCGGGCCTCATATGTTCTACCTTAACTTGTTGATAGTTCAAACACTTGACGACATAGTTACCCACATCGTGCTTCATATTATTCCACTAATAAATGGTTTTCAGATCATGATACATCTTGGTAGAGCCTGGGTAATCAACATCCCTCAAAGTGTAAGCTTCATCAAGGATTCTCTTCCGCAGACCATCTATATCTGGCACACATAATCTACCCTGATATCTCAAAATACCATCACCTCTAATTTCAAAGGACATCACCTTCTGTTGACCCATATCTTTCTTTGATCTGCATCAAGATGGGATCTTCGATCTGCTTCTCTTTAACTTCTGAACAAAGGGATGATTTAGTTATCTCATGAACAACTACCCCTCCATCTTCGGAATCTAAGAGTCGCACTCTAAGATTTGCTAGTTAGTGAATATCCTTCACCATATCTTTTTTCCCATCTTCAAAATGAGAAAGACTACCCATAGATAACCTGCTAAGGGCGCCAGCTACCATATTTGCCTTGCCCAGAAGATAGTGCAGGCTCATGTCATAATTCTTTAGCAATTCCATCCAGCGCCATTGCCTTTGGTTTAATTTTTTTCTGTGAGAACACATACTGTAAACTCTTATGGTCAGTGAAAACATCAACATGCACCCCAAAAAGATAATGCCACCAAATTTTAAGCGCAAACACCACAACCGCTAACTCCAAGTCATAGGTGGGGTAATTTCGCTCATGCACCTTCAACTGCCTGGATGCATAAGCCACCAACTTACCATGATGCATAAGTACACATCCAAGTCCCATACAGGATGGATCACAGTACACAACAAACCCTTCCATACCTTCCGGAAGAGTCAAAACAGGTGCAGTTGTTAACTTAGTAAGTGGTGCAGCTATGGAAGAAAAACTCTCTACAAATCTTCTGTAATACCCTGCCAAACCCAAGAAGCTCCGAATATCAGTTGGAGTCGTGGGTATGGGCCATTTTCTCACTGCCTCAATCTTCTAGAGTTCAACCTTAATCCCATCACTAAACACGATATGCCCCAAGAAATTAATAGAATTAAGCCAGAATTCGCACTTGGAAAATTTCGCATACAACTCATAATCTTTGATAGTTTGAAGGATGATTCATAGGTGATTGTCATGGTCCTCCTTACTCTTGAAATAAATCAGAATATCATCAATGAAAATTATAACAACTTTCACGACCCAAACTAGGTCCTGGCCGTGATGGACATCCCAAACCATGAAGGCCTAGACATCCTTCTCTATCTAATCTGGTAATCACGCACAACATTTATATCATAAAAGAAAATGCAAAAATAAAATATGATATGGAAACAGGGTCATTATCTCTGGTTTTCAAGACATAAGAAATAAAAAATGCAGTTCAAAACATCTGGATAAGATCTGACTCAATCTGTGAAATCTCTACTATATCTCAAAACTGGGTCAAGACCCCAGTAGACCAAAACCATATCTAATAATAGTTGTCTAAAAATAAACAGGCATTCTGTAATAAAAAAGTCTCACCAACTGGACACTACAACTTAGTTTGATAAAATCTATTGCTTTTCTGGAACCCTAGACTGAGCCTCCGAACCTGGAGGGGGGAGGGGGGTCAATACAGATGTACTTGTACGTAAAGTAATCCAAAATAAAACTTTTATATAAGTAAAATAGTGGATAGTAATTTGTTAAAACATTATGCATAAACATTTCTCAAAACACATGGGCACTTTCTGAAAATCATAAGTCATTCTTGCCAATGCACTGTATGTTCTTTGTATTATTTCTGAGTTAGGTGGCACTCCCCTACAAGTCTGATATTCCATGAGCTATATGGAAACCTCCATTGACTCAGAGGGGAATCCCCCAACCCAAGTGTGCCGCAAGGGTTGGAGTGTCTGAGTCTGATACGCCACAGGACACTAGGCCAGCGTATAATAATATACCCGGATCGGCAAATCACGGTTTTGGGCAATGAGTTGTCTGAACTCACGCCTTCTTTCGGGAAACACCTAACATCTATTTATGCCCAACTTGTTCTGAATAAGAGTCAGTCTGAAGTCTAAATCATGAAAATCTGATAAAGTCTGATTTCTGTATTAGTCTGAGTCAGTTATGGCATTATCTGATTTGGTATTGTCATACCAAGACTTGCAAGTCGTTATTTTTATCCATATATGCTTATTTCATTCTAAAACAATGTTCAGGCCACTTGATCATGCATATAGTGTAAGAAGAGTCATATCTCAAATCATAAGTCAAAAATCATGGAAAGATTTTCCATTCATTCAACAATTTCAATAAGTAGTGGCCAACTTCTCAAAAAAAATATTCCTGAAGTTTCTTTGTTTATCAATCTCAACACTTAAAATCATTAAAACATTCCTCTCTCCCATTCTTAATCATCATGAATTTCACATAAGACAAATAGTATCTTGAATCATTTTGTAAACCATAAGATGTAAGGCTTCATAACTTGTAAATCAAATAATAAAGTAATGGGAGAGAGCGATTATATATTTCATGCTCTCGATTCATAATTCACAATTTTCAATGTATACGTACATATATAAAATTCAAATCAATTTGGGGGAAGGTCAAAAGACCAAAACAATACCGTCAAGATTTCTAAAACATGAATGTATTCATAAATCTGAAAACCTCTTTCTTAATATCATGATTTCTATGTCCATGAGATTTTAGGAAAACCCCACGTACCTTAATTTATGACTTTTGAATGAACTCATGCTTTAGGAATGCTATTCAAACAATTGATGGGTGCTTCTTGTAGCCCTCGCAATGGGGATTCCGAATCTCGAAGAATTATTAAAAACCCACGGTGAAATCTTAAGATATTTTGATCTTTGGGTTGAAATCCTAAGAAGTGTTCTTGGTGATTTTGAGAGAGAATGACCTTATTTTTGTGTTTGGGGTATTTAATCCCATGTTATGGATGAATAGGGGGTGGAAAATACCACTTTTTCCCTTAAAAACGCAAAAACAGAACCTGGAAATTGGGTGTGTGTGTGTTGCACGCTAATCGAGTAATGCTACTGTCTCAGTCACGAAAATGACCATAACTTTTCACTCGGGTATCGGATTTTGTCAAAATTGATATCGTTGGAAAGACAATTAGAAGAGATTTCATTTGATATATAGTATGCCCTCTAATCCGTTGTATACAAAGAGTTATGTTAGATTGAAGTTGACCCAAGTTTCGATGCTAGCTCAAACTCGAACGATAGAAAAGTTTTCAACTCGTCCTTGAGTTAGGGGACCTCTATGATCTCAATTCATGCTCAAATAGGTTCCCACACTACATAATTGATTACCATGCCAAATTTTCATAAGATTTATGGTTTTTGAATCATCTACGTATATAAATGATGGTTTTTATTCTAGCCCGAAATGCGGGGTGTTACACAAACAGATCTAGAAACTGACGAAACACCTTGTTCATAAGATCCATAAAGGCTACAGGGGCGTTAGACAACCCGAAGGACATGACTAAGAATTCATAATGATCGTATCTGGTTCGGAAAGCTGTTTTAGGAATATATGACTCCCTAACCTTCAACTGGTGCTATCCCAAATGAAGGTCTATCTTTTAAAAACATTTAGCACCCTGAAGATGGTTAAAAAGATCACAATCCTAGGAAGAGGATATTTATTTTTAATGGTGACCTTTATTTAACTAACGGTAATCTATGCACATATGAAGGGAACCATCTTTCTTTCACACGAAGAGTACAGGTGCACCCCAGGGAGAAACACTAGGACAGATAAAACTTTATCTAGAAGATTTGCTAGCTGCTCTTTCAACTCTTTCAACTCTGCTGGAGCCATTCTATATGGCTGAATAGAGATGGGATGGGTATCTGGCAATAAATCAATGCCAAAATCTATCTCCCTAACTTGTGGTATACCCGGGAGATCATCTGGAAAGAGTTCTGGGAACTCATTTACTACCGAGACAGGCGGAAAGAAAGGACTTTTGGTATTAGAATCTTTAATCTGAATAAGATGGTACAAATAACCTTCTTAAATAATTTTATGGGCTCTAAGATAAGATATAATGTTTCCTCTATACGCTAAAGAATGCCCTTCCCATTCTATAACCGGTTCATTTGGAAAAGAAAAGGTGACTCTTCGGGTTCTATAATTTAATGTGGCATAGCACGAATGAAGCCAGTCCATCCCTAGGATAGCATCAAAATCAAGCATGTCTATGACTATGAGGTCTACCATTGTATCCCATCCACAAAAAGTCACCACACAATTTCTATACACCCTCCTAGCCACCAGAGAATCCCCCACCTGAGTGGAAACAGAAAAAGGCTCAGCAATCACATCGGGTTCAAACCCAAAACCAACAGCCACATAAGGGGTCACATATGACAGGGTAGACCCGGGATCAAGTAACACATAAGAATCATGGGAAAAGATTTGCAACTTACCAATAACTACATCCGGTGAGGACTCTACCTCTTGGCGGTTGGTTAAGGCGTACAACCGGTTGCGGCTGTTTCCGGCGGCTGAAGTGGCACCCTTCTGAGGCGTTGGTGGTGCAGAAGAATTAGCTTGTGACTTGGATCCACCAACATTACCCTTTGCTGCCAGAAATTTTCTCTGGATATGGCCTGGCTAGCCGCATGAATAACACACCATATCACCAAACTGACATCTCCCTGGATGATTCCTCCCGCATTTCTCACAGTGTGGGTATGTTCGAGAGGTCTGAGCTACACTTCCTTGAGACTGTGAAACCTACATCCTCGGTCCCTGCCTTTACTAGAAATCTTAAATACGCTGTCCAGATGGGGGTCTGGTCATCGGGGCACTGGCAGCAAACTGCGCACCACCCCAATTCTTCTTCTTCTGCCATTTGTTACCCCAATTCCCACTCTGCTACTGATTGTAGCTCAGGTTTGCTATTTTTTCTCTCTTTGCCTGTCTGTCCTTCTCTCTAGATTCAGTGATATTCTTTTTTTTCCTCATCTTGCTGCATGTGGATTGACAGTTTTGCAAAATCAATGTCCCGGTTCAACATTGCTCCCTGACATTCAAGCACTAAGTTATCTGAAAGGCCGGATGCAAATTTCCTCATTCGGGCTCTCATGTTACTAGTCATCTCTAGAGAATAACGGGTTAGTTTGTTGAACTTCAGAGTGTACTCCTGGACACTCATCTTTCCCTGCTTTAGATTAATAAACTCTTCAGCTTTGGCCTCCCTCAACTCGAGAGGAAAGAACCGATCGAGGAAGGCTTCCATGAACTCGGCCTAAACTGTGGGCTTGGCATGCTCACTCTTTGAATCTTCCCACTCATTATACCATTGTTTCGCTACATCCTTAAGCTGGTAAGCTGCTAACTCAACCCCCTTTACCTCATCTACATGCATCACCTTAAAGATCTTTTTCATCTCGTCCACAAACTCCTATGGATCCTCTTCTACCTTGGTACCTGTAAACTTGGGCGGGTTCATCCTCATGAACTGGACCACTCTTGTAGCCTCAGACGTAATAGATGCAAACCCAATATCTTCCGACCATTGAGTCTGTGTGGCTACCAACTGTGCAAGCATGTGAATGGACTATCTGAATTCTGCATTAGATACTTCTCTCTTATGAGGCTGAGTGCGGTTAGTCCCCATCCGAGGAATTCTGGGTGCCCTAGGTGGGCTAGTCTAGGTAAGTGGGACTCCTGGAGTAGTATCAATCTTCGGAGTATAAGCTTTGTTTCTGGTCCTCATCCCATGAGTAAGACAGACCTCATCTTTCTGAGCATTCTGATCATTAGTACGATGGGGAGGCAAGATTGTTTTTCTCAAATGCAAGAGATCATGAATTAGAGGAAAGATTAGACTACAAAGCACTAACAAAATTACAAAGAGGGGAAATATTCCTAAATGCCTAGTAGCCTCCTGCTTATAAATGTGACACGCTACACACCCATAAATAATATTTTACTTAACGGAATTTCGCAGACACCCTGGGACCACGAACCGTGCTCTGATACCAAGTTTGTCACGACCTGAACTAGGACCTGGCCATGACGAACATCCCGAACCATGAAGGATCGGTCGTCCTACTCTATCTGGTAATCATGCACAACATTCATATAATAAAAGGAGATGCAGAAATATAATCTAATACGGAACCATGGTCATACTCTGGATTTAGTTTAACAATAAGGAATGAAATTCGAACTCAACTAAACAACATCTGGAACAGTCTACGAAATCTCTACTACATGAAAATTTGAAAACTATCTAAAAGCTTGGACAAGGCCCCAGTAGACCAAAACAACGGAATAACATAATCTAAAATAACAGGCCTTCTGGAACAATGAAGGCTCACCACTGCACAAATCACTTCTCTCTAGGATACTCTACTGATTAGCTGGACCATTTGACTGAGCCTTCGAACCTGGGAGTAGGGGGTCAATAGAGATGTACTGGTACGCAGAGAAAATTCAAAATAATAATTTATATTCAACATATATGAGAGCAATTTAAAAACAGTTCATAAACATATCATATAGTAAGAAATCTCATGGGCATTTCTGAAATACTCTGAAAGAAAATCATCTGAACTCTGAGACATTCTTTTTTTTACTTCTGCGCTAGGTGGTATACCCTACAACTCAGAAATTCCACAAGCCATATGAAATCCTTCATTGACTCGGCAGGGAAGCCTCCAACCTAGGTGTGCCGCAAGAGTTGGAGTCTCTGACTTTGCTACGCCACACGGCCGTAGCCAGCGTAAAAATAATATACCCGGATTGGAAAATCACGATTTTAGGCTAAGAGTTACTTGAAATCTAGCCCTCTTAAGGCAACCACCTAACTCTCTTTATGCCTATTTTTACCTCTTTAAGACATGCATTCTCTGAAAATATACTCTGAAAACTCTAACTCTGGTATGGCATACATTTATATCATATCGTCATACCATTGACTTGCTAGTCACATCTCTGAGCCATTTTTAGCATATAAAAATCTTTGTTTCAAAACGTAAATCTGGGACCACCATAGCAATAAATCATTTCAAGAAACTCTTTCTTAAAGCTCATGTAAACATATGCAAGAAACTCTCTTTTTCACCATTTCAAATACACAAGGTGGTCATGTCAAAGATATCAATCATATGCAATTCTTTATTTTTAAGACAATGACGAAATCATAACAAGATACTCCCTCTCATCATCATAAAAATCATGTTAAATACCTAAATATTGAAAATATCCCCTTCAAAATATTAAACAAGAATCTCAAATCATTCCCAACAAGTTCATCAACTCTAAATCATCAAATAGAGGGGTTTCAATAATAATGCTCTCAATCAAATCTTCAAATCATACATATTCATATAAGTTTAAATCAATTTATGGGGGAAAGGCCTAAAGACCCAAAAAATAATGTCATCAACACACCCAAGATGCGAAATTTAAATCATAAGTTCAAAAACCCCTTTAAAATTCATGCTTGATAATCTTTAAACCATGTTCTAGTTTTGATAAACCCATGTAGTTTTTAGGATAAACCCCACGAACCTCTATTTAGCAAATTAAAGGATGATTCTTGATACCCATGGCTTGGGGATTCCAAATCTTCAATCAATTTCTAAAACCCACGGTTGAATCTTGAGTTGTTTGGGTTTTATTGTTTGAAACCCAAAGTAGTGTTCTTGATGGTTTCTGATGAAAATATTAATAATGAGGTCATTTGGGATTAAAATACCGTGTTTAAGATGATAAGGGGGTAAAAAATACCAATATAACCTTAATGAGACGGAATAAAAAATAACTGGGAGCCCGATTTTATGGACCGCCACGATCGCGGTGGTTCACTGGAAATTAATGAATGGGATTTTTAAGCTCACCGCAATGCGGAGCCATCGCGTTGTCCCACTAGTTGGGACCTGGAACTTCAGTGCGTCGCGCCACAATCGCGCTATGCTACTGGAATTTGGCAATTGCTAAATAGGCCCACTCCGCAACGCGCCAAGCACCAAAATGATGGTGTTTTACGATTAGGACTTAAATTAGCCATAACTTCTTACCCGGGCATCGGATTTGGGAGAATCTTATATCGACGGAAAGCTTATTCAATTTCCCACATGATAAAAAGTCAAAATTAGGGAAATTATATATGGTTTGAACATTATTCATTTTGAAAGTCAAAAATGAGACTAAGTCTCTTTGACACAATTCTAGTCATTTAACTCTAAGAGCATATTACCACGAGCTAACGCATGGATGATTTTGCGGGATGTTACACACTATCGCAACCAATACCTCCCACAATTTGAACAATGTATAAGCCATGGATATCACATTCGCGAATAGATTCTACAATTTGCTGTAGGTATTGGTTACAACACCGACTATTGGTGCTAGTAATGATAATTCTGGTGTTGGATGGGATATGACGAGGTTCATGAATCCGTGAAAATTAATTTATTTCATATATTCAACTGAGTGTCGTAAGATCTCCTGATCTAATTATATAAACAAAATGAAAAAATTAAAAAAGGAAGTAATTTTGCTAGAGTATATATATGTTAGAAAGTGAGAAAAACACCTTTGGGTGTTGAGATAATTTGAAAAAATGAGGAGAAAATATATCTATATTTATAGGAGAAAATGCTCAACAATGTAGAAATTCATATTTAATTTCTTGCTAATTATTTTATGGCAGTGGGAAAAGAATAAGGAAAAAAATATCAATTAAAATATTAAGAATTTTTCCTTTTTAGCAATTTTTTAAATAGTTCCAACATAGTACCCATACATATAAAGGAAAATAATCTAAGTAAAACAAATATAATATGAATTAAAAAATTATTTATTAATCTGGAAAAAATTATAAATGTATTACCAAATCAAATAAAATAGTTAAAGAAGACAATTCAATGTAATATTTCAAATTGAATCCATGGACTATAGAATAAGAAATATATGGAGTGTCATGGTTATTTTATTTTTGAATGGTAATGTCATGACCCGAACTAGGGCCTGTCCGTGACGGACTTCCCGAACCATGAAGGCCCGGACATCCTACTCTATCTGGTAGTCATGCACAACATTCATATAATAAAAAAAATGCAGAACTATGATCTAATACAGAAACATGGTCATACTCTGGGTTAAGTTTAACAATAAGGAATGTAATCCGAAATCTACTTAACAATATCTGGAACAGTCTGCGTAATCTCTACTACATGAAAATCTGACAACTATTTGAAAACTAGGACAAGGCCCCCAGTAGACAAAAAATGTTATAGATGACATAATCTAAAAGGACAGGCCTTCTGGAATAGAGAAGGCTCACCACTGCATAATCTGATTTGTTGTCTGAATTACCTACTGTTTATCTGGACCCTAAGACTGAGCCTCAGAACCTGAGAGGTAGGGGAGGGGGGTCAATACAGATGTACTGGTATGTAGAGCAATCCAAAATAATCATTTATATTCAACATATATGATAGCAATTTAAAACAGTTCATAAACATATCTTATAGTAAGAAATCACATGGGCACTTTAATAGACTTTGTGAAAAGTTTTGAAATCTGTGACACTCTTTGTCTTTCTTCTGCGCTAGGTGGTATACCCTACAACTCTGAAATATCACGGGCTATTTGGAAACTATCATTAACTCGGCAGCCAAGTCTCCAACCCAAGTGTGCCGCAATACTACGCCACACGGTCGTCGCCAGCGTACAATAATAATCTACTTGTATCGGTAAATACGGTTTCAGGCTAAGAGTTACTTGAACTCAAGCCTCTTCAGGTAACTACCTAACCCTCTTTAAGCCCATTTTTAACTCTTTTAAAATCATGCATTTTCTGAAAACATACTCTGAAATCTCTTATCTATTATGGCATACATACTTATGGTATTGTCATACCATTGACTTGAAAGTCACATTCTCTGAGCCATTTATAGAATATTATATCTCTGCTCTCAAAGTCATGGAATTCAGGACCACCATATCAATGATTCTTTCAAGAAACTCATGTAAAACCATACAAGTAATTCTCTTTATCAAGCATTTCAATAATACAATATGGCCATGTCAAATTTCTCAATCGCATACAACTCTTTCCCATTTAAAACAGGGATATAATTACATCAAGAAGCTCCATCTCATCTTCTCTAAATCATGCTCAAACACTAAGGTATTGAGAAAACTAATTTCAAACCATAAATCATGCATTTCAAATCATTCAGAATAAGATCATAAACTTGAATTTATCACAAGAGAGGGACTTCATAATCTATGCTCTCAAACAAATCTTAAATTTAAAGTTCATACATATACATATACTTGTAAATCAATTTAAGGGGATGGGGCCTAAAGGCCAAAACAACAATATCAACAACATGAATAAAGCATAATAAAATCATGGATTTCAAACCCCTTTAACAAATTCATGCTTGATAATCTTTTAATCATAATTAAGTGTTTTCAACAAGCCCATGTATTTTTAGGATAAACCCCACGTAGCTCTAGTTAGAAAATTAAAGGATGATTCTTAATGCCCACGGCTTGGGGATTCAAAATCTTTAATCAATTTCTAAAACCCACAGTTGAATCTTGAGTTATTTGGGTTTTCTTGTTTGAAACCCTAAGGAGTATTCTTGATGGTTTTTGATGAAAATATCAATAATGAGGTCATTTGGGATTAAAAATCCCATGTTTAAGCTAATAAGGGGGTGGAAAATACCTAATATACCCTTAATGAGATGGAATAAAAATATAACTGGGAGCCAAATTTTATGGGCCGCCGCAATGCGCCACAATCGTGGTGGCTCACTGGAAATTGCCGAAAGGGATTCTTAGGGCCACCGCGATGTGGAGCCATCGCATTGTCCCACTAGTTGGGTCCTGAAACTTCAGCGCGATGCACCACAATCGCGCTAGGCTACTGGAATTTGACAATTGCTAAATAGACCACCTCCGCGATGCGCCAAGCACCAAAATGATGATGTTTTACAACTAGGACTTAAATTAGACATAACATCTTGCCCGGGTATCAGATTTGGGCGAATCTTATATCGATGGAAAGCTCAATCAATTTCCCACAATACATAATTGATTAACATGGAAAATTTGCATAGGATTTATGGATTTTCGATCATCTACGCATAGAAATGAAGGTTTTCATTCTAGCCTGAAATGTGGGGTGTTATATTATCTCCCCCTTGGGATCATTCGTCGACGAATGATGGGTAGAAACATTAAATCTTAAAGGTGTGGAATAACGCGGACATTATGTGTATTCTAAGAAAGGATATAACTGATCTAAAACATTTAAAGTTCTATCATGAAACTGAATTCTGAGCTGATTTGCCCTTACTTGTTTTAAGCAGCTGATTCATGCTGAGAGTTTAGGATTTTCCCCAAAGTGTTTATGCTCAAATCACACACATTGGATTTGGAAGTGATAACATAGGTAAGTACAAATCATGAGGCAACAAGATTTATATTGTACAAAGGTATTACACTGTCTGAGCTAAAATAGCTAAAAAATTTGAGATTATGTGCTAAACTCTTATGAACTGAGTCGTGACTAAATAAGTGAATCTGAAACATGATGCTTGGACCAAACTGAGTTCATAACTTACATGGATGGAATAGATTATCTTTTGGGATGGTCATACGCATTGGACTTCAGATAGTAGGACTGGGTGAAAAGGTGGAAAACCACAGTAACTGTCTGCCTGACTGTTAAACTGAATCATACTGGACACTTATACTTAACAGGAGTATCTCTTCAACACTTTTTCTAAAGAATTTCTAGTAGCATTAGGGAGAATGGAATCTCTGACATGAGTTACACAAGACATCCAACTAAGGAATCACAACAATGACACTACTGTATAGCATGGAATATAGGCATATAATTCGTAAACTAGTATAGAATTACCAAACCTTAGGCTTTGACTCTCCTAACACTAAACATGGATATCACCAAAACTTTGACAGACCATACCACTTCTATCATAGTCTACCAGCATCACGGCTCCAAACTTATATCTCTCTACTATGAGAATCAAGATCATATCAAAAGGCTCAACATTATCAATCAAAACTCCTTAACTTGGCTATTTAGAACACCATATACCGTCTAACTAGTTTTTTCTCCACCTAGCAACTCAACTGTACCACTAGCCACACACAACATGTAATAGCATTAGAAAAAAATAATCCAAAACCTCATATCACCTTGGCATACTTCTACATCATACATACAACATCATACTTCATTACGAATCAAATAAACTTAAGCTCTTGCATACGCTGTTCAAGCCTATTAGATCGCTTCCATCAAACTAGTATCATTAACCAAGAAATAATAACATCCACCTTCATGGACATCAACTGTTCAAACTTAATGTCTAGGGATAAACATGATTTACAACCCAACCTTACACACAATTCTCACTTGGAAACTATGAAATAAAACATCAAGAAATAATAGTACACTAGGACTCCGTAGCCATAATAATCGATCATGACCTTACGGTTTTCCTTATTATAATTCATTAACATGCACTATTTCAACACATCAATCCTATAGTCTAGCATCAATCATCTACCACCAATGAAGAATGCAACATAATAGACTAGTCCATCAAATTGGGATATTCTACCTAAATATCTCATTTTATTTAGATACAACCCACAGCTAAAACACCTTCATGACATCACTGCTATGCCTCAAAATCTACTACATACCTTCTCACAAGTAGTACTAGTTTACAACTACCAAAGCAAAGAAGGTCAAGGGGGGTAGAGTCACATAATTGACATGGTCAACATTAATCTTATATTATAACCCCATACAATCTTATATACTTATACGTCTTTCTCACATCACACTTACTTCCCCAAGCGTACATTTAGTCTTCCTTCAAATTCCAAAACAACCATGAGTCTATAATTATAACCTCCTGGCTAATCTAGCCTTTTTCATACTTCAAGCAAACAACAATTCCCCTTGACTAATAACTCCTTCTCTACCTTCTACTAAACTAACACACAGGGACGTATCACTTTAATACCAAATCAATCTCATGTAAAAAGGTTTTGCTATACATGTCACACCTCTTTTTCGACTCCAAAAAAAATATATGCATTTTAAGTTCGAAAGGGTTCTTATTATTAAAGTGACAAAATGAAGGTTGTTTAGAAAAAGAATTATTTACAATGTTTTTTTTATTCAGAGTCGCCACTTGTCATAATCCGGTGTGCCAAGTCACCTTTGGAAAATCCTTTTCAAAACTGTTTTTGACTCTATTAAACTGATCCGCGAACAGAGATTCTGGTTAAGGAATTTTGTTGACCGAGGGGAAGGTGTTAGGCACCCCTCGGTCCCGTGGTTCGACCACGGTCGCTTGGTGAAACATATCGGCTAATTTTGATGCTACGATTATATAAACCACACAAAAGCATGCAAAACAATCAATCAACAAACAAAACAATCCAAAATTTAGCGTCCAGTCCAAATATACAGTCCAAAACAAAAAATGCGAAAATATAAACCTAATCTAAATTAATTCTAGACTAATGCTCTACCCGACGCCTCGGGCCTTCATCACGAACGTCCTACGGGTACATGATACCCCGGGGCATTCCCCGGTTAATTAATTATACAGGTACTTCGGGGCATTCCCCGGCCAAATTATACAATTGACTCAAAAGTGACAAAATCAAACCATTCAATCAAATTTCAAACATTTAATCAACCCACAATCTCTAGATTTGCCTACCCGACCTACGTCTTGCCTATTCATATCAGAGTATCTTGATACTACCAAATTCAATTAATGTTTATTTCAAGTCAAACAACTAATGAATCAAACTAATCAAAATTCACTAAATATGTCAAGTTTTCAATTCTCGCCCCATTTATTCCCACATGAATTCAAATCTTTCAATTCCTTCGTTTACATGAATCAATCAATCAATATCAACAACAGTAATCACGATTGCTCAAAACACGATATCAAAACATATAACCACGTCACAATCATCAACCAAACACAATATTCACTCCAACACACCAAAATATAATAAACATTAAATAAAAGAGGGAAATAGAGTTGGACCTCAATTCGTAGCTTTCAAACTCGATGTATTATTGCGATTAAAATCATGACCGGAACCTCAAGCCGACCTTAACCACGACCAAACTCGAACCAAATTTTGACTTCAAATTGGACCCAACTCGATGATTCGAAACAGAACCCAAAAGACGATGACTCAAAAAAAATCTCGCTAAAATCCAATGGAAAATCAAACACCCTCAAGGTTCGAACTCCGATGAGTCGCCGGTGATGCGGACGACCAGAACAACCAATCGCCGGACCGATTTTATCCGGAATCAAAGAACAACGGAAGGAGATTTGACCGTTTTAGACGAACGACGAACGGAAGGGATGATTTCGATGAAGCTACTGTCGGAACAGTAACCCGAAATCAACCTGAATAAGAATGACCAATTCAAATCTGCGACGAAACCCTCAATCCGACTCAAATCGAAACCCAGCTTCCGAACCTAAATTCCCAATCAATTTATATCCTGAAATAGTGTTGAATCTGGTGAGGAGATGCCGTTTTCCAGCGAAGAAAGGTCGTCGGAACAGTAGCGTGAACGAGTTGTTGTTTCTCTCCTCTCTCTCGCAGATTTCTGTCACTCTCTCGCAGATATCTCTCTCGTAGATCTCTCTCACTCTCTTTCTTCTCTTTGTTGTTTTACTCCAATTTCTTCACTATTTCCAACCTATCTCCCTCCGTTTATTTTTCTCGATCCCTAATTCTACTGTATTTCTCCTTTTCCGGTGATGTGTGTGTATACCAGAATGTGGGTGTGTGCAAATCAGTGAGGACGAGTGATTATCGTGAGCTGCGTGTGTAGTGTATATGTATATGATGAGAGCATGTATGTTTTTTTCCTCCAGTGAACTCTCCCCTGGACCTTGGTGGAGCATAAAAAAGGGAAAAACATTTCGTTCCCTTCTTCCTTCTCTCTTCCCTCTTTTATGTATTGATCCGAATGGCCCCAAATCTGTGGGGCCCTTTTATTTGTTGGTGTGTTAGATAAAAGAGAATAAAATTTTGAGAGGGTAGGGTAGTGGGGTAGGTGGTTAGGTGACCTAATTTAATGGGCAAGGTTGTTAATTAGTTATCACAAGAATAATTGGGGATTGGGTTTGTTAGGGGTTTGTTTATAGTTGTTTATTATTTTTTTTTATATTTTTATGGAGGGGTTATCATGTAGATGAGGGTACAGGATAGAATAAAGTAAAAAATGGGTAAAATATATCGGGGGGGAGGGGGGGACGAAATTAGGTGTCTACATCATGCCCCCTTTGAATGTAAACATGAAGTGTTTTCAGACAAAGAAGTAGACAACGAGACCAAATTTTGACCCGACCATTATTCAAAGAAACAGAAGGAAGAAGGACAACCAGTTTTTGACTTAAGACATCCTACCTACCCAAGTTATGAGAGAATCAAATCACGGGTATTTCAACGGATTGGAAAGAGAAGGACTATGCCAAGTTGGAGAGTCGAGTGAGGTTCCGTCGAGGTTCCAGTCTGCGGCTCTGTTATTACATAAAAAAAATGAAAATTACAAGTTAAAAACATAAATGAAATTACAAAATCCTATCTATGCAGCTTCTTTTGGACTCTTGACTTGAGTTTCATCACCCTATTCTTCAGGTGGGCTCCTGACTTGCTATTTCTTTAACTTGTTGCTTGCTTTTCAATTTCTTCACTTTGTTGCTTGACTTTTCAGTTAGATTCCCTGTGCTTCGGGCGGGCTTCAAACTTGCAAATTCATCACTTTATTGATTGACTTTTCAGTTAGTTTCCCTGTTCTTCGGGTGGGCTTCTGACTTGCAAATTCATCACTTTATTGCTTGACATTTCATTTTTTCACCCTATTCTCCAGGCGGGCTCCTGACTTACTAATTCATCACTTTGTTGCTTGACTTTTCATTTCTTTACTCTGTTCTCCAGGCGGGCTGCTAACTTGCTATTTCATCGCCCTGTTCTTCATGCGGGCTCCTGAAATCCACAATTAAAACTAGAACGAAAATTGTCCCAAACAAAAATTATATTAAAGTAGTATTTCATTTGAAAGCTTGGTCCCATTTTTCAGGAGGGTCCTGAATAGAAAGTAAAGTACCATTTTTCAGGAGGGTCCTGCACTGAAGGTAAAAACCCATTTTTCAGGAGGGTCATGCACTGAAGGTAAAATCCCATTTTTCAGGAGGGTCCTGAACTGAAAGTAAAATCTCATTTTTCAGGAGGGTCCTGCACTGAAGGTAAAATCTCATTTTTCAGGAGGGTCTTGCACTGAAGGTAAAATCCCATTTTTTAGGAGGGTCCTGAACTGAAAGTAAAATCCCATTTTTCAGGAGGGTCCTGAACATAAAGTAAATTCCCATTTTTCAGGAGGGTCCTGCATTGAAGGTAAAATCCCATTTTTCAGGAGGGTCCTGAACTGAAAGTAAAATCCCATTTTTCAGGAGGGTCCTGAACATAAAGTAAATTCCCATTTTTCAGGAGGGTCGTGCACTGAATGTAAAATCCCATTTTTCAGGAGGGTCCTGAACAGAAGAGTAAAATCCCATTTTTCAAGAGGGTCCTGAACATAAAGTAAAATTCCATTTTTCAGGAGGGTCCTGAACATAAAGTAAATTCCCATTTTTTAAGAGGGTCCTGCACTGAAGGTAAAATCCCATTTTTCAGGAGGGTCCTGAACTGAAAGTAAAATCCCACTTTTCAGGAGGGTCCTGAATTGAAAGTAAAATCCCATTTTTCAGGTGGGTCCTGAACATAAAGTAAATTCCCATTTTTCAGGAGGGTCCTGCACTGAAGGTAAAATCCCATTTTTGAGGAGGGTCCCGAATATAAAGTAAATTCTTATTTTTCAGGAGGGTCCTGCACTGAAGGTAAAATCCCATTTTTCAGGAGGGTCCTGAACAGAAAGTAAAATTCCATTTTTCAGGAGGGTCCTGAACATAAAGTAAAATCCCATTTTTCAAGAGGGTCCTGAACTGAAAGTAAACTCCCATTCTTCAGAAGGGTCCTGCACTGAAGGTAAAATCTCATTTTTCAGGAGGGTCCTGAAATGAAAGTAAAATCTCAAGGATGTGTATTTCCAGTGGTATCTGAATTAAGTGAAGCGAATTTGCCCCTATTTCAACAAAGAAAATTTTTCAGTAAAAACTTAGTGGTGGCTTGCAACTCTTGGCTTCTCAGGTATCTGCCCCAACACTCGTTCCTTTCATCTTTGTTACAAATCGCTAACACTTTCCCTGTCTTGCCGCATCATTCCCCGGATCCAGATTGAGGGAAATGAGTTCTGACTCGAACAATGGGTTTCCATTTTACCATGCCTCTGAGGTGCACCCTTTTCCCAAATCTGAATGCTTCCACGAATCCAGCAGCCTGTCGGTTGATAGACTTCCTTTGTTTCGTGTTGAATTACGATCATATTTCTTTCATGTGTCTGTCCTTGGCTTTTTCTCATATAATTGGAAAGACTGGTAGTAAATTTTGAAATCCTTTCTCACTTGTTTTGACACAGACTTGACTTAAAAATGTAAAGAAACGATGGTGACTTTTATTTTGATAAATGACATAAAAATACAAAAAGCTTAAATATGTAAATGAAAAAAAGGGCAATGTCCCATATTCCAAAAGAAAACTTATCTGAATATGACAACCAAATCCAATGAGTATGACATGCATTTTGGATTAAGCTGCATGATCTTCCTATCCAAACTCCCCATTTGTCGTTGAGTTCGTGGCTTTGCTGATGAGCCGCTTCTTCAAATCCATTGGACTCATACATCACATTGAATTGACGACATCTTAAAAGACATTTGCCAACAAATCTTTTTCTTTTCACTTTTACTTTTCTCTTGAACTCGCTATCACCTTACGGTGCTCGTGAGGGTTTTCACCTATATGACTCTCTCATTTTTATTTCTCTCCATTTACCATCGCCTTATGGTGCCTGCGAGGGTTTTCACCAATAAGACTCTCTCATTTTCATTTCTCTCAACTCACCATCGCCTTATGATGCCCACAGGGGTTTTCACCAATAAGACTCTCTCATTTTTGTATTTCCTCCCTGATTTCTTATGCAGAGGGAGACAAGTGGTACCTCACAATGTATCATCATATCCATTGCATGCTTGGCCTTAACATTATCAAAAATTGATCTGAAGGACTTTCTTTGGTTGTAACTTGGCTTTTGGATGGGTTAGAAAAGGATGGCAAGAGGTTCAAACGACACTTGAAGTGGGGGTGGGACTTACAACTTTTGGAATCGACTCAAACAACACATTAACTCATGCCCCAGTTTTTGTTGACTGGGTGAATCTTAAATCTTTATTTGGTTGGACCGAGCCCGAAATAGGGCAGCCTAAGTATCTCACTCCCGAGAGAGGAGAATCAGATCGCACGTAGTTCCATCAGCTTGTTCTTTATTTTGATTTGATTTTTTTTCGAACTCTTTCTTTTATTCTTATTTCCTTGACATTTATCTTTGACTCTATTTTGATTCCAAAAGCGGGATATGAAAGAAAAATAAAACAAAGCTCAAACGGGTAAACAAAGGATGACACACTGTTTGGATAGAAGAATAAAATGCCTTCATCATATCAATCTTTAAAAAATCAAGTACTAAACATGCAATAAAATCAACTAAGGATCAAATATAATACATAATATCTTTTGACCGCATCAGCATTGATAGCCATTTCTGCCATTTTGCCTTCAATATCTGTCAAATATAAGGCTCCATTGGGCAACACTTTCTTCACAACGAAGGGACCTTTCCAGTTAGGGGAGAACATTCCTTTCGCTTCAACTTCGCTTCAACCTGGTGAGGAAGGATACGTCTCAATACCAACTGACCGACTTCAAAATTCCTGGGATGAACCTTTTTGTTATACGCTCGAGCCATGCTCCTCTGATACAACTGTCCATGACACACAGATGTTAGCTTTTTTTCCTCAATCAAACTCAAATGTTCCAGTCGGGTTTTGACCCATTCGTCATCATCAATCACTGTTTCTACAATGACTCGAAGAGAGGGAATTTCAACTTCTGCAGGGATGACTTCTTTCGTCCCATACACCAATAAATATGGAGTTGCCCCTGTGTAAGTGAGAATAGTGGTACGATACCCTAGCAATCCAAACGACAACTTTTCATGCCACTGTCTAGACCCTTGTACCATTTTTTGCAGTATTTTTTTTATATTCTTATTGGCGGCTTCTACAGCACCATTGGCCTTTGGGCGATATGGAGTAGAATTTCGATGTGCAATCTTAAACTGTTGACATACTTCTTGCATCAAATGACTATTGAGATTGGCAGCATTGTCTGTAATGATCATCTTTGGAATTCCAAATCTACAAATGATATTGGCATGAACAAAGTCTACCACAGCCTTCTTTGTCACTGACTTGAAAGTTACTGCTTCTACCTACTTTGTGAAGTAGTCAATGGCTACCAAAATGAATCTATGTCCATTTGATGCCTTCGGCTCAATCGGTCCAATCAAATCCATTCCCCAAGCCACGAAAGGCCATAGAGCGGCCATTGCATGCAACTCAACAGGAGGAGAACATATCAGATCACCG
The DNA here is from genome assembly GCA_030864215.1 of Capsicum pubescens. NCBI lineage: Eukaryota > Viridiplantae > Streptophyta > Magnoliopsida > Solanales > Solanaceae > Capsicum > Capsicum pubescens. Next base: position 109,250,793 of record CM061548.1, on the reverse strand, counting down.
TGCACCTGACATTGATGAAACTTTCGAACAAATTGAATAGAATACCTCTCCATAGTAAGCTAGTAATAACCTGCTTGAAGAATCTTTTTTGACAAGACATGACCGTTCATATGCGACCCGCATACTCCAGAGTGTATTTCAACCATGATTGCCGAGGCTTCTCTTGCATCTACACACCTCAAAAGTCCCAGATCTGGGGTTCTCTTATATAAGATTCCCCCACTTAAGAAAAATCCATTAGCCAAACGCCTAATTATCCTCTTTTGATCGTTGGTGACATATGCTGGGTATTCTCCTGACTGAATGTATCGCTTGATATCCAAGAACCAGGGTTCTCCATCGAGCTCTTCTTCAACTGCATTACAGTAAGAATGCTGATCACGACTTTGTATATACACTGGATCGATGTAGGCTTTATCAGGATGTTGGAGCATTGAAGACAGAGTGGCTAAAGCATCAGCAATTTCATTATGAATCCTTGGAATATGCCTAAATTTTACTAACACAAATCGTTGACATAGCTCCTGCAAGCATTGTCGATACGGGATGAGCTTCAAATCTCGCGTCTCCCAATCGCCTTGAATTTGATGGACGAGAAAATCCGAATATCACAACACCAATAATTCTTGGACTCCCATATCAATAGCTAACCTCAAACCAAGAATGCAGGCTTCATACTCTGCCATATTGTTAGTACAGTAGAATCGAAGTTGTGCTGTTATCGGGAAATATTGTCCCGATTCAGAGATAAGAACCACACCTATTCCGACTCCTTTCATATTGATAGCTCTATCGAAGAACAACTTCCAACCTGGATCAGCATATATAATGAATTCATCGGCACAGACACTTCTTCGTCAGGAAAGTATGTCTTTAATGGCTCATACTTTTCATCGATGGGATTCTCAGCAAGATGATCTGCCAAGGTTTGGGATTTCATGGCGGTTCAAGTCACATATACAATGTCAAACTCGGTAAGCAATATTTTCCACTTCACCAATCGACCTGTCGACATAGGCTTCTGAAAGATATACTTCAAAGGATCCATGCGGGAGATGAGATAAGTAGTATAGGATGAGAGATAATTCTTCAACTTCTGTGCTACCCAAGTTAGGGCACAACACGTCCTTTCAAGAAGAGTATACCTGGCCTCATATGTGGTGAACTTCTTGCTAAGATAATAAATAGCCCTCTCCTTTTTGCCTGTGACATCATGTTGACCCAGGACACAACCGAAAGAATTGTCCATGACTGATAAATATAAGATCAAAGGCCTACCAGGCTCCGGGGGTACCTTCACGGGCGAATTTGACAAATATCTTTTGATTCGATCGAACGCTTCCTGACATTCTTCAGTTCATTTTACCGCAACACTCTTTTTCAGCAACTTGAATATGGGCTCACAAGTGGTTGTGAGTTGAGCAATAAACCTGCTAATATAGTTCAGTATACCAAGAAAACTCATCACCTCCATCCTATTCTTGGGCGGGGGCAAATCCTGAATGGCTTTGATTTTCGAGGGATACAATTCAATCCCTCGACGGCTGACTACAAACCCCAACAGCTTTCCCGACATAACACCAAATACATATTTTGCCGGGTTGAGTTTGAGATTATACCTGCAAAGCCTTTCAAAGAACTTTCTTAAATCATTAACATGGTCGGCCAAACTTTTAGACTTAATAATCACATCATCCACGTATACCTCAATCTCCTTATGCATAATATCATGAAACATAGTGTTCATGGCTCTCATGTATGTTGCTCCAGCATTCTTCAAACCAAACGGCATCACTCGATAATAATAGGTCCCCCATGGTATGATAAAAGACGTCTTCTCCGCATCTTCATCATCCATAATGATCTGATGATATCCGGCATAGCAATCCAAAAAAGAGGCAACCTCATGTTTGGCACAGTTGTCTAACAAAATATGGATGTTGGGCTGTGGAAAATCATCTTTCGGACTTGCTCTGTTCAAATCACGGTAATCAACACACACTCGAATTTTGCCATTTTTCTTTGGTACGGGAACAACATTGGATAACCACATGGGATAACGAGCCACTCGAATTACTTTGGATTCAAGTTGTTTCATGATTTTCTCTTTGATTTTAATACTTACATCAGTTTTGAACTTCCTCAACTTCTGTTTGACAGGAGGGAACGCGAGATCAGTTGGCAATTTGTGAGCCACTAATTCAGTGCTTAAACTAGGCATATCATCATAAGACCATGCAAAAACATCCTTATAATCAATTAATGCTTGAATCATTCTATCTTTTAGCTGTGGCAAAGCATGTACACTGATTTTAGTGTCCCTAACATCTTCTTGATCCCTTAGATTTATTGGCTCAGTCTCATTCAAATTAGGATTCGATTTGTCTTCAAAATGTTCCAACTCTTTGCTTATTTCTTCTAGTGCTTCTTCTTCATCATATTCCCCATCCTACTTCATTAGATTTTAATTAGTTTGGCTTTTAAGGTCAGGCTGAAAATTCCGCATGCATGTCATGTCATTAGAATCAGCATAAAGAGAACTGTATATAAAAATTAAAAGAAAAACAATATATATTAGACACAAATCAAAAAGGGACATTGCATTTCATTAAATAAAAAGATAGAAGGCTTTAAACATAGATGCCCACATAACATAAACAAACTAAAATCTGAATTACAACCCTGAAATAACTCGGATAAACAAAAAGAAAAACAAAATAACCTACCAAAACTCCCTCCTGATGGGAAGAGGAGTGACTTCCCAATTATTGAGCCTGACAGCTGGACCTATGAATTGCACATCTGCCCTACTGGTACCTTCTCCTACTTTGACCATATCAATATCAATAAAAAGGTTCTGGCAGTCATCAACTAATTTAACTTCAAATTCCACATGCTTCGTGACACTGCTCTTAACAAATGATTCACTGAGTAGTGGCATTGGGCGAGGGAGTGACCATGTTTCCTTTTTCCTTCCCTTGGATTTCTTTAGATCTTCAGCCGTTGGCTTAAATCCCAGACCAAACGTGCCCACGTTCTCACTCAGATATATGGGACGAACTATACCGTGTAGAGACGCTCCCAAATCCTTTCTGGCTCATATTCGAATTTCCAAAGTTCACTCGCCATCATAATAGAAGCAGAAGACAATTGCAGTCTCGGTATAACCTGTCATTCAAGGATACGATTCACTGGCACTGTATCAAAAATTTAATAGAAGAATGTCTCCTCTACGTTATTTGCTTCAATAAGAGACAAGGGATAATCTTCGTCAGCGGAAAAATCTCCTTCACCTTGAATAACCACTTCTTGCCTGTCATGCTCAAACTTAATCATTTGGTGCAGTGTAGATGCAACCGCCTTAGGCTTGTGGATCCACGACCTTCCCAACAACAGATTGTAAGAGGAGTCTATATTCAATACTTGAAACACTATGGCGAACTCAACAGGCCCTATGATCAACATTAGTTTTATTTCGCCAATGGAGTTTGATTTTGCTCCATCGAAAGCCCTAACACATATATTGTTGGGCCTGATCCTTTCAGCACCGATATTCAACTTTTGCAAAGTAGAAATAGGGCAGATATTTGCATCTGAACCTCCGTCAATCATAACATGAGTGAAGTAGAACTCTTCGCTTTTTACTGTAATGTAAAGGCCCCGATTATGCCCTCTACCTTCAACGGGCAATTCATCATCAGAAAAGCTGATCCGATTCACCTCAAAGATTTTTCCAACCATTTTCTCAAGATGATTTACTGTAATCTCCCTAGGAACATATGCTTTATTTAATACCTTAAGTAAATTATCATGATGCTCCTTGGAGTGCAAAAACAAAGATAAGAGGGAAATTTGAGCAGGGGTTTTCTTCAACTGGTCTATTATTGAATACTCTGGAAATTTCATATTTTTCAAAAATTCTTCAGCTTCTTCTTCGGTGATAGGCTTTTTGATAGATGACGGTCTACTCACCATTGTCTTGGACTTTCTTAAGCCTTCAGGCACGAAGCATCTTCCTGACCTAGTCACACCCTTTACCTCATCTACATCTTTCACTAATTCTTTCCCATGATAGGTCATCACAATCCGCCCATAATTCCAGGGAACCTTTTTCGTATCAACTATCGGAGGTTGGGTCACCGGTTTGAGGATAATAGGCGCTGCTAGTGCTCTTTTCACCGTCAAGATGGGCTGACTCAGAACTCCTACCACTATCAACTTAGGATAATCCTGACTTAAATCCACATACCTTCTGGCGCCTTGTACTATGATCAGGGGTTTCTTTGTGCTTTCCTGGGATTTATCTTCTTTTATTCCCTCCTGGCTCAATGACATTGCTTTCAAAGACTCAGCTACATTCACCGATTTCTCCTCAATGGTCTGTATCTTGACAATAGGCTTATAACACCTTGAATACTCTTTCCCCTCATATATCAATTCTAACATATTGGCTTCAGCATGGGTTGGCAGCGGATTATGGTTAATGTTTGGACCCTCCGGGGCCTGGACCAGCATTTGATTTGTGTCAATCAAATCTTGGACAGCTCTCTTCAAATGCCAGCATTTCTCGATATCATGGCCTGGCATTTAAGAACAGTACGCACACCTTAAAGAATAATCAAGATTCCTCGGCGGTGGATTTGAAAGCCTTCCTTGAATTGGGCTTAAGACCTTCAACTTTCTCAACCTATCAAATAGGCTAGCATATGACTCCCCAAGAGGTGTGAATTGAATTTTGACCGCCTTCTCTTTCTTATACTCGGGCCTAGGTTGAAAACCAGGTCTGGAGGGGTTTTGGTAATTCGGTGGAGCGAATGGGCGATTTTGTGGAGCTTGCGCGTGCCACTGCGGGTAAGAAGGGGTTTGGGCATATGGCTGCGCGCTATATACTGGGTACGGGGGTGGTGGAATGAAATATAAAGGGTTTTGTAGAGGGTAGTAATGGTGGGGAGGAATATATGGAACTTGGGCGTAGACTTGGGCTTGGGATTGAGGATAGGGGTGAGGTGGTCTTTTAGGATAGGAATGGGTTTTGGCTACGACAGTCTCCACGTCCTCTTTCTTCTTTTTACCTTCGAATGCGCCAGATCCACCTTGAATTGCTTGTGTGGTGGCTTTCAATGCGGAAAAACTCACTATTCATCTGGTCTTGATTCCGTCCTCTATCATCTCCCCCATTTTGAGGACTTCAATAAAAGACTTTCCCATTGCAGGGAGTAAATGTTGAAAATAAGTGTCATCCTGTGCCTGAATGAAAACCTCTACCAACTTACTTTCTTTCATCGGAGGCTTTACCCTGGCGGCCTGTTCACGCCACCTTATCACGTATTCCCTAAAACCTTCAGTGCTTTTCTTCTTCATGTTGACCAAAGATTTTTTGTCCGAAATCAGGTCGATGTTATACTAAAAATGTTTCACAAACTCAGAAGCTAAGTCGTCCCAACAATTCCACTTGTCGATATCTTGATCGATAAACCATTCTGAAGCCAGATCAGAAAGACTCTGGCCAAAGAAAGCCATGAGCAGCTCTTTCTTTCCTCCTGCAGCCCTCAACTGGTTGCAATAGCATCGCAAGTGGGCCACGGGATCACCGTGTCCTGCATACTTCTCGAACATAGGCATTTTAAAACCGAGGGGAAGGTTGATGTCTATGAACATGCACAGATCTTTATAAGAAACACTCTTATAACCTCCGATTCCTTGCAAATTTCTCATGGCTTGTTCTAAACTTTTCAACTTCCGCGCTATGACTTCCTGTTCCTCTGTTGCGATAGGTTTCTCTGAATCAAATGGAAATGCAGGTGGCTGAGTGTACCCATACGTTTCATTCATTCTCAAAGTTGGCTCCGGGGCATAATACTGACTATCTGGAACCTTCAATACTGGCTCACTAGCAGACCGAGGAAGCCCCATTGTCGGACGCACAACATATGCTGGAGCTTTAGGTGGTGGCGGAGCCACGAATACCGGTGTGATCAGTTGCGATGGCTGAGCAGCGGGTCTTTATTGGGGAGCTGCCAAGGGCACACTAGAATTACCAGGATAATAATATAGCGGAGTGAATCCTGGAGCATGCTCAGGTGACTCAGTAGGAGCAAAGAATTGTGCCTGAGAGAGCGGTGGGCAATTAGAGATACTCCCAAGACCTTCAGGGAGCGGAGGAAGAGGCATTCCGCTGGCCCATGCCCGGTTCAAATCTATCAATTATTGTCTGAGTCTTACTACCTCATCATTGTGTTGTGAACTTTCTTCCCTGTGATCCAAATCCGGGTCAATGAGCGAATTTTCAATCTCCCTGCTAGTCATGGCGAGCTTTGCTTTGGATATAGTGAAGTATGGGTGACTAGCCAGAGTGCTGCAAACCTACCACTGTTATCTGAAAGAACATGCTCATCAAAGACGATATCCGTTAGGATTAGGGCACACAACAAGTATGGGAATCACATTGGTAAAATTGTCCAAAATTCATGTTTATTTCTACCAGCTTTTAAGTGTAGCGAGGTCATTTTAACATCATCCCGATTATTATTTATTTATTTATTATTATTATTATTATTATTATTCGTATCCATCTCTGTTCTTTCCACTTATCTCGTTACCTACCTTTATTTTATCATTCTTTATGGCTTTTGTTTTTTCTTTAAAAAGAGGAAAAATAATGAAAAACCAATAAACAAAATGATTAGATCGAACCCAAAAGTAGGTTGCCTACGTATCATGTTGTACATGAATCAGATCTTGCATAGTTCGGGCAGCTTATGCATAAACATCACACAATTGAATGTTTTTTTTTTGTTTTTTTTCCACGAAAAAAGAAAACAAGTAAACAAAAGAAAGACGTAACATCCTAACATTTCGATGACAGACAACAAAATATACAACGAATTTAGGACCACTTTAAGACTAAACAACAAATACAAAACAACATTCTAAACCCCTAATGACATGCGTGCAATAAAGACGTGAATATAAAAAACAACTTGACTCCGACTTAACACAGACACCAACCTACAATGACAAAAACATAAAAGACTCCAAACTAAATAAAAATAAGAAATGCTCTTTAGACTAGTGCTCTGCGTGATGACCCTGGCTGAGATGGACCTGCCTGTGAAGTTCTCTTTCTCTCATTCAAACTTTGTAGCATATCCTGTAAAGACACCCTGATATTAGGGAAGAGGCTTCGGGCCCGTATTCCTGCCTCATGAGGAGTGCACTTGGAAAGATTATTCTGACACCTTTCTACAGTCTTGAACAAATCTGCTAACAGAACTCTCAGTGTCTCCACTTTGGACCCCGCACTTTCATCCTGATAGTCGTCAACTATGCATTCTTCCTGTATTCTCCCTCTAAGATGCGCTGGTAAGGGTTGACTGATACCCCGAGGAATAGATTAAAACCAGACCCCATATCCCTATGTGTACCCCGTATTATCCAAACATTTTTTGAGAGTGTCCACACATAGCTTTGTTGCATGCTTCCAGAACTGCTCGTATTTGCTTTCACCCAAGGCTTGGTCCTTGAAGTACTCTACATCCTTTAGAAGATCCACTACTGGTGGCACGTCCTGCGGCCTACCCAACTGGCGCATTACCCTAGAAGGAATGTAGGGTATAGTGCAATTAAGCCCTAACATAACTAGAAGGAGCTGCATTTGACAACCAAACAAGATTATCTTTGGTCGAAGCCACAGACAAGTCCACAAAACGTTATCCCTGGTTCTTGACTCAAGAAATTCAATCCAAGCGTCGACTCCCACGGGTAGCAAGAATTTATCCAAACGCAACCTGAGGTCTATGGATTTCACTCGATTGGGAATACAACGATCTACCACGTCTGGTCTAACTAAAGAAGGTGCATGCAAATGCTCCATCATGCATAACAACAATATCAAGTTACTGCCCTTAAAAAATCTCATTCCCCCCTTCACTTCGGTTAAAGTATTATATATTTCTGTTATGATCATGGGTATGAGAGTGAACCTGCCCTTTTGATTAATACCCTTGTCGTTTTGACCCTTATGAAATAGAGTCATCACCACAGATTGCAAACGGGTATTGATACGTCTTTCTTCTAGTGGAAACACTAAAATACCTAACAAAGAGAGGGTGAAGACTTCAAGACGCTTTCTCTCCCACTTCTCCTTAGTCATATGAAATTTATCCCAAAAGCAATCAAAACCTTCCGAGGGCCCGAATCTATCGAACAAAAAATCTAAGGAAACCCATGAATCACTTAAACAACCCAAATGCATACCCTTACTTTTTAAACCACAATACTACAAAAATCTCACGCCAGTATGATTTCGTGCTCGGATCATATCCTTCTCGATATAGGGCAAATGCAACAAACCGGATATTTTTGCCAAAGTAGGAGTCATTTCACATTCCCCAAACCTGAACACCAAACTACTTGGATTCCAAAAGGTCAACAAAGCCTCTATTAAATCTAGACGATGGGTAACATGCATAAGTTCCGTAAGATCACCTAATATTTTAATCAGTTTCTACTGATCAACATAGTTAAACATTTCCCACCACTTGATTAAATTTTTGGGCACCTTGACAACCATCAGGACTCTAGACTTGGTGAACAAATCCATCCTGTAATAACACATAAGACGTTATCTAAAAAAAATTCGAAAGGAGTAGAAGATTCCCAACCCTTGGAATTTTTGACGCAAGCATATGTCGATGAGACAGCCCACATTCATGACTCCAATTTGCCGAACAGAAGTACTGAGCGAAATAAGTCTACTTGGCTAACAACTCTTGATTACGGGGGAAGATACCTAGGCTAATAATAAGACAAAAGCCAACACAAAGATTACCGGACCCACCGAGGGTTGCCTACGTATCCCAACCCGAGGGAAGGGAATCAGGTATGCATAGTTCATCCAGATTGGACCGATTAACTAACAAATTGACCCTAACTTAAGAGACAACCAAAAACAAACGAATGAAAACTTTTTTTGGATTTTCAACTAAGACTGACACCACCAATTATGAAAAAAAATAAATCTTTTTGGTATTTTGTTTTTGACAAATAAGTAGAAAAGGCAAACAAAACCCTCTTCTTTTTCTTTTCTTTTTTTTTGTTGAACTTACGGTACTTTGAGAAGATAAATGCAAAATGTAAAAAAAATCTTTTTGAGTTTTTGGATCGTGAAGAACAAAAGTCATAAAGAACTCTAAAATAAACTACGACACTCCTCTTTTTTTTTTTTTTTGACTCACTTCACTTTTTTTTCTATATTTTTTTTTTCAACAGTTCTTGCCTACACACCTTACATCTAACACATGTTTTCACCAAATCAGTCCGTCAAATGACCCCATTACCCTCAAAGATGCATCATTTAGCATGTAGGGATGTGTTAGAAGTGAGTCTCCTACAAAGGACCAAGTGGGCCCCGCTAGGTCTTAATATGATGCACATAAGAATGACCTAAAGGCTGACCTACGTTGGGGTTCACTAACAAGGCTGTTCGGGGAAGTGTATGGTCAATAGTGGCTTCTTTGCTTTCCACCTACTCCATAACACCGACGGCTCCCCCCTAAAATAAGGGTGACTCAACTAGAGGTCTTGTGCAACACGTGTACTATGGACTTGTTGCAGAAAGAAGGTCGGAGGGTAGACACATGATGCCAGATATAAAAGAGGTAACACATAGGATAAATGCTATAAACAAAGAGCACGAAATACACACAAAAGTGATAACAATAACACAAACTAAAATCACAAACAATGCGTTTATACTCGTAATGTCAAACAAAGCCAATATGATTCCAAAATAAGCTTGAATTCTGAAATAATTCCCCAGCGGAGTCGCAAGAGCTGTCACACCTCTTTTTCGACTCCAAAAAAAATATATGTATTTTAAGTTCGAAAGGGTTCTTATTATTAAAGTGACAAAATGATGGTTGTTTAGAAAAAGGATTATTTACAATTATATTTTTTATTCAGAGTCGCCACTTGGCATAATCCGGTGTGCCAAGTCACCTTTGGAAAATCCTTTTCAAAACTATTTTTGGCTCTTTTAAACTGATCCGCGAACAGAGATTCCGGTTAAGGAATTCTGTTGACCGAGGGGAAGGTGTTAGGCACCCCTCGGTCCCGTGGTTCGACCACGGTCGCTTGGTGAAGCATATCGGCGAATTTTGACTCTACGATTATATAAACCACACAAAAACACGCAAAACAATCAATCAACAAACAAAATAATCCAAAATTTAGCGTCCAGTCCAATTATACAGTCCAAAACAAAAATTGCAAAAATACAAACCTACTCTAAATTAATTCAATCAAATTTCAAACATTCAATCAACCCACAATCTCTAGATTTGCCTACCCGACCTACGTCTTGCCTATTCCAATCGGCGTATCTTGATACTACCAAATTCAATAACGTTTATTTCAAGTCAAACAACTAATGAATCAAACTAATCAAAATTCACTAAATATGTCAAGTTTTCAATTCTCACCCCACTTATTCCCACATGAATTCAAATCTTTCAATTCCTTCGTTTACATGAATCAATCAATCAATATCAACCACAGTAATCACGATTGCTCAAAACACGATATCAAAACATATCACCATGTCACAATCATCAACCAAACACAATATTTACTCCAACACACCAAAATATAATAAACATTAAATAAAAGAGGGAAATAGAGTTGTACCTCGATTCGTAGCTTTCAAACTCGATGTATTATTGCAATTAAAACCGTGATCGGAACCTCAAGCCGACCTTAACCACGACCAAACTCGAACCGAATTTCGACTTCAAATTGGACCCAACTCGATGATTCGAAACAGAACCCAAAAGACGATGAATCAAAAAAAAGCTCGCTAAAATCCAACGGAAAATCAAACACCCGCAAGGTTCGAACTCCGATGAGTCGCCGGTGATGCGGATGACCAGAACAACCAATCGCCGAACGGATTTCGTCTGGAATCAAAGAACAACGGAAGGAGATTTGACCGTTTAAGACGAACGACGAATGGAAGGGATGATTCCGGCAAATCTACTACCGGAATAGTAACCCGAAATTAACCTGAATAAGAATGACCAATTCGAATCCGCGATGAAACCCACAATCCGACTCAAATCGAAACCCAGCTTCCGAACCTAAATTCCCAATCAATTTATATCCCAAAAAAGTGTTGAATCTGGTGTGGAGACACCATTTTCCGGTGACGAAAGGTCGCCGGAACAGTAGCGTGAACGAGTTGTTGTTTTTCTCCTCTCTCTCGCAGCTTTCTTTCACTTTCTCATAGATATCTCTCTCGTAGATCTCTCTCACTCTCTCATTTCTCTTTGTTGTTTTACTCCGATTTCTTCACTATTTCCCACCTATCTCCCTCCGTTCATCTTTCTCGATCCCCAATTCTACTCTATTTCTCCTTTTCCAGTGATTTATGTCGGTGTGCGCAAATCAGTGAGGACGAGTGATTATCGTGAGCTGCATGTGTAGTGTGTATGTATATGATAAGAGCATGTATGTTTTTTTCCTCCAGTGAACTCTCCCCTAGACCTTGGTGGAGCATCAAAAGTGGAAAAGCATTTTCTTCCCTTCTTCCTTCTCTCTTCCCTCTTTTATATATTGATCCGAATGGCCCCAAATCTGTGGGGCCCTTTTATTTGTTGGTGTGTTAGATAAAAGGGAATAAAATTTTGAGAGGGTGGGGTAGTGGGGTAGTTGGTTAGGTTTACTAATTTAATAGGCAAGGTTGTTAATTAGTTATCACAAGAATAATTGGGGATTGGGTTTGTTAGGGGTTTGTTTAGAGTTGTTTATTATTATTTTTTGTATTTTTATGGAGGGGTTATCACGTAGATGAGGGTACAAGATAGAATAAAGTAAAAAATATCGGGGGGGACGAAATTTGGTGTCTACAATACATATATTCAATAAATCGCCCTTACCACTTTTCTTGACATTACGCCTCTAAACCCCCAAGTTCCAACCAACACAAGAATCAACAAGATGGACAACAAGTTGCTAGTCAATCGAAAGATCCCCACACGGCCTCACCAGACTTTGAGTTTCACAACACAACGATAACAAGGTTACAAGAGATAGAAACTTGACACACAATAATCAATGATCCAAGAATACATATCTTTCTCTGTATGAATAAAAATCTAAGTCAAACACTCTCCCCACAGACTACCATACAATCCATACATGCTACTAGCCACCACATTAGTCTATCACTATAAAGAGGTAAATCATCCTCAAACATCGGTTATTCAAATAAAATATTTATTTACATGAAAGTGACCCTCACTCTAACTTCTAACTTTGTGACTTCACATTACCAACTTCTTGGTCCAACATCACCACCAATTGGTCATGACACCGACACTTAACTTATACTACTACTCAGGTGGAAATACATTTCTAACATTTTGCTACACATCATTCCCCCTCATGTGTGACATCTGCAACATAAATTCTGAAAAGGACTGAATACACTTAATATCGCAGGCTGAAAAGCATGATTTTATCAAAATCAAAGTTCACACTAGAATCAATACACTCTGAGGCACTAACGGACTCTTCACAAGTCCTTGCATAATTTCATAATCTTATATGTATCAATCAGAAAGGGCCATACCATTTAGATTCTAGACTTCTACATCTGAATCACATCAACAATGAGACATATCTGAGTGCGTCAAAGTAAGTAAAGAATTCGGATAACTTTACTTTCGTATGGGCAACACCATAGCATGAATTAAAGGATAAAAGAGGAACATTCTGACTCTATAGAATGAACTAGAACATGAAGAAAGGGAAACATTCCTAAATGCCTAGTAGCCTCCTGCTTATAAGTGAGGCGCGCGACACACCCATAAAGAAGACTCTACCCGATGCAATTTCGTAGACACCCTAGGACCATGAACGTGATTTGATACCAAGTTTTTCATAATCTATTCTCTCAAACAAATCTTAAATTTAAATTTCATACATATACATATATTTGTAAATCAATTTAAAGGGATGAGGCCTAAAGGCCAAAACAACAATATCAACAACATGCATAAAGTATAATAAAATCATAGATTTCAAACCCCTTTAATGAATTCATACTTGATAATCTTTAAATCATAATTGAGTGTTTTCAACAAGCCCATGTATTTTCAGGATAAACCCCATGTAACTCTATTTAGGAAATTAAAAGATGATTATTGACGCCCACGGCTTGGGGATTCCAAATCTTCAATCAATTTTTTAAATCCACGGTGAATCTTGAGTTGTTTGGGTTTTCTTGTTTGAAACCCTAAGGAGTGTTCTTGATGGTTTTTGAAGAAAATATCAATAATGAGGTCATTTGGGATTAAAAATCATGTGTTTAAGCTGATAAGGGGGTGGAAAATACCAAATATACCCTTAATGAGATGGAATAAGTATATAAATAGGAGCCCAATTTTATAGGCCACTGCAATGCGCCACAATCGCGGTGGCTCACTGGAAATTTCCGAATGGAATTCTTAGGGTCACCGCGATGCGGAGCTATCGCGTTGTCCCACTGGTTGAAACCTGAAACTTTAGCGCGAGGTTCCACAATCGCTCTAGGCGACTAGAATTTGAAAATTTCTAAATAGACCACCTCTGCGATGTGGCCAAGTTCCATAATGACGATGTTTTACGACTAGGACTTAAATTAGCCATAACATCTTGTTCGAGTATCCGATTTGGATGAATCTTATATCGACGGATAGCTTATTAAATTTACCACACAAAATAATTGATTAACATGGAAAATTTTCATAGGATTTACGTCTTTTGGATCACCTACGCATATAAATGATGGTTTTCATTTTATCCCAAAATGCGGGGTGTTACTGGTAACATATTAAATTATATACCCTATTAGACTTGATGGAAAAACTATGGTTGGGAATAAAATATCATAAACCGAATTATTAAACCGAGCTGAAGAATTTGGTATTTGGTATTTGGTATGGTGTAACGCCCCCAAACTTTTCCTATCTAAATTTTATCCCTAAAGTGTCAAGCATTGAATTCTAGAATTATTTAAAATTATTTCCCTATGTAATACCATAGATTTCATTATGTAGGTGACTGAATAAGCTTTCCTTCGATATAAGATTCATCCAAAATGGATACTCGGTGAAGAAGTTATGGCTATTATATGTGCTAGTCGTAAAACATCATCATTTTGGTGTTTATCGCATCACGGAGATGGTTTAATTAGAAATTTTCAAATTTTATTGGGTCGTCGTGATAGTGGTATGGTTCGGAGGATCCTAATTTCTCATTCATTAATTTCCAGTAAGCCACCGCATTGTGGCGCGTCGCGGTGACCCATAAAATCGGGCACCAGTTATATTTTTACAGCGTCTCCTTAAGGTTATAATGGTACTTCTCCAACCCCTTATCATCTCTAACATGGTATTTAATCCCAAGAACACCAAAGTAAGATTATTTTCATCAAAATCTCTCAAGAAACTCCATTAGGGTTTCAAACTAAAAATCCTCGTAACTCAAGATTCAACCGTGAGTTTTTGAATATAAATAGAGATTTGGAATCCCCAATCCGTAAGCTTCAAGAATCATTCATTATTCTTTGAAATAGAGGTACGTGGGGTTTATCCTAAAAACCTACATGGGCTTGAAATTGTTAAAGCATGATTTAAAGGTTTTGATGCATGTATTTTATGGGGGTTTTGAAAACTATATTATTGATTATGCTTTTCGGAAGTTTCAATGCTACTATTGCATTGGATTTGTGGTCTTTTCCCCTAAATTGATTTACATATATATGTATATGTATGAATTTGAGATTTAAGATTGTTGAGAGCATAAATTATGAACTCCCTCTCTTGTATTGATTTAAAGAATTATGGTTTTGTGATTTGAAAGAGGTTTTTGCTATATCCTAGCATTTAAACATGATTTGAAATTTTTGAGAGGATGTTTCTTGATATCAATATGTTCTTGTGCGTATAAGAAAGAATTGCATGTGTTTACATAAGGATTGAGAAAGAAAAGATTCATTGAATTGAATTATTGAAATGCTGATCTGAAAACATGTGTTTTGAATACAAAGATATATGATAGACTAATAATGGCTCAGAGATGTGACTTGCAAGTCAATGGTATGACGATACCATATGTATTTATGCCATAACATATTATGTTTTTAGAGCATGTTTTCAGAGTATGTTTTCAGAGACTGCATGTTTTGATAGAGTTTTAAGAATGGGTTTAAAGAGGGCTAGGTGGTTACCCGAAGATGGCGCGAGTTCAAGCAACTCTTAGACTGAAACCGTATTTGCCAAAATGGGTAGATTATTATTGTACGTTGGCGACGGTCGTGTGGCGTAGTAGATTCAGAGACTCCGACCCTTGCGGCACACTTGGGTTGGGGTCTTCGCTACTGAATTAATAGCAGTTTCCATATAGCCCATGGAATTTTGTAGAGTTGTAGGGTATACCACCTAGTGCAGAAGTAACACAGATTTATCAGAGTTGTGATGATTTTTACAGAGTTTTTAAAATGCCCATATGAATTCTTACTATGTGATATACTCATGAACTGTTTTAAATTTCTCTCACATATGTTGGATAATAAATGATTATTTCGGATATGTTCTGCGTACCAGTACATCTGTATTGACTCCCTCCCCCTCCAACCTCTCAGGTTCTGAGACACAATCTAGGGGTCTAGATAAGAAGTAGATAATTCAAACACCTAATCAGATTGTGCAGTGGTGAGCCTTCTCTATTCCAGAAGGCCTGTCTTTTCAGATTATGTCACTTATTTCAGATTTGGTCTACTAAGGGCCTTGTCTCAGTTTCAGACAGTTGTCAGATTTTCATATAGTAGAGATTTTGCAGACTAAGTCAGATGTTATTTAGATGTTGTTGAATTGCAGTTTCCATAATTATGTTGAATTCAGAATTGACTATGTTCCCGTAGAAGATTATGTTTCCGCATCTTCTTTTATTATATGAATGTTGTCCATGATTACCAGATTGAGAAGGGCATTTTACGCCTTTATGGTTTGGGATGTCCTTCACGGCCAGGACCTAGTTCAGGTTGTGAAAAACTTGGTATCAGAGCACGGTTCATGGTCCCATGTCTGCAAAATCGCGTCGGGTAGAGTCTTATTTAGGGGTGTGTAGCGCGCCACACTTATAAGCAGGGGGATATTAGGTGTTTAGGAATGTTTCTCTTCTTTTTGATCTATTTTATGCTTTAGAGTCTAATCTTTCCCCTAATCAATGATCTCTTTCTTTTCAGAAAGCCAACTATGCCTCCTTATCGCACCAACGTTAATGCTCAGGATGATGAAGTCCGTCCCACCCATGGGATGCGGATCCATAACAGAGCTCATACCCCAAAACCTGTTCATACTCTGAAAGTACCTCCTGTACTAACCAGTCCTCCTAGAGCTACCCAGACGGGGGCTAATCACACTCAACCTCGTGAAGGACAGGTGTCTAATGCTAAATTCAGATAGTCTATTCACATGCTTGCATAGCTGGTAACAGCACAAACTCAGATATCGGAGGATATGGGGTTGGCATTTGTTACTTCTAAAGTTACTAGAGTAGGCCTGTTTATGAGAATGAACCCGCCCAAGTTCTCTGGCGCTAAGGTAGAAGAGGACCCGCAGGAGTTCGTAGATGAAATGAAGAAGATTTTCAAAGTAATGCATGTTGATCAGGTGGAAGGTGTTGAGCTAGCAGCATACCACCTAAAGGATGTAGCGAACCAATGGTACAATGAGTGGGAAGATCCAAAGGGTGACAATTCTGAGCCCACAGTTTGTGATATGGGTACGACCATGAGGATGCACGTATGTGAGAATGCATTGGACCCGTCCAATAAAGCCTCCAAGTGAAGTGTTGAGAAGACCTTGGATCAGACCAAAACCGACCCTAAACTTGCACTCACAGGGTGCCCTTGGACCTTTTGGTCATTTTACCTATGATTTGTAGCACACTATAAATAGAATGATGTAGGGTTTTACTTATTAGTTTTTGTTGAATATGAAAGAGTAACACTTAGGAGCATCTCTCTTGTGAGAATGGCCCTTCCATGGCCGAAATTGTAACTAGGGAAATCAACTTGAGTGTGGAATCACTCGTGTTGGATTCAATCTTGGAAACGTTGGATGCTTTGGAGACCGGGGTCACTCTTGTACCAACCTAAGAATTAGGTATTTGTTGTGTATGATGTTAAAGGTCCAAGAGTGTAATAGGATTTTGGGTTGTTAAGATTATACTTTCAATTTTCTAACTATCTATCCTTTTGTTTCTTTGTAATCGTGTAGTAGTGTTGATGTTGTAACCGTGTGTTTGTGTTGTTAATGTGGAATCCAAAATTTTTCTATTGTTCATCTTGTTCTTGTTGTGTTGCTACTGTTTTGGTGTCAAAAACACCCTTGTATTCTTGTATTCTTGTTGTTGTAGTGAATCCGAGAGTGGTCTCCAAAAAGGTCCTCGGATCCTTAAGATTTGCGGACTGTTTTGGAGTTGTTTCATGTTTCTCTTGTCTTTCGTGTATCTTTTGGTATAATAGCATGCCTTGATCTTGTTCCTACAAGATCAATCTTGGGCTTGCTTGATATAAAATTCAAAAAAAAAAGTGTTAGGAAACTGAAAAATCAAAAAGAAGCAAATCTGTCCATTTTTTGTTCTTGGCCGAAATTGTGTTATTGTTGTGTCTTGACCGAGATTTTTACTTGTTTTGTTGTTTCTAGTGTTAGTTTTCTTCATCTCTAACACTCTTGAGTCTAAATCTAAGTTTGAGCTTACATTGTTGGTGTTGTTTCGTGAACATAAGGTGTGGCCGAATTGTTGTTGAAACATTGTTGTGGTGGACGTTTTTGGCCTTGTAGTTTTCATCTTGTTGTTGTTCTATGCTTGTCCACGTGATATTGTTTTTCATTGGAGGCCTAAGAACCATTTTTTTGAATTGTAGTTGTCTTGGCCAAGTGTTGAAGATATTGTATTGTGAAAATTGTAAGTTGGCCGTGTGAAAATTGTGGTATTTTTGGAGATTGTTGTTGGTTGTTCTTGGTGATTGTTGATGTTGTTCTTGAAGTTCTTCACAACCTTCATAGCTTGTTAATATAAAGTGAACATTATATCTATAAGGGTGAAGGAAAAAGGGGTGAATCTTTGTTAGTCTTGTAAGACTTCCCATCACTCATCAAATAGTCAATCACATATCAAACACTTTCCAACAACTTTCCATAAAACAAGAGTCCATGTTATAAGGAGAAGTATAAGAAAGTCAAAGTCTTGAAAACTTGACTTGTAAAAGGTTTCAAGACATGTCTGAATTTCCCTCCTTAAAACAAATTCCACCAATTCCTAAATTGTAAATTGACCAAGACTTGAAATTGGACAACAACAAAAAAAAAATTGTTAGAAACTGCAACAAGTTACGTGCTGCCACATCATCATTGTTTCTGTTCACACAACATATTTAAGGTCAAATTTCAGATTTCTTAGTTTGTTTTTGTTGTTCCTTAGTTTCAATTTCGTTAGTTCCAATACTAATTGGCAAACTAGTACTCATCTACTAGATTGTTAGTTAGTCTTTGTGTTCGTTCATTCGTGTTAAACGTTTGTTGTGTGCTTTTATCTTTTGTGAATTCGTTGTATCTTTTTGGTTCAAGTCCGTAAACAAATTTTCTTTGAGTCAACTCAAACGAAAATCTATTTCGGACAAGAGTAGACTCGACCCTCAATCACTCACGAAGTACAAGCCGTCTTTCAACATTTGTGAAACCAATTGTGAGGTAAAACCGAGAATAAGAGTGTGGTGAGGCATTTTGAACTAACAAGTTTGTTTTGTTGTTTGTTGTTGTCCTTTGATTTAGGTACCATGGCTTCCACTAATCTTGATGCCACGTTTGATTGCATCAATGACGATATTGAAGAAATGATATGGCACGTGGAAAGGCTACGCCAATTGCTACCTAAACTTATCCCACAAAATTCAACTTCCCTTGTCCAAACACCTTGTGCCGAGAGCTTCCCGAAGGAAGAGGTGGGCTACCCCAAACCACACCAAGGTAAAGAGGAGATTGAAACATCTTTGGTACTTGATAGTGAACTTATAGAGAGTGAAGCAATTGCTAGTTCCAAATCTTTTCGTGAGATAAATCATGCTCTCTTTAGGTTTAATGTTTGGTTTGAAGATGATATAAACACTCCTAATGAACCTAGTGGTGAAAATGATGGTATAGCTTACCTTGAAGGCTATAGCCGATATACTAACCCACTATGGTATGACAACATTCCTCCTAAAGATGGAAATCTCTTCTTGGAAGATGAGAGTACTCTTATGGACAAGGAATGTGTAGTTTCGAAAATGAGTACTCTTGGTAGTACTCTTAGTATGCATGATGATCAATTTACTCTTAAATGTATTTCACTACTTGAGCATGTGCATAGTATGCTTAAAAATTCTCAAGTTAGTGATGATCTCTATAGAATTGATCTTGATAATGCACATGACTCTTTGAACATCTTGTGTGTTAAAAGCATTGCAATTAGTTTGGTTCATAGAGACCATGTGTATGAAAATGTTTTTGTGTGTGAGTGTGTGAGTTACATTCTAGGGGAAGGGAGTGCTAGCCTCGGCTTAGGTCCTTGGCTAATTTTTCCATTTGATCCCGGCACCCTCTTGGAATGTGGAAATCTCTACACTCCACACTTAATGCTTGGTCAAGATGACAAGCAATGTTTGGTTGTGGGTGCTAATGAAGGAAGACAAAGTTCTTCCTTATCTCTTTTTGTGGATGATGACCACTTCCTTTGTGTCTTTTGTACTAAGCTTTTTATGTGCAACACAAAGGACCAATGGATATACTCTAAGTTTTTATCCCCCCCTCCCCCGACATGGAATATGATGTGTGCATTTTGCTAACCCTAACCCTTCATGTCTTGAGGATGTGTTCTTGTTGTCTTCTCTTGATTTTGCGAGGTACGAATTAGAGATCAAATCCTTTTGCAAAAAAGGAAGGATGATAACGGTACGACCACGAGGATGCACGTATGTGAGAATGCATTGGACCCATCCAATAAAGATTCCAAGTGAAGTGTGGAGAAGATCTTGGATCACACCAAAACTGACCCTAAACTTATACTCCAAGGGCGCCCTTGGTCACATATCATTAAAGGACCTTTTGGTCATTTTACCTATTATTTGTAACACACTATAAATAGAATGATGTAGGATTTTAGTCATTAGTTTTTGTTGAATGTGAAAGAGTAACACTTAGGAACATCTCTCTTATGAGAATGGCCCTTCCATGGACGAAATTATAACTAGGGAAATCAACTTGAGTGTGGAATCACTCGTGTTGGATTCAATCTTGGAAACGTTGGATGTTTGGGAGATCGTGGTCACTCTTGTGCCAACGTAAGAGATAGTTATTTGTTGTGTATGATGATAAAGGTCCAAGAGTGGAATAGGCTTTTGGGTTGTTAATATTATACCTTCAATTTGTCTAACTATTTATCCTTTTGTTTCTTTGTAATCGTGTAGTAGTGTTGATGTTGTAACCGTGTGTTTGTGTTGTTAATGTGGAATTCAAAATTTGTCTATTGTTAATCTTGTTCTTGTTTTTTTGCTACTGTATTGGTGTCGAAAACACCCTTGTATTCTTGTATTCTTGTTGTTGTCATGAATCTGAGAGTGGTCTCCAAAAGGGTCCTCGGATCCTTAATATTTGCGGACTGTTTTAGAGTTGTTTCGTGTTTCTCTTGTCTTTTGTGTATCAGTTTGGGATGAGTTCATGGAAGCATTTCTTGACCTATTCTTTCCTCTGGAGATAAGGGAAGCTAACGCAGAGGAGTTCATGAACCTTAAGCGGGGTAAGATGAGTATTCAGGAGTATACTTTAAAGTTTAATCAGCTATCCCATTATGCCCCTGAGAAGACGAGTAGTAAGAGGGCCTGAATGATGATGTTTGATTTTGGACTTTCAGACGATTTGGTGCTTGAGTGCCATGGAGCTATGTTGAACAGGGATATGGACTTTGCTATACTGTTAATCCATATGCAGCAAGTTGAGGAGAAGAAGAAGAAGATAGCCAATTCTAAGGAAAAGGATAGGCAGGCAAAGAGAGCCAGAACGATAGACCTGATTCATAGTCAGCAGCAGAGGGAATGTAGCTGTTGGTTTCGGGTTTGGGCCTGATATGATTCCTGAACCCTTTTCTATTTCCACCCTGGTAGGGAATTCTGTTGTTGCTAAGAGGGTGTATAGGGGTTGTGTTGTGACTGTTTGTAGCCGGGAAACTGTGGCAGATGTCATAGAACTTGATATGGTTGATTTTGATGCCATCTTAGGGATGGACTGTCTCTATTCGTACTATTCCAGCTTGAATTGTACAACCCGAAGAGTTACCTTTTCTTTTTCGAATGAGTCTATGATGGAATGGGAGGGGCATTCTCTAGCACCTACAGGGCACTTTATATCCTACCTCAGAGCCCGTACACTTATTTCTCAGGGTTGTTTGTACCATTTTATCTAGGTTAAAGATTCTAATACAGAAATTCTTTCTCTTCAGTTTGTCCCGTAGTGAAAGAATTCCCAGAAGTCTTTCCAGATGATCTCCCAGGAATACTACAACTTGATAGGGAGATAGATTTGGGTATTGATTTATTGTTAGATATTCGTCCTATCTCTATTCCGCCATATAGGATGGCTCCTGCAGAGCTCAAAGAGTTGAAAGAATAGCTAGCAGACCTTCTAGATAAAGGTTTTATCCGCCCCAGTGTGTCTCTCTGGGGTGCACATGTACTTTTTGTGTGAAAGAAAGATGGTTCCCAGCATATATGCATAGATTACTGCCAATTGAATAAGGTCACGATTAAAAATAAATATCCCCTTCCTAGGATTGATGATCTTTTTGACCTACTTCAGGGTGCTAAATGTTTTTCAAAGATATAACTTCGTTCGGGATATCACCAGTTGAAAGTTAGAAAGTCAGATATTCCCAAAATAGCTTTTCAAACCAGATACAGCCATTATGAATTCTTAGTCATGTCCTTTGGGTTGACTAACTCCCCTGCAACCTTCATGGATCTAATGAATAGGGTTTTTCGTCTGTTTCTGGATTTGTTTGTCATTGTCTTCATTGATGACATTTTGGTATATTCTAAGAGCGAGGAGGACCATGCCAATCACCTCCGAATCATCCTTCAGACTCTTTAAGATCATAAGTTGTATGCAAAATTTTCCAAGTGTGAATTCTGGCTGACTGCTAATGCGTTCTTGGGGCATATTGTGTCCAGTGAGGTGATTAAGGTTGATCCCCAAGAGATTGAAGCAGTGAGAAAATGGCCCAGACCCACGACTCCAACCAACATTCGGAGCTTCTTGGGTTTGGCGGGTTATTATAGAAGATTCGTAGAGAGTTATTCTTCCATAGCTTCACCACTTACTAAGTTGCATCACAAAAAGGTGAAGTTTTTGTGGTCAGACTCTTGTGAGGATAGTTTTGAGAAGTTAAAAGACAAGTTGACTACTGCTCCTATTTTGACTCTTTCGGAGGGTACCAAAGGTTTTGTTGTATACTGTGATGCGTCCCGAGTGGGACTTAGGTGTGTCTTATGTAGCACGGTAAGGTGGTGGCTTATACATCTAGGCAGTTGAAGGTGCATGAGCGAAACTGCCCTACTCATGACTTGGAATTAGCGGCTATGGTATTTGCACTTAAGATTTGCGGGAACTATCTTTATGGGGTGCATGTAGATATTTTCACTGACCACAAGAGTTTACAGTATGTTTTCTCGCAGAAAGAATTAAATCTCAGGCATAGGCGGTGGTTTGAACTTTTAAAAAACTATGACATGAGCCTGCACTATCACCCGAGTAAGGAAAATGTTATAGTTGACGCTCTCAGCAGATTGTCCATGGGCAGTCTTTCTTATGTTGAGGAAGAAAAGAGGGAGATGGTGAAGTATATTCACCGACTTTCAAATCTAGGAGTTTGACTTTTGGATTCTGAGGATGGAGGAGTGGTGGTTCACGATATAGCTAAATCTTCCCTTTGTACATAAGTTAAACAAAAGCAAGTTGAGGATCATTTCTTGATGCAAATCAAGAAAGATGTGGGTCAATAGAAAGTGATGTCATTTGATATCGGTGGTGATGGTATTTTGAGATACCAGGGTAGGTTGTGTATGCCAGATGTAGATGGTCTGAGGAAGAGGATCCTTGACGAAGCTCACACGTCAAGGAATGTTATTCACCCTAGCTCTACTAAGATGTATCAGGATTTGAAAACTATTTATTGGTGAAATAATATGAAGCGTGATATGGCTAATTATGTTGCTAAGTGTTTGAATTGTCAGCAAGTTAAAGTGGAAAATTTTTGGCCAGGTGGTTCTTCTCAAGAGATAGCTTTTGCCTTATGGAAGTGGGAGATGATTAATATAGACTTCATTATAGGACTTCCAAGGTCCCGAAACCAGTATGATTCCATTTGGGTGATTGTAGATAGGTTGACCAAGTCAGCTCACTTTCTACCTGTCAGGACTAATTATTCCAGAGAGGATTATGCCAAGCTGTTCATTGCAGAAATAGTTTATTTGCATGGGGAACCTGTGTCCATCATATCTGACCGAGGTACACAGTTTTCTTCACAGTTTTAGAGATCATTTCAAAAGAGTTTAGGGACCCAAGTGAATTTGAGAATGGCATCCAGACCCTTGAGGATATGTTGAGGGTCTGTGTGATTGATTTTAAAGGTAGTTGGGTACAACACTTTCCATTGATAGAGTTCGCATATAATAATAGTTTCCATTCCAATATTAAGATGGATCCTTTTGAAGAACTATATGGGAGAAGATGTAGATCTCTGATAGGATGGTATGAAGTAGGCGAGTTGCAGATATTTGGGCCTATTCTTGTTCATCAAGAAATAGGGGATGTGAAAGTCATTAGAGAATGACTTAAGACAGCTTAGAGTCACCAGAAATCCTACGCGGATGTTAGGAGAAGAGATCTAGAGTTTGAGGTTGGAGATTGGGTGTTTCTCAAGGTTTCTCCCATGAAGGGAGTCATGCGATTTGAAAAGAAAGGTAAGTTAAGTCCTCCCTATATAGGACCATATCAGATTGTGAGAAGGATAGGTGGAGTTGCCTATGATCTAGAATTGCCAGATAGTTT
The DNA here is from genome assembly GCA_030864215.1 of Capsicum pubescens. Taxonomy (NCBI): domain Eukaryota; kingdom Viridiplantae; phylum Streptophyta; class Magnoliopsida; order Solanales; family Solanaceae; genus Capsicum; species Capsicum pubescens. The sequence continues at coordinate 109,226,608 of CM061548.1, read as the reverse complement.
GGGTTCTTTACATCCGGTGTTTCATATAGCTATGTTGAAGAAGTGTATTGGAGACCATACTTTAGTGTTGCCTGGCGAAGAAATCAAAGTGACAGACTCCTTATCCTATGAAGAAGAGCCTGTAGAAATTTTGGATCGCCAAGTTATAAGATTGAGGAACAAAGAGATAGCATTAGTTATAGTATGGTGGAGAAACCAAAATATTGAAAAAGCGACTTGGGAATCAGAAGTTGACATAAGAGCTAGATACCCAAACCTTTTTCATCCAATGGATGACGAAATGGAAGGTACAACCCTTGATTTATTCTTTCTATTCCTTAGTATGCTTGAAATTATGCTTTTCTGTGTCCCGCGTCAACATTCAGGGACAAATGTTCCCAAGGGGGAGATATTGTACGCCCCCAAACTTTTCCTAGCTAAATTTTGTCCCTAAAGTGCCAAGCTTTGGGTTCTAGAATGATTTACGCTTATTTTCCTATGGAATTCCATAGATTTCAAATTTTCATTACGTATCTGACTGAATAAGCTTTTCGTCAATATAAGATTCGTCCAAAACGGACACTTGGTGAAGAAGTTATGGCTATTCTATGTGCTAGTCATAAAACATCATCATTTTGGTGTGTAGCGCATTGCGGAGATAGTTGAATTAGAAATTATCAAATTCTAGTGGGACCTCGCGATAGTGGCGCGTCGCGGAGGATCCCAATTTCGCATTAGTCAATTTCTAGTGAGCTACTGCAATAGTGGCACGTCGCGATGGCCCATAAAATTGGGCACCAGTTATATTTTTACTCCGTCTCATTAAGGATAAAATGGTACTTCTCCAACACCTTATTATCTCTAACACGGGATTTAATCCCAAGAACACCAAAGTAAGATTATTTTCATCAAAATCTCTCAAGAAACTCCATTAGGGTTTCAAACTAAAAATCCTCATAACTCAAGATTCAATCGTGAGTTTTTTAAGATAATTAGAGATTTGGAATCCCCAATCCGTAAGCTTCAAGAATCATTCATTATTCTTCGAAATAGAGGTATGTGGGGTTTATCCTAAAAACCTACATGGGCTTGAAATTGTTAAAGCATGATTTAAAGATTTTGATGAATGTATTTTATGGGGGTTTTGAAGGCTATATTATTGATTATACTTTTCGGAAGTTTCAATGCTACTATTGCTTTGGCCTTGTGGTATTTTCCCCTAAATTGATTTACATATATATGTATATGTATGAATTTGAGATTTAAGATTATTGATAGTATACATTATGAACTCCTTCTCTTGTATTGATTTAAAGAATTATGGTTTTGTGATTTGAAAGAGGTTTTTGCTATATCCTAGCATTTAAAAATGATTTGGAATTGTTGAGAGGGTGTTTCTTGATATCAATATGTTCTTGTACGTATGAGAAAGAATTGTATGTGTTTACATGAGGATTGAGAAGGAAAAGATTCATTGAATTGAATTATTGAAATGTTGGTCTCAAAACTTTTGTTTTGAATACAGAGATTTATTATAGATTAATAATGGCTCAGAGATGTGACTTGCAATTCAATGGTATGACTATACCATATGTATTTATGCCATAACATATTATGTTTTCAGAGCATGTTTTCAGTGTATGTTTTCAGAGACTGCATGTTTTGATAGAGTTTTGAGAAAAGGCTTAAAGAGGGCTAGGTAGTTACCCGAAGATGACGTGAGTTCAAGAAACTCTTAGCCTGAAACTGTATTTGCCGATACGGGTAGATTATTAATGTATGCTAGCGACGGCCGTGTGGCGTAGTAGATTCAGAGACTTTGACCCTTACGACACACTTGGGTTGGGGGCTTCGCTGTCTAGTTAATGGCAGTTTGCATATAGCCCATGGAATTTTTCAAAGTTGTAGGGTATACCACCTTGTGCAGAAGTAACATAGATTTATCAGAGTTGTGATGATTTTTACAGAGTCTTTAAAATGCCCATGTGAATTCTTACTATATGATATACACATGAACTGTTTTAAATTTCTCTCACATATGTTGGATAAAAAATGATTATTTTGGATATGCTTTGCGTACTAGTATATCTGTATTAACTCCCTCCCCCTCCAACCTCTCAGGTTCTGAGACACAGTCTAGGGGTCTAGATAAGAAGTAGATAATTCAAACACCTGATCAGATTGTGCAGTGGTGAGCCTTGTCTATTCCAGAAGGCCTGTCTTTTCAGATTATGTCACTTCTTTCAGATTTGGTCTACTAAGGGCCTTGTCTCAGTTTCAGACAGTTGTCAGATTTTCATGTAGTAGAGATTTTGCAGACTGAGTTAGATGTTATTTAGATGTTGTTGAATTGCAGTTTGGGTCGTGACATATGGTAATTGGGAGTAAGAATTTAAAATTACTGTATTTGGGTTCGAGATTGGTAAAAGATATTACTACCATTTGGTATTTGGTATTTACCAAATAACAAACTATTGTTAACTGGCCATAGTCTATACTCCATAGGCCACGAGTCCAAATTAATATTCTACAAAAGGTTGAAAAAAGCCCACAACCTAAAAGTCTATAATACTATATTCATTTTAAATTTTAAAATGAAAATTACTTTTAAAATTTTTATTGTTAGCAGCAGTGGACAACATGTTCAAATATGAAGTTATTGTTTCATATTACTCGCGTTTTCTTCATTCTAGTTCTATCTATCAAGACAACCTGAACTTGTCTAGTCTTGATGCAACTTGTAGGTATATCTAAGTTATGTCCAGTGAGAGAGTTGATGCAGAGATACTCATTTTCAGCCATATCTGAGTAACTAAATTATCAAAAAGTTTTGACACTATGTTGTATGATTGTAAATATCTCATAAGTTATTCTTGATAAAGGAGTTAGTGAATTCTTTTATTTAACCTCACTCAATAGTCACTACGAGGAAAATATTTAAGGAACAGAAGTGGCTATTATATTCCAGAGTCATTTCTGCATTAAACAGTTATTATGTTAAATCAGCACATGATGAATGAGCTATAAAACATCACTGATGAAGTGTTAAAAAGTGTTGATTCCATAAGGCATAGGGAATAAAATTTATCTTGTGTTTTGATTCAGTTCTAAAGTAAACTATTATCGTTGGCCTAGAGTAGAGTCTACCAAATTTAACTTTAATCTGGTATTACCAAATACCGTACCGAACCGAATTTTAATTTACCGATTACCGAATTACCAAACCGAAGTTTAACGGTATGGTATTTGGTATGTACTTTCATTTACTGATTATCGAATTAACGAATTCGAATTATGATAATGCCGAACCGAATACCAAACGCCCACCCCTAGTCACAACTTAGAAGACTAAAATAGTAGCACTATCACTAAACTAATGTTGACCCTCCGTAAACTCATTTAATTATGGACGTATAATTATTTAATCTCCAACTTCAAAACTAAATTACCTAAATTAATTATACTTTATGGACGAAAACAAACTCTGCAAGGCTTATTTATCTGAAAATTAATGGGTTTGAAAAGTATCCATATGAGCATACAGTTCTTGTGAAAATTACAAAGAATGGGAGATTGGGAAAAATCTCATTGCATGATTATATGTTAACGATCTTATATTAATGAGGAATAGTAATACCATACTAAAATAGATAGAAAGTAAAACTAAAGTTTAATCGTACATGCATAAGGCATCATGCATACTGGCAAGCTCCATCATCTCCTGGTCACTTGATGATGCTCCAAATGTCTCCAGACCACCGGTTGGAACCCATGCATGAAAGGCCGAAGGCTTAAGAACTGTCAGTGATTCAATTGTACCCCTTTGATGTCGGAGAAAACGGGAACTGAGAGAGATTTCTCTTTCAAAAAATAATCTATCGGGAAGCCTCCCACCAAACATATGTTCTATCTTTCTCTGAGACACAACAAGTTGCAAGGAGCTCTACCTGACTCAATGAGCAACATGGTAGGTTTGGAATTCCTAGACCTTTCTGATAATAATATATCGGGAACTATTCCCATGTCTTTGCAGAAACTCCAGAACCTGAAGTATTTCAATGTTTCTGTCAACAAATTGTATGGTGAAATACCCTCTGGGGGTCCTTTCGAGAACTTCTCGAGTAAGTTTTTCATCTACAATGAAGCATTGTCCCGCCATGCCCAACTTCATCAAAGCACAAATCAAATAGGAAAAAATGACTAGTTCTATATCTTTTTCTAGGACTTGCAATTTTATTTGTTCCTATCATATTTGTGTTTGCATGGATAAGGTATAGAAGAGGTAAAAGAGCTCCACAACAAGCTTATTCATTGTCAGCCATAACAAGAGAAAGAATTTCATACTATGAATTGCACAAAGCAACTGATGCGCTTAGCGAGAGTAATCTGATTGGTTCTGGAAGTTTTGACTCGCTATAGAACTTGTTAAGAATATCTAGGTGTAAAAAATATGAGAAGAAAAGTAATGCATGAATCATAAACTTTGACAAATAGTTAAAATTAAAGAATACAAAAAATACCTCTACATACAACAAAAAATTTGAAGAAGATGACCAGAGAAAAAAAATCAAATTACCTTTGACGGATAAGATATCTTTTTATTTCATTTAAATGATCATTAAAATATACAGTATATGTAAAAGATTCAAACTCATTCTCTACTTCATTATACAAGTATGATTTTCCTATCAGATTATCGGATGTTGAATTATAATGTGAGAAATTTGCTAGTATGGGTGAGAAACGAAAGAGCATAAAAAGAGAAAAGTACCTCTAGGTCTTGAGATACAATGAAAAAATAAGGAGCAAATACACCTGTATTTATAGGCCTATGGAACCTTCAAAATAGCGTCCTTATTTAATTTTTGGCTTACTATTTTGAATGGTAACATATTAAATCTATACCCTGGATTTATGTAACAACTTATAAGTCTAACTAACCTTCCATAAACACTTATTGCTTAATTTATAAGAACTTATTTTAAGCTTTTAATCACTTGATCTAAAAAAACTATTTTTTTTAATCCTATCCAAACAGGCTCTAAGTCTAACTATACTTCCATACACTTATTTAATTATGAAAGTATAATTATTTAGTCTCCCACTTCAAGATTGATTTTTAAGGTTTTTCCTAAATCTATTTAGGTAAGTTACTATAAGTAGCTTTATAATCAGATTGTGCAGTAAGTTTCATTTATTTTGGTAAGTTACTATAAATCTGGTCAGACTATCTCAATCAAATTTCAATTATTCAATTATGTTGTCATAAAAGCTAAATGTCTTAATTTATATCTAGATATAGATAAACACTCATATATTCTACTCTTTGATTTATTATGTCCCAAAATATGATTGGAAAGTGGGTACGTTGGTATGACACCTCAAACTTTGGAACTATGATTTAAATCGTTACACGTATGAAATTAAAATTTATAATTCCTGACTGTGGGATGTATAACAGATTTAAATTAAGGTCGAAAACTCTAGCACAAGATTAAGTCGAAAGCTTTTCTTCTGAACTAACTATAAAACACGAAAATACAACATTAAGTTGCTAATATCCACAATGACCTATCCAAGAAGAGAAAAAAGGGATAAGCAGAAGTCATCTATCCCCAGATTTAGCTACAATTTCTAAATTTAAACAATATCATCGCATTGGCCTTGTTTCTGCACCTCTTGTGGAATCACAACCATACCTTAATATTAGTTCAAGGTGATTAAGGTGAGAGAGCAAAATTCTAGACGAAAGGAAACAAAATCTAGTTAAATATGAAACCTACCTTCAACTTCAAGTGAATGATCAACGAAAATATATTAGAAAATTAGAGCAACCTGTTGAGGAGAAAGAAATGGTGTTAAGCAAAACTCTAGTTCTTAAAAGCTTAGTTCATTTAATCACGCTTCAACACTTATGATTTGGCCACTAGTAACCACTAAAAATGGTTCTGTGACTTCAACCATTCAATCAAAATGCAAACACAAATACCATTCAATCAAAATGCAAACACAAATATATAGAGAAGTTTTCTATGAATGAAACAAGTTACTCAACGTGTTCCAACAAACTATTAGTAAAAACACTATCTTTACATGATTTTACCTTAACTTCACTAAATCACAATGATCCATTCAACAAAAGATTACAAGACTGTGTAACCTAAGGAATTATAAATTTTAATTTTAATTCCTAAACAACTCAAAAACTTGCCAAGGTAAGTGTTCCAAAGTCTTCGAGTTATCCCAACTTGAAGACAAAAATCTTAATTCAATTTATAATACACTAAAACTAAGATTACATCAACATTATGACCCAAACAACCCCTAATACATGAATGCTAAAACTCTTAACACAATACTATATTAGGACAAGGTTCTTGAATGTGTTCCTTCCGAATTCAAGTAACACTTTGTAAAGTCAATCTGCCAATTGTTTTTCTTGCTATGTGAGTGCGTGAGCCACTTGAGTCACTCATCGTCTATTTAAATACAACTCTTCAAAGAATTGATCTTCAAACCAAACTCCTCAGCAACACGAACTCTCATTATAAAGAGTTCTACTTCTAGTGAAAGTCCTCCTTCAATTCAAACTCTTCTCTCTTTAATGTTGTAGCCAAATTTCAACACTTCAAATCTGAAAATTTTTATATCCTTTGAGCTTATCAGAAGTTATCATATCTGTTCCCCATGAAGATCTCCAAGTAAATTCGAAGGAAGTTTAGAGGTGAAAATTCCTAATTAACAAAAGAAAGTTTACTTGAAGAAATTTATGAAACTGTATGGTAAGAAAATTCCTATGAAATACCCCAAAAAAATCAACAAGAATAAATTGTTGCAAGTAAATTTTTATGAATATTTAGCATATACACCCCATGGAAATTTTCAAATAATGATTCCCATGTAAATCACTACATACATTTCACAATTAGACAAAAATCTATTCGAAACCTCCAATAATCTTCAAAATCATCATTTGACACAAGTCTAATGTAAAACATTATTACTGATAAAAAACATAATTCATAACATCCACATCAATAATGTATGATTCTTAATGATCCAAAATAAAATATTTCAAACTTTAATCCTCAATAATACTACCAATCATCAGGGTCAGAATCACTTTCATTCATGTTGCCAGAGCCATCATCACTTTCATCCATATGGTTAGTTGTCTTCTTGAGATGATCGTTCATTTGAAGATGATTTCTTGTATACATTCCTCTTCAACAAGTCAAATTCCTTCCTTATCCTGTTATTTTGTATCACTCATTCTGCAACTGTGCATACAAATCAACATTTTAAGCATTTACTTAGGACTTAATCATCTCATCAAGTTCTTCCAGCAAAGTAGATGTTGATTTCTTAGATTCCTTTACACTTCGACCTAGGGATCCAAGACCTTTGACACTTCCTTTTCTCTTTCCACCAACAAATTATACCCAGATATTGATTTCACTTAATTGAGAGGGCCGACTAGCTGGATTAGTTTCTCCTTCCATAACTTATGCACTTTGAGCAGCTAATATTTCTTGTTTCTTTCTTTCAAGCTCATTCTGCATACGAATAAGTTATTTCAGACCAGATATAGTGCCAACAAAACATATATTATTAACATAAATTATATTGGATTTTAGTATCAAATATAAGCACAACAAGCAGCAAAAACAAACAACATGTATTAGCATAAAAAGTGTCTGAAACTCAAAGTTGGTTCCAAATTATTGTGGCTATGGAAGCACCAATGCCACAATGAAATGAGACGAATAATTCAGGTATTTTCTGAGTTGTATCTTTTATTGAGAAGTCCTGGAATTATCTAAGAAGTACTTTTATTTGAGTTCTGATATATCTATATTGATGAAATAGTGCAGTCAGATTTGTTAGAGTACGTGCCCTACTGACCAGTGACTTTAACTTAAGAGTTGCATATGGATAGAACGGGTTGCCTGACGTGTTCCAAGGAAGCAGTAAAACAGGGAGTAAAGAACACAATGATTTTACGTGAAAAAACACCCAGCTCAAAAAGGTGTAAAGAAACCATGACCTGTATCTCTACAGGATTTAACCCCAACTTCACTAAATAACTCTGAGCCTCAACAACGACTGATTACAAAACTCTTATAACCAACAACTAGGAATTATAAACTCTAATTCCTATACCTCAATAACTAGGAATCATAAAGTCTAATTCCTATAACTCAACAACTAGGAATCATAAACTCTAAAACTCAACAATCACCATTGACTATTGAACTGTAACACCCCACATTTTTAGCTAGAAATCGAACCGTCGTTCCTACATGCGTAAGCTCTAATTCCATGGTTTATGCTTTGATTCATGTTTCATGATCTTTCGCCTAGTATATGAAGTGATTATGAGGTGAAAAATGTTCATAGAAATTCCTAAAGCAAAGTTGAGCTAAGAACCTTTCATTCATCCAAAATTGGATAGTCAATTCTACAATGGTCAACTTTGAATGTGGATAAATCTTTATACACATAGAATTTTTCATATCAAGACCCACCAAATTATAGATAATTGAATTAGCTTTCTAACAATATCAATTTTGCCAAAATCCGATAACCGAGCGAAAAGTTATGGCTTTTTCCGTGTGAGGCAGTAAGTCAATACGATCATGGCGCGTCGCGTCGAGATTGCGTCGACACAAAATCAGACGCGGATATAATTTTTCATTTCCCCTCACCCAAAATCTGTCTATAACATATAATTTCAACTCCGAGAAGCCAAGATTGCTTATTTTACTCTAATCCTCTCAAAATCCAAACCCTAATCCTTTTCCTCAAGATCAAGAATCAAGATCTTAAATTCAAGATTTCAAGAAACGGATCAAGATCCGGGTTCCGCTCTTTCTCCTAAATAATCTAAGGTACGTGAGGTTTATCCTAAAACTACATGATCTTGTTGAAACACTTGAATATGATTTAAATATTATCAAGCACAAAATTACAAAGTAGTTTTGGAAACCATGTTTTAAATTATGCATCATGAATGTTTTAATGACAATGTTGTTTTGGCCTTTAGGTCTTTTCCCTTTAAAATTGATTTATACGTATATGTATATGTGATAACGCTCAAACTACAGCTCTCGTAAGAGTGTAAGCGATCGTTGTCAAATATAGAACCCAACTGGGTTGGGTGTCGAATCCCAAAGGGAATACTTGGTCACTAAGTATTCAACGATTAGTAGACTGTTGATCGAAAATTCTATGAAAAAAGGGGGATTTAATTGTAGCGTGAATTAAGAGTATCAAAGTAACAAAGAAAACGGAATGTTTAGTAGGTTTTAATCAATGAGAATTGTAAGTTAGGGATATGTCCACCTTATGAGTTTTACGTATCTATTGGCTATGAGTTATGAGGAATTTAGACATGCATGCACTTATAGATATTCGTATTCTATGGTAAATCCTAGTGTCTTTCGACCATCAAGGATTATATCACTTTAACTCTTTCGATCTTAAAGCGTATACTAATGGTACGAATTCTCCAAGAGGTTAATCCAGTTACGGCACTAACTTTTAAACAGGGGTTGGTAGCCCTATTTCCTTGTCATTCTCTCTTTTCCAGACATGTAACTTTTCTTTCGAACAAGTTAATGCTATACTGGCGTATTCTATATGTTTGCAACCACAAGAATTCAATTAAGATGAAGAGAGTAATGATATAAGCAGCATACTTATCAAGAATTCACAAACTCATTGCAATAGATAGTATCTCATAAGGCTTCCATAACCCTAACAGAGAAGTTTAGCTACTCATGAGCGCAACGGAGATCACAATAAACATCATCATCATATCAAAACTAGAATGATCTCACGTTGGAGAGGAGTGTGGCGTCACAACAAGGTTGACGTTTTTCCTCTTGGTGTTTCCCACGAGTTAGCGTTTTTCTCTTGTTAACAATTGTACCGTGAATTAGGAGCGGAAGTTGAATGAAAAAGAATTGAATTAATGAATGAGTGAGTAATAAAAAGCTTGAATTAATGAATGAGTGAATGCTGAAAAATTCAGCAAAATAGGGTTTTTATAACATCCTTGTCCTAGTCCTACTGAAATAGGGTTTTTATCCTTGTCCTAGTCCTACTGGGTTACTGTATACTTGTCCTAATCCTACAAAGTTACTGCTGATCCCCCAAGTCTTTAGAAATACTGTTTTTACCCGGGACAAGTTCTCCATGCATCACTTTCAGTCCACAAGCTTCCAGAAGCTGCCTTCCTTCTTACGTGAAGTTTCCTTTGGCGTACAACAGTCCATAAAATGCTGAAATCTTCATCATAAATTCCTGAAATCTTGCTAATCAGGTTGGTTGGCTCACTTACAGGAAAATGGACTAAAAGTGCAGGAATTATATATTTTGTCCTTAAAACTTAGCTAAAATATGGGTAAATTAAGGTGCTTTAGGCGTGTAAATACGCCTAACATCAACACCCCACACTTAAAGCTTTGTTCGTCCTCGGACAATATATCATGTCCATATAAACATCTACTTAGGGTTTCACAGTAACAGCACAAAATATTCATCAAGACAGGCACAACAATTATGAACAAAGAGTAGTTTTCTAATCACTTCTAGAAACAATTCAACCTCCAACATAGACTCGTGATGATGGTTAATTCGTATTCAAAAGTTAAGGCACAAAGAATCATAGAAGACTACCCAAAACTCATCAACCATGTGTGTCTCACAATATATCACCCATAATTACTCACAAGTATTTTATTTTTCAAAACATGGGTATAAGATTATCCTTGCTCTCACTCTCACAAAGAATTCATATGTTGCAACTGATGACCATAGGCTTGACCTTAGTGTAATGCTCTACTAATATCAGAATGCTAAGCTTAGGATCAAATAGGTATTTACAGGTTGTAATGTAGGCTAAGGGACAGGTAGGACTATTTTGGCCAGAAATAGTGACTATTTTCCCTAAGCGCTTTAATACATCACATTATGCCATTAACACTCTCTTTTAAACAACCCTTCTACCTTTATTTTCATCTAACACCCCTTTTCACCTATTTTGTTATTCAATTATAAACACAAAGATGAGAATATACAACTTATTTTTTTATTTTTCTATTTCTGTTTATTTTTCTTTTTTTTATAAAGCACCTCTATGATAGCCACTCTTATTCACAACAATTTCAAGTACCAATACACTCTGAGGCGTCACTCTCACCCAATTTCCTCTTATTTTGTCACATGAATCTACAATTTAAAGCGCTTAGGAATTTGGATCAAATTATGGTCTTGAAAAAAAAATGGATTAGGCTACATATGAGGCTGTCAAAGAAAATAGTTAAAGGCTCAAAGGGGGTTAACTAGGATAATGTCCACGGGTAGGTAAAAAGAAGGTAAACAATCACAGGCTGCCAAAGAAATGCCTAAATCATCTCCTAAACTCACACTCATTATTTCGCTTTACATACACACCAAGCAAGTTCTAGTAAATGTCACAACACAGAATATACTATAACCTCACACACACAAGGCACATGGTCAACTTTATTGGGAGCATTATAGACTCTTGACCCAACAGATGAATGAATTAAACCACACACTTATCACACAGTGAGTCACACTTAGAGCCTAAACGTCTCAATAGTAATGATTTTGGCACAAACTCTTGTCATAATACCATGCCGCCTATCAGAACAATTTCATGCAAAATCTAAAAGATCTAAAATTAAACTAACTAATTACGACTAATTAAAACAAACAAGAACTAGAATAAATGTAGGCAAAGCAGTACAAGAAGCATACAAATACCAGCACCCCACACTTAGACGGGACACACTGCCCTCAGTGGAAAATAAATAAGGAAAACCTGATTAGTCGGACTCCTCTTCTATGTTTGGGGTCATACCCCCTGCGTCGGAATCATCATCAGAGTCGTCATCCTCAGAGTTTCCTCAAAATGTACCCCACGTGATGCCAAAAGTGCGTCGAGGTATTTGTAGAGAGGAGGACTCAGCTTTCTCCTTTCTTGACCTTTTATGTCCCTTCTGTGAGGTGGTCGCTTTTTCTTTTCCTTGTCGTCCTTTTGGGGCCATTCTACCTGAGATTAAAATAGAGTCATGTTAGCTTCATCTCGGTAGATACAATCGACAAACAAGCAGTAGAGGCACCACCCCACACTTAATTTGTTGGCACAAACTAGTGAAGTGAACGATGTCGATCACTCAGACTTCATCGATATACGTTTAGGTGTTATGTTACAACAATATAATCAGTGCAGTCATACTTTTCTTGTCATCTTAACTAGCCTTTTTGATTCTATTTCATGAAATCTTGGCAATACTTTCATGTTTGGATTGATGTACCTTTTGAGCAAGACTACTACATAGAGATTGAATCAAGTTATGGCATTAGAAATAATCACAACATCGTATGTTTGTAGTCAACCATGATTTTCATCTCGATGAACAAGTCATTCCAACATGTAGGCTTTCTAGTTACAAGATTATGCAATTTTCTTGGTCATGTCAATTCCGCAAAAGTATGACAGTGTATCAAAATCAAATACAAGTTGGAAACAAGTCAAGAGCAGCCTTACGTATTCTTTCACTCACTTAGTTGTATCACAACAAATCAACCATATTCAAATCACCAACACTACTTCAAGATTTAACAATTTATTATAGGCGTAGTAGTGTAGTACTTTATGGAATATAAAATAAGATCAAAGAAGTACTTACTTGGTTGATGGCCTCGGAAGATGTTCTTGCAAAGTTAAAATAGCAAAAGGAAAATTTTTGAGAGATTTTGGAGAGGTAGGCGGCGCTTAGGTTGAATTTGCAATGCATTTTTGTTCTAAGACTAAGGTTCTATTTATAGGACAAGCTTGGGTCGGGTTTTGACCTGTTTGGAATCGGATTAGGAGACTAAAAAGTGAGCATAGGTAGAGCCTATGCTATGGCATTGTTAGGCATAGGCGGCGCCTATGCCATGGCATTCTAGATTCAGAGACAAAAGGCTTTTGCATAGGCGGCGCCTATGCTATGGCATTGTTAGGCATAGGCGGCACCTATGCCATGGCATTCTAGATTCAGAGACAAAAGGCTTTTGCATAGGCGGTGCCTATGCTATGGCATTGTTAGGCATAGGAGGCGCCTATGCTATGGCATTGTTAGGCATAGGCGGCGCCTATGCTATGGCATTCTAGATTCAGAGAGCTTAGGCCATAGCATAGGCCTTGCCTTGTTCGTTGCCTAGATTTTCATAGGCAATGCCTAACTCATAGTCTTTTGCTTTTTCATTCCCAACTTACCACCTTAAACATTGCTCACTTTCAAATCAAAATTTGAGAGCAAGTTTCTCCTTTATACGTCTTGCACCTACACTTACTCAAAAACAACAAAAACGATTAGAAAGATGGGTTGCCTCCCATCAAGCACCTTAGTTTTTGTCGTGGCTCGACAAAATCCTAGGAAAACAAAAACAATTAAAAACGATGGGTTGCCTCCCACCAAGCACTTGATTTATTGTCGCGGCATGACATAGTTATCTCGATTACTTAGACTTCATCGAGATATTTGGTGCATCGTTTTTTGAATGGATTCAGACGACGCTGATGCTTAATTGCGGGCATGCAATCTTCTTCGAGATGCATCTTATGCATACATATCCCAGGTGGGATACCAATTATATCATCAATAGACCAACCCATAGCTCTCTTGTACCTCTTCAGAGCAGAGATGAGAGCTTCTACGTGCTGTTCACCTAAATCAGCCACAACACTCACCGAAAGTGTTCTTCCACCTCCCAATAACGCATACCTTAGGTGACTGGGGAGCTCTTTCGATTCTAGCACTGGTGGCTCTTCAATGGAAGTCTTCGCTGTTGGTGAAGGTCGATTCCTAAGATCAAGGTCCAGCTTCTTAGTAGCATGAGAATAGGACTTTATTCCTGTTAGAGCACAAACAGTTTCTTCATATTCTTCAACATACTCATGCTCAAAATTCAACAACACAGCAGACAATGGCTCAACAGTAAGCTGCTTCTCTACAGATAATCTTTTCTCATTCTCGTAATAAACATCAGCTACAGAGAACACATCCATATCTCTAGGCAGCTTCATCGATTTGCATATATCAAAATAGACTACTTCGTCTTTCAGCCAAAATAAAAGCTTATTAGCTCTTAAATCAATCAGCACACTTCAGTTGCTAGGAAAGGACGCCCCAAGATTATGGGAACTTCAGAATCCACCTCGCAATCCAAAATAACAAAGTCTGCAGGAAAGATGAAGGTGGAAACCTTCACCAACACATCATATAAGATACCAACAGGCCGTTTTACCCACCTATCTTCCATCACGAGCCGCATATTGGTTGGTGTAGGATCACCCAACCCTAACTTTCTGTAAACGGATAACGGCATCAAATTGATTCTAGCCCCTAGATCGCACAACGCCTTAGAAAAATCCAACGATCTAATCGTGCAAGGAATAGTGAAAGCACCAGGATCTATCTTTTTCTGAACTAGCGATCTTGTAGCGATTGCACTGCAATGATGAACATTATCTGCCAGCTCATAGCTTACTGCTCGCTTCTTTGTCAAAAGGTCCTTCATGAATTTAGCGTATCCGGGCATCTTCTCTAGCGCTTCTACCAAAGGAACATTAATAGTCATTTGTATCAACATAGTCATGAATTTACTGAACCTGGTATCATCAGCTTTCTTCTTTAGTCTCTGTGGAAAAGGTGGTGGTGGAAGGGGAATTGTTTTCTCCACCACTTCTTTTTTATCTTCATTCCGATTATCAACCTTTTCAGGAGTGTCGTCAGCCTTCTTCTTCAGTCTCTGAGGAAAAGGTGGTGGTGGAAGGGGAATAGTTTTCTCCACCACTTTTTTTTTACCTTGCTTCCAACTATCAATCTTTTCAGGCTGCAGACATCTAGGGGTGACGTCATGAACACACTCTTCAGCTTCTTCGGCCTCTTCACATTCTGCATCAATAACATTATCCGCTATATCATCAACTACCTGCTTGCCTTTAGATGGATTTTCCAACACTTTACCACTTCGGGTAGTAATAGCCATACACGATCCATCATTCCTCAGATTTTGCACTATGTCGCTAGGTAGTGTTCCGGCTTTTCTTTGATTGAATGCCGCTAAAAGTTGACTCAATTGCTGCTCCAGCTGTTTTATTGAAGTGGAATGTGAGTTAACCAATTGATTTATTGAAGACAAATCGTTCTTCACCTCGTTCACTCCCGTATTAGTTGCCTCTACTCCTTTCAGCATCTTTGCCATCATATCTTCCATAGACATCTACCCCGAACCAGATGCCGCAGCCTCATGATTTCCAGGAGGAATATACAAACCACTCCTATCATTCTTATTCTTCCAACTACCTTGATCACGGTCCTTGTTTCCAGATTTATCATAATAGTTCCGACCTTGGTTTCCTTGGTCATTGCCTCAGAAACCCCCCTGATTATTCAAGTAGTTAGCTTCTTCCTCAGAATCAGATTCGTCTCATCCCTTTGACGCAACCGCTTTTACTTTTTTTGTCTTCCCTGATAATAAATGCTTGGTAAGAAGATCCATCTGTGTTTTCATGTGCGCCATATCTTGATCACGTTCCTCTTCTATTCGCCTTTGTTCTGCAGTCATGCCAATAGATATGGTAGAGCATGCTACCTCTGAATCCCTGGTATGACAAGCTCTACTTTTCTTTGTCATACGATCTAACATATCACTTGCCTGAACAAAAGTAAGGTCCATGAATGACCCTCCTGCAGCATTATCAACCACTGGCTTAGTCACTGAATTCAAAGACCTGTATAATATCTCCATCAAGTGGACATTGGTCATATGATGATTTGGGCACCGCATAAGCTTCTTTTTGAACCTCTCTCATGTTTCTTGGAGAGCTTCAGTTGGAAGCAATGGAAAATAATTGATCCCATCTCTCAACTGTGCTCTCTTGGATGGCGGAAAGAATCTTTCTAGGAAAGCGTCTTTCAGTTGCCTCCAATTAGTAATAGAATCAGGAGTTAGCTCGTTCAACCATAGAGTTGCCTCCCCAGATAGAGACAATGGAAATAATCGTAGCCGAATTGCATTCTGTCCAACGCCTGGATTGTCGAATGACTTGCATGTAGAGATAAAGTTGACCTGATGAATATTTGGATCATCACCTGTAAGTCCACCAAATAGTCCCTTGAGCTGCAATAACTGAATCATGGTGCTAGTGATATTGAACTTGGCTCCGGGTGCCAAGGGCGGCGGAATAATAGCTCCTGTGGAACCAGCTCCGTCCAGATCGTCATCATCATCATCAAAAGGAATTTGCATAGCTCGGCGTTCAAGTCTAAATATAGCTTGACGATCTCTTCTGTTAGCAGGTGTTGCCACCTCAGCATCACGCCTAGAGTTTAGTAACTCGTCATCACCTAGGTCCTCATCGTCAGGATTTGTTGCTCGCCCAGGGTTATCAATATTCTGTTGATGCACTTGAGCGGCGGCCAAAGCAGCTAATCTAGCCTGCTCCTATTGAGCAGCCCTTCTTTCAATGTCATGTTGTGCCTTCATCCTGCCAATAAGTTGCGGTTCAGGGTTTATGGGTAATAATGGTTGTCCCGAACTTTGAGTATGGGGCATGCACTGAACAGAACCTACAGAAAACAAAAACAACAACTAAAAGTAAAATACGAGAATCTTTGACCAAAGGGTCTAGTAATTATCACAAACTTAATTGACAACCGTATTCCCCGGCAGTGGCGCCAAAATTTGATAACGCTCAAACTACAGCTCTCGTAAGAGTGTAAGCGGTCATTGTCAAATATAGAACCCAACTGGGTTGGGTGTCGAATCCCACAGGTAATACTTGGTCACTAAGTATGCAACGATTAGTAGACTGTTGATCGAAAATTCTACGAAAAGGGGGGATTTAATTGTAGCGTGAATTAAGAGTATCAAAGTAACAAAAAAAACGGAATGTTTAGTAGGTTTTAATCAATGAGAATTGTAAGTTAGGTTTATGTCCACCTTATGAGTTTTACGTATCTATTGGCTATGAGTTATGCGGAATTCAGACATGCCTGCGCTTATAGATATTCGTATTCTATGGTAAATCCTAGTGTCTTTCGACCATCAAGGATTATATCACTTTAAATCTTTCGAGCTTAAAGCGTATACTAATGGTACGAATTCTCCAAGAGGTTAATCCAGTTACGGCACTAACTTTTAAACAGGGGTTGGTAGCCCTATTTCCTTGTCATTCTCTCTTTTCCAGACATGTAACTTTTCTTTCGAACAAGTTAATGCTATACTGGCGTATTCTATATGTTTGCAACCACAAGAATTCAATTAAGATGAAGAGAGTAATGATATAAGCAGCATACGTATCAAGAATTCACAAACTCACAGCAATAGATAGTATCTCATAAGGCTTCCATAACCCTAACAGAGAAGTTTAGCTACTCATGAGCGCAACGGAGTTCACAATAAACATCATCATCATATCAAAACTAGAATGATCTCACGTTGGAGAGGAGTGTGGCGTCACATCAAGGTTGACGTTTTTCCTCTTGGTGTTTCCCATGATTTAGCATTTTTCTCTTGTTAACAATTGTAACGTGAATTAGGAGCGGAAGTTGAATGAAAAAGAATTGAATTAATGAATGAGTGAGTAATAAAAAGCTTGAATTAATGAATGAGTGAATGCTGAAAAATTCAGCAAAATAGGGTTTTTATAACATCCTTGTCCTAGTCCTACTGAAATAGGGTTTTTATCTTTGTCCTAGTCCTACTGGGTTACTGTATACTTTTCCTAATCCTACTAAGTTACTTCTGATCCCCCAAGTCTTTAGAAATGCTGTTTTTGCCCGGGACAAGTTCTCCATGCATCACTTTCAGTCCACAAGCTTCCACAAGCTTCCTTCCTTCTTACGTGAAGTTTCCTTTGGCGTCCAACAGTCTATAAAATGCTGAAATCTTCATCATAAATACCTGAAATCTTGCTAATCACGTTGGTTAGCTCACTTACAGGAAAATGGACTAAAAGTGCAGGAATAATATATTTTGTCCTTAAAACTTAGCTAAAATATGTGTAAATTAAGTTGCTTTAGGCGTGTAAATACGCCTAACATCAATATGTATGAAAATTTAGATTGAAGATTGTTTGAGAGAACAAATTATGAAATCCCTCTCTTGTGATGAATTTATGTTTATGATCTTATTGTGAATGGTTTGAAATGCATGATTTATGATTTGAAAATAGTTCTCTCAATATCATAGTATTTGGGCATGATTTAGAGATGATGAGAGAGAGTTTCTTGATATACTTATGTTCTTGTGTTAAAGAGAAAGAATTGTATGTGCTTGAGAACTTTGATATGACCACCTTATGTATTTGAAATGTTAAAAAAGAGAGTTTCTTTCATGTGTTGACATGAGTTTTAAGAAAGAGTTATTTGAATTGATTTATTGATATGGTGGTCCCAAACCTTATGTTTTGAAAACAGAGATTATAATATGCTATTAATGGCTCAGAGACGCGACTTGCAAGTCAATGGTATGACAATACCATATAAATATATGCCATAACAGAGCTAGAGTTTTTCAGAGTTTGATTTCAGAGAATGAAATGTTTTAAAGAGTTAAAAATGGGCTTAAAAAGGGTTAGGTGGTTACCGATGAAGGCTTGAGTTCAAGTAACTCTTAGTCTAAAATCGTATTTTGCCGATACGGGTATATTATTATTGTACGCTAGCGACGGCCTTGTGTCATATTAGAGACAGAGACTCCGGCCCTTGCGGCAAACTTAGGTTGGGGGCTTGGCTGCCGAGTTAATGGAAGATTCTATATAGCCCATGGAATTTCAGAGTTGTAGGGTATACCACCTAGCACAGAAGTAATATAAAGAGTGTCACAATGTTCAGATGATTTTACAGAATCTTTTAAATATGCCCATGTGATCTTACCATATGATATATTTACGAACTATGTTAAATTGCTTTTCAGACAGAAGCGAAGTTTGCGGTGGTGAGTCTTCTTTATTTTGGAAGGCATATCTCTTTTTAGACATATTTTTTTTACTTTGGTTTTAGTCCACTGGAGGCCTTGTCCCAAGTTTCAGACAGTTATTGATATCATGTGTAGTAAAGATTTCGCAGACTGAAAAAGATGTTGTTTCAATGTTGATAAACCTATTTTTTATTTTTTAAATAGATTTTAGAGTATGACCATGATTCTTTTTACTTTTATTTCTACAAAGTTTTTTATATTATATGAATATTGTGCATGATTATCAGATTTATAAGGGCACTCGGGCCTCCTTGGTTCGGAATGCTCGTCACGGCTAGGGTCTCGGGTCGTGTCGTGACAAACTTGGTATCAGAGCACGGTTCATGGTCCTAGGGTGTCTGCAAAATCATGTCTAGTAGAGTCTTGCTTATGGGAATGTTATGCACCACACTTATAATCAGGAGGCTACCGGCATTTAGGTGTTGTTTCCCATTCCTTCATACTTTAGTTCGTGCTATAGAGTTATCCATAAGAAATTTATCCAATTTCATTCCTCATTCTAATCTCATGGGTGATGTCTCATTGTCGAGGCAATACAATTCTAAGAGTCTAGCTCCCCCAGCGATGTGGTTCTCTCTGATTGAGTTATCCAGAAAAGTTATGAGATAGCACAAGGACTTGAGAAGAGTCCAGTAATGCTTCAAGGTGTATTGATTCGGAAGTATACTATTATCTTGATGAAATTATGTTTTCCCAGCCTGAGGTATGAAGTGTATTCAGTCTCCTTTAATAAAAGATTCTTGTTGGGGATGTGATGTTTAAGGATAATTATGTGTAGCAGAATATTGGAATTGTATTTCCACCAGAGTAGTAGCATATGTTATAGTGTCATGACCTATTGGTAGTGAGATGGTCTAGAAGTTGGTGACACGAAGTTACAAGGTTAGCAGTCAGAGCGAGGGTGATATTTGCGTAAATAAATAGTTTTAGTTGTATAATCATGGACTGGGGAGTGGGTTGCCATTGTATAGTGATAAACTAATGCGGTAGCAATATTTGTGGATTGTAGGGTAGTATGTGAAGGATGTGCTAGCTATGATTATTATCTATTCGAATTAGGGAAGGAACCTAGAGTTTATAGTTATGGTGGTTATAGAGATCAGTTATAGGATGTAAATGGAAAGGATATATTAGTTAACAAGTTGTTAGTAGAGACTCATTAGTGTTTATTGTTTTTTGAAGATCATTGTGATGTACGATTAGATATGTATGATGCAAGAAATTAGAATATGTTGATAAGATTGAAATGGGTTATATTGCATGATTAAGATCGACCAACCCAATCATGTGACTTTACCCCTTTGATGGTCCTTTCTTTAGTAGTAGTAAACTAGAACTTCAAGTGTGAAGGTATGTAGTAGATTTTGAGTGGTAACAATGAGGTTATGGTGGGGTTGCGATTGTAGGTTGTAGCTAAGTAATGTGAAGTATTTGGGTTGATTTCCCAATTTGATGGACTAGTGTAATATGTGGCATGCTTTATCGGTGGTATATAATTGAGGCTAGACAACAGGCTTAAACTCTAGATATGGAATGTAGTGGTGAGAATAGTAGCTCGAGGTTGATGATGAATATTTTTTGGGAATTAATTAGTAGGCTTGATGTTGTGTGTGGAATGGTATAGTTGGCAAATTGTGCAAAAAGAAGTGGATAAATGGTGGTATATATACTTGAGGACTAGCGTTAGAAATGATGATTTGTGGTTGAGTCATTAAGATTATAAGAGTGATATTCATATAAGAATAATTTGATCCCAAGATGGCATGTTGTTAGATAAGGTTGTATGGTATAAGCGTCATGTGTACCCAACTTGTGTTTTGAACTTTGTTGCACGGAGAATTTTGGGGAGTTGTTGTATAGTGTTGATTAAAGTTGAGTTCAGGAAATGTAGGTAGGCAATACGCGCCTTTGGCATAGTTTTACAAATTTTGTTAAGTTGTAGGTTATGTGATTAGAGGTGTAATGATAGTATTCTAAGGAATGGAAGATGGAGTGTTAAATGTTTAGAAGTATGGGTGTCTATGCCCATGAATATGTTAGTTGTAAGTTGATGACTTTGGGAGTTCGAAGATATTGCGATTAGTGTTCACAAAAGGGGATGTCCTTGAAATAATTTAGTGTCTTTGTATTAGAGATTAATGAGAGGAGTTGTGTTCATGGGTATTTTGATATCCCATTTTGTGATAGGGAATGTAGATGTGTGCGCTAATGAGAGTGGGAGTTGTAGAGTGATGGCTATAGAGGCTAGCAGGAGTTAAGAGTAGCATTTACAGAAAAGCATGTCCTTCAAAGTATGGTTCTTTAGGGAGAGTTTCGAGTTTAAGTCTGTGGTGATGTCTGTCACGACCCGAGCCTAGGCCCTAGCCGTGACGAGCATCCCGAACCATGAAGGCCCGGAACACCCATTCTCTATCTGGTTATCATGCACAACATTCGTAATCTTAATAAAATGCGTAATTGAAACTGAGTACGGAAAACATGGTCAAGTTCTGCAACATTTCTGAATAATACTATCTGACATCAGTCTACGAAATCTATACTAAGAAGACAAACATCTGTCTGAAAAGAAACTAGGACAAGGCCCCCAGTAAACCAAAAATATAATAAATAAGATAATGTCTGATATAATTAGGCCTTACGAATAATAGAAGGCTCACCACTATGAGATCAAGTCTGCAAATCCGAGAATATCTACTGAGTAGCTGGACCCCTAGACTGTGCCTCAGAACCTGGAAGGAGGGGGGCTCAGCACAAATGTACTGGCACGCGAAGCAATCCAAAAGTATAGTATAATGGAACATACATATATATATATAAGTGAAAGAAATTTTTTATCAAGACATCCCGTATAAAACTGTTTCTGAAAAATACATGGGCACTTTCTGAAAATATGCAACCTGTCTATTCATTTCAAATCATGATCTGTGTTTTACATCTGAGTTAGGTGGTATTTCCCTACAAGTCTGAATATTCCACGGGCTGTATGGAATCCGCCATTGACTCGGCGGGGAAGCCCCCAACCCAAGTGTGCCGCAAGGGTTGGAGTGATTGAGTCTGATACACCACAAGACATTTAAGTTAGCGCATAATAATATACCCGGGTCGGCAAACCATAGTTTTAGGCAAAGAGTTGTCTGAAACTCCCGCCTTCTTCAGGGAACCACCTAAGCTCTCTTTATGCCCTATTTTAGCCTTTTCTGAACATGTATCATTCTGAAATTTCTAAATAATGAGAGTCTGATAAAAATCTGATTTCTGAACTAGTCTGTGTCTGTTATGGCATTTGTCTGAGTTGGTATCGTCATATCAAGACTTGCAAGTCCTAATTCTGAGCCATAGTGCATTTAGCACGATTTTTCATAGAAATAACGTTTCAGACCACCGAAGCATGTAGTTTACATTAAAGATGTCATGTTCCGAAACTCAAATCAAATCCATGCAAAACTTTCATCAAACATATGGTGGTCATGTGCATTTTGGCAAAACCATGCATTCTTTCATTACATGCATATTCAACATTCACAACCCTCTCTTTCGTGTTCAAGAATCGTATTCCATACATAGCAAAAGTCAAAGCACTTCATATCATAATTTCTTTTCTTCAAGATGTCTTTCAAAACAATTTATATTACGTGAAACATGGAAAAATTTACATTAAGAGAGGGGTTTCATGAAAATCATGCTCTCAATTCATATATGTATAAAAACTGTCAAATCGCTTTGGAGATGGTAAAAAGACCAAAACAATGATGTTAAAACATCTTATACATAAATATATATACATAATTTAAAACCCCATTCTAAAACATGATTTTTCTATGCCCATGAGAATTTAGGAAAACCCCGCGTACTTTATTCTCCACGAATTTTTGGTGTCTATCGAAGCCTACGTCTAGAGGATTCCGAATCTGTAATTTGTTTCATGAAGAAGTTTCGGAATGATCGGTCCGTCAAGCTTATTTTCTCAAACCCTAGTTGCTCCTTCTCTTAAGTTCTTGAAGGATTAGATTTTGGGATTTTATAGGAGGCTTCAATATTGTTAATAGGACCAAATCCGTTTAGGAGTGGGTAAGGACGATTTTGGGTTTTGTAAGGACTAACTTGCACTTAAAGTAACTCAAAACGGAGTGTTTTCGTCACCTGAAACCATAACTATGCGCCTCCCTTTGCATTGCCTAAATTTACAGAGGCGCCGCCCTATGCATCGCCTATATTTTCATAGGCGCCGCCCTATGCATCGCCTATGTGTGCATAGGTGACACATTCAACATTGAAAGGCCATAACTTCTTCACCAGGTGTCCGTTTTAGGCGAATTTGGTATCGTTGGAAAGCTTATTAAATTATATAAAATTTGGTATATATTAGGACACCTATTTCATCATATACAATGAGTTATGGTAAATAGAATTTGACACAAATTACAACGTCCACTAAAACTTAATCGATCGAAATGGTTTTAACTCGTCCTTGAGTTGAAGGACTTCTATGGTCTAAATTCATGCTCAAATGGATTTACATACTACAAAATTGATTAACATGCCAAATTGGTATAGGATTTAAGGCTCTGGGATTATCAACGCATCAGAGTTATATTTTTTTATTCTAGCCCGAAATGTGGGGTGTTACATTATCTCCCCCTTGGGATCATTCGTCCTCGGATGATGGGTAGGAACTTGTTGAAGCCTTAAAGGTATGGAATAACGTAGGCACGACATGTCTTCTAATAAAGAATACACTGATCTGAAACATGACCAAATGGATGGAACTACTGATATTCTGAATTCTTATATCGGACATGCATATCTGATGCATGGAATACACGACTGGAGCTACTCATAAGTTGAGTTCTCACAATGAACATGCATTCCTAATGCATGGATTTGTTATTGAGTTGGTCTCATGAACGCAGAACTGAATACACAGATAAGCTGAGCTTTTTCTATGGGACATGCATTTCTAATGCATATCTGACTGAACTGACGTGTGAACGTATGACCGAATACATAATGATAACTGGTGTGGAGCTTGTAATAAAAATCTATGCATGCAACTGAATGGGGTATCTACCCCTTGGGACCCTATGTCCCTCTATGAATGTTCAATTCACGAAGATGCTTAGAAAACTGAGGCAATGCACTAGGCACCTACAAATTTAATCATATCTGAACATCTGGAATCTAAAACGAGCACATGATGCATGAATTAAACTATACTCGCAAATACTAGTATACTCTATCTTGGAATAGTAACATATCTGAGATTTTGGGTAGCATGATTGAATGAAAAGACGAGAAAACAAGTCATGCGAATCTGACGGCTAAACTGATTTGCTGGCCACATAGACTGAATAACGCTAAAGGCTTATACTCAATCTGGAGTATCTTATCAACACTCTTCCTTATGAAGTCCTGGTAGCATTAGATAGAAAAATATTTGGGCATGAGTCACACTAGACATCTGACTATAGGATCCCAACATTGACACTGTTCTATAGTATGGAACATAGGCATATATCTCATAAACTAGGGTAGAATTTTCAGGCCTTAGTCAATGTGACTTCTTACTTTCAAGCTTAGCACACTTCTCGAGTATCCCTTAACTATACTATTCCCTATAAATATCATATTCATTCAATTCAGCTTAAAATTCTCATATGAGCATTGACAAAAAATTTTCTACTAATGTCTAAAATATCTTCATCCTTACACCGCGATCAAGCCTAACTCTAAGTCACAAAAATACAACATGCTACACTACGCTATTATTCTAAACCATATGACGCCACCTTCTATATCTCTTTTAAAGATCGCATCCTAAGCATAACATGTCTTACCACTTCAATGACTACTCTGAACTCTTAATATGAAGTCGCTAATGCATATTGCGACCTTCCACTACAATCCCAAAACGTCATTCAAGCCTAATTTATAACCGCATGTTAACTTCAAGGCAAACACCCATAAATACATACTTCACATAGTTTCTAAACTATTATCAATATAACTCCCACGCGCTATCCTAAAAAGATACACACACAAACTTTTCCACTAAACATCACATGTATCAAAGATTGGCCCAAAATCTCACTTCATACTTATGGCCTTATCTAATAAAACGTACTATGATCTTCCATCAACAAGAACATTTACATCATCACCACTATCATTGCATAGGGAGGTCACTAAAAGGTTAAAACATAAGACCCTGAAGAATGAGAAGATTTTTATATGGGACTGAACACACTATAAAGAGTGAGTACATGCGTCATGAGTTGCACGACCTCAACTAGAGTTCCTAACATAAGGAATGTAATTCCGACTACTTGAATGAACTAGAACTCATTATCTTGGAATTGGAAGAGTACGTGACTCTCTATCATATACCAGAATCATGAACTATTATCACGGAACTGCATCGTAAGGCATGAGTAAGCATCCGGATAACCAAAAAACAATAAAAATTGATGTAGGAATGGGTTGAGATTCACCCTTACTTTCTGATGTTCTCAATCACACTGCATCACTACTAGAATCTGAGAGCCTTACTTGGTTATTCGTTCTATCATCTCCCACTTAGCTTCAAGTCATCATCTAGCATTTTGGAGATCCCTTACCAGATTCTAACTGAACTACACTTACTACACTCTAGGGTCTGAAAAATTGACAATACATGCATATCATAGAACTCAACCCGAATGACTACCTTCTGGGATACACTCTATCTTTCCATAGCCACCAATAGTCAAAGTATAATGCTTGCACACTTATTTCTATCCATTCAACCTCCAAAACTCAAACGTAGATTCTAACACTTAACATGGATATCACCAAGTCTTTGATGAACCATACCACTTCCGTCCTAGCATACCAATATTGCTACTCCAAACTTATATCTCTCTACCATGAGAATCGAGATCACATCAAAAGGCTCAACACTATCAATCAAGGCTCCTTAACTTGGCTACCTAGAATACCATATATCATCTAACTAGTCTTTTTCAAACTAGAAACTCCATGGTACCACTAGTCACACACAACATCTAATAGTCTTAGAGAAATTCAACAACTCCATATCGCCTTGGGCATACTTACACACCATACCCACAACATTATACTTCATTACGAATCAATTTAAACTTAAGCCATTTCACACACCGTTCAAGCCTATTAGATCACTTTCATATAATTAACATCATTGATCAAGAAATCATCACATCCACCTTTATGAACTTCAACAATTCAAACTTAATATCTAGTGCTATGCATGACTTACAACCCAGCCTTACACAAAAATTTTACTTGGAAACTATAAGTAAACATCACGAAACACTAGTGCACTAGAACTTCATAACCACAATAATCGATCATGACCTAACGGTTTACCTTATCATCATTCCGTTAGCATGTACTATTTAAGCATCTCAAGCCTACTAAATTAATCCCACAAAATATGCATCAACAAACTCTTGTCACTATTTACCACCACACCATTTCAATTCAAGCCTATAGTTTAGTATCAATCATTTACCAACAATGGAGAATGCAACATAATATAAATATACTAATCCATCATATTGAGATATTCTACCCAAATATCTCAAAAATCTACTACATACCTTCTCACAAGTAGCACTAGTTTACAACTACCAATGAAAAGAGGGTCAAGGGGGTTAAAGCCTCATAATAGACATGGTCAACCTTAATCTTATATTATAACCCCGTACAATTGTATCTACTTATACGGATTTCTCACCTCATACTTACTCACTCATTCATACATTTAGACTGCCATCAAATTCCTTAAACAACCATGAGTCTATAATCATAACTTACTCGCTAATATAGACATTTCCACATTCAAGCAATCAACAAATCACCCTGACCAACAACTCCTTCTCTACCTTCAACTAATAACACACAAGGATGAATCACTTCATTACAAACTCTATCTCATACAAACAGATTCAGCCATACATATATTAAACCAATGAAAGAACAACAAGTTGGACAACAAGTTGGACAACAAGTTGCTAGTGAATTGAAACAGGCCTCACACGGCTTCACTAGACTTTGGTTTTGTATTTTGAACAAGAAAATGAGATGGATGACAAGGCAACTATGCTAGTGAATCGAAAGAGCCCCACACGGCTTCACTAGACTTTAATTTTTTTTTTCAAAAACATCATGATAACAAGATTACATATTACAAGGGATAGAAAATTGACACCTAATATTTAATGGTCTAAGAATATACATATTATTCTGTATAAATAAAAATCTGAGTAAAACACTTCCTCCATGGACTACCATACAATCCACACATGCTGCTAGCTATCACATTAGTTTATCACTATAAAGGGGTAAATCATCCTCAAACATCGATTATTCAACTGAAATATTCATTTACACAAAATCACCCTCACTCTGACTTCTAACTTTGTGACTTTACATCACCAACTTCTTGGTCCAATATCACTACCAATAGGTCATGACAACAACACTTTAACTTATGCTACTATTTGGGTAGAAATATATTTCCAACATTCTGCTATACATTGTCCACAACTGTAACAAGATTTTGAGAGGGACAATATACACTTAATACCTTAAGCTGGAATGCACGATTCCATCAGGATCAATATTTACATCAGAATCAGCATATATTGATGCACTAACAGACTCCTATCGAGTTTTTCCATAATTTTTAAAATCTTATAGAACGTAATCGAAAAGGACTATATCATGTATACTCTAAACTTTTTGCACTTGAATCAACCCAATAATGGGACAGTTTAGACTCTGAAGCACGAACTAAATCACAAAGAAGGGAAACGTTCCTAAACGTCTAGTAGCCTCCTGTTTATAAGTGTGGCACGCTACACACCCATAAACAGAACTCTACTCGACGCGATTTCGCAGACACCCTGGGACCATGAACCGTGCTCTGATACCAAGCTTGTCACGACCCGACCCTAGGCCCTAGCCGTGACGAGCATCCCAAACCATGAAGGCCCAGAACACCCATTCTCTATCTGGTTATCATGCACAACATTCGTAATCATAATAAAATGCAGAATTCAAACTGAGTACGGAAAACATGGTCAAGTTCTGCAACATTTCTTAATAATACTATCTGACATTAGTCTGTGAAATCTCTACTAAGAACACAAACATCTGTATGAAAAGAAACTGGGACAAGGCCCCCAGTAAACAAAAAATATAATAAATAAGATAATGTCTGATATAATTAGGCCTTCCGAATAATAGAAGGCTCACCACTATGAGATCAAGTCTGCAAATCCGAGAATATCTACTGAGTAGCTGGACCCCTAGACTGTGCCTCAGAACCTGGAAGGAGGGGGGTCAGCACAAAAGTACTGGCACGCGAAGAAATCCAAAAGTATAGTATAATGGAACATACATATATATATATATAAGTGAAAGAAATTTTTCATCAAGACATCCCGTATAAAACTATTTCTGAAAATTACATGGGCACTTTCCGAAAACATGCAACCTGTCTGTTCATTTCAAATCATGATCTGTGTTTTACTTCTGAGTTAGGTGGTATTCCCCTACAAGTATGAATATTCCACAGGCTGTATGGAATCCGCCATTGACTCAGCGGGGAAGCCCCCAACCCAAGTGTGCCGCAAGGGTTGGAGTGTATGAGTATGATACGCCACAGGACATTTAAGTCAGCGCATAATAATATACCCGGGTCGGCAAACCACGGTTTTAGGCAAAGAGTTGTCTGAAACACCCGCCTTCTTCAGGGAACCACCTAAGCTCTCTTTATTCCCTATTTTAGCCTTTTTTGAACATGTATCATTCTGAAATTTCTAAATCATGAGAGTCTGATAAAAATCTAATTTTTGAACTAGTCTGTGTCTGTTATGGCATTTTTCTAATTTGGTATCGTCATACCAAGACTTGCAAGTCCTAATTCTGAGCCATAGTGCATTTAGCATGCTTTTTCATAGAAATAACGTTTCAGACCACCGAAGCATGTAGTTTACATTAAAGATGTCATATTCCGAAACTCAAATCAAATCCATGCAAAACTTTCATCAAACATATGGTGGTCATGTGCATTTTGGCAAAACCATGCATTCTTTCATTACATGCCTATTCAACATTCACAACGCTCTCTTTCGTGTTCAAGAATCGTATTCCAAACATAGAAAAAGTCAAAGCAATTCATATCATAATTTCTTTTCTTCAAGATGTCTTTCAAAACAATTTATATTACGTGAAACATGGAAAAATTTACATTAAGAGAGGGGTTTCATGAAAATTATGCTCTCAATTCATATATGTATAAAAACTGTCAAATCGCTTTGGAGATGGTCAAAAGACCAAAACAATGATGTTAAAACATCTTATACATAAATATATATACATAATTTAAAACCCCATTCTAAAACATGATTTTTATATGCCCATGAGAATTTAGGAAAACCCCGCGTACTTTATTCTCCACGAATTTTTGGTGTCTATCGAAGCCTACGTCTAGAGGATTCCGAATCTGTAATTTGTTTCATGAAGAAGTTTCAAAATGATCGGTCCTTCAAGCTTATTCTCTCAAACCCTAGTTGCTCCTTCTCTTAAGTTCTTGAAGGATTAGATTTTGGGATTTTATAGGAGGCTTCAATGTTGTTAATAGGCCCAAATCCGTTTAGGAGTGGGTAAGGACGATTTTGGGTTTTATAAGGACTAACTTGCACTTAAAGTAACTCAAAACGGAGTGTTTTCGTCACCTGAAACCATAACTATACGCCGCCCTTTGCATTGCCTAAATTTACATATGCGTCGCCCTATGCATCGCCTATATTTGCATAGGCGCCGCCCTATGCATCGCCTATATGTGCATAGGCGACACATTCAACATTGAAGGACTTCTATGGTCTAAATTCATGCTCAAATGGATTTGCATACTAAAAAATTGATCAACATGCCAAATTGGTATAGGATTTAAGGCTCTGGGATTATCAACGCATCAGAGTCATATTTTTTTATTCTAGCCCAAAATGCGGGGTGTTACAATGTCTCTTTTATGTTGAGGGTTGTGGCTATTGATTTTGATATAGGGATATGTCCGCAAGTCTAGTATTGTGACTTTGGTCTAAGGAGGAGATGGTGAATTAAGGTAGTTCCCGAATATTCTCAGACGGAAAGTTGTAGGGAGAAACCATGATAAACCTATTTCTACTCAAGCATAATTCTCCTACTCCAATTTGGGAGAGTGTCCTACTAATGTATTACATCATTCGTTCAAGTCATGCCTATGCCTATGGTTCAAGTACTCCATGGACTTATGTATATGATTTGACCTCCAAACTAGAAGCAATTATGTCTCTCAGTAATCTAGTCTTTCACGTATTCAAGCCATATGTTATGTTGTTCGTGATCCATAAAAATCTATGTCTCTCAACATGCTTGGTTCTAAGAGAATATGTTTCTAAATGTCACCATTTCATCGTATGTCGGATTTAGCCCAAGTGATAAGGTTTATGCAAACTCATGGAAAAATCTCAGTTCCTTAAGCGAGGATAAATCGCTTCAAGCAGAAATCTTTGTCTTAGTTGTAATGTAACACCCTGTAGCATTCTCGACTCAATACCACTCTTGGTTGCATATGTGGAGAGCTGTCAACCTAAAAAAAATTCTGGTTGTTAAAAGACTCAATCATATTTATGATCTTGTAACTCTCATCATTTTCAAATTGATCTTTCCGACCCCGAGAAGTAGATTTTTGAGTCAATTCATGTTTAGGAGTATAAAGGGGTTGTTCCGGGAAAGTTTCAGATTTTTTAGACCGCATTTGAGATGTGTTTGAGTGAGCAAACTAGTGGATCAACGTGATATCGACGCACCACATCGGTAATCACGTTGGCCAAACCTGTGTCTCGACGCAATCTTGACGCGTCGCATCACCAATCGCGTCGGGTGCCCAGTTCATCTTACTAATTTTTCGAGTCCAGGAGGGTAATTCAGTCTCTTTTCCTCGTGTTTCCTTGATATATGAACCAATGTTTCTCACTATGCTCTATCCTAAGAATTCATGTTGTATTGTGTCTTCCGAATGACTCTCTACTTATGATCCAAACACTTTATATATGGAGCGCTCGTGGTTATTTTATCGTTTCTTCATGTCCCTCCTTGAGTAGTGCAATAAGTATTTGTTATAGTCTAATAGTGTTACTTCCATTCACGAAAGTTATGCTCAGGTCCCTTAATGACCCTCCGTATTATAGAATAATGGTGGTTGTGGAAGCGTGGTGATGTGTTAGGTAGAAGAGTAGATGTTCTTGAAGGTTAAAAAAATTGATGTGATTCTTGAGCTGAGGCTATAGGTGAAAAGGGAAAATAAGGAGATGAACTTTGTTGTGTGAAATAACTAAGAAGGAGGAATGTGGCGAAATCATTTGTTAGAGTGATTGAAATTGTTGGTCTTAGTGCGGAAATCCATGTAGTGGGTATAGTAATGATTAGGCTTGAATGTTGTGGTTGCTGGAAATACAAATCTATGTGCTACGTAGTTAGTACTCTCTAAATGAAATCTCGAGAGTGTTTGACGACAATATTCATAATGGGATGTAAAGTACAGGGTCTTATAGTTTAAGTTATCACCTTGTTACTCCAAGATAGGCTTCAGCATAGCAGTACTAAGTGGTGGAACTCATATTCTTGTGGCTAGATGTATGATTGGAGAATTGTAAGATGGAAATGATGCAGTGTGTTATTTGTTGTTTGGGGCATAGATGAGTAGTGTTTCTAAGTGTAAGGTCTATTTCGTTGTATCATGAGAGGTGGAGAATGATTCTAATCCTATCTTCCACAAAATATTATTTCATTATTAGTACCAATATAAATCAGGTCTATGATCATCAAATAAATCCTTTCCTTATATTGTGAAGATTATGGTGCATAGAGCTCATGTACAAGATCATCCCTATGTAGTCTCATTATCTAATGTTTCGTGCTTTCATGATTCACTCAGGGTTATCAAGAAACTCGTTTGATTCCATTGTATGTGTTGTTGAGGAAAAATTGTTCAATATGAGACTATATTCTTTATTCTCAACTTTCTGAGCTTCGAAAGGTCCCCATCCATCATTCAGGGATGAATGATCCCAAGGGGAGATAATGTAACACCCCGCATTTTTTAGCTAGAAATCGAACCGTCGTTCCTACATGCGTAAGCTCTAATTCCATAATTTATTCTTAGATTCATGTGTCATGATATTTCTCCTAGTAGATGAAGTGTTTATGAGGTGAAAAATGATCATAGAAATGGCCTAAAGCAAAATTGAGCTAAGAACCTTTCATTCATCAAAAATTGGATAGTCGATTCTACAAGGGTATACTTTGAACGTGGATAACTCTTGATACACATAGAATTTTTCATCTCAAGACCCACCAAATTGTAGATAATTGAATTAGCTTTCCAATGATACTAATTTCTCCAAAATCCGAGAACCGAGCGAAAAGTTATGGCTTTTTCCGTGTGAGGCGGTAAGCCGATACGATCATGACGCGTCGCGTCGAGATCGCGTCGACACAAAATCATACGCGGGTATAAGGCTGTTTTACGCATTATTTCAGTTTCTAATGGGTCTAGGGGCACCGTGGTCATTTCCCCTCACCCAAAATCCATCTATAACATAGAATTTCAACCCCAAGAAGCCAAAATTGCTTATTTTACTCTAATCCTCTCAAAATCCAAACCCTAATCCTTTTCCTCCAGATCAAGAATCAAGAGCTTAAATTCAAGATTTCAAGAAACGGATCAAGATCCGGGTTCCGCTCTTTCTCCTAAATAATCTAAGGTACGTGGGGTTTATCCTAAAACTACATGGGCTTGTTGAAATACTTGAATATGATTTAAAGATTATCAAGCACAAAATTACAAACGATTTTTGGAAACCATGTTTTAAATTATGCATCATGAATGTTTTTAGGACATTGTTGTTTTGTCCTTTAGGTCTTTTCCTTTTAAAATTGATTTATACGTATATGTAAATGTATGAAAATTTAGATTGAAGATTGTTTGAGAGCACAAATTATGAAATCCCTCTTTTGTGATGAATTTATGTTTATGATCTTATTGTGAATGGTTTGAAATGCATGATTTATGATTAGAAAATAGTTTTCTCAGTATCATAGTATTTGGGCATGATTTAGAGATGATGAGAGAGTTTCTTGATATAATTATGTTTTTGTGTTAAAGAGAAAGAATTGTATGTGATTGAGAACTTTGATATGACCACCTTGTGTATTTGAAATGTTGAAAAAGAGAGTTTCTTGCATGTGTTTACATGAGTTTTAAGAAAGAGTTCTTTGAATTGATTTATTGATATGGTGGTTCCAAACTTTATGTTTTGAAAACAGAGATTATAATATGCTATTAATGGCTCAGAGACGCGACTTTCAAGTCAATGGTATGACAATACCATATAAATGTATGCCATAACAGAGTGAGAGTTTTTCAGAGTTTGATTTCAGAGAATGAAATGTTTTAAAGAGTTAAAAATGGTCTTAAAGAGGGTTAGGTGGTTACCCGAAGAAGGCTTGAGTTCAAGTAACTCTTAGCCTAAAATCGTATTTTGCCGATACGGGTATATTATTATTGTATGTTGGCGACGGCCCTGTGTCGTAGTAGAGACAGAAACTCCGGCCCTTGTGGTAAACATAGGTTGGGGGCTTGGCTGCCAAGTTAATGATAGATTCCATATAGTCCGTGGAATTTTAGAGTTGTAGGGTATACCACCTAGCGCAGGATTAATATAATGAGTGTCACAGAGTTCAGATGATTTTACAAAATCTTATAAATATGCCCATGTGATTCTTTCCATATGCTATATTTATGAATTATTTTAAATTTCTCTCATATATGTTGAATAAAAATTATTATTTTGGATTTGCTCTGCGTACCAGTACATTTGTATTGACCCCCTACCTTCCAGGGTCTGAGGCTCAGTCTTGAGATCCTGCTAATCCGTAGAACTTTAAGACAACGAGGTTTGTGGTGGTGAGCCTTGTTTATTCCAGAAGGTGTATCTCTTTTTATACATCTTTTTTTACATTAGTTTTGGTCCACTGGGGCCTTGTCCCAGGTTTCAGACAGTTATTAACGTCATGTGTAGTAGAGATTTCACACACTCAGAAAGATGTTGTTTCAATGTTGATAAACCTATTTCCACATTGTTGAACAGATTTCAGAGTATGACCATGATTCTGTTTACTTTTATTTCAGCAAATTTTCTTATATTTTATGAATATTGTGCATGATTACCAGATTTAGAAGGGTGCTCGAGCCTCCTTGGTTCGGGATGCTCATCACAGCTAGGGTCTCGGCTCGGGTCATGACATAAACCCACTTCGAGTTATCCCAAACTTGAAGTTAACTCAGCTTAGTATTGTTTCTAAACAATCAATCTAGGAAAGCAATAAATTACAACTCAATAAGAATAATACATTTAAACTGACTCATGAACTGTAAAGTTTAATCATGTGAAACAGGTTCGTCAATCTGTTCCTTTGTACTGGCAGCACTTGAATCTTCAGTCAGAATTCTCTCAATTATGAACTTTCTCAATTTTCTCGTGTTTAGTCATTTATCTATCTGTAAGTATACAAATTATTCTGAATAATACATCTTCGATTTAAGCACAGCTCTCCAAAGAGTCATTCTTTATCTCAAACTCCTCCTTTAATAATAACTCTCATTGCATAGAATTCTATTTCAAGTGAGACTCTTTCTTCAATTCCAACTCTTGTATCCTTAGTGTTGTAGTCAAACTCCAACTCTTTAAATCAGCACATGTTTATTTCCTTGAGTTTATCTGAATTAGCCACCTATCTGGCCCTTCCTTGATTTTTGCACGCTTGTCGTTAATCATCGATGATTTTCCTACATATTTCAGCTATATGAGACAGTATTTCTGTGAAGCAGCTTGACTGACATGTTTCATATCACTTTGTCAGTTTTTCAATCATTAAAACTATATCGTACCCAACAAATTCTACTTTTTTTATGATGACAAACCTCTTGTCTTTGTGCATTCAAACATCTTCACCTGTAAGCACTAAAGTATAAAACACTAGAATGAACAAGTTAGTCAATGGGTTATAAACATTACACAACCCTCTTATCTTTCCCCTTTTGGCATCATCGAAAAACCATTTCAATGCGATAATAGACTAGCCAAAAAGATTTGTTATGCTATTCATGGCCACTTGGGCTATCACGAAAACAATCAGACAAAGACTTTAGCCAACGTAGTAATGTATTAAAGAGAGCAAAAATATTAGTAAATTTAGCAAAGATAACCATTCCATTTAACTGCTAGAGCATGTTCCACATTAAACCTAATATAGTACTGAACAAAACAAACTAACTGAGAATTAATAAAAAAATATGATATCAAAGTAGGACATGGCTAAGGATACGAATAGTGAGGAACTGATGAGAAAGGTGGAATAGGTGTTATCAACTGTTTCAATTGATGAATGACTTTAATATTTTCATCCCTCTATCAATCAAGGTCAAGCTTCATAGTCATGATGCTAGCCTTAAGGACCTCTTATTCCACTTCATGACTGTCTTGTGCAGTTTCTAGTTTAAAAAAAAATTCTCAGATAAATTATTTCTTTATTATCAATTATTTCAAATGAGTGTTAACCCTCTTTATTGAAATAGGTAGGGAAACATGATTCATCTGTTCAAGAACATCCATTGTTGTTTTATAAGTTTAACTTGAACTAGGACTGAGAAGTCCCCAAAAAAAATAGCCAATTAGGAACAAAAAGGAAGAACATGTCCTTTTTCATTCTTCAGAAACATATGCTGCTTGTGATTGATGATCAAGTTTGGAAAATTCATGATACAAAAACTGATATTTTGGTTGAGAGAGAAGAAGAAATTTCTGGTGTAGAATTAACACATTTGTGCACAATTATTTGGAGAGAGTCAAAGAAAATTTGGTAAACCAATTCGTCAGTATCATAGGATAAGGGGGGATGAAATGTGACGAATGGAACCGGTGTGCTCAACTATTTCAACTTAGACAGCCTATGCTTATGTCAGTGTAGAGCATACCTTATAAGAAGAACTTTGTGGTCCCAATTGCTTGCTTGTACCTATTTTCTGCACAATCTAATAAAAAATTAGTTTAGAAGAGTCAAAAATCTGAAATTGGGACACACAACTAAATGTGCAAGACTGAATCGAATAAAATTTTAGCTAATAAGATTAAAAAAAAAAAAATTATTCTAGTCAATCATTAAGAAAAATTCATGCAATTTTAGTCATCCCCAAATATAACCTATTTCTTTCAAGATGCTCTCTACTTAGTGCCTTTGGTGCGTCTCCAGTCATTTAAGTAACCCACATAGTCAACATTTTTATAGCCCTCAAGAGTGAAATTACTTTCATTAGAATACCATAGTCTCAACCCATTGATTCCCATACGATATCTCAAGATTCTTGTGACAACACCAATTCTTATGAATTACCAACAAAATTATCATTAGCTTGTGTTGGTGTTATTGATGCATTAATTTCTTGATTTGTTGTTCCTCCTGTCAATATGCCCTCAGTCTGTACAACAGTTGAACCAGGTGGTACAATATGTTCCTGTGCATGCTCATCAGTTTCATTGTCATCCTCTCTTTTTTTTAAAAAAAAAAGAATCTCCCTTGTTTTACCCTTACACAAGCACTCCAAATCTGACCATCTTTAAAAAGTCTTTTGTTTTAGTTCTCTCAATCTTTTCGGATCTAGTAATAGTTCTCTTTTTACCATCTACTAAAGATCCATTCCCCCTTTAAATGTGGTAAGTGAAATGATACCGGACAAATGGTCATCTTATCTTTTGATGACATCTTTGAAAGCCAACATATAGAGGCTCAAGACTTGGTCACCTCGAGAATACAAGAACATGCATGGAGGACCCGTTTTGAGCATAACTTAAAGCAACCTTGCGTGTGGAAGATTGCTTGGAGAATTTAAGATTGAGGACTCACGTTTTTGGCCCTTAATTAAGGGCATTTTGGACATTACACATGGTGTATTTACACACCATGGCCGCACCTATCATTAAGGGCAAAGTGGTCTTTTTGTCTTCTTTTGTAATACACTATAAATAGGTCATTTTAGCTCATTTCTTGGCAGATTTTGAATGATGAAGAATTGAAAGACATATTTTTTCTCTTTTGAGAGTGTAGCACCCTTAGTTGTAGGGCTTGGAAAAACCAATATTGATCTTTGCTTGGAAACAGTAGATCTTGAGGTAAGTTCATTCCATTGGTGGTCACCGTAAGAGTGTGGTTTTGCTTGTTACATTCATTAGGGGTTAGTGTTGAAATACACTTGGTTCTTAATCTTGTAATAATCTTG
Source organism: Capsicum pubescens (assembly GCA_030864215.1). Lineage (NCBI taxonomy): Eukaryota > Viridiplantae > Streptophyta > Magnoliopsida > Solanales > Solanaceae > Capsicum > Capsicum pubescens. The sequence goes on along the minus strand of CM061548.1, from coordinate 109,189,158 downwards.
GGTCTCACTATCTATCTTTATTTTATATGCAATTTCCCTTGTGTTTGTGTTGAATCCGTGACTTGTTTCATCTTGTGTCATTGTTGCTGTTTTGGTGTTAAAATACACCTTGTATCTTGTAATCCTTGTGTTGTTATTGTTGGCTGAAACTTTCTCTCAAAGGGATCCTTGGGTTCTAGTTGATTTATGGACTCTTTTGAGTAGTTTTTGAGCTTTCTCTTGTCTTTCTCGTATCATGAAAGGAACTTTATTTGCTTCCAGTCTTATGGCTTGAGCAAGCTCTATCTATGTACTAATTTTTCTTGCCTCCTTTCACTCTCACCTGCAAAACAAATTAGGGGTTAACTTTAGGAAACCAAACAAGTTTGGGTCCTTTTTTATGAGAAAAAAGATGTATGAGGTTCCTATTAGCCCATCGAAGCAACAGGCTATGTGACCTGTTTCTCTAACCAGTTTTGACTTTCTTGTTAGCTTGCTAACATAAAATTGCTAGGCTTATGTTTCTTGATTTGCCTTTTGCTGCAACTGGACATCCAGCCCAGGTTACCAGAAATATAACACAGATCATTAATAGCATTAGAACTTTTATAAGAGCCCAACCCAGCCTTTTCATTGTGAGTTCTTTGACCGAACTTATGAACAATTCTTGAAGAATATGTCTATCTATTAGCTCTTTCAAGATAAAGTTTCAATTCAGAAACTTCTTGACTCAGTTGACTAACTTTTTTCTTTTTCACAATAGTATTCATGTTTAATCTTAGTCAATTCTGACTCAATCTTTTTTTGTTCCTCACTCTTGACCTATTTTTCTTTTTCAAAAAGAGACAGTTTTAGAACTTCAGATTTGAGGGTCAGGTTTGATGAATCAAGTCTGCTAACCTGTTCCTTAAGAGTGCAGTTTTCCTTTTCAACATTTTTCTTACAAGTTTCTAGATCAATAAAATAAAACTTGAGACTTGAAGGATTGTTGATTAACTCATCCCTATCAGAGGTTAATTCTTGGAAATCATCAATTAAAGCACTCATTAAGGAAACAAGTTTGTTTTTAGAAAATAAATGCAACTTCTCTTTGAGTTCAAGAATACTTACCTCACAGTTTCCATCATCTTCTTCCATGTCCGAATCTCCAATGGCCATGGGAGAAGTTTCATCATCTGATTCATTATTTTCAGATGCCGTATTTAGATCTTCCATGTCCATCTCATAGGTCTTCAAATTACCAACTAACTCATCAAGGGACATTCTTGTGAGATCCTTAGCTTCTCTTATGGCTATAACTTTGACATTCCACTTAGACTTTGGTAGGACTCTCGAGACCTTCTCTACCTGTTCCTCAGTAGATAAAACCTAGTTATCATTTCTTGTAGTGACTCATTTTTCTCCATTCAAAAGCCTCATATTCAGTGATAAGTAATGCAATTTTGAATTTTCTCACTTGTCTTGTGTCTTCATGTGCATTCACCAATGCATCCCAGATTTATTTAGAAGTGATGCAATTAGACACTCTATTGTACTCGGTTGGACCAAGACCAAAAACAAAAATGTTTTTGGCTTTTGCATTCTTTTCTACTGCAACAAGATCTTTCGAGGAGAATTCACTCCTTACCTTTTTCACTTGTTCTTCATCCACTGTATTCATGGGAATTGTTGGGCCATTAATAATTCTGTCCCATAATTCATAATATACACTTTGAAGAAACGTTTCCATCCTAGTTTTCCACTAAATAAAGTGAGACCCATCAAAGAGTAGATGTCTAATAGTAGATTGACCTACACTGTAACCAGTAAGTGGTGAGGAATTCATTATATTGATCTTTGTCTTGGGTTCGAACCCTTTTTTAACAGAACCTACTCTGATACCACTTGTTAGAGTACGTGACTTAATGACCAGTGACTTTAACGTAAGAGTTGCCTAAGGATGGAACGGGATGCCTGATGTTTTCCAAGAAAGCAATAAGACAGGAAGTAAAGAACACAATGATTTTTACGTGAAAAACACCCGGCTCAAAAAGGTGTAAAAAGCCACGACCTGTACCTCTACATAATTTAACTCCAACTTCACTAAATAACTCTGAGCCTCAATAACGACTGATTACAAAACTCGTGTAACCAATATCTAGGAATTATAAACTCTAATTCCTATTCCTCAATAACTAGGAATCATAAACTCTAATTCCTATAACTCAACAACTAGGAATCATAAACTCTAATTCTTATAACTCAACAATGACCCTTGACTTTTGAACCCACTTCGAGTTATCCCAAACTTGAAGTTAACTCATCTCAATATTGTTCCTAAACAATCAATCTAGAAAATCAATAAATTACAACTTAATAAGAACAATACGTTTAAAATGACTCATGAACTATAAAGTTTAATCCTGTGAAACAGGTTCGTTAATTTGTTCCTTTGTACTGGCAGCACTTGAATCTTCAGTCAGAATTCTCTCAATTATGAATTTTCTCAATTTGCTCGTGTTTAGCCTTTTATCTCTCCGTAAGTGCGCAAGTTATTCTGAATAATACATCTTCTATTTAAGCACAGCTCTCCAAAGAGTCATTCTTTATTTCAAACTCCTTTAATCAAAACTCTCATTGCATAGAATTCTACTTCAAGTGAGACTCCTTCTTCAATTCCAACTCTTGTCTCCTTAGTGTGTTGTTGTCAAACTCCAACTCTTTAAATTAGCACATGTTTATTTACTTGAGTATATCAGAATTAGCCACACATCTGGTCCTTCCTTGATTTTTGCACGCTTATCATTAATCATTGATGATTTTGCTACAAGTTTCAGCTACATGAGAGTGTGTCTGTGAACCATCTTGACTGACATGTTTCATATCACTTTGTTAGTTTATCAATCATCAAAACTACATCGTACCCAATAAATTCCCCCTTTTTGATGATGAGAAACCTCTTGTCTTTATGCATTCAAACATCTTCACATGTAGGCACTAAAGTATAAAATACTAGAATGAACAAGTTAGTCAATGGGTTATAAATATTGCACAACCTTCTTATCTTCCCCCTTTTGGCATCATCGAAAAATCATTTCAATACAATAATATACTAGCCAAAGTGATTTGTTATGTTATTCATGGCCACTGGGGCTATCACCAAAACAATCAGACAAAGACTTTAGTCAACATATTAATGTATTAAAGAGAGCAAAAATATGAGTCAATTTAGCAAAGATAACCATTCCATTTAACTGCCAGAGCATGTTCCACATTAAACCTAAGCTAGTACTGAACAAAGCAAAACAACTGAGCATTAATAAAGTAATTTTTATTTATAGTACTGAACAAAGCAAAACAACTGAGCAAAACAACTAAGCAAAACAACTGAACAAAACAACTAAGCAAAAAAACTGAACAACCTAACCTAGTGTTCAGTTATTTTTATTTAACAGTTTCCTATGTATGAAGTAAGTTGCCTAACGTGTTCCAACAAATTGTTAGTAAAAACACAATATTTTAACATGAAAAACACTCGACTCATGAAAGATGAATCCACGGCTTGTACCCTACAAGATTTATCCCCAATTTTACTAAATCGCAATGAGCCTTTCAACAAAAGATTACAAGTCTGTGTAACCTAAGAAATTATAAATTTTAATTCCTAAACAACTTAAAAACCTCCCAAGTTAAGTGTTCCCAAGTCTTCTAGTTACCCCAACTTGAAGACAATAATCTTAATTCAATTTATAACACACTAAAACTATAATTATTTCAACATTACAACACAATAAACAACTCCTAATACATGAATGCTAAAACTCTTAACACAATACTATATTAGGATCAGGCTCTTCAATGTGTTCCTTCAGAATTCATGTAGCACTTTGTAAAGTCAATCTGCCAATTGCTTTTTTTGCTATGTAAGTGCGTGAGTTACTCATCTTATATTTAAATACAACTCTTCAAAGAGTTGTTCTTCAAACCAAACTCCTCAGCGCATGAACTTTCATTATAAAGAGTTCTACTTCTAGTAAAATGGGGAGTAAATATGTCTATATACTTACAGGTTTTGAAACCTTCAAATGTGAAAAATGGTCAATAAAATATCACCCTTATTTATTTATTTTACTAATTTTATCATGGCAATGGGAAAAGAATTAGGAGATTTATTTTACTAATTATATCATGGCAATGGGAAAAGAATTAGGAGAGAAACATTTAGTTCCAAAGATTGAGATAGTTTTTCTTTTTTCATTAACTTCATAAATAGTTCCAGATTACCCATAAAAGTAAAGAAAAATAAGTTAAATCAAGAATTATAAGTAAACCAATTTCTACCAACTCGACCGCATACCTGTCATTGTCACACCTCACCGGCAGCGCATTCATCCTGTGCACCGGATCCATAGCCCTCAGCATATCCGATCCAACACCAAATCCACCATTACTTTCTCCAATAGCCACTATCGCAACCAATACCTCCCACAATTTAACAATCTATAAGCCATCGATCTCGCATTCGCGAGGGTCATAGATTCTACAAATTGCAGTAGGTATTGGTTACAACACCGGCTATTGGTGCTAGTAATGATAATTCTGGTGTTGGATGGGATATGACGAGGGTCATGAATCCGCGCAAATAAATTTATTTCATATATTCAACTGAGCATCGGAAGATCTCCTAATTGAATAATACAAACAAAATGAAGAAATAAAAAAAGGAAGTGATTTTGTTAGAGTATATATATGTTAGAAAGTGAGAAGAACACCTTTGGGTGTTGAGATAAGTTGAAAACATGAGGTGCAAATATATCTATATTTATAGGAGAATATGGTCAACAATGTAGCAATCCATATTTAATTTCTTGCTAATTATTTTATGGCAGTGGGAAAAGAATAAGGAGAAAAAGATATCAATTAACAGATTAAGAATTTTTCTTTTTTAACAATTTTTTAACTAGTTCCAACATAGTACCCATACATATAAGGAAAATAAGCTAAGTAAAACAAATATAATATGAATTAAAAAATTAATTTATTAATTTGGGAAAAATTATAAATGTATTACCAAATCAAGTAAAATAGTTAAAGAAGACAATTCAATGTAATATTTCAAATTGAATCCATGGACTATAGAATAAGAAATATTTGGAGTGTCATCATTATTTTATTTTTGAATGGTAACACATTAAAGTATATACCCTATTAGACTTGATGTCACAACTTAGAAGACTAAAATAGTAGCACTATCACTAAACTAATATTGACCCTCCATAAACTCATTTAATTATGGACGTATAATTATTTAATCTCCAACTTCAAAACATTGACCTTTAGGATTTTAACATCTATTTACCTTTAGGATTTTAACATCTATTTAGATAAGTTGTTATAAATACCTTAAAGACCATATTGCGCAATTAACTTTTTTTTCCTTCTAAATTTGGTCACAATATCTCAATCAACTTTCAATTATTTAATTATGGGTCCTATCAGACATCTATAAACATAAATCAAACACTCTAATTTTTATATCCAGAGATAAATATACCTGCATATATTCTACTCCTTTTCTTTTTGTGTACCAAAATATGACTAGAAAAGGGGTACGTCAGGCAATAAGAAATCTCAATGAGGAAAAGAAAAAAATCAAGATAAAAGATTTGTGTCGCTATGTAATCAACGACACCTCGGTGTTTAAGCTAGTTGAAGTTTCATAGTTATTTATTTTTTGAATGGTAAAATATTAAAATCTATACCTTATTGGACTTTATATGTAACAACTTGGAAGTCTAAAATGGTACTATAACTAAACTAATAAGTAACTATGCAACAAAATGCACTAGAAATTTATCGTAAATCATACCTTGATATATGTTTACATGTTCACAGTCATCATCCTCCAAAAGGCTATTTAATGGATGTTCTTCCTCTTCTTGAAATCTATTTAGGTGTTTATAGTCATCCTCAAAACGGTCATTTTTGACTATTTTAAAAGTTTCTTGAAAACTAAATTACCTTAATTAATTATACTTTATGGACGAAAACAAACTCTGCGAGACTTATTTCTCTAAAAATTAATGGGTTTGCAAAAGTATCCATATGAGCATACAGTTCTTGTGAAAATTACAAAGAATGGGAGATTGGGAAAAATCTCATTGCATGCTTATATATTAACGATCTTATATTCATGAGGAATAGTAATGCCATACAAAAATTGATAGAAAGTAAATCTAGAGTTTAATCATATAGTTCGATGACAGAATCTATCAGATTTCTGGTTTAATGCCATACTAAAATGCTAGAGTTAAACCTCGTTGTTCTTCACATAGAAAGAAAAAAACACTATTGAATATATTCTTAAAATACTCTTATTAGTTATACTTCGCAAATCTAAATTGGACTAGTAATGTATTGAAACTTCATTTCTTCTAATCTTAATTCATTAAAAAACGTCTTCAATTTGTAAGATTTGGCCACATTAAAAATGTCTTCAATCTGTAAACATTAAAAATGGTCCTGAGAGTTCAACATTAAATCAAAATGCAAACACAAATATAAAGAGAAGTCTTTATTTCATAACAAAGGGCCCAAAGGGACCGAAATACTTGCAACAAAAAAACAAAGATAACTGCAAGTTAAACTAGCAAATGATAAGAGGGGCTCGAAGGCCCAAAAGTCCTTGAAAACATAACTTCAAGGCATCAGGATAGAGAGCTTACCATGTAGCTCCATTTGCCAGGCTTGTAGCTTCTCATTCTGAGCCCAACATTTTTTGATTGGAGCTCACTTACCTCGGCCTGGAGCACACCAACTGTGGTCCAGAAGCTTATGCGTATGATCGCTTGCTTTTTCTCGGGTGGCGATCGTAAATTTGTGGGTCTATAAGATAAATGCAGAAAAAAGGAAAAAAAGTTAGTAAAATTATCACGAAAATGCATTTAAATGATTAGTAGTGCCCGTCTTACTTGTTGGATAGAGGTGATCATCTGAGTGAATAAACTTTTCAAGTCCTGTTCCTCTAACCTCGCCTTTTCCTCAGGCCCAAGGAAGGCCTCAAACAGTTTAGTTGCCATCGAGAAATCATTCAGAAGATCTACCCCTGGATGAATGTCTACCACAACCCGGCGACAAGGAGGATTCATATCACAACCAGGCATATTGGCAAGCTCCATCATCTCCTGGTCACTTGATGACACTCCAAATAGTCTCCAGACCACCGGTTGGAACCCATGCACGAAAGGTTGAAGGCTTAAGAACTGTCAGTGATTCAATTGTACCCCTTTGATGTCGGAGCAAACGGGAACTGATCACTTCGACGTCAGGTTTGGTAAGATCTGGAACCATTCTCCTTTTTGTGGAGTCGGGTGTTGCATAATGGGAAAGTTGACGCCCAAAGTTGGCCCCACATGTAGTAGGCAACCTCGCAACGAGATTTTCGATGGAAAAACCTGCAAGAATCTTAAAAATTAAGAAAAGGCATCGAAAATATAAAACAAAACAATAAAGAAATGCCCTTTAAGACGCTTACCGTGGTTTTTGTCCCTGGACTGGAGTATTCTTGTAGACATTTCCTCCAAAGGTTCGTTCATAGGGGCTTTTCCACTTCGACGATCCGGCAATGCAATTTCCTTTTCACCCCTCTCTTCTTCAGAAGGAGGCATCAGTGGGGGGCTGTCCGACAAGGATGCAGAAGAGGAATGTTAGGAAGAAGACATATTTAGCCATAGATTAGTAAAATATTTTATTGCTAAATTGTTGTAGTAAAATATCCACCTTGTTATTTTCTTGTAAAATGTTGTTGTGAGCTAAAACTTTGAACCCGATGAATGAATGTAATAATTATTATCTTGTAATTATATTTATCAATTTAGAAAAAATAGTAAAGTATTTGAAAAGTAATAATTTATATGCATTAATGGTAAAATAAAAGGATGAATAAATTATTAAAAGAGTGTGATACCAAATTTCAATTATATATAATCTATAAAATAATGAAAATGGACACAATTTTATAGACTCCTTAAGACTCGCTATAAAACTTGTTAAGAATATCTAGGTGTAAAAAATAAGAGAAGAAAAGTTATGCTTGAATCATAAAGTTTGACAAATAGTTAAAATTAAAGAATACAAAAATACCTCTACATACAACAAAAAATTTGAAGAAGATGATCAGAGAAAATACACAGTATATATAAAAGATTGAAACTCATTCTCTGCTTCATTATACAAATATGATTTTCCTATCAAATTATCGGATGATTAATTATAATGTGAGACATTTGCTAGTATGGGTGAGAAACGTAAGGATATAAAAAAGAGAAAAGTACCTCTAGGTCTTGAGATACAATGTAAAAATAAGGAGCAAATACACGTGTATTTATAGGACTATGGAACCTTCAAAATGGCGTCCTTATTTAATTTTTGACTTACTATTTTGAATTGTAACATATTAAATCTATACCCTGGATTTATGTAACAACTTATAAGTCTAACTAACCTTCCATAAACACTTATTGCTTAATTTATAAACACTTATTTTAAACTTTTAATCACTTGAGCTAAAAAAAAACTATTTTTTTAATCCTATCCAAACGGGCTCTAAGTCTAACTAACCTTCCATAAACTTATTTAATTATGAAAGTATAATTATTTAGTCTCCCACTTCAAGATTGATTTTTAAGGTTTTACCTACATCTATTTAGGTAAGCTAATATAAGTAGCTTTATAATCAGATTGTGCAGTTAGTTTCATTTATTTTGGTAAGTTACTATAAATCTGGTCACACTATCTCAATCAAATTTCAATTATTCAATTATGTTCTCATAAAAGCTAAATATCTTAATTTATATCTAGATATAGATAAACGCTCATATATTCTACTCTTTAATTTATTATGTTCCAAAATATGATTGGAAAGTGGGTACGTTGGTATGACACCTCAAACTTTCGAACTATGATTTAAATCGTTCCACGTATGAAATTAAAATTTACAATTCCTGACTGTGGGATAAGTAGAAGTCATCTATCCCCAGATTTAGCTACAATTTCTAAATTTAAACAATATCATCTCATTGTCCTTGTTTCTGCACCGCTTGTGGCATCACAACCATACCTTAATATTTATTCAAGGTGATTAAGGTGAGAGAGCGAAATTCTAGACGAAAGGAAACAAAAGCTAGTTAAATATGAAACCTACCTTCAACTTATAGTGAATGATCAAGGAAAATATATTAGAAAATTAGAGCAATCTGTCGAGGAGAAAGAAATGGTGTTAAACAAAACTCTAGTTCTTAAAATCTTAGTTCATTTAATCTCGCTTCAACACTTATGATTTGGCCACTAGTAACCACTAAAAATGGTTCTGTGAGTTCAACCATTCAATCAAAATGCAAACACAAATACCATTCAATCAAAATGCAAACACAAATATATAGAGAAGTTTTCTATGAATGAAACAAGAAAAAAATACTCTTAAAATACACTAATGAATATATTCTTAAAATACTCTTATTAGTTATACATCGCAAATCTAAATTGGACTAGTAATGTATTGAAACTTCAGTTCTTCTAATCATAGTTCATTAAAAAACGTCTTCAATCTGTAAGATTTGGCCACATTAAAAATGTCTGTAGACACCTAATTTTGTCCATCCCGAAAATTCAATATCCATTTTTACTTTCGTCTTACAACGGGTCCTCCCCATGTGATAATCCCTTCACAAAAGGATAAAAAATAACAAACTTTTGACACCTCCCTCACACCACCCCACACCACACCACACCCCTACCCTTACCCTTTAACCCCCCTCCCCCCACACATTTCTTTTCCACAAAGAAAGGGGGAGTATATACACAATACACTCTCAATTACTCATCCTCACGCCCCTCTCCATTAGCAGACCACACCAAAGGATACAACACAGATTCCCTTCACAATTCATACCCCACACTAAAATACACACACAGATATACACCATGGCTCTCACTGGAAACAAACCGGTGAGGAGAAAAGGGGAAAGAAATGGTCTTTGAGGGATAAATACACTGAGTGAGAAGAATCAATTGAAAATTCACTCAAATTCCCATCACCCTTTTACCGAAAGTCGAGATACGCACTAAAATGAGATAGAGATCGCATCCAGTTATTGGCTCCGGTGATCGTGTTGCCAGAAAAACGTCGAAGCATACCGATATTTGTCAAAATTTGACGTTTTTGATTGCTTTTCAATTTTATTTTGTCACTGCCAGCTCGCCTGAGCTCGATTCCATTTGGTTTCAGCCCTTTTGTTGGAGTTTTGGGGAGTTTCGGGTCTTGTATGTTGTGGGATCCGTTCGATATTGCATTTGGGGTGGTTTCCGTGACTAACCCGTTCAATATTCGTGATTTGGTTTTCACTTTGAGGTCTTATTCTTGGTTGAAATTTGTTCGGTTGGAAATTTTGAGACACTGATTGGGTTTGTTCGTCGTGGGGCTCCCTGATTCGAGGATTTTGATCTCGGATTTTCTTATTATCGACAAAGACAAGTTTCATTGAGGTCCATTTCTTCTCCCGATCTTTACTTTATCTTGATTCTTTATTGATGTTGTGGGTGTGGATGATTTATGTGTTGTGTATTTGGTTTGAATCTTCGTTGTTTGTTTGTGTTTGATGTTGGCTTCGGATTATGAGACGTGATTGGAAAATTGAAGCATGCGCTAATCATGTGGTTAAAAAATGGATTTGGGGGTGAGAATTGAAAACTTGATATAATTGGTGATTTTGGTTAGTTTGATTTGATTGTGTGTTTAACTTGAAATGAATGTTAATTGAACTTGGTAGTATCATGATACGCCGATTGGTTTAGGCAAAGGTAGGTTGGGTAGGCAAAGTTTAGGATCTGTGATTGTTGAATGATGAAATATTTTTGGAGTGGTTTTTATTTATTCATTGAGATCTATTGTATTCATTTGGTCGGGGAATTCCCCGAGGAATTTGTATTGATTTATCCGGGGAATGCCCCGAAGTATCATGTGCTTGAAGACGGCGCACGATCAAGGCCCAGAACGTCGGGTGGAGAAAGCAATGGAGCGTAGTTAGGATTAGCCTAGAATAGAGTAAGTTTATATTTCCGTATCTTTTTATTTCGGGACTGTATAATTGGACTGAACACTAAATTTTGGATTGTTTTGCTTTGTTTTGCTTGATTGATTGTTTTGCGTGCTTTGTGTGGTTTATACATTCGTAGTGTCAAATTAGCCGATATGCTCCACCAAGCGATCATGGTCTAACCACGGGATCAAGGGGTGCCTAACACCTTCCCCTCGGTCAACAGAATTCCTTAGTCGGAATCTCTGTTCACAAATCAGTTTTACAGAGTCAAAGCCGTTTTGAAAAAGGATGTTCATAGGTGACTTAGCACACCCGATTTATGCTAAGTGGCGACTCTGAGTTTTGAATGTAAATAATCTTTTTTGAAACCAATCTTCATTTTGTCACTTTAATAATAAAAACCCTTTCGAAACTTAAAATCTAATCTTTTGGAGTTAAAAAAGAGGTGTGACAGCTCTGGCGACTCTACTGGGGATCATTTTAGAATTCGAGTCTGCTGGAAATCTAAACTGCTCTTTGTTTACAGTTTTTATCTTATGTTTTACCACTTTATATCTGACATTATTTGCATAACCCGAGTCAATTCTTTCTGCAACAAGTCTCGGAGTGCACGTCGTGTACACAAACTCTAGTTGAGTCATTCTTATTTTAAGAGGGGGAACCGTCAGACGTATGGAGTGGGTGGAAAGCTGTCGCAGCTACTATCGACCATACGCTCTCCCGAACAACTTTGTTAGTGAACTCCAATGTAGGTCAGCCTTTAGGTCATGCTTATGTGCATCATATTGAGACCTAGCAGGTCCCATTTGGGCCTTTGTAGGAGACTCACCTTTAAATCATCTCTATGTGGTAAATGTTGCATCTTTGAGGGTAATGTGGTCATTTAACGGGATGATTGGGGGAAGGCATGTGTTAGAAGTAAGGTGTGTTTGAAAAAAAACAGAGAAAAAAAAAGTGAGTCAAAAAGGGTTTCGTAGCTTTTAGTGTTCTTTATGGCTTTTATTTTTCACAATTCAAAATTCAAAAAGTTTTTTTTTTACCTTTTGCACTCATTTTGTCAAAAACAAAAACATCAAAAAGATTTTCCTTTTATTTCTTTGGTAAGCCTTCACAATTGAAAACTCCAAAAAAGTTTTTTTTTACAATAGGAGGTTTTTATAAAAGAAAATGCAAAAAAAAAAGGAGATGGTAGAAGTTTTGTACATTTCATATCACAAAAATACCAAAAAGATTTTCTTTCATAGTTGTTGGTGTCAGTTTTATGTGGTGTGTCAAATTGAAAATTCCCAAAAAGATTTTATTTTTGTCATTGTAGTTGTGTCTCTCAAGTCAAGGTTTAGTTAATTCTTTAATCCTTAATTGTCCAATCTGGACGAACAACACATCCCTGATTCTCCTCTCTCGAGAGTGAGATACGTAGGCAGCCTATTGAGAGTTCGGAGATCTTATTTAAAAAATCTAAAAATATTTTATTCACGCTTTATTTGAGTAGGTGTCATATACATCTTTAAAAGAAAATTACAAAAAAAAAATTCATTTAATAGGTTCGAGTTTCATTTTCATGTGAAATTCAAAATTGAAAATCAAAAAAGACTTTTCTTTGGTGATCATAAGTTTCATTTTGTATAGGAAGCTGAAAAATTCAAAAAAAAAAAGAAATTTCGTCGATTCTTTTGACAATTTTATTTAATTTTCTTATTAAAGTTTCAAGAAAAAGAAAGAAGAATGAAAAAAAGTTTAATTGGCCATTTTGGCAAGGCTTCACGAACTACGCACACCTGATTATCCTCTCTCGGGAGTGAGATACGTAGGTGCCCTTCTTGGGTTTGGTGATCTTTTCATAAAAAAATAAGAAAAAAAAGGAAAAAGAGGTTTGGAAAAAGTGTTGAACTCTAACACATTTGTTGTTTTTTGTTGAGTCAGTTTAAGATGGTTGGTTTGTGGCATTTTGGTTGGTCCTTCACATCACACCAAATCCAAAGGGTTAGTTGTGTCCAACAAAGATATAGATAGTAACATCATGGATCAAACAAAGAATCAGGAAAATGAGAGTTTGAAGCAAGAGATTAAGAGGCTAAGACAACAAATGATAGAAATGCATCGAGTTTGGGTCAGTGGGTTGCCTCCTCCTCCATTTCCCTTTATTGATCCTACAAATACCTCGATTTTTCCTCCAAATTCTCAAAGTCAGTTTTCTACTGTTGTTGATGCACCGCAACATGACTCAGAATTCATTCCAAGCCAAAAGCATCTCAATACTTCCACCACTTTTCCTCTAGCTCCTCAGCATAAGCCCGCTACATTCACAACACCACATGTCGTATGTGATCTTGTTGCTCAATCCTCTACGGGGACTTTCACACTGGCTCGCCCAACGATTATACGTCCCCATGCTACTAGTGAACCTATATTCAATACTTTTGGTGATCATTGTTATACTCTTGAGCCTGCTTTGAAGTTAACTGAACCACCAAAATTTCTTAACAAGAAGTTCAGTGTGCTAGAAGAGTCAGAGAAAATGGTTGGAAAAATGAAGAGTGCAGAAAATGCTATGAAGAATTCTCTAGGACCTGCGGGTAAAGAAGATGTTTCATAGAAATACTGGGGAATGCCTTCAAGTGCTACCCTTCCTCCAATCTTTGAGATGTCAAAATTTGAAGAGCAAGATGGGCATGAGGCATCCGTGAAACATTTGGGAGAATATTGCAATCAATTAAGGGAACCCGAAGGGAAGAAGAATAAGAAAGATGGCATTTCTATTGTAGTTGGAGAACGGGCACATCCAATAAGACGACATCGTCATTGACATCATTGTCAAGCCCAAGTTCATACCCAAGCTCTCCATAATCACTCCCAAAATTCATTATACTCTGTTTCCCCACCTCCATATCTAGTATATTGTGTACAACCATATGTTCAACTCCCTCCTTACCCACAATGGCGTGCACCAACTCTTCAAAGTCATCCTCCAATTTCACAAACATGTCAAAACCCTTCTAGTCCAGATGTTCGATCCAAGTTAAACAAAGAAATGAGACAGAAGTCAAGGGATAGTTTCACACCAATCGAAGATCCATATGCCATTTTATTTCAGAGATTGGTACAGCGGGGCATGATCACTCCTCTCCTAAGGTATACTCCTGACCCACATTCTAGAAATTTTGATCCTAATGTACAATGTGCATATCATTCTAATGTTCAGGGTCACAATATTGAAGATTGTCGTTCCTTGAAAAGAGAAATAGAAAAGATGATTCAAGATAAATCAATTGTGGTGCAGAACATTGACAGTGAGGAAAGCTCTAGTCATACTGATATGCAAACCAGTGGCTAAGATATCAGGCTGAGCAATTGAGAAGTCACCCCTCTCCTTACTAGAAAGAGGTTTGGTAGTTTGTTTTATTTTATTTTCTGTTATCCAAATTATTTTAGGGTTGTAGTTTGGGATCTATCTTGTTTTTTCCATTTGTCATTATGTTCAAACCCTTCTATCTTTTATTTTAATTAAATGAAGTGTCCCTTTTTCCATTGTGTTTTAATTATGTGTTGTTTGTTTGTTTTCTTTATACAGTACATTTTATGTTGACTCTAGTGATATGACATGCTTGTGGAATTTTCAGCCATATCTTAAAATCCAGTTTAAGCATGAGCATAGAATCAGAGGGTTAAAGTTAGAAAAAGAGAGCATCTGAGAAAATAGATAGAGTGCTGAGGCATTTGGTGATCAAGTTGAATCCTTCTTTGAAAATTAAGGCAATTATTTTGAGAATCGTAAGAATAACTTGGTCATCAATTGAAAGACATATCTCAATTAGGTCAGGTAGTGAATATTTGATCCTATGTCAAAAGGAACAGAAAGAAGATCAGCTCCACAAAGTCATGAGTCCTTCAGCATGAGGAATGTACAACGAAAGTGGAGTTGTATGTTTGAAAAGGGTAGAAGAACAATTGGCACACACGTTTGGGGAAAGTTAGTGTTGTAAAAATGTCATAAGTGATGTTGATTGTGCACTTTCACATTGCATGCTATGTACTAGTATTTTCAAGGATTGATATGACGATGGTATTTTATTCTGTTATCCAAACATTATGTCATCCTTTGTTTACCCCATTTGAGCCTTAGTTTTATTTTCTTTCATATCTCTCTTTTGGAATCAAGATACAATCAACAAAGCTCAAAAGATAAGTGTCGAGCAAAAGAATAGAGTCAGAAAAAAAAAGTGTCAAAAAGAAGGAAAAGAAAAAGTGTCAAGTAAAATAGAGTCAGAAAAGTACAAAAAAAAGAGTCAATAAAAGAAAAAAAAGAAAAGGAAGAAATCAGAATTAGGAAAAATAAGCTACCGGAATTACGTGTGACTTGATTATCCTCTTTCGGGGGTGAGATACGTAGGCTTCCTTACTCTGGGCTCGGTCCAACAAAATAAATAATCTAGAGTCGCCTAGTCAAAGGAAACTAGGGCATGAGTTAACCCTCATTGTTTGAGTCGATTCCAAAAGTTGTAAGTCCTACCCCACTTTAAGTGTCGTTTAAGCCTCAGTATAAGGAATCAGGAGATAAATAAAAATGAGAGAGTCTTATTGGTGAAAACCCTCAAGGGAACCATAAGGAGTTGGTAAGTCGAGAGAGATAAAAATGAGAGAGTCTTATCGGTGAAAACCTTCATGGGCACTGTAAGACGTTTGTGAGTTGAGAAAAATGAAACTAAGAGTCTTATTGGAGAGAAACCCTCACAGGCACCATAAGACAATGGTGATATGGAAAAAAAATGAGAGAGGCTTGTTGGCAAAAACCCTTTAAGGTGTCACTAGCCGAATGAGGTCTTAAATGCAATTGACTTAAGGACACAACTCAGTTTCAAGGCCATTAACCCAACAACAATTGGTAGGAAGTTTGGATGAAAAGATCAAGCTACTTAATCCAAAATGTATGGCATATTCATTAGAGTTGACTGCCATTTTTAGATAATTTTTTCATTTCTTTGTTTTAAAGGGGGACATTTATTGTCTTTTCTTTCTTCTTTTTATTTTTATTTTATTTTCTTGGGTCAGTTGTCCAAATAAAAATCACTGTCATTTTTGTCTTGTCTTGGAGTCAAGTCCATGTCAAAACAAGTGAGAAAAGATTTCAAAACTAGCTACCAGCTTCTTCAATTGCACAAAGCAAGACAAAAGGGCCAACACATGAAAAAGACATGATTGTGAGCCGAAATAAGGCATACAAAATTTTGTCAACAGACAAGTCTGGGAACTTATGGAAATATAAAGGATCAAAGGGTTTATCTGAAAAGCATAGCAAAGCAGAGATACTGTGTTTGTTTCAGAGTCACTCTTAATAATCTGAGTTTGGGTCAATGATGCGGCAAGTCAATGGCATATTCTATTTGTTGGAAGCAAGGTTAAATGTGATCGGGGCAAGAGCGAATGTCGTGAAAGCTAAAGCCACAAACCAGCCACCATGTTTTTAAACTAACAAGTTTTTTTGTATGAAACAAGAACATATGTTACCTTCGAATCAAGAATTTCAAAGACTAAACATCAAAAGTTGCAATGCCTAACTTTCACAAATGCAGGAGACAATATTATTGCACAGGTTTGGTAATCAAAACCATGGTAAAACTCATCATCCAATATCTCTAGGAGATACACTTCCTTGTTTGGATAATTTAAGAGACATTGTAAGGAGATGCACTTCCTTGTTGGGTAATTCAAGTGACATTTGTAAGAAGAAACACTTTCTTGTTTTTGTAATTCAAGCAGCATTTGTAAGGAGACGCACTTCCATATTTGGGTAACTCAAGCGGTATTTGTAAGGAGATGCACTTCCTTGTTTGGTAATTCAAGAAATATTTGTAAGGAGACGCGCTTCCTTTTTTGGGTAATTGCAGCAACATTTGTAAAGAGACACACTTCCTTGTTTGGGTAATTCCAGCAATATTTGTAAGGAGATGCACTTCTTTGTTTAGTAATTGAAGCAACATTTGTAAGGAGGCGCATTTCCTTGTTTGGGTAATTCCAGCATCATTTGTAAGGAGACGCACTTCCTTCTTTGGGTAATTCCAGCAACATTTGTGATGAAACACACTTCCTTGTTTGGTAATTCAAGCGGTATTTATAAGGAGACGCACTTTCTTGTTTGGGCAATTCAAGCAACATTGGTAAGGATACGTACTTCCTTGTTTTGGTAATTCAAGAAACATTTGTTAGGAGACACACTTTTTTGTTTGGGCAATTCAAGTGACATTTATGAGGAGACGTGTTTCCCTGTCTGGTAATTCAAGCAATTTTTGTAAGGATACGTACTTCCTTGTTTGGTTAATTCAAGTGACATTTGTGAGGAGATGCGCTTCCCTGTCTGGAAAATTCAAGCAATATTGGTAAGGAGACGCACTTTCTTATTTTGGTAATTCAAGCGGCATTTGTAAGGAGACGCACTTCCTTGTTTGGGTAATTCAAGAGACATTTGTTAGGAGACGTACTTCCATGTTTTGGTAATTCAAGTGGCATTGGTAAGGAGACGCACTTTCTTATTTTGGTAATTCAAGCGGCATTTGTAAGGAGACGTACTTCCTTGTTTTGGTAATTCAAGCAACATCTATAAGGAAACAAACTTCCATATTTGGGTAATGCAAGCGGCATTTGTAAGGAGACACACTTCCTTGTTTTGATAATTCAAGCAACAATGGAGCCCGCCCAAAGCACAGGGTGAATAAATGGAAAGTCAAACAAGAAGGTGAAGAAATTGAAAGTCAACAAATTGAAAAATAGCAAGTCAGGAGCCCACCTGGAGAACAGGTTGAAGAAATTGAAAGTCAGGCAACAAGTTGAAGAAATTGCAAGTCAGGAGCCCGCCTGAAGAATAGGGAGATGAAACTCAAGTCAAGAGTCCAAAAGAAGCTACATATATAGGATTTTTGTAATTTCATTTATGTTTTAACTTGTAATTTTTTATTTTTGATGTAATGATAGAACCGTGGATGGAAACCTCGATGGGACCTCACTCGACTCTCCAACTCAGTATAGTCCTTCTCTTTCCAATCCTTTGAGATACCCATGACTTGATTCCCTTATAACTTGGGTAGCTAGGATATCCTATATCAAGACTTGGTCTCCCTCCCTCCTTCTATTTCATTCTTTTGAATACTGGTGGGGACAAAATTCTATCTCATTGTCTACTTCTTTGTCTGAAAACACTTCGTCTTTACATTCAAAGGGGGCATGTTGTAGACACCTAATTTTGAACCTCCCGAAAACCCAATTTATCCATTTTTACTTTCTTCTAACCATGTATCCTCCCCCGTGTGATAATCCCTTCAAAAAAGGAAAAAAAATAACAAACTTTTGATACCTCCCTCACACCACCCCACACCACCCCACAACCCTACCATTACCCTTTAAGCCCCTTCCTCCCATATTTCTTTTCCACAAAGAAAGGGGGAGTATATACATAATACACTCTCAATTACTCATCCTCACACCCCTCTGCATTAGCAGACCACACCAAAGGAAACAACACAGATTCCCTTCACAATTCATACCCCACACTAAAATACACACACAGATATACACCATGGCTCTCACTGGAAACAAACCGGTGAGGAGAAAAGGGGAAAGAAATGGTCTTTAAGGGATAAATACACTGAGTGAGAAGAATCAATTGAAAATTCACTGAAATTCCCTTCACCCTTTTATCGAAAGTCGAGATACGCACTAAATAGAGATAGAGATCGCGTCCAGTTATTGGCTCTGGTGATCGTGTTGCCGAAAAAATGTTGAAGCATACCAATATTTATCGGAATTGGATGTTTTTGATTGCTTTTCAGTTTTTTTTGTCACTGCCAGCTCGCCTGAACTCGATTCCATTTGGTTTCAGCCCTTTTGTTGGATTTTTGGGGTGTTTCGGGTCTTGTATGTTATGGGATCCGTTCGATATTGCGTTTGGGGTGGTTTCCGTGACTAACCCATTCAATATTCGTGATTTGGTTTTCACTTTGAGGTCTTATTCTTGGTTGAAATCTATTCGGTTGGAAATTTTGACACACTGATTGGGTTTGTTCGTCGTGGGGCTCCCTGATTCGAGGATTTCAGTCTCGGATTTCTTTATTATCGACAAGGAAAAGTTTCATTGAGGTCCATTTCTTCTCCCGATCTTTACTTTATCTTGATTCTTTATTGATGTTGTGGGTGCGGATGATTTATGTGTTGTGTGTTTGGTTTGAATCTTCGTTGTTTGTTTGTGTTTGATATTGGCTTTGGATTATGAGACGTGATTTGAAAATCGAAGCATGCGCTAATTATGTGGTTAAAAAATGGATTTGGGGGTGAGAATTGAAAACTTGATATAATTGGTGATTTTGGTTAGTTTGATTTGATTGTGTGTTTAACTTGAAATGAATGTTAATTGAACTTGGTAGTATCATGATACGCCGATTGGTTTAGGCAAAGGTAGGTTGGGTAGGCAAAGTTTAGGATCTTTGATTGTTGAATGATGAAATATTTGTGGAGTGGTTTTGATTTATGCATTGAGATCTATTGTATTAATTTGGCCGGGGAATGCTCCGAGGGATTTGTATTGATTTATCCGAGGAATGCCCCGAAGTATCATGTGCCTGAAGACGGTGCACGATCAAGGCCCGAAACATCGGGTGGAGAAAGCAATGGATCGTAGTTAGGATTAGCCTAGAATAGAGTAGGTTTGTATTTCCGTATCTTTTTATTTCGGGACTGTATAATTGGAGTGAACACTAAATTTTGGATTGTTTTGTTTTGTTTTGCTTGATTGATTGTTTTGTGTGCTTTTTGTGGTTTATGCATTCGTAGTGTCAAATTAGCTAATATGCTCCACCAAGAGACCGTGGTCTAACCACGGGATCTAGGGGTGCCTAACATCTTCCCCTCGGATAACAGAATTCCTTAGTCGGAATCTCTGTTCGCAAATCAATTTTACAGAGTCAAAACTGTTTTGAAAAGGGATGTCCATAGGTGACTTGGCTCACCCGATTTATGCTAAGTGGCGACTCTGAGTTTTGAATGTAATTAATCCTTTTCGAAACCAATCTTTATTTTGTCACTTTAATAATAAAAACCCTTTCGAAACTTAAAATCTAATCTTTTGGAGTTAAAAAAGGGGTGTGACAATGTCTTCAATCTGTAACCATTTAAAAATGGTTCTGAGAGTTCAACATTAAATCAAAATGCAAACACAAATATAAAGAGAAGTCTTTATTTCTTAACAAAGGGCGAAAAGGGACCGAAATACATGCAACAAAAAAACAAAAAAATAAATATGTGCTCCTCGCACAAAAAGCCTCAGAAAGTAAACTAGCAAATGGTAAGAGAGGCTCGAAGGCCCAAAAGTCCATGAAAACATAACTTCAAGGCATCAGGATAGAGGGGGTGCATCTGAGGCATCTTCACTCTCATCGTCTGAGAGACCCAGAGGGTCATCACTCTCAGAGTCATTTTTGGATAGAGCCTGGTCCAGGGCTTCTCTTGCAGCATTAGCAGCAGCTTCAGCTTTAGTGACAGCCAAGGGAAGATCAAGGTCTCCGTCTTGGATCTCAAGAAGTGTGTCCACCCGGGTCTGTAGGGACACCCAGCAACTTTTCAATTCATCCACATTTCTATCATTTCTACGCCTCACCCGCAATGCTTTCAACCTGGCCTGAAGTCTCTCTCTGTCCATCTCATTGTTAGCACGCAACTCAGCCAAATCAGCCTCTAGGTTTGCCACCCTTTCCTGCAAGGCATGATTCCTAGAGTAAAGGTAAGAACGTACGTTCTCCCTTGAAGAGAGCTTACCATGTAGCTCCATTTGCCAGGCTTGTAGCTTCTTATTCTCAGCCTGGAGCCTAGCATTTTTTGAACGGAGCTCACTTGACTCGGCCTGGAGCACACTCACTGTGGATTTTAGACGCTCCACATCGACAGAGTAGACCAGAAGATTATGCATTTGATTGCTTGCTTTTTCTCGGGTGGCGATGGCAAATTGGTGGGTCTATAAGTTAAATGCAGACAAAAAGGAAAAACAGTTAGTAAAATTATCATAAAAATGTATTTAGATGATTAGTAGTGCCCGTCTTACTTGTTGGACAGAGGTGATCAGTTGAGTCAATGAACTTTTCATGTCCTGTTCCTCTAACCTCGCCTTTTTCTCAGGCCCAAGGAAGGCATCAAACAATTTAGTTGCCATCGAGAAATCATTCAGAAGATCCACCCCTGGATGAATGTCTACCACAACCCGATGACAAGGAGGATTCAGATCACTACCAGGCATACTGGCAAGCTCCATCATCTCCTGGTCACTTGATGACGCTCCAAATGTCTCTAGACCACCGGTTGGAACCCATGCACGAAAGGCCGAAGGCTTAAGAACTGTCAGTGATTCAATTGTACCCCTTTGATGTCGGAGCAAATGGGAACTGATCACTTCGACGTCAGGTTTGGTAAGATCCGGAACCATTCTCCTTTTTGTGGAGTTGGGTGTTGCATAATGGGAAAGCTGACGCCCAAAGTTGTCCCCACATGTAGTAGGCAACCTCGCAACGGTATTTTCGATGGAAAAACCTGCAAGAATCTTAAAAATTAAGAAAAGGCATTGAAAATATAAAACAAAACAATAAAGAAATGCCCTTTAAGACGCTTATTGTGGTTTTTGTCCCTGGACTGGAGTGTTCTTGTAGACATTTCCTCCAAAGGTTCGTTCATAGGGGCTTTTCCACTTCGACGTTCCAGCAATGCAATTTCCTTTTCACCCCTCTCTTCTTCAGAAGGAGGCATCGGTGGGGGGCTGTCCGACAAGGATGCAGAAGAGGAATGTTAGGAAGAAGACATATTTAGCCACAGATTAGTAAAATATTTTATTGCTAAATTGTTGTATTAAAATATCCACCTTGATAGACGCAGGGTTCGTTGTGACAGATTCTCCATGTGATTTTCTTGTAAAATATTATTGTGGGTTAAAACTTTGAACCTGATCGAATGAATGTAATAATTATTAGCTTGTAATTATATTTATTAATTTAGATAGAATAGTAATGTATTTGAAAATTAATAATTTATATGCACTAATGGTAAAATAAAAGGACAAATAAACTAATTTAAATTATATATAATTTGTAAAATAAAGAAAATGGACACCGTTCCATAGACTCCTTAAGACTCGCAATAGAACTTGTTAAAAATATCTAGGTATAAAAATAAGAGAAGGAAAGTGATGTTTGAATCATAAACTTTGACAAATAGTTAAAATTAAAGGAAATAAAAAGTACCTCTATGTACAATAAAGATTTGAAGAAGATTATCAGAGAAAAAAATCAAATTACTTTAGACGGGTAAGCTATCTTTTGTAGTTTATTCAAACGATCATTAAAGCATACAGTATATGTAAAAGATTGAAACACATTCTCTACATTATAATGAGAGAATTTTGCTAGTATGGGTGAGAGACGGAAGGGCATAAAAAGAGAAAAGTACCTATGAATCTTGAGATATGATGAAAAAATAAGGAGGAAGTACACCTATATTTATAGGACTATGGAACCTTTGAAATAGCATCCTTATTTAATTTTTTCTTATTATTTTGAATGGTAACACATTAAATCTATACCATAGATTTTATGTAACAACTTATAAGTGTAACTAACCTTCCATAAATTTATTTAATTATGGAAGTATAATTATTTAGTCTCCAACTTCAAGATTGTTTTTAAGGTTTTATAAGTACTATAAGTACCTTTTTAATCAGATTGTGCAATTAGTTTCATCTATTTAGGTAAGTTACTATAAATTTGGTCAAATTATCTCAATCAAATCTAATTTGACCAAATCAGATTATGTTGCCATAAAAGCTAAACACTCTTAATTTATATTCAAAGATCGATACACACTCATATATTCTACTCTTTTATTTATTGTGTTCCGAAATATGATTGGAAAGGGGGTACATTGGTGTGACACCTCAAACTTTTGAACTATTATTTAAATCGTTCCACGTATGAAATTATATCCAAACCCCATGAATTTGGTTATCCGTAGGTCTAAAGAATAAATCCTATTTGTAGGATGTATAACGGATGTAAATTAAGGTCTAGAACTCTAGCATAAGATTAAGTTGAAAGCTTCTCTACCGAACTAACTACAAAACACAAAAATACAACATTAAATTGCTCATATTCACAATGACCAATCCAAGACTCAGCTACAGTTTCTAAATTTAAACAATATCATCTCATTACCCTTATTTCTGCATCTGTAGCATCACAACTATACCTTAATATTCATTTAAGTGTATAAAGTTATCCTCTAAAAGGCTATGAGTAGTACTATATAAAAGGACGTGTGTAAGCTCATCTGAGGTAACTAAGGTTAGAGAGCAAATTTCTAGACGGAAGGCAACAAAAGTTAGTTAAAGTGAATGATCAAGGAAAATATATTAGAAAATTAGAGGGAGAAGAAAATGGCGTCAAATAAAACTCTGGTTCTTAAAATCTTAGTTCAATTAACATCGCTTCAATCTTTAAGATTCGGTCACTTGTAACCACTAAAAATGGTTTTGCGAGTTCAACCATTTAATCTAAATGCAAATACAAATATATACAGAAGTTTTCTATGTATGAAACAAGTTGACTAATGTGTTCCAACAAACTATTAGTACAAATATTTACAAGATATAACCCCAACTTCACTAAATCACAATGAGCCTTTCAACAAAAGATTACAAGCCTGTGTAACCTAAGGAGTTATAAATTTTAATTCCTAAACAAACCAAAAGCCTCCCAAGGTAAGTGTTCCCAAGTCTTCGAGTTATCCCAACTTGAAGAAAACAATCTTAATTCAGTTTATAACTCACTAAAACGAAGATTACATCAACATTACAACTCAATAAACAACCCCTAACACATGAATGCTAAAACTCGTAACACAATACTATATTAAGACCAGGTTCTTCAATATGTTCCTTCAAATTTCAAGTAGCACTTTGTAAAGTCAATCTGCCAAATGTTTTTTTTTTTGCTATGTGAGTGCGTCAGTCACTTCAGTTACTCATCTTATATTTAAATACAACTCTTCAAAGAGTTGTTCTTCAAACCAAACTCCTTAGCAACACATACTATCATTATAAAGAGTTCTACTTCTTGTGAAAGTCCTTCTTCAATTCAAACTCTTCTCTCTTTAATGTTGAAGTCAAATTTCAATACTTCAAAATTCAAATCTACACATGTTTATATCCTTTGAGCTTATCAGAAGTAACCATATTTGTTCCCCGTGAAGATCTCCAAGTAAATTCGAAGGAAGTTTAGAGGTGAAAATTCCTAATTAACATAATAGAAAAATTTCTTGCGGAAATTTATGAAACTGTTTTGTAAGAAAATTCCTACGAAATGCCCCAGATAAATTGTAATACCCCGCATTTTGGGCTAGAACGAAAACCGTCATTTCTATGCGTAGATGATCCAAAAGCCATAAATCCTATGCAAATTTGGCATGTTAATCAATTATATAGTGTGGAAACCTATTTGAGCATGAAATGAGATCATAGAGGTCCCCTAACTCAAGGACGAGTTGAAAGCTTTCCTATCGTTCGAGTTTGAGTGAGCGTCGAAACTTAGGTCAATTTCAATCGATCATAAATATTTGTATATAATGAATTATAGGTACTAATAAATATCAAATGAAAGATCTTCTAATTATCTTTCCAACGATACCAATTTCTCCAAAATCCAATACTCGAGCGAAAAGTTATGGTCATTTTTGTGACTGAGACAGTTGCATCGCGCGATTAGCGTGCGACGCACGTTCTGTTGTACGCACCCAATTTCCAGGTCCTAATTTCGCATTTTTAAGGGAAAAAGTGTTATTTTCCACCCCCTATTCAGTCATAACACGAGATTAAATCCCCCAAATACAAAAATAAGGTCATTCTCTCTCAAAATCACCAAGAACACTTCTTAGGGTTTCAACTCAAAGATCAAAATATCATAAGATTTCACCGTGGGTTTTCAATAATTCTTTGAGATTTGAAATCTCCATTGCAAAAGCTACAAGAAGAACCCATTAATTATTCGAATAGCAACCCTAAAGCTTATGCTTTGGGTGTAAACTTTAAAAAGATATAGAAAGATTTATCAATGCCCCTATGAGAATTATAAGTTGAATCGAATGAGTATGATATTTAAGGGGAAATGTATAGTTGAGGGAGTATTCTAGAAGTGTGCTAAGCTTGAAAGTAAGAAGTTGCATTGCCTAAGGCCTTGTAATTTTGTCCTAGTTTAGAGTTATACGCCTATATTCCATGCTATAGAGTAGTGTCATTGTTGTGATTCCTTAGTTGGATGTCTTGTGTAACTCATGTCAGAGATTCTTTGCTCTCCAATGCTACTAGAACTTCTTTTGAAAGAGTGTTGAAGAGATACTCCAGCTAAGTATAAGTGTCCAGTATAATTCAGTTTACTGTGGTTTTCCACCTTTTCACCCAGTCCTACTATCCGAAGTCCAATGCGTATGACCGTCATAAAAGATAATCTATTCCATCCGTGTAAGTTGTGAACTCAGTTCAGTCCAAGCATCAAGTTTCAGATTCAGTTATTTAGTCGTGACTCAGTTCATAAGAGTTCCGCACATAATCTCAAATTTTTCCAGCTATTTTAACTCAAACAGTGTAATACCTTTGTACGATCTAAATTTTGTTGCCTCATGATTCGTACTTACATAAGTTATCACTTCCAAATTTAATGTGTGTGATTTGAGCATAAACACTTCGGGGGGAATCCTAAACTCTCAGCATGAATCAGCTTCTTAAAACAAGCAAGGGTAAGTCAGCTCAGAATTCAGTTTCATGATAGAAGTTTAAATGTTTCAGATCAGTTACATCCTTTCTTAGAAGACACATCATATACGTGTTATTCCTTACCTTTAAGCTTCAACGTTCCTACCCATCATTCGTGGACGAATGATCCCAAGAGGGAGATAAAGTAACACCCCGCATTTCGGGCTAGAACAAAAACTATAATTTCTATGTGTAGATGATCCAAAAGCCATAAATCCTATGCAAATTTAGCATGTTAATCAATTATGTAGTGTGGGAACCTATTTGAGCATGAATTGAGATCATAGAGGTCCCCTAACTCAAGGAAGAGTTGAAAGCTTTCCTATCGTTCGAGTTTGAGTGAGCGTCGAAACTTAGGTCAAATTCAATCGACCATAACTCTTTATATATAATGAATTAGAGGGCCTACTATATATCAAATGAAATCTCTTTGAATTACCTTTACAACGATATCAATTTTTCCAAAATATGATACCCAAGCAAAAATTTATGGCCATTTTTGTGACTAAGACAGTAGCATCATGCGATTACCGTGCGACGCACGCACCCAATTTCCCGGTCCTGTTTTCACGGTTTTAAGGGAAAAAGTGTTATTTTACACCCCCTATTCAACCATAACATGGGATTAAATCCCCCAAACACCAAAATAAGGTCATTCTCTCTCAAAATCACCAAGAACACTTCTTAGAGTTTCAATACAAAGATCAAAATATCTTAAGATTTCACCGTTGGTTTTCAATAATTCTTTGAGATTTGAAATCCCCATTCCGAGGTCTACAAGATGCACCCATCAATTGTTTGAATAGCATACCTAAAGCACGAGTTCATTCAAGAGTCATAAATTAAGGTATGTGGAGTTTTCCTAAAATTTCATGGGCAAAGAAACCATCTTTAATTTATTCTAACGGTTTAGAAATCATGATTTTTAAGAAAGGTGTTTTGAATTTACGATTACTGGCATGTTTTAGAAGCCTTGATCAGTATTGTTTTGGTCTTTAGGCCATCCCCCAAATTGATTTGAAACTCTATATATATGTATGCATGTGTTTAAAGATGAATATACAATTGAGAGCATGAATCCTAAAGAATCCCTCTCTTGTTATGATTTTTCCCATCTTTTATATGATATGAATTGTGTTTGAAATGTCTTGATTATTGCTATGACTTGAATATGATTTTGAATCCAAAAGAGAGGGTTGTGCATGTTGATAAATGTTAAATACACTTTTAATGAAAGAATTGCATGTTTGCCAAAAATACATGACCACCACATGGTTATTGAAAGAATGAGAATCTTAGCATGGTTTTGACTTGTGCTTTCGGATTATGACATTTCTTATACTATTTGCATGCTTGTGTGGTCTGAATTATGTTTTAATGAAAGAATCATGCTTTAATGAAAGAATCATGCATGGTACAATATGGCTCAGAAATAGGAATTGCAAGTCTTGGTGTGACGACACCAACTCAGTTAAAGCCATAGTAATTCAGAACAGAATAGAACACATGTTTGAAATCAGATTTTATATTATGAATTCAAAAAGATGCATGTTTAGAAAAGGTTTAAAAATGGGCTTAAAGAGAGTTAGATGGTTACCCGAAGAAAGTACGAGTAGAAAGACTCTATGCTAGAAACCGTGATTTGCCGACATGGGATTATGGTACCATGCTTTGTTATCTTATGTACAGTGACTCATGTCGTTCTAAATTGGGACTATGGTTAGGAGTCGTGCCTTGTGATCTTGTGCACTACCATGACATGTTGATTTGATTGGGGATTTTGGCACCCTGCTGTGTGATCTTGCGTGCCCCCCTTATAGATACTCCAATCCTTGCGGAAAACTTGGATTGGGGGCTTGGCTGCCGAGTCAAGGACAAATTTCATATAGCCCATGGAATTACAGATTGTAGGGTGTACCATCTAGCTCAGAAGTAAGACAAAGAGTGATTCATGGTTTTAAAAAAAATGTTTCAAAGTCTTTAAAATGTGCCCATGTGTTTCCATATATTATATCTAAAATATTTTATTAATTATTCTCACTTATGTTATATATAAATACATTATTTTGGATTGCTCTGCGTACCAGTACATCTGTATTGACCCCCTTCCTTCTAGGTTTTGAGGCTCAATCTAGGGGTCTCGATAAGCAGTAGGTTTTCTCCAGACAGAAGTGCTGAGTTTCATGGTGAACCTTTTATTCTTCAGAAGTCCTAGTTTACTTCAGTCATTTATCATTATTATGTTTTGGTCTACTGGGGGCCTTGTCCCTATTTTCAGACAGTTGGGTTTATGCATGTAGTACAAATTTTGCAGACTAAGTCAGATATAACTCAGATGTTTTCAATTGCAGTTTTCATTAAGATTTGAATTCAGATTTAATGACCATGATTTCATTATGTATTTCTGCATTATCTTTTTCATATGAGGACTGTGTATGTGATTACAAGTTAGAAGGGCATTCGGGCCTTCATGGTTCGGGATGCTCGTCACGGCTAGGGCTCTGTTTTGGGTCATGATAAACTAGGTATCAGAGCAAGGTTCAGGGTCCCAGGGTATCTGTGAAATCGCATTGGGTAGAGTCTTGTTTATGGGTATGTAGCGCACCACATTATAGGCAGGAGTCTACTAGGCGTTTAGGAATGTCTCTCTTTCTTCATGTTCTAGTTTGTGCTATCGAGTTAGAATGTTCCTCTTACATACTCTAATTTATGCTATGGTGTCGCCCATACGGAAGTAAAGTCATCCCAATCTTTTCTTACTTTGATGTGCTCAGATATGTCTCATTATTGGGGTGATTCAAGTGCAGAAGTTTAGAGTCTAAACGGTATGGTCCTTTCTGATTAAGCCATATAAGAGTTTAAAATTTGTGCAAGGACTTGAGAAGAGTACGTTAGTGCTCAAAGGTGTATTGATTCTAGTGTGAACTTTGATTCTGATGAAATCCTGCTTTCCAGCCTGCAGTATTAAGTGTATTCAGTCCTTTTCAAAATTTATATTATAGACGTCATGCCTCGGGGGGAATGATGTATAGTAGAATGTTGGAACTGTATTTCCACATGAGTAGTAGTATAAGTTAAAGTGACGGTGTCATGACCAATTGGTAGTGATATTGTACCAAGAAGTTTGTGATGTGAAGTCACAAGGTTAGAAATGAGAGTGAGGGTGACTTTTTTGTAGATAAATGTGTTTAGTTGAATAACTGATATTTGAGAATGATTTACCATTTTATAGTGATAGACTAATGTGGTAGCTAGTAGCATGTGTGGGTTGTATGGTAGTCTGTGGGGGAAGTGTTTGACTCAAATTTATTTATTTATACAGAGTAAGATGTGTATTCTTAGATCATTGAATGTTATGTGTCAAGTTTCTATCTCTTGTAATCTTGTTATCATTGTGTTGTTGAAACTGAAAGTCTAGTGAAGCCGTGTGGGGCTCTTTCGATTCACTAGCATAGTTGCCTTGTCATTCATCTCATTTCTTATTCAAAACACAAAATCAAAGTCTAGTGGAGGTGTGTGGGGCCTATTTCGATTCACTAGCAACTTGTTGTTCATCTTGTTGTTCTTGTGTTGGTTGGAATTGGGGTTTAGTGGCATAATGGCAAGAAAGTAGTAAGGGCGATTTATTGAATATATGTATAGACGAATCTTTTTGCATGAGATTGAGTTGGTAATGAAGTGATACATCCTTGTGTGTTAGTTTAGTAGAAAGTAGAGAAGGAGTTATTTGTTAAGGTAAATTATTGTTTGCTTGAAGTATGAAAAGAGTTGTTGACGGTGTTTGTTGTGCAAAAAGAGTATAGGTTATTGATGAAGGTACTTGGTGGATGAGTGTAGTTAATTTAGGAGTCCCTGAGATTGCAAGAGGGAGTTTAATTGAAACTTATGGAGTTATGGACTAAGTTTAGCTACAAAAACAAAGGGGTAGATAGTAATGGTGTGTAGAAGGAGGATGTGTTAATGGATTGTGAATAGGGTAGGCCATATGATTATGATCGATTGTTATTGTTGTGGAGTTCTAGTGTACTAGTGTTCCTTGATGTTTTATTTAATATTTTTTTCCAAGTGAGAATAGTGTGTAAGGTTGGATTGTAAACCATGTTTAGCACTAGACATTAAGTTTGAACAGTTGATGGCCATGAAGGTAGATGTGATGATTTCTTGGTTAATGATACTAGTTATAGGAAAGTGATCTAAGAGGATTGAACAGTGTACATAAGAGATTACGTTTAATTGAGTCGTAGTGAAGTATGATGTTGTATGTATGATGTAGAAATATGCCCAAAGTGATATGGAGTTGCAGCATTTTCTAAGGCTATTGCATGTTGCGTGTGTCTAGTAGTACCGTTAAGTTGCTAGATGGAGAAAGACTAGTTAGATGGTACATGGTGTTCTAAATGGCCAAGTTAAGAAGTTTTGATTGATAGTGTTGATCCTTTTGATATGATCTTGATCCTCATGGTAGAGAGATATAAGTTTGGAGTCGCGATATTGGTGGGCTATGACGCAAGTAGAATTGGTTCATCAAAGACTTGGTGATATCCATGTTAAGTGTTAGAATCTAAGTTGAGGTTTTTTTAAGGTTGAACTATTAGAAATAAGAGTTAAAGCGCTAGAGGGTATTCTGATACGAGAAAAATGGCCACCTTAGCTTTCGCCGACATCATTCAAAGTTACTATGTGAAGAATCAAGCTTTGGTCGCATGGAGGGCACGGGATTATACTTGGAGGGGATGTTTTGAGCCTACCATTGATCAAACCCGAGTGTGGAAGATTGCTTGGAGAATTGAAGACTTAAGGACTCTCGGGTTTGGACCACCTTTGTTGGTTCACGGTTTTGGTTCCCTTTATTAAGGGCATTTATGTCACTTATCTTTGTCCAAGTGACACTCCATGACCATCCCTCCTTATTAAGGGCATTGGAGTCATTTTGTGTTCATTTTGTAATAGATTATAAATAGGCTCCTTTAGTCTTATTTTCATTAGTTTATGAAAGATGAAAAATTGAAACACTTGAAATCCTCTCTCTTGAGAGTAGACCACCTTAGTATAGTCTTAGTTAGGACTTGGAAAAGTCATCCTTAGTATAGGGCTTGGAAAACCCAATATTGTTCTTTGCTAGGAAACTGTGGATCTTGAGGTGAGTCGATTACCTTGGCGGTCACCGTAAGAGTGTAGTTTTGATTATTACATTATTAGGGGTTTTTGAGTTTAATACACTCTTTAGTTCTTAATCTTGTAATAATCTTGGTCTCACTATCTATCCTTTACTTTTGTTGTTGTTATCTTGTGTAGTGGACTGTTTTGGGTCATTTTTTAACCCAAAACTTGTGTTATTGTTGTTGATATTGTTCATCACGTTTTATAGCTGTTTTGGTATTGAAATACACCCTTGTATCTTGTATTCTTGTTGTTGGTAGCGAATTCGAGTATGGTCTCCATCTTGGTCCTCGAATCCTTAAGATTAGTGGACTGATTTGGAGTGTGTTTTGAGCCTTCCGTTGTCTTTCTCGTATCATTTGGTATCAAAGCATGGCTAGATCTCGTTCCTACTAGATCAATCTTGGGCTTTCTTGTTAGAAAAATCTAAAAAAAAAAAATTGAAATCTGAAAATTCCAAAAAGAAGCAAATCTGTTCATTTTTGTGTCTGGGCCGAAATTATGTTCTTGCTGTGTCTTGGCCGAGATTTTTCTAGTTTTGAGTTTAGATTTTGGAGTCATTTTATTTGTTTTGTTGTTTCTAGTGTTAGCTTCTTCACCTCTAACACTAAAGAAGTCTAGATCAAGATTTGAGCTTTAATTGTTGATGTTGTTGTTGTGAACCTAAACTTTGGCCGTGTGATTGTTGTTGGTATTGTTGTTGCGGATTCAAAGCTTGGACGTGTGGTGTGTTTTTGGTTCAAGGTTTGAATGTGTATGGTGGTTGTTGTGTTGTAGTTTTAAGCTTGGAAAGGTATTGTTGATGTTTGGGGTCCAACTTGAACCTTAAAACTTCAAGATTCAAAAAAATGTGTTCTTGGTGTTCTTCACATCTTCATCTATAGTTGAAGAAAAAGTGGATGTTTGATCTAGGAAGTTGAAGAAAGAGAGTGTGTATTTTGTTAGTCTTGAAAGACATATTTCCAAAATTTAAGACCTCTTAAGACTTTTACAACCAATTCCAACCACTCAAGGACTTTAACAACCACTTTTCCAACAACCTTCCATGATTTAAGGACCATGTCTTGAGGAGAAAAGTCAAGTCTTGCTTTTTGAATTTTAAAGAGGATTTTAAGACTTATTTTCTCTCCTTAACCAATTGCCACCAATTCCAAATTACGATTGGACCAAGACTTGAATTAGAAAATAAAATTTGATAACAACCGCAACCAATACATGGCTGCCACATCACATTTTTTTACTGTTCACCAACAATTTTTAAGCTCAAATTTCAGATTTCTTAGTTTCATTTTATTGTTTCCTAGTTCTGTTTGTTGGTTCGAACACTAATTAATAAACTAGTAATCTCCTACTAGATTGTAAGTTAGTTGTAGAGTCTGTTTGTTTCGTGTCTTCGTTATTTGTGTAATTTTTCTTGTTTTTAACTCATAGTAACTTCTTTGTTTCAAGTTCGTAAGTAAATTTTATTTTTGTGTCTTGAGTCGATCAAACAAGAATCTATTCCGGCTGCCAAGTAGAATTGACATCTTATTGACTACCGGAGTATAAGCAACTTTCAATATTCGCCGCTCCAATTGTGAGAATCACAAAGGTGGGTGTATATGAGTGTTGGTGAGGATCTTTTACTACTAATCTTGTTTGTTCATTGTGTAGGTACAAAGGTGATATAAGGGGAACATGTCTTTGATAGCCGGGGATTATTGTGACTACAACATGGGAGACTATGATTGTAGTGAGGGGTTTTATGGCTATGAAGTTGAGGGAGATTGCGGAGGCTATGAAAATAGCCATGATCAAAACTTGGGCAGATTTGAAAGTTACTGTTTTGAGGGAGAAAATGAGGTGAATGAAGTGCCTAGTGCTTATGGTAACTTTGGAGATGATGTAGGACTTCATGATGGATCTTATGATGATGTTGGGGCATGTGAGGAGTCTTACACTTCTTACTCCGAACCTAGATTTGGTGTTAGGTACAACCCTTTCATTCGCAAAGCTTATGAGAGCTATGATGAGAGTACACGTGAGGAGTATTAAGATTCATATTCTCCACCTTGTAGTACTTCTTATCAAAGTCGATATAGTGTGAATGGTTATACTAGCTATAGTGGAGGTTGTCCAATGAGAAGAAGAGGGTATGTATCTCCAAAACCGAGGGGTACTCGTATGCTTTATAATGTTGATCCGAGAAGGAGTGTAAACTCCGGAAAGGTGACCATCTGTGGGATACTGGGCTTCCTCATTATGTTAAATGATAGGTACTACAGAAACTAGATCGTTCCATCCATGGTTGACTACTTGGGGTTGTTTTGCGAGCATTTACTTGTTCCCTACTTCTTGGACGGGTTCAAGGTTACCGAGAGGGTATAAGTGTAACGCCCTGATTTTCTGAACCAGAACGCTACACGGTGCTTATGACTCCGAAGGACCACAAGCTAACCCATGATTTATATCTGTACCTGTAACTGCATAATATACATATAAAATGCAGAAACATGAACAAAGAGGGCCTAAGGTTCAACCTTAAATAATAAAATATCTGAAATAAGGTGGTATCACAGTACCAAAATAAAACTAAAAATACTAAAGTCTAAATCTAAAAACTCTATAATCGTCTTAAAGCCTCTAAACTATCTGAATAAGTAGTTGAAGGAACATGTCTCCAACTAACTCCCTAAACTGAAAATAAACTGAAATACTGGAATAATAAATGTAACGATTCTGTCCTCGAAAGATGAGGACTCACTTCTTACTGAACTGCTACTGCTGATCTGGAATCTGCACCTCAGAACCTATGGTGTAACATAAAAAGAAAGCACCATAGTGCAAATGCGTCAGTACAACTAAAGTACTGAGTATACGTGGGGGTAGGCTAAATGTATGGGGTTTATATGCATGAACATGCTGACTAATATGAACGTGAGAATACATACATACATACATATATACATACATACATACATACGTAACTGCTACTGAACTTGTGGAGATACTGACTACTTGAGTTTGAACTCTGACAACATGAATTTCGTGATACTGAGATACTGAATGACTGATAACATGGATGACTGTATCTAATAGTCCTAATTCTGGGGAAACTATCTGAGTTCCAAACTGTATCTGAACATCTAAGTCTGAGATCAGTCCTAGCTAATGAGTGATCTCTAAAACTGATAATGAGAATACTCGACTAAATCTGAGATTGATATCAAGCCTGTCTACCGGGTGACCTCTAGATCTAATAATAAGCATCTGAATATGGGACCAAGCCTATCTGATGGGATGGTCAAGGAATCAATGGAACTATCTGAGTTCCTTACTGAGATCGATGATTGTATCTGACAGTCCTAATTCCTGATTTCTACTCTGAAGACTGATACTGAAACTGTAACTATAACTGTGACTGTGGGAGGTAGTAACCTAACCGACATGCCCTAATACTGTACTGGTGGGGTCCAATCTTTGCCCTGATTGGAAGGGTGTCAACACTGTGCCATGGGTAGAGACATCTACTATGGTCAAGCCTCTCTGACGGGTGACCCTGAACAGGAAATCAAGCCTAAGGCAATATAATAGTCAAGTATAGCCTTAATTTGACGGGTGACTCCTGGCCTGTGCTGGCTATGCAGGTCTGGAGTACAGGGATTTGCTGCTAATGGCTCTGCCTTTATAACGGGAAAAACTGCCATCCCTGCACTCGCTCGGTGCTAATCCCTACTCCAAACTGAAAGACTCTAAAAAGATTAACTGCGCTGAACTGACTAACTGAACTGAACTGATTTATAAACTGATTAACTGAGCTGATAATATTTTCTTAGCTGAACTAAGCTAAATTCACTGAGTTCCGTTGACTGATGGAAAAGTTACTTGAGATATGAAGTCTGACTGAGAGTACTGAAACTACTGGGACTACTGAACTACTGAGATTTCTGAGTTTTTCTGAGTCATGTGACTAACTGAAATCTATGGAGCATAGCTTGACTGAGGATGTCTTGAAACATGAAACTAGCTCTAAGCACACAACTATAGTTTTTGGGTACAAGTACCCCCAGGAATCGATGGAAGGAAACTGACACACATGACTGACTTGATCATAAGAGTAGAGTCCACAATTCACAATATCATAAGTAAGGATTTCATAATATGAATGATTCTCAACAAACTAGCACATGATCGGGAATGCACACAACATGTATATACTTGCATGGCTTCAATAACAGGGTCATTCCATATCATGAGAATCTCATACAACATCTTCAATTCAAGACAATAGCATGGGGATCACGTTGAACATAAACTTAGAACATGGAAAAGTCATTTAGGACTTATTATGTCATAAAAGCATGATTTCTATTCCCTTAGGTATTTTCACAAACACCTTACATTCACATAATTGGCATAGGTGGATTCATCAAGATTACAAATATTCAACCACCAATTTCACATATTTATACATTAAATACCACTATATCCTCACACAAAACATACAAAGATCCCATCTTAGGCATCATCAAACTCCAACCACATGAACATGAACCACCAACAACATAAACATCATAATACATAATTTAGAAGATGGTTCTTGAGATTCATGGATGAAAGGAGTCCATGAATCAACTCATGCATACCTTAGAAGGAAGATTTTTGATGATTGACGGAGGAATTTCCTTGAAATTGTATCTTCAAGCTTAATTATGCAACCCTAGTTGTTTTTCTCTTATGGTGCTCTTGGATAATGAACTTTGACATGTTAATAGGGTTGTAATATGTTTAGAAGTTATAAATTTCGTGAGTTTAGGTTTAGGGATATGTAAGGAGTGTTAAAAGACTTAACTACCCTCGAAATAACTCAAAAAGTAAGTGTTTTCATGGCTGAAATCATACATAGGCGTCACATATGATATCGCCAATATTTACATAGGCACCGCATATGATAGCACCTATATTTACATAGGCACCGCATATTCTATCGCCCTATCGCCTATATTGACATAGGCGCCGCATATGCTTTCCAGTGGTCATGTACGATTTGTTAGGCGACGCACTCTACTTTGCAAAGCCATAACTCCTAGCTCGGGTGTCGGATTTTGATGAAATTGATATCGTTGGAAAGCTAATTCGATTATGTATAATTTGGTGGGTATAAATATGCAGAAATACCACAGTAAAATCTAGTTATACTCATTCAAATATGACCCTTATGAAATCAAACACTAAAACTTGATGGATTCAAAATCTCTTAGCTTGTATTACCTTAAGTGACTCATATAAACATGCTTAATGCATCATAAGCTATCTTATTGCTAGGATACTCATTGTAAGTCATGTACTCAAGTATGAATCACAGGATAGGAGATTTCATATGTAGGAAAAATGGTTCGTCTCCTATCTTAGAAACATGTGGGGTATTACAAAAAGTTGTCTTCTCCCAATATGAATACCATGAGGAGGTGTGGTGCGATATTCTTCCCTTTTTCTATGGTCATGTATACTTAAGTGCCGATTGGTTTGCAAGGCATCAACTTCCTAACGTGCAAAATTAGCCTAATATTGTGAGATCAATAGGGGAATCGCCTCATGACTTAATTGTTGCCCAAGCCGCGAAGAGTGCCTAACTACTCCAATCCAAATTATTATGAGAGACAAAAGATTGAGAGGAGTAAGGAAGTGCAAGGTGGTAATTTGAGAGTGGAAAAAGGAGAGGTTGTGTGGAGCGAAGTGAGGGGATTACCACCAAATCGTGCTAACATTGGTTGTCCTTTTATTTTTAAGGACATTTGTGTAGGTACCAACATGGAAAGCGAAGGAAAACAATGCCAAAAGGAATTTTCTATCCAAGCTTGTGGATAACCTTCACACCATGACAAAGAAGAATGTACTCAAGGACTTCAAGGTAAAATAGCTAACTCTTACACTTTTGTGCATGTGAATGATAATTGTGTGGCTAGTAGACCAATGAGTATGAGTTGTAGCTTTCCTATACGTGAGTTTATTATTTCTTTGCCACTTGATGATGATGTACATGTTGTGATTATGGATACACTAGTTGATCCTATTGATGACCGAATTGACTCTTCTTGTAAGATTGATTTATGTCCACCTAGTGTTGAAACTATTGTGTTGAATGAAAGTACATTATCTTGTGAAATTTGTGTTGACCAACTTATGTGTGAAAATTTTCCACCACTTGAGGATGTGTATGATGTGATTAATGACCCTCAAGTGTGTGATGATGTTGAAAATGTTGATCAAAGAAATAGGAGTGAACCCGTGAGCTTTCCCTTTGATTCTAATATTTGCTTGGATCATAGGGATAATCATGTGCTTAAGATATCTTTAATACTTGATAATGAACTTTTAGATAGTGAACTTACTTATTCCAAATCTTCCCATGGGATAGATCATGCTCTCTTTAGGTATAATGTCTTGTTTGAAGATGATATAAACACTCCTAATGAACCTAGTGGTGAAAATAATGGTATAGCTTTCTTTGGAAGCTATAGACGATATTCTAACCCACTATGGTGCGACAACATTCCTCCTAAAGATGGAAATCACTTTTTGAAAGATGAGAGTACTCTTAAGGGTAAGAAATGTGTAGTCCTTCTTGAAAACCTGAGGGAAAAGGTGTCATTGACTCCTTGGGGTAACGTTCCTAAATGTGCATCCTTGTTTGACGCACTTGTGCCTAAATTGCATGAATTCCAACTTGTGGATGCCAAGTTGTCTAGTTTCTTGAAGGAAAGAATGTGTATGTGTTTAAATGCTTATTCTTCACCTATGAATTCCTTTGCACGTGATTCTTTCCTATACTACATCTTTGCCTATGATAATGTCCATGCTAATTTTGGATTTGTTTTATGTCAAGGTAGGAAGTTTGTTGGTCTGTCCATATGTGTGTATGATAATTCTATATGGATTTTATGGACTTTAGAAATAATCGAAACACCCCCCTTGGTGTGGTCTTTTGACGAGATAAAGAAGCAATGGTGTCTTATGGCTCATAAGATGAAGGAAGTTCTACCTTGTGGATTATTTGATTCCATTGGGACCTATGTAGTTTCTTTATCTCTTGGTGATTCCCATAACCAAATCCATTGTGCACCTTTTATTGAGCTTTTAATATTTAATTCAAAGGAACCTTGGTTATATTACAAATATGTGCAACCTTGGCATGTTGAGATGATTTATTGTGCTAGCCCTAACCCTCATTCCATGAGGAGTTTGTATTTTTTTCTCTCTCTTCATTTCTGCAAGGTTTGGATTCGAGGTCGAATCCTTTTCAAGAAGGGGAAGATGATACGAGAATAATGGCCACCTTAGCTTTCGCCGACAGCATTCAAAGTTACTATGTGAAGAATCAAGCTTTGGTCGCATGGAGGGCATGGGATTATACTTGGAGGGGACATTTTGAGCCTACCATTGATCAAACCC
The DNA here is from genome assembly GCA_030864215.1 of Capsicum pubescens. Taxonomy (NCBI): domain Eukaryota; kingdom Viridiplantae; phylum Streptophyta; class Magnoliopsida; order Solanales; family Solanaceae; genus Capsicum; species Capsicum pubescens. The sequence goes on along the minus strand of CM061548.1, from coordinate 109,150,689 downwards.
GAGTGTGGAAGATTGCTTGAAGAATTGAAGACATAAGGACTCTCGGGTTTGGACCACCTTTGTTGGTTCACGGTTTTGGTTTCCTTTATTAAGGGAATTTTGGTCCCTAATATTTGTCCAAGTGACACTCTATGACCATCCCTCCTCATTAAGGGCATTGGTGTCACTTTGAGATCATTTTGTAATAGATTATAAATAGGCTCCTTTAGTCTTATTTTCATTAGTTTATAAAAGATGAAAAATTAAAACACTTGAAATCCTCTCTCTTGAGAGTAAACCACCTTAGTATAGTCTTAGTTAGGACTTGGAAAAGTCATCCTTAGTATAGGGATTAGAAAATCCAATATTGTTCTTTGCTTGGAAACGGTGGATCTTGAGGTGAGTCGATTACCTTGGCGGTCACCATAAGAGTGTGGTTTTGAATATTACATTATTAGGGATTTTTGAGTTTAATACACTCTTTAGTTCTTAATCTTGTAATAATCCTTGTCTTACTATCTATCCTTTACTTTTGTTGTTGTTATCTTGTGTAGTGGACTGTTTTGGGTCATTTATTGAATCCGAAACTTGTGTTATTATTGTTGATATTGTTCATCACGTTTTATAGATGTTTTGGTGTTGAAATACACCCTTGTATCTTGTATTTTTGTTGTTGGTAGCGGATCCGAGTGTGGTCTCCATCTTGGTCCTCGAATCCTTAAGATTAGTGGACTGATTTGGAGTGTTTTGTGCCTTCCGTTGTCTTTCTCATATCATGTGCACCCCGACTATGGGGATATTCATGAATATTCGAAGTTAGTAAGAGTTTAAGTATTATGTGATGACAATTGGGGCTATAGAAAGATAGGAGTGTGTCTCAGAAGGTAGTATTAACAGTGGGTTTTCCACTTTAAGGTGTAGTCTTTTGGGTTAAGTTCTATGATATATGTGTATTATCATTTTCCAGACCCCAGAGTGCAGTAAGTGTAATTCAGTTTAGAGTCTAGTGAGGTATCTCTCAAACTTAAGATGATGGCTTGAAGCTAAGGAGGAGATGATAGGACGAATAACCAAGTCAGGCTCTCAGATTCTAGAAGTGATGTCAGTATGACATGGAACATCAGAAAGTGAGTGTAAGACTCAACCCATTCTTACCACAGTATTTTTCAGTTATCCAATACCTACTCATAACTTACGTTCCAGTTCCATGATCATAGTTCGTGTTCATTCTTGTGATAAAGAATCATGTACTCTTCCAGGCATAAAATGAGGAGTTCTAGTTCATTCAGTAGTCAGAATCACATTCCATATGTTATGAACTCCAAATTAAGGTCATGCAGCTAATGACTCATGTACTTAGTCTTCATAGTGTGCTCATCTCCCATAGCTCATGCTATACTCCTTATGATTGGTGAGATTCAGCTTATAGTCATGTATGCCTCAATTCAGATCACTTTGATAAATCCCTGATGTTTATTTTCTATTCCCCAGGCCTCAGTTAAGTGTCAAGTCCCGTATAATATCCTTCCATGCTTCAAGGTTTTATGTTCTAACCTTTTAGAGACTCCTCCTTATGTAATGATAGTGGTGGTGAGTAAATGTTTCTTTTTGGTGAAAGATCATTGTATGCTTGTTTAGATAAGGCCATAAGTGTGAAGTAAGATTGGGGCCAAGTCTTTGATGCATGTGATTGTTAGTTGAAATTTGTGTGTGTATGTTCTTGAGGTAGCGCATGGGAGTTGTATCGATAGTGGTTTAGAAAATTTATGAAGTATGCCATTATGGATGTTTGCTTTGAAGTTCATATGTGGTTATAAATATAGGCTTGAATTACATGTTAGGATTGAAGTGGAGTAACGCAATATGCGTTAGTGAATCCATAGTAAGAGTTCAGAGTTGGTCATTGAAGTGGTAAGGCACGTTATGCTTAGGGAGTAAACTTTAAAAAGATATAGAAAGATTTATCAATGCCCCTATGAGAATTATAAGTTGAATCGAATGAGTATGATATTTAAGGGGAAATGTATAGTTGATGGAGTATTCGAGAAGTGTGCTAAGCTTGAAAGTAAGAAGTTGCATTGCCTAAGGCCTTGTAATTTTGTCCTAGTTTATGAGTTATATGTCTATATTCCATGCTATAGAGTAGTTTCATTGTTGTGATTCCTTAGTTGGATGTCTTGTGTAACTCATGTCAGAGATTCTTTGCTCCCCAATGCTACTAGGACTTCTTTAGAAAGAGTGTTGAAGAGATACTCCAGTTAAGTATAAGTGTCCAGTATAATTCAGTTTACTGTGGTTTTCTACCTTTTCACCCAGTCCTACTATCAGAAGTCCAATGCATATGACCATCCCAAAAGATAATCTATTCCGTCCGTGTAAGTTGCGAACTCAGTTCAGTCCAAGTATCATGTTTCAGATTCACTTATTTAGTCATGACTCGGTTCGTAAGAGTTCAGCACATAATCTCAAATTTTTCCAGCTATTTTAGCTCAAACAGTGTAATACCTTTGTACGATCTAAATCTTGTTGCCTCGTGATTGTACTTACATAAGTTATCACTTCTAAATCCAATGTGTGTGATTAGAGTATAAACACTTCGGTGGGGATCCTAAACTCTCAGCATGAATCATCTCCTTAAAACAAGTAAGGGCAAGTCAGCTCAGAATTCAATTACATGATAGAAGTATAAATGTTTCAGATCAGTTACATCCTTTCTTAGAAGACATATCATGTACGCGTTATTCCATACCTTTAAGATTCAAAGTTCCTACCCATCATTTGAGGACGAATGATCCCAAGGGGGAGATAAAGTAACACCCCGCATTTCGAGCTAGAATGAAAACCATCATTTCTATGCGTAGACGATCCAAAAGCCATAAATCCTATGCAAATTTGGCATGTTAATCAACTATTTAGTGTGGGAACCTATTTGAGCATGAATTGAGATCATACTGGTCCCCTAACTCAAGGACGAGTTGAAAACTCTCCTATCGTTCGAGTTTGAGTGAGCGTCGAAACTTAGGTCAAATTCAATCGACCATAATTCTTTATATATAATGAATTATAGGGACTACTGTATATCAAATTAAAGATCTTTGAATTTTCTTTCCAACAATACAAATTTCGTCAAAATATGATACCCAAGAAAAAAGTTATGGCCATTTTGGTGTTTTTGTGTTTTTAAGGGTAAAAGTGTTATTTTACACTCCCTATTAAGCCATAACATGGTATTAAATCCCCCAAACACCAAAATAAAGTCATTCTCTCTCAAAATTACCAAGAACATTTCTTAGAGTTTCAATACAAAGATCAAAAAATCTTAAGATTTCACTGTGGGTTTTCAATAATTCTTCAAGATTTGAAATCCCCATTGCGAGGGCTACAAAAAGCGCCCATCAATTGTTCGAATAGAATACCTAAAGCACGAGTTCATTCAAGAGTCATAAATTAAGGTACGTGGGGTTTTCCTGAAATTTCATGGGCAAAGAAACCATTTTTAATTCATTCTAACGGTTTAGAAATCATGATTTTTAAGAAAGGTGTTTTGAATTTAAGATTACTAGCATGTTTTAGAAGCCTTGATCAGTATTGTTTTGGTCTTTAGGACTTCCCCAAAATTGATTTGAAACTCTATATATATGTATGTATGTGTTTAAGGATGAATATACAATTGAGAGCATGAGTCCTAAAGAATCCCTCTCTTGTTATGATTTTTCCCATCTTTTATATGATATGAATTGTGTTTGAAATGTCTTGATTATTGCTATGACTTGAATATGATTTTGAAAACAAAAGAGAGGGTTGTGCATGTTGATAAATGTTAAATACACTTATAATGAAAGAATTTCATGTTTGCCAAAAATACATGACCACCACATGGTTATTGAAAGAATGAGAATCTTAGCATGGTTTTGACTTGTGCTTTTGGATCATGAAATTTCCTATACTATTTGCATGCTTAGGTGGTCTAAATTATGTTTTAATGAAAGAATTATGCATGGTACAGTATGGCTCAGAAATAGGACTTGCAAGTCTTGGTGTGACGACCCCAACTCAGTTAAAGCCATAGTAATTCAGAACAGAATAGAACACATGTTTGAAATCAGATTTTTAGATTATGAATTCAGAAAGATGCATGTTTAGAAAAGGTTTAAAAATGGGCTTAAAGAGAGTTAGATGGTTACCTGAAGAAAGTACGAGTCGAAAGACTCTATGCTAGAAATCGTGATTTGCCGACATGGGATTATGGCACCATGCTTTGTGATCTTGTGTACCTTAATTCATGTTGTTCCGAATTGGGACTATGGTTAGGAGCCGTGCTTTGTGATTTTGTGCACTACCATGACATGTTGATTTGATTGGGGATTTTGGAACCCTGCTATTTGATCTTGTGTGTCCCCCTTATAGATACTCCAATCCTTGCGGCAAACTTGGATTGGTGGCTTGGCTGCCGAGTCAAGGACGGATTTCATATAGCCCGTGAAATTATAGATTGTAGGATGTACCATCTAGCTCAGAAGTAAGACAAAGAGTGAGTCATGGTTTTAAAAAAAATGTTTCAAAGTCTTTAAAATGTGCCCATGTGTTTTCATATATTATGTCTAAAATATTTTATTAATTGTTCTCACTTATGTTATATATAAATACATTATTTTGGATTGCTCTGCATACCAGTACATCTATATTGACCCCCCTTCCTCCCAAGTTCTGAGGCTCAATCTAGGGGTCCCGATAAGCAGTAGGTTTTCTCCAGACAGAAGTGCAGAGTTTTGTGGTGAACCTTCTATTCTTCAGAAGGCCTAGTTTACTTCAGTCATTTATCATTATTATGTTTTGGTCTACTGGGGCCTTGTCCCTGTTTTAAGATAGTTGGGTTTATGCATGTATTAGATATTTCACAGAATGAGTCAGATATAACTCAGATGTTTTCAATTGCAGTTTTCATTAAGATTTGAATTCAGATTTAATGGCCATGATTCCATTTCATTATTTATTTCCAAATTATCTTTTTCATATGAAGACAGTGTATGTGATTACAAGTTAGAAGGGCGTCCGGGTCTTCATGGTTCAGGATGCTTGTCACGGCTAGGGCCCCGGTTCGGGTTGTGACATAAATCCACAAGAACAAATTATCGCAAGAAGATTTTCATGAATATTTAGCGTATACACCCCATGGAAATCTTTAAATAATGATTCTCGTGTAGATCACTAGATACATTTCACAATTAGACAAAAATGTATTCGAAACCTCCAAAAAAATTCAAAAACATCATTTGACACAAGTCTAATGTAAATCATTACAACTAATAAAAAACTTAATTCATAACATCCACATAAATAATGTATGATTCTTAAATGATCCAAAAAAAAATATTTCAAACCTGAATCCTCAATAATACTACCAACCATCAGGGTCAGAATCACTTTCATTCACGTTACCAAAGACATCATCGCTTTCATCCATAAGCTTGGTTTTCTTCTTGAGATGATCATTCATTTGAAGATGATTTCTTGTATACATGTTTCTTCAACAAGTCTAATTCCTTCCTCATCCTGTTATTTTGTACCGCTCATTCTGCAACTTTGTATACAAATCACCATTTGAAGCATTTACCTAGGGCTTAATCATCTCATCAAGTTCTTCCGGCAAAGTAGATGTTGATTTCTTAGATGCCTTTACAGTTCGACCTAGGGATCCAAGACCTTTGACTCTTCCTTTTCTCTTTCCACCAATAGATTGCACCCAGATATCCATTTCACTTAATTGAGAAGGCTGACTAGCTGGATTAGCTTCTCTTTTCACAACTTATGCACTTTGAGCAACTAATACCTCTTGTTTCTTTCTTTCAAACTCATCCTGCATAAGAATAAGTTATTTCAGACCAGATATAGTGCCAACAGAAAATATATTATTAGCATAAATTATATTGGATTCTATTATCAAATATAAGCACAACAAGTAGCAAAAACAAGCAACATGTATTAGCATAGAAAGTATCCGCAACCCAAAGTTTGTTCTAGATTATTATGGATATTGAAGCACCAAGGACACAATGAAATGAGAAGAATAATTTAGGTATTGTCTAAGCAGAATCTTTTATTGAGAAGTCCTGGAATTGTCTAAGCAGTACTTTTATTTGAGTTCAGATATATCTATATTGATGAAATACTGAAGCCAGATCACATGTCGGGTTAATTGTCTAAGTTGTATCTTTTATTTTATTTTTTGGTTTCCCAAGGTATCCCCACTGCCGGCAGCCGTGAGACTAATCCTCCATTCCTACTGTTAGCGCACTAAGCTGTAGGGAACTGGCCACAGAATTTTTTCCACTCACCAGAGGTGGGGATCGAACCCCCAACCTCTTGCTTAAGGGGTGAGGTGCTGAACCACCACACCAACCATTGTGGTTAAGTTGTATCTTTTATTGCGAAGTCATGAATCTGTCTAAGAAATACTCTTATTTAAGTTGTGATATATCTGTATATATTGACTTGAATTCTGGGGTTTGAAAGGTGTAAAAAAAATAAATCTTGATCCTTCGATGAACATGCCAGGAAGATCTGGGGCTTCTAGCCACAAATTACTTCGCTAAACTGAATTCTAAAGAAAACAAGCATAGAAGGGGGCGATCTGTTGTTAAAAAATATACAAAATGTCAAAATGAACTAGCAAATTGTTTATGAGACTGAAATTTTTTTCCTCTCAATGTCTAAGTCAAAGAACTGATTTAAAGAATAGATAACCGACCCCAATCTCAGAGATTTTAAATCGAACAAATATTTAGCAAACAAAGCTAAAAAGAAATTTTTGAAATTGAAGAAGTTAAATTATCTCATAAAGAAAAAAGTGAGAAAACAGATTCTGAAACCGAACAAGCAACTAGAAAACTGAGTAAATGAAAACTTGCTTAGGTGACTTCAGCTTTTATCACTTTTCTTTTATGAGTTTGATAATAAAATTTTGAAATTGAAGACTCTTTTCCAGTAGCTTCTTTCTACATTCAAAAAAAAGATATGTATGTTATCAATGTTGAATATGATATTAGTTTCTTGAAATAAATATATTTAAAAAGATTTATCATTACCATTCTCTTATAGATCAGTCGATGAGTTACACAACCACTTGTATGAAGTGATGCACCAGCATTTGAGTCACGATTTATTTTATTTTGTTCGAACTTTTTCTTGAACTCAAGAGACTCCCAGTACTCCGTCATCTCCTTGAATGCTGCATCCCCCATCCATTGTGGTTTTCAAGGCAAATTTTTTCTAACATGTTGAAAAGGTCGGTTCATTTTTAAAGTTGCCCTTTTATAAAAATTAGACCATATAGCATCATTATAGTGAGGAAGCATTTAAATTTCTTCTGCATATATAAAATGAATACCATATTAGCCATACAGCCCCGCGCTTATATTTATACATGAATCTTTATTTATAAACTTTTTTACCTTGAAGTCCTCAAAACACATCTCACGAGTTAATTTTGGAAACTTCTTCCACGAAGGTCTAGCCAATTCAAATTTACTACGAATGCAACTAGCAATACTGTCACGACCCGAACAAGGGCCCTGGCCGTGATGAACATCCCGAACCATGAAGGGCCGAGAGCCCTTCTAACTTGTAATCATATACACCATTCATATATAAATAGGAAATTCGGAAATAAAATCTTCTACGGAATCATAGACATAATCTAAATTTAGTTTAACAATGAGGAATAAAATCCAATATCAACTAAACACCGTCTGCGGAATCTCTACTTCATGACTAAATAACAATTGTCTGAAAAAAACTAGGCCTTCTGAAATATAGAAGGCTCACCGACTGGTACTCTTCACTCTTGTCTGATGAAATCTACTGTTTATCAGGATCCTTAGACTGTGCCTCAGAACCTGGAGGGAGGGGGGTCAATACAGATGTACTGGTACGCAAAGTAATCCAAAATAAAGCTTGTATCTAAATAAAATAGTTGGAGAGAAATTTGTCAAAATATCATTAATTAAATAGTTCTAAAACACATGGGCACTTTCTGAAACTCATAAATCATTCTTATCAATGCAATGTCTGATCTTTATATTACTTCTGAGCTAGGTGGAACTCCCCTACAATTCGGATATTCCACGAGCAGTATGGAATCTGCCTTTGACTCGGCGGGGAAGCCCCCAACCCAAGTATGCCGTAAGGATTGGAGTTATTGATTCTGATAGGCGACACAGCACTAGGACAGCGTAATATAATATACCCAGATCGGCAAATCACGATTTCGGGCAACGAGTTGTATGAACTCGTGCCTTCTTCGGGGAACCACCTAACATCTCTTTATGCCCAATTTTATCCTGTTCTGAATCATGCATTATTCTAGTTTCAACATCTGAAAATTCTGACTTCAAACATGCATTCTATTCTGTTCTGAATTACCATGGCATAATCTGAATTGATGTCGTCACACCAAAACTTTCAAGTCCTCTTTTCTGAGCCATAATGTATCATGCATAATTCTTTCATTAAAACACAGTTCAGACCACCCAAACATGCAAATAATATAAAAGATTTCATGTTCCAAAAATACAAGTTAAAACTATGTTGAGATTATTCAAACATATGGTGGTCATGTGTTCTTTTGGAAAACCATGCTACTTTTTGTTATATGCATATTCAATATGCATAACCCTTTCTTTTGAAATCAAAAATTATACTCAAGTCATAGCATTAATCAAGATATTTCGTAACATGCTTTTCAAGATGCATTTCAAAACATTTCATATTATACGAAAGATGGGAAACATCGTACAAGAGAGGGATTCTTTATTATTCATGCTCTCAATTGAATAGTCATCCTTAAACACCTGCTTACATATATATATATATATATAATTTTGAATGAATTTGGGGGAAGGCCTAAAGACCAAAACAATATCATTAACATTCATAATGCATAATAAAATCATGGATTTCAAAACCCTTTTCTAAATTCGTGCTTGATAGATCTTTAAATCATACTTGAATATTTCAACAAGCCCATGTAGTTTTAGGATAAACCCCACATACCTTAAATTATAAGATCTAAAAGATGGAACCCGAATCTAGATAGATAAAATCTGGATCTTGATCCGTTTCTTGAGTATCTTCACTTAGGAAGATGAATTCTTGATCTATGGAAGGGAAAGAAACTTGAATCTTGATTTGTTTCTTCGAAATCTTGAACTTGAGGATTGATTTTCTTGATTTCTTGATCTTTGAGGAAACCCTAGTTTCCATCTTGTTCTTGAGAGTAGAGAGGATTGAGATGTTGTAAAACTCATAATATATGGATTATAATGCTTAGGGTTCAATTTATATTCATGGAGAAGGTTTTTGGAGTGAGGGAAAGACCAAAATACCCCTACGAAATCACTTCCTAGTTGCTGAAAAGGATGATAAGACGTCAGATCTGTGATAGCCCGTCAGCCCAGGTCGTCACCTTGGAGCTGAAATTTATGAGTTACTTCCTAAGGCTGACGACATATTCTGATACGTCGTCAGATTTGTGACAAGCCGTCAGAATTGTCGTCACTCAGTTGCCAGGCTGATATGCTGGAGTAAAATGGGCATAACTCTTTGCTCCGATATCAGATTTTTGAATAATTGGTGGCGTTGGAAAGAGTACTCAGAGATCTTTAATTTTATATATAGTAGGTCACCCATTTATTCATATACAATGAGTTAATTTTGATTGAAGTTGACTTAAGTTTCGACGTTCACTCAAACTCGAACGATAGGAAAGCTTTCAACTCATCCTTGAGTTTAGGGACCTCTATGATCTCAATTTATGATCAAATAGCTTCCCACATTACATAATTGATTAGCATGCCAAATTTGCATAGGATTTATGGCTTTTGGATCATCTACGCATAGAAACGACAATTTTAGTTCTAGCTCAAAATGTGGGGTGTTAATTATCTCTCCTTTGGTATCATTCGTCCCCCAATAATGTGTAGAAATGTTGAAGTATTAAAGGTATGGACTAATTTGGACATGATATGTCTCCTAAGAAAGAATATACTGATCTGAAACAGTTACATTTCAATCATGAAACTGAATTCTGAGTTGACTTTCCCTTACTTGCTTTAAGGAGCTGATTCATGCTGAGAATTTAGAATTCCCTTGAGGTGTTCATGATCCAATCATACGTATTGAATTGAGAAGTGATAACTTATGTAAGTACGAATCTTGAGACAACAATATTTAGATCGTACAAAGGTTTACACTGTCTGAGCTAAAATACTTGGGAAAATTGAGATTATGAGTTGAACTCTTATGAACTGAGTCATGACTACATAGCTGAGTCTGAAACATGATGCTTAGACTGAACTAAATCTGCAATTTACATGGATGGAATAGATTATCTCTTGGGATGGTCGTACGCATGAGACTTCGGATAGTAGGACTGGGTGAAAAGGTGGAAAAAACATAGTAATTTGTCTGCCTGACTATTAAACTGAATTGTTGGCTACACAGACTGAATTATACTAGATACTTATACTTAACTAGAGTATATCTCCAACACTCTTTCTAAATATGTCCTAGTAGAATTAGGGAGCAACGAATCATGGGCATGAGTTGCACAAGACATCCAACAAAGGAATTACAATAATGACACCACTCTATAGCATGAAATATAAACATATAACTCATAAACTAGGATAGAATTACCAGGACTTAGGCAATGCAACTTCTTACTTTCAAGCTTAGCGCACTTCCCGAATACTCCCTTAACTATATTATTCCCATTAAATACCATACTCATTTGATTCAACTTAGAATTCTTATATGGGCATTGATAAATCTTTCTACTAATGCCTAAAGTAACATAAGTCCTCTCACCATGATCAAGCCTAACTTTAAATTACAAAATACAACATGCCACACCACGATACTAGTCTAAACCATATGATTCAATCTTCTATATATATATATATATTAGAGATCACACCCTAAGAATATCATGCCTTACCACTTCAATGACTAACTCTGATCTCTTACTATGGATTCACTAGCGCATATTGTGTTCCTTCACTAAAATCCCAACATGTCATTTAAGTCTATCTTTATAACCACCTATGAACTTCAAGGTAAACACCCATGAAGACACACTTCATATATTCTCTAAACCACTATCAATATAACTCCTACGGACTACCCTAAGAACATACACACACAAATTTCCATTAACCATCACATATATCAAATCACCACTATCATAACATAAGGAGGAGTCACTAAAAGGTTAGAACATAAGACCTTGAAGCATGGGAGGATATTATACGAGACTTGACACTTAACTGAGGCTGAAGGAATACCAAATCAACATCAGGGATTCATCAAAGTGATTTGAATTGAGGCATACATGACTATAAGCTAAATCTCGTCAATCATAAAGAGTATAGCATGAATTATGGGAACTGAGCACACTATAAAGCGTGAGTAAATGAGTCATGAGCTGCATGACCTCAATTTGAAGTTCATAACATATGGAATGTGATTCCGACTACTGAATGAACTAGAACTCCTCATTTTAGAACTGGAAAAGCACGTGATTCTCTATCATATATATGAATATGAACTATGATCATGGAACTGAAACGTAAGGCATGAGTAGGTATTGGGATCACTGAAAAATACTAAGATAAGAATGGGTTGAGTCCCACCCTCACTTTCTGATGTTTTATATCATACTGGCATTACTATTTGAATCTAAGAGTCTGGCTTGGTTACTTGTTCTATCATCTCCCCCTTAGCTTTAAGTCATCATCTTAAGTTCAAGAGATCCCTTACTAGACTCTAAACTGAACTACACTCACTGCACTCTGGGGTCTGGAATGCGACAATACATGCAATTAATAGAACTTAACCCAAAATGACTACACCTGAAAGTGGAAAACCCACTGGTAATATTACCTTCTGAGATACACTTTATCATTATATAGCTCCAATAGTCATCATATATTACTTACACACTTACTAACTTCGGGTCTTCATGAGTATCCCCATAGTCGGAGTGCACACCATCTAGCGCTTCAACTCTTATTTCTGTCAGTTCAACTTCAAAAATTCAAACTTAGATTCTAACACTTAACATGGATATCACCAATTCTTTGATGAATCATACTACTTCCGACATAGCCTACCAATATCGCAACTCCAAACTTACATCTCTCTACTATGAGAATCAATATCATATAAAAAGGCTCTACACTATCGATCAAAACTCCTTAACTTGGCCATTTAGAACACCATATACCATCTACTAGTATTTCCCCACATAGCAACTCAACAGTACTACTAGCCACACGCAATATGTAGTAACCTTAGAAAAATACCGCAACCTCGTATCACCTTGGCATACTTCTACATCATACATACTACATCATACTTCATTACGAATCAAATAAACTTAAGCTCTTGCATACACTGTTCAAGCCTATTAGATCACTTCCATATAACTAGTATCATTAACCAAGAAATCATCACATCCACCTTTGTGGACATCAACTGTTCAAACTTAATGTCTAGTGCTAAGCATGATTTACAACCCAACCTGACACACAATTCTCACAAAACATTCATCATCAATCTTAAGCCACTATTCTTACATCCACATCCTACATTAAATTCAAGACAATAGTCTAGCATCAATCATCTACCACCAATGAAGAAGGCAACATAATATACTAGTCCATCAAATTGCGACATTCTATCCAAATACCTCAAAAATCTACTACATACATTCTCATATGTAGTACTAGTTTACAACTACCAACGAAAAGAAGGTCAAGGGGGGTAAAGTCACATAATAGACATGGTCAACCTTAATATTATATTATAACCCTATACAATCGTATCTACTTATATGGATTTCTAATATCACACTTACTTATCCAAGCGTACATTTAGACTACCTTCAATTTCCACAAACAACAATGAGTCTATAATTATAACGTACTGGCTAATTCACCTTAACTAATAACTGCTTCTCTACCTTTTACTAAACTAACACACAAGGACGTATCACTTCATTACCAACTCAATCTCATGCGAAAAGATCTGACTATACATATATTCAACCAACACAAGAACAAGTTGCTAGTGAATCGAAATAGGCCTCACACGGCTTCACTAGACTTTGATTTTTGTATTTTGAAAAAAAATGAACTGAATAACAAAGCAAATATGCTAGTGAATCAAAAGAGCCCCACGCGGCTTCACTAGACTTTGAATTTTTTTCAAAAACACTATGAAAACAAGATTACATATTACAAGAGATAGAAAATTGACACACAATATTCAATGATCTAAGGATACACATCTTACTTTGTATAAATAAAAATCTTAGTCAAACACTTGCCCCACAGACTACCATACACTCCACATATGCTACTAACTACCACATTAGTCTATCATTATAAAGTGGTAAATTATCCTCAAACATCGGTTATTCAACTAAAATATTTATTTACACAAAAGTCACCCTCACTCTGACTTCTAACTTTGTGACTTCATATCACCAACCTCTTAGTCTAATATGACTACCAATAGGTCATGACACCAACACTTTAACTTATACTACTAATCGGGTGGAAATACAGTTCCAACATTCTTCTACACATCATCCCCCCTGAAGCATGACATCTGCAACATAAACTTTTTGAAAAGAGACGGAATACTCTTAATACCGTAGGACGAAAAGTTCAATTTCATCAGAATCAAAGTTTATACAAAAATCAATACACTCTGAAGCACTAACAGACTCTTCTCAAGTCCTTGCAAAAATTTTAAACTCTTATATGGCTCAATCAGAAAGGACCATACCATTTATACTCTAAATTTTTGCACTTGAATAACACCAATAACGAGACATATCTGAGCACATCAAAGTAAGAAAAGAATTGGGATAACTTTACTTTCGTATTGGAGACACCATAGCATGAATTAGAGTATGGAAGAGGAATATTCTGACTCAATAGCACGACCTAGAACATAAAGAAAGGGAAACATTCCTAAATGCCTAGTATCCTCCTGCTTATAAGTGTGGCACGCAACACACCCATAAACAAGACTCTACCCAATGTGATTTTGCAGACACCCTAGGACCATGAACCGTTCTTTGATACCAAGTTTGTCACGACCCAAACCAGGTCCCTGGTCGTGATGGATATCCCAAACCATGAAGTCCCGAGAGCCCTTCTAACTTGTAATCATATACACCATTCATATATAAACAGGAAATGTGGAAATAAAATCTTCTACGAAAACATGGTCAGAATTTAAATTTATTTTAACAATGAGGAATAAAATCCAATATTAACTAAACACCGTCTGAAAACCGTCTGTGAAATCTCTACTACATGATCAAATAACAACTGTCTAAAAAAAACTAGGCCTTATGATATATAGAAGGTTCACCAACTGGTACTCTTTACTCCTATCTGATAAAATCTACTGCTGATCAGGAGCCCTAGACTAGGCCTCAGAATTTGGAGGAAGGGGGGTCAATACAGATGTACTGGTACGCAAAGTAATTCAAAATAAAGCTTGTATATAAATAAAATAGTTGTAGAGCAATTTGTCAAAATATCATGCATGAAATAGTTCTAAAACACATGGGCACTTTCTGAAAATCATAAATCATTCTTGTCAATGCAATGTCTGATCTTTGTATTACTTCTGAGCTAGGGGGCACTCGCCTACAATTCTGATATACCACAGGAGATATGGAATCTACCTTTGACTCGGCGGGGAAGCCCCCATCCCAAGTATACCGCAAGGATTGGAGTTTCTGATTCTGATACGCCACACGGCACTAGGCCAGCGTAATATAATATACCTGGATCAACAAATCACGATTTCAGACAACTCGTTGTCTGAACATGTTCCTTCTTTGGGGAACCACCTAACATCTCGCTATGCCTAATTTTATCCTATTCTGAATCATGCATTATTCTAGTTTCAACATCTGAAAATTCTGACTTCAAACATACATTCTATTCTATTCTGAATTACCATGGCATAATCTGAATTGATGTTGTCACACCAAAACTTGCAAGTCCTATTTTCTGAGCCATAATGTATCATGCATAATTCTTTCATTAAAATATAGTTCAGACAACCTAAACATACAAATAAGTTTAAAGATTTCATATTCCGAAAATACAAGTCAAAACTATGCTGAGATTATTCAAACATATGGTGGTCATGTGTTCTTTTGGAAAACCATGCTACTCTTTGTTATATGCATATTCAATATTCATAACCCTCTCTTTTGAATTCAAAAATTAAACTCAAATCATAGCATTAATCAGGACATTTCGTATCATGTTTTTCAAGATGCATTTCAAAATATTTCATATTATATGAAAGATGGAAAAATCGTACAAGAGAGGGATTCTTTATTATTCATGCTCTCAATTGAATATTCATCCTTAAAAACCTGCTTACATATATATATAATTTCGAATCAATTTGGGGGAAGGCCTAAAGACCAAAACAATATCATTAACATTCATAATGCATAATAAAATCATGGATTTCAAAACCCTTTTCTAAATTCATGCTTGATATATCTTTAAGGAATACTTGAATATTTCAACAATCCCATGTAGTTTTAGGATAAATCCCACGTACCTTAAATTATAAGATCTGAAAGATGGAACCCGGATCTAGATAGATGAAATACGGATCTTCATCCGTTTCTTGAGTATCTTCACTTAGGAAATGAATTCTTGATCTATGGAAGGGAAGGAAACTTGAATCTTTTTTTTTCTTGGAGATCTTGAACTTAAGGATTGATTTTCTTGATTTCTTGATCTTGGAGGAAACCCTAGTTTCCATCTTATTCTTGAGAGTAGAGAGGATTGAGATGTTGTAAAACTCATAATATATGGATTATAATACTTAGGGTTCAATTTATATTTGTGGAGAAGGTTTTTGGACTGAGGGAAAGACCAAAATACCCCTATGAAATAACTTCCCAATTCCTGAAAAGGCTAATAAGCCATCAGATCTATGATAGCCCGCCCATCAGCCCAGGTCGTCACCTAGGAGCTGAAATTTATGAGTTTCTGCCTAAGGTTGATGACATATTCTGATAAGTCGTCAGATTTGTGACAAGCCGTCAGATTTATCATCACTCAGTTGCCAGGCTGATATGCTGGAGTAAAATAGGCATAACTTTTTACTCCGATATTAGATTTTGGCAAAAATTGGTGGAGTTGGAAATAGGACTTTGAGACCTTTAATTTTATATATAGTAGGTCACCCAGTTCGTCCTATACAATGAGTTATTCTTAATTGAAGTTGACCTAAGTTTCGACGCTCACTCAAACTCGAATGATAGGAAAGCTTTCAACTCATCCTAGAGTTTGGGGACCTCTATGATCTCAATTTATGATCAAATATGTTCCCACATTACATAATTGATTAACATGCAAAATTTGCATTGGATTTATGGCTTTTGGATCATCTACGCATAGAAACGATGATTTTTGTTCTAGCTAAAAATGTAGGGTGTTACAAATACCATCAATAACTACCTTTTGAGGATCAAACCTACATAAAATACAGTAGTTTTCAAACATTTACACATATAAATAGTCCACCTAGATATATGTATATGTTATTCCTATTACCCATCCTCTTCAGGTACAATCCATATTTGATGATCATTGTCTACATTGTCAACTATACCAGATGAGGTGGCTGAACTCCTATTGGCCGATGTTGTTGCAAGTATTTTCAAAATTAATAAAATGCATCGGAAATATAAACTACAACAATAGAGAAGTGTTCTTATAGACACTTACCGCGGTTTTTCCCCTAGACTTAAGTGTTCTTGTATGCACGACCTCGAAAGATTCATTTATAGGGGCCTTTCCCCTTCGATGTTCTGGTTGTACAATATCATTTTCACCCCACGCTTCATTGAAAGGATGTCTTGGTTGGCTGTCCATCAAGGATGTGGAAGATGAATGTTAGAAAGTAGACATATTTAGCCATAGATTAGTCAAATATTTCATTGCTATTTTTTTGTAGTGATTATTTGATGTTACTAATGAATATATGTAACACCCCGTATTTTGGGCTAGAATGAAAACCGTCATTTCTATGCGTAGATGGTCCAAAATCCATAAATTGTATGCAAATTTTTCATGTTAATCAATTATGTAGTGTGAAAAATTGAATGAACTTTACGTCGATATAGGATTTGCCCAAATTCGATACCCGGCAAGAAGTTATGGCTAATTTAAGTCCTAGTCATAAAATACCATCATTTTGGCGTTTGGCGCATCATGGAGGTGGTCTATTTAACAATTTTCAAATTTTGGTAGCCTAGCACAATTATGACGCGTCGCGTTGAAGTTCCAGGTCCCAACCAGTGGGATAACGCGATGGCTCCACATCGTGGTTACCCCAAGAATCCCATTCATTAATTCCCAGTGAGCCACCGCGATAGTGGCGCATTGCGGTGGCCCAGAAAATCGGTCTCTCGATTATATTTTATTTTGTCTCATTAAGGGTATATTTGGTAATTTCCACCCCCCTTGTCAGCTTAAACACGTGATTTTTCTCCCAAGTGACCACATTATTCATATTTTCTTCAAAAATTCATAAGAACACTCTCTAGGGTTTCAAACTAAAAGCCCAAATAACTCAAAATTCAACTGTGGGCTTTCAAAACTATTGAAGATTTAGAATCCCTAAACCGTAGGCTTCAAGAATCATCCATCAAATTTCTAAATTGAGGTACATAGGGTTTATTCTAAAACTACATGGGATTGTTGAAAACACCCAATTATGATTTAAAAAAAAATCATCAAGCATGAATTTGTTAAAGGGGTTTTAAGATCCATCATTTTATTATACTTTATGCATGTTTAATGATATTGTTGTTTTGGCCTTTAGGTCTTTCCCTCTTAAATTGATTTAAACCTATATGAATATGTATGATGTTGAAGATTTGATAGAGAGCATTATTATTGAAATCCCTCTCTTTGATTATTTAGAGTTGATGAACTTGTTGGGAAGGATTTAAGATGCTTTTTTAATGTTTTGAAGGGGATATTTTTAATGTTTAAGTATTTAACATGATTTTGATGATGATGAGAGGGAGTTTCTTGGTATGATTTTGTTCTTTTCTTAAAAAAAAGAATTGCATGTGATTGACATTTTTTACATAACCATCTTGTGTATTTGAATGTTGAAAAAGAGAGGTTCTTGCATATGTTTACAAGAGCTTTAAGAAAGAGTTTCTTGAAATAACTTACTGATATGGTGGTCTCAGATTTATGTTTTGAAACAGAGACTATTATATGCTAATAATGGCTCAGAGATGTGACTTACAAGTCAATGGTATGACGATACCAGATAAATGTATGTCATAACAGAGTTAGAGTTTTCAGAGTATGTTTTTAGAGAATGCATGTCTTAAAGAGTTAGCCTAAAACTATGATTTGCCGATACAGGTTTATTATTTTTACGCTGGCAACGGCCGTGTGGCATAGCAGAGTCAGAGACTCCAACCCTTGCGGTACACTTGGGTTGGAGGATTCCCCACCGAGTTAATGACGGATTCCATATGGCCCATAGAATTTCACAGTTGTAGGGTATACCACCTAGCGCAGAAGTAAAACAAAGAGTGTCACAGAGTTCAGATGATTTTACAGAGCCTTTCGAAAACGCCCATGAGATTTCTTACTATATGATATGTTTATGAACTGTTTTAAATTTCTCTCATATATGTTCAATATAAATTATTATTTTGGATCTACTATGCGTACCAGTACATCTGTATTGACCCCTACCTCCCAGGTTCGGAGGCTCAGTCCAAGGGTCCGTCTAATTAGTAGAGTATTCCAGAAAGAAGTGATCCATACAGTGGTGAGCCTTCTTTGTTCTAGAAGGCCTGTTATTTCAGATTATGTTATTCCATTATTTTGGTCTACTTGAGGCCTTGTCCCAGTTTTTAGAACAATTTTGAGATGTAGTAGAGATTTCGCCGACTGAGTCAGATCTTTTTCAGATGTTTTGAATTGTAACTTTCATTCTCATGTCTTGAAACTCAGAGTTAATGACCATGTTTCCGTATCAGATTCTATTTTAACATCTTTTTTTATTATATGAATGTTGTGAATGACTACCAGATAGAGTAGGACATTTGGGCCTTCATGGTTTGGGATATCCATCACGGCTAGGACCTAGTTTAGTTCATGAGAAACTTTGTATCAGAGCACGGTTCATGTTCCTAGGGTATCTATGAAATCACGTCGAGTATAGTCTTATTTATGGGTTTGTAATGCGCCACACTTATATGTAGGAGGCTACTAGGCGTTTAGGAATATTTCCCTTTCTTCATGTTCTAGTTCGTGCTATGGAGTTAGAACATAGCAATTCTTTCCTTACTTTGATGTGCTCAGATATGTCTCATTTTTGAAGTAATTCAGGTGCAGAAGTCTAGACTCTAAATGGTATAGTTCTTTCTGATTGAGCTATATAAGATTTTGAAATTGGGCAAGGACTTGTGAAGAGTCCGCTAGTGCCTCAGAGTGTATTGATTCTAGTGTGAATTTTGATTCTGATGAAATCGGGCTTTTGAGCCTGTGGTATTAAGTGTATTCAGTCCCTTTCCAAAAATTTTATGTTGCAGATGTCATGCTTAAGAGGGAATGAGGTGTAACAGAATGTTGGAACTATATTTCTATTTGAGTAGTAGTATAAGTTAAAGTGTTGGTGTCATAACCTATTGCTAGTGAGATTAGACCAAGAAGTTGGTGATACTAAGTCACAAGGTTAGAAATAATAGTCAAGATAACTTTTGTGTAGATAAATATGTTTAGTTGAATAACTGATGTTTGAGGATGATTTACCCCTTTATGGTGATAGACTAATGTGGTAGCTAGTAGCATGTGTGGATTGTATGGTAGTCTGTGGGGGGAGTGTTTGACTCAGATTTTTATTCATATAGAGTAAGATATGCATTCTTAGATCATTGATTATTGTATGTCAAGTTTCTATCTCTTGTAACCTTGTTATCATTGTGTTGTTGAAAATCAAAGTCTAGTGGAGCCATGTGAGGTCTATTTTGATTCACTAGCAACTTGTTGTCCATCTTGTTGATTCTTATGTTTGTTGGAACTGGGGGTTTAGAGGCATAATGGAAAGATAAGTGGTAAGGGAAATTTATTGAATGTATGTATAGCCAAACCATTTTGCATGAGATTGAGTTGGTATTAAAGTGATACGTCTTTGTGTGTTAGTTTACTAGAAGGTAGAGAAGGAGTTATTAGATAAGGTGAGTTGTTGTTTGCTCGAAGTATGAAAATGTCTAGATTAGCCAATAAGTTATAATTATAGACACAAGGTTGTTTGTGGAATTTGAAGGTAGTCTAAATGTACGCTTGGGTAAGTAAATGTGATGTGAGAAAACCGTATAAGTAGATAAGATTGTATGGGGTTATAATATAAGGTTAAGGTTGACCATGTCTATTATGTGACTCTACCCCCCCCCCTCCCCTTGACCTTCTTTTCTTTGGTAGTTGTTAACTAGTACTATTTGTTAAAAGGTATGTAGTAGATTTTGAGGCATAGCAGTGATGTCATGAAGGTGTTTTGGTTGTGGGTTGTATCTAAATATAATGAGATATTTGGGTAGAATATCCCAATTTGATGGACTAGTATATTATGTTGCATTCTTCATTGGTGGTAGATGATTGATGCTAGACTATAGGCTTGATGTGTTGAAATTGTGCGCGTTAATGAATTATAATAAGGAAAACTGTAAGGTCATGATCGATTATTGTGGCTACAGAGTTCTAGTGTACTATTGTTTCTTGATGTTTTATTTCGTAATTTCCAAGTGAGAATTGTGTGTAATGTTGGGTTGTAAATCATGTTTAGCCCTAGACACTAAGTCTGAACAGTTGATGGCCATGAAGGTGGATGTGATTATTTTTTGGTTAATTATACTAGTTTTATGGAAGCGATCTAATAGGCTTGAACAGTGCATGCAAGAGCTTAAGTTTATTTGATTCATAATGAAGTATGATGTTGTATGTATGAAGTAGAAGTATGCCAAGGTGATATGAGGTTGTGGTATTTTTTCTAAGGCTATTGCATATTGTGTGTGGCTAGTAGTACCATTGAGTTGCTAGGTGGAGAAAGACTAGTTAGATGGTATATGGTGTTCTAAATAGCCAAGTTAAGGAGTTTTGATAGATAATGTTAAGCCTTTTGATATGATCTTGATTCTCATAGTAGAGAGATATAAGTTTGGAGTTGTGATTCTGGTAGACTAACACAGAAGTAGTATTGTCTGTCAAAGGTTTGGAGATATCTATGTTTAGTGTTAGAAGAATCTGAGTTGGTGAAAGTTTAAGATGTTATATGATGACTTTTGGGGCTATAGAAACCTAAGGGTTGAATCTTAAAATGAGGTATTAGCATTGGTTGTTATACATGAAGATACCATCTTACAGGGTAAATTTAGTCTTATGTGTATTGTTATATCCCCGACTCTAGAGTAAAGTGATTTCCGTTTATACTAGAGTGTATATAGTGGTCCACAGACTTAGAGTAATGGCTTAAATCTAAGGGGGAGATGATAGAACGAGTAACCAAGTTAAGTTTTCAGATGCTAATAGATGTGCCAGTAAGTTGTGGAATTGTCCGTGAGAAAGAATGATGCTCAATCTATTCTTATTTCGGCAGTTTACCTCAGTTATTCCGACACATACTCATGCTTTATGTTTCAACTTCATGATCATAGCTCGTGTTCATGCATATGGTAAGGAATCATGTACTCTCCTAGTTCCTAGTATGATGAGTTTCCAGTTTGTTTAGCAGTAAGAATCATTTTCCATAAGTTGTGAATTCCAAAATTCAGATCATGCAGTTCATGACTCTTGTGCACATGTGATACTCTTAACGATCAGTGAAAATTCAGATTTATATCAGGTACGTCCTCAGATTAGATCTCTTTAATGAGTCCATGCAGTGAGTGCTCTATTCCTCACGCCTCAGTAGGGTATCAAGTTATGCTTAATACTCCCCTTATTTTCGGATCCCGATATTCCAATTTGCAGTGACATTTTCCCTTAGGTTGAGATAGTGATGATGAACAGTTGTATAGATGGGAAAGAGTAAACATTTCTTGTTGATGAAAGATGGTTGTATGCTTATTTGAGTTAAGGCGGTAACTGTGGAGTAAGATTGAGTTTTAGTCTTTGATACGTGTCAAGGTTAGTTGAAGTTTTATGTGTTATATTTAGGAAAAATTGGTGTGCGCTTGTTTGATGTGAGTTTATAAGTTGAAAGAATTTTGAGGTGAAGTTTCGTGTATGGCTTGGTTAGTTGAGCATATTTTATGTTTATCATCTGAATAGTGCAGGGAAGTTGTCATGGATAGAAGTATTAGAGAATATGAGAAATATGATTTATGAGTGGTTGTTTAGAAGTGCATATGTGGATATGAAGATAGGCTTGAATGTCATGTTTGTATGCATATGGATGGATGCCTTGAGTGTTTGTGAATGTCTAATATGAAGTTGAAGGTGATCGTTGGGGTGGCAATAAGAATTATGCAGGAGATGAGGAATTGTGAAATGCAGGGTATGCTAAATTCATGATTTAGACTAGTACTATAGTATTATGTGATACGTCTTGTGAGTTTGAGTTAGGCTTGAAGATGATGAGGGGATTTAGTTCAGTTTACACATTAATTAGTAGATGGAAATATCAGCGGCCATATGAGAAAAATAAGTAGAATCAATGAGCATGGTGTTTAAGGGGAAAGTATAGTTGTGAGAGTATTTTAGAAGTGTGGCTAATCTTGAAAGTAAGAAGTTGCAATGCCTAAGGTTTGGTAATTCTATCCTAGTTTACGAGTTATATGTCTATATTTCATACTATAGAGTAGTGTCATTGTTGTGATTCCTTAGTTGGATGTCTTGTGTAACTCATGTCAGAGATTCTTTGCTCACTAATTCTACTAGAACTTCTTTAGAAAGAGTGTTGAAGAGATACTCCAGTTAAGTATAAGTGTCCATTATAATTCAGTTTAACAGTAAGGCAGACAAGTTACTGTGGTTTTCCACCTTTTCACCCAGTCCTACTATCTGAAGTCCAATGTGTATGACCATCTCAAAAGATAATCTATTCTATCCGTGTAAGTTGCAAACTCAGTTCAGTCCAAGCATCATGTTTCAGATTTAGTTAATTAGTCATGACTCAGTTCATAAGAGTTCAGCACATAATCTCAAATTTTTTCAGCTATTTTAACTCAGACAGTGTAATACCTATGTACGATCTAAATCTTGTTGCCTCATGATTCGTACTTACCTAAGTTATCATTTCCAAATCCAATGTGTGTGATTTGAGCATAAACGCTTTGGGGGAAATCCTAAACTCTCAGCATGAATCAGATCCTTAAAACAAGTAAGGGCAAGTCAGCTCAGAATTCAGTTTCATAATAGAAGTTTAAATGTTTCAGATCAGTTATATCCTTTCTTAGAAGACATATCAGGTCCACGTTATTCCATACCTTTAAGCTTCAACATTCCTACCCATCATTCGAGGATGAACGATCCCAAGGGGGAGATAATGTAACACCACGCATTTTGGGCTAGAACGAAAACCATCATTTCTATGCGTAGATAATCCAAAGCCATAAATACTATCCAAATTTTCCATGTTAATCAATTATGTAGTGTGGAAAATTGAATGAGCTTTCCATCGATATAGAATTCGCCCAAATCCGATACCCGGGCAAGATATTATGGCTAATTTAAGTCCTAGTCGTAAAACACCATCATTTTGGTGCTTGGCGCATCGCGGAGGTGTTATATTTAATAATTGTCAAATTCCAGTAGCCTAGCGCGACTATGCCACTTCATGCTAAAGTTCCAGGTCTAAACCAGTGAGACAACGCGATGGCTCTGCATCGCGGTGACCCCAAGAATCCCATTCGTCAATTCCCAGTGAGCCACCGCGATAGTGGAGTGTCGTGGTGGCCCATAAAATTGGGCTCCCAGTTATATTTTATTCCGTCTCATTAAGGGTATATTGGGTAATTTTCACCCCCTTGTCAGCTTAAACAAGGGATTTTTCTCCCAAGTGACCACATTATTCATATTTTCTTCAAAAATTCATAAGAACACTCTCTAGGGTTGCAAATTTAAAACCCAAATAACTCAAGATTCAACCATGAGTTTTCGAAACTGATTGAAGATTTGGAATTCCCAAACCGTAGGCTTCAAGAATCATTCATCAAATTTCTAAATTGACGTACGTGGGGTTTATCCTAAAACTACATGGGTTTGTTGAAAACACCCAATTATGATTTAAAAAAAATCATCAAGCATGAATTTGTTAAAGGGGTTTTGAGATCCATGATTTTACTATGCTTTATGCATGTTTAATGATACTGTTGTTTTGGACTTTAGGCCTTTCCCCATTAAATTGATTGAAACCTATATGAATATGTATGATGTTGAAGATTTGATAGAGAGCATTATTATTGAAATCCCTCTCTTTGATGATTTAGAGTTGATGAACTTGTTGGGAATGATTTAAGATGCTTGTTTAATATTTTGAAGGAGATCTTTTCAATGTTTAAGTATTTAACATGATTTTGATGATGATGAGATAGAGTTTCTTGGTATGATTTTTTTTCTTGTCTTAAAAAGAAAGAATTGCATGTGATTGACATTTTTGACATCACTACCTCGTGTATTTGAATGTTGAAAAAGAGAGGTTCTCGCATATGTTTACATGAGCTTTAAGAAAGAGTTTCTTGAAATGACTTATTGATATAGTGTCCCAGATTTATGTTTTGAAACAGAGATTATTATATGCTAATAATGGCTCAAAGATGTGACTTGCAAGTCAATGGTATGACGATACCATATAAATGTATGCCATAACAGAGTTAGAGTTTTCAGAGTATGTTTTCAGAGAATGCATGTCTTAAAGAGTTAAAAATGGGCATAAAGAGAGTTAGGTGGTTGCCTGAAGAGGGCTAGAGTTCAAGTAACTCTTAACCTAAAACCGTGATTTGCCGATCCAGGTAGATTATTTTTACGCTGGCGACGGCCGTTTGGCGTAACAGAGTCAGAGACTCAAACCCTTGCGGCACATTTGGGTCAGAGGATTCCCCGCCGAGTCAATGGCGGATTCCATATATCCCGTGGAATTTCAGAGTTGTAGGGTATACCACCTAGCACAGAAGTAAAACAAAGAGTGTCACAGAGTTCAGATGATTTTACAGAGCCTTTTGAAAATGCCCATGAGATTTCTTACTATATGATATGTTTATGAACTATTTTAAATTGCTCTCATATATGTTGAATAGAAATTATTATTTTCGATCTGCTATGTGTACCAGTACATCTGTATTGACCCCCTACCTCCCAGGTTCGGAGGCTCAATCCAAGGTTCTGGCTAATCAGTAGAGTATTCCAGAGAGAAGTGATCCGTGTAGTAGTGAGTCTTCTTTATTCCAGAAGGCCTGTTATTTCAAATTATGTTATTCCATTGTTTTGGTCTACTGGGGGGCTTGTCCCAGTTTTCAGAACAGTTTTGAGATGTAGTAGAGATTTCGCCGACTGAGTCAGATCTTATTCAGATGTTTTGAATTGTAACTTTCATTCTCATGTCTTGAAACTCAGAGTTAATGACCATGTTTGTTTCCTTATCATATTGTATTTCCGCATCTTCTCTTATTATATGAATGTTGTGCATGACTACCAGATAGAGTAGGACGTTTGGGGCTTCATAGTTCAGGATGTCCGTCACAGACAGGACTTAGTTCGGGTCGTGACAATATAATAAGTCAAGTAGCCACCTTGGTACAAGCATGGTCCTGTGTGACATATTCCTGTAGTTATTTTCTTGTAACATGTGTGAGAACCAATTCTGTAGTGAGTATTGGTCCCTTTGAACCTAATCAAATGAATGTACAAAATATTTAGCTTGTAATTATATTATTAATTTAGACAATATAGTAAACTATTTGATAAAGTAACTAATAATTTATATGCATTAATGGTAAAATAAAAGGATGAAATAAATAACCTTAACAATTTGATGGTTTGGAGCCCATAAGGGAACCATAGAGACGTTGATTTTGGTATTGTTGTTGTTGTACAGGAAGATCAGCGAAAATAGTATCACTTGATTGACTCAGTTGCATCAAAGTTGAGTGAACATTTCTTTCAGCATTTTTTGGGCTCTG
Source organism: Capsicum pubescens (assembly GCA_030864215.1). Lineage (NCBI taxonomy): Eukaryota > Viridiplantae > Streptophyta > Magnoliopsida > Solanales > Solanaceae > Capsicum > Capsicum pubescens. Next base: position 109,124,447 of record CM061548.1, on the reverse strand, counting down.
AAATAATTTTAGACATTTCTATATTATTAATTTAGACAAAATAGCAAACTGATTGATAAAGTAATAATCTATATGCATTAATGGTAAAATAAAAGGATGAAGTAAATTACCATAACAATTTGTCTTTCTTGAGCCCGCAAGGAACCATAGAGACGTTGATTTTGGTATTGTTGTTATACAGGAGGATCAGCGGAAACAGTATCACTTGATGACTCAGTTGCATCAAAAGTTGAGTGAACATATATTTTAGTATTTTTTTTTTGGGCTCTGAGATAATGTTTCCTCACTTGACGACATTCTTTCAAGGATTTCCTTCGAATAAATTGAGAGTCACGAAACAGAGAAAAAGATATACTTAGTCTCATCTCAATTATCATGTAAACAAGATTGGAATGCCAAACATGCATAATTTTTATTTCTTGCACATCAATGATCAATGGAGGCTCTTTAATTTTTTTTTGTTTTAAAAACAAATTATTGTCATTGTGGTAACGTACAAGTTTGTTGCACTTCATTATAGTTCTTACAGATATACAAAATTATTTTTCTTTTACAATCAAAATAAAATAAAAAGGAAAAAAATTGCTAGAGTATATGTGAGAAATGAAAGGACAAAGGGAGAAAAATACCTTTTAGTCTTGGGATATGATTAAGAAATGGGGAGTAAATATGTCTGTATTTATAGGTCTTGAAACCTTAAAATGTGAAAAATGGTCAACAAAATTGCACCCTTATTTATTTATTTTTTTACTAATTATATCATGGCAATGGGAAATGAATTAGGAGAAAAAAAAATAATTCAAAAGATTGAGATATTTTTTTTTGGTCAACCTCTTAAATAGTTCCAGATTACGCATAGAAGTAAAGAAAAATAAGTTAAATGAAGAATTATAATGTTAGTATAAAAACGACTTTATCACTATCGGAAAAATTAGAACTATATTTTAAATCAGGTAAAGTAATTATAGAAGTCAACTCAAAGTTATATTATTAATCAAGTAGAACATATACTACAGATTGAGGTTAGCGAAGTTTGTTTGAAAATCCTACACACCGTAAGACGCGGTTGTTTCTCCCTTGAACACGGTGATTTTCCTCAATAAATTATGTGTTACTGTTCTAGATATTGTTATAGGAACTAGGTTCCTAGTTCGAGTAGTTGGTACAGATTTCTTTCACACGAATTTAATATAGGTTCAAGTTTGATCCTATGCGGGTTATTGAAATATAGGTTCTTTATACTAAAATGCTAGAGTTAAACCCCATGTAAAAAAGAGACACACACCCATCCCCTTACCCCCTCCCCTCCCCCCCCCCCCCCCGCACCAAACTCTTACACGCACTTGATGTATACATCAAATTAATGTTCTTTATTATGATTTAGTAATTAAATTAAGTAAAATACATATTACTTAATCATGATTAATTAACATGAACTCTAAATTCAAATGTGTGGCATGCATATATAGATTTGATGTATACACCAGGTGCATGTATGTTTTTACCATCCACCCCACCCCCAAGAAAAAGGAAAAAACTTGTTCAAAACTCAAGAATTGGTAAGATAATTATACAAAATAATAAAGAGCACATTCAGGATACGAAATATTAAATCACTTCTTCTTTACTAGAACAGGAAATATCTGATGTTCTCTTAATGAATGATACAATCCAAATGGCCTCCGAATTGCTAGAGAGTATACTTACGGGTCTTGTGACTTCTTGAGAGCTATCAAAGGCGTTCATTGGATGATTATGATGACCAAGGAGACTCAAGGGACATTAGAGAGGCCGATGGAAGACCAAACAGGGCTAGAAAGCCTCGAAAGAGGAGATGTACCCCATCCGCTTTGGATATGCGCCCAACCCGCTCTACATCCTCTAGAGCGGATCAAAACAGCCCACTACACCTTGGAATGTGCCCCATGTGCTCCCCATATGCTCAAGCAGGAGGCTAATGGGTTTTCATGTGTTTGTCTTTCCTAAATGGTTCACTTTTGGGCCCATATGATGTAATAACGTATCCTAGACTATAAATAGGACTTCTTTTCATTTTAGTAAGTAGTTTATGTTGAATTATAAATTTGAACACTTGTGAGAGTGTGAGACAAACGTGGATTCGCTTGTGTTGATCTTTTATTTAATAACGTGGATTCCCTTGAGGTCTATGTAAGATTTAGGTGCTTTATTCGATTTAATTAATTGAGGGTTTAGGGTTTGATACACACTTTATTTGCTTTCAATTCCTTGCATTGTGTCTATCTTATTGCTACTCTATCTATCTTTAGTTTTCGTATTCGTATCGTAGTTTAATTTTTGATTCCGTACTTTGTTCGTGTATCATTTAGTATTAAGAGCCGAGCTTAGAATCATTCCCACTATTCTAGTCTTAGATTTTGCTATCTCGAAAATCAACAAAAAAGAGAGTCAAAAATCGAAAATCCCAAAAAAGTACTTTTCACGTTTTAGTCCTAGGTCAAAATTTTAGTTTTTAATTTTGTATTTTTTTTTTCTTGTGTTTCTATTGTTAAATTTGTGTTCTCTAGCACTATAGGAGTCTAGGGTTCAAATTTGAGCTTAATCGGAGTCCATTTGAATGTTCTATCCTTGTTGGAAGCTTGGGTTGAAAAAGTTTGTGTGAATTGAAAATTTGAAATTTTTGGTTGTAATTTTGAAAAAAATGATGTTTGGAATGTGTTTATAAGGTTGAAAAGAGCCTTGGGTCAAAATTTCAGCATATTCCGATCATTGGTTCAAAAGTTAGAGCATTTTGAAGTTTTGGTGTTCTTGAGTGTTCTTGAGGAAGATTCATATCTTCATCTTGAATTATTATCAAAAGGTGGTGTTTGATTCAAAAAGAAGGAATAAAAGTGTTGAAAAAGTATTTGTACAAAAGCATAAAAGAAGATTCCACAAGAGAGTACAAAGAGGGGACCATTTGGAGGGTAATTTTGGCCAAACACAAAGAGAGAGACGGCCAATCTGCCTTGCATCTGCTCCCAAGGGGCACCTAGTATGCCCTTGACCTGTGGCCGCACCTCAAGGCAGTATCCAAGGCCCCAACCTGCGTCCAAGGTGCCTTGCACCTGCGCCCCAACTGCTGGAGAAGGCTGCCCAACGCAGATCAGCCATACCCAATGCAAATCACCTCCTTTTGACGTGAATCAACTTCCACAACACCAATCCAAGTTTATCAACACTTTCCAACATCAATTCAAGTCTTAAAACACATCTCAACATCTTTAAACTCCATTGCTCAAGGTTCGATTCTTAGTTTCCATTTCTTGATTCTTAAATCTCTTCTTATATTCTTAACTACTCATCAACTAGTAACTTATCTACTAAGTTGATTGATTGTTCTTCAGTCCTTTTCTTTCATCGTCCTACTTTTCTTTCAATATTTGATCTTTTTAATTCATTGTTAATTCTTGTCTCAAGTCCATAAATATTTTCTTTGAGTCATTTCAAACAAGGATCTATTCCGACCTCAAGCTATAATTGGTACCAAGCTTTCTCATTGGAGTATAAATGATCTATCAACGCCATGCGATGCTAATTGATAGATGAACTAAAGGTGGAAACTTTGATATCTTGTGAGGTTGATTTCTTAACCTTTAACGTGTTTGTTGTTTTTGTTTTGTTTTAGTATTCCTTTTATATAGGTAACATGGCATCGGGAGAAGGTAGCGCAAGATCTTCAGGAGAGATAAACATGGAAAGTTTAATGGCAGTCATAATGAGTGTGAAACAAGACATAAATCAAAGAATGAAAATCATGGAAAGTTCACTCTCAAGAAGGATGGACACGTTGGAAGTCCGTCTAAACAATACCACATCCACTCCTCAAAACTATCATGATTCCTCTAGTGGACATGCTCTCGACATCTCCACTACTATAAATTTGGAAATTTTTCACCAAATGTTCAATCCACCTAGGAAAGTATATGAACCCATCATCCAAGCCACTACTTACCCAAATAACCGAAATCCTATTCGTCCCTATAACCCCAATTCAATCAAGCCCATCAAGAAGCTCCACAAAAACTAAACCAACCATCTCAAATCCTGGCTAGCCCAAATCAACCAATCCAAATTGAGGATGAGAGAGGTGAGGAACCTTATGGAAGAGGTGAAGAGTTCAATGAAGTGGCTCTATTTACGAAATTTATACGAACTAGAAGATGAGCTCATGGGGAAGGATATATAGGAAGAGGAGGAAGATTTGGTCCGATTCCATATGGAAGAGAAAACATAAAAAACCGTCCCTAAGTACAAGAAGATCATCAATGGGATCAAGGAGGTAATATGGGTCGATACACGAGTCTTAACTCAATCAATATCACTCTTCCTACCTTTAAAGGACCTAGTGGTCCATCTATCTACCTTGATTGGGAGATACAATGCAATAGGCTCTTCCAACTCAATGAGTTAATCGGACCAAAGAAAGCCGCCCATACAATTGCTCAACTTGAAGGGTATGCTTAAACTTGGTGGGAGACAAAAACAGTGCAAAGAGAAATGAATGGTAATCCCGACCTTTTGGATTGGGATGAATTGAAGGAACTTATGAGAGAGAGGTATGTTACGGAAAGTTTCAACAAAGAGCAATTAACAAGGCTCTACAATTTAAGACAAAGAGGCCGGTAGAGGTGTGGAACACTATTATGAGGAGTTTCAAAACTTGATCCTTCGTCTTGAGATTATTGAACTCCCAAATCATTGTATGGGTCGGTTCAAAGGTAGTTTAGATTATGAAGTTGCTTCTCAACTAGTTGTCCATAAATTTGATCGAATATAAGATCTTGTTGAAGCGGCTATTGAGGTTGAAAGGAACAACAATGCCAAAAAGTCCTTCAATAAAGGATATAATTCTTATACTTCCTCGGTATGGAACAAGAACAAGGATTTCAAAAGCCCGTTGATAAGACAATCCAAAGGTATCCACCAAGTAATGAAGGTAATCCATCTTCTAATCCCAATTCTAAAGGTATTACTTGCTTTAAATGTCAAGGTTGGGGTCATAAGTCTAGTGAATGCCCCAACCGAAGAAACATAGTATTGGTGGAGGGTAATCCTTACTTTGTTGGAGATATGGTGACTAAAAATAATGGTGGCGGGGAAAGGCCTCAAGAGGATAATGACCTTGGAAGTGAAGGGGAATTAGTGGAAGTTGAAAGGGACTTTAATATACCTTGTGGATTGATGATGAAAGTTCCCAATGAAGATGTTTGGCCCAAAGAAGAAGAGGTCTTGAATCTCAGCCTCATGATGAGGAGGGATATGAATGGTGAAGATGAGGAGTTTTGGGATCATGAAAGAGAGCTTAGTGACAAACCCAAGCCCTTGTTATTCACTACATTTGGTACTAGCATTGCGCCAACTTTCAAGTTGATGCATAAGAGAATAAGTCCACATGGTGCAAGTTTAGAAGGAAAGAGATCAAGCTCAAGTCTTTTCTCCAAAGGTATGTACCTACTCCCTCTTATTTCTAGCTTCTTTGGAATCATGATGACATTTACCCTAGAGTAGATGATGTTACAAAGATATTTGACTTAAAATCCTACCTATATGGTGTTCATGTCTCTCGGAATGACTTGAATATGCATAAAATGTGTGGCTATTTATTGGATGGTTGTTCGAGTAAAATGAATGTGAGGTGCTTAAGTTGTTTGTTCTTACTGTCATATGATCTTGTTCTTCCATTTCATTTTATTCATTTGTGAGCATAACCTTGTTGGTGCTAAGTATGTCTTGTGTGTAAACATAGTTTCTTGTGAATAGAAAGGTAATCTAAACCCTAATAATCCCTTAATTCTACCCTTAGTGGTTCCAACATGTGATGATTTATGTGGTAACATTGTTAATGGAACCAACTTAGGAGAATTTGTTGATGCTTATCGCCAACTTAGGAGAATTTGTTGATGCTTATCGTAGCCAACTCCTTTGCACTTTAAATGTTGACTTCTCTTCTATTGTCTTGAAGGATATTTGGTTATATGTGAAATGAGTGTCTCCTTGGCATGGATGTTTTGATTTTAAACCATGTTCTAACCCTCATGCCTCGAGGAAATATTGGTTCTGTTTTCTTCTCTTGTGTTTAAAGGGTGTAGATTTGAGGATGAATTTTCTTCAAGAAGGAGATGATGATACAATCCAAATGGCCTCCAGATTGCTAGAGAGGATGCTTACAGGTCAAGTGACAATTGATGACTTCTTGAGAGCTATCAAAAGGCATTCATTGGATGATTATGATGACAAAAGAGACTCAAGGGACATTAGAGAGGCCGATGAAAGACCAAACGGGGCTAGAAAGCCCCGTAAGAGGAGATGTACCCCATCCGCTTTACAGGTGCGCCCAACCCACTCTAGATCTGCTAGAGTGGATCAAAACAGCCCACTACTCCTTGGAATATTCCCCATGTGCTCCCCATATGCCCAAGCAAGTGCCTAATGGGCTTTTATGTGTTTGTTTTTCCTAAATGGGTCACTTTTGAGCCCATATGATGTAATAACCTAGCCTAGACTATAAATAGGACTTCTTTTCATTTTAGTAAGTAGTTTATGTTGAATTATGAATTTGAACACTTGTGAGAGTGTGAGACAAGCGTGGATTCGCTTGTGTTGATCTTTTTTTTAGAAACGTGGGTTGCTTGGGAATCGATTCCCTTGAGGTCTACGTAAGATTTAGGTGCTTTGTTCGGTTTAATTGGTTGAGGATTTAGAATTTGATACACCCTTTATTTGCTTTCAATTCCTTGCATTGTGTCTATCTTATTGCTTCTCTATCTATCTTTAGCTTTCGTATTTGTATCGTAGATTAGTTTTCGATTCCGTACTTTGTTCGTGTATCAAAGAATATTTTCCAAATTAATTATATAGCACAAAAATATAATATTATATAGCTCAAATTCACAACATTAACTAGTAGTGGCTTCAGCCACAAGAAGATCAAGGTCCTGGTCTGGGATCTCATGAAGGGTAGTCCACCCGTGTCTTTAGGGCTAACTAATTTCTGTCCAACTTGATCATATACCTGTCATTGTTACGGCTTATCGGCAGCGCGTTAAGCTTGTTCATTGGTTTCATGACTCTCGGCATATCCGACGACCCAACACCAAATCCACCATTACTAGCTCCAATTGCCACTATCGCAATCAATACCTCCCACAATCTATGAGCCATGAATATCGCACTCGCAAGGGTCATAGATTCTACAAATTGCGGTAGGTATTGATTGCAACACTGATTATTGGAGCTAGTAGTGGTAATTCTGGTGTTGGATGGATTATATATGATGAGGGTCATGGATCCATGCAAATAAATTTGTTTCATATATTCGATTGAGCTTCAGACTATCTCCTAGTCAATGGATGTGAATTACACAAACAAAATGAAGAAATAAGACTATCTCCTAGTCAATGGATGTGAATTACACAAACAAAATGAAGAAATAAAAAAAGGAAGTAATTTTCTTTGGGTGTTGAGATAAGTTGAAAAAATAAGGAGAAAATTTGTCTATATTTATAGGAGAAAATGGTCAACAATGTGGCAATTCATAGTTATTTCTTACTAATTATTTTATGGTAGTGGGAAAAGAACAAGGAGAAAAAATATCAATTAAAAGATTGAGGATTTTTTCTTTTTAGCAATTTTTTGAATGGTCCAGCATAGTACCCATACATATAAAGAAAAATAAGCTAAATGAAATAAATTTAATATTAATTAAAAAATTAATTTATTAATTTGAAAAAAATTATAAATATATTACCAAATCAAGTAAAATAGTTAAAGAAGAAAATTCAATGTAATATTTCAAATTGAATCCCATGGACTATAGAATAACAATATTTGGAGGGTCACGATTATTTTATTTTAGATTGGTAACTCATTTAAAATATATACCCTTTTAGACTTTATGTCACAACTTAGAAGACTAAAATAGTAGCACTATCACTAAACTAATATTGACCTTCCATAAACTCATTTAATTAGAAAAGTATAATTATTTAATCTCCAACTTCAAAACATTGACCTTTAGGATTTTAACATCTATTTAGGTAAGTTGTTATAAATACCTTAAAGTAAGGGTGTCAAACGGGCCAGGCCAACCCAGCCCGACCCGGCCCGACCCGACCCGATTAGCTAACCCGGCCCGGTTTGACCCGGCCCGGTAGGCCCTAGGGCTTTAGGGTTCCGGGTCCCGGGCCGGTTTTTTGTTAAAATGGGCCCGATTAACCCGGCCCGGATCAATCCCGGTCCAGGCCCGCCGGTTAACCGGCCCGGCCCGACCCGAAAAATAAAAAAAAATAAAAAAAATAGGATTTTGGGCCAAACTAGCCGTTGGCCCAACGGCTATATAGCCGTTTTTGGGTCCAAACGGCTAGTTTGGGCCCATTTAATTAAAAAAAAAAAAAAAAAACTTTAAAAAATATTTTTTAATCCCCAAAAAAAAATCTATAAATACCCTACAACTTCAAATCATTTTTCACAAAATTTTTCACTCTCTCAAATCTCATTCTCTCTCAAATCTCAATTCTCAATTCTCTAATATTTAATATATTTAATTTCTTAAAGTGTTCACTTTAATTTTTTAATTTTCGTTTACAAAGTACGAGCGGATGTTTCTAAAGTCGCAATCTTCGGATACTTCCAAAATTTGGTATTATCGTTCCATCTCTTACGTTTAATTTTTATTTATTGTATTAATTGTTTAATATTTAATTTTATTATAATTGTGTATTTTGAATATTTTTAGTTTAATTTAATTTATATTATGGATAAATTAAAAAACCTCGCTGCTAAAGGTGTTAAAATTTTTTGTCCCGGAAGCGGTAGTGGTAGTAAAAAGCGAATTACTAGCGGTAGAGGTAGTTCAAGTAATAGATATACCCGTGTGCCTTCACCTCCGGTACCGCTTGGTACACCTTTTGAGGAAGAAATAGGTGTAGGTGCTCACGTTATGGATTATGTAGAAGCTCAGGAAAATTACGGAATAGAAGAAGAAAATAAAGTAGATGCAGTTAATTTAGACGAAGATAATGAAAATATTGCTGAAACACCCGCAGTAGGAGATGCTAACGTTAGATCTGAATCAGTTAATCTCCCTTCCCGTCCTCCCAGTGCCCCAAAACCTCGTAAAAGAACTAGTACTGCATGGCAATTTTTTGAACGTATATCAGATATTGAGGTGCAGTGCAATATTTGTCAACAAATATATAAGCATAGAAGTGGAGGCAAGCAAGGGGGTACGGGTACGTTAATGAGACATATAGCTGAAGATCACAAAAGAGGGTTAAATATTGCAAAAGGTGGTGGGGATGTTGGTGGGTCAACGCAAACTAGAATGGACCCAACAACCGGTCAAGTAGCGAAAAAGTATAATAAATTGAGGGACAGGGAAGAAATAGCTAAAATGGTAGCTGTGGGTTGTTTGCCTTTTAGTTTTCCTTCTTCTGATGCTTTTATTCATTATATACAAGTAATTTATAATCCTATGTTTAATGGTATTCCTAGAACTACTTGTCGGTCTGATATTTTTAGACTCCATTCACAATATTATTTTTATTTATCAACATTGTTAAAAAATATTCAATGTAGATTGTCCCTAACTTCTGATCTTGGTCGTGTTGTAAATAAAAATGATTATTTAACCGTTACTTGTCATTGGATGGATAGTAATTTCGTGATGCAAAAACGTATTCTTGCTTTTTTATATGATGAAGATCGTAAACATACTGGACAATTTATTGTTGATTCTATTATTAAAATTGCCGGATATTATGGTATAGAAAATAAAATTTTATGTATTGCTTTTGATAATTCTTCTAACAACAAGACTGCTATAACAAAAATAAAATCTATGCTATCTCCGCCCTTACCTGAAATTTTTCATATTAAGTGTGCATGTCATATATATAATTTAATTGTAAAAGATGGTCTTGACTTTTTTGAGCTTTATATTGAAAAAATTCGTCTTGCCGTTGGTTTTATTCAAGGAAATAATCGTAGATCGAGAATTAGAGAATTTAAACTTAAATGTCAAGAAAATGGACTTACACCGATTTTAATGCCTAAGGAAATTGATACTAAATGGAATTCTACGTATGAATTTCTAAAAACTTGTTATAAATATAGAATTCCTATTACACTAGCTTTTAACCAACATTGCGGTTCATTTGCTGATTCTTCTGATTGCATGCTACATAATTCTGATTGGGTTGTAATTAATGATCTTGTTAAGTTTTTAGAAAAAATTTATGTAGCTACGGTTGAATTTTCCGGTGCTTACTATCCTACTGTTTGTAATATTTTGGCATATATAGCCGATATTTCTGGTTTGCTCCAACAATATAAAAATAAAGAAGGTTATAAAGAAGCTGTTGGCGCCATGTTTACGAAATTTAAAAAATATTTTTTCCCGATTCCCCCTATTTACTTGGTTGGTGCTATGCTAAATCCGTGCATGAAATATAATCATATGTGTCACTTTAGTACTCTTATTTATACTAACTTAGAAATAAATACTAACCATGATTCTGAACAAGTACAACCTGATTTGTGGACGGCTACGGCTGATGCAAAGGATTATATAGAAAAATTATATAATCACTATGCTGATTTATTTGATTCAGCCTTACCTACAAATATCACTCCAACTGTCGCTCCTCATCCTCCCGAGGAGCCATCATCTCCTAAAAGGCCGGCACATAGAGGTTTTTCTGATTCGTTTTATGATTTAAATTGTTGGAACAGTGTTGATGAGAGAACTTACACATCAACTTATCGGGAAGAGCTGAAATATTATCTTCGGACGGCACCAGAGGATCACAGACGACGGATCAACACGCTGGATTGGTGGAGGAATAATGAATCACAATATCCTGTGCTTTCAAGATTAGCTAGAGATATCTTGAATGTTCCAATGTCAACCGTTGCATCAGAGAGCGACTTCAGTCAGGGACGACAGCAGCTTGGAGACAACCGACACTCATTCGGAAGCAATGCAATAAATGTTCTAGTTTGCCTCAGAGATTGGATTAGAGCGGAAAGAAGAAACCAAGGAATGGAACCGGAGCCGAGCGACGAGCTGAAACTTGAAGAAATTATGACTTCACGGGAGAACTCAGCAGAATCAAGTCCAATGCATGGTTTTGCCCCCGTTGACTTCGATTATCCTATGCAAGTTCCCATTAATATTAACATGAATGAGTTGGAAAAAATGATGCATAATTTATAGATTTTTCATTCATGTAAATTATAAATTTTGGATCATTTTGCAATCAATAAAATTCCCCAAATTCATTCACTCCTTAGTCGTTGTTTTTTTATTTTTTTAATTTAACGATTTAAAATTTTAAATTGAATTTCTAGTTTTCTACTTTAAATTAAAAACTTACTTCTAATATATTATTAATTTACTACCAAATATTATTAATTTATTATATTAAGTAGCATATGTTTTGTATATTTGTGCATATATCTTCTATAGAAGTGTATATTTAACGTATACATGTGTATATGTTTTATAAATTAGTATATAAGTATATCTATACATATTGTAATGTATATATAATGTAGTATATTTTATAAGTAGTAGTTTATATACATTTAATGGTGCGTATACACGTGTATATATCTTCTATAGAAGTGTATATTTAATGTATACATGTGTATATGTTTTATAAATTAGTATATAACTATACAAATATATATTGTAATGTATATACATTATAGTATATTTCATTTAAAGTATTACATATACATAGAATAGAGTGTATATATGTGAATGGATCTTCTATAGACGTGTATATTTAACGTATATATGTGTATAAATTTTATAAATTAGTATATAACTATACAAATATATATTGTAATGTATATATATTGCATATATCTCATTTAAAGTATTACATATACATAGAATAGACTGTATATATGTGAATAGATCTTCCATAGACGTGTATATTTAATGTATACATTACTTTATGTTTTATAAATTAGTATATATATTGTAGTATATACTTTTTTTAAAGTAGTACATATATATTGAATGGTGTGTATATATGTGTATATATCTTCTATAGACGTATATCTTTAAAGTATACAAGTGTATATGTTTTATAAATTAGTATGTAACTATATATATATACATATTGTTGTTGTATATATATATATGTATATCACTATATTGTAGTATATATTTTATTTAAAGTAGTACATATATATTGAATGGTGCATATATATGTGTATATATCTTCTAAAGTAGTATATATTTAACGTATACATGTGTATATGTTTTATAAATTAGTATATATATATATATTGTAGTGTATATATATATATATTATACTATTATAGCATATGTTTTATTTAAAGTAGTACGTATAGTCATATATAATTATATATTGAATGGTACGTATATATGTGTAATTGTTTATACTTTATATATTTTTTTAAAAATATATATTGTATATTGGAGTGTATATAGTGTATATTGGAGTGTATATAGTGTATATTGGATTTTTTATTTATTTTTTAAACGGGTTTGACCGGTTTTTAACCGGGTTTGACCGGGTCTTGGTGGGTTTGACCGGATTGGGTTAAGTGAGCCGGGTTCGGGTGGGTTTTAATTTTTTTACTGTTTGGCCCGGCCCGGTTAACGCCAAACCCAGCCCGTAACCGGCCCGGAACCCGGTTAAAATGGGAGGGCCGGTTCCGGGTTGGCCCGGCCCGGCCCGTTAGACACCCTTACCTTAAAGATCATATTGAGCAATTAATTTTTTTTTACTTCTAAATTTGGTTAGATTATCTCAATCACCTTTCAATTATTTAATTATGGGGTCCTATCAGGCATCTATAAACATAAATCAAACACTCTTATTTTTATATCCAGAGATAAATATACATACACATATATTCTACTCTTTTTTTGTGTGTACCAAAATATGACTAGAAAAAGGATATGTCAGGCAATAAGAAATCTCAATGAGGGAAAGAAAAAAAATCGAGATAAAAGATTAGTATCACTATGTAATACCCTTAGACTGCTTGAAGACCTGCAAAATTTATCCCCTTGATGACAACTCGAAGCACTTGAATCGTCATATATAAGTTCATTCAAATTAATTGGATGTGCTTTCTCTTCTTGATATTGATTTACGTGTTCATAGTAATTCTCAAAATGGTCATTTTGACTATTTTATGAGTTTTTTGAAAACTAAATTACCTTAATTAATTATACTTTGTGGACGAAAACAAACTCTGCGAGGCTTATTTCTCTCAAAATTAATGGGTTTGCAAAAGTATCCATATGAGCATACAGTTCTTGTGAAAATTACAACGAATGGGAGATTGGGAAAATTCTCATTGCATGCTTATATGTTAACAATCTTATATTCATGGGGAATAGTAATGCCATACTAAAACTGATAGAAAGTAAATCTAGAATTTAATCACATATATAGTTTGATGACAGAAGCTATCAGATTTCTGGTTTAAACCTCGTTGTTCTTCATATAGCAAGAAAAAAAACAAGGAAATAAATTTGTAAAAAACTCAAGTGTTTGTAAGATAATTATAAGCAATAACATATATTATCTTTCATAACGCATGAGCGACAAATTTTACAAGAGAAGCATTATTGAATATTTTCTTAAAATACTCTTATTAGTTATACTTGGCAAATCTAAATTTGACTAGTAATGTATTGAAACTTCAGTTTTTCTAATCTTAGTTCATTAAAAAATGTCTTCAATCTGTAAGATTTTGCACTTGTAACCATCAAAAATGATTTTGAGAGTTCAACATTAAATCAAAATGCAAGCATAATATAAAGAGAAGTCTCTATTTCATAACAAAGGGCCCAGAGGGACAGAAATACTTGCAACAAAAAAACAAAGAAAAAAAAGGGATGGGCTTCAGGCACAACAAGTATCTATTTCATAACAAAGGGCCCAGAGGGACAGAAATACTTGCAACAAAAAAACAAAGAAAAAAAAGGGATGGGCTTCAGGCACAAGAAAGCCTCAAAAAGTGAACAAGCAAAATGATAAGAGGGGCTCGAAGGACCAAAAGTCCTTAAAAACATAACTGCTCGGCATCAGGATAGAGGGGGTGCATCTGAGGTATCTTCACTCTCATCGTCTGAAAGACCCAGAGGGTCATGACTCTCAGAGTCATTTTCGGATAGAGCCTGCTCCAGGGCTTGTCTTACAGCACTAGCAGCAGCTTCAGCTTCGGTGACGACCATTGGAAGATCAAGGTCTTCATCTTGGATCTCAAGAAGGATGTCCACCCGGGTCTGTAGGGACACCCAGAAACTGTCCAATTCAGCCAGATTTCTGTCATTTCTACGCCTCACCCGCAATGCATTCAGCCTGGCCTGAAGTCGCGCTCTATCCATCTCATTTTTAGCTCACAACTCAGCCAAATCAGCCTCTAGGTTGGCCACCCTTTTCTGCAAGGCATGGTTCGTAGAGTAAAGGTAAGCACGTACGTTCTCCCTTGAAGAGAGCTTACCATATAGCTCCATTTTCCAGGCTTGCAGCTTCTCATTCTCAGCCTGGAGCCCAGCATTTTTTGATCGGAGCTCACTTACCTCGGCCTGGAGCACACCAACTATGGATTTTAGATGCTCCACATCACCAGCGTGGTCCAGAAGCTTATGCGTATGATCGCTTGCTTTTTCTCGGGTGGCGATCGTAAATTGGTGGGTCTATAAGTTAAATGCAGAGAAAAAGAAAAAAAGTTAGTAGAATTATCACGAAAATGTATTTAGATGATTAGTAGTGCCTGTCTTACTTGTTGGATAGAGGTGATCAGCTGAGTGAATAAACTTTTCAAGTCCTGTTCCTCTAACCTCGCCTTTTCCTCAGACCCAAGGAAGGCCTCAAACAGTTTAGTTGCCATCGAGAAATCATTCAGAAGATCCACTAGATGAATAGCTACCACAACCCAGCGACAAGGAGGATTCATATCACAACCAGGCATATTGGCAAGCTCCATCATCTCCTGGTCACTTGATGACACTCCAAATGTCTCCAGACTACTGGTTGGAACCCATGCACGAAAGGTGAAGGCTTAAGAACTGTCAGTGATTCAATTGTACCCCTTTGATGTCGGAGCAAACGAGAATTGATCACTTCGACGTCAGGTTTGGTAAGATCCGGAACCCTTCTCCTTTTTGTGGAGTCGGGTGTTGCATAATGGGAAAGTTCACGCCCAAAGTTGGCCCCACATGTAGTAGGCAACCTCGCAACGGGCTTCCGATGGAAATAACTGCAAGAATCTTAAAAATAAAGAAAAAGCATCGAAAATATAAAACAAAACAATAAAGAAATGCCCTTTAAGACGCTTACCGTGGTTTTTGTCCTTGGACTGGAGTGTTCTTGTAGACATTTCCTCCAAAGGTTCGTTCATAGGGGCTTTTCCAGTTCGACGTTCCGGCAATGCAATTTCCTTTTCACCCCTCTCTTCTTCAGAAGGAGGCACCGGTGGGGGGCTGTCCGACAAGGATGTAGAAGAGGAATGTTAGCAAGAAGAAATATTTAGCCATAAATTAGTAAAATATTTTATTGCTAAATTGTTGTAGTAAAATATCCACCTTGTTATCTTCTTGTAAAATGTTGTTGTGAGCTAAAACTTTGAACCTTATGAATGAGTGTAATAATTATTAGCTTGTAATTATATTTATTAATTTAGACAAAATAGTAAAGTATTTGAAAAGTAATAATTTATATGCATTAATGGTAAAATAAAAGGATGAATAAATTATTAAAAGAGTTGTGATACCAAATTTGAATTATATATAATCTATAAAATAAGAAAAATGGACACAATTTCATAGACTCCTTAAGACTCGCTATAGAACTTGTTAAGAATATCTAGGTTTGAAAAATAAGAGAAGAAAAGTTATGCTTGAATCATAAACTTTGGCAAATAGTTAAAATTAAAGAATACAAAAAATACCTCTACATACAACAAAAAATTTGAAGAAGATGACCAGAGAAAAAAAAATCAAATTACCTTTGACGGATAAGCTATCTTTTTTATTTCATTTAAAAGATCATTAAAATATACAGTATATGTAAAAGATTGAAACTCATTCTCTACTTCATTATACAAATATGATTTTCCTATCAGATTATCGGAAGATAAATTATAATGTGAGAAATTTGTTAGTATGGTTATACGATAAAAACTTGAACGACACGAAATCACTCAAAAACAGTCCACAAACACACTCCAAAACAGTCCACAAATCACTAAGATCCTTGGACCGATTGGAGACCTCTCTCGGATTCACAAATACAATAAGAATACAAGGTGAGCAAGGTGTATTTCACACCAAAACAGCAACAATACGTGAAGAACAAGACGAACACAAGGCACAAGATTTGGATTTAGCAATAACAACAAGAACACAAGATTACAACACAAACACTAAACAAGATTACAAAAAAGTAAAGGGATAGATAGATAGACCACATGAATGTATAATCTTAAGAACCCAAGAATGGACACTCTTGGACCCTTAACACTACACACAACAATAAACCTATCTCTTACGTGATACAAGATCGGATTGCACCTCTCTAGCATCAACATTTCCAAGCAAGCAACAACAAAAGAGAATCCACCCTGTTGTTGTATCCTAATTTCGGTTTTGGTGCCTCGAGGAGAGAGGACTTGTGTTCTTTGGTCTTTAAAGATTCACAAATATCATCAAAAAACTAAATCTAAAAACCCTACAATGTTCCTTTTATAACTATTACAAAATATAACTTAAAATGACCAAAAGTCCCTTCAAAGAGTGGGCACCCATCTAGTGTAATTTATGGGCTGATTTGGGTGAATTTTGGGCCTCTTTTACACTTCAATTGCACATGACAAGGCTCGGGTCCAACACGCACTCTCCTAAGTCCATATCCGAGATTATTCCCGTAAAATTATATAATTATAGTTTTATAGTCAGTGACTTTAACGTAAGAGTTGCCTATGGATGGAACGGGTTGCCTGACGTGTTCTAAGGAAGCATTAAAACAAGAAGTAAACAACACAATAATTTTTACATGGAAAACACCCGGCTCAGAAAGGTGTAAAAAACCACGACCTGTACCTCTACGGGATTTAACCCCAATTATACTAAATAACTCTGAGCCTCAAATGAATTGAAACGTCAGTTCTTCTAATCTTAGTTCATTAAAAATCGTATTCAATCTGTAAGATTTGGAAACTTGTAACCATTAAAAAAGGTTCTAAGAGTTCAACATTAAATCAAAATGCAAGCACAAATATAAAGAGAAGTCTCTATTTCATAACAAAGGGACCAAAATACTTGCAACAAAAAACGAAGAAAAACAAAGATAGGCTTCACGCACAAGAAAGCCTCAGAAATGACCTTAAAACAGGAAAATACAACATTAAGTTGCTAATATCCACAATGACCTATCCAAGAAGAGAAAAAAGGGATAAGTAGAAGTCATCTATCCCCAGATTTAGCTACAATTTCTAAATTTAAACAATATCATCTCATTGGCCTTGTTTCTGCACCGCTTGTGGCATCACAACCATACCTTAATATTTATTCAAGGTGATTAAGGCAAGGGAGCGAAATTATAGACGAATTTAGGAAACAAAAGCTAATTAAATATGAAACCTACCTTCAACTTATAGTGAATGATCAAGGAAAATATATTAGAAAATTAGAGCAACCTGTCTAGGGGGAAGAAATGGTGTTAAACAAAACTCTAGTTCTTAAAATCTTAGTTCATTTAATCTCGCTTCAACACTTATGATTTGGCCACTAGTAACCACTAAAAATGGTTCAGTGAGTTCAACCATTCAATCAAAATGCAAACACAAATACCATTCAATCAAAATGCAAACACAAATATATAGAGAAGTTTTCTATGAATGAAACAAGTTGCCCAACGTGTTCCAACAAACTATTAGTAAAAACACAATATCTTTACAAGATTTAACTCCAACTTTACTAAATCACAATGATCCATTCAACAAAAGATTACAAGCCTGTGTAACCTAAGGAATTATAAATTTTAATTTTAATTCCTAAACAACTCAAAAACCTACCAAGGTAAGTGTTCCAAAGTCTTCGAGTTATCCCAAATTGAAGACAACAATCTTAATTCAATTTATAACACACTAAAAATGATACAAGAAAACCAAGAAATACATGAAATTGGCTCAAAACAGTCCAAACACACTCCAAAAACAATCCACTATCTGAAAGAATCGAGGACCCTTTTGAAGACCACTCTCGGATTCAAGAATGAAATACAAGAAGGACAATATAACTTGGAGTTTGACACGTTTTGCATCCAACAAAAAACTAAGTTAACAACACAAGATGAAAAACAATGAGAACTACAACAGCAACAACAAAAACGGCTTCATAATACAAGATACAAAACGGATACAAGATTGCAAAAGAAAAAGGATAGATAGATAGACCACATGAAGGTATAATCTTAAAAACCCAAGAATGGACACTCTTGGACCCTTAACACTACACACAACAATAAACCTATCTCTTACGTGACACAAGATCGGATTGCACCTTTCTAGCATCAACGTTTCCAATCCAGCAACAACAAAAGAGAATCCACCCTATTGTTGTATCCTAGTTTCGGTTTTGGTGCCTCAAGGAGAGAGGACTTATGTTCTATGGTATTTCAAGACTCACAAATATCATCAAAAACTAAATCTAAAAACCATACAATGTTCCTTTTATAACTATTAAAAAATATAAGTTAAAATGACCAAAAGACCCTTCAAAGAGTGGGCACCCATCTATTGTAATTTATTGGCTGATTTGAGTGCATTTTGGGCCTCTTTTACACTTCAATTGCACATGCCAAGGCTTGGGTTCAACCTGCACTCTCCTAAGTCCATATCCGAGATTATTCCCGCATAATCCTCTCCATCTTGAGAGGAATTTGTCCACAAATTTAGGGCTTTACCTCATTCAATTGGTCACTTCAAAGGAAACCTACTCAAAATAATCCACAAACAAGTCACAAAAACAAGTCAAAAACAGTCCACAAAATCATGCAGAATTTGAGGGCTCAATAACAACAAGTCTCAGCCAACATCTTCATTTTGAACCTCGGCTTCCTCTCCATCTTAAGCCTTGTTTTCAATCTCATCCGAAACAAGTCTCCTACAATACTACAAGTATTGTAGTAGTCTCCATATCCTTCATGTTCCTTTCTACCATACTCCTCTACATGGATATATAGATTTTGGTGAAGTAGAGTTTTGGTTGAGAGGAATGATTTGGTAAGGGGGAGCTTCGGTTGTGGAGCTTGGATGGGAGAAAATTGGCTTTCAAGTACCTCTTGTTGGACTTGATCGAATTGAGGGGGAAGTGACTCATTTAGGTCTCGGGTTTGAGGACATTTGTTGGCTTGGCTTATGTCTATGTCATTTAGTGGTGGTCTTGGAGGGTTGATCATTTGAGGTAAAACTTCGGGAGTAGAAACATGAGAGTTCCTTCGACTTTCAACTTGATCCAACCTCTCAAGTATAGTAGACATATCCGAGCCCAATTTGTCAAGACCCACATTTGCCTTAGCTATTTCTCGGGCAATGGCATCAAGTTGGGCAAAAATTGTGTCCATTATGGCAAAGGAGTTACCTACAAAACAGAAAACACGATAGTTGTACAAAAATATCCTCTCTCTCTTTTATTTCTTGTCTCTCGGATCCCTCAATCTCACAAGTGTTGTAAGCTTTCTTGTACTCCAATAGGTTTTGAGAGGTGAATCAAGTGTATACAACGAATCAAAAGAATAAAACACACAAAGGAACGTAAACACACACACACACACAAATATGGTTTCAAACCATCTCACAATCTAGTAATTGGTCACTAGCTTGTAAGTTAGTATGGGAATCAACAAATGAAACTAAAGACACAAAATGAAAATAAAAGATAAAAAATTGAGCTTAAAATTCGGTGAACAGTAATTGGTGACGTGACAGTCTTTGATTGGCCTCGGTCAACAATTTTATTTTTCAAATTTTGTAGTCTTGATCAATTCTACAATTTGGACTTTGATGGAAATTGTTCAATGGAGGAAAATACAAACTAGTTTTTAGAATTCAAATTTCAAGACTCAATAGTCTTTGACTAGGCTTGTACTTCTCCTTAAAACATAGACCCTTGTTTCATGGGAAAGTGGAATTGAGAAGTGATGTAAAGTCTTTTGGTGGTTGGGGGTTTTTCAAGACTAACAATTACTTACACCTCTTTCCTTCACCTTTTAGGATCTATCATTCACTCTATGTTAACAAGGTGATGAATATGGTGAAGAACTTCAAGAACACAATAACCACAACAAGAACAACCAACAACAATCTCCCAACAACAACAACAAGTTCCAACGCCCAATTCCACAACAACAAGACCAACAATAAAACCACCAACAAATGGCCAAGTTTCTTTGGTGTTGTATTTTCGGTTTTAACACTAAATGAAGGCTGTGATGAAAAAAAAGAACACAACAACAACTACCAAGATCAATAACAACACCAACCAATGCCCAACAACAAGGTCACCACACGGTTAAGTTAAAACAACAACTTCAACTCACGGCCACTTCTTGTTCACAACAACAACATAAATTTTTTAAAGCTGAAATCTAGATATAGACTCAATGTGTTAGTGAGGAACAAAACTAACACTTAGAGACAACAAATACAAGTAAAAATCTCGGCCAAGAAACAACAAGAACACACTTTTCGGCCAAGAATACAACATGGACAGAATGCTATTTTTTCACGAATTTTCAGTCTTGAACACTTTTTTTATATTTTTCCACTAACAAGCCCAAGATTGATCTTGTGGGAACAAGATCAAACCATTCTATGATACCAAATGATACAAGAAAACCAACAAACACACGGAATTGGCTCAAAACAGTCCAAACACACTCCAAAAACAGTCCACTAATTCAAAGAATCGAGGATCCTTTTGAAGACCACTCTCCGATTCAAGAATGAAATACAAAAAGGACAATATAACTAGGTGTTTGACACCTTTTACATCCAAAAACAAACTAAGTTAACAACACAAGATGAAAAACAATGAGAAGAACAACAACAGCAACAAAAACGGCTTCACAATACAAGATACAAAACGAATACAAGATTACAAAAGAAAAAGGATAGATAGATAGACCACATGAAGGTATAATATTAAGAACCAAAGAATGGACACTCTTGGACCCTTAACACTATACACAACAATAAACCTATCTTTTACGTGACACAAGATCGGATTGCACCTCACTAGCATCAATGTTTCCAAGAAAGGAAAAACAAAAGAGAATCCACCCTATTGTTGTATCCTAGTTTTGGTTTTGGTGCCTCAAGGAGAGAGGAATTGTGTTCTTTGGTCTTTCAAGACTCACAAATATCATCAAAAACTAAATCTAAAAACCCTACAGTGTTCCTTTTATAACTATTACAAAATATAAGTTAAAATAACCAAAAGATCCTTCAAAGAGTGGGCACCCATCTAGTGTAATTTATGGGCTGATTTGGGTGCATTTTGAGCCTCTCTTACACTTCAATTGCACATACCAAGGCTCGGGTCCAACATGCACTCTCCTAAGTCCATATGCTAGATTATTCCCGTATCAAAAACTAAGATTACATCAACATTACGACTGAAACAACCCCTAATACATTAATGCAAAAACTCTTAACACTGTACTATATTAGGACAAGGTTCTTGAATGTGTTCCTTCAGAATTCAAGTAACACTTTGTAAAGTCAATCTGCCAATTGTTTTTCTTGCTATGTGAATGTGTGAGCCACTTGAGTCACTCATCGTCTATTTAAATACAACTCTTCAAAGAGTTATTCTTCAAATCAAACTCTTCAGCAACAAGAACTCTCATTATAAAGAGTTCTACTTCTAGTGAAAGTCCTCCTTCAATTCAAACTTTTCTCTCTTTAATGTAGTAGCCAAATTTCAACACTTCAAATCTAAACATTTTTATATCCTTTGAGCTTATCAGAAGTTATCATATCTGTTCCCCATGAAGATCTCCAAGTAAATTCGAAGGAAGTTTAGAGGTGAAAATTCCTAATTAACAAAAGAAAATTTTCTTGAAGAAATTTATGAAAATGTTTGGTAAGAAAATTCCTACGAAATACCCCAAAAAAATCCACAAGAATAAATTGTTGCAAGTAAATTTTTATGAATATTTAGCATATACACCCCATGGAAATTTTCAAATAATGATTCCCATGTAAATCACTACATACATTTCACAATCAGACAAAAATATATTCGAAACCTTCAATAATCTTCAACATCATCATTTGACACAAGTCTAATGTAATCCATTATAAATGATAAAAAACATAATCCATAACATCCAAATCAATAATGTATGATTCTTAATGATCCAAAACAAAATATTTCAAACTTTAATCCTCAATAATACTACCAACCATCAAGGTCAGAATCACTATCATTCATGTTGCCAGAGCCATCATCACTTTCATCCATATGCTTGGTTGTCTTCTTGAGATGATCGTTCATTTGAACAAGTCAAACTCCTTCCTCATCCTATTATTTTGTGTCACTGATTCTGCAACTGTGCAAACAAATCAACATTTGAAGCATTTACTTAGGACTTAATTATCTCATCAAGTTCTTCCGACAAAGTAGATGTTGATTTCTTAGATGCCTTTACACTTCGACCTAGGGATCCAATACTTTTGACAGTTCCTTTTCTCTTTCCACCAACAGATTATAACCAGATATAGATTTCACTTAACTGAGAGGGCCGACTAGCTGGATTAATTTCTTCTTCCACAACTTATGCACTTTGAGCAACTAATATTTCTTGTTTCTTTCTTTCAAGCTCATTCTGCATAAGAATAAGTTATTTCAGACCAGATATAGTGCCAACAAAAAATATATTATTAACATAAATTATATTGGATTCTAGTATCAAATATAAGCACAACAAGCAGCAAAAACAAACAACATGTATTAGCATATAAAGTATCTGAAACTCAAAGTTGGTTCCAAATTATTGTGGCTATGGAAGAACCAAGGCCACTATGAAATGAGAAGAATAATTCAGGTATTTTCTAAGTTGTATCTTTTATTGAGAAGTCTTGGAATTATCTAAGAAGTACTTTTATTTGAGTTCTGATATATCTATATTGATGAAATACTGCAGTCAGATTTGTTATAGTACGTGCCCTACTGACCAGTGACTTTAACGTAAGAGTTGCATATGGATGGAACGGATTGCCTGACGTGTTCCAAGGAAGCAGTAAAACTGGAAGTAAAGAACACAATGATTTTTATGTGAAAAACACCCGGCTAAAAAAGGTGTAAAAAAACCACGCCTTGTACCTCTACAGGATTTAACCCCAACTTCACTAAATAACTCTAAGCCTCAACAACGACTGATTACAAAACTCTAAATAACTCTGAGCCTCAACAACGACTGATTACAAAACTCTTGTAACCAACAACTAGAAATCATAAACTCTAATTCCTATATCTCAACAACTAGGAATCATAAACACTAAAACTCAACATTCACCCTTGACTATTGAACTTAACACCTCGCATTTTTTAGCTAGAAATCGAACCATCGTTCCTATGTGCGTAAGCTCTAATTCCATGGTTTATGCTTAGATTCGTGTGTCATGATCTTTAACCTAGTATATGAAGTTATTATGAGGTAAAAAATGTTCATAGAAATGGCTTAAAGCAGAATTGAGCTAAGAACCTTTCATTCATCCAAAATTGGTTAGTCGATTCTACAAAGGACTACTTTGAATGTGGATAACTCTTGATACACATAGGATTTTTCATATCAAGACCCACCAAATTGTATATAATTTAATTAGCTTTCCAACGATACCAATTTAGCCAAAATACGATAACCGAGCGAAAAGTTATGACTTTTTCCGTGTGAGGCAGTAAGCCGATGCGATCATGAGGCGTCACATCGAGATCGCATCAACACGAAACCAGATGCGGATATAAGGCTGTTTTACGCATTATTTCAGTTTCTAATGGGTCTATACGCATCGTGGTCATTTCCCCTCACCCAAAATCCGTCTATAACATAGAATTTCAGCCACAAGAAGCAAAAATTGCTTATTTTACTCTAATCCTCTCAAAATCCAAACCCTAATCCTTTTTCTCAAGATCAAGAATCAAGATCTTAACTTCAAGATTTCAAGAAATGGATCAAGATCCGGGCTCCGCTCTATCTCCTAAATAATCTAAGGTACGTGGGGTTTATCCTAAAACTACATGGGCTTGTTGAAACACTTGAATATGCTTTAAAGATTATCAAGCATAAAATTACAAAGGGGTTTTGGAAACCATGTTTTAAATTATGCATCATGAATGTTTTAATGAAAATTTTGTTTTGGCCTTTAGGTCTTTTCCCCTTAAAATTGATTTATACATATATGTATATGTACGAAAATTTATATTGAAGATTGTTTGAGAGCACAAATTATGAAATCCCTCTCTTGTGATGAATTTAAGTTTATGATCTTATTGTGAATGGTTTGAAATGCATGACTTATGATTTGAAAATAGTTTTCTCATATCATAGTATTTGGGCATGATTTAGAGATGATGAGAGGGAGTTTCTTGATATAATTATGTTGTTGTGTTAAAGAGAAAGAATTGCATTTAATTGAGAACTTTGATATGACCACCTTATGTATTTGAAATGTTGAAAAAGAGAGTTTCTTGCATGTGTTTACATGAGTTTTAAGAAAGAGTTCTTTGAATTGATTTATTGATATGGTGGTCCCAAACATTATGTTTTGAAAACAGAGATTATAATATGCTATTAATGGCTCAGAGACGCGACTTGCAAGTCAATGGTATGACGATACCATATAAATGTATGCCATAACAGAGCTAGAGTTTTTCAGAGTTTTATTTTAGAGAATGAAATGTTTTAAAGAGTTAAAAATAGGCTTAAAGTGGGTTAGTTGGTTACCCGAAGAAGGCTTGAGTTCAAGTAACTCTTAGCCTAAAATTGTATTTTGTCGATATGGGTATATTATTATTGTACTCTAGAGACGGCCCAGTGGCGTAGTAGAGACAGAGAATCCGGCCCTTGCAGCAAACTTGGGTTGGGGGCTTGGCTGCCGAGTTAATGGAAGATTCTATATATCCCGTGGAATTTCAGAGTTGTAGGGTATACCACCTAGCGCACAAGTAATATAAAGAGTGTCACAGAGTTCAGATGATTTTATAGAATCTTTTAAATATGCCCATGTGATTCTTACCATATGATATATTTATGAACTGTTTTAAATTGCTTTTCAGACAGAAGCGAAGTTTGCAGTGGTGAGCCTTCTTTATTCTGGAAGGCATATCTGTTTTTAGACATATTTTTTTTACTTTGGTTTTAGTCCACTGGGGTCTTGTCCCAGGTTTCAGACAGTTATTGATGTCATGTGTAGTAGAGATTTCGCACACCGAGAAAAATGTTGTTTCAATGTTGATAAACCTATTTCCTCATTGTTGAACAGATTTTAGAGTATGGCCATGATTCTGTTTACTTTTATTTCCACAAATTTTCTTATATTATATGTGTCACACCCCAAGCCGAGGCCCTAGACGTGACACACACCCAATACTATTGCTAGTATGAGCGAACGTTCTGGCATATCACATGAGCATACAACCAACATAACGAATAGAGAGGAAACAGAATAGGATAGGATTTCTTGAAGGATAAAGTCTTTCAACAATGTTCATTAATATCACTTAACATTTGAAGATACAATAGTCATGAAAAATAAGACTAAAAACTACAAGAACTGTCTGACAACTAAATCAGTCTGTGAAGCCTCTAATGACTGACTATAACTGTTAGGAAAAGGCCCTGACATATCCTGTCACTGAAAGGAACATAGAAAAATTTTCATATCTAAATTTTCCCCAGGTAGAAAGGAGGTTCACCAATAGCAGAAGATGATGATCCTAATGATGCGCTTGACCGCGTACTTCAGATCCAAAACCTACATCATGAAACGATGTAGCGCCAAAGATGATAAATATGTGGAATGTATTAGTATGCAAAATAATTTTACGAGGGTAGTACAACAAGAGATTAGAAGTAACAATGAAATTCAAATATAAGTGAAGGCAACTGGAAAGGAAAAAAAGTGTAAACTAAATTTATAATTGACCAAGTAAAGTAGATTTAATTCCTTTGATTATTTGTGGGAGAAAGTAGTGAACCGTCAAAAACCACTATGTGAGCTCATGGAGTCTGATCTCGGCCCGATCATCTAAGCCATCCTATACCTTGCCGGGCATAGGAAGTGACATGACATAATTTGCTAGCAAGTATCCATGGTTAGTCCCTTTTTGGAACACATAAAAAAGAGAGTCATCCGACTTGCAGAATAATCTCTATCCTATGTCAGCAAACATAGTTTCAGGCATTTGTCATTTCAACCTATGCCTTCATGGTCAGCTAACTAACTCCCTTATGCTCATGACGTTATCTTATTTATTTGATTAGATCTTGATCAAAATCTTAGCCTTGGAAGGATCATGCTCATGGTTTAGCCATTTTAGGATCACGTACATATATTTACCGTTTTAGGCTAATGATCATGAATTTGTCCTTTAAGACTCATTCTTGGAAAATCAACCCTTTTGGTATCATGCCTCATGAATTATTATAGTTATTGAGCATTTGGGGTGTCATGAATGAGGATGTTGCTCTTACATATTGTGCAATATATTTACTTAATAATAGAGTAGGATATTTTTTAATTAGCGAGGTAACAGTATGTTCTTTTTTGTTGTCTGAATGTTGCACCGAGAGAACAAGTAGTCTGCGTTGGTTCATGTTTTGTGATTATGCAGTTGAAAAAGAAAGTAAAGAAGCATATTGCAGCTACAAGGCTACGGCACTGGTGTATTAGATAAGGACTGCTCGAAAGTAGACCGTGTACAAAAACCACGTTATAGACGGATATACAATCTCGCAATGAAGTCAAAGAAAGAGTAGATACATTTAGAAATTCAAAAAAATAACTAGGAGAGGTCACCTTTGATCAACAAATTATGTAATTAGTTCTCTCTCACTTCTTTTAAATAGTGGGGTGCTCTCTAGGTGTAATCGCTTAACTTTGCAGATTGTAAATATTTTATAGTTATTGCCAAAAACATCTATGATTCATACATCAAATCACAAGGGTTGTTGGAACTCACAAAATTAAGAAAGGAAGAACATGAAACAGAGAGTTATCTGTACACACCCAACAACTATTAAACCATTCAATTTTATTGATAAGATTGTAGAAATAATTTGAATTGGATAACAGTAAAATGTCAAAAACGAGAGTAAGGAATGGTTCTACATACCTCAAAACGTTTGAAAGAACTTGAAATCGGAAGAAGAAATTTGTACTTGATTTCTATCAAATCCCTTGTGCTTCTTGGAGTTGTAATTGATAGGATGAATCTAGATATTTTCTGATGGAAAACATATGAAAACTGATTGAAATGTAATGCTTTGATCGTGTGAATCTTGAGGAAAAGAGAAGGACTTTTTTTTAACGCACGAAACTGATGTGAATAGAGGGGATTTTATCAGCTGGAAAAGAAACTAACACCTCTGCTGAAAATAAAATGTCTTCCATAAAACAAATAACGTTTAGAAACTGAAGAATAAGGGTTTAGTTGATTGGGATAAGGTAAAAAGGAAAAGACAAAATCACCCCAAGAATATGAAAATAAAAGGAAAAAAATAGAAAATTTTCGTCAGGTATAGGGTTGTTCTAACTGTTCTTTGTTAAACACATGTAACTTTTTACTCGGGAATCGGATTGAAGAGATATTGGTGGCATTGGAAAGAAAACTCAAAAAGCTTCAATTTGATAGGTTATAGGTCATGTAACTCTAAATATTCTAGGATAAATCCTTGTTTAAATTTGGTCCTTGTATGTACCTATACGAAAACATAATCATTAAAGGACCTTTCAACTCAAATTTGTCTTAGAGCTTTCTTATGCCCTTAATTCATACCCAATACCCCTACGTCACATAATACATGACCTTTACACCTAGATAAAATAAAATTTCTAGATTCACGTCTAAGTACATTTGAAGAGACGTCCAATTTGTTTTATCTTTAGCTCGAACATTCAGGGTGTTACAATATGAATATTGTGCATGATTACCAAATTTAGAAGGGTACTCGAGCCTCCTTAGTTCGGGATGCTCTTCACGGCCAGTGTCTCGGCTTGTGTCATGACAAACTTGGTATCAGAGCACGGTTCATGGCCCCAGGGTGTCTGCGAAATCATGTCTAGTAGAGTCTTGCATATGGGTGTGTTGTGCATCATACTTATAATCAGGAGGCTACCGGGCATTTAGGATTTGTTTCCCTTTCTTTCATACTCTAGTTCGTGCTATAGAGTCGTCCATAAGAAATTTATCCAAGTTCATTCCTCATTCTAATTTCATGGGTCATGTCTAATTTTCGAGGCGATACAAGTCTAAGAGTCTAGCTCCCCCAGCGATGTGGTTCTCTCTGATTGAGTTATCCAGAAAAGTTATGAGATAGCACATGGACTTGAGAATAGTCCAGAAGTGCTTCAAGGTGTATTGATTCGTAAGTATACTCTTATCTTGATGAAATTGTGTTTTCCCTACTTGAGGTACGAAGTGTATTCAGTCTCCTTTAATAAAAGATTCTTGTTGGGGGTGTGATGTTTAAGGATAATTATGTGTAGCAGAATATTGGAATTGTATTTCCACCCGAGTAGTAGCATATGTTAAAGTGTCATGACCTATTGGTAGTGAGATGGTCTAGAAGTTGGTGACATGAATTCACAAGGTTAGCAGTCAGAGCGAGGGTGACATTTGCGTAAATAAATTATTTTAGTTTTATAATCGTGGACTGAGGAGTGGGTTGCCATTGTATAGTGATAGACTAATGCGGTAGCAATATTTGTGGACTGTAGGGTATTATGTGAAGGATGTGACTAGCTATGATTATTATCTATTCGAATTCGGGAAGGAACCTAGAGTTGAAAGTTATGGTGGTTATAGCAATCAGTTAGAGGTTGTAAATGGAAAGGATAGATTAGTTAATAAGTTGTAAGTAGAGACTCATTAGTGTTTATTGATTTTTGAAGATCATTGTGATGTACGATTAGGTAAGTATGATGCAAGAAATTAGAATATGTTGATAAGATTGAAATGGGTTATATTGCAAGATTAAGATCGACCAACCCAATCATGTGACTTTACCCCTTTGATAGTCCTTTCTTTAGTAGTAGTAAACTAGCACTTCAAGTGTGAAGGTATGTAGTGGATTTTGAGTGGTAATAATGAGGTTATGGTGGGATTGTGATTGTAGGTAGTAGCTAAGTAAAGTGAAGTATTTGGGTTGATTTCCCAATTTGATGGACTAGTGTAATATGTGGCATGCTTTATTGGTGGTATATAATTGAGGCTAGACAACAGGCTTAAACTCTAGATGTGGAGTGTAGTGGTGAGAATAGTATCTCGAGGTTGATGATTCATGTTTTGTTAGAATTAATTAGTAAGCTTGATGTGATGTGTGGAATGGCCTAGGTTGGCAAATTGTGAAAAATGGAGTGGATAAATGGTGGTATATATACTTGAGGACTATCATTAGAAATGATGATTTATGGTTGAGTCATTAAGACGATAAGAGTGATATTCATATAAGAATAAGTTGAGCCCAATATGGCATGTTGTTAGATAAGGTTGTATGGTATATGCGTCATGTGTATTAAACTATTGTTTTGAACTTTGTAGCATGGAGAAGTTTGGGGAGTTGTTGTATAGTGTTCATTAAAGTTGTGTTCAGGAAATGTCGGTAGGCAATATGTTCCTTTGGCATAGTTTAACAAATTTTGTTAAGTTGTAGGTTATGTGATTAGAGGTGTAATGATAGTATTCTAAGGAATGAAAGATGGAATGTTAAATATTTAGAAGTGTGGGTGTTTATGCCTATGAAAATATTAGTCATAAGTTGATGACTTTGGGAGTTAGAAAATATTACGATTAGTGTTCCTGAAAGGGGACGTCCTTGAAATAATTTAGTGTCTTTGTATTAGAGATTAATAAGAGGAGTTGTGTTCATGGGTATTTTGATATCCCTTTTTGTGATAGGGAATGTGGATGTGTGCACTCATGAGAGTGGGAGTTGTAGAGTGATGGATATAGAGGCTAGCGGGAGTTAAGAGTAGCATTTACAGAAAAGCAAGGCCTTCAGAGTATAGTTCTTCAGGGAGAGTTTTGAGTTTAAGTATGTGGTGATGTCTCTTTTATGTTGAGGGTTGTGGCTATTAATTTTGATGTAGGGATATGTCCGCAAGTCTAGGGTTGTGACTTTGGTCTAAGGAGGAGATGGTGAATTAAGGTAGTTCCCGAATGTTCTCAGATGGCAAGTTGTGGGGAGAAACCATGATAAACCTATTTCTACTCAAGCATAATTCTCCTACTCGAACTTGGGAGAGTATCCTACTAATGTATTACATCATTCGTTCAAGTCATGCCTATGCCTATGGTTCGAGTACTCTATGGACTTTTGTTTATGATTTGACCTCTAAACTAGAAACAATTGTCTCTCAGTTATCTGATCTTTCACGTATTCAAGCCTTATGTTATGCTGTTCGTGATCCAAAAAAATCTATGTCTCTCAACATGCTTGGTTCTAAGAGAATATGTTTCTATATGTCACCAATTCATCCTATGTCGGGTTTAGCCCAAGTGATAAGGTTTATGCAAAATCATGGAAAAATCTCAGTTCCTTAAGCGAGGAGAAATCGCTTCTAGGAGAAAAAAAGAAGATGAACTTTAGTTGTGTGAAATAACTAAGAAGGAGGAATATGGAGAAAACATTTGTTAGAGTGATTGAAATTGTTGGTCTTAGTGGGGAAATCCATGTAGTGGGTATAGTAATGATTAGGCTTGAATGTTGTGGTTGTTGGAAATACAAATCTATGTGCTACGTGGTTAGTACTCTCTAAATGAAATCTTGAGGGTGTTTGACGACAATATTTTTAATGGGATGTAAAGTACAGGGTCTTATAGTTTAAGTTATCACCTTGTTACTCCAAGATAGGCTTCAACATAGCAGTACTAAGTGGTGTAACTCATATTCTTATGGCTAGATGTATGATTGGAGAATTATAAGAATGCTGAAGTATGTTATTTGTTGTTTGGGGCATATATGAGTAGTGTTTCTAAGTGTAAGGTCTATTTCATTGTATCATGAGAGGTGGAGAATGATTCTAATCCTATCTTCCACAAAATATTATTTCATCATTAGTACCAACTTAAATCAGGTCTATGATCATCAAATAAATCCCTTACTTATATTGTGAAGATTATGGTGCATAGAGGTCATGTGCAAGATCATCCCTATGTAGTCTCATTATCTCATATTTCGTGCTTTCACGATTCACTCGAGGTTATCAAGAAACTCGTTTGATTCCATTATAGGTGTTGTTGAGGAAAAATTGTTCAATGTGAGACTACGTTCTTTATTCTTAACTTTCTGAGTTTCGAAAGGTCCCCACCCATTATTCAGGGACGAATGATCCCAAGGGGGAGATAATGTAACACCCCACATTTTTGAGCTAGAAATCAAAACATCGTTCCTATATGCGTAAGCTCTAATTCCATGGTTTATTCTTAGATTCATGTGTCATGATCTTTCTCCTAGTAGATGAAATGATTATTAGGTGAAAAATGATCATAGAAATGGCCTAAAGCAAAGTTGAGCTAAGAACCTTTCATTCATCAAAAATTGGATAGTCGATTCTACAAGGATCTACTTTGAACGTGTATAACTCTTAATACACATAGAATTTTTCATCTCAAGACCCACCAAATTATAGATAATTGAATTAGATTTCCAATGATACTAATTTCGCCAAAATCCAATAATCGAGCGAAAAGTTATGGCTTTTTCCGTGTGAAGCAGTAAGCCGACGCGATCATGAAGCGTCGCGTCGAGATCGCATCAACACGAAACCAGATGCGGATATAAGGCTGTTTTACGCATTATTTCAGTTTCTAATGGATCTAGGGGCACCGTGGTCATTTCCCCTCACCCAAAATCCGTCTATATCATAGAAGTTCAGCCCCAAGAAGACAAAATTGCTTATTTACTCTAATCCTCTCAAAATCCAAACCCTAATCCTTTTCCTCAAGATCAAGAATCAAGATCTTAAATTCAAGATTTCAAGAAATGGATCAAGATCTGGGTTCCGCTCTTTCTCCTAAATATTCTAAGGTACGTGGGGTTTATCATAAAACTACATGGGCTTGTTGAAACACTTGAATATGATTTAAAGATTATCAAGCACGACATTACAAAGGGGTTTTGGAAACCATGTTTTAAATTATGCATCATGAATGTTTTAATGACATTGTTGTTTTGGCCTTTAAGTATTTTCCCCTTAAAATTGATTAATATGACAAATGGACACCAAAACAAATAGTTAATAAAAATTATAACTTTCTAGACTTAGATTGTGTAATAGATACAGAAAAAACAATACAATTATGGATAGGATATATGACAAAACAATTATTAGATAATAACATAAGTGCAACGGATGCACCAGAATATACTACTTCTTCTATATTTTTTTAAATAACTGCGCTCTGATACCATTTGTAGGGGGGTGCGGATTAGGTGCGTAGTTTCAACTAGATAATAAATACGTAAGGTATTTATTTTTATATTGAATATTATTGATTGGAGTAATTTTCATTTTTATCTTCTTGACTTAAGATGTTTTATTAATTCATATTCTAAATTAGATATTATCGTGATTAAATTATCTAGTGTTTTAGGATCCTCGTTTGTAATATATAATCTTTTATATTCTTGGTATAGATTATATAGTTGAGTTTCTATTTCTTTTAATGATTTATTCTTTTCGTAAAATATATCCATTAATTTATTTTATCCTATTGAAATTTTAGCAATTTCTGTGTAGTATTTTATTCTAACTTTGCTATATTCAATGCGTAGGTTTATATTTTTTATCTGACTAATTAGTATCTGTTGTTCATGTATAACTAATTTTCCATCTGTATTAAATAATTTTTCGTATGTATTAAATAAATTATTACTTGTATTTTCCTTTTCTAAGGTTAAATTTATTTTAAGTAATTTTTCTTCTAGTTGTTTTTTCTCTATTTCAAGTTGATTTCTGTAATTAACTTCTTCATATATCCAATTTTGTCTTTCTCTAATTTTCTTTATATATTCTAGCATTTTTTAATCTGAATAATATCCATCTGGGTAATTATCTAGGTATAACTGTGCTATCCAATTTATAATTTCAATTTCATAGTTTAATACCTTTTCTAATATTATTCTCTTAATATCTATAATTTCTATATCTCTAAGTATATATAAGATTAAAACTTTAAGGTAGTCTAAATGATCTATTTTCTAAAATTGATATTTTATATCTTTATTTTCCATGTATTTGTCTATATTTTTCATCTGTTTTTCTAGTAGTTGTATGTTTGTCACATCTTTTTCTAAAAATTCTATGTAATTTATCATGCTAAGTATTTGTAAGAATAGTTAGGTATGTGTGGTATATAACTTACTCTAGTCATGTAATATTTACCAAATGCTTTTTCTAATATGATTTTTCTTATATCTACTACAGTTATATCTTTAAGTGCATATAAAATAAGTATTTTAAATTTATCTACCATCTCATCAGATAAATAATTATTCATTTTCATAAAATTGCTTTTTTCATAATATTCCCTTCAACCATGTACATAACAAAATATAGTCATATTAGATTACTATATACTAGATTATTCTTAAATAACATGTTCTTCGGTCACTATTAGCATGGTAATCTGGATACTTTTCCCTTAAACAGCGCCTCTACTCTGGTTACTCCCCACCACGGCTTCTTGCCTTATTGGTTTCACCTTTAGGATGGCATAGTTCTTAGGGATTTTTCTCCGTTTCCGCTTTGCTAATAAACTTCTTAACATATTATTTTTCGAATAATTCTACCATAAAGTAACTAACATGAATTTATTTTATCATATCATGATTGTTGGGAATTATGAATTTAGCTATTCATAATCATAAATAAACATACCTGTTCTGGTAGGTTTGATATTTCTGAGTTTTGTTCCTCCTTAGATTTTTCCATTGATATATACCTGTTTTAAATAACTAAGCAAAATATTTTTTGTGGGCTTTTGAGAGAATTTTTGCTTCAACGCATGAAGGCTTACTTTGTAATGCCTTCTGCTTTCTCTATTTATAGACGAATTTTACATGTTTCTGTACATACACGTTTCAAAAAAAAAGCTAAAAAGTATAAAAGAATAGGCTAAAAGGTCAAAGTCTACCTACCCTATCCTATTCTATAAAAATTCAAATTACATTAATATGCACATTAAATGCCTACCAACTACTTTTTGAAAACTTTACGTAAACAATTTTAATTTGTACAATAAGTCTTCCGTTTATTTTGTCATATCTGCTGTATCTCTATTATTGCTCTGATTTTATCTTTCCAGCTGTCGTCCTTATCTTCTCATTCTAACTGCACTGCTGGGACGTCATTATCTCCTCCATTACATTTTGAACATCTGTGATCTGGATATTTGTGTCCAATAGTTTTGCAGTATCTGGTCAATAATTCTTCTGAAATAAATTTTTCCTTGATAGCTCTGGCAATAGGTTCTGTTTCTGGTTTAAGCAACGTGATTATCCATTGCCTAATAGTTTCCATATCTGTTTCTCGTAACTCTTTTGAATTTGAATATATTAATACATGATCTCTTGAATAATAGTTCCATATTGGATTTTGGTTGCAATATGTATTTGCTAGCTCTTGTAAAATTGTAGATAATCCGATAATCCTTTTGTTTGCATAAAATTTTGGTATCTCGATTCTAGGTATCTCCGGTTGTGAAGTAATATCTTGTGGTATAATCATATCTCGTGTCATTCCTATCTTTACAACTTGTATAGGTTTTTTAACTTCATCAAATAATATCTCTGCCGGTGCCGCGTAAATTTTTATAAAGAACAAGGTACCTTTGGTTATTCTTTTAAAAATGATAAATGCTTCATATATCTCTGGTATGGTGGATATCTCAGTTCCGTCTGTGGTATATACAGTACTAAGTAATCCATATTCGTAGCAAGTTTTTACTATATTTGGTTTGGTTTTGGGTAAGGCAATTAGTTTATTATGTCCGGTCAATTTCTGGGTTATGTAGTTTGTATCTGGTTCTTGGACATTTGTAGCTTTGGGGTTGCTATTTAAAAAGGTTTGTATGTTGTAGATATTTTCTATGTATTTTTGGGATGTGTAGTTATAAACTTTTTTATCTTGGTTCAGGCTATCTCGGTATGTGGTAATTTGTGGGGGTATAAACATGGGA
Source organism: Capsicum pubescens (assembly GCA_030864215.1). Taxonomy (NCBI): domain Eukaryota; kingdom Viridiplantae; phylum Streptophyta; class Magnoliopsida; order Solanales; family Solanaceae; genus Capsicum; species Capsicum pubescens. The sequence continues at coordinate 109,088,965 of CM061548.1, read as the reverse complement.
TCTTTTGATGTATTTGGGGTATATGGTTTTTCAAATATTTTATTCATATTCATGTTCTGGTATCTTGGTCTACTAGCTCCTTTGCTTGTACCTGCAGAAGTAGATAGATAAATGTTATGGGTTTTATGGAGTATCCCAACGTCTCCTTCTAGCTCTGGAATTTTAATGTCTTCCGATCGACATAGCTCTGCACACTGCTGAGTTAGCTGATTTGTAGCTATAGACTTCAGTTTACCTTCATTAGTCTTTAGCTTTTCTATCTCATTACCCATACTGTCCACTTTTATTGAAAGCGTAGTTAGGGTGTTGAGTATCTTTTCTAGAGTATCTTCTTCTATAATATCAGTCTGTGTAGCTTTGTCTTGATATGTAATCTGCAATAACATTTTTGTTAGTACTGATTACTTCAATTGTAAATGTAAAATTTAATATATTCAATACTAGTCTTCGAATTTCTTTTGTTGTAACTGAATTTTGTATTTTCTTTGTTAGCCACCAGCGTACTTGTGTATTATCTGTTCGCACAATAAATTTGTTATATACAATATATGGCTCAAATGCTAACAAACATTTATATAATGAACATAATTCTTTCCTATTTATTTCCCATTTTATTTCTGTCTCGTTGAACGTACCTGAGTAATATCTACAATGGTGTTCTATTTTTTCTGCTTCATATTTATATTTAAGTACTCCTCCGTAACTACATTCACTGGCATCTGCTTCTACTATATATATAAATTTTCTATTTTCATCTGGAAATTGTAATTTTGGTAATTCTTTACAAAGTATTTTTATTTTTTGAACCTGTTTTTTATCTTCTTCATTATAGTTATATTCTATATCCTTTTTTAATTTTTTCTGTAGTGGTTTTAAGTTTTCTGCTAATTTTGGAATATATTCTCTTACTTGGTTTACTAATCCTAAAAATGATTGTAACTTCTTTTTCGTATCTAATTCTTCTTTCGAATTTACTATTTTTTGTACTATATGTTGTTGCATTTTTACTCCACTTTTATCTATTTGTATTCCTAAAAATTCTATTTGATTTTTCATAATTTCAGCCTTCTTTTTACTTAAACTTATTCCCGAATTTTCTATTATATCCGTAAATTGTTCTAATAACTTTAAATGTTCTTCTTTGGTTTTTGTATATAATAGTATATCGTCTATGTATACTATACAATTAGGTAGTTGTTTAAAATAACTATCCATAAAATGTTGATATCTACCTGGTGCATTTTTATATCCAAATGGTAGTACATTCCATTCATAAAATCCTTGTGGTACTGTAAATGCGGTTAATTCCTTAGATTCTTCTTCTAACTTTAGATGGTAAAATCCTGATTTACAATCAAATTTACTAAAATAATTATATCCTTGTATTTGTCTTATTTTTAATACCTTATTTGGTATTGGGTAATTATAAGTTATTGTTTTTGCATTTAAATTTCTATAATCAATAACCATTCTACTTTTTCCTCTTTTTTGTTCACTATGTTTATTTACTATAAATGCTGGGCTATTATGTTTACTATTACTTTTTTGTATATATTGTTTCTCTAATAATTCATCTATATGCATTTTGAATTCTTTTAAATCATCAAAATTATATGTTAATGGTTTTTGGGTTATTATGCTATTTTTATCTATTAATTCAATTTTTATAGTAGTTTTATGTTTTTCCCATCCTTTTAATGGATCTTCGCTATATAATTGTTCTAATTTTTTCTTAATTATTTCTATCTTATTTATTGAAAATATAGTTATTTCTGTTTTATTTATCGAAAATACAACTAATTCTATTGTATCTTCAGTATTTTTTATATTTTCTAACTTTTGTGTAATTTTTTCACTTCCTTTTATCCAATCAGTTTTCTTTCTTATTTTATTATTAACTCTTTTTGCTCTTACTTTTTGTTTACATGGTGTTGTAAACCACCAGTCTGTTCTAGTTATTATATGTGGGTATAATTTATCTAGAAACGGCATTCCTAGAAGTATATCTTTTGATGTTAGTTCATAATTATAAATTTCTTCTATTGTTAATATTTTATCCCATACTTGTGTTTTTACATTCTTAGCTTTATAAGTAATTAAGCTTCCTTCGTTATTAAATCCTTTAACTATTATTGGTGTTTTTAATTTATCCCATTTACTTTCTGGTAAGCAATTATATCTACATAAATTAGCTTCTGCTCCTGTATCTATCATAGGCGTATAATATCTACTGTAATATCCTTCTACTACTATCTTCATCAATACATATATTTTCATTTTATGTTAGTGCCCTTCTTAAGAATAATTTCTCTCTATTATATGTTATAGTTAATTGTGTGTGTTCTATATTATATGGTTTTACTTGTTCTAGCCATTTTATTCCTAATATTATATCTGTTTTTTGCATTTCTTCTTTTACTTCAAATTCTATTTTTATTTTTCTTATTCCTATTATTATTTCCTTTTCTGCTATATTTTTAGTATTTATTAAGCTTCTTGGTAGATCTGGGCATATATTATTGTCGGTTTTCATTTCTTCATTTTTTACTAGATATTTTGCTATATAATTTTCTTCTTGTCCTGTATTTAATAGTATTAAATATTCTTTTTCATTTACCTTTCCTGTTATGTAGTAATGGTTTGAATTATCCATTGAACTTGTTTCATAACTTATTCTTTTTGATGAGCTTGATGATTCTGGTTTTTCATAAGCTGTTCTTTTTGTTGTACTTATTCTATCATTTATTATTTCTAGATTTTCTTCTACATCTATGTCTTTGTAGCTATAATCATTATAGTCTATTGTTTTTACAAATTGTTCAAATGGGCTATCTATTTGTATCTTATTAATCTTATTTTTTCCCGTTATTTTATGTTTTGTTGTTAATACATATAAATTTTTACATCTTGCTGTAAATATTTTACTTCCTGGAGTTAATTCTATTCCTGATATCTTCCAATATAATACTAGTGATTTATCTATATTTCTATCTGTTACTGCTACTGAATAGTTTGCACTTATTATAAATTTAAATTTTTGGTATATTAAATTTCCTTTTATGGCAGTTATTATACTTTTTTCTATAGGTTTTATTATTCTATCATCTGCTAAATATAATTCTATTGGTGTATCTATTCCTTCTCTAAAACATGCTTTTATTAATATTTCTGTACCTCCAAGGTGTACATATTTTATTGGGTCTCTACTTTTTATATCATTTATTTCTTTATTAATTATTCTTTTTGTTACTAGTGGTATACTGGCTTTATCTTTTGCATATCTACAGTCTATTACGTGCTCTTTTTGACTTACTACATAATATTCTTCCTTTTTTCTAGTAAATATATTTTTTATTGTTGGTATTTTAAATATTTTTTCTACACTTAAGTCTAACTCTTTTCCTTTTATTTCATCAAATACATTGTTATCAAATATTATTTTTTGATCTGTTCCTTCTTCATTTAAATATTCTTCTTTTGTTAATATTTTTATATCTTCTTCAGTCATTTAATTCATCTAATTCACTATCTATTTCATTATCTGTTTCATTCTCTGAAATTTCATATATACTGTCTTCACTTTCTAATTCGTAATCTATGTAATCTATTTGCATATATTCTGTATTTTCTATTTTTATTTCTGATATTTGTTTATTTTTTGGGTTTTTAGGTAATTTACAATCTCTAGCTAAATGTCCTAACTTTCCACAATTATAACATGTACATTCTTTTATAGATTTTTTCTTTCTATATGGTCTTTTATTTTTATAATTTTTTACATAATATCTTTTTCTTGGTTTTTTGTATTTATATTTTGATTTTTTGTATTTCTTATATTTCTTATGCCTTTTTCTTTTCTTATAATATCTTTCTTCGCATCCAAATTGAGGTGCTATTTTATCTTTGCAACATGCTAAATTTCTTATTAATGTTTTTTCCATTTTTATTTCTTCTCTGTATTTTTCACATAGGTTTCTATACCATTGTTGTAAAAATTTTATTCTTGCTCCTAAAGTATCTACTATTTTTGTTTCATCCCAACTTTTTATTATTTTTGAACTAAATGGTTCAGGTAATTTATTAAAATATAATTTTCTTATTTCTTTACTTTCTTCTATATTATATGCTCCTTTATAATAATATTCTTTAAATGCGCAAGTATATTCATCTATGTAACACATATTACATATTGCTAATTTTAACATTAAATTTCTATTTATGTCTTTCTCTTCATTTTGTTCTTCTTCTGTTGTTGTCATGCTACTAAATTCGTCTTTTATAGCTGTTTCATATTTTTTTAATATTTCTATAGGTGTTAATTTCATTATTCCTTCTGTAGGTTTGTCAGTTCTTAATATTTTTTTACTATTTTCAGTTAGATTTGAAAACCATAATTTTACTGTTCCTATTAGCGTTCTTTCTATATATTCTGGTGCATCCGTTGCACTTATGTTATTATCTAATAATTGTTTTGTCATATATCCTATCCATAATTGTATTGTTTTTTCTGTATCTATTACACAATCTAAGTCTAGAAAGTTATAATTTTTATTAACTATTTGTTTTGGTGTCCATTTGTCATATTCATTCTTTAGATTATATCTTGTAAACTTATTTTTATAATATGTAGGTTTCCTTATTCCTGATGTACTAGGTATTATATTTTGATCTTCTTTTTTATCAAGAGTATTTATTTCTGTGTTGATATCTTCTAAATTTTCTTCATTAATTGCTTCTTGTTTTTCATTGATTTCTAAATTTTTTGTATTTGTTAATATTTCTGTATATGTTTCACTATCTTCTGAATCATAATTGTCTGTTTCTTCGACATCTATATTATTTATTTCTAATTCTTTGTTTTTTATTTCTTTATCGTCTATTTCTAATTTTTCTTTAAATTGATTTATCTCGTTTAATAATTTTTGTTCTTTGTCTTTTTCTTCTTTTTCTTTCTGTCTTTTTTCATACAGATCTTTTAACATTTGTAATTCTTTTTCTAATTCAGCAATTCTACTATTTTTAGTTTCTTCTATTTTTTGTATTTCTTCTGTAGTTTGTTGTTTTATTTTTTCTATTTCCTTTTTTCTATCTATTTCTTCGTTTTCTCTTTCTATTCTAACCATAGCTGTCAATTTATCTTCTAATTTTAATTCTTCTTTCTCTAACATTAAATATAAATGTTCGCCTATTTTCTTGTATCTTCTTCCTAAATTAGAAAATACTATTCTTATTTTTAATCCTTCGTGATTTTCATATATTTTTTCGTCTATTATAAATTCTTCTTTGTTCATTTTATTGTAAATAGTTCATGTTGATATATATATTCTAAACTATCTATTTGTGATTCTAAATTTGATATTTCATCTTTTTGTGCATTTATTGAGTTTTTACTAACTCCGGCAAATATATTATAATTTAATCTTTCTATTCTTATTTTTAATTCTTTACGTTTTTCAGATATAGTCTGTTTTAGTTCTTTGTATTTTTGTATTTTATTCATCCAAACAATATTTATAGTATTTTGGTGGATATCTAAATCTAATTTTATCATAATTAGGTGGTATATGTCTCATTCTTCTAGATTTTAAATGGATTATTAATTTTGCTTCAATACTAGATATTAAGGTAATTAGGTAAGCTAATCTTTGTGGGTTTTCTTTTGTTTTATTTAGTCTTATATATTCTGAATAATTACTAATTAATGATTCTTTAATTTTTCTAAAAGCTTCTCTGTTTTTAAATGGTCTTCTCATAATTAATTAATTAATTGATTGATTATTGTAATTTTTTCATAAACTCTAACTCTAAATCCAAACATATATACTACTTCTTCTATATTTTTTTAAATAACTGCGCTCTGATACCATTTGTAGGGGGGTGCGGATTAGGTGCGTAGTTTCAACTAGATAATAAATACGTAAGACTTCAGTTTACCTTCATTAGTCTTTAGCTTTTCTATCTCATTACCCATACTGTCCACTTTTATTGAAAGCGTAAATTTTTCCTTGATAGCTCTGGCAATAGGTTTATATACTTAGAGATATAGAAATTATAGATATTAAGAGAATAATATTAGAAAAGGTATTAAACTTAGCGATGATGAGAGGGAGTTTCTTGATATAATTATTTTCTTGTGTTAAAGATAAAGAATTGCATGTGATTGAGAACTTTGATATGACCACCTTGTGTATTTGAAATGTTGAAAAAGAGAGTTTCTTGCATGTGTTTACATGAGTTTTAAGAAAGAGTTCTTTGAATTGATTTATTGATATGGTGGTCCCAAACCTTATGTTTTGAAAACAGAGATTATAATATGCTATTAATAGCTCAGAGATGCGACTTGCAAGTAAATGGTATGACGATACCATATAAATGTATGCCATAACAGAGATAGAGTTTTTCAGAGATTGATTTCAGAGAATGAGATGTTTTAAAGAGTTAAAAATGGGCTTAAAGAGGGTTAGGTGATTACCCGAAGAAGGCTTGAGTTCAAGTAACTCTTAGCCTAAAATCGTATTTTGCCGATACGGGTATATTATTATTGTATGATGGCGACGACCCTATGGAGTAGTAGGGACAGAGACTCCGGACCTTGCGGCAAACTTGGGTTGGGGGCTTGGCTGCCAAGTTAATGGTAGATTCCATATAGCCCGTGGAATTTCAGAGTTGTAGGGTATACCACCTAGCGCAGAAGTAATATAAAGAGTGTCACAGAGTTCAGATGATTTTACAGAAGCTTTTAAACATGCCCATGTTATTCTTACCATATGATATATTTATGAACTATTTTAAATTGCTCTAATATATATTGAATAAAAATTATTATTTTGAATTTGCTCTGCGTACCAGTAAAACTGTATTGACCCCCTACCTTCCAGGGTCTGAGGCTCAGTCTAGAGGTCCTGCTAATCTGTTGAGCTTTCATACAGAAGCGAGGTTTGCGGTGGTGAGCGTTCTTTTTCCCGGAAGGCATATCTCTTTTTAGATATACATTTTACATTGGTTTTGGTCCACTGGGGTCCTTGTCCCAGGTTTCAGACTGTTATTGACGTCATGTGTAGTGGAGATTTCAGACTGAGAAAAATGTTGTTTCAATGTTGATAAATCTATTTCCGCATTGTTGAACAGATTTCAGAATATGACCATGATTCCGTTTACTTGTATTTCTACAAATTTTCTTATATTATATGAATATTGTGCATGATTACCAGATTTAGAAGGGCGCTCGAGCCTCCTTGGTTCAATATGATCTTCACGGCCAGGGTCTCAGCTCGGTTCATTACATGCACCCACTTTGAGTTATACCAAACTTGAAGTTAACTCAGCTTAATATTGTTCCTAAACAATCAATCTAGGAAAGCAATAAATTTGTCACGAACCAAACCGGGGCCCTAGCCGTGACGAGGGTTCCCAAACCCGAAGGCCCGCCCTCTGTTTATTTGGTAATCATGCACATAATTCATATGATCAAAGTAATACGGAATAGACACAATAATATGGAAACATGGTCATCACTTTAAAACTGTTAAAGGCCTGAAAACATGCCCAACAATATTTAATAAACATCTGCAACAGTCTGCGAAATCTCTACTTAAATACTATCTAAATAACTGGGACAAGGCCCCCAGCAGACCAAAAGCCATACTGAAATAAATACCTAAATGACTAGGCCTTCCGAAGCAAAGAAGGATTACCAACTAAACTCCGAGACAACCCTGTCTGTCTACAACTGAGGATCTGGACCCCTAGACTGCGCCTCATTACCTGGGAGGAAGGGGGTCAGCACAATTGTACTGGCACACGAAGCAATCCAAAATAGATTAATTGAACATATATATATATATATATAATACTTGAGAGGAAATGTTCATCAAACATTATGCATAAAACAGTTTATGAAAAACACATGGGCACCTTCTGAAAACATGTAACCTGTCTGTAAATATCAAACTCTGATCTTTGTATTACTTATGAGTTAGGTGGGATCCCCTACAAGTCTGATATTCCATGGGCGATATGCAATCCGCCATTAACTCGGCGGGGAAGCTTCCAACCCGAGTATGCCGCAAGGGTTGGAGTTCCTGAATCTGATACGCCACACGACACTTAAGTCAGCATATAATAATATACCCGGGTCGGCAAACAACGGTTTTAGGCAATGAGTTGCTTGAACTCAAGCCCTCTTTAGGGAACCACCTAACATCTCTGTATGCCCATTTTTAACCTTTTCTGTACATGCAACATTCTGAATGTCTAAAAATCATGATAGTCTGAAATGTCAATTAGTCTGAGTCTGATATGGCATTGGTTTGAATTGGTATCATCATACCAAGACTTGCAAGTCATGATTTCTGAGCCATAATATATTAAGCTAAATCTTTCATTTAAAGGATAATTTAGACCACCAAAAATATGCAACTGATATAGAAGATTTCGTGTTTCAAAACTCAAGTCAAAATCATGCAAAAACTTCATCAACATATGGTGTTCTAGTGCCTTTAGCAAATCCATGCACTCTTTCATTACATGCATTATGAACATTAAACATTCATGCTAGATTTCCTCTTTAGTGATTTAAAACCACCTTTAAATCATAACAAGAGTTCAATCATTTCATATAGTGCTTTTCAAGGATGCATTGCAAAACAATTCATATGCTATGAGAAATCTGAAAAATTCATAATATGAGGGAATTCACAGAAAATCATGCTCTCAACGAGAATTCATTCTTAAATACATGGTTTCATACATTCATATTCTCAAATCACTTTGGGAAAGGTCAAAAGACCAAAACAATGATGGTAAAACATTTAATACATGAATATATACATAGATTCAAAAACCCCATTCTAAAACATGATTTTTCTATGCCCATGAGAATTTAGGAAAACCCCACGTACCTCTATTTTGGAAAATAATGGGTGCTTCTAGAAGACTATGGTTTGGGGAATCCGAATCTCTAATCAATTTTCAAAAACCCACGGTTAAATCTTGATTTATTTGGGTTTTTAGTTTGAAACCCTTAGGAGTGTTCTTGAGAATTTTTAGATGAATGTGGATGTATTTTGGAGAATTGGGGACTGAATTTCGTTTTTATGGCTGAATAAGGGTGGGAAAAGGACCATTTTGCCCCAAAAACGGAGTGTTTAAGACACTTAAAACCATAAGATATGCGTCGCATATGATATCGCATATATTTACATAGGCGCCGCATATGATATCACCTATATTTACATAGGCGCCGCATATGATATCGCCTATATTTACATAGGCACCGCATATGCTATCGCATATGCTTTCCAGTGGCCATGTGTGATTGGTTAGGCGACACATACTACTTTGAAAGGCCATAACTTCTTGCTCGGGTGTTGGATTTTAGTAAAATTTGTATCATTGGAAAGTTAACTCGAAGACCTATCATTTGACACATAGTAGGCTGTCTAATTCGACATATACAGAGAGTTATGGTCGATGGAAGCTGACACAAATTACAACGTCCACTAAAACTTAATCGATCGAAATAGTTTCAACTCATCCTTGAGTTGAAGGACCTATATGGTGTAAATTCATGCTCAAATGGATTCAAATACTACATAAACATGCCAAATTTGCATAGGATTTAAGGCTCTGGGATTATCAATGCATCAGAGTCATAGTTTTTGTTCTAGCCCGCAATGCGGGGTGTTACATTATCTCCCCTTTGGGATCATTCGTCCCTGAATGATGGATAGAATGTCGAAGTCTTAAGGGTATGGGATAACGTGGACATGATATGTTCCCTAAGAAAGAATACACTGATCGGAAACATGACTATAAGATTGGAAGTACTGATGTTTTAAATGCTTATGCTGGACATGCATATCCGAGGCATGGAATACACAACTAAAGCTACTCATAGGCTGAATTCTCATAATGAATCATGCATATCTGATGCATGGATCTGTGACCAAGTTGTTCTCATGAATGCACGACTGAATACACTGATAAGCTGAACTTTTCTATTGAACATGCATTTCTAATGCATCCATATCTGACTGAACTAACGTATGAACGTATGGATAAATACGCAATAATAACTGATGTGAAGCTTGTAATAAGAATATATGCATGCAACTGAATGGGGTATCTCCCCCTTGGTAACCTATGTCCCTCTATGAATGCTCAATTCACTAAGATACTCGAAAAACTGAGGCGATGCATAGGGCACCTATGAATTGAATCATAACTGAACATCTGGAATCTGAATTTAATGCATAATGCATGAAATGGGCTATACTCATAACTACTGGTATACTCTATCTTGGAATAGTAGCATGTCTGAGATTTCGAGTAGCATGAATAAGTGCAAAGACGAGAAAACAAGTCATGCGAATCTAACTGCTAAACTGACTTATTATCCATATAGACTGAATTATACTACACCCTCATACTTAACTGGAGTATCTATTCATCACAATTCTCTAAAGAAATTCTAGCAGTAATAGGGAGCCATGAATCTTGGGTATGGATTACACAAGACATCCAACTGAGGAATCACCACATTGACACTACTCTGCAGTCTGGAACATAGGCATATAACTCCTGAATTAGGATAGAATTACCAGGACTTTTGCATTACAACTACTTACTTTCAAGCTTAGCACACTTTTCGAATATCACTTAACTATACTATTCTCCTTAAATATCATATTCATTCAACTCAGCTTAAAATTCTCATATGAGCATTGACAAATATTTCTACTAATGTCGGAAATAACTTAATCCCTTCGCCGTGATCAAGCCTAACTCTAAGTCACAAAAATACAACATGCCACACCACGCTATTATTCTAAACCATATGATGTAATCTTCTAGATCTCCTTTAAAGATCACATGCTAAGTATAACATGCCTTACCACTTCAATGACTACTCTAAACTCTTACTATGAAGTCGCTAGAGCATATAGCGTTCCTTTACAACAATCTCAACATGTCATTCAAGCCTATCTTTATAACGACTTATGAACTTCAAAGCAAACACTCATAAAAGGAATACTTCACATATTCTCTAAACCACTATCAATATCACTCCCACGAGCTACCCCAAGAACATACACATACAAAATTCCACTAACCATCACATAAATAAAAACTTGGTCCCAAATCTTACTTCATACTTATGGCCTTATCTAAACAAGCGTACTATGATCTTCCATCAGCAAGGAATAATTACCCACCACCACTATCATCGCATAAGGAGGAGTCACAAAAAGGTTAGAACATAAGATCTGGAGGCATGGAATGATACTATATGACACTCATCTGAGGCCTGAGGAATAGCAAAACAACAACAGGGACTCACCAAAGCACTCTGAATTTAGGGTTTTCATGGCTATAATCTGAATCTAGACCATATGAAAATGAGTCTATACTTCCAACCTACTGGCTAATCTAGCCATTTTCATTCATAGCCTATAAGGGGTTTCTATAACCACCTTAAGTATCCACTCTGGGCTCTTTCTCTATTTTGAAAGGAAGAAAACAAATAACATTCTGAGTCAACACTTCCTCCATGGACTACCATACAATTCATAAATGGTACCACCAGATTAGTCTACCATCACGAAAGGGTAAATCATTCTCAATCAACGGTTATTCAACTATAAATATTTAATCACAAAAGTCACCCTCACTCTGAACTCTAACCTTATGATTTCATATCACAAACTTCTTGGTCTAATTTCACTACCAATAGGTCATGACAACGACACTCTAACTTATTCTACTACTCGGGTGGAAATACAGTTCCAACAAACAAAAGAACAACAAGATGAACTACAAGTTGCTAGTGAATCGAAATAGGCCTCACACGGCTTCACTAGACTTTTGTTTTCAACAACACAATGATATCAAGATTACAAGAGATAAAAGATTGATACACAATATTCAATGACTCAAGAATACACATCTTACTCTTGTATTAACTGAACGCCTCATAAGAATGAGGACACAATTTTACACTAGGGAACTCCTCTCCCGTCCTTTGTGGGACTTCTAAAATTTTTGCTAGATAATCGAAGAATATCTGGAAACACCAGAGTGAGGAAGAAATTAGGATAACTTTTCTTTTCGTATGGGTGACACCATAGTATGAATTAGAGTATGAAAGAGGAACATTCTTACTCTATAGCACAAACTACAACATGAAGAAAGAGAGACATTCCTAAACGCCTTGTAGCATCCTGCTTATAAGTGTGGCGCGCTACACACCCATAAACAAGTCTTTACCCAATGCAATTTCGTAGAAACCTTGGGACCATGAACCATGCTTTGATACCAAGATTGTCATGACTCGGACTGGGGCCCTGTCCGTGACGAGCGTTCCTGAACCCAAAGGCCCGGAATGCCCTCTATTTATCTAGTAACCATGCACATAATTCATATGATCAAAGTAATACAGAATAGACACAATAATACGGAAACATGGTAAACAATTTAAAATAGTTAAAGGCCTGAAAACATGCCCAACAATATTTAATAAACATCTGCAATAGTCTGTGAAATCTCTACTGAAATACTATCTGAATAACTGGGACAAGGCCCCTAGCAGACCAAAAGCCATACTGAAATAAATACCTAAATGACTAGGCCTTTCAAAGAAAAGAAGGATCACCAACTAAACTCTGAGACAACCCTTTCTGTAGACTCTACTGAGGATCTGGACCCCTAGACTGTGCCTCATTACCTGGGAGGAAGGGGGGTCAACACAATTGTACTGGCACGCGAAGCAATCCAAAATAGAGTAATTGAACATATATATATATATAATAAGTGAGAGCAAATTTTTGTCAAACATTATGCATAAAACTATTTCTGAAAAACACATGGGCACCTTCTAAAAATGTGTAACCAGTCTGTAAATCTCAAACTCTGATCTGTGTATTACTTCTGAGTTAGGTGGTATCCCCTACAAGTCTGATATTCCACGGCAAAATGGAATCCACCATTGACTCGGCGGGGAAGCCTCCAACCCGAGTATGACGCAAGGGTTGGAGTTCCTAAATCTGATACGCCACATGACACTTAAGACAGCGTATAATAATATACCCGGGTCGGCAAACCACAGTTTTAGGCAATGAGTTGCTTGAACTCAAGCCCTCTTCAGGGAAACACCTAACATCTCTGTATTCCTATTTTTAACCTTTTTTGTACATGCAACATTCTGAATGTCTAAAATCATGATAGTCTGAAATGTCTATTAGTCTGAGTATGATATGGCATTTGTCTGAATTGGTATCGTCATACCAAGACTTGCAAGTCATGATTTTTGAGCCATAATACATTAAGGTAAATCTTTCATTTAAAGAATAATTTAGACCACCAAAAACATGCAACTGATATAGAAGATTTCGTGTTTCGAAATTCAAGTCAAAATCATGCAAAAACTTCATCAACATATGGTGGTCTAGTGCCTTTAGCAAATCCATGCATTCTTTCATTACATTCATTATGAAGATTAAACATTCATGCTAGATTCCCTCTTTAGTGATTTAAAACCACCTTTAAATCATAACAAGAGTTCAATCATTTCATATAGTGCTTTTCAAGGATGCATTGCAAAACAATTCATATGCTATGAGAAATCTGAAAAATTCATAATAAGAGGGAATTCACCAAAAATCATGCTCTCAACAAGAATTCATTCTTAAATAAATGGTTTCATACATTCAGATTCTCAAATCACTTTGGAAAAGGTTAAAAGACCCAAACAATGATGTTAAAATATTTAATACATGAATATATACATAGATTCAAAAACCCCATTCTAAAACATGATTTTTCTATGCCCATGAGAATTTAGGAAAACCCCCGCGTACCTCTATTTTGGAAAATAATGGGTTCTTCTTGAAGCGTGTGGATTGGGGATTCTGAATCTCTAATCAATTTTGAAAACCCACGGTTAAATCTTGATTTATTTGGGTTTTTAGTTTGAAACCCTTGGGAGTGTTCTTTAGAATTTTTAGATAAATGTGGATGTATTTTGGAGAATTGGGGACTGAATTTTGTGTTTATGGTTGATTAAGGGTGGAAAAAAGACCATTTTGCCCAAAAAACGGAGTGTTTAAGTCACTTGAAACCATAATATATGATATCACATATATTTACATAGGCACCGCATATGATATTGCCTATATTTACATAGGCGCCGCATATGATATCGCCTTATTTACATAGGCGCCGCATATCATATCGCCTATATTTACATAGGTGCCGCATATGCTATCTCATATGCTTTCCAGTGGCCATGTGCGATTGGTTAGGCGATGCATACTACTTTGAAAGGCCATAACTTCTTGCTCGGGTGTCGGATTTTAGCAAAATTGGTATGGTTGGAAAGTTAACTCGAAGACCTATAATTTGACACATAGTAGGCTCTCTAATTCAATATATACAGAGAGTTATGGTCGATGGAAGCTAACAAAAATTACAACATCCACTAAATCTTAATCGATCGAAATAGTTTCAACTCGTCCTTGAGTTGAAGGACCTCTATGGTGTAAATTCATTCTCAAATGGATTCACATACTACATAAACATGCCAAATGGGCATATTATCAACGCATCAGAGTCATGGTTTTTATTCTAGCCCAAAATGTGGGTTGTTACAAAATTACAACTCAATAAGAACAATACATTTAAACTGACTCATGAACTGTAAAGTTTAGTCCTGTGAAACAGGTTCGTCAATCTATTCCTTTGTACTGGCAGCAGTTGAATCTTCAGTCAAAATTATCTCAATTCTGAACTTTCTCAATTTGCTCGTGTTTAGCCATTTATCTCTTTGTAAGTGTGCAAATAATTCTGAATAATACATCTTCTATTTAAGCACAACTCTCCAAAGAGTCATTCTTTATTCCAAACTCCTCTTTTAATCAAAACTCTCATTGTATAGAATTCTACTTAAAGTGAGACTCCTTCTTCAATTCCAACTCTTGTCTCCTTAGTGTTGTAGTCAAACTCCAACTCTTTAAACCAGCACATGTTTATTTCCTTGAGTTTATCTGAATTAGCCACCCATCTGGTCCTTCCTTGATTTTATCTTGCTTGTCTTTAATCATCGGTGATTTTTCTATAGGTTTCAGCTACAAGATAGCGTGTCTGTGAACCAGCTTGATTGACATGTTTCATATCACTTGGTCAGTTTGTCAATAATCAAAACTATATCGTACCCAACAAACTTTTTTTTATGATGACAAACCTCTTGCCTTTGTTCATTCAAACATCTTCACCTGTAAGTATTAAAGTATAAAACACTAGAAGGAACAAGTTAGTCAATGGGTTATAAACATTGCAAAACCCTCTTATCTTTCCCCTTTTGGCATCATCGAAAAACTATGTCAATCCAATAATAGACTAGCAAAAGTTATTTTTTATGCTATTCATGGCCACTAGATATATCACCAAAACAATCAGACAAAGACTTTAGCCACCATAGTAATGTATTAATGTAACGCCCCGAAATCGGGTCCCGAGACGTCACACGGTGCTTAGGGTCACAAGTGACCCCAAGCTAACCCTTCTACTGGCATAACTCATAACCAACTGAATAAAAATACAAATCAGTAGAAATTAATACTTTTCAGAATCTGATCGATACAAAAATGGAATTTTACAGGATTACAATTCTGCCTTTACAACAAGAATTGAAACAAAGTACATCAACTTCTACTGACTGTCTATGAAGCCTCTACTAGTACTGACTGTAGGTAGCCGGGTCATGAATCCCAACTACCCCAACTCAATATGACTGAATAAATAAAATACAACACTATAAACTCTGCATAACTAACCCAAGCCCTTAAATCAAAATGACTCATCAGCTGTTTACTGGATACCATGAACTCTGTGCTCTGATACCAAGTTTGTAAGGCCCCGAAATCGGGTCCCGAGATGTCACACAGTGCTTAGGGTCACAAGTGACCCCAAGCTAACCCTTCTACTGGCATAACTCATAAGCAACTGAATAAAAATACAAATCCATACAAATCAGCAGAAATTAACTCTTTTCTGAATCTGATCGATACAAATATTGAATTTCACTAGATTAGAATTCTGCCATTAATACCAGAATTGAAACAAAATATATCAACTTCTACTGACAGTCTGTAAAGACTCTACTAGTACTGATTGTAGGTAGCCGGGTCATGACTCCCGACTACCCCAACTCAATACGACTGAAAAAAGAAAATACAACACTATAAACTCTACATAACTAACACAAGACTTTGAATAAAAAGGATTCATCACCTGCTGACTGGATACCACGAACTGACTGGATCCAAAGGTGCAACTATACCTTGTACCTATATTCCGAGAAAATGTAGCCCACATACGAATATGTGGGTCAGTACCATGGAAAAATACTGAGCATATGGGGGTGTATACAGTTGTATAAACATCATCATCATAAATATTTATAAGATATATGCAGGATGTATGAAAGACTCATATAGCCCGAAGAAAATCATCATAATCATGAGAGGATGAAATAAGTATAATAACACATGTGATTAATCATATAATTTGTCAATCACATTCAGTTCATCAAGAATATCAATTTTCATAATGTAAATATCATTTAAATCTTTCGAAAAAATAACTTTCACAATTCCACTTTCAAATCACTTCACCGTTCACCATAGACACAAGGAAAAACACACACACTTTGGGAGATCCTATAACCGACATAAACCATGTGAGCTACATGGAGTCCAACGTACAACCCACGTTGGGGAGAGCTGTCGTATCCTTGCCATCTGAGTAGGACTTCCAATATCAATCCCAAAACACTAGTGATCACTATATAAATCAGCCTCAGGCTCACATCCTATAGGGGCACGTAGTTCTAGGGATTTAAGGTCACTTTATACCTCCCACTCGGTGATAAAGATTACTCCCGGACTTAGCTCAAAAATTTAATTCAGCCTCAGGCTCACATTAAAGAAAATCCACAATAAACACTTCAACAATTTTCATCGGGAGCCAATTTACTACCCCTTTATCATAATCAATAAAAACGTGGATTTCTTTCACAGTCAAGTTCAAAATAACTCATTCACGACCAAAAGGTCAAATCATTCAAAACATCTTAAATATTCAACATCAACGTGCATATAGCATAAATTTTCTCAAAGACACAATTTCAAATGGGGTTCAAGACCCAAATATAAAAATCATTTTAAATTTCTTTCAGGCATCATGCTTTAAGTCTTAATTTCATATAAATTTGACTTTTCAAAGTCATAAACATCATAATCTCAAGATAACCAAGATAGAATATAAGTTCATGCTCCAAAATCATAATAAACATATAAAAATCATATCTTCGTAAAGAAAATTACTTTTGGGCACAAGAACGAAAGATTGTTCTTGTTGAAAAGCCCCACCTACCTTAAATGATGAACTTTAGATCGATACTCGTTTTTGAGATATGAATCGTGCCTTTGAATGATGGTTCTTGGAGTTCTTGAACTAGGAACTTGGAATCTTAAATAAATTTGCAGAATTAATGGTGAACTTTGGAGGTTCTTGAAGTTGGATGTAGGAGCTTAGGGTTTTCTTTTTGATGAAATTTGATGAAATATAACATATAATGCTTCTAATAGGCTTTAATATAGGGTTTGGACGGATTTTGAGTGAGGGGAAATGACCAAAACGCCCCTAAAAATTAAATAATTCTCGAATTTGTCCTTTGGTGGACTGTTTTGATATTCTGAAGTAGATCAACCATAACGTTTTACTCCGATATCCAAATTGGATGAAACCAATTTCATTAGAAATAGGACTCTTATATCTTTTCGTTGATATATATTATCTCACCCAGATCATTGTGTACAAGAAGTTATGATCGTTTGAATTTGACCCAAAAATTCACTTTTGATAGGCTAAAGTAGATCGACCTTAACATTTTGCTCCGATAGACAAATTGGATGAAACCAATTTCATCGGAAAGAGGACTCGCAGATATTTCCGTTGATATAGAGTAGATCACCCAGATCATTATTTACAAGGAGTTATGATCATTTAAATTTGGAGAAAAAATACGTCAGGCCTCAGTACTTTTTTTCTTGCACGTTTTACTGTTCACTACTATTCACGGTTCGATCGGAATGTTCATAACTCATCGCTCGGGTGTCCGTTTTGGATGATACACATATAGTTGGTAATCTTATTTGATACTCTATGCAATTGTGGGTCATAATCTAAGACATTCCGAATGGAAAATTTATAATTCATTCTAGAAGATAGAACCCAACACGTTTATGCACAAAATTTCAACGAAAAATTTCCTGGGGTATTACATCATCTCCCCCTTGGAAACATTCGTCCTCGAATTTCGATGAATAAGTATAGAATACCATGGAAATGAGGAAAAAAGTCTGGGATAACGAAATCAATCCACTTACTTCACTCCAAACTTTTGAATAATTCATAGAACATGCGATTCATAATGAGAATGGTCACATAGTTAGATCTTAAACAAAGGAGACTGATTTTAAGGAATCGATATCTTTGGTTTATTCAGAGACTGAGAATCAAAGGTCTCAAAGGGGATCTCATCAAAAGAAGGAACACTTGCGCCCAAATGAAACGTCCCTCAACACTCCCTCCAAAAGATTCAAATGACATTGTTCGGGGAGAAAATGAACCATAATTTGATACAATCCTATCATATGGGAACAAGGACCCATATGGCATAAATTAAGATAGGAATTTCTAGGTCTTGGGAAACATAACTCCTTGCTTCCACACTTAGCAACACTTCCCAACTATTCCCTCAACTATGTTCAAGCCTAACTCCAAGTACTCATGAGATACGCCACATAACACTATAATATTAATTTATATCATGAACCTCAATACACACTGAGCCTCACAACTCCTCACTTCAAACATAACTCTTATTGCTACTCCAATAACCACATACAATCTTATACTAGGGATCCGCTAACTTGCGGTGCATTCTTTTAGATATACATCCATAACATTCAAGCCTATACTCATAACCACATACGTACTTCGCACATGCACCTCTAAACGAACACTCATAAAGCATGTTCCTCGCTTTCTCTAAGATTCCATCAACTACATCATTCACACATACTGGTCAATTCTCTAAACAGCACACATAACATTTTCTCAACCAATTGAACTATACACAAAAACTCTGAATTACTATTCCTACAACCTCATAGAAGTGCATAAAACCAACGCACAACAATCTTTCCAAATAAACATTTAAAACTTCAACTAACCACGGCATGTATCAAGGACTTAGCCTCAATCTAACTTCACTTCACCGCCGTGAGCACACCACCTTCTATCATAGATAAGGAAGTATCTTCTCTCCCTTCTAGACAACTGCTCAACAACATTAGCTTGACTTAATGAAAAGGTCACAAAATTTTAAATCATGAAGACCTAAAACATGAAGGGATAATGTAAATAAATTGACTCTCTCTATTGAGGCCTTAGGAATAAAATATCAAATACAATGGGTTCATTAAGGTATCAAAACAGAAGATAGCCATAACGGAAACTTAATCTCACTGATCAATAAGAGTATTGCCTGAGTACTGGAACTGAAAATACTGTAAAACTTAAGTATATGAGTCATGGGCGCCATGCCCTGAATTTAGAGCTCATAACTTATGGAATGTGATTCCAATTGCTAGAAGAACTGGAATTTCTCATTTTTGGAAACTAGAAGAGTATGTAATTTTCCATCACATGTATGAACATGAATTAAGATCATGGAACTGAAATGCAAAGCATGAGTAGGTTTTGGGACAGCTGAAAATACTGAAATAACGTTGGGTCAAGCACCGATCTTTCTCACAGCAAATTTACAACTTATTGGTACTTTTACTAAAATGTAAAATCTTGACATGACTACTTGTTCTATCATCTCCCTATTAGATTTAAGCCACCACTCAAATTCTCAAATGTTTACTAATTTCGAATCTCCACGAACATCTCTATCGCCGGAATGTACACCATATAGTGCTTCAACTCTTATTTCTATTAGCTCAACTTGAATACTTTCTAACCTTTTGATAGACCATGCTACTTCTATCTTCTCCCTCTAATACCATGCCTATGAACTTATGTTTCTAACCCATAAGAATCAAAATCACACTTAAGAGGGTCAACATTTCCAATCATATGCCTCGCCTTAACTTAGCCATCAAAACATCATCCATCGTCTAACTAGTATTTATCCATCTAACAATCCCATGGCATGACTCACTACACCACATACACTAATCCTTGAAATTAAAGCAGTCCCATAATATCTTGGGTGAACTTTCTCATCATAATATAATATTAAACTTAATTACAAGTCAACTACACTTAAACTCTTGTGTACACTGTTCAAGCCTATTAGGTCACTTCCGGCAACTAATACCATTAATCCAGAAACCGTCACATTCGACTTCATGATCACCAATCGTTCAAACTTAAGGTCTCACACTTCACATAATTTACAACTCCATCTCACGCATAACTCCCACGTGAAGATTATAAAACAACACATCCATGAACACTAGCCCACTTAAACTTCATAACAATAATAATTGGTCCTAATCATATAGCCTATCTTATTCACAATCCATTAACACATCCTTCTTTCACCCGTCACCACTATCTATCCTTCATACACAACTTAACATAGTTCATAGCTCTCTACGTCTTAACTTAACTTCCTCTTGCATTTTGGAGAGCGCCTAGATTAACAACACTTACCCACCAAGTACTTTCATCAATAACCTACACTTTTCTAACACCACAAATACCATCAATAACTCTTTCCTTACCCTAAGAAAACAACAATCCACCTTAACTAATAACTCCTCCTCTAACTTTCACTAAACTAACAAACAAGGGTATATCACTTCATTACTAATTCAATCATAAGCAAAAATTTAGATATACATATTCAATAAATCGCCCTTACCACCTTTCTTGTGACTACACTTCTAAACCCATACTTTCAACTAACACAGAAACAACAAGATAAATAACAAGTTGCTAGTGAATCGAAATTGGCCTCACACGGCTTCACTAGACTTTGGTTTTGTGTTTTGATCAAGAAAGTTATATGAATAACTAAGTAATTATGCTAGTGAATCAAAATAGGTCCCACACGGCTTCACTAGACTTTGGTTTGTATTTTGAACAAGAAAATGAGATGAATAACAAAGAAGCTATGCTAGTGAATCGAAAGAGCCCCACACGGCTTCACTAGACTTTGATTTTTCACAAACATAATGATAACAAGATTACATAATACAAGAGATAGAAACTTGATACACAACATTCAACGATCTAAGAATACACCTTACTCTGTCTTAATTAAATAACTCATAAGAATGAGGGCATAACTTTCAACTTAAGGAACTTAACACACAAGAGAGCTCCTCTCAAGCCCTTTGTGTAACTTTTGAAATTTCTTCTAGAAAATATAGAAGCATTACCTGGGGAAGAACTGGAGCTTGCGAATCATGTTATCTCAAAAATAAAACATAGAGGGAGAAGTATATATTAACATTGTAGATTCTGAGGAGGAATCTGAAAGCACATCTAACCTAGGCTTAGTTCACGACTTCTATGAACATGAATAAAGTACTTCTATCTTTGGAACTCAAAAGCACTGACAGGATACTTTCTATCTCTCTTAGAATCCCATAACTATCTAGGGAGAATTAAGCTTAACTGTTTATGATACCTTGAAAATAAGGCAGAGTTGGCCAGAATAGAGTAAGATGAGAATCTATATAAGCTTCTTGGAGAACCTTTTTATAGCACGATCTTAGACTTGAAAGAAGGGAAATATTTCCTAAATGACCTGTAGCCTCTCAAAGAAAAGTACAAACATCTCCGTACCATTCCACAAGAATCTACTAGACACACTAGGACACTTGAACTCTATGCTCTGATACCAAGTTTGTAACGCCCCGAAATCGGGTCCAGCGACGTCACACGGTGCTTAGGGTCACAAGTGACACCAAGCTAACCCTTCTACTAGCATAACTCATAAGCAACTGAATAAAAATACAAATCCATACAAATCAGCAGAAATTAACTCTTTTTTGAATCTGATCGATACAAAAATGGAATTTTACAGGATTAGAATTCTGCCATTACAACCAGAATTGAAACAAAATACACCAACTTCTACTAACAGTCTATGAAGCCTCTACTAGTACTGACTGTAGGTAGCCGGGTCATGACTCCCGACTATCCCAACTCAATACGACTGAAAAAAGAAAATACAACACTATAAACTCTGCATAACTAACACAAGCCCTTGAATCAAAAGGATTCATCACCTGCTGACTGGATACCACGAACTGACTGGATCCGAAGGAGCAACTATACCTTGTACCTACATTCCGAGAAAATGTAGCCCACATACGAATATGTGGGTCAGTACCATGGAAAAATACTGAGCATATGGGTGTGTATGAAGTTGTATAAACATCATCATCATAAATATTTATAAGATATATGCAGGATGTATGAAAGACTCACATAGCCCGAAGAAAATCATCATAATCATGAGAGGATGAAATAAGTATAATAACACATGTGAGTCATCATATAATTTGTCAATCACTTTCAGTTCATCTAGAATATCAATTCTCATAATGTAAATATCATTTAAATCTTTCGAAAAAATAACTTTCGCAATTCCACATTCAAATCACTTCACCGTTCACCATAGACACAAGGAAACACACACACACTTTGGGAGATCCTATAACCGACATAAACCATGTGAGCTACATGAAGTCCAACGTACAACCCACGTTGGGGAGAGCCGTCCTATCCTTTCCATCTTAGTAGGACTTCCAATATCAATCCAAAAACACTAGTGATCACTATATAAATCAGCCTCAGGCTCACATCCTACGGGGGCACGTAGTTCGAGGGAATTAAGGTCACTTTATACCTCCCACTCGGTGCTAAAGATTACTCCCGGACTTATCTCAAAAATTTAATTCAGCCTCAGGCTCACATTAAAGAAAGTCCACAATAAACGCTTCAACAATTTTCATCGGGAGCCAATTTACTACCCCTTTATCATAATCAATAAAAACGTGGATTTCTTTCACAGTCAAGTTCAAAATAACTCATTCACAACCAAAAGGTCAAATCATTCAAAACATCTCAAATATTCAACATCAACGTGCATATAGCACACATTTTCTCAAAGACACAATTTCAAATGGGGTTCAAGACCCAAATATCAAAATCATAGTATATTTCTTTCAAGCATCATGCTTTAAGTCATAATTTCATATAAATTCGACTTTTCAAAGTCATAAACATCATAATCTCAAGATAACCATGATAGAATATAAGTTCACGCTCCAAAATCATAATAAACATATAAAAATCACATCTTCATAAAGAAAATTATTTTTGGGCACAAGAACGAAAGATTGTTCTTGTTGAAAAATCCCACATACCTTAAATGATGAACTTTAGATCGATACTCGTTTTTGAGATGTGAATCGTGCCTTTGAATGATGGTTCTTGGAGTTCTTGAACTAGGAACTTGGAATCTTGAATAAATTTGCAGAATTAATGGTGAACTTTGGAGGTTCTTGAAGTTGGATGTAGGATCTTAGGGTTTTCTTTTCGAGGGAATTTGATGAAATATAACATATAATTCTTCTAATAGGCTTTAATATAGGGTTTGGACGGATTTTGTGTGTGGGGAAATGACCAAAACGCCCCTAAAAAATAAATAATTCTCGAATCTGTCCTTTGGTGGACTGTTTGATAGTCTGAAGTAGGTCAATAATAACGTTTTACTCCGATATCCAAATTGGATGAAATTATTTCATTAGATAGAGGACTCTCCTATATTTCCGTTGATATATATTATCTCACCTAGATCATTGTGTACGAGGAGTTATGATCGTTTGAAGTTGACCCAAAAATTCACTTTTGGTAGGCTGAAGTAGATCGACCATAACTTTTTGCTCCTATAGACAAATTGGATGAAACCAATTTAATCGGAAAGAGGACTCGCAGAGATTTCCATTGATATATAGTAGATCACCCAGATCATTATGTACAAGGAGTTATGATTGTTTAAAGTTGGTGCAAAAATACGCCAGGCCTCAGTACCTTTTTTACTGCACGTTTTACTGTTCACTACTATTCACGGTTCGATCGGAATGTTCATAACTCATCGCTCGGGTGTCCATTTTGGATGATCCACATATCGTTGGAAATCCTATTCGATACTATACACAATGGTGGGTCATAATCTAAGACATTCCACATGGAAAATTTATAACTCATTCTAGAAGATAGAACCCAACACGTTTACGCACAGAATTTCAACGAAAAATTTCCCGGGGTATTACAATTAAAGAGAGAAATAATATGAGTCAATTTAGCAAAGATAACCATTCCATTTAACTTCTAGAGCATGTTCCACATTAAACCTAAGCTAGTACTGAACAAAGCAAAACAACTGAGCATTAATAAAAAAAATATGGTATAAAAGTGGGTCATGGCTAAGGATACGAAATAGTGAGGAACTGATGAGGAAGGTGGAACAGGTGTTATCGACTGTGTCAATTGATGAATGAATTCAATATTTTCATCTCTCTATCATTCAAGGTCAAGCTTCAAAGTCATGATGCTAGCCTTAAGGACCTCTTATTCCACTTCATGACTGTCTTGTGCAGCTTCTAGTTCAGATTTTTTTTCTTCTCAGCTAAATTATTTCATTATTATCAATTATTTCAAATGAGTGTTAGCCCTCCTTATTGAAATAGGTAGGGCAACATGATTCATCTATTCAAGAACATCCATTATTGTTCTATAAGTTTAACCTGAACTAGGACTGAGAAGTCCCCAAAAAATAGCCAATTAGGAACTAAAAGGAAGAGCATGTCCCTTTTCATTCTTCAGAAACATATGCTACATGTGATTGATGATCAAGTTTTGCAAATTCATGATACAAAAACTGATATTTTGGTTGAGAGAGAAGAAGAAATTTCTGATGTAGAATTAACATATTTGTGCACAACTATTTGAGAGAGCCAAAGAAAATTTGGTCAACCAATTCGTCAGCATCATAGGACAAGGGGATGATGAAGTGTGAGGAATGGTATAGGTGTGCTCAACTATTTCAACTTAGACAACCTATGCTTATGTCAGTGTAGAGCATACCTGATAAGAAGAACTTTGTGGTCATAATTGCTTGCTTGTACCTATTTTCTGCACAATCTAATAAAAAATTAGGTTAGAAGAGTCAAAAATCTGAAATTGGGACACACAACTAAATGTGCAAAACTGAATCGAATAATATTTTAGCTAATAAGATTAAAAAGAAAAATGATTATTCGAGTCAATCATTGAGGAAAATTCATGCAATTTTAATCATCCCCAAATCTAAACTATTTCTTTAAAAATACTCTCTACTTAGTGCCTTTGGTGCATCTCCAGTCATTTAAGTAACCCACATAGTCAACATTTTTATAGCCCTCAAGAGTTAAATTACTTTCATTTGAATACCATAGTCTCAAGCCATTAATTCCCATGAGATATCTCAAGATTCTTGTGACAGCACCAATTCTTATGAATTACCAACAAAATTATCATCAGCTTGTGTTGTTGTTATTGTTGCATCAATTTCTTGAATTGTTGTTCCCCCTATCAATATGCCCTCATTCTGTAAAACAGTTGAACCAGGTGGTACAACATATTCCTGTGCATGCTCATCAGTTTCACTGTCATCCTTTTTTTTTAAAACAAAAAAGAATCTCCCTTGCTTTCCCCTTACATGTGCACTCGAAATCTGACCATCTTTGAAAAGTCTTTTGTTTTAGTTCTCTCAAACTTTTCAGATCTAGTAACGGTTCTCTTTTTACCATCTCCAAAAGATCCATTCCCCCTTTAAATGTGGTAAGTGAAAAGAACTTTATTTGCTTCCAGTCTTATGACTTGAGCAAGCTCTATCTATGTACTAATTTTGCTTGCCTCCTTTCACTCTCACTTGCAAAAAAAATTAGGGGTTAACTTTAGGAACCCAGACAAGCTTAGGTCCTTTCTTATGAAAAAAAGTATGTATTAGATTCCTAGTAGCCCATCGAGGCAACAGGTTATGTGACCTGTTTCTCTGACCTGTTTTGACTTTATTGTTAGCTTGTGCTAACATAGAATCAAATTCTTTTGCTAGGCTTATTCTTGTGAGTTCTTTGACCTAACTTATGAACAATTCTTGAAGAATTTGTCTATCTATTAGCTCTTTCAAGATCAAGTTTCAATTCAGAAACTTCTTGACTCAGTTGACTAACTATTTCTTTTTCACAAAAGAATTCATGTTTAATCATAGTCAATTCTGACTCAATCTCTTCTTGTTCCTCACTCATGACCTTTTTTTCTTTTTCAAAAAGGGACAATTTTGGAACTTCAGATTTAAGGGCCAGGTTTGATGAATCAAGTCTGCTAACCTGTTCCTTAAGAGTGCAGTTTTCCTTCTCAACATTTTTCTCACAAGTTTCTAGATCAATAAAATCAAACTTGAGACTTGCAGGATTGTTGAATAACTCATCCCTATCAGAAATTAATTCTTGGAAATCATCAATTAGAGCACTCATTAAGGAAACAAGTTTTTTTTTTTAAAAATAAATGCAACTTCTCTTTGAGTTCAAGAATACTTACCTCAGAGTTTCCATCATCTTCTTCCATGTTTGAATCTCCAATGGACATGGGAGAAGTTTCATCATATGATTCATCACTTTCAGATTCCCTATTTAGATCTTCCATTTCCATCTCATGGGTCTTCAAATTACCAACTAACTCATAAAGAGACATTCTAGTGAGATCCTTAGCTTCTCTTATGGCTGTAACTTTGACATTCCACTTAGACTTTGGTAGGACTCTCGAGACCTTCTCTACCTGTTCCTCAGTAGATAAAATATTTCCTAGATATGATAACTCATTTACCAACAAAGTTAACCTAGTTATCATTTGTTGTAGTGACTCATTTTTCTCCATTTCGAAAGCCTCATATTCAGTGATAAGTAATACAATTTTGAATTTTCTCACTTGGCTTGTGTCTTCATGTGCATTCACCAATGCATCCCAGATTTGTTTAGAAATGTTGCAATTAGACACTCTATTGTACTCGGTTGGACCAAGACCACAAACAAAAATGTTTTTGACTTTTGCATTCTTTTGTGGTGCAACAAGATCTTCTGAGGTGAATTCCCTCCTTACCTTTTTCACTTGTTTTCCATCCACTGTCTTTATGGGAATTGTTGGTCCATTGATAATTCAGTCCCATAATTCATAATCTACACTTTGAAGAAACGTTTCCATCCTAGCTTTCCACCAAATGAAGTGAGACCCATCAAAGAGTAGAGGTCTAATAGTGGATTGACCTTCACTATGACCAGTAGGGGGTGCGGAATTCATAATATTGATCTTTGTCTTAGGTGCTAACCTTTTTTTGAGACAACCTGCTCTGATACCACTTGTTAGAGTACGTGCCTTATTGACCAGTGACTTTAAGGTAAGAGTTGCCTATGTATGGAATGGAATTCCTGACGTATTCCAAGAAAGCAGTAAAACAGGAAGTAAAGAACACAATGATTTTTATGTGAAAAACACCTGTCTCAAAAAGGTGTAAAAACCCACGACCTGTACCTCTACAGGATTTAACCCCAACTTCAATAAATAACTCTGAGCCTCAACAACGAATGATTACAAAACTCTTGTAACCAACAACTAGGAATTATAAACTCTAATTCCTATACCTCAATAACTAGGAATCATAAACTCTAATTCCTATAACTCAACAACTTGGAATCATAAACTCTAATTCTTATGACTGAAAAATCACCCTTGACTGTTGAACCCACTTCGAGTTATCCCAAACTTGAAGTTAACTCAACTCAGTATTGTTCCTAAACAATCAATCTAGAAAATCAATAAATTATAACCTAATAAGAACAATACATTTAAACTGACTCATGAACGGTAAAGTTTAATCCTGTGAAATAGGTTCGTCAATTTGTTCCTTTGTACTGGCAGCACTCAATTATGAACTTTCTCAATTTGCTCATGTTTAGCCTTTTATCTCTATGTAAGAGCGCAAGTTATTCTGAATAATACATCTTCTATTTAAGCACAACTCTCCAAAGAGTCATTGTTTATTTCAAACTCCTCCTTTTATCAAAACTCTCATTGCATAGAATTCTACTTCAAGTGAGACTCTTTCTTTAATTCAAACTCTTGTCTCCTTAGTGTTGTAGTCAAACTCCAACTCTTTAAATCAGCAAATGTTTATTTCCTTGTGTTTATCTGAATTAGCCACCCATCTGGTCCTTCCTTGATTTTTGCATGCTTGTCTTTAATCATCGATGATTCTGCAACAAGTTTCAGCTACACGAGACACTGTGTCTGTGAACCAGCTTGACTGACATGTTTCATATCACTTTGTTGGTTTGTCAATCATCAAAACTACATCGTAACCAATAAATTCCCCCTTTTTTATGATGACAAACCTCTTATCTTTGTGCATTAAAACATCTTCACCTGTAGGCACTAAAGTATAAAACACTAGAATGAACAAGCTAGTCAATGGATTATAAACATTGCACAACCCTCTTATCTTCCCCCTTTTGACATCATCAAAAAACCATTTCAATGCAATAATATACTAGCCCAAGTGATTTGTGATGCTATTCATTGCCAATGGGGCTATCACCAAAAAAATCAGACAAAGACTTTAGTCAACATACTAATGTATTAAAGAGAGAAAAAATATGAGTCAATTTAGCAAAGATAACCATTCCATTTAACTGCCAGAGCATGTTCCAAATTAAACCTAAGCTAGTACTGAACAAAGAAAAACAACTGACCATTAATAAAGTAATTTTTATTTATAGTACTGAACAAAGCAAAACAACTGAGCAAACCAACTAACCAAAACAAACGAACAAAACAACAGGGAAAAACAAAACAACTGAACAACCTAACCTAGTGTTCAGTTATTTTTATTTAACAGTTTCCTATGTATGAAGTAAGTTGCCTAACGTGTTCCAACAAATTGTTAGTAAAAACACAATATTTTTACATGAAAAACACTCGACTCGTGAAAGCTGTAAAAAACCACGGCTTGTACCCTATAAGATTTATCCCCAATTTCACTAAATCGCAATGAGCCTTTCGACAAATGATTTCAAGTCTGTGTAACCTAAGGAATTATAAATTTTAATTCCTAAACAACTTAAAAACCTCCCAAGTTAAGTGTTCCCAAGTCTTCTAGTTATCCCAACTTGAAGACAACAATCTTAATTCAATTTATAACACACTAAAACTATGATTATTTCCACATTACAACACAATAAGCAACTCCTAATACATGAATGCTAAAACTCTTAGCACAATACTATATTAGGACCAGGCTTTTCAATGTGTTCCTTCAGAATTCATGTAGCACTTTGTAAAGTCAATCTGCCAATTGCTTTTTTTGCTATGTAAGTGCGTGAGTTACTCATCTTATATTTAAATACAACTCTTCAAAGATTTTTTCTTCAAACCAAACTCCTCAGCGCACGAACTTTCATTATAAAGAGTTCTACTTCTAGTGAAAGTCCTTCAACTCAAACTCTTGTGAAATGGGGAGTAAATATGTCTATATAATTACAGATTTTGAAACCTTCAAATGTGAAAAATGGTCAATAAAATATCACCCTTATTTATTTATTTTACAAATTTTATCATGGCAATGGGAAAAGAATTAGGAGAAAAAAATTTAGTTCGAAAGATTGAGATAGTTTTTCTTTTTTTGTGAACTTCTTGAATAGTTTCAGATTACCCACAAAAGTAAAGAAAAATAAGTTAAATCAAGAATTAATGTGAGTATAAAAAGGACTTTATCACTATAGGAAAAATTATAAATATATTTCAAATCAAATTTGGAATGTTATATGTAAGCACTATCTTGTGGGTTATATTGTTCTTCTTCACTTCATATTACCCTTGTTCGTAATAATTAATGATTAACTAACACGGTCTGATTTTTAGTGGCTTAGATTATAGAGTTTTAATTTGAATTGCTCATTGAAGTTGGTGAAGTTTGTTTGAAAATACTATACTCCGTAGGACGTGGTTGTTACTCTCTAGAACACAGGGTGATTTTACTCAATAGATTATGTGTTACTGTTGTCAATGTTCTAGATATTGTTATAGGAACCAGGTTCCTAGTTCGAGTAGTTGGTACAGATTTCTTTCACACGAATTTAATATAGGTTCAAGTTTGATCCCATACAGGATACTGAAATATAGGTTCTTTATACAAAAATGCTAGAGTTAAACCCCATGCTAGATATTGAAATAAACTTGTTAATATGCACCAATTTCTGCCAACTCGGCCGCATACCTGTCATTGTCACACCTCACCGGCAACGCATTCATCCTGTGCACCGGATCCATAACCCTCAGCATATCCGATCCAACACCAAATCCACCATTACTTGCTCCAATAGCCACTATCGCAACCAATACCTCCCACAATTTGAACAATCTATAAGCCATCGATATCGCATTCGCGAGGGTCATAGATTCTACAAATTGCAGTAGGTATTGGTTACAGCACTGGCTATTGATGCTAGTAATGATAATTCTGGTGTTGGATGGGATATGACGAGGGTCATGAATCCATGCAAATAAATTTATTTCATATTCAACTGAGCGGCGGAAAATCTCCTAATCTAATTATACAAACAAAATGAAGAAATAAAAAAAAGGAAGTAATTTTGCTAGAGTATATATATGTTAGAAAGTGAGAAGAACACCTTTGGGTGTTGAGATAAGTTGAAAAAATGAGGAGCAAATATATCTATATTTATAAGAGAAAATGGTAAACAATGTAGCAATCCATATTTAATTTCTTGCTAATTATTTTATGGCAGTGGGAAAAGAATAAGGAGAAAAAAATATCAATTAAAAGATCAAGAATTTTTCTTTTTTAGCAATTTTTTAAATAGTACCCATACATAAAAAGGAAAATAAGCTATGTAAAACAAATATAATATGAATTAAAAAATTAATTTATTAATTTGGGAAAAATTATAAATCTATTACCAAATCAAGTAAAATAGTTAAAGAAGACAATTCAATGTAATATTTCAAATTGAATCCATGGACAATAGAATAAGAAACATTTGGAGTGTCATGATTATTTTATTTTGGAATGGTAACACATTAAAGTATATACCCTATTAGACTTGATGTCACAACTAGGGTTGGGCATAAAATACTAGAAACCAAATTACCGAACTGAATCGAAGAATTTGGTATTCGATATTTGGTAATTCGGTATTTGGTATGATAATTGGGAGTAAAATTTTAAAATTACGGTATTTGCGTTCGGAATTGGTAAAAGATATTACTACCATTTGGTATTTGGTATTTACCGAATACCAAATTATTGTTAACTGACCATAGTCTATACTCCATAGGCCACGAGTCCAAATTAATATTCTACAAAAGGTCAAAAAAATCCCACAACCTAAAAGTCTATAATACTATATTCATTTTAAAATATTAAAATGAAAATCACTTTTAAAATTTTTATTGTTAGCAGCAGTGGACAACATGTTCAAATATGAAGTTATTGTTTCATATTACTCGCGTTTTCTTCATTCTGGTTCTATCTATCAAGACAACCTGAACTTGTCTAGTCTTGATGCAACTTGTAGGTATATCAAAGTTATGTCCAGTGAGAGAGTTAATGCAAAGATACTCATTTCCTGCCATACCTAAGTAACTAAATTATCAAAAATGTTTGACACTATGTTGTATGGTTTTAAATATCTCATAAGTTATTCTTGATGAAGGGATTAGTGAATTCTTTTATTTAAACTCACTCACTAGTCTCTACGAGGCAAATATTTGAGAAACAGATGTGGCTATTATCCTCCAGAGTCATTTCTGCATTAAACAGTTATTATCTTAAATCAACAGATGATGAATGAGCTATAGAACATCACTGATGAAGTGTTAAAAAGTGTTGTTTCCATAAGGCATAGGGTAGAAACTTTATCTTGTGTTTTGATTCAGTTCTAAAGTAAACTATTATCGTTGGCCTAGAGTAGAGTCTACCAAATTTAACTTTAATGTGGTATTAACAAATACCGTACTGAACCGAAGTTTAATGGTATGGTATTTGGTATGTACTTTCATTACCGATTATGGAATTACCGAATCCGAATTATGATAATACCGAACCGAATACCGAACGTCCACCCCTAGTCACAACTTAGAAGACTAAAATAGTAGCACTATCACTAAACTAATATTGACCCTCCGTAAACTCATTTAATTATGGACGTATAATTATTTAATCTCCAACTTCAAAACATTGACCATTAGGATTTTAACATCTATTTAGATAAGTTGTTATAAATACCTTAAAGACCTTATTGCGCAATTAGTTTTTTTTTTTCCTTCTAAATTTGGTCACAGTATCTCAATCAACTTTCAATTATTTAATTATGGGGTCCTATCATACATCTATAAACATAAATCACACAATCTTATTTTTATATCCAGAGATAAATATACATGCATATATTCTACTCCTTTTCTTTTTGTGTACCAAAATATGACTAGAAAAGGGGTACGTCAGGCAATAAGAAATCTCAATGAGGAAAAGAAAAAAATCGAGATAAAAGATTTGTATCACTATGTAATCAGTGGCACCTCGGTGTTTAAGCCAGTTGAAGTTTCATAATTATTTTTTTTTGAATGGTAACTTATTAAAATCTATACCTTATTGGACTTTTATGTGTAACAACTTGGAAGTCTAAAATGGTACTATAACTAAACTAATAAGTAACTATGCAACAAAATGATATATGTTTACATGTTCATAGTCATCATCCTCCAAAAGGCTATTTTGACTGCTTGATAACTCGAAGCACCTAAATTGTCATATATGTTAATTCAAATTTAATGGATGTGCTTCCTCTTCTTGAATTCTATTTACGTGTTTATAGTCATCCTCAAAACGGTCATTTTGACTATTATATGAGTTTTTTGAAAATTAAATTACCTAAATTAATTATACTTTATGGACGAAAACAAACTCTGCGAGGCTTATTTCTCTGAAAATTAAAGGGTTTGCAAAAGTCTATAATACTATATTCATTTTAAAATATTAAAATGAAAATCACATTTAAAATTTTTATTGTGAAAATTACAAAGAATAGGAGATTGGGAAAATTCTCATTCATATGTTAACGATCTTATATTCATGAGGAATAGTAATGTCAAACTAAAATTGATAGAAAGTAAATCTAGAGAAGGAAAAAAACAAGGAAATAAATTTGTTAAAAACTCAAAAGTGTTTGTAAGATAATTATAAGCAATAACATATATTATCTTCATAAGGCATGAGTGACAAATTTTACAAGAGAAGCATTATTGAATATTTTCTTAAAATACTATTATTAGTTATACTTGGTAAATCTAAATTCGACTAGTAATGTATTGAAACTTCAGCTCTTCTAATCTTAGTTCATTAAAAAATAATCCTATAAGATTTGGCCACTTATAATCATTAAAAAAGGTTCCGAGAGTTCAACATTAAATCAAAATGCAAGCACAAAAATAAAGAGAAGCCTCTATTTAATAACAAAGGGACCTTAATACTTGCAACAAAAAAACAAAAAACAAAAAAAGATGGGCTTCACGCACAAGAAATCCCAAAAGTCCTTGAAAACATAACTGCTAGGCATCAGGATATAGGGGGTGCATCTGAGGCATCATCACTCTCATCGTCTGAAAGACCCACATGATCATCACTCTCGGAGTCATTTTCGGATAGAGCCTTCTCCAGGGCTTCTCTTGCAGCATTAGCAGCAGCTTCAGCTTCGGTGACAGCCATGGGAAGATCTAGGTCTCCGTCTCGGATATCAAGAAGGATGTCCACCTGGGTCTGTAGGGACACCCAACAACTATCCAATTCAGCCACATTCCTGTAATTTCTACGCCTCACCCGCAATGCATTCAGCCTGGCCTGAAGTCGCGCTCTGTCCATCTCATTTTTAGCATGCAACTCAGCCAAATCAGCCTCTAGGTTGGCCACCCTTTCCTGCAAGGCATGGTTCCTAGAGTAAAGGTAATCACGTATGTACATTATCCCTTGAAGAGAGCTTACCATGTAGCTCCATTTGCCAGGCTTGCAACTTTTTATTCTCAGCCTGGAGCCTAGCATTTTTTGACCGGAGCTCACTTGCCTCGGCCTGGAGCATACTCACTGTGGATTTTAGATGCTCCACATTGCCAGAGTGGACCAAAAGCTTATGCATTTGATTTCTTGCTTTTTCTCGGGTGGCGATGACAAATTGATGGGTCTATAAGTAAAATGTAGAAAAAAAGGAAAAACAGTTAGTAAAATTACCATGAAAATGTATTTAGATGATTAGTAGTGCCCGTTTTACTTGTTGGATAGAGGTGATCAGCTAAGTGAATGAACTTTTCAAGTCCTAATCCTCTAACCTCGCCTTTTCCTCAGGCCCAAGGAAGGCCTCAAACAGTTTAGTTGCCACCGAGAAATCATTTAGAAGATCCACCCCTGGATGAATGTCTACATCAACCCGATGAAAAGGAGGATTCATATCACAACCAGGCATATTAGCAAGCTCCATCATCTCCTGGTCACTTGATGACGCTCCAAATGTCTCCAGACCACTGGTTGGAACCCATGCACGAAAGGTTGAAGGCTTAAGAACTGCCAGTGATTCAATTGTACCCCTTTGATGTCGGAGCAAATGGGAACTGATCACTTCAACGTCAGGTTTAGTAAGATCCGGAACCCTTCTCCTTTTTGTGGAGTCGGGTGTTGCATAATGGGAAAGCTCACGCCCAAAGTTGGCCCCACATGTAGTAGGCAACCTCACAACGTGCTTTTCGATGGAAAAACCTGCAAGAATCTAAAAAATTAAGAAAAGGCATCAAAAATATAAAACAAAACAATAAAGAAATTCCCTTTAAGATGCTTACTGTGATTTTTGTCCCAGGACTGGAGTGTTCTTGTAGACATTTCCTCCAAAGGTTCGTTTATAGGGGCTTTTCAACTTTGACGTTCCGGCAATGCAATTTCCTTTTCACCCCTCTTCTTCAGAAGGAGGCATCGGTGGGGGGCTGTCCGACAAGGATGTGGAAGAGGAATGTTAGGAAGAAGACATATTTAACCATAGATTAGTAAAATATTTTATTTCTAAATTGTTGTAGTAAAATATCCACCTTGTTATTTTCTTGTAAAATGTTGTTGTGAGCTAAAACTTTGAACCTGATGAATGAATGTAATAATTATTAGCTTGTAATTATATTTATTAATTTAGACAAAATAGTAAAGTATTTGAAAAGTAATAATTTATATGCATTAATGGTAAAATAAAAGGATGAATAAATCTTTAAAAGAGTTGTGATACCAAATTTGAATTATATATAATCTATAAAATAAGAAAAATGGACACAATTTCATAGACTCCTTAAGACTCGCTATAGAACTTGTTAAGAATATCTAGGTGTAAAAAATAAGAGAAGAAAAGTTATGCTTGAATCATAAACTTTGAAAAATAGTTAAAATTAAAGAATACAAAAAATACCTCTACATACCACAAAAAAATTGAAGAAGATGACCAGAGAAAAAAAATCAAATTATCTTTGACGGATAAGCTATCTTTTTTATTTCATTTAAAATATCATTAAAATATATAGTATATTTAAAAGATTGAAACTCATTCTCTACTTCGTTATACAAATATGATTTTCCTGTCAGATTATCGGATGATGAATTATAATGTGAGAAATTTGCTAGTATGGGTGAGAAATGAAAGGACATAAAAAGAGAAAAGTACCTCTAGGTCTTGAGATACAATGAAAAAATAAGGAGCAAATACACCTGTATTTATAGGACTATGGAACCTTCAAAATAGCGTCCTTATTTAATTTTTGACTTATTATTTTGAACGTTTACATATTAAATCTATACCCTGGATTTATGTAACAACTTATAAGTCTAACTAACCTTCCATAAACATTTATTGCTTAATTTATAAGCACTTATTTTAAGCTTTTAATCACTTGAGCTAAAAAATCTATTTTTTTTAATCCTATCCAAACATGCTCTAAGTCTAACTATCCTTCCATAAACTTATTTAATTATGAAAGTATACTTATTTAGTATCCCACTTCAAGATTGATTTTTAAGGTTTTACCTAAATTTATTTAGGTAAGTTACTATAAGTAGCTTTATAATCAGATTGTGCAGTTAGTTTCATTTATTTTCGTAAGTTACTATAAATCTGGTCAGACTATCTCAATCAAATTTCAATTATTCAATTATGTTGTCATAAAAGCTAAATATCTTAATTTATATCTATAGATAGATAAACACTCATATATTCTACTCTTTAATTTATTACATTCCAAAATATGAATGGAAAGTGGGTATGTTGGTATGATACCTCAAACTTTCGAACTATGATTTAAATCGTTCCACGTATGAAATTAAAATTTATAATTTTTGACTGTGGGATGTATAACAGATGTAAATTATGGCCGAAAACTCTAGCACAAGATTAAGATGAAAGCTTTTCTTCTGAACTAACTATAAAATACGAAAATACAACATTAAGTTTCTAATATCCACAATGACCTATCCATGAAGAGAAAAAAGGGATAAGTAGAAGTCATCTATAAGGGATAAGTAGAAGTCATCTATCCCCAGATTTAGCTACAATTTCTAAATTTAAACAATATCATCTCATTGGCCTTGTTTCTGCACTGCTTGTGGCATCACAACCATACCTTAATATTTATTCAAGGTGATTAAGGTAAGAGAGCGAAATTCTAGATGAAAGGAAACAAAAGCTAGTTAAATATGAAACCTACCTTCAACTTATAGTGAATGATCAAGGAAAATATATTAGAAAATTAGAGCAACCTGTCGAGGAGAAAGAAATGGTGTTAAACAAAACTCTAGTTCTTAAAATCTTAGTTCATTTAATCTCGCTTCAACACTTATGATTTGGCCACTAGTAACCACTAAAAATGGTTCTGTGAGTTCAACCATTCAATCAAAATGCTAACACAAATACCATTCAATCAAAATGCAAACACAAATATATAGAGAAGTTTTCTATGAATGAAACAAGTTGCCCAACGTGTTCCAACAAACTATTAGTTAAAACACAATATCCTTATAAGATTTAACCCCAACTTCACTAAACCACAATGAACCATTCAACAAAATATTACAAGCCTGCGTAACCTAAGGAATTATAAACTTTAATTTTAATTCCTAAACAACTCAAAAACTTGCCAAGGTAAGTGTTCCAAAGTCTTCGAGTTATCCCAACTTGAAGACAACAATCTTAATTCAATTTATAACACACTAAAACTAAGATTACATCAACATTACGACTCAAACAACCCCTAATACATGAATGCTAAAACTCTTAACACAATACTATATTAGGACAAAGTTCTTGAATGTGTTCCTTCTGAATTCAAGTAACACTTTGTAAAGTTAATCTACAAATTATTTTTCTTGCTATGTGAGTGCGTGAGCCACTTGAGTCACTCATCGTCTATTTAAATACAACTCTTCAAAGAGTAGTTCTTCAAACCAAACTCCTCAGCAACACGAACTTTCATTATAAAGAGTTCTACTTCTAGTGAAAGTCCTCCTTCAATTCAAACTCTTCTCTCTTTAATGTTGTTGCCAAATTTCAACACTTCAAATCTGAACATTTTTATATCCTTTGAGCTTATCAGAAGTTATCATATCTGTTCCCCATGAAGATCTCCAAGTAAATTCGAAGGAAGTTTAGACGTGAAAATTCCTAATTAACAAAAGAAAATTTTCTTGAAGAAATTTATGAAACTGTTTGGTAAGAAAATTCCTACGAAATACCCCAAAAAAATCCACAAGAATAAATTGTTGCAAGTAAATTTTTATGAATATTTAGCATATACACCTCATGGAAATTTTCAAATAATGATTCCCATGTAAATCACTACATACATTTCACAATTAGACAAAAATCTATTTGAAACCTCCAATAATCTTCAAAATTATCATTTGACACAAGTCTAATGTAAACCATTATAACTAATAAAAAACATAATTCATAACATCCACATCAATAATGTATGATTCTTAATGATCCAAAACAAAATATTTCAAACTTTAGTCCTCAACAATACTACCAACCATCAGGGTCAGAATCACTTTCATTCATGTTGCCAGAGCCATTATCACTTTCATCCATATGCTTGGTTGTCTTCTTGAGATGATCGTTCATTTGAAGATGATTTCTTGTAAACATGCTTCTTCAATAAGTCAAATTCCTTCCTCATCCTATTATTTTGTGTCACTCATTCTGCAACTGTGCATACAAATCAACATTTGAAGCATTTACTTAGGACTTAATCATCTCATCAAGTTCTTCCGGCAAAGTAGATGTTGATTTCTTAGATGACTTTACACTTCGACCTAGGGATCCAAGACCTTTGGCACTTCCTTTTCTCATTCCACCAACAGATTATACGCAGATATCAATTTCACTTAATTGAGAGGGCCGACTAGATGGATTAGTTTCTCCTTCCACAACTTATGCACTTTGAGCAGCTAATATTTCTTGTTTCTTTCTTTCAAGATCATTCTGCATAAGAATAAGTTATTTCAGACCAGATATAGTGCCAACAAAAAATATATTATTAAGATAAATTATATTGGATTCTAGTATCAAATATAAGCACAACAAGCAGCAAAAACAAACAACATGTATTAGCATATAAAGTATCTGAAACTCAAAGTTGGTTCCAAATTATTGTGGTTATGGAAGAACCAAGGCCACAATGAAATGAGAAGAATAATTCAGGTATTTTCTAAGTTGTATCTTTTATTGAGAAGTCCTGGAATTATCTAAGCAGTACTTTTATTTGAGTTCTGATATATCTATATTAATGAAATACTGCAGTCAGGTTTGTTAGAAATCATAAACTCTAAAACTCAACAATCACCCTTGACTATTGAACTGTAACACTCCGCATTTTTGAGCTAGAAATCGAACAGTCATTCCTACGTGCGTAAGCTCTAATTCTATGGTTTATGCTTAGATTCATGTGTCATGATCTTTCGCCTAGTATATGAAGTGATTATGAGGTGAAAAATGTTCATAGAAATGGCCTAAAGCAAAGTTGAGCTAAGAACCTTCCATTCATCCAAAATTGTATAGTCAATTCTACAAGGGTCTACTTTGAACGTAGATAACTCTTTTTACACATAGAATTTTTCCACTCAAGACCCACCAAATTGTATATAATTTAATTAGCTTTCCAACGATACCAATTTCACCAAAATCCAATAACCGAGCAAAAAGTAATGGCTGTTTCCGTGTGAGGCAGTAAGCCGACGCGATCATCACGCGTCGCGTTGAGATCGGCTCAACACGAAACCAGACGCGGATATAAGGCTGTTCTACACATTATTTCAGTTTCTAATAGGTTTAGGGGCACCGTGGTTATTTCTCCTCACCCAAAATCCGTCTATATCATAGAATTTCAGCCCCAAGAAGCCAAAATTGCTTATTTTACTCTAATCCACTCAAAATCCAAACCCTAATACTTTTCCTCAAGATCAAGAATCAAGATCTTAAATTCAAGATTTCAAGAAACGAATCAAGATCCGGGTTCCTCTCTTTCTCCTATATAATCTAAGGTATGTGGGGTTTATCCTAAAACTACATGGGCTTGTTGAAACACTTGAATATGATATAAAGATTATCAAGCACAAAATTACAAAGGGGTATTGGAAACCATGTTTTAAATTATGCATCATGAATGTTTTAATGACATTGTTGTTTTGGCCTTTAGGTCTCTTCCCCTTAAAATTGATTTAGACATATATGTATATGTATGAAAATTTAGATTTAAGATTGTTTGAGAGCACAAATTATGAAATCCCTCTCTTGTAATGAATTTAAGTGTATGATCTTATTATGAATGGTTTGAAATGCATGATTTATGATTTGAAAATAGTTTTCTCAATATCATAGTATTTGGGCATGATTTAGAGATGATGAGAGGGAGTTTCTTGATATAATTATATTCTTGTGTCAAAGAGAAAGAATTGCATGTGATTGAGAACTTAGATATGACCACCTTATGTCTTTGAAATATTGAAAAAGAGAGTTTCTTGCATGTGTTTACATGAGTTTTAAGAAAGAGTTCTTTGAATTGATTTATTGATATGGTGGTTTCAAACCTTATGTTTTGAAAACAGAGATTATAATATGTTATTAATGGCTTAGAGATGCGACTTGCATGTCAATGGTATGAAGATACCTTATAAATGTATGCCATAACAGAGCTAGAGTTTTTCAGAGTTTGATTTCAAAGAATGAAATGTTTTAAAGAGTTTAAAATGGATTTAAAGAGGGTTAGGTGGTTACCCAAAGAAGGCTTGAGTTCAAGTAATTCTTAGCCTAAAATCGTATTTTGTCGATACGGGTATATTATTATTGTACGCTAGCGACGGCCCTGTGTTGTAGTAGAGACCAAGACTCCGGCCTTTGCGGCAAACTTGGGTTGGGGGATTGGCTGCCGAGTTAATGGCAGATTCTATATATCCCGTGGAATTTCAGATTTGTAGGGTATACCACCTAGCCCAGAAGTAATAGAAAGAGTGTCACAGAGTTCAGATGATTTTACAGAATGTTTTAAATATGCCCATGTGATTCTTACCATATGATATATTTATGAACTATTTTAAATTATTTTTCAGACAGAAGCGAAGTTTGCGGTGGTGAGCCTTTTTTTATTCCGGAAGGCATTTCTCATTTCAAACATATTCTTTTTACTTTGGTTTTAGTCCACTGGGGGCCTTGTCCCAGGTTTCAGACAGTTATTGATGTCATGTGTAGTAGAGATTCCGTAGACTGAGAAAGATGTTGTTTCAATGTTGATAAACCTATTTCCTCATTTTTTAATAGATTTTAGAGTATGACCATGATTCCGTTTACTTTTATTTCCGCAAATTTTATTATATTATATGAATATTATGCATGATTATCAAATTTAGAAGAGCGCTTGGGTGTCCTTGGTTCGGGATGCTCATCACTGCCAGGGTCTTGGCTTGTGTCGTGATAAATTTGGTATAGAAAACGATTCATGGCCCCAGGGTGTCTGCGAAA
The DNA here is from genome assembly GCA_030864215.1 of Capsicum pubescens. Classification (NCBI taxonomy): domain Eukaryota; kingdom Viridiplantae; phylum Streptophyta; class Magnoliopsida; order Solanales; family Solanaceae; genus Capsicum; species Capsicum pubescens. The sequence continues at coordinate 109,047,674 of CM061548.1, read as the reverse complement.
TCATGTCTAGTAGATTCTTGTTTATGGATGTGTTATGCACCACACTTATAATCAGGAAGCTACCGAACATTTAGGAGTTGTTTCCCATTCTTTCATACTCTAGTTTGTACTATAGAGTCGTCCATAAGAAATTTATCCAAGTTCATTCCTCATTCTAATTTCATGGGTCATGTCTTATTGTCGAGGTGATACAAGTATAAGAGTCTAGCTCCCCCAGCGATGTGGTTCTCTCTGATTGAGCTATCCAGAAACGTTATGAGATAGCACAAGGACTTGAGAAGAGTCCAGTAGTGCTTCAAGGTGTATTGATTCGAAAGTATACTATTATCTTGATGAAATTGTATTTTCCCAGCCTGAGGAACAAAGTGTATTCAGTCTCTTTTAATAAAAGATTCTTGTTGGGGGTGTGATGCTTAAGGATAATTATGTGTAGCAAAATATTGGAACTATATTTCCACCCGAGTAGTAGCATATGTTAAAGTGTCATGACCTATTGGTAGTGAGAAGGTGTAGAAGTTGGTGACATAGAGTCACAAGGTTAGTAGTCAGAGCGAGGGTGACATTTGCGTAATTAAATAGTTTTAGTGGTATAATCGTGGACTAAGGAGTGGGTTGCCATTGTATAGTGATAGACTAATGCATAGCAATATTTGTGAATTGTAGGGTAGTATGAGAAGGATGTGGCTAGCTATGATTATTATCTATTCGAATTAGGGAAGAAACCTAGAGTTGATAGTTATGGTGGTTATAGAGATCAGTTATAGGTTGTAAATGGAAAGGATAGATTAGTTAATAAGTTGTAAGTAGAGACTCATTAGTGTTTATTGATTTTTGAAGATCATTATGATGTATGATTAGGTAAGTATGATGCAAGAAATTAGAATATGTTGATAAGATTGAAATGGGTTATATTGCAAGATTAAGATCGACCAACCCAATCATTTGACTTTACCCCTTTGATGGTTCTTTCTTTAGTAGTAGTAAACTAGCACTTCAAGTGTGAAGGTATGTAGTGGATTTTCAGTGGTAATAATGAGGTTATGGTGGGGTTGTGATTGTAGGTAGTAGCTAAATAAAGTGAAGTATTTGGGTTGATTTCCCAATTTGATGGACTAGTGTAATAGGTGGCATACTTTATCGGTTGTATATAATTGAGGCTAGACAACAGGCTTAAACTTTAGATATGGAGTGTAGTAGTGAGAATAGTAGCTCGAGGTTGATAATGCATGTTTTGTGGGAATTAATTAGTAGTCTTGATGTGGTGTGTGCAATGGCATTGGTTGGCAATTTGTGAAAAAGGGAGTGGATAAATGGTGGTATATATACTTGAGGACTAACGTTAGAAATGATGATTTGTGGTTGAGTCATTAAGATGATAAGAGTGATATTCATATAAGAATAAGTTGAACCCAAGATGTCATGTTGTTAGATAAGGTTGTATGGTATAAGCGTCATATGTACCCAACTTGTATTTTGAAATTTGTAGCACGGAGAAGTTTGGGGAGTTGTTGTATAGTGTTCATTAAAGGTGAGTTCAGGAAGTGTAGGTAGGCAATATGCGCCTTTGGCATAGTTTTACAAATTTTTTTAAGTTGTAGGTTATGTGATTTGAGGTGTAAAGAGAGTATTCTAAGGAATGGAAGATGAAGTGTTAAATGTTTAGAAGTGTGGGTGTCTATGCCCATGAAAATGTTAGTCGTAAGGTGATGACTTTGGAAGTTAGAAGATATTGCGATTAGTGTTCCCATAAGGGGATGTCCTTGAAATAATTTAGTGTCTTTGAATTAGAGATTAATGAGAGTAGTTGTGTTCATGGGTATTTTGATATCCCCTTTTATGATAGGGAATGTGGATATGTGCGCTCATGAGAGTGGGAGGTGTAGAGTGATAGATGTAGAGGATAGTGGGAGTTAAGAGTAGAATTTACAGGAAAGCAAGGCCTTTAGAGTATGGTTCTTCAGAGAGTGTTTCAAGTTTATGTTTTTGGTGATGTGTTTTTTATGTTGAGGGTTGTGGCTATTGATTTTGATGTAGAGATATGTCCGCAAGTCTAGGGTTGTGACTTTGGTCTAAGGAGGAGATGGTGAATTAAGGTAGTTCCCGAATGTTCTTAGATGGCAAGTTGTGGGGTGAAACCATGATAAACCTATTTCTACTCAAGCATAATTCTCCTACTCCAATTTGGGAGAGTATCCTACTAATTACATCATTCATTCAAGTCATGCCTTTGCCTACGGTTCGAGTACTCTATGGACTTATGTTTATGATTTGACGTCCAAACTAAAAGCAATTATGTCTCTCAGTAATCCAGTCTTTCACGTATTCAAGTCATATGTTATGTTGTTCGTGATCCATAAAAATCTATGTCTTTCAACATGCTTGGTACTAAGAGAATATGTCTCTATATGTCACCAATTCATCCTATGTTGGGTTTAGCCCAAGTGATAAGGTTTATGCAAACTCATGGAAAAATCTCAGTTCCTTAAGCGAGGAGAAATCGCTTCAAGCATAAATCTTTGTCTTAGTTATAATGTAACACCCTATAGCATTCTCGACTCAATACCACTCTTGGTTGCATATGTAGAGAGGTGTCAACCTAAAAAAATTTTTTATTGTTAAAAGACTCAGTCATATTTTTGATCTTATAACTCTCATCATTTTCAAATAGATCTTTCTGACCTTGAGAAGTAGATTTTTGAGTCAATTCATGTTCAAGAGTGTAAAGGGGTTGTTCCAGGAAAGTTTCAAATTTTTCAGAACGCGTTTGAGATGCGTTTGAGTGAGCAAAATAGTGGATCAACGCGATATCGAAGCGTCGCATCGATAATCACGTTGGCCAAACCTGTGTCTCGACACAATCTCAACGCGTCGCGTCACCAATCGCGCTGGGTGACCAGTTCATCTTACTGATTTTTCTTGTCCAGGAGGGTAATATAGTCTCTTTTCCTTGTGTTTCCTTGATATGTGCACCAATGTTTCTCACTATGGTCTATCCTAAGAATTCGTGTTGTATTGTGTCTTCCGAATGAATCTCTACTTATGATCCAGACACTTTATATATGGAGCGCTCATGGTTATTTTATAGTATCTTCATATCCCTCCTTGAGAAGTGCAATAAGTATATGTTATAGTCTTATAGTGTTACTTCCATTCATGAAAGTTATGCTCGGGTCCCTTAATGACCCTCCATATTATAGTATAATGGTGGTTGTGGAAGCGTGGTGATGTGTTAGGTAGAGGAGTAGATGTTCTTGAAGGTTAAAAAAAATTGATGTGATTCTTGAGCTGAGGCTATAGGTGAAAAGGGAAAAGAAGGAGATGAACTTTTGTTTTGTGAAAAAACTAAGAAGGAGGAATGTGGCGAAAACATTTGTTAGGGTTATTGAAATTGTTGGTCTTAGTGGGGAAATCCATATAGTGGGTATAGTACTGATTAGGCTTGAATGTTGTAGTTGTTGAAAATACAAATCTATGTGCTACGTGGTTAGTACTCTCTAAATGAAATCTCGAGGGTGTTTGACGACAATATTCTTAATGCGATGTAAAGTACAAGGTCTTATAGTTTATGTTATCACCTTGTTACTCCAAGATAGGCTTCAGCATAGCAGTACTAAGTGGTGGAACTCATATTCTTGTGGCTAGATGTATGATTGGAGAATTGTAAGTTAGAAATGATGAAGTGTGTTATTTGTTGTTTGGGGCATAAATGAGTAGTGTTTCTAAGTGTAAGGTCTATTTCGTTGTATCATGAGAGGTGGAGAATGATTCTAATCCTATCTTCCACGAAATATTATTTCATTATTAGTACCAATATAAATCAGGTCTATGATCATCAAATATAGCCCTTCCTTATATTGTGAAGATTATGGTGCATAGAGCTCATGTGCAAGATCATCCCTATGTAGTCCCATTATCTTATGTTTAGTGCTTTCACGATTCACTCGGGGTTATCAAGAAACTCGTTTGATTCCATTATATGTGTTATTGAGAAAAAAATGTTCAATGTGAGACTACGTTCTTTATTCTAAACTTTCTGAGCTTCGAAAGGTCCCCAACCATCATTCAGGGACGAATGATCCCAAGGGGGAGATAATGTAACTCCCCGCAATTTTTAGCTAGAAATCGAACCGTCATTCCTACATGCGTAAGCTCTAATGCCATGGTTTATTCTTAGATTCATGTGTCATGATCTTTCGCCTAGTATATGAAGTGATTATGAGGTCAAAAATGTTCATAGAAATGGCATAAAGCAAAGTTGAGCTAAGAACTATTCATTCATCCAAAATTGGAGAGTCGATTCTACAAGGGTCTACTTTGAACGTGGATAACTCTTGATACACATAGAATTTTTCATCTCAAGACCCACCAAATTGTATATAATTGAATTAGCTTTCCAACCATACTAATTTCGCCAAAATCCGATAAACGAGCGAAAAGTTATGGCTTTTTCCGTGTGAGGCAGTAAGCCAACGCGATCTCACAAAACCAGACGCGGATATAAGGCTGTTTTACGCATTATTTCAGTTTATAATGGGTCTAGGGGTGCGGTGGTCATTTTCCCTCACCCAAAATCCATCTATAACATAGAATTTCAGTCCCAAGAAGCCAAAATTGCTTATTTTACTCTAATCCTCTCAAAATCCAAACCCTAGTCCTTTTCCTCTAGATCAAGAACCAAGATCTTAAATTCAAGATTTCAAGAAATGGATCAAGAACCGGGTTCCGCTGTTTCTCCTAAATAATCTAAGGTACGTGACGTTTATCATAAAACTACATGGGCTTGTTGAAACACTTGAATATGATTTAAAGATTATCAAGTATGAAATTACAAAGGGGTTTTGGAAACCATGTTTTAAATTATGCATCATGAATGTTTTAATGACATTGTTGTTTTGGCCTTTAAGTCTTTTCCCCTTAAAATTGATTTATACATATACGTATATGTATTAAAATTTAGATTGAACATTGTTTGAGAGCACAAATTATGAAATCTCTCTCTTGTGATGAATTTAAGTTTATGATCTTATTGTGAATGGTTTGAAATGCATGATTTATGATTTGAAAATAGTTTTCTCAATACCATAGTATTTGGGCATGATTTAGAGATGATGAGAAGGAGTTTCTTGATATAATTATGTTCTTGTGTTAAAGAGAAAGAATAGCATGTGATTGAGAACTTTGATATGACCACCTTGTGTATTTGAAATGTTGAAAAAAAGAGTTTCTTGCATGTGTTTACATGAGTTTTAAGAAAGAGTTCTTTGAATTGATTTATTGATATGGTGGTCCCAAACCTTATGTTTTGAAAACAGAGATTATGATATGCTATTAATGGCTCAGAGACGCGACTTGCAAGTCAATGGTATGACGATACCATATAAATGTATGCCATAACAGAGCTAGAGTTTTTCAGAGATTGATTTCATATAATGAAATGTTTTAAAGAGTTAAAAATGGGCTTAAAGAGGGTTAGGTGGTTACCCGAAGAAGGCTTGAGTTCAAGTAACTCTTAGCCTCAAATCATATTTTGCCGATATGGGTATATTATTATTGTACGCTGGCGACGGCCCTGTGGCATAGTAGAGAAAGAGACTCTGGCCCTTGCGGCAAACTTGGGATGGGGGCTTGGCTGCCAAGTTAATGGAAGATTACATATAGCCCATGAAATTTCAGAGTTGTAGGGTATACCACCTAGCGCAAAAGTAATATAAAGAGTGGCACAGAGTTCAGATGATTTTACAGAATCTTTTAAATATGCCCATGTAATTCTTACCATATGATATATTTATGAACTGTTTTAAATTGCACTCATATATTTTGAATTTTCTCTGTGTACCAGTACAACTGTATTGACCCCTATCTTCCAGGGTCTGAGGCTCAGTCTAGAGGTCCTGCTAATCTGTAGAGCTTTCAGACAGAAGCGAGGTTTGTGGTGGTGAGCCTTCTTTATTCCGGAAGGCATATCTCTTTTTAGACATATTTTTTTACTTTGGTTTTGGTCCACTAGGGGCCTTGTCACAGGTTTCAGACAATTATTGATGTCATGTGTAGTAGAGATTTCATAGACTGAGAAAGATGTTGTTTCAATTTTGATAAAACTATTGCCACATTGTTGAATAGATTTCAGAGTATGACCATGATTCCATTTACTTTTATTTATACAAATTTTCTTATATTATATGAATATTGTGCATGATTACCAGATTTAGAAGGGCGCTCAGTCTCATTGGTTTGGGATGCTCGTCACGGACAGGATGTCGGCTGGGGTCGTGACATGAACCCACTTCGAGTTATCCCAAACTTGAAGTTAACTCAGCTTAGTATTGTTCCTAAACAATCAATCAAGGAAAGCAATAAATTACAACTCAATATGAATAATACATTTAAAATGACTCATGAACGGTAAATTTTAATCCTGTGAAACAGGTTCGTCAATCTATTCCTTTGTACTGGCAACACTTGAATCTTCAGTCAGAATTCTCTCAATTATGAACTTTCTCAATTTTCTCATGTTTAGCCATTTATCTCTATGTAAGTGTGAAAATTATTATGAATAATACATCTTCTATTTAAGCACAACTCTCCAAAGAGTCATTCGTTATTTCAAACTCCTCCATTAATCAGAACTCTCATTGCATAGAATTCTACTTCAAGTGATACTCCTTCTTAAATTCCAACTCTTGTCTCCTTAGTGTTGTAGTCAAACTCCAACTCTTTAAATCAGCACATGTTTATTTCCTTGAATTAGCCACCTATCTTGTCCTTTCTTGATTTTTCCTCTCTTGTCTTTAATCATCGATAATTTTGCTACATGTTTCAGCTACATGAGATAGTGTGTCTGTGAACCAACTTGACTGACATGTTTTATATCACTTTGTCAGTTTGTCAATCATCAAAACTATATCGTACCCAACAAATTTCTCTTATTTTATGATGGCAAACCTCTTGTCTTTGTGCATTCAAACATCTTCACCTCTAGGTACTAAAGTATAAAACTCTAGAATGAATAAGTTAGTTAATGGGTTATAAACATTGCACAACCCTCTTATCTTTCCCCTTTTGGCATCATCGAAAAACCATTTCAATGCAATAATAGACTAGCCTCAGTGAATTGTTATGCTATTCATGGCCACTAGGGCTATCACCAAAACAATCAGACAAAGACTTTAGCCAACATAGTAATGTATTAAAGAGAGCAAAAATATGAGTCAATTTAGCAGAGATAATCATTCTATTTAACTGCTAGAGCAGGTTCCACATTAAACCTAAGCTAGTACTGAACAAAGCAAAACAACTGAGCATTAATAAAAAAATATGGTATAAAAGTGGGACATGGCTAAGGATACGAATAGTGAGGAATTGATGAGGAAGGTGGAACAGGTGTTATCAACTGTGTCAATTGACAAATGACTTCAATATTTTGTTCCCTCTATCAATCAATGTCAAGCGTCAAAGTCATGATGCTTGCCTTAAGGACCTCTTATTCCGCTTCATGACTGTCTTGTGCAGGTTCTAGTTCAGATTTTTTTCTCAGCTAAATTATTTCTATATTATCAATTATTTCAAATGAGTGTTAGCCCTCCTTATTGAAACAGGTAGGGCAACATGATTCATTTTTTCAAGAACATCCATTATTGTTTTATAAGTTTAACCTGAACTATGACTGAGAAGTCCCCAAAAAATAGCAAATTATGAACTAAAAGGAAGAGCATGTCCCTTTTCATTCTTCAGAAACATATGCTACATGTGATTGATGATCAATTTTGGAAAATTCATGACACAAAAACTGATATTTTGGTTGAGAGAGAAGAAGAAATTTCTGGTGTAGAATTAACACATTTGTTCACAACTATTTGGAGAGAGTGAAAGAAAATTTGGTCAACCAATTCGTCAGCATCATAGGACAAGGGGAGGGTGAAGTGTGAGGAATGGAACAGGTGTGCTCAACTGTTTCGACTTAGATAGCCTGTGCTTATGTCAGTGTAGAGCATACCTGATAAGAAGAACTTTGTGGTCACAATTGCTTGCTTGTACCTATCTAATAAAAAATTAGGTTAGAAGAGTCAAAAATCTGAAATTAGGACACACAAATAAATGTGCAAGACTGAATCGAATAACATTTTAGCTAATAAGATTAAAAAGAAAAATGATTATTCTAGTCAATCATTGAGGAAAATTCATGCAATTTTAATCATCCCCAAATCTAACATATTTCTTTCAAAATGCTCTCTACTTAGTGTCATTGGTGCGTCTCCAGTCATTTAAGTAACCCACATATTCAATATTTTTATAGCCCTCAAGAGTGAAATTACTTTCATTTGAATACCATAGTCTCAAGACATTGATTCCCATGAGATATCTCAAGATTCTTGTGACAATAAATACAACTTCTCTTTGAGTTCAAGAATACTTACCTCAGAGTTTCCATCATCTTCTTCCATGTCCGAATCTCTAATGGCCATAGGAGCAGTTTCGTCATATGATTCATCACTTTCAGATGCCCTATTTAGATCTTCCATGTCCATCTATTAGGTCTTCAAATTACCAACTAACTCATCAAAGGACATTCTAGTGAGATCCATAGCTTCTCTTTTGGTTGTAACTTTGACATTCTACTTAGACTTTGGTAGGACTCTCTAGACCTTCTCTACCTGTTCCTCAGTAGATAAAAACTTTCCTAGAGATGATAACTCATTTGCCAACAAAGTTAACCTAGTTATCATTTCTTGTAGTGACTCATTTTTCTCCATTTCGAAAGCCTCATATTCAGTGATAAGTAATGCAATTTTGAATTTTCTCACTTGTCTTGTGTCTTCATGTGCATTCACTAATGCATCCCAGATTTATTTAGCAGTGTTGTAATTAGACACTCTATTGTACTCGGCTGGACCAAGACCACAAACAAAAATATTTTTGGCTTTTTCATTCTTTTGTAGTGCAACAAAATCTTCCGAGGTGAATTTACTCCTTACCTTTTTCACTTGTTCTCCATCCACTGTCTTCATGGGAATTGTTGTTACATTAATAATTCTTTTCCATAATTCATAATCTACACTTTGAAGAAACGTTTCCATCCTAGCTTTCCACCAAATGAAGTGAGACCCATCAAAGAGTAGAGGTCTAATAGTGGATTGACCTTCACTGTGACCAGTAGGTGGTGCGGAATTCATTATATTGATCTTTGTATTAGGTGCTAACCCTTTTTAAGAAAACCTGTTCTGATACTACTTGTTAGAGTACATGCCTTACTGACCAGTGACTTTAACGTAAGAGTTGCCTATGGATGGAATGGGATGCCTGACGTGTTTCAAGAAAGAAGTAAAACATAAAGTAAAGAACACAATGATTTTTACGTGAAAAATACCCGGCTCAAAAAGGTGTTAAAAACTACGACCTATACCTCTACAGGATTTAACCCCAACTTCACTAAATAACTCTGAGCCCCAACAATGACTGATTACAAAACTCTTGTAACCAACAACTAGGAATTATAAACTCTAATTCCTATACCTCAATAACTAGGAATCATAAACTCTAATTCCTATAACTCAATAACTAGGAATCATAAACTCTAATTCTTATAACTCAAAAATCACCCTTGACTTTTGAGCCCACTTCGAGTTATCCCAAACTTGAAGTTAACTCAGCTAATACAAGTATGATCATGATCATGACACTTTTGAGTATTTTTGAAGACTAGTCACTAAAGGGCCCTTTTGTCATTTTGTCTATTATTGTAATGTAGTATAAATAGAACATTGTAGGGTTATTTCTTTAGTTGATCATTATTATTGAAGAATACTTCTCTTAGAGTGAGAGAGATTCCAATTGAAACTAGGGCATAACATAAGGGTGGATTCTCTTGTGTGTTGCATTTTTCTTGATACGTTGGTGCTTGGGTGGTGGACGCCTCTCTTGTGTCAATTGTAACAGTTAGATGTTTGTTGTGTGAAGTTTTAAAGGTCCAAGAGTGGAATATGCTCTTGGGTTGTTAAGACTACATCAACACTTGTCTAACTACCTATCTTGTATCTTGTTTTAGTTTCGGCTTCTTGTGTTGTTAATGTAACCCGTTTGTTCTTATTGCTATTGTAATATTGTGGAGCTTCATCTTGTGTTGCTAAACTTCTTGTTGTCTGGCTGTTTTGCTGCATTAACACCTTGTATCCTCTTCTTTCTTGTTCTAGATAGTGAATCCGAGAGAGGTCCCCATTTGGTCCACGATTTGTTGTCATTTGTGGACTGTTTTGGGGTGTGATTTCGTGTTCCCTTGTTTGTTCCGTATCATCAGCTCAGTATTGTTCCTAAACAATCAATCTATAAAAGCAATAAATTACAACTTAATAAAAACAATACATTTAAATTGACTCATGAACTGTAAAGTTTAATCCTATGAAACAGGTTCGTCAATTTGTTACTTTATACTGGCAGCTCTTGAATTTTCAGTCAGAATTCCCTCAATTATGAACTTTCTCAATTTTATCGTGTTTAGCCTTTTGCCTTTTATCTCTATGTAAGAGCGCAAGTTATTCTGAATGATACATCTTCTATTTAAGCACAACTCTCCAAAGAGTCATTATTTATTTCAAACTCCTCCTTTAATCAGAACTCTCATTGCATAGAATTCTACTTTAAGTGAGACTTCTTCTTCAATTCCAACTCTTGTCTCCTTACTGTTGTAGTCAAACTCCAACTCTTTAAATCAGCACATGTTTATTTCCTTGAGTTTATATGAATTAGCCACCCATCTGGTCCTTCCTTGATTTTTGCACGCTTGTCTTTAATCATCGATGATTTTGCTACAAGTTTTAGCTACATGAGACAGTGCGTCTGTGAACTAGCTTGACTGGTATGTTTCATATCACTTTGTCAGTTTCTCAATCATCAAACCTACATCGTACCCAACAAATTCTCCCTTTTTTTATGATGACAAACCTCTTTTCTTTGTGCATTCAAACATCTTCACCTGTAGGCACTAAAGTATAAAACACTAGAATGAACAAGTTAGTCAATGGGTTATAAACATCGCACAACCCTCTTATCTTCCCCCTTTTGGCATCATCAAAAAACCATTTTAATGCAATAATATACTAGCCAAAGTGATTTTTTATGCTATTCATGGCCACTGGTGCTATCACCAAGACAATCAGACAAAGACTTTAGTCAACATAGTAATGTATTAAAGAGAGCAAAAATATGACTCAATTTAGCAAAGATAACCATTCCATTTAACTACCAGAGCATATTCCACGTTAAACCTAAGCTAGTACTGAACAAAGCAAAACAACTGAGCATTAATAAAGTAATTTTTATTTATTGTACTGAACAAAGAAAAACAACTGAGCAAAACAACTGAACAAAACAACTGAGCAGAACAACCTAACCTAGTGTTCAGTTATTTTTATTTAATAGTTTCCTATGTATGAAGTAAGTTGCCTAACGTGTTCCAACAAATTGTTAGTAAAAACACAATATTTTTATATGAAAAACACTTGACTCATGAAAGGTTTAAAAAAACACGGCTTGTAGGGTGTATCCCCAATTTCACTATATCACAATGAACCTTTCAACAAAAGAATACAAGTCTGTGTAACCTAAGGAATTATAAATTTTAATTCCAACACAACTTAAAAACCTCCCAAGTTAAGTGTTCCCATGTCTTCTAGTTATCCCAACTTGAATACAACAATCTTAATTCAATTTATAACACACTAAAACTATGATTATTTCAACATTGCAACAAAATAAACAACTCCTACTATATGAATGCTAAAAGTCTTAACACAATGTTATATTAGGACCAGGCTCTTCAATTTGTTCCTTCAGAATTCATGTAGCACTTTGTAAAGTCAATCTACCAATTGCTTTTTTTGCTATGTAAGTGTGTGAGTTACTCATCTTATATTTAAATACAACACTTCAAAGAGTTGTTCTTCAAACCCAACTCCTCAGCGCACGAACTTTCATTATAAAGAGTTGTACTTCTAGTGAAAGTCCTTCAACTCAAACACTTGTGAAATGGGGAGTAAATATGTCTATATACTTACAGGTTTTGAAACCTTCAAATGTGAAAAATGGTCAATAAAATATCACCCTTATTTATTTATTTTACTAATTTTATCATGGCAATGGGAAAAGAATTAGGAGATTTATTTTACTAATTTTATCATGGCAATGGGAAAAGAATTAGGAGAAAAAAAATTAGTTCAAAAGATTGAGATAGTTTTTCTTTTTTTGTCAACTTCTTGAATAGTTTCAGATTACCCATAAAAGTAAAGAAAAATAAGTTAAATCAAGAATTAATGTGAGTATTAAAAGCCGCATGGGCGGACCGACGTTCAATTTTCGGGTGCTCGAGCATCCACTAAACTCGACGTAGAAGAGGTATAATTATATAACAAACAGTGAAAAAATGGTAAAATATATAAGCACCTAGAGAACAAAAGCATGGTTGGGTGCTTTGGGTTTAGACATAACTTTCATGTCTCCCATCCTGAGATCAAATCCCTGTAGTTGCATTGTTTAGTAAAAAAATTTTTTGAGCACCCACAACCTAAAAAAGCTGGGTCCGCCAAAAAGGACTTTATCACGATAGGAAAAATCATAAATATATTTCAAATCAAATTTGGAATGTTATATGTAAGCACTATCTTGTGGATTATATTGTTCTTCTTCTTCACTTCATATTAGGCTTGTTCGTGATAATTAATGATTAACTAATACGGTCTGATTTTTAGTGGCTTAGCTTATAGAGTTTTAATTTGAATTGCTCGTTGGTGAAGTTTGTTTGAAAATACTATACTCCGTAGGACGTAGTTGTTACTCTCTTGAACACAGGGTGATTTTCCTCAATAGATTATGTGTTACTGTTGTCGATGTTCTAGATATTGTTATACGAACCAGGTTCCAAGTTCGAGTAGTTGGTACAGATTTCTTTCACACGACTTTAATATAGGTTCAAGTTTGATCCCATACAGGATACTGAAATATAGGTTCTTTATACAAAAATGCTAGAGTTAAACCCCATGCTAGATATTGAAATAAACTTGTTAATATGCACCAATTTCTGCAAACTCGGCCGCATACCTGTCATTGTCACACCTCTCCGGCAGCGCATTCAGCCTGTGCACTGGATCCATAACCCTCAGCATATCCGATCCAACACCAAATCCACCATTACTTGTTCCAATACCTCCCACAATTTGAACAATCTATAAGCCATCGATATCGCATTCGCGAAGGTCATAGATTCTACAAATTGCAGTAGGTATTGGTTACAACACCGACTATTGGTGCTAGTAAAGATAATTCTGGTGTTGGATGGGATATGATGAGGGTCATGAATCCGTGCAAATAAATTTATTTCATATTCAACTGAGAGTCGGAAGATCTCCTGATCTAATTATACAAACAAAATGAATAAATAAAAAAAGGAAGTAATTTTGCTAGAAATATATATGTTAGAAAGTGAGAAGAACACCTTTGGGTGTTGAGATAAGTTGAAAAAATGAGGAGCAAATATATCTATATTTATAAGAGAAAATGGTCAACAATGTAGTAATCCATATTTAATTTCTTGCTAATTATTTTATGGCAGCGGGAAAAAAATAAGGATAAAAAAATATCAATTAAAAGATTAAGAATTTTTCTTTTTTAGCAATTTTTTAAATAGTTCCAACATAGTACCCATACATATAAAGCAAAATAAGCTAAGTAAAACAAATATAATATGAATTAAAAAATTAATTTATCAATTTGGGAAAAATTATAAATATATTACCAAATCAAGTAAAATAGTTAAAGAAGACAATTCAATGTAATATTTCAAATTCAATTCCATGGACTATAGAATAACAATATTTGGAGTGTCATAATTATTTTATTTTAGAATGGTAACTCATTTAAAATATATACCCTTTTAGACTTTATGTCACAACTTAGAAGACTAATATAGTAGCACTATCACTAAACTAATATTGACCCTCCGTAAACTCATTTAATTATAGACGTATAATTATTTAATCTCCAACTTCAAAACATTGACCTTTAGGATTTTAACATCTATTTAGGTAAGTTGTTATAAATACCTTAAAGATCATATTGCGCAATTAATTTTTTTACTTCTAAATTTGGTTAGATTATCTCAATCACCTTTCAATTATTTAATTATGGGGTCCTATCAGGCATCTATAAACATAAATCAAACACTTATTTTTATATCCAGAGATAAATTTGCACGCATATATTCTACTCCTTTTTTGTGTGTATCAAAATATGACTAGAAAAAGGGTATGTCTGGCAATAAGAAATCTCAATGAGGGAAAGAAAAAACTATCGAGATAAAAGATTATTATCACTATGTAATATACCCTTTGACTGCTTGAAGACCTGCAAAATTTATCCCCTTGATGACAATTCGAAGCACTTGAATCGTCATATATAAGTTCATTCAAATTAAATGGATGTGCTTCCTCTTCTTGATATTGATTTATGTGTTCATAGTCATCCTCAAAATGGTCATTTTGACTATTTTATGAGTTTTTTGAAAACTAAATTACCTTAATTAATTATACTTTATGGACGAAAACAAACTCTACGAGGCTTATTTCTCTCAAAATTAATGGTTTTGCAAAAGTATCCATATAAGCATACAGTTCTTGTGAAAATTACAAAGAATGGGAGATTGGGAAAATTCTCATTACATGCTTTTAAGTTAACGATCTTATATTCATGCCATACTAAAATTGATAGAAAAAGTAAATCTAGAGTTTAATCACATATATAGTTCGCTGACAGAAGCCAACATAGTAATGTATTAAACATGTGGATCAATTTAGTAAAGACTTTAGCCAACATAGTAATGTATTAAAGATAGCAAAAATATGAGTCAATTTAGCAAAGATAATCATTCCATTTAACTGCCATAGCATGTTCCACATTAAACCTAAGTTAGTACTGAACAAAGTAAAACAACTGAGCATTAATAAAGTAATTTTTATTTATAGTACTGAACAAAGCAAAACAACTAAGCAAAACAACTGAATAAAACAACTGAGCAAAACAACTGAACAACCTAACCTAGTGTTCCAATTATTTTTATTTAATAGTTTCCTATGTATGAAGTAAGTTGCCTAACGTGTTCCAACAAATTGTTAGTAAAATCACAATATTTTTATATGAAAAACACTCGACTCAGGAAAGGTGTAAAAAAACCACGGCTTGTACCCTATAAGATTTATCCCCAATTTCACTAAATCGCTATGAGCCTTTCAACAAAAGATTACAAGTCTGTGTAACCTAAGGAATTATAAATTTTAATTCCTAAACAACTCAAAAACCTCCCAAGTTAAGTGTTCCCAAGTCTTCTAGTTATCCCAACTTGAAGATAACAATCTTAATTCAATTTATAAAACACTAAAACTATGATTATTTCAACATTACAACACAATAAACAACTCCTAATACATGAATGCTAAAACTCTTAACAAAATACTATATTAGGACCGGGCTCTTCAACGTGTTCCTTCAGAATTAATGTAGCACTTTGTAAAGTCAATCTGCCAATTGCTTTTTTTGCTATGTACGTGTGTGAGTTACTCATCTTATATTTAAATACAACTCTTCAAAGAGTTGTTCTCCAAACCAAACTCCTCAGCACACGAACTTTCATTATAAAGAGTTCTACTTCTAGTGAAAGTCCTTCAATTCAAACTCTTGTGAAATGGGAATTTCATTATAAAATATCACCCTTATTTATTTATTTTACTAATTATATCATGGCAATGGGAAAAGAATTAGGAGAAAAAAAATTAGTTCAAAAGATTGAGATAGTTTTTCTTTTTTTGTTAACTTCTTAAATAGTTCCAGATTGCCCATAAAAGTAAAGAAAAATAAGTTAAATCAAGAATTATAATGTGAGTATAAGAAGGACTTTATCACTATAGGAAAAATTATAAATATATTTCAAATCAAATTTGGAATACTATATGTAAGCACTATCTTGTTCTATTGTTCTTCTTCTTCACTTCATATTAGGCTTGTTCGTGATAATTAATGATTAGCTAACACGGTCTGATTTTTAGTGGCTTGGATTATAGAGTTTTAATTTGAATTGCTCGTTGTTCTTCATATAGCAAGAAAAAAACAAGGAAATAAATTTGTTAAAAACTCAATTGTTTGTAAGATAATTATAAGCAATAACATATATTATCTTCATAACTCATGAGTGACAAAGTTTACAAGAGAAGCATTATGGAATATTTATTTAAAATACTCTTACTAGTTATACTTTGCAAATCTAAATTTGACTAGTAATGAATTCAAACGTCAGTTCTTCTAATCTTAGTACATTAAAAAATGTATTCAATCTGTAAGATTTGGACACTTGTAACCATTAAAAAAGGTTCCGACAGCCTCAAAAATGAACTAGCAAATGATAAGAAGGGCTCGAAGGCCCAAAAGTACTTAAAAACATAACTGCTAGGATTCAGGATTGAGGGGGTGCATATGAGGCATCTTTGTAGACACCTAATTTTGTCATACCCCGATATCACTTTTACTCATTTTTACCTTATCCTATAGTGTACCCTCAACCATGTAATTATCCCTCCACAAATGACAAAAATCAAAACCAACTCTAAGCAAATCTTATCCCAAAATTCCCACATAATCCCAATTGATAACAAATTAACAACCTTCCCTATTAAAAGTGGACAACACATCACTATCCTACCCCACCTCACTACCCACGTGACCCTCCCTATATTTCTTTTCCACAAAGATAATACACCCAGGAGTATATACACAATACACTCTCAATTACTCATCCTCACGCCCCTCTCCATTAGCAGACCACACCAAAGGAAACCACACAGATTCCCTTCACAATTCATACCCCACACTAAAATACACACACAGATATACACCATGGCTCTCACTGGAAACAAACCGGTAAGGAGAAAAGGGAAAAGAAATGTTCTTTGAGGGAGAAATACACTGAGTGAGAAGAATCAATTGAAAATTCACTGAAATTCCCATCACCCTCTTACCGAAAGTCGAGATACGCACTAAAATGAGATAGAGATCGCGTCCAGTTATTGGCTCCGATGATCGTGTTGCCGGAAAAATGTTGAAGCATACCGAGATTTGTCAGAATTGGACGTTTTTGATTGCTTTTCAGTTTTCTTTTGTCACTGCCAGCTCGCCTGAGGTTGATTCCATTTGGTTTTAGCCCTTTTGTTGGATTTTTGGGGAGTTTCGGGTCTTATATGTTGCGGGATCCGTTCGATATTACGTTTGGGGTGGTTTCCGTGACTAACCCGTTCAATATTCGTGATTTGGTTTTCACTTTGAGGTCTTATTCTTGGTTGAAATCTGTTCGGTTGGAAATTTTGAGACACTGATTGGGTTTGTTCGTCGTGGGGCTCCCTGATTCGAGGATTTCGATCTCGAATTTCTTTATTATTGACAAGGAAAAGTTTCATTGAGGTCCATTTCTTCTCCCAATCTTTACTTTATCTTGATTCTTTATCGATGTTTTGGGTGTGGATAATTTATGTGTTGTGTGTTTGGTTTGAATCTTCGTTGTTTGTTTACGTTTGATGTTGGCTTCGGATTATGAGACGTAATTGGAAAATCGAAGCATGCTCTAATCATGTGGTTAAAAAAATGGATTTGGGGTGAGAATTGAAAACTTGATATAATTGGTGATTTTTTTTAGTTTGATTTCATTGTGTGTTTAACTTGAAATGAACGTTAATTGAACTTGGTAATATCATGATACGTTTAGGCAAAGGTAGGTTGGGTAGGCAAAGTTTAGGATCTGTGATTGTTGAATGATGAAATATTTGTGGAGTGGTTTTGATTTATGCGTTGAGATCTATTGTATTCATTTGGCCGGGGAATGCCCCGAGAGATTTGTATTGATTTATCCGGGGAATGCCCCAAAGTATCATGTACTTAAAGACGGCGCACGATCAAGGCCCGGAACGTCTGGTGGAGAAATCAATGGAGCGTAGTTAGGATTATCGTAGAATAAAATAGTTTTATATTTCCGTATCTTTTTATTTCGGAACTGTATAATTGGACTGAATACTAAATTTTGGATTATTTTGTTTAGTTTTGCTTGTTGATTGTTTTGCATGCTTTGTGTGGTTTATACATTCGTAGTGTCAAATTAGCCGGTATGCTCCACCAAGCGACCGTGATCTAACCACGGGATCAATGGGTGCCTAACACCTTCCCCTCGGTCAACAGAATTCCTTAGTCGGAATCTCTGTTCGCAAATCAGTTTTACAGAGTCAAAACCATTTTGTAAAAAGGATGTCCATAGATGACTTGGCACACCCGATTTATGCTAAGTGGCGACTCTGAGTTTTGAATGTAAATAATCCTTTTCGAAACCAATCTTCATTTTATCACTTTAATAATAAAAATCCTTTCAAAACTTAAAATACAATCTTTTGGAGTTAAAAAAAGGGGTGTGACAGCTCTAGCGACTCTGCTGGGGACTATTTCAGAATCCGAGCTTTTTTTGGAGTCGTATCAGCTTTGTTTGGCATTACGAGTGTATAAGCATTGTTTGTGATTTTTGTTTGTGTTTTCACTTTCGTGCGTTTTCGTGCTCTTTGTTTACAATATTTATCCTATGTGTTACCGCTTTTATATTTGACATCATGCGCATAACCCGAGTCATTCTTTCCGCAACAAGTCTCCGTCCGTACGTCGTGCGCACGAACTCTAGTTGAGTCACCTTTATTTTGGGGGGGGGGCGTTGGATGTATGGAGTAGGTCGAAAGCAAAGCAGCCACTATCGACCATATGCTCCCCCGAACGGCCTTGTTAGTAAACCACAACGTAGGTCAGCCTTTAGGTCATTCTTATGTACATCATATTGAGACCTAGAGGGACCCACACAACCCTTTGTAGGAAACTCACTTCTAAAGCATCCCTACGTGCTAAATGTTGCATCTCTGAGGGTCATGTGGTCATTTGACGGACCGATTTGGGGAAAGCATGTGTTAGAAGTAAAGTGTGTAGACAAGAAAGTGTTCAAAAAAAAAAGGTGAATAAATAAAAAAAGAGTTTCGTAGTTTATTTTTAGAGTTCTTTATGACTTTTGTTTTTCACAATTCAAAAATTCAAAAAAAAAATTACTTTTCGCACTCATTTTCTTAAAGACATCAAAAAGATCTTCCTTTACTCCTTTACCATGCATTCATAATTCAAAAATTCCAAAAAGATTTTTTTTACAGGATCTTTCATAAAAGAAAAATGAAAAAATTTGGTAGAAGTTTTGTATATTTCTTATAACAAAAATGCCAAAAAGATTTTTCTTTCGTAGTTGTTGGTGTTAGTTTTATGTGAAGTCTCAAATTGAAAACCCCAAAAAGATTTTATTCTTCTGTCTTTGGCCGTGTCTCTTAAGTTAGGGTCAATCTGTCAGTGAATCCTTAATTGTCCAAATTGGACGAACTACGCACCCCTGATTCTCCTCTTTCGGGATGTGAGATACGCAGGCAGCCTATTGCTGGTTCGGGGATCTTATTTAAAAAAAAATTTAAAAAGATTTTTTTTACACTCTTCATTTAGAGTCGGTGTTTCATACATGTATTGAAAAGAAAAATACAAAAAAAAAAGATTTTTCTCAATAGTCGTAGGTTTCATTTTTGGTTGATTTTATTTCAAAAATTCAAAAAGATTTTCTTCACTCTTCATTTAGAGTAGGTGTTTCATATACATCTTTAAAAGAAAACTATAAAAAGATTTTTCTTTAATAGGTTCAAGTTCCATTTTCATATGAAATTTAAAACTGAAAACCCAAAAAGATTTTCTTTGGTAATCATAGATTTCACTTTGTATAAGGATGTTAAAGCTGAAAATTCAAAAACATTTTTCGTCAATTCTTTTGACAAATTGTTATTTTCTTTTCGTCTTAAAGTTTCAAGGAAAAAAAGAAAAAAGGGTTCAATTGTCCATTTTGGCACGACTTCACGAACTACGCACACCTGATTCTCCCCTTTCGGGGATGAGATACGTAGGCGCCCTTCTAGGGTTCGGTGATTTTTTTTTCAAGAAAAAAAAAAGAGGTTTTGAAAAATGTTGAACTCTAACATATTTGTTGCCTCTTGTTCAGTTAGTTTAAGGTGGTTGGTTTGTGATTTCCTGGCTGGTCCTCCATATCACACTAAATCCAAGGAAGGGTTAGTTGTATCCAACAAGGATATAGAGAGTGACATCATGGATGAAACAAAGGGTCATGAAATTGACAGTTTAAAGGAAGAGAATTTGAGACTGAGACAACAAATGATGGAAATGTACCGAGCTTGGGCCAGTGGGCTGCCTCCACCTCCGTTCCTCACTTTTGACCCTGCAAATACCTTGAGTCTTCCACCAAAATAGAAAAGTCAGTTTCCTACTCTTTTTGATTCACCAAAGCATGCCTCAGAATCCATTCCATGTCAAATGCACCTCAACACTTCCACCGCTCTTTCTTTATCTCCTCAGCATAAGTTTACCATATTCACAGTACCACATACCGTCTGTGCTTTTGTTGCTCAACCTTCTACTAAGGCTTCCACTTTGTCTATGAATCCAACGATTGTGCTTCCCCAGTCCACTAGTGACTCCACGTTCATTACTGTTGATGATCATTGGTATACTCTTGAGCCTACAGTTAAGTTAAGTGGACCTCCAAAATTTCTTACTAAGAAGCCTAGCATGCCAAATGAGCCAGAGAAAATGGTTGGGAAAGTGAAGAGTGTAGAAAATGATATGAAAAATTCCCCATAAGGCTATGAAGATGTTTCATATAAAAACTGGAGCATGTCTTCAAGTGATAACCTTCCTCCCAGCTTTGAGACATCAAAATTTGGGGAGCCTGATGGAAAGAAGGATTTTGTGAAACATTCGGGACAACATTGCAATCAACCAAGGGAAACTGAAGGAAAGAAGAAGGAAAACGCACCTATTGTCATAACAGGGCCAAAGTAGATTTTGAGAGGTCCAACCCACCAATACTGTCATCCTCAATCACAAGCTTACATATCAGATTCACATAACCACTTGCAACAAGGTTTCTTTCTCCAAAATCCAAGTAATCCCAGTCCACTTCCTCGATATCCTGTGAACAATGCACAATTGTATGCTCATCCATCTTCTTATCCACAATGGCATGCACCTGTCCCTCAATATCGTCCTCGACCCCCACAAATTTACCAAGGGACCTCTAAATCCAAATTTCATCCAAGGCCAGAGTTCGCAAAGAGGAGGAAGGAAAAAGATAATTTCACTCCTATTAGGGAATCCTATGCCAGTTTATTTCAGAGATTGGTACAGCAGGGCATGATCACTCCTCTCCTTGGGTATACTCCTGACCTGCATTCAAGAAGATTTGATCCTAATGTGCGATGTGCATATCATTCTGATGTTCAAGGTTATAGTACTGAAGATTGTCGCACTTTGAAAAGAGAAATACAAAAGATAATTCAAGATAAATTGATTGTGGTGCAAAACATTGGCCCTTCGACCATCCCACAGAGTTCTTCACCAGCACGCGGTACTACACAATATGTGGGAGGCAATGAGTTAAGCATGGGGATTCAGAGCTTATTTGTTGAAGAAAATGTGTCTGACAGTAGTGGAAGCTCTAGTCATGTTGATATGCAAACCAGTGGCTAATATGTCAGGCTGAGCAATTCAAAAGTCACCCCTCTCCCTACTAGGAAGAGGTCTGGTAGTTTGTTTTGTTTTCTTTTCTATTTTTTGAATTATTTCAGGGTTGTAGTTCAGGATCTATCTTGTTTTGTCCCTTTTTCATTTATTTTCAAACCCTTTTATCTTTTATTTCAACTAAATGAAGTATCCCTTTCCTTTTGAGTTTCAAATATGTATTGTTTGTTTATTTTCTTTATACAATCATTTTATGTTGATTCTAGTGATATGACATGTTGCAGAACTTTCAGTCAGATCTTAAAATCCAGCTTAATCATGAAGCATTGAATCAGAGAGCTAAATTTAGGAAAAGATAGCATCTGAGAAAATAAATAGAGTGTTGGGGCATTTGGTGATCAACTTGAAGCCTTCTTTGAAAATTGAGACTTTTTGAGAACCACAAGGATAACTTGGTCATCAATTGAAAGACATGTCTTAATTAGGTCAAACAGTGTCTACATGATCCTATCAAGAGGAACAGAAAGAAAATCAACTCCACGAAAGCGTGAGTCATTCAATGTGATGGATATAACACAGGTGGAGTTGTATGTTTGAAAAGCCTAGAAGAAGTAGTGGCACACATGCTCAATTAAAGTTAGTATTATGAAAGTGTCACAAATAATCTTCATCTCTCACTTTCATATTGCATGATATGTACTTGCATTTTTCAAGGATTGATATAACGAAGGCATTTCATTCTGTTATCTAAAAATCGGGTCATCCTTTGTTTACCCCATTTGAGCTTTAGTCCTATTTTATTTCATACCTCTCTTTTGGAATCAATATGGAGTCAGCAAAACTCAAAAGAAAAGTGTCGAGCAAAACAATAGAGTTAGAAAGTTTCCAAAAAGAGAAGATAGCAAAATGTGTCCAAAATAGAAAAAAAGAGTGTCAAGAAAAATTAGAATTAGAAAAATCACAAAGAAAAAAGAGTCAAAAGAAAAAAAAGGAAAAAAAATCAAAATCAAGCAAAATAAGCTGTCAGAACTATGCATGACCTGATTCTCCTCTCTCCAGGGTGAGATACGTAGGCTTCCCTACTCAGGGCTTGGTCCAACCAAATAAACAATTTAGAGTCACACAGTCAAAAGAAACTGGGGCATGAGTTAATCCTCATTGTTTGAGTCGATTCCAAAAGTTGTAAGTCCTACCCCACTTCAAGTGTCGTTTGGGCACCATGCAATCCTTTCTTTCTAACCTTATCCAAAAGCCAAGTTACAACCAAAGAAAGACCTTCAGATCAATCTTTGAGGATATTAAGGCTGAGCGTGCAAGGGATATAATGATGCATTTAGGAACTATTTGTCTTCCTCAGCATAAGGAATCAAGAGAGAAATAAAAATAAGAGAGTCTTATTGGTGAAAACCCTTACAGGCACCATAAGGCGATGGTAAGTTGAGAGAAATAAAAATGATAGAGTCTTATTGGTGAAAACCCTCACGGGCACTATAAGGCGATAGTGAGCCGAGAGAAAATAAAAGAAGCTTGTTGGCGAAAACCTTTCAAGGAGCCACTAGCCGAATGGGGTCTTAAATGCAATTGACCTAAGAAAGCAACTCAGTTTCAAGTCCATTAACTCAACAACAATGGGTAGAAAGTTTGGATGAAAAGATCAAGCTTCTAAATCCAAAATGCATGGCATAATCATTAGTGTTGACTGTCATTTTTAGAAGAATTTTTTGTTTCTTAGTTTTAAAATGGGACATTCATTGTCTTTTCTTTCTTCTCTTTATTTTAATTTTATCTTTCTTGAGTCAGTTATCAAAACAAAAATTGTCATTCTTTTTTTTTGTTCCCTGTCTTTCAGTCAAGTCCGCGTCAAAACAAGTGAGAAAGGATTTAAAAATTGGCTACCAGCTCCTTTAATTGCACAAAGAAAGACAAAAGCTAGCACATGAAAGAAACATGATTGTGAGCCCAAAAAGGGCATGCATAAAGTTTTGTCAACAGAGAAGTTGGGGAACTCATGGAAATACCAAGGTTCAAAGGGTTTATTTGAGAAACACGACAAAGCATAAATACTCTGTTTGTTTCAGAGTCACTCTTAATAAGCTGAGTTTGGGTCAATGATACAGCAAGTCAATGACATATGCTAATGGTTGGAAACAAAGCTAAATGTGACGGGGGCAGGAGCAATTGCCTCAAAAGCCAAAGCCACAAACTATCCACCATGTTTTTAAACTCACAAGTTTTCTTTGTACGTAATAGGAATACATGTTGCATTCAGATCAAGGATTTCAGAGCCTAAACATCAAAGGCCGTAATTTCTCACCTCAACAAATGCAAAAGGAAAGGTTGCTGCACAGGTTTGGTAATCTAAACCATGGTAAAACTCATAATTCAAGATCTCTAGGAGACGCAGTTCCTTGTTTTGATAATTCAAGCATCTTTGGTAAGCAGACGCACTTCATTGTTTTGATAATTCAAACAATATTGGTAAGGGAACACACCTCCTTGATTGGGTAATTCGAATTTTTCTTCTTAGGTAATGCACTTCCTAACTTAAGTCTTAATTCCTAGAAGACGTACCTTTTAGTCGAGTCATTCCCCTTGACCTTAGAAGACGTACCTTTAAGTAGAGTCATTTCCCTTGATTCCTAGAAGACGTAACTTTTTGTCGAGTCATTCCCTTTGATTCCTGTAAGACGTACCTTTTAGTCGAGTCATCTCCCTTGATTCCTATTAGACGTACCTTTTAGTCGAGTCATTCCCTTTGATTCCTAGAAGACGTACCTTTTAGTCGAGTCATCCCCTTTGATTCCTATAAGACGTACCTTTTAGTTGAGTCATCCCCTTTGATTCCTATAAGACATACCTTTTACTCGAGTCATCCCCTTTGACCCCAAAAAGACGTACCTTTTAGTCGAGTCATTTCCCTTAATTCCTATAAGACGTACCTTTTAGTTGAGTCATCCCCTTTGATTCCTATAAGACTTACCTTTTAGTCGAGTCATCCCCTTTGACCCCTAGAAGACGTACCTTTTAGTCGAGTCATTTCCCTTGATTCCTAGAAGACGTACCTTTTAGTCGAGTCATTCCCTTTGATTCCTATAAGACGTACCTTTTAGTCGAGTCATCCCCCTGGATTCCTATAAGACATACCTTTTAGTCGATTCATCCCCCTTGATTCCTAAAAGACGTACCTTTTAGTCGAGTCATTCCAATTAACTCATAGAAAATGTATTTCTTTATTTGGGATAATTTTCTTTTCAGTTTTGATGTGATTTCAGGAGCCTGCCCGAAGCACAAGGCGAATAAATGAAAAACCAATCAACAAGTTGAAGAAATTGCAAGTCAGGAACCCTCCTGGAGAATAGGTTGAAGAAATTGAAAGCATAGCAACAAGTTGATGAAATAGAAAGTCAGGAACCCGCCTGGAGAATAGGGTGAAGAAATTGAAAGCATAACAATAAGTTGATGAAATAGCAAGTCAGGAACCCGCCTGGAGAATAGGGTGAAGAAATTGAAAGCATAGCAACAAGTTGATGAAATAGCAAGTTAGGAACCCGCCTGGAGAATAGGGTGAAGAAATTGAAAGCATAGCAACAAGTTGATGAAATAGCAAGTCAGGAACCCGCCTGGAGAATAGGGTGAAAAAATTGAAAGGCAAGCAACAAGTTGAAGGAATTGCAAGTCAGGAGCCCGCCTGAAGAACAGGGTGATGAAATAGCAAGTCAAGAGTCAAAGCAACTGCATAGATAGGATTTTTTGTAATTTCATTTATGTTTTAACTTGTAATTTTCATTTTTGATGTAATAACAGAACCGCGGACCGGAACCTCGATGGAACCTCACTCGACGCTCCAACTCGGTTGTCCTTCTTCCTTCTGCTTCTTCCTTTGAATAATGGTCAGGATAAAATTCTATCTCGTTGTCTACTTCTTTGTCTGAAAACACTGCATGCTTACATTCAAAGGGGGCATGATGTAGACACCTAATTTTTTCCCACCCCGATATCAGTTTTACTCATTTTTACCTTATCCTATCATGTACCCTCAACCATGTAATTATCCCTCTACAAATGACAAAAATCAAAACCAACTCTAAACAAATCTTATCCCAAAATTCCCACATAATCCCAATTGATAACAAATTAACAACCTTCCCAATTAAAAGTGGACAACACATCACTATCCTACCCCACCTCACTACCCACGTGACCCTCCCTATATTTCTTTTCCACAAAGATAATACACCCAGGAATATATACACAATACACTCTCAATTACTAATCCTCACGCCCCTCTCCATTAGAAGACCACACCAAAGGAAACCACACAGATTCCCTTCACAATTCATACCCTACACTAAAATACACAAAAAGATATACACCATGTCTCTCACTAGAAACAAACTGGTGAGGAGAAAAGGGAAAAAAAATGGTCTTTGACGGAGAAATACACTGAGTGAGAAGAATCAATTGAAAATTCACTGAAATTCCCATCACCATTTTACCGAAAGTCGAGATACGCACTAAAATGAGATAGAGATCGCGTCCAGTTATTGGCTCTGGCGATCGTGTTGCCGGAAAAACATCGAAGCATACCAAGATTTTTCATAATTGGACGTTTTTTATTGTTTTTCAGTTTTCTTTTGTCACTGCCAGCTTGCCTGAGCTCGATTCCATTTGGTTTTAGCCCTTTTGTAGGATTTTTGGGGTGTTTTGGGTCTTTTATTTTGCGGGATCCTTTCGATATTACGTTTGGGGTGGTTTCCGTGACTAACCCGTTCAATATTCGTGATTTGGTTTTCACTTTGAGGTCTTATTCTTGGTTGAAATCTGTTCGGTTGGAAATTTTGAGACACTGATTAGGTTTGTTCGTCGTGGGGCTCCCTGATTCGAGGATTTTGGTCTCGAATTTCTTTATTATTGACAAGGACAAGTTTCATTGAGGCCCATTTCTTCTACCGATCTTTACTTTATCTTGGTTCTTTATCGATGTTGTGGGTGTGGATAATTTATGTGTTGTGTGTTTGGTTTGAAACTTCGTTGTTTGTTTGTGTTTGATGTTGGCTTCGGATTATGAGACGTGATTGGAAAATCGAAGCATGCGCTAATCATGTGGTTAAAAAATGGATTTGGGGTGAGAATTGAAAACTTGATATAATTGGTGATTTTTGTTAGTTTGATTTCATTGTGTGTTTAACTTGAAATGAACGTTAATTGAACTTGGTAGTATCATGAAACGTTTAGGCAAAGGTAGGTTGTGTAGGCAAAGATTAGGATCTGTGATTGTTGAATGATGAAATATTTGTGGAGTGGTTTTGATTTATGCATTGAGATCTATTGTATTCATTTGTTCGGGGAATGCCCCAAGAGATTTGTATTGATTTATCCGGGCAATGCCCCGAAGTATCATGTACTTGAAGACGGTGCACGATCAAGGCCCGGAACGTCAGGTGGAGAAAGTAATGGAGCATAGTTAGGATTATCCTAGAATAGAGTAGGTTTATATTTCCGTATCTTTTTATTTCGGAACTGTATAATTGGACTGAACACTAAATTTTGGATTGTTTTGTTTTATTTTGCTTGATTGATTGTTTGGCATGCTTTGTGTGGTTTATAAATTCGTATTATCAAATTAGCCGATATGCTACACCAAGCGACCATGGTCTAACCACGGGATCAAGGGGTGCCTAACACCTTCCCCTCAGTCAACAGAGATTCTGACTATTCCTTAGTCGGAATCTCTGTTCGCAAATCAGTTTTACAGAGTCAAAACCGTTTTGAAAAAGGATGTCCATACGTGACTTGGCACACCTGATTTATGCTAAGTGTCGACTCTGAGTTTTGAATGTAAATAATCCTTTTCGAAACCAATCTTCATTTTGTCACTTTAATAATAAAAACCCTTTCGAAACTTAAAATACAATCTTTTGGAGT
The DNA here is from genome assembly GCA_030864215.1 of Capsicum pubescens. NCBI lineage: Eukaryota > Viridiplantae > Streptophyta > Magnoliopsida > Solanales > Solanaceae > Capsicum > Capsicum pubescens. The sequence goes on along the minus strand of CM061548.1, from coordinate 109,020,080 downwards.
TAAAAAGGGGGTGAGACAATCTTCACTCTCATCGTTTGAAAAACCTATAGGGTCATCACTCTCAGAGTCATTTTCGGATAGAGCTTGTTCCAGGGCTTCTCTTGCAGCATTAGCAGCAGCTTCAGCTTCGGTGAAGGCCATGGGAAGATCAAGGTCTCCGTCTTGGATCTCAAGAAGGGTATCCACCCGGGCCTGTAGGGACACCCAGCAACTGTCCAATTTAGCCACATTCCTGTCATTTCTACGCCTCACCCACAATGCATTCATCCAGGCCTGAAGTCGCGCTCTGTCCATCTCATTTTTAGCAGACAACTCAGCCAAATCAGCCTCTAGGTTGGCCACCCTTTACTGCAAGGAATGGTTCCTAGAGTAAAGGTAAGCACGTATGTTCTCCCTTGAAGAGAGATTACTATGTAGCTCCATTTGCCAAGCTTGCAACTTCTTATTCTCAGCCTGGAGCCTAATATTTTTTGATCGGAGCTCACTTACCTAGGCCTGGAGCACACCAACTGTGGATTTTAGATGCTCTACATCACCAGAGTGGTCCAGAAGCTTATGCGTATGATCGCTTGCTTTTTATCGGGTGGCGGTAGTAAATTGGTGGGTCTATATGTTAAATGTAGAAAGAAGGGAAAAAACTTAGTAAAATTATCTCGAAAATGTATTTAGATGATTAGTAGTGCCTGTCTTACTTGTTGGATAGAGGTGATCAGCTGAGTGAATAAACTTTTCAAGTCCTGTTCCTCTAACCTCTTCTATTCCTCAGGCCCAAGGAATTCCACAAACAGTTTAGTTGGTATCGAGAAATCGTTCAAAAGATCCGCCTCTGAATGAATGTCTACCACAACCCGGCAACAAGGAGGATTCATGTCACAACCAGACATATTGGCAAGCTCCATCATCTCCTGGTCACTTGATGACACTCCAATTGTCTCCAGACCACCGGCTGGAACCCATGCACAAAAGGCTGAAGGCCTAAGAACTGTCAGTGATTCATTTGTACCCGTTTGATGTCGGAGCAAACGGGAACTGATCACTTCGACGTCAGGTTTGGTAAGATCCGGAACCCTTCTCTTTTTTGTGGAGTCGGGTATTGCATAATGGGAAATCTCACGCCCAAAGTTGGCCCCACATGTAGTAGGCAACCTCGCAACGGGCTTTTCAATGGAAAAACCTGCAAGAATCTTAAAAATTAAGGAAAGGCATCGAAAATATAATACAAAACAATAAAGAAAGGCCCTTTAAGACTCTTACCGTGGATTTTTTCCTCCAAAGGTTCGTTCATAGGGGATTTTCCACTTCGACGTTGCGGCAATGCAATTTCCTTTTCACCCCTCTCTTCTTCAGAAGGAGGCATCGGTGGGGGGCTATCCGACAAGGATGTGGAAGAGGAATGTTAGGAAGAAGACATATTTAGCCATAGATTAGTAAAATATTCTATTGTTAAATTGTTGTAGTAAAATATCCACCTTGTTATTTTCTTGTAAAATGTTGTTGTGAGCTAAAACTTTGAACCTGATGAATGAATGTTATAATTATTAGCTAGTAATTATATTTATTAATTTAGACAAAATGTTAAAGTATTTGAAAAGTTATAATTTATATGCATTAATGGTAAAATAAAAGGATGAATAAATTATTAAAAGAGTTGTGATACCAAATTTGAATTATATATAATCTATAAAATAAGAAAAATGGACACTATTTCGTAGAATTCTTAAGACTCGCTATAGAACTTGTTAAGAATATCTAGGTGTAAACTTTGACAAATAGTTAAAATTAAAGAATACAAAAAATACCTCTACATACAACAAAAAATTTGAAGAAGATAACCAGAGAAAAAAAATCAAATTACCTTTGACGGATAAGCTATCTTTTTTATTTCATTTAAAATATCATTAAACTATACAGTATATGTAAAAGATTGAAACTTATTCTCTACTTCTTTATACAAATATGATTTTCCTATCAGATTATCGGATGATGCATTATAATGTGAGAAATTTTCTAGCATGGATGAGAAACGAAAGGACATAAAAAGAGAAAAGTACCTCTAGGTCTTGAGAGACAATGAAAAAATAAGGAGCAAATACACTTGTATTTATAGGACTACGGAAACTTCAAAATAGCGTCCTTATTTAATTTTTGACTTGTTATTTTGAATGTTTACATATTAAATCTATACCTGGATTTATGTAGCAACTTATAAGTCTAACTAAACTTCCATAAACATTTATTGCTTAATTTATAAGTACTTATTTTATGTTTTTAATCACTAGAGCTAAAAAAACTATTTTTTTTAATCCTATCCAAACGGGCTCTAAGTCTAACTAACCTTCCATAAGCTTATTTAATTATGAAAGTATAATTATTTAGTCTCCCACTTCAAGATTGATTTTCAAGGTTATACCTACATCTATTTAGGTAAGTTACTATAAGTACCTTTATAATCAGATTGTGCAGTTAGTTTCATTTATTTTGGTAAGTTACTATAAATCTGGTCAGACTATCTCAATCAAATTTCAATTATTCAATTATGTTGTCATAAAAGCTAAATATCTTAATTTATATCTAGAGATAGATAAACACTCAAATATTCTACTCTTTTATTTACTATGTTCCGAAATATGATTGGAAAGTGGGTACGTTGGTATGACACCTCAAACTTTCGAACTATGATTTAAATTGTTCCACGTATGATATTAAAATTTATAATTCCTGACTATGGGATGTATAACAGATATAAATTAAGGTCGAAAACTTTAGCACAAGATTAAGTCGAAAGCTTTTCTTCTGAACTAACTATAAAACACGAAAATACAACCTTAAGTTGCTAATATCCACAATAACCTATCCAAGAAGAGAAAAAGGGGATAAGTAGAAGTCATCTATCCCCAGATTTAGCTACAATTTCTAAATTTAAACAATATCATCTCATTGGCCTTGTTTCTGCACCGCTTGTGGCATCACAACCATACCTTAATATTTATTCAAGGTGATTAAGGTGAGAGAGCGAAATTCTAGACAAAATTAGGAAACAAAAGCTAGTTAAATATGAATCCTACCTTCAACTTATACTGAATGATCAAGGAAAATATATTAGAAAATTAGAGCAACCTGTCGAGGAGAAAGAAATGGTGTTAAACAAAACTCTAGTTCTTAAAATATTAGTTCATTTAATATCGCTTCAACACTTATGATTTGGCCACTAGTAACCACTAAAAATGGTTGTGTGAGTTCAACCATTCAATCAAAATGCAAACACAAATACCATTCAATCAAAATGCAAACACAAATATATAGAGAAGTTTTCTATGAATGAAACAAGTTGCCCAACGTGTTCCAACAAACTATTAGTAAAAACAAAATATCTTTCCAAGATTTAACCCCAACTTCACTAAATTACAATGAGCCATTCAAAAAAAGATTACAAGCCTGCGTAACCTAAGGAATTATAAACTTTAATTTTAATTCATAAACAACTCAAAAACTTGCCAAGGTAAGTGTTCCAAAGTCTTCGAGTTATCCCTACATAAAGACAACAATCTTAATTCAATTTATAACACACTAAAACTAAGATTACATCAACATTACGACTCAAACAACCCCTAATATATGAATGCTAAAACTCTTAACACAATACTATATTAGGACAAGGTTCTTGAATGTGTTCCTTCAGAATTCAAGTAACACTTTGTAAAGTCAATCTGCCAATTGTTTTTCCTGCTATGTGAGTGTGTGAGCCACTTGAGTCACTCATCGTCTATTTAAATACAACTCTTCAAAGAGTTATTCTTCAAATCAATCTCCTCAGCAACACGAACTCTCATTATAAAGAGTTCTACTTCAAGTGAAAGTCCTCCTTCAATTCAAACTCTTCTCTCTTTAAAGTTGTAGCCAAATTTCAACACTTCAAATCTGAACATTTTTAAATCCCTTGAGCTTATCAGAAGTTATCATATCTATCCCCATGAAGATATCCAAGTAAATTCGAAGGAAGTTTAGAGGTGAAAATTCCTAATTAACAAAAGAAAATTTTCTTGCGGAAATTTATGAAACTGTTTGGTAAGAAAATTCATACGAAATACCCCAAAAAAATCCACAAGAATAAATTGTTGCAAGTAAATTTTTATTAATATTTAGCATATACACCCAATGGAAATTTTCAAATAATGATTCTCATGTAAATCATTACATACATTTCACAATTAGACAAAAATCTATTTGAAACCTCCAATAATCTTAAAAATCATCATTTGACACAAATCTATTGTAAACCATTATAACTGATAAAAAACATAATTCATAACATCCACATCAATAATGTATGATTCTTAATGATCCAAAACAAAATATTTCAAACTTTAATCCTCAATAATACTACCAACCATCAGGGTCAAAATCACTTTCATTCATGTTGCCAGATCCATCATCACTTTCATCCATATGCTTGGTTGTCTTCTTGAGATGATCGTTCATTTGAAGATGATTTCTTGTATACATGCTTCTTCAACAAGTCAAATTCCTTCCTCATCCTGTTATTTTGTTTCACTCATTCTGCAACTGTGCATACAAATCAACATTTGAAGCATTTACTTAGGACTTAATCATCTCATCAAGTTCTTCCGGCAAAGTAGATGTTCATTTCTTAGATTCCTTTACACTTAAACCTAGGGATCCAAGACCTTTGACACTTCCTTTTCTCTTTCCAACAACAGATTATACCCAAAAATCAATTTCACTTAATTGAGAGGGCCGACTAGCTGGATTAGTTTCTCCTTCCACAACTTATGCACTTTGAGCAGCTAATATTTCTTGTTTCTTTCTTTCAAGCTCATTCTTCATAAGAATAAGTTATTTCAGACCAGATATAGTGCCAACAAAAAATATATTATTAACATAAATTATATTGGATTCTAGTATCAAATATAGGTACAACAAGCAGCAAAAACAAACAACATGTATTAGTACATAAAGTATCTGAAACTCAAAGTTGGTTCCAAATTATTGTGGCTATGGAAGCACCAAGGCCACAATGAAATGAGAAGAATATTTCAGGTATTTTCTAAGCTGTATCTTTTATTGAGAAGTCTTGGAATTTTCTAAGTAGTACTTTTATTTGAGTTCTGAAATATCTATATTGATGAAATACTGCAGTCTGATTTGTTAGAGTACGTGCCCTACTGACCAGTGACTTTAACGTAAGAGTTGCATATGGATGGAACAGGTTTCCTGGCGTATTCCAAGGAAGCAGTAAAACAGGAAGTAAAGAATAGAATGATTTTTACGTGAAAAATACCCGGCTCGAAAAGGTGTAAAAAAACCACGACCTGTACCTCTACAGGATTTAACCCCAACTTCACTAAATAACTCTGAGCCTGAACAACGACTGATTACAAAACTCTTGTAACCAACAACTAGGAATTATAAACTGTAATTCCTATACCTCAATAACTAGGAATCATAAACTCTAATTGTAACACCCCGACGTTTTCTTAGCTAAGTTCCGTCCATGAAAAGTCTAAGCATTATCTTCTAGAATGATCGAAAGTATTTTTCATGTGGAATTTCCTAGATTTCAACCTTTCATTACATAAATGACTGAATTAGCTTTCAACGATATAAGATTCGTCCAAAATGGACCCTCGATGAAGAAGTTATGAATAATTTAAAGTTCCAGTTGTAAACATCGTTATTTTGGGGTCTAGCGCATCGTGAAGAGGGTCAAATTGACAATCGTCAAATTCCAATAGGGCTCCGCGATGGTGGCGCATCGCAGAGGCACCCAATTTCCCACTCGTCGAATTCCAGTGTGGACCACCGCGATTATGGCGCGTCGCAGTGGTACCCAAAATTGGGTTTTTAAGTTCAAATTTTCAGTTCCGTTCAAGAGTCATTAAGGGTAAATTTGAATTTTCCCTAGCCTTTAAAACCGTCCAAACAAAGGATTTAGGGTATGTTTGAGAAACTTAACCCTATTTTCATTAAAATCATCAAGAATCCTCTCTAGGATTTCAAACAAGAAATTCAAGAAACCCAAGATTCAACCGTGGGTTTTCAAAATCGATTGAAGATTCGAAATTCCCAGATCATAGGCTTCAAGAAGCACCCGCTAATTTCGTAAATAGAGGTACATGAGGTTATCCTAAAGTTCATGGGCATGTTTTCAAAAAGGAACTTATGCAAGAATTTAAATTTATACAAGTATATATATGTTTTTACAAATGGGGGTTTTCAATTGATATAAATAACATGTTTTGATATATGATTTTGAAAGAAATATTGAGATATCATAGGGTTGTTTATTTGAATGTATTTAAATGGTTGAATTGTGAACCCGTGACCTGAAATTTTGAAAGGGCACGATGTACATGAGTTGTGAATTCTCTAGATTCCCCATTACAATGTTTATACCCCATATTACACTTGTGTTGAGCCATTAAGAGCATGAGTTTTGTAATTCATATGACATTACTCATAAATGAGTTAACTTCTTGAATGATTTCATGTTGAGAACCATGGTGTATGTGTTTAATGGTGTGAAAGTCATACGTATGTGCATGTTGCAAATGGAATGAAAAGCTGGAAAGTTGATGTGATATTGATGACTTGTAAGTCGGGTATGACGATATGCTGCAGAGTATGACATGTGATTGATTAAAATGAGTTTAATGCATTGATTTGTGAGATAGGTGGTTACCCGAAGAAAGCATGAGTCAAATGAATCTACGCTGGAAACCGTGTTTGCCGACTCGGGAACTTGGTACCCTGTTGTGTGATCTTTTGTACGTGATGTTATGTCATCCCAAATTGGGACTATGGTTAGGATCCATACTTTGTGATCTTGTGCACTACCATACTTGATTGGGTCGAGACACCCTGTTGTGTGATCTTGTGTGACTTTCCCTCACTTATACTCTAATCTCGGCGACAACCGAGATTTGACAGTTGGTAAAAATGTGAAATTGTAGGGTGTACCACCTATCTCAAATGTGTTGCATTTTTGTTGAAAAATCATTATACTATGCTCGTGTATTTTCGAAATCATTTTGCAATAATGTGCTTTATATCAACTCTCATTTATTTTATATAAAAATCTCTACTTTGTTTTGGATTATTCTGCGTACCAGTACTTTGTATTGACCCCCTTCCCTCCCAGGTTCGAAGGCACAGTCTAGGGGTCCAAAAACTCAGTAGATTCTCCAGATAGTTTTGCAGACACAAGTGGTGCACCTTCTATATTCCGGAAAGCCTGATGTCTGGTAGTTTATTTATCATTTAATAGTTTTGGGTCTACTGGGGGCCTTGTCCCAGTTTTCAGACAGTTGTTTGTTTTAGTCATGTAGTAGAGATTTCACAGATGGTTTTCAGATGCCGATAGATATTGTGGGACATTATTTCCCATTATTTATTTCATTGGACTCATGACCATGTTTCCGTAGTATTGTGAATCTTCCGCATTTCTTTTATCATATGAATTATATGTATGATTACCAGATAGATAGGGGTGTTTCGGGCCTTCATGGTTCAAAGTACCCGTCACGGCCAGGGCGCCGGTTCGGGTCGTGACACTAATTCCTATAACTCAACAACTAGGAATCATAAACTCTAAAACTCAACAATCACCCTTGACTATTGAACTGTAACACCCCATATTTTTTAGGTAGAAATTGAACCATCGTTCCTACATGCGTAAGCTCTAATTCCATGGTTTATGCTTAGATTCATATGTCATGATCTTTCACCTAGTATATGAAGTGATTATGAGGTGAAAAATATTCATAGAAATGGCCTAAAGCAAAGTTGAGCTAAGAACCTTTCATTCATCAAAAATTGGATAGTCGATTCTACAAGGGTCTACTTTGAACATCGATAACTCTTGATACATAGAGAATTTTTCATCTCAAGACCCACCAAATTATAGATAATTTAATTAGATTTCCAACGATACCAATTTAGCCAAAATCTGATAACCAAGCAAAAAGTTATGGCTTTTTCCGTGTGAGGTAGTAAGCCGATGCAATCATGATGCGTCGCATCGAGATCGCGTCGACAAGAAACCAGACGCGGATATAAGGCTGTTTTACACATTATTCCAGTTTCTAATGGGTCTAGAGGCATCGTGGTCATTTTCCCTCACCCAAAATCCGTCTATAACATAGAATTTCAGCCCAAGAAGCCAAAATTGCTTATTTTACTCTAATCCTCTCAAAATCCAAACCCTAATCCTTTTCCTCAAGATCAAGAATCAAGATCTTAAATTCAAGATTTCAAGAAACGGATCAAGATCCGGGTTCCGCTCTTTCTCCTAAATAATGTAAGGTACGTGGGGTTTATCCTAAAACTACATGGGCTTGTTGAAACACTTGAATATGATTTAAAGATTATCAAGCACAAAATTACAAAGGGGTTTTGGAAACTATGTTTTAAATTATGCATCATGAATATTTTAATAAAAATTTTGTTTTGGCCTTTAGGTCTTTTCCCCTTAAAATTGATTTATACATATATGTATATGTATGAAAATTTAGATTGAAGAATGTTTGAGAGCACAAATTATGAAATCCCTCTCTTGTGATGAATTTAAGTTTATGATCTTATTGTGAATGGTTTGAAATGCATGATTTATGATTTGAAAATAGTTTTCTCAATATCATAGTATTTGGGCATGATTTAGAGATGATGAGAGGGAGTTTCTTGATATAATTATGTTCTTGTGTTAAAGAGAAAGAATTGCATGTAATTGAGAACTTTTATATGACCACCTTATGTATTGAAATGTTGAAAAAGAGAGTTTCTTGCATGTGTTTACATGAGTTTTAAGAAAGAGTTCTTTTAATTGATTTATAGATATGGTGGTCCCAAACATTATGTTTTGAAAACACAGATTATAATATGCTATTAATGGCTCAGAGACGCGACTTGTAAGTCAATGGTATGACGATACCATATAAATATATGCCATAATAGAGATAGAGTTTTTCAGAGTTTTATTTCAGAGAATGAAATGTTTTAAAGAGTTAAAAATAGGCTTAAAGTGGGTTAGGTGGTTACCCGAAGAAGGCTTGAGTTCAAGTAACTCTTAGCCTAAAATCATATTTTGCCGATACGGGTATATTATTATTGTATGCTAGCGATGGCCCTGTGGCGTAGTAGAGATAGAGACTCCAGCCCTTGCGGCAAACTTGGGTTGGGGGCTTGGCTACCAAGTTAATGGTAAATTCTATATAGCCCGTGGAATTTCAGATTCTTAGGGTATACCACCTAGCGCAGAAGTAATATAAAGAGTGTCACAGAGCTCAGATGATTTTACAGAATCTTTTAAATATGCCCATGTAATTCTTACCATATGATATATTTATGAACTGTTTTAAATTGCATTTCAGACTGAAGCGAAGTTTGCCGTAGTGAGCCTTTTTTATTCCGGAAGGCATATCTCTTTTTAGACATATTTTTTTTTAATTTGGTTTTAGTCCACTGGGGGCCTTGTCCCAGGTTTCAAACAGTTATTGATGTCATGTGTAGTAGAGATTTCGCAGACTGATAAAGATATTGTTTCAATGTTGATAAACCTATTTTCTCATTGTTGAACAAATTTTAGAGTATGACGATGATTCCGTTTACTTTTATTTCCATAAATTTTTTTATATTATATGAATATTGTGCATTATTACCAAATTTAGAAGGGCACTCGGGCCTCCTTTGTTCGGGATGCTCGTCTTGGCCAGGGTCTCAGCTCGTGTCGTTAAAAACTTGGTATCAGAGAACGGTTCATGGTCCCAGGGTGTCTGCGAAATCATGTCTAGTAGAGTCATGCTTATGGGTGTGTTGTTCACCATACTTATAATCAGGAGGCTACCGGGCATTTAGGAGTTGTTTCCCATTCTTTCATACTCTAGTTCGTGCTATAGAGTCATCCATAAGAAATTTATCCAAGTTCATTCCTCATTCTAATTCATGGGTCATGTCTCATTGTTGAGGCGATACAAGTCTAAGAGTCTAGCTCCCCCAGCGATGTGGTTCTCTCTGATTAAATTATCCAGAAAAGTTATGAGATAGCACAAGAATTTGAGAAGAGTCCAGTAGTACTTCTAGGTGTATTGATTCAGAAGTATATTGTTATCTTGATGAAATTGTGTTTTCCCAGCCTTAGGTACGAAGTGTATTTAGTCTCCTTTAATAAAAGATTGTTGTTAGGGGTGTGATGTTTAAGGATAATTATGTGTAGCAGAATATTGGAAGTGCATTTCCACCCGAGTAGTAGCATATGTTAAAGTGTCATGACCTATTGTTAGTGAGATGGTCTAGAAGTTGGTGAGATGAAGTCACAAGGTTAGAAATCAGAGCGAGGGTGACATTTGCATAAATAAATAGTTTTAGTTGTATAATCGTGGACTGAGGAGTGGATTTCCATTATATAGTGATAGACTAATGTGGTAGCAATATTTGTGGATTGTAGGGTAGTATGTGAAGGATGTGGCTAGCTATGATTATAATCTATTCGAATTAGGGAAGGAACCTAGAGTTGATAGTTATGGTGGTTATAGAGATCTGTTATAGGTTATAAATGGAAAGGATAGATTAGTTAATAAGTTGTAAGTAGAAACTTATTAGTGTTAATTGATTTTTTAAGATCATTGTGATGTAAGATTAGGTAAGTATGATGCAAGAAATTAGAATATGTTGATAATATTGAAATGGGTTATATTGCTAGATTAAGATCGACCAACCCAATCATGTGAATTTACCCCTTTAATGGTCCTTTCTTTAGTAGTAGTAAACTAGCACTTCAATTGTGAAGGTATGTAGTGGATTTTCAGTGGTAATAATGAGGTTATGGTGGGGTTTTGATTGTAGGTTGTCGCTAAGTAAAGTGAAGTATTTGGGTTGATTTACCAATTTAATGGACTAGTGTAATATGTGCCATGCTTTATCGGTGGTATATAATTAAGGCTAGACAATAGGCTTAAACTCTAGATGTGGAGTGTAGTGGTGAGAATAGTAGCTCGAGGTTGATGATGCATGATTTGTGGGAATTAATTAGTAGGCTTGATGTGGTGTGTGGAATGGCATAGGTTGGCAAATTTTGAAAAAGGGAGTGGATAAATAGTGGTATATATACTTGAGGACTAGCGTTAGAAATGATGATTTGTGGTTGAGTCATTAAGATAATAAGAGTGATATTCATATAAGAATAAGTTAAACCCAAGATGGCATGTTGTTATATAAGGTTGTATGGTATAAGCGTCATGTGTACCCAACTTGTGTTTTGAACTCTGTAGCACGGAGAAGTTTGGGGAGTTATTGTATAGTGTTCATTAAAGTTGAGTTCAGGAAATGTAGGTAGGCAAATATGCGCCTTTGGCATAGTTTTACAAATTTTGTTAAGTTGTAGGTTATGTGATTAGAGGTGTAATGATAGTATTCATAGGAATGGAAGATGGAGTGTTAAATATTTAGAAGTGTGGGTGTCTATGCCCATGAAAATGTTAGTCATAAGTTGATGACTTTAGGAGTTAGAAGATATTGCGATTAGTGTTCCCAAAAGGGGATGTCCTTGAAATAATTTAGTGTCTTTGTATTAGAGATTAATGAGAGGAGGTGTGTTCATGGGTATTTTGATATCCCCTTTTGTGATAGGGAATGTGGATGTGTGCGCTCATGAGAGTGGGAGTTATAGAGTGATGGCTGTAGAGGCTAGCGGGAGTTAAGAGTAGCATTTACAAAAAAGAAAGTCCTTCAGAGTATGGTTCTTTAGGAGAGTTTCGAGTTTAAGTCTGTAGTGATGTCTCTTTTATGTTGAGGGTTATGGCTATAGATTTTGTTATAGGGATATATCTGTAAGTCTAGGGCTGTGACTTTGGTCAAAGGAGGAGATGGTGAATTAAGGTAGTTCCTGCATGTTCTCAGATGGCAAGTTGTGCGGAGAAACCATGATAAACCTATTTCTACTCAAGCATAATTCTCCTACTCCAATTTGGGAGAGTATCCCGCTAATGTATACACCATTCGTTCAAGTCATGCCTTTTCCTTTGGTTCGAGTACTCTATGGACTTATGTTTATGATTTGACCTCCAAACCAGAAGCAATTATGTCTCTCAGTAATCCAGTCTTTCACGTATTCAAGCCATATGTTATGTTGTTCGTGACCCATAAAAATCTATGTCTCTCAACATGCTTGGTACTAAGAGAATATGTTTCTATATGTCACCAATTCATTCTATGTCGGGTTTTGCCCAAGTGATAAGGTTTATGCAAACTCACGGAAAAATCTCAGTTCCTTAAGCGAGGAGAAATCGCTTCAAGCTTAAATCTTTGTCTTAGTTGTAATGCAATACCCTGTAGCATTCTCGACTCAATACCACTCTTGGTTGCATATGTGGAGAGCTGTCAACCTAAAAAAATTTCTGATTGTTAAAAGACTCGTCATATTTATGATCTTATAACTCTCATCATTTTCAAATTGATCTTTCCGACCCCAAGAAGTAGATTTTTGAGTCAATTCATGTTCAGGAGTGTAAAGGGGTTGTTCCGGGAAAGTTTCAGCTTTTTCAGACCGCGTTTGAGATGCGTTTGAGTGAGCAAACTTGTGGATCTACACGATATCGATGCCCCGCATCGGTAATCGCATTGGCCAAACTAGTGTCTCAACGCGATCTCGACGCTTTGTGCCGCCAATCGCACCGGGTGCCCAGTTCATCTTACTAATTTTTTTAGTCCTGGAGGGTAATTGATCTTGGGTGTATTTATACGCCTAAGCACCATAATTTATCCATATTTTAGCTATGTTTAGAGAACAAAGTGCCTAGTTTCTTATGTTTTTACCCTACTTCTATGTAATTGAGCTAACCGATGTGATTAGCATGATTTCAAGTATTAATGAGGTAGATGAAGACATTATGGGACTATGGAATGCGGATGGCATATGACAAAAGAGAGAGTAGAAACCTGGACCAAATGTGGCGCCTAGAAACTACAATCTGGATCAAATGTGGCGCCTAGAAACTATGTCCAAGACTAGTTTGTGATTTATAATTAGTTTAGGGACCTAGAAGGCAATTATGAGAGAACAGATTATTAAAAGGGATAAATGCTGAATTTTTATTCATTATTGAATTATTCTGCACTATTTAGAGAGAGGAGAATAGCGGCTTAGCTTGGGAGAGAGAGAATAACGTTTTTTCTCTCTTGCTCTCAGTATTCGCACACCAAGATCGTCTTCTAGTTTTTGGTATGATGAATATATTTATGATGCTTTTCGTTTTAGTCATGAGTAGCTAAGTTTATTAGTTAGGGTTATGGAAGCCTTGTAGCATACAATCTATCACTTTGGGTTTTGAATTCATTATGCATTGATTTGTTTACATCATACTCTCTTCGTTTATTTTGAATTCTCGTGGTTGCAAACATAGAGGATGTGCCTTAACACACAACTTGTTCGAGAGAAAGGTTGTTGTTCGGAAAAGAGAGTAGTGACAAGAAAGTAGGATTTCCAATCCCTATTTTATAAGTTAATGCCTTAGCAGGATTAACTACTTGGAGATTTCGTATTGTTTTTGGTAAACGCTTTTGATTCGAGAGAACTAAAGTAAATTAGTCCTTGATGGCTGAGAAACACTAGGATTATGTTATTAAATACAATACGTTTCTCTGTAAACACGATACATGTATGAATTCGTAAAACCCATAGTTAGAAAGTATTGAAAACTACAAGGTGGACATAACCCTAGCTTGCTATTTCTCTGAATTTGAATACTACTACACGTTTTTCATTTTATTAAACTGAAACCATTAATTTGCGAACTAAATCAAATCCCCCCTTTTTGTTTTACGGAAACGAATGATTAAAAGTCAAATAATCTGCATACAACTTAATTAGCACCATATTCCCTTTGGGATTCGACCCTAACCTAGTTGGATTATGTATTTGACAACAACCGCTTACTCTCTCGTAAGAGAGGTGTAATTAGAGCGTTATCAGTAATTCAGTCTCTTTTCCTCATGTTTCCTTGATATGTGCACCAATGTTTCTCACTATACTCTATCCTAAGAATTCATGTTGTATTGTGTCTTCCGAATGACTCTCTACTTATGATCCAGACACTATATATGGAGCGCTCGTGGTTATTTTATCGTAGCTTCATGTCCCTCCTTGAGTAGTGCAATAAGTACATGTTATAGTCTAATAGTGTTACTTCCATTCACGAAAGTTATGTTCGGGTCCCTTAATGACCCTCCGTATTATATCATAATGGTGGTTGTGGAAGCGTGGTGATGTGCTAGGTAGAGGATTAGATGTTCTTGAAGGTTAAAAAAAATTGATGTGATTTTTGCGCTGAGGCTATAAGTGAAAAGGGAAAAGAAGGAGGTGAAATTTTGTTGTGTGCAATAACTAAGAAGGAGGAATATAGCGAAAACATTTGTTAGAGTGATTGAAATTGTTGGTCTTAGTGGGTAAATCCATGTAGTGGGTATAGTAATGATTAGGCTTGAATGTTGTGGTTGTTGGAAATACAAATCTATGTGCTACGTGGTTAGTACTCTCTAAATGAAATCTCGAGGGTGTTTGACGAAAATATTCTTAATGGGATGTAAAGTACAGGGTCTTATAGTTTAAGTTATCACCTTGTTACACCAAGATAGGCTTCAGCATAGCAGTACTAAGTGGTGGAACTCATATTCTTATGGCTAGATGTATGATTGGAGAATTGTAAGTTGGAAATGATGAAGTGTGTTATTTGTTGTTTGGGGCATAGATGAGTAGTGTTTCTAAGTGTAAGGTCTATTTCGTTGTATCATGAGAGGTCGAGAATGATTCTAATCCTATCTTCCACTAAATATTATTTCATTATTAGTACCAATATAAATCAGGTCTATGATCTCTAATAAATCCCTTCCTTATATTGTGAAGATTATGGTGCATAGAGCTCATGTGCAAGATCATCCCTATCTAGTCTCATTATCTCATGTTTCGTTCTTTCACGATTCACTCGGGGTTATCAAGAAACTCGTTTGATTCCATTGTATGTGTTGTTGAGGAAAAATTGTTCAATGTGAGACTAAATTCTTTATTCTAAACTTTCTGAGCTTCGAAAGGTCCCCACCCATCATTCAGGGATGAATGATCCCAAGGGGGAGATAATGTAACACCCCGCATTTTTGAGCTAGAAATCAAACCGTCGTTCCTACATGCGTAAGCTCTAATTCCATGTTTTATTCTTAGATTGATGTTTCATGATCTTTCTCCTAGTATATGAAGTTATTATGAGGTGAAAAATGTTCATAGATATGGCCTAAAGCAAAGTTGAGCTAAGAACCTTTCATTCATCCAAAATTGGATAGTAGATTCTACAAGGGTCTAGTTTGAACTTGGATAACTCTTGATACACATAGAATTTTTCATCTCAATACCCACCAAATTGTAGATAATTGAATTAGCTTTCCAATGATACTAATTTCGCCAAAATCCGATAACCGAGCGAAAAGTTATGGCTTTTTCCGTGTGAGGCAGTAAGGCGACGTGATCATGACACATCACGTCGAGATCGCGTCGACACGAAACCAGACGAGGATATAAGGCTGTTTTATGCATTATTTCAGTTTCTGATGGGTCTAGGGGCACCGTGGTCATTTCCCCTCACCCAAAATCCGTCTATAACATAGAATTTCAGCCCCAAGAAGCCAAAATTGCGTATTTTACTCTAATCCTCTCAAAATCCAAACCCTAATCCTTTTCCTCAAGATCAAGAATCAAGATCTTAAATTCAAGATTTCAAGAAACGGATCAAGATCCGGGTTCCACTCTTTCTCCTAAATAATCTAAGGTACATGGGGTTGATCCTATAACTACATGGGCTTGTTGAAACACTTGAATATGATTTAAAGATTATCAAGCACAAAATTACAAAGGGGTTTTGGAAACCATATTTTAAATTATGCATCATGAATGTTTTAATGACATTGTTGTTTTGGCCTTTAGGTCTTTTCCCCTTAAAATTGATTTATACGTATATGTATATGTATGAAAATTTAGATTGAAGATTGTTTGAGAGCACAAATTATGAAATCCCTCTCTTGTGATGAATTTAAGTTTATGATCTTATTGTGAATGGTTTGAAATGCATGATTTATGATTTGAAAATAGTTTTCTCAATATCATAGTATTTGGGCATGATTTAGAGATGATGAGAGGGAGTTTCTTGATATAATTATGTTCTTGTGTTAAAGAGAAAGAATTGGATGTAATTGAGAACTTTGATATGACCACCTTATGTATTTGAAATGTTGAAAAAGAGAGTTTCTTGCATGTGTTTACATTAGTTTTAAGAAAGAATTATTTGAATTGATTTATAGATATGGTGGTCCTAAACCTTATGTTTTGAAAACAGAGATTATAATATGTTATTAATGGCTCAGAGACGCGACTTGCAAGTCAATGGTATGACGATACTGTCACATCCCTTTTTAAACTCCAAATTATATTGATTTTAAGGTTCGTAAGGGCTTTTATTATGAAGTGACAAAATGAAAATTTGTTTCAAAAAGGATTATGTTTACATTCAAAACTCAGAGTCGCCACTTGACAAATCCGGTGTGCCAAGTCACCTTTGGAAAATCCTTTTCAAAACAGCTTTGACTCTTTAAGACTGGTTTGTGAACAGAGATTCCAGGTAAGGAATTCTGTTGACCGAGGGAAAGGTGTTAGGCATCCCTCGATTCCGTGGTTCGACCACGGTCGCTTGGTGGAGAATATCGGCTAATTTGACATTACGAATGTATAAACCACACAAAAATACATAAAACAATCAATCAAACACACAAAACAAAACAAATCCAAATTATAGTGTCCAGTCCAATTATATAGTCCTAAATAGAAAAAAATGCGAAAATATAAATCCTATTCTAAGATAATCCTAAAACTACGCTCCAATGCCTTACCCAATGCCTCGGGCCTTGATCACGAACCTCCTTCGAAGACATAATACGTCAGGGCATTCCCCAGTGAATAAATACATGAAACCTCGGGGCATTCCCCGGCCAAATGAATACACTTGAGTTAAGTACGACAAACTAGGAACATTCACACACATTCCACATTCAAACATCCAACAAAACACTTATTCCTAAATTTTCCTACCCAAACCTACATTTGCATATCCGTTTCAACAAATTATAATTCTATCACCCTTTATATCAACAATAAATCAAAATTAATCTGAATCAATCCTTTTCGTCAATTTCTCAATTCCATTCCCCAAATAATCAATTTTAATCCTTAATGAAATATTTTTTCATCACACAACCAATATTCAATCCATACTCAAGGAAATCAACCACCGAATCAGAACCAACAAATATTAACAAATCCAACACTCAAACGTCATCGACAATTCACATACCGAATCACGTGTATATAATGAAATCTAAATGAGAAGATGATAGAATTGGACCTCAAATCGAGCTTTATTGATCAATTGATTTTTCTGAATAGAACCGCGTCCCACGGAACCTCAACGTTGAACCAATCATGAGCTCAAATAAACAACTTCGATTTCTATTTCCCCAAACCGAACACAGGAATCGTGGAGTAACAGGAACTCGTACCAAATTTAGCGTACAACATCACGATTTCAACTATTTTTTGGTGGAATTTTAATTGGTTTTTGATGGGTTTCCAACGAAGCAGTAACAGGCAAAGCTAGGGGATGTTTTTCGATTGATCTCCGACGATGGTTCTACCTCTGTATCACCGAAAAATCTATCCAAACCACCCCTGTTTCTCTCTTTCGCGCCTCTTTTATCACCCACCCATCTCTCCCATCACTGTCTCCTTCTCCCCAATTTCTGTATGTTTTCTCTCACTCGATTCTCCCTCACGATTCACTCTATCTCTCCCTCTCACTGGTGTGTATGCGTATATGTTCTGAGAGCGTGTACGTCTTGCCTCAATCGTGAAGAAAAATAAGGATAAAAATGGCGTGTTCAGTTTGGGTTTCGTTGAGAGAAAGAAAAGAAGGAAAAAATAGTTTCCTGGTGAGGATGAGTATGAATTCTTTTTTCTCAGGGAATCGTCCATGGAATCAAAATAGGAGCCCACTTTTGTGAAGTGTTGTGTTGGTTTTTTATGTGTGGGCCCCTTAAGTTGTTATCATATGTATGTATTGTTATTATGGGTCTATTCTGTTAGTGGTTAGGAAAGGTTAAATGTGACGTGAGGTGGGGTGGGGTTACGTGACTTAGGGGTGTGTGTAGGGTAGGGGTATGAGGTATAGGGTAAGGGGTATGGGGTGGGGTGATAAGGATAAAGTGTGAGTTGGTTAGGATAGGATTAAAATAAGGTAAAATTTGTTAAGGGTTGTTATTTTTGTATTTTTATGGAGGGATTATCACATGGGGTAGGACACATGGTAAGACGAGGGTAAAAATGAATAATTTGAGTTTTCGGGAGGGACAAAATTAGGTGTCTACATCGATACCATATAAATGTATGCCATAACAGAGCTAGAGTTTTTCAGAGTTTGATTTCAGAGAATGAAATGTTTTAAAGAGTTAAAAATGGGCTTAAAGTGGGTTAGGTGGTTACCTGAAGAAGGCTTGAGTTCAAGTAAATCTTAGCCTAAAATCATATTTTGCCAATACGAGTATCTTATTATTGTACGCTAGCGACGACCCTATGGCGTAGCAGAGACAGAGACTCCGGCCCTTGCGGCAAACTTGGGTTGGGGGCTTGGCTGTCGAGTTAATGGAAGATTCTATATAGCCCGTGGAATTTCAGAGTCTTAGGGTATACCACCTAGCGCACAAGTAATATAAAGAGTGTCACAGAGTTCAGATGATTTTACAGAATTTTTTAAATATGCCCATGTTATTCTTACCATATGATATATTTATGAACTGTTTTAAATTATTTTTCAGACAGAAGCGAAGTTTGCAGTCCGGAAGGCATATCTATTTATAGACATATTTTTTTTACTTTGGTTTTACTCTACTGGGGGCCTTTTCCCAGGTTTCAGATAGTTATTGATGTCATGTGTAGTAGAGATTTTGCAGACTGAGAAAGATGTTGTTTCAATGCTAGCCTTAAGGACCTCTTATTCCACTTCATGACTGTCTTGTGCAGCTTCTAGTTCAGATTTTTTTTCTCAACTAAAATATTTCTTTATTATCAATCATTTCAAATGAGTGTTAGCCTTCCTTATTGAAACAGGTAGGGCAACATGATCCTTCTGTTCAAGAACATCCATTGTTGTTTTATAAGTTTAACCGAAACTAGGACTGAGAAGTCCCCCAAAAAATAGCCAATTAGGAACTAAAAGTTAGAACATGTCCCTTTTCATTCTTCAGAAACATATGCTGCATGTGATTGATGATCAAGTTTGGAAAATTCAAGATACAAAAACTGATATTTTGGTTGAGAGAGAAGAAGAAATTTTTGGTGTAAAATTAACACATTTGTGCACAACCATTTGGAGAGAGTCAAAGAAAATTTTGTCAACCAATTCATCAGCATCATAGGACAAGGGAAGGATGAAGTATGACGAATGGAACAGGTGTGCTCAACTGTTTCAACTTAGACATCCTATGCTTATGTCAGTATAGAGCATAACTTATAAAAAGAACTTTGTGGTCACTATTGCTTGCTTGTACCTATTTTCTACACAATCTAATGAAAAATTAGGTTAGAAGAGTCAAAAATCTGAAATTGGGACACACAACTAAATATGCAAGACTGAATCAAATAATATTTTAGCTAATAAGATTAAAAAGAAAAATGATTATTCTATTCAATCATTGAGGTAAATTCATGCAATTTTAATCCTCCCCAAATCTAACCTATTTCTTTCAAGATTCTCTCTACTTAGTGCCTTTGGTGCGTCTCCAATCATTTAAGTAAACCACATAGGCAACATTTTTATAGCCCACAAAAGTGAAAATACTTTCAGTTGAATACCATAGTCTCAAGCCATTGATTCCCATGAGATATCTCAGGATTCTTGTGCCAACACCAATTCTTATGAATTACCAACAAAATTATCATCAGCTTGTGTTAGTGTTATTGATACATTAATTTCTTGATTTGTTTTCCCCCCTGTCAATATGCCCTTTGTCTGTACAACAGTTGAACCAGGTGGTACAACATGTTCCTGTGCATGCTCATCAGTTTCACTGTTATCCTCTTTTTTTAAAAAGAAAAAGAATTTCCCTTGCTTTCCCCTTACTCGAGCACTCCAAATCTGACCATCTTTAAAAAATCTTTTGTTTTAGTTCTCTTAATCTTTTCAGATCTAGTAATGGTGCTCTTTTTTCCATCTCCAAAAGATCCATTCCCCCTTTAAATATGGTAAGTCAAAGGAACTTTATTTTCTTCCAGTCTTATGCCTTGAGCAAGCTCTATCTATGTACTAATTTTGCTTTCCTCCTTTTACTCTCACCTGCAAAACAAATTAGGGGTTAACTTTAGGAACCCAAACAAACTTGGGTCCTTTCTTATGAGAAAAAGGATGTATGAGGTTCCTAGTAGCCCATCGAGGCAACAAGTTATGTGGCCTATTTCTCTGACCAGTTTTGACTTTCTTGTTAGATTGTGCTAACATAGAATCAAATTCTTTTGCTAGGTTTATGCTTCTTGATTTGCTTTTTGCTGCAACTGGACATTCAGTGGTTGGATGTCCCAGGTTACCACAAATATAACACAGATCTTTAATAGCATTAGAACTTTTATAAAAGCCTAACCCATCCTTTTCATTGTGAGTTCTTTGACCTAACTTATGAACAACTCTTGAAGAATGTGTCTATCTATTAGCTCTTCCTGATCTTAATTGTTTGGGTGTTTTATGTGGTTTGTACATCTATAGTGTCAAATTAGCTGATACGCTTCACCAAGAGATCGTGGTTGAACCAAGGGATCGAGGAGTGCCTAACACCTTCCCCTCTGTCAACAGAATTCCTTAGTCAAAATCTCTGTTCGCAAACCAATTTAAAGAGTCAAATCGTTTTGAAAAGGATCTTTCAAAGGTGACTTGGAACACCGAATTATGTCAAGTGGCGACTCTGAATAAAAATGTAAATAATCCTTTTTCGAAATAAATTTTTACTTTTTGTCACTTTAATAATACAAATCCTTTTGAAACTATAAACTATAATCTTTCTGGAGTTAAAAAGGGGTGTGACAGCTCTGGCGACTCTACTGGTGACAATTTCAGAATTCGAGCTTATTTTTGGAGTTATATCAGCTTAGTTTGACATTATGGGTGTATAGACGTTGTTTGTGTTGTTTTGTGTTATTGTTTTTTTTCATTGTTGAGTGCCTACGTGCTTTTTGTTTACAATTTTTATCTTATGTGTTACCGTTTTATATCTAGCATCATGTGCATAACCCGAGTCATTCTTTCTGCAACAAGTCCATAGTACACGTTGTGTACACAACCTATAGTTGAGTCACCCTTATCTTAGGAGGGGGAGCCATTGGCTGGTATGGAGTGGGTGGAAAACTAAAGAAGCCACTATCGACCATACGCTCCCCAAACAGCCTTGTTAGTGAACCCCAACGTAGGTCATCCTTTAGGTCATTTTTCTACATCATATTGAGACCTAGCGGGACTCACTTGGTCCTTTGTAGGAGACTCACCTCTGAAGCATCCCTACGTGCTAAATGTTGCATTTTTTTAAGGGTAACGGGGTTATTTGATAGACTGATTTTGGTAAAAATATGTGTTAGAAGCAAAGTTTGTAGGCAAGGAATTGAAAAAAAAAAGGAAAAAAAGAAAAGAGTGAAAAAAAGAGAGAGTTTCATAGTTTTTTTAGAATTCTTTATGGCTTTTATTCTTCACAATCCAAAAATTCAAAAAAGATTTTTCTTACCTTTTTTACGCATTTACTCAAAAACAAAAAAAAAACAAAAAAAAGATTATCTTTATCTCCTTTAGCATGCATTCATAATCCAAAATTTTCAAAAATATTTTTTAGGAACTTTTTATAAAAGGAAAATTCATAAAAAGAAGGCAGAAGTTTTGTACGTTTCATATAATGAAAATACCAAAAAAGATTTTTCTTTCATATTTTTTGGTGTCATTTTTTATGTTAAGTGTCAAGTTGAAAACTCAAAAATTTTATTGATGTTTTTCACGTTCTGTTTGGGGTCGCGTCTCTCAATTCAAGGTTTAGTTCGTCATTTAATTCGTAATTGTCTAATCTGGACGAACTACGCACCCCTGATTCTCCTCTTTCGGGAGTGAGATACGCAGGCAGCCTATTGTTGGTTCGGGGATCTTATTTGAAAAATCCAAAAAGATTTTCTTAACTCTTTATTTAGAGTAAGTGCTTCATATATATCTTTAAAAGAAACTACAAAAAGGTTTTCCATTAATAGTTTCAAGTTTCATTTTCGCATAAAATTTAAAACTGAAAACCCAAAAAGATTTTCTTTGGTAATCATAGATTTCACTTCGTATAGGGATGTTAAAGCTGAAAAAAAAATCGTCAATTCTTTTGAAAAATTGTTATTTTCTTTTCTTCTTAAAGTTTCTAGAAAAAAAGAAAGAAAAAAAGAGTTTAATTGGCCATTTTGACAAGACTTCATGAACTACGCACACCTGATTCTCCTCTCTCGGGAGTGAGATACGTAGGCGCCCTTCTTGGGTTCAGTGATAATTTCTAAAAGGAAAAAAATAAAATAAAAAGGTTTTGAAAAAGAAGGTGTTGAATTCTAACGCATTTGATGTTTCTTGTGTTCAGTTAGTTTAAGTTGGTTGGTTTGTGGCATTTTGGCTGGTCCTCCATAGTGCACCAAGTTACAAAGAAAGTTATGCCCAACAAGGATACCGAGTTTATTGTCACTATTTCGACAGGGAGTTCGCGGAATGAGAATTTAAGAGCTAATAAAGAGATTCAAAAATTAAGGCAACAAATGATAGAAATGCATCGAGCTTAGGCTAATGGGTTACCGCCTCCTCCAGTTCCCACTGATAATCTGGAATATCTTTCTAGCTTACCTCCAACGTCACATGCACAATTTCCCCTTTTTATTGACATGCCACAACATACATCAGGGACTACTCTGGGGCATCACTATCCAAACACTTCCGATATTCCTTTCCTCACTCCTCAACGCAAAACTACCACTTACTCGGCTCCATCTGTTGTTCATGCTTTTGCAGCGCCACCCCCGCCTGAATCTCCTACTTTTAATTTCAATCCAACGGATTTGATTCCTCACTCTACAAGAGACCCTATATTGAATATTTCAAGTGATCAACATTATGCTCCCGAGCTCATATTTAAGTTGACTGGTCCTTATGGTTACACTCATCCACCTAAATTTGCTCTTAATACTGAAAAGCCAGTTACGAAAAAAGAACAAGAAGAAATGACCAAAAAATTGAGAAGTTTGGAACTGTTTATGAAGAATCTCCAAGGGTTTGGGGGGTACAAAAGTGTCTCATATAATGATCTGTGTATGTTTCCAGGTGTTCATCTCCCTTTTGGTTTTAAAATGCCAAAGTTTGAGAAGTATGATGGACACAGGGACCCGGTGGCGCATTTGAGACATTATTGTAACCAACTAAGAGGTGTCAAATGCAAAGAAGAACTGCTCATGGTTTACTTTGGTGAGAGTCTTTCGAGGCTAGCCTCAGAGTGGTTTGTTGATCAGGGTATTGATAGGTGGAATAGTTGGGATGATTTAGCTAATGAATTTGTGCAACAATTTCAATATAATATGGAATTGATCCCTGACGAAAAATCCCTAACCAGTATCAAGAAGAAGAATACTGAGAGTTTCAGGGAGTATGCGATCAGATGGCGTGAACAGGCATCTAGGGTGAAATCGTCGATGAAAAAAAGCAAGATAGTGGAGGTGTTTATTCAAGTGCAGGATGAAACATATTATCAATACTTGTTACCTGCATTAGGCAAGCCATTTATTGAGGTCCTCAAAATGGGAGAGATGATAGAGGATAGAATTAAGACCAGTCGCATTGTGAGTTTTGCAACATTGAAAGCAACTACTCAAGAAATTCAAAAGGGTTCAGGAAGTATGGGAGAGAAGAAGAATGAGGAAGATTCATCTGCTATTATAGTTGGACAGTGAGCATGGTCAAGAAGACCACGTCATCGTCACTCTCAGGCTTGCCCAAGTTCGTGCCCAAGCTCCACATAATCACTCCCAAAATCCATTGTACTCCCCTACCTCACCTTCATATCCATTATATAATGCGCAACCACATGTTCAACCCCCATCTTACCCACAATGGCAAGCACCAACTCCTTATAGTCATCCTCTAACTCCACAAACATACCAAAGCCCTTCTAGGCCCGATTTTCTATCCAAGCCAAATGATGAAATGAGGCAGAAGTCGAGAGATATCTTTACACCAATTGGAGAGTCGTATGCCAGTTTATTTCAGAGATTGGTACAATGGGGCATGATCAATCCCCTCCTTGGGTGCACTCTTAATCGGCGTTAAAGAAATTTTGATCCTAATGTATGATGTGCGTATCATTCTGATGCTCAAGGTCATAGTATTAAAGATTGTCGATATTTGAAAAGAGAAATTGAAATGATGATTCAAGATGGATAAATTATGGTGCAGAACATTGACAGCGAGGGAAGATCTAGTCATGATGATATACAAACTAGTGGCTAAGTTGTCAGGCTGAGCAATTGAGAAGTCGCCCCTCTCCCCACTAGGAAGAGGTCTGGTAGTTTGTTTTGTTTTCTTTTCTATTTTTTGAATTACTTTAGGGTCATAGTTCAGGATCTATCTTGTTTTGTCCTCTTTTCGTTTATGTTAAAACCCTTCTATCTTTTATTTCAACTAAATGAATTCTTTTTTCCTTTGTGTTTTAAATATGTGTTGTTTGTTTGTATTCCTTATACAGTACATTTTAGGTTGACTCTAGTGATGTGACATGCTTGCAGAATTTTCAGCTAGATCTTAAAGTACAATTTAACCATGAAACATGGAATCAGAGGGCTAAGGTTATAAAAAACATCTGAGAAAATAGGTAGAGTGCTGAGACATTTGGTGACAAGTTGGAGCCTTCTTTCAAAATTAAGGCGATTATTTTGAGAATTACAAGAATAACTTCGTCATCAATTGAAAGAAATGTCTTGATTAGGTCAAACAGTATCTATGTAATCCTATATCAAAAGAAGCGGGAAGAAAATTATCTCCATGAAGTCATGAGACCTTCAGCATGAGGAATGTACAACAAAGTGGAGTTGTATGCTGGGCAAGTGTAGAAAAAGAGGTGGCATACATGCTCGGGGAAAGTTAGTGTTGTAAAACATTTCATAAGTGATCTTGATTGTGCACTTTCGCATTGCATGCTATGTACTAGAATTTTCAAGGATTGATACGACGAAGGCATTTCATTCTGCTATCCAAACATTGTCTCATCCTTTCTTTACCCCATTTGAGTCTTAGTGTTATTTTCTTTAATACCCCTCTTTTGGAATCAAGATAGAGTCAACAAAATTCAAACAAAAATGTGTCGAAAAATAAAGAAAAGATGAGTGTCAAGAAAAATAGAATCAGGAAAAAAAATTCCAAAGAGAAAAGAGCCCAAAAAAAAGGTGAAAGAAAAAAACCGATCAAAAGAAAGAACAAGTTTTCATAACTATGCGTGACTTAATTCTCCTTCTTTAGGAGTGAGATACATAGGCTGTCCTACTCTAGGCTCGGTCTAACCAAATATATAATTTAGAATTACTCAGTCAAATGAAATTGGGGCATGAGTTAATCCTCATTATTTGAGTCGATTCCAAAAGTTGTAAGTCCTACCTCACTTCAAGTGTCGTTTGAGCCTCATGTCATCCTTTCTTTCTAACCATATCCAAAATCCAAGTTACAACCAAAGAAAGACCTTCAGATCAATCTTTGAAGATGTTAAGGCAAAGCATGCAATGGATATGAGGATGCATTTAGGGAACTACTTGTCTTCCTCAGCATAAGGAATCAAGAGAGAAATTAAAATAAGAGATCCTTATTTGTGAGAACCCTCACGGGCACCATAAGGTGATGATAAGTTGAGAAAAATAAAAATGAGAGAGTCTTATTGGTGAAAACCCTCACAGGCACCATAAGGTGATGGTGATCCAAGAGAAAAATGAGAGAGGCTTGTTGGCGAAAACCCTTCAAGGAACCAATAGCTGAATGAGGTCTTAAATGCAATTCACCTAAGGATACAACTCAATTTCAAGTCCATTAACTCAACAAAAATTGGTAGAAAGTTTGGATGAAAAGATCAAGCTGCTTAATCCAAAATGCATGGCATAATCATTAGAGTTGACTGTCCTTTTTAGATGAATTTTTTTTCTTTGTTTCAAATGGGGACATTTATTGTATTTTCCTTCTTTTTTTATTTTTGTCTTATCTTTCTTGATTCAGTTATCTAAATAAAAAAAATTGTCATTTTTTTTCCTTTCTTGTCTTTGAGTCAAGTCCGCGTCAAAAAAAGTGAGAAAAGATTTCAAAACTGGCTACCAGCTTCTTTAATTGCACAAAGATAGACAAAAGCTAGCACATGAAGGAGACATGATTGTGAACTGAAAGAAAAGGGCATGCAGAAAGTTTTGTCAACAGACAAGTCGGGGAACTCATGGAAATAACAAAGTTCAAAGGGTCTATCTGAGAAGCATGGAAAAGCAGAGATACTGTGTTTGTTTCAGTCACTCTTAATAATTTGAGTTTGGGTCAATGATTCAGCAAGTCAATGATATATACTAATGATTAGAAGCAAGGTTAAATATGATGAGGGAAAGAGCGATCGCCTCGAAAGCTAAATCCATAAACCAGCTATCATGTTTTAAACTCATAAGTTTTTCTTTGATGAAACAGGAAACATATTACCTTCAAAGCAAGGACTTCAGAGCATAAATATCAAGGGTCACAATGCCTCACTTTTACAAATGCAGAAAGCAATGTTGCTGCACAGGTTTGATAATCAAATCATGGTAAAAAATATCATCATATATCCATCGGAGACACTTTCTTGTCTAGGGATTTCAGTTTTCATTTGCTAGGTGATATACTTCTTAAATTGAACCTTCACTCCTAGGATATGTACCTTATAGTCGAGTCATCTCCCTGTGATTCCTATAAGACGTACCTTTTAGTTGAGTCATTCCCTTTGATTCCTATAAGACGTACCTTTTAGTCGAGTCATTCCCCTTGACCCCTAAAAGACGTACCTTTTAGTCGATTCATTCCCCTTGACCCTTAGAAGACGTACCTTTTAGTCGAGTTGTTCCTTTGATTCCTATAAATCGTACCTTTTAGTTGAGTCATTCCCCTTGACCCCTAGAAGACGTACCTTTTAGTCGAGTCATTCCCCTTGACCCCTAGAAGACGTACCTTTTAGTCGAGTCGTTCCTTTGATTCCTATAAGATGTACCTTTTAGTAGAATCTCTTCTTTGATTCCTATAAAATGTACCTTTTAGTCGAGTTATTCCCCTTGACACCTAGAAGATGTACCTTTTAGTCGAGTCATTCCTTGTGATTCCAATAAGACGTATATTTTAGTCGAGTCTTTCCCTTGATTCCTATAAGACGTGCCTTTTAGTCGAGTCATTTCCTTTGATTACTATAAGATGTACCTTTTAGTCGAGTCATCTCCTTTGATTCCTATAAGATGTACCTTTTAGTCGAATCATTCTAATTAACTCATAAAACATGCATCTCTTTGTGTGGGATAATTTTCTTTTTAGTTTTGATGTGATTTTAAGATCCCGCCTGAAGAATAGGGAAAATACATGGAAAGTCAAACAACAAGGTGAAGAAGTTGAAAAGAAAGAAACAAGAGGAAGAAAATTGAAAGTCAAAAATTAAAAAATGGCAAGTCAGGAACCCGCCTGAAGAACAGGGTGAAGAAATTGAAAGGCAAGCAACAAGTTGAAGAAAATGCAAGTCAGGAGCCCACCTGAAGAACAGGGTGATCAAGTAGCGAGTCAGGAGTCAAGGAAAGCTGCATAGATAGAGTTTTTGTAATTTTATTTATGTTTTTAACTTGTAGTTTTGATTTTTGATGTAATGACAGAGCCGCGGACCGGAACCACGAAGGGGCCTCACTCGACTCTCCAACTCGGTTGTCCTTCTTCCTTCTGTTTCTTCCTTTGAATAATAGTCGGGACAAAACTTTGTCTCATTATCTACTTCTTTGTCTGAAAACACTTCGTGTTTACATTCAAAGGGGGCATGATGTAGACACCTAATTTTGTCCCTCCCCAATATCAGTTTTACTCATTTTTACCTTATCATATTGTGTACCCTCAACCGTGTAATTATACCTTCATAAAATGACAAAAATAACAACCCTTAACAAATTTTAAATTGTTTTAATACTATCCTAAGAACCTCTCCAATTAAAAGCGGACACCTCACCACCCCACACCCACATATCCACATGGACCTTTTTCTCTTCACCTTTTAATTCCCCTCTAACAGAATTGAGACTCCATTCTCCATTAACAATAAATCCTCAAAAATCCTCACGAAACCTCACTGAACAGACACACAAAAATCATACACATGGAGGGAGAGTAGTGATCGAGAGAGAGAGAGAGAACGTAGGGTTTCGTGAGTGGTTTACTGTTCCGGTGATAAACTCAACGGAATTATCTTCAGTCCACCGTCTCCGATCAAAAATGCACCGGAATCATCTTCAGGTTAGCGTTTTCAACCTGGTCAAGCCTCAAAAATCCCCAATCCTCCCTTTTCTTTTGATTTTTTGCACGGGAATTCACCGAAATCTGCCCCGCTCATCAGTTTCCTTTCTTCCGTAGTTTGCCAGAGCTTTGGGGAGACAAAAATTGGCTCCACCTCCACCAAAATCCCAAAACCCGACACACCTACATCCAATTCGAATGAAATATGTTGTAAAATGAGAGAAAGGGGAGTATGATTTTGGATACGGGTCTCTGTTATTTCTCGATTTTGGTTCGGTTTTGGCAAGAAATAATTCGTTGAGGTTTTCTGTTCAGGATTCATAATCCGATTTTTCTTAAATATTATTTTCAACGGAAATCAATCATCGAAAGGTCTAATTCTATCTTTTCTCATTTTATTTGGCCATATGTTTTTTATTTGTGTGAGATTTGGTTGAATATTGGGTGATATTGATTTGTGTTGCTCAGCTTCATTGAATAGATGGTTGTGGATTGTTGAAATAGTAATCTTGAATGTGTTGAAATTTGGTGTTAAAAAAGAATGCGGGTTTGGATGATAGAAATGGATAAAATGAATATTGTTTAGTCTTGTTTTACTATCATTGGTTATTTTGGAACAAATACGAAGGTTGAATGTGGTAGTATTATGATTAGGCCATCAAAGGAATAGGCAAAAGTTTAGGTTCGGGTAGGCAAATTTAGGAATGACGTTGGATCGAATGCGTGGAATATTGAATGTGTTGAATGCTTTTCTAGTTTATCTCATGAAATTAAAATTGTATTCATTTGCTGGGAATGCCTCGAAGGAATTGTATTTATTCACCGGGGAATGCCCCGAAGTATTATGTACTTGAAGACGGTGCACAGTCAAGGCCCGGAACGTAGGGTGGAGTTTTAGTTCAGGAGTAGTTTAGGATTAGTTTAAAATAGAGTAGGTTTACATTTTTACATTTTTCATTTTTCGGGACTGTATAAGTGGACTGGACACTAAATTTTGGATTGTTTTGGTTTGTGTTTGTTTGTTTAATTGTTTGGGTGTTTTATGTGGTTTTTACATCTATAGTGTCAAATTAGATGATACGCTCCACCAAGCGACCGTGGTTGAACCACGGGATCGAGGGGTGCCTAATACCTTCCCCTCGGTCAACAGAATTCCTTAGTCGGAATCTCTGTTCGCAAACCAGTTTAAAGAGTTAAATTATTTTGAAAAGAATCTTTCAAAGGTGACTTGGCACACCGAATTATGTCAAATGGAGACTCTGAATAAAAATGTAAATTTTCCTTTTTTCAAAAAAAAAATTCACTTTTTGTCACTTTAATAATACAAACCCTTTCAAAACTATAAATTATAATCTTTCTGGAGTTAAAAAGGGGTGTGACATCTGTGAACCAGCTTGACTGACATGTTTCATATCACTTTCTCAGTTTGTCAATCATCAAAACTATATCATACCCAACAAATTCCCCTTTTTTTTTTATGACAAACCTCTTGTCTTTGTGCATTCAAACATCTTCACCTGTAGGCACTAAAGTATAAAACACTAGAATAAACAAGTTAGTCAATGGGTTATAAATATTGCACAACCCTCTTATCTTTCCCCTTTTGGCGTCATTGAAAAACTATTTCAATGCAATAATAGACTAGCCAAAGTGATTTGTTATGCTATTCATGGCCACTAGGGCTATCACCAAAACAATCAGACAAAGACTTTAGCCAACATAGTAATGTATTAAAGAGAGCAAAAATATGAGTCAATTTAGCAAAGATAACCACTCCATTTAACTGCTAGAGCATGTTCCACATTAAACCTAAGTTAGTACTGAACAAAGCAAAACAATTGAGCATTAATAAAAAAAAATATGGTATAAAAGTGGGACATGGCTAATGATACGAATAGTGAGGAACTGATGAGGAAGGTAAAACAGGTCTTATCAACTATGTCAATTGACGAATGACTTCAATATATTCATCCCTCTATCAATCAAGGTCAAGCTTCAAAGTCATGATCCTAGACATAAGGACCTCTTATTCCACTTCATGACTGTCTTGGGCAACTTCTAGTTCGGATTTGTTTTCTCAGCTAAATTATTTCTTTATTATCAATCATTTCAAATAAGTGTTAGCCCTCCTTATTGAAACAGGTAGGGCAACATGATTCATCTATTCAAGAACATCCATTGTTGTTTTATAAGTTTAACCAGAACTAGGACTGAGAAGT
The DNA here is from genome assembly GCA_030864215.1 of Capsicum pubescens. NCBI lineage: Eukaryota > Viridiplantae > Streptophyta > Magnoliopsida > Solanales > Solanaceae > Capsicum > Capsicum pubescens. Next base: position 108,989,194 of record CM061548.1, on the reverse strand, counting down.
CCCCAATAATATAGCCAATTAGGAACTAAAAGGAAGAGCATGTCCCTTTTCATTCTTAAGAAACATATGCTGCATGTGATTGATGATCAAGTTTGGCAAATTCAAGATACAAAAACTGATATTTTGGTTGAGAGAGAAGAAGAAATTTTTGGTGTAGAATTAACACATTTGTGCACAATCATTTGGAGAGAGTCAAAGAAAATTTGGTAAACCAATTCGTCAGCATCATAGGACAAGGGGAGGATGAAGTGTGAGGAATGGAATAGGTGTGCTCAACTGTTTCAACTTAGATAGCCTATTCTTATGTTAGTATAGAGCATATCTAATAAGAAGAACTTTGTGTTCACAATTGCTTGCTTGTACCTACTTTATGCACAATCTAATAAAAAATTAGGTTAGAAGAGTCAAAAATCTAAAATTGGGACACACAACTAAATGTGCAAGATTGAATCGAATAACATTTTAGCTAATAAGATTAAAAATAAAAATGATTATTCTAGTCAATCATTGAGGAAAATTCATGCAATTTTAATCATCCCCAAATCTAACCTATTTCTTTCAAAATGCTCTCTACTTAGTGCCTTTGGTGCGTCTCCAGTCATTCAAGTAACCCACATAGTCAACATTTTTATAGCCCTCAAGAGTGAAATTACTTTTATTTGAATACCATAGTCTCAAGCCATTGATTCCCATGAGATATCTCAAGATTGTTGTGTCAACAACAATTCTTATGAATTACCAACAAAATTATCATCAGCTTATGTTGGTGTTATTGATGCATTAATTTCTTGATTTGTTCTTTCCCCTGTCAATATGCCCTCACTGTCATCCTCTTTTTTTAAAAAAAAAAGAATCTCCCTTGCTTTCCCCTTACACGAGCAATCCAAATCTGACCATCTTTAAAAAGTCTTTTGTTTTATTTCTCTCAATCCTTTCAAATCTAGTAAAGGTGCTCTTTTTAACATCTCCAAAAGATCCATTCCCCCATTAAATATGGTAAGTGAAAGGAAATTTATTTTCTTCCAGTCTTATGCCATTAGCAAGCTCTATTTATGTACTAAATTTGCTTGCCTCCTTTCACTCTTACCTGCAAAACAAATTAGGGGTTAACTTTAGGAACCCAGACAAGCTTGGGTCCTTTCTTATGAGAAAAAAGATGTATGAGGTTCCTAGTATCCCATCGAGGCAACAGGTTATGTGACCTATTTCTCTGACCAGTTTTGACTTTCTTGTTAGTTTGTACTAACATAGAATCAAATTCGTTTGCTAGGATTATGCTTCTTGATTTGATTTTTGTTGCAAATGGACATTCAGTGGTTGGATGTCCCAGGTTACCACAAATATAACACAGGTCTTTAATAGCATTAGAACTTTTATAAAATCCCAACCCATTCTTTTCATTGTGAGTTCTTTGACCTGACTTGTGAACAATTCTTAAAGAACATGTCTATCTATTAGCTCTTTCAAGATCAAGTTTACATTTAGAAACTTCTTGTCTCAGTTCACTAACTTTTTTCTATTTTCACAAAAGTATTCATGTTTAATCTTAGTCAATTCTGGCTCAATCTTTTCTTGTTCCTCACTCTTGACCTTTTTTTCTTTTTCAAAAAGAGATAATTTTAGAACTTCAGATTTGAGGGTCAGGTTTGATGAATTAAGTTTGATAACCTGTTTCTTAAGAGTGCAGTTTTCCTTCTCAACATTTTTCTTACAAGTTTCTAGATCAATAAAATCAAAATAACTCATCCCTATCAAAAGTTAATTCTTGAAAATCATCAATTAGAGCACTCATTAAGGAAAAAAGTTTCTTTTTAGAAAATAAATGCAACTTCTCTTTGAGTTCAAGAATACTTACCTTAGAGTTTCCATAATCTTCTTCTATGTTTGAATCTCCAATGGCCATGGGAGCAGTTTCATCATTTGATTCATCACTTTTAGATGCCCTATTTAGATCTTCCATGTCCATCTCATAGGTCTTCAAATTACCAACTAACTCATCAAGGGACATTCTAGTGAGATCCTTAGATTCTCTTATGGCTGTAACTTTGACATTCTACTTAGACTTTGGTAGGACTCTCGAGACCTTCTCTACCTATTCCTCAGTACATAAAACCTTTCCTAGAGATGATAACTCATTTACCAACAAAGTTAACCTAGTTATCATTTCTTGTAGTGACTCATTTTTCTCCATTTTGAAAGCCTCATATTCAATAATAAGTAATGCAATTTTGAATTCTGTCACTTGTATTGTGTATTCATGTGAATTCACCAATGCATCCCAGATTTGTTTAGTAGTATTGCAATTAGACACTCTATTGTACTCGGTTGGACCAAAACCACAAACAAAAATGTTTTTGGCTTTTGCATTCTTTTGTAGTGCAACAAGATCTTTCGAGGTAAATTCACTCCTTACCTTTTTCACTTGTTCTCCATCCACTGTCTTCATCGGAATCGTTGGTCCATTAATAATTTTATCCCATAATTCATAATCTACACTTTGAAGAAACGTTTCCATCCTAGCTTTCCATCAAATGAAGTAAGACCCATCAAAGAGTAGAGGTCTAATAGTGGATTGACCTTCACTGTGACTAGTAGGTGGTGCGGAATTCAACATATTGATCTTTGTCTTAGGTGCTAACCCTTTTTTAGACAACCTGCTCTGATACCACTTGTTAGAGTACGTGCCTTACTGACCAGTGACTTTAATGTAAGAGTTTCCTATGGATGGAATGGGATGCTTGACGTGTTATAAGAAAGCAGTAAAACAGGAAGTAAAGAACACAATGATTGTTACGTGTAAAAAAACACGACCTGTACCTCTACAGGATTTAACCCCAACTTTACTAAATAACTCTAAGCCTCAATAACGACTGATAACAAAATTCTTGTAACCAACAACTAGGAATTATAAACTCAAATTCCTATACCTCAATAACTAGGAATCATAAACTCTAATTCATATAACTCAACAACTAGGAATCATAAACTCTAATTCTTATAAATCAACAATCACCCTTGACTGTTGAACCCACTTCGAGTTATCCCAAACTTGAAGTTAACTCAGCACAGTATTGTTCCTAAACAATCAATCTAGAAAAGAAATAAATTACAAGTTAATAAGAACAATACATTTAAACTGACTCATGAACTGTAAAGTTTAATCTGTGAAACATGTTCGTCAATTTGTTCCTTTATACTGGCAGCACTTGAATCTTCAGTCAGAATTCTCTCAATTATGAACTTTCTCAATTTGCTCGTGTTTAGCCTTTTACCTCTCTGTAAGTGCGCAAGTTATTTCGAATAATAAATCTTCTATTTAAGCACAGTTCTCCAAAGAGTCATTCTTTATTTCAAACTCCTCCTTTAATTAGAACTCTCATTGCATAGAATTCTACTTCAAGTGAGACTCCTTCTTCAATTCCGAATCTTTTCTCCTTAGTGTTGTAGTCAAACTCCAACTCTTTAAATCAGCACATGTTTATTTCCTTGAGTTTATCTGAATTAGCCACCCATCTGGTCCTTCCTTGATTTTTGCACGCTTGTATTTAATCATCGATAATTCTTCTACAAGTTTTAGCTACATGAGACAGTGTATCTGTGAACCAGCTTGACTGACATGTTTCGTATCACTTTGTTAGTTTGTCAATCATCAAAACTAAATCGTACCTAACAAATTCCCCCTTTTTTATGATGACAAACCTCTTGTCTTTGTGCATTCAAACATTCTCACCTGTAGGCACTAAAGTATAAAACACTAGAATGAAAAAGTTAGTCGATGAGTTATAAACATTGCACAATCCTCTTATCTTCCCCCTTTTGGCATCCTTGAAAAACCATTTCAATGCAATAATATACTAGTCAAAGTGATTTGTTATGTTATTCATGGCAACTAGGGCTATCACCAAAACAATGAGGCAAAGACTTTAGTCAACATAGTAATGTATTAAAGAGAGCAAAAATATGAGTCAATTTAGCAAAGATAACCATTCCATTTAACTGCCAGAGCTTGTTCCACATTAAACCTAAGCTAGTACTGAACAAAGAAAAACAACTGAGCATTAATAAAGTAATTTTTATTTATAGTACTGAACAACGCAAAACAACTGAGCAAAACAAATGAAAAAAAAAACTGAGCAAAACAACTGAACAACCTAACCTAGTGTTCAGTTATTTTTATTTAACTGTTTCCTATGTATGAAGTAAGTTGCCTAACGTGTTCCAACAAATTGTTAGTAAGAACACAATATTTTTACATGAAAAACACTCGACTCATGAAAGGTGTAAAAAACCATGGCTTGTACCCAATTTCACTAAATCGCAATGAGCCTTTCAACAAAAGATTACAAGTCTGTGTAACCTAAGGAATTATTAATTTTAATTCCTAAACAACTTAAAAACCTCCCAAGTTAAGTGTTCCCAAGTCTTCTAGTTATCCCAACTTGAAGACAAAAATCTTAATTCAATTTATAACACACTAAAACTATGATTATTTCAACATTACAACGCAATAAACAACTCCTAATACATGAATGCTAAAACTCTTAACACAATACTACATTAGGACCAGGCTCTTCAATGAGTTCCTTCAGAATTCATGTAGTTCATGTAGCACTTTGTAAAGTCAATCTGCCAATTGCTTTTTTTTCTATGTAAGTGCGTAAGTTACTCATCTTATATTTAAATACAACTCTTGAAAGAGTTGTTCTTCAAACCAAACTCCTCCGCGCATGAACTTTCATTATAAAGAGTTCTACTTCTAGTGAAAGTCCTTCAACTCTTCAACTCAAACTCTTGTGAAATGGGGAGTAAATATGTCTATATACTTACAGCTTTTGAAACCTTCAAATGTGAAAAATGGTCAATAAAATATCACCCTTATTTATGTATTTTACTAATTTTATCATGGAAATGGGAAAAGAATTAGGAGAAAAAAAATTAGTTCAAAAGATTGAGATAGTTTTTCTTTTTTTGTCAACTTCTTAAATAGTTTCAGATTACCCACAAAAGTAAACAAAAATAAGTTATATCAAGAATTAATGTGAGTATAAAAAGGACTTTATCAATTCAGGAAAAATTATAAATATATTTCAAATCAAATTTGGAATTTTATATGTAAGCACTATCTTGTGGGTTATATTGTTCTTCTTCTTCACTTCATATTAGGCATGTTCGTGATAATTAATGATTAACTAACACGGTCTGATTTTTGGTGGCTTAGATTATAGAGTTTTAATTTGAATTGCTCATTGAAGTTGGTGAAGTTTGTTTGAAAATACTATACTCCGTAGGACATGGTTGTTACTCTCTTGAACACAGGGTGATTTTCCTCAATAGATTATGTGTTACTGTTGTCTATGTTCTAAATATTGTTATAGGAACCAGGTTCCTAGTTCGAGTAGTTGGTACAGATTTCTTTTTCATATTCTAAATTAGATATTATCGTAATTAAATTATCTAATGTTTTAGGATCTTCGTTAGTACTATGTAATCTTTTGTATTCTAGGTATAAACTATATAGTTTAGTTTCGATATCTTTTAATGATTTATTCTTTTCGTAAGATGTATTCATTAATTTGTGTAGTTTGTTATTTTATCCTATTGAAATTTTAGCAATTTCTGTGTAGTATTTTATTCTAACTTTGCTATATTCAATGCGTAGGTTTATGTTCTTTATCTGATTAACTAGTATTTGTTGTTCATGTATAGGTAATTTTCCATCTGTATTAAATAATTTTTCGTATGTATTAAATAAATTATTATATGTATCTTCTTTTTCTAAGGTTAATTTTATTTTAAGTAATTTTTCTTCTAGTTGTCTTTTTTCTATTTCAAGTTGATTTCTATAATTAACTTCTTCATATATCCAATTTTACCTTTCTCTAAAAAATTTTTATATATTCTAACATTTATTTATTCTGAATAATATCCATCTGAATCTAAGTAATATTGATGTTCATAATATATGTGTAAGTTTTTTATACTGTTTAATAATTTTTCCTCTTCATAATCTTGTAATTTTTCCCATATTATTTTCTTTATGTCTATAATTTCTATATCTCTAAGTATATATAAAACAAGTATTTTAATATCATCTGTCATTTAAGTTCGATTAAATTCCTTTTCATAATATTTTCTAGTTGCTTGTTTTAGTCTAAGTAATTCTTGCATATTTTCATTAAGGAATTCTATATATTTTATATCTTTAGTTTCCATGTATTTGTCTAAATTTGTTTTTACTTGTTTTTCTACTAATTGTATATTTTTCATATCTTTTTTCCAAAATTCTAGATATATGTGATTTATCATAGTTGATGTGTATGTAGGTATTTATAAGAGTAATTAGGTAAATGTGGTATGTAATTTATTCTAGCTATATAATTTTTACCGAATATTTTTTCTACTATGATTTTCCTTATATCTATTATTCATATATCTTTAATCACATACAAAATAATTATTTTAAATTTATCTACCATTACATCAGATAAATAATTATTCATTTTCACAAAATTGCTATTTTCAAAATATTCCCTTCAATCATATACATGACAAAATATGGTCATATTAGATTACTATATACTAGATTATTCTTAAATAACATGTTCTTCGGTCACTATTAGCATGGTAATCTGGATACTTTTCCATTAAACAGCGCCTCTACTCTGGTTACTCCCCACCACGGCTTCTTGCCTTATTGGTTTCACCTTTAAGATGGCATAGTTCTTAGGGATTTTTCTCCTTTTCCACTTTGCTAATAAACTTCTTAACATGCTATTTTTCGAATAATTCTACTATAAAGTAACTAACATGAATTTATTTTACCATACCATGATTGTTGGAAATTATGAATTTAGCTATTCATAATCATAAATAAATATATCTGTTCGGGTAGGTTTGATATTTCTAAGCTTTGTTCCTCCATAGCTTTTTCCATTGAAATATACCTTCTTCTTTTTTAATAACTAAGCAAAATATTTGTTGTGGACAAGAGAGAGTATTTGTGTTTCAACTCATGAAGGCTTGTTTTGCAATGCCTTCGGTTCATCTTATTTATAGACTGAAACTTTACAAGAGTATTCCTATTTTTACACGTTTCTAAAAATTCTTTAAATTATCTACCTAACCTACTTTACTATACTTTACAAAAGTCTCCTAATAAGACAAAAATTATTAATTCCTAGACTAATAATAGTCAAAAACCTATACAAAAGATTCTAATAATTTACGTAAAGCAAATTGTGAAAGTTTACATGTCGCTTTCACAATTTAATAGCTTGTCTTCTATTATTACTCCGTTGATATCTTCTCTTTGTTGTATCTGTTGTTTTTTCATATCTCCATTATTGCTTCTTATCTTGTATCTTCCAGCTGGCGTTCTTATCTTCTTGGTTGCTTTTTCTTCTATTCTAGCTGAACTTCTGGGATATCATTAACTCCTCTATTACATTTTGAACATTTATGATCTGGATATTTATGTCCAATTTTCTTGCAATATCGGGTTAATAATTCTTCTGAAATAAATTTTTTTCTGATAGCTCTGGCGATAGGTTGCATCTCTGGTTTGAGCAACGTCAAAATTCATTGCCTAATAGTTTCCATATCTGTTTTTCGTAATTCCTTTGAATTTGAATATATTAGTACATGATTTCTTGAATAATAACTCCATATGGGATTTTGGTTGCGGTATGTGTTTGCTAGCTCTTGCAAAATTGTAGATAGTCCGATAATCCTCATATTCGCATAAAATTTTGGTATCTCAATTCTAGGTATTTCTGGTTGTGGAATAATATCTTGTGGTATAATCATATCTCGTGTCATTCCTATCTTTACAACTTGTATGGTTTTTTTAACTTCATCAAATAATATCTCTGCTGGTGTTGTGTAAATTTTTATAAAAAATAGGGTACCTTTGGTTATTCTTTTAAAAATGCTAAATGCTTCATATATTTCCGGTATAGTGGATATCTCATTTCCGTCAGAGGTATATACAGTACTGAGTAGTCCATATTCATAACAAGTTTTAACTAGACTTGGTTTGATTTTAGGTAAAGCAATTAGCTTATTGTATCCGGTCAATCTTTCGGTTATATAGTTTGTATTTGGTTCTTGGATGTTTATAGCTCTGGGGTTAGTATTTAAAAAGGTTTGTACATTGTAGATATTTTCTATATATGTTTGGGCTGTGTAGTTGTAGGTCTTTTTGTCTTGGTTTAAACTATCTCGGTATGTGGTAATTTGTGGGGGTATAAACATGGGATCTTTAGATGTATTTGGAATATATGGTTTATCAAATAGCTTGTTTAGGTTCATATTTGTGTTTTTCCTAACTCCTTTGCATGTACCTACAAAAGTAGATTGATAAACGTTATGGGTTTTGAGGAGTGTCCCAACATCTCCTTCTAGCTCTGGAATTTTAATGTCTTCCGATCGACATAGCTCTGCACACTGCTGAGTTATCTGATTTGTAGCTATAGATTTCAGTTTATCTTCATTAGTCTTTAGCTTTTCTATTTCATTACCCATACTGTTCACTTTCATTGAAAGCGTAGTTAGGGTTTTGAATATCTTTTCTAAAGCATCATCTTCTATTATATCAGTCTGTGTAGCTTTGTCTTGATATGTAGTCTGCAATAACATTTTTGTTAGTACTAATTACTTCAATTGTAAATATAAAATTTAATATATTCAAGACTAGTCTTCGAATCTCTTTTGTTGTAACTGAATTTTGTATTTTCTTTGTTAACCACCAACGTACCTGTGTATTATTCGTTCGTACAATAAACTTGTTATATACAATATATGGCTCAAATGCTAATAAAAATTTATATAATGAACATAATTCTTTCCTATTTATTTCCCATTTTATTTCTGTTTCATTGAACGTACCTGAGTAGTATCTACAATGGTGTTCTAATTTTTCTGCTTCATATCTGTATTTAAGTACTCCTCCATAACTACATTCACTAGCATCTGCTTCTACTATATATATAAATTTTCTATTTTCATCTAGAAATTGTAGTTTTGGTAATTCTTTACAAAGTAATTTTATTTTCTGAACTTGTTTTTTATCTTCTTCATTATAGTTATATTCTACATCATTTTTTAATTTTTTCTGTAATGGTTTAAGTTTTCTGCTAATTTTGGAATATATTCCCTTACTTGGTTTACTAATCCTAAAAATGATTGTAATTTCTTTTTTGTATCTAATTCTTCTTCGAATTTATTATTTTCTGTACTATATGTTGTTGCATTTTTACTCCACTTTTATCTATTTGTATTCCTAAAAATTCTATCTGATTTTTCATAATTTCATCTTTCTTTTCACTTAGACTTATTCCCGATTTTTCTTTTATATCTGTAAATTGTTCTAATAATTTTAAATGTTCTTCTTTAGTTTTTGTATATAATAGTATATCATCTATGTATACTATACAATTAGGTAATTGTTTAAAATAACTATCCATAAAATGTTGATATCTACCTAGTGCATTTTTATATCCAAATGGTAATGCGTTTCATTCATAAAATCTTTGTGGTACCGTAAATGCGGTTAATTCCTTAGATTCTTCTTCTAACTTTAAATGGTAAAATCCTGATTTACAATCGAATTTACTAAAACAATTATATCATTGTATTTGTCTTATTTTTAATATCTTATTTGGTATTGGATAATTATATGTCATAGTCTTTGCATTTAAATTTCTATAATCAATAATCATTCTACTTTTTTCTTTTTTTTTGTTCACTATATTTATTTACTATAAATGTTAGGCTATTATGTTTACTATTACTTTTTTGTATATATTGTTTTCCTAATAATTCATCTATATGCATTTTAAATTCTTTTAAATCGTCAAAATTATATGTTAATGGTTTCTAGGTTATTATGCTATTTTTATCTATTAATTCAATTTTTATAGTAGTTTTATGTTTTTCCCATCCTTTTAATGGATCTTCACTATATAATTGTTCTAATTTTTTCTTAATTATTTCTATCTTATTTATTGAAAATATAGTTATTTCTGTTTTATTTATCGAAAATACGACTAGTTCTATTGTATCTTCAGTATTTTTTATATTTTCTAACTTTTGTGTAATTTTTTCACTTCCTTCTATCCAATCAGTTTTCTTTCTTATTTTATTACTAACTCTTTTTGCTCTTACTTTCTGTTTACATGGTGTTGTAAACCACCAATCTGTTCTAGTTATTATATGTGGGTATAATTTATCTAAAAACGGCATTCCTAAAAGTATATCTTTTGATGTTAGTTCATAATTATAAATTTCTTCTATTGTTAATATCTTATCCCATACTTGTATTTTTACATTCCTAGCTTTATAAGTAATTAATCTTCCTTCATTATTAAATCCTTTAACTATTATTGGTGTTTTTAATTTATCCCATTTACTTTCTGGTAAACAATTATATCTACATAAATTAGCTTTTGCTCCTGTATCTATCATAGGCGTATAATATCTACTGTAATATCCTTCTACTACTATCTTCATTAATACATATATTTTCATTTCATGTTAAAGCTCTTCTTAAGAATAATTTCTCTCTGTTATATGTTATGGTTAATTGTGTATGTTCTATATTATATGGTTTTACTTATTCTAGCTATTTTATTCCTAATATTATGTCTGTTTTTTGCATTTCTTCCTTTACTTCAAATTCTATTTTTATTTTTCTAATTCCTATTATTTTTTTTTCTGCTATATTTTTAGTATTTATTAAACTTCTTGGTAGATCTGGGCATATATTTTTATCAGTTTTTATTTCCTCATTTTTTACTAGATATTTTGCTATATAATTTTCTTCTTGTCCTGTATTTAAGAGTATTAAATATTCTTTTTCATTCATCTTTCCTGTTATGTAATATTGGTTTAAATTATCTGTTGAACTTGTTTCATAACTTGTTCTTTTTGATGAGCTTGATGATTCTGGTTTTTCATAAGCTATTCTTTTCGTTATACTTATTCTATCATTTATTATTTATAAATTTTCTTCTATATCTATGTCTCTATAGCTATAATCTTATTATCTATTGTTTTTACAATTTGTTCGAATGGACTTTCTATTTGTATTTTGTTAATCTTATTTTTTCCTGTTATTTTATGTTTTGTTGTTAATACATATAAATTTTTGCATCTTGCTGTAAATATTTTACTTCCTGGGTTAATTCTATTCCTAATATTTTCTAATATAATACTAATGATTTATCTATATTTTTATCTGTTACTGCTGCTGAATAATTCGCACTTATTATAAATTTAAATTTTTGATATATTAAATTTCCTTTTATGGCAGTTATTATACTTTTTTCTATAGGTTTTACAATTCTATCATCTGCTAAATATAATTCTATTGGTGTATCTATTCCTTCTCTAAAACATGCTTTTATTATTATCTCTATACCTCCAAGGTGTACATATTTTATTGGGTCTCTACTTTTTATATCGTTTATCTCTTTATTAATTATTCTTTTTGTTACTAGTGGTATACTAGTTTTACCTTTTGCATATCTACAGTCTATTACATGTTCCTTTTGGCTTACTACATAATATTCTTCTTTTTTCCTAGTAAATATATTTTTAATTGTTGGTATTTTAAATATTTTTTCTACACTTAAGTCTAATTCTTTTCCTTTTATTTCATCAAATATGTTACTGCCAAATATTATTTTTTGGTATGTTCCTTCATCATTTAAATATTCTTCCTTTGTTGTTATTTTTAAATCTTCTTCAGTCATTTGGTTCGTTTGTATATCTTCTTCAGTCATTTGATTAATCTATTTCACTATCTATTTCATTATCTGTTTCATTTTCTGAAATTTCATATATACTATCCTCACTCTGTAATTCATAATCTATATAATCTATCTGCATATATTCTGTATTTTCTATTTTTATTTCTGATATTTGTTTATTTTTTGTATTTTTAGGTAATTTACAATCTTTAGCTAAATGTCCTAATTTTCCACAATTATAACAGGTACATTCTTTTATAGATTTCTTTTTTCTATATGGTCTTTTGTGTTTATAATTTTTTACATAATATCTTTTTCTTGGTTTCTTATATTTATATTTTGATTTTTTATATTTCTTATGTCTTTTTCTATTCTTATAATATCTTTCTTCACATCCGAATTGGGGTGTTATTTTATCTTTGCAACATGCTAAATTTCTTATCAATGTTTTTTCCATTTTTAATTCTTCTCTATATTTTTCACATAGTTTCTATACCATTGTTGTAAAAAATTTATTCTTGATCCTAGAGTATCTACTATTTTTGCTTCTTCCCAACTCTTTATTATTTTTGAACTAAATGGTTCGGGTAATTTATTAAAATATAATTTCCTTATTTCTTTACTTTCTTCTATATTATATGCTCCTTTATAATAATATTCTTTAAATGCGCAAGTATATTCATCTATGTAACACATATTACATATTGCTAATTTTAGCATTAAATTCCTATTTGTATCTTTTTCTTCATTTTGTTCTTCTTCTATTGTTGTCATACTACCAAATTCATCTTTTATAGCTGTTTCATATTTTTTTAATAATTCTATAGGTGTTAGTTTAGTTGTTGATGATGATCCTTCTGTAGGTTTATCAGTTCTTCTTAATATTTTTTTGCTATTTTCAGTTAAATTTGAAAACCATAATTTCACTGTTACTATTAGTGTTCTTTCTATATATTCTGGTGCATCTGTTACGTTTATATTATTATCTAATAATTGTTTTGTCAAATATCCTATCCATAATTGTATTATTTTTTTTCTATCTATTGCACAGTCTAAGTCTAAAAAAAGTTATAATTTTTATTAACTATTTATTTTGGTGTCCATTTGTCATATTCTTTCTTTAGATTATATCTTTTAAACCTATTCTTATAATATGTAGGTTTTCTTATTTATGATATACTAGGTATTATATTATGATCTTCTTTTTTATCAAGAGTATTTATTTTTGTGTTGATATTTTCTAAGTTTTCTTCATTAATTACTTCTTGTTTTTCATTGATTTCTAAATTTTTTGTATTTGTTAATATTTTTGTATATGTTTCACTATCTTCTGAATCATAATTATCTGTCTCTTCAACATCTATATTATTTATTTCTAATTCGTTGTTTTTTATTTCTTTATTGTTTATTTCTAGTTTTTCTTTAAATTGATTTATTTCGTTTAGTAATTTTTGTTCTTTATCTTTTTCTTCCTTTTCTTTTTGTCTTACTTCATACAAATCTTTTAACATTTGTAGTTCTTTTTCTAATTCAGCAATTCTACTATTTTTAGTTTCTTCTATTTTTCGTATTTCTACTGTAGTTTATTGTTTTATTTTTTCTATTTCTTTTTTTCTATCTATTTCTTCATTTTTCCTTTCTATTCTTACCATAACTGTCAATTTATCTTCTAATTTCAATTCTTCTTTTTCTAACATTAAATATAAATGTTCACCTATTTTCTTATATCTTCTTCCTAGATTAGAAAATACTATTTTTATTTTTAATCCTTCGTGATTTTCATATATTTTTTCATCTATTATAAATTCTTCTTTGTTCATTTTATTGTAAATAGTTCATGTTGATATATATATTCTAAACTATCTATTTGTGATTCTAAATTTGATATTTCATCTTTTTGTGCATTTATTGAGTTTTTACTAACTCCGGCAAATATATTATTATGTAGTCTTTCTATTCTTATTTTTAATTCTTTACGTTTTTCAGAAATAATTTGTTTTAATTCTTTATATTTTTGTACTTTATTCATTTAAACCATATTTATAATATTTTGGTGGATATCTAAATCTGATTTTATCATAATTAGGTGGTATGTGTCTCATTCTTCTAGATTTTAAATGGATTATTAATTTTGCTTCAATACTAGATATTAAGGTAATTAGGTAGGCTAATCTTTGTGGGTTTTCTTTTGTTTTATTTAGACTTATATATTCTGAATAATTACTAATTAAAGATTCTTTAATTTTTCTAAAAGCTTCTCTGTTTTTAAATGGTCTTCTCATAATTAATCAATATAAATTAATCTCAAGTAAACTCAAACATATATGCTACTTCAGTATTTTTTAAATGACCCTCAGCATATCCGATCCAACACCAAATCCATCATTACTTGCTCCAATAGACACTATCGCAACCAATACCTCCCATAATTTGAACAATCTATAAGCCATGGATATCGCATTAGTGAGGGTCATAGATTCTACAAATTGCAGTAGGTATTGGTTACAACACCGGCTATTGGTGCTAGTAATAATAATTCTAGTGTTGGATGGGATATGATGAGGGTCATGAATCCGTTTAAATAAATTTATTTCATATTCAACTGAGCGTCAAAAGATAATTCTCTTATTTGCATTAAAATTTGGTATCTCAATTCTAGGTATTTCTGGTTGTGGAATAATATCTTCTGGTATAATCATATCTCGGGTCATTCCTATTTTTACAACTTGTATAGGTGATTTGACTTCATCATACAATATCTCTGCTGGTGTCGTGTAAAATTTTATAAAAAATAGGTTACCTTTGGTTATTCTTTTAAAAATGTTAAATGAATCATATATTTCTGGTATATTGGATATTTCATTTCCGTCTTGGGTATGTATGGTACTAAGTAGTCCATATTCGTAACAGGTTTTAACTAGACTTGGTTTGGTTTTGGGTAAAGCAATTAGCTTATTGTATCCGGTTAGCTTCTGGGTTATGTAATTCGTATGTTATTCTTGGATGTTTATAGCTCTGGGGTTGGTATTTAAGAAGGTTTGTATTTTGTAAATATTTTCTATGTATGTTCGGGCTGTATAGTTGTAGATCTTTTTGTCTTGGTTTAAACTATCTCGGTATGTGGTAATTTGTGGGGGTATGAACATAGGATCTTTTGGTGTATTTGGAATAAATGGTTTATCAAATAGCCTGTTTAGGTTCATATTTGTGTTTTTCCTAATTCCTTTGCTTGTACTTGCAGAAGTAGATTGATAAACATTATGGGTTTTATGGAGTATCCCAACGTCTCCTTCTAGCTCTGGAATTTTAATGTCTTTCGATCGACATAGCTCTGCACACTGCTGAGTTAGCTGATTTGTAGCTTCAGACTTCAGTTTAACTTCATTAGTCTTTAGCTTTTCTATTTCATTACCCATACTGTCTACTTTCATTGAAAGCGTAGTTAGGGTGTTGAATATCTTTTCTAGAGTATCCTCTTCTATTATATCAGTCTGTGTAGCTTTGTCTTGATATGTAATATGCAATAACGTTTTTGTTAGTACTAATTACTTCAATTGTAAATGTAAAATTTAATATATTCAAAATTAGTCTCCGAATTTCTTTTGTTGTAACTGAATTTTGTATTTTCTTTGTTAGCCACCAACGTACCTGTGTATTATCTGTTCGTACAATAAACTTGTTATTTACAATATATGGCTCAAATGCTAATAAACATTTATATAATGAACATAATTCTTTTCTATTTATTTCCCATTTTATTTCTATTTCATTAAACGTTCCTGAATAATATCTACAATGATGTTCTATTTTTTCATTTTCATACCTATATTTAAGTACTCCTCCATAACTACATTCACTAGCATCTGCTTCTACAATTGGTATCAGAGCCTATGCTGTTTAAAGTTACGGAAGCGATATATATTTGGATTTATTATTTAATCAATTTATTATTTGATTAATTTATTAATTATGACTGACTTATTTGATAAAACTAAATTTAGATATTCCCCAAAATATTATTTAGATGAATAACGTACAAAAATTACCAAAATATAAAGAATTAAAGCAAATAATATCTGAAAAACGTAAAGAATTAAAAATAAGGATAGAAAGACTACAATATAACATAATTGTCGGATTTAGTAAAAACTCAATAAATGCACAAAAAGATCAAATATCAAATTTAGAATCACAAATAGATAGTTTAGAATATATATATCAACATGAACTATTTACAATAAAATGAACAAAGAAGAATTTATAATAGATGAAAAAATATATGAAAATCACGAAGGATTAAAAATAAAAATAGTATTTTCTAATCTAGGAAGAAAATATAAGAAAATTGGTGAACATTTATATTTAATGCTAGAAAAAGAAGAATTAAAATTAGAAGATAAATTGACAGCTATGGTAAGAACAGAAAAAGAAAATGATGAAATAGATAGAAAAAAGGAAATAGAAAAAATAAAACAACAAACTACAGAAGAAATACGAAAAATAGAAGAAACTAAAAATAGTAGGATTGCTGAATTAGAAAAAGAACTACAAATGCTAAAAGATTTGTATGAAAAAAGACAGAAAGAAAAAGAAGAAAAAGATATAGAACAAAAATTATTAAACGAAATAAATCAATTTAAAGAAAAATTAGAAATAAATACAATAGATATTGGAGAAACAAATAATTATGATTCAGAAGATAGTGAAACATATACAGAAATCTTAACAAATACAAAAAATTTAGAAATCAATGAAAAACAAGAAGTAATTAATGAAGAAAACTTAGAAAATAGAAACACAGAAATAAATACTCTTGATAAAAAAGAAGATGAAAATATAATACCTAGAACATCAGAAGTAAGAAAACCTACATAATATAAAAATAAGTTTAAAAGATATAATCTAAGAGATGAATATGACAACTGTACACCAAAACAAATAGTTAATAAAAATTATAACTTTTTAGACTTAGATTGTGTAATAGATACAGAAAAAACAATACAATTATGGATAGGATATATGACAAAACAATTATTAGATAATAATATAAATGTAACAGATGCACCAGAATATATAAAAAAACACTAATAGGAACAGTGAAATTATGGTTTTCCAATTTAACTGAAAATAGCAAGAAGGTATTAAGAACTGATAAACCTACAGAAGGAACATCATCAACAACTACAACTAAATTAACACCTATAGAATTATTAAAAAATATGAAATAGCTATAAAAGACGAATTTAGCAGCATGACAACAACAGAAGAAGAACAAAATGAAGAGAAAGATACAAATGGGAATTTAATGTAAAAATTAGCAATATGTAATATGTGTTATATAGATGAGTATACTTGCGTATTTAAAGAATATTATTATAAAGGAACATATAATACAGAAGAAAGTAAAGAAATAAGAAAATTATGTTTTAATAAATTACCTGAACCATTTAGTTCAAAAATAATAAAATGTTGGGATGAAGCAAAAATAGTAGATACTTTAGGAGCAAGAATAAAATTTTTACAACAATGGTATAGAAACCTATGTGAAAAATATAGAGAAGAAATAAAAATGGAAAAAACATTAATAAGAAATTTAGCATGTGGCAAAGATAAAATAGCACCTCAATTTGGATGCGAAGAAAGATATTATAAGAAAAGAAAAAGACATATGAAATATAAGAAATAAAAAAAATCAAAATATAAATATAAGAAACCAAGAAAAAGATATTATGTAAAAAATTATAAACATAAAAGACCATATAGGAAAAAAAAAAATCTATAGAAGGATGTACTTGTTATAATTGCGGAAAATTAGGACATTTAGCTAGAGATTGTAAATTACCTAAAAACCCAAAAAATAAACAAATATCAGAAATAAAAATAGAAAATATTGAATATATGCAGATAGATTATATAGATTACGAATTAGAAAGTGAAGATAGTATATATGAAATTTCAGAGAATGAAACAGATAATGAAATAGATAGTGAATTAGATGAATTAAATGACTGAAGAAGATATAAGAATAAACCAAATAACTGAAGAAGATATAAAAATAATAACAAAAGAAGAATATTTAAATGAAGAAGGAACAGATCAAAAAATAATATTTGATAGTCATATATTTGATGAAATAAAAGGAAAAGAATTAGATTTAAGTGTAGAAAAAATATTTAAAATACCAACAATAAAAAACATATTTAGTAGAATAAAAGAAGAATACTACGTAGTAAGCCAAAAAGAACATATAATAGACTGTAGATATGCAAAAGGTAAAGCTAATATACCACTAGTAACAAAAAGGATAATTAATAAAGAAATAAAAGATATAAAAAGTAGAGACCCAATAAAATATGTACACCTTGGAGGTACAGAGATATTAATAAAAGCATGTTTCAGAGAAGGAATAGATACACCAATAGAATTATACGTAGCAGATGATAGAATTATAAAACCTATAGAAAAAAGTATAATAACTGCCATAAAAGGAAATTTAATATACCAAAAATTTAAATTTATAATAAGTGCGAATTATTCAGTAGCAATAACAGATAAAAATATAGATAAATCATTAGTATTATATTGAAAAATATCAGGAATAGAACTAACCCCAAGAAGTAAAATATTTACAGCAAGATGTAAAAATATATATGTATTAACAACGAAACATAAAATAACGGGAAAAAATAAAATAACAAAATACAAATAGAAAGTTCTTTCGAACAATTTGTAAAAACAATTTATAATAATGATTATAGTTATAGAGACATAGAAATAGAAGAAAATTTAGAAATAATAAATTATAGAATAAGTACAACAAAAAGAATAGGTTATGAAAAAACATAATCATCAAGTTCACCAAAAAGAACAAGTTATGAAACAAGTTCAACAACTAATTTAAACCAATATTACATAACGGGAACAATAATTGAAAAAGAATATTTAATACTCTTAAATACAGGACAAGAAGAAAATTATATAGCAAGATATCTAATAAAAAATGAGGAAATAAAATCTGACAATAATATATGCCCAGATCTACCAAGAAGCTTAATAAACACTAAAAATATAGTAGAAAAAGAAATAACAATAGGAGTTGGAAAAATAAAAATAGAATTTGAAATAAAGGAAGAAATGCAAAAGGAAGATATAATATTAGGAATAAAATGGCTAGAACAAGTAAAACCATATAATATAGAGCATACACAATTATCTATAACATATATCATAGAGAAATTATTCTTAAGAAGAGCTTTAACGTGATATGAAAATATATGTATTAATGAAGATTACTTAGAAGGGTATTACAGTAGATATTATACGCCTATGATAGATACAGGAGCATAAGCTAATTTATGTAGATATAATTTTTTATCAAAAAGTAAATGGGATCAATTAAAGACACCAATAATAGTTAAAGGATTTAATAACGAAGGAAGCTTAATTACTTACAAAGCTAAGAATGTAAAAACACAAGTATGGGATAAAATATTAACAATAGAAGAAATCTATAATTATGAGCTAACATCAAAAGATATACTTTTAGAAATGCCGTTTTTAGATAAATTATACCCAAATATAATAACTAGAACGGATTGGTGGTTTACAACACCATGTAAACAGAAAGTAACAGCAAAAAGAGTTACTAATAAAATAAGAAAGAAAACTGATTGGATAAAAGGAAGTGAAAAAATTAAACAAAAATTAGAAAATATAAAAAATACTGAAGATACAATAGAATTGGTCATATTTTCAATAAATGAAAAGGAAATAACTATATTTTCAATAAGTAAGATAGAAATAATTAAGAAAAAATTAGAACAATTATATAGTGAAGACTTATTAAAAGGATGGACATAAAACCACTATAAAAATTGAATTAATAGATAAAAATAGCATAATAACTCAAAAACCATTAACATATAATATTGACGATTTAAAAGAATTTAAAATGCACATAGAAGAATTATTAGAAAAACAATATATACAAAAAAGTAATAGTAAACATAATAGCCCAGCATTTATAGTAAATAAACATAGTGAACAAAAAAGAGGAAAAAGTAGAATGGTTATTGATTATAGAAATTTAAATGCAAAAACTATGACATATAATTACCCAATACCAAATAAGATATTAAAAATAAGACAAATACAAGGATATAATTACTTTAGTAAATTTGATTGTAAATCAGGATTTTACCATTTAAAATTAGAAGAAGAATCTAAGGAATTAACCCCATTTACGGTACCACAAGGATTTTATGAATGGAATGTACTACCATTTGGATATAAAAATGCACCAGGTAGATATCAACATTTTATGGATAGTTATGTTAAACAATTGCCTAATTGTATAGTATATATAGATGATATACTATTATATACAAAAACCAAAGAAGAACATTTAAAATTATTAGAACAATTTACGGATATAATAGAAAAATCGGGAATAAGTTTATTGAAAAGAAAGCTGAAATTATGAAAAAACAGATAGAATTTTTAGAAATACAAATAGATAAAAGTGGAGTAAAAATGCAACAACATATAGTACAAAAAAATAATAAATTGTAAAGAAGAATTAGATACAAAAAAGAAATTACAATTATTTTTGGGATTAGTAAACCAAGTAAGGGAATATATACCAAAATTAGCAGAGAATCTAAAGCCTTTACAGAAAATTTTTAAAAAGGATGTAGAATATAATTATAACGAAGAAGATAAAAAACAAGTCCAGAAAATAAAAACACTTTGTAAAGAATTACCAAAATTACAATTCCCAGACGAAAATAGAAAATTTATATATATAGTAGAAGCAGATGCTAGTGAATGTAGTAATGGAGGAGTACTTAAATATAGGTATGAAAATGAAAAAATAGAACATCATTGTAGATATTATTCAGGAACGTTTAATGAAACAGAAATAAAATGGGAAATAAATAGAAAAGAATTATGTTCATTATATAAATGTTTATTAGCATTTGAGCCATATATTGTATATAACAAGTTTATTGTACGAACAGATAATACACAGTTACGTTGGTGGCTAACAAAGAAAATACAAAATTCAGTTACAACAAAAGAAATTCGGAGACTAGTATTGAATATATTAAATTTTACATTTACAATTGAAGTAATTAGTACTAACAAAAACGTTATTGCAGATTACATATCAAGACAAAGCTACACAGACTGATATAATAGAAGAGGATACTCTAGAAAAAATATTCAAAACCCTAACTACGCTTTCAATGAAAGTGGACAGTATGGGTAATGAAATAGAAAAGCTAAAGACTAATGAAGTTAAACTGAAGTCTGAAGCTACAAATCAGCTAACTCAGCAGTGTGCAGAGCTATGTCGATCGAAAGACATTAAAATTACAGAGCTAGAAGGAGACGTTGGGATACTCCATAAAACCCATAACGTTTATCAATCTACTTCTACAGGTACAAGCAAAGGAATTAGGAAAAACACAAATATGAACCTAAACAAGCTATTTGATAAACCATTTATTCCAATTACACCAAAAGATCCTATGTTCATACCCCCACAAATTACCACATACCGAGATAGTTTAAACCAAGACAAAAAGACCTACAACTATACATCCTGAACATACATAGAAAATATTTACAAAATACAAACCTTCTTAAATACCAACCCCAGAGCTATAAACATCCAAGAACCACATACGAATTACATAACCCAAAAGCTAACCGAATACAATAAGCTAATTGCTTTACCCAAAACCAAACCAAGTCTAGTTAAAACCTGTTACGAATATGGACTTCTTAGTACCATATATACCCAAGACGAAAATGAAATATCCAATATACCAGAAATATATGATTCATTTAACATTTTTAAAAGAATAACCAAAGGTAACCTATTTTTTATAAAATTTTACACGGCACCAGCAGAGATATTGTATGATGAAGTCAAATCACCTATACAAGTTGTAAAAATAGGAATGACCCGAGATATGATTATACCAGAAGATATTATTCCACAACCAGAAGTACCTAGAATTGAGATACCAAATTTTTATGCAAATAAGAGAATTATCGAACTATCCACAATTCTTCAAGAGTTAGCAAACACTTATCGCAACAGAAATCCCATATGGAGTTATTATTTAAGAGGTAATGTAATAGTATACTCAAATTCAAAGGAACTACGAGAAGCAGATATGGAAGACGTTAGGCAATGGATCTTGACGTTACTCAATCCAGAGAAAAAAACTATCGCCAGAGCCATTAGAGAAAAATTTATTTTGGAAGAATTATTAACCAGATATTGCAAGTTAATTGGACATAAATATCCAGACCATCAATGATCAAAATGTAACGGAGAAGATAATATTGTCCTCGAAGTTCAAATGGAATAGAAGAAGAAATCAACAGCTGGAATATACAAGATATGAAGCAATAATGGAGATACGGAGCAATAATAAAAAGAAGACAAGTTAATGCTAGAAATGTAATACCCCGCATGTTTCTAAACTAGGAGACGAACCATTTTTCCTATATATAAAATCTCCTATCCTGTGATTCATACTTGAGTACATGACTTACAATGAGTATCCTAGCGATAATATAGCTTATGATGTGTTAATCATGTTCATATGAGTCACTTAAAGTAATGCAAGCTAAGAGTTTTTGAATCCATCAAGTTTTAGTGTTCGATTTCGTAAGGGTCATATTTGAACGAGTATAACTCGATGTTACTGAGGTTTTTCTGCATATTTAGACCCACCAAATTTTAGAGAATCAAATTGGCTTTCCAACGATACCAATTTTGCCTTAATCCAATACCCGAACGAAAAGTTATGCCCATTTTTGTGAGAGACAGTAAGGATAGGCGATTGGTTAGGTGCCGCCCAACCAAACTTAGGCGATTGGTTAGGCGCCGCCTAAGTCAGTTTCAATGCCAAAAACACTCCGTTTTGAGTTATTTTGAGGGTAATTAAGTATTTTAACACTCCTTAGACGTCCCTAAACTTAACCCTACGAAATATATAGCTTCTAAACACATTACAACCCTATTAACATCTCAAAGCTCATCATCCAAGAGCAACGTAGGAGAAAAACAACTAGGGTTGCAAAATCAAGCTTGAAGATCAAATTTCAAGGAAATTCCTCTGTCAATCATCAAGAACCTCCCTTCCAAGGTATGCGTAGTGTTCATCTATGGATTCAATTCGTTCATAGATCTCAAGAATCATCCTTTTAAATGTTGTTTTGTAAACTTTTTGTGGTGATATGAATGTGTACATGTTGATGATAAATGTTTAAGTTTCAAGATGATATGTAAGGATGTTTTCATGAAATATATGTGGTTGTTGGTTGAAAATCATGAACTTTGGGTGGTTTAATATATGCAAGTATAAAATCCACCTATGCCTTAAAGAATGCATGCAAGGTGTTTGATAAAATGCCTAGGATGCTAGAAATTCCTATTTACATGATTCCATGATATTGACATGACAAGTCGATGTTAGCTATACACTTCAATATGAATTTCCATGCTAATTATGTATTCTTATGGTAGTGGCATGAAGCATGTATGATGATGAAGATATAAATTATGTATGCGAATTATATCCATGCTTTCCCTACCATGATTGAGATGTTGAATAAATACATGAAGTTTAATATCCCCAAATCATTACAATATGAACTAAATGTTACATGTTGCCGTTCCCTTATGCTTGAATAGTGTCTATGCCATTGCTATGAATAGTATATGTTGTCGGAATGCCCATGATATTAGAATATGAGATTTATTACTTGATTATAAGCATTCCTATTCATGATAGATATTATGATGACCATGTACTTCATGAAATCCCCCACTCATGTATTAAGGATTGTTATTGATGTTCGTGTACTCAAGAAATTCAAGTTGTGTCAGTTTTCTTCCATCGAGTCCTGGGGGTACTTGTACCCGAAAAATATAGTTGTGCGCCTAGAGCCATGTCATGATTTCACGATACTCTCAGTCAAGCCACGATCTATAGAATTCAGTCAGTCATGTGACTCAGGAAAACTCAGAAATCTCTATAATCTCAGTAGTCCAGTAATCTCAGTAATCTTAGTGCTCAGTAACCTCAGCAACCTCAGTATTCACAGTCAATCTCAGTAACTTAAGTACTCTCAACTAGTCCTCAGAACTCAGTACATTCCGTCAGTCATCGGAATCCAGTAAACCTAGTTTAGCTCCGCTAAACAATACCACTAGTATCAGTCCAGTTAGTCAGTATCAGTTCAGTTAATCAGTTCAGTTCAATTATTCAGTTCAACTTAGTTATTCAGTTCAGTGTCCTTCAGATGGGAGTAGAAGTTAGCACCGAGTGAACCCAAGGATGGGAACTCACCTACCAGTTCAGGGTGTGATTCTTAGCAATCATCCTTGTGTTCTAGAACTACGTAGCCAGCGTAGGTTGAGACATCTTAACCTGTCAGATTAGGGTTGATGAGGTGGCTTAACCTGTCAGTTTAGGGTTCCCACCGTTCTTATTTGAGTACCTGCCAGTATTGGGTTCTCACAGCTGTCCTTACCAGTTGGGAGGTAGTGACACCCCTCCAGTCGGGGCAGAGATTGGACCCCAGCTTAGCTATTATAGCGTATTTGGGGCATGTCGGTTAGATATCTACTTCCCACAGTTTCAGTCTGAGTCTTAGTAAAAGAACTCAGATAGTTCTTTAGGATATCAGGACTGTCAGATACAGTACGGAACTCAGCTAGTTCCATCAGATTTAGGACTATCGGATATAGTCATTCATGCTATCAGTTATCAAAACTCATGTTATTAGATATATCAGTTATCAGAATTCAATTATCATTCATGATATGTTATCAGTAAATACATGTCATCAGTATTCATACTCAGTAGTCATGTTATCACGAGTTCAGTTTCAGGACTGTTATATACGGTCAATCAAATCAGTTCTTCATAATCAGAACTATCAGAAAGAATTATTCCTTTATCAGTAATATAGTATCAGTCTCCCAGTATTAAGTAATACAATATTAGTTCCTCACTTATTAGTGAATTACATATCAATATCAGTAAACTCAGTCATTCAGTATCTCAATATTAGTAAACTCAGTTATTCAGTATCTCAGCATCAGTAAGCTCATGTTGTCAGTATTCAGACTCAGTAGTCAGGTGTATCACCACGAGTTTAGTTGCAGTTACGTATGTATGTATGTATTCTCACGTTCATATCAGTCAGCATTGTTCATGCATATAAAACCCTTTGCATTTAGCCTACCTCACTCGTATACTCAGTACATTCAGTCGTACTGACGCATTCACGCTATGGTATTTTATTTGACGCCATAGGTACAAAGGCACGAGTTTCAAAGCAGCAGTAGCATTGCAGATTTCAGCAGCCAGTGCTCCTCTTCATTCGAGGACAATATTATTATTACTTTATTATAGTATCTCAGATTAGCTTTTCAGTTCATGGAGTTAGTTGGAGACATGTTCCTTCAACTCCTTATCCAGTTCAGTTAGAGGCTTTCGGACTAGATGTCAGATTAGATGTTCATACTTCGGTATTTATGTTCCTTTTTGGTATTGTTATACCATGTTTTTCAGATATGTATCAGTATTGAACCTTATGGACTTACAGTTCTTGTTTCCGCATATTTTATGAGATATTATGCAGTTTACAGGTACACATATCAGTCAAGGGTTAGCTTGTGGTCCTTCGGGGTCATGAGCACCGTGTAGCATTTCGGTTCAGAAAATTGGGGCGTTACAAGAAAATGACATATGGAAGATTAGATATCTTTCTTAATTCATTTATGTAAATTATTAGTTACTTTTTGACTTTTTGGCAAAATGCCATTACTAAGTTTTGTCCTTTTGTAGAAATAATTTAGGACCTTTGTAAAGTTTTTCTACTTTTATAGATAGGTGTAAAGACTTTTGTAAAGTAGGTAGGTAATAGATTAGGACAGATGTAAAAATGTAAAAAGTTTACGGGTTTTCTTAAAAATATAAATAGAAGAGCATTTGCTCAGAGGAAGGCAAGCCTTCATGAGTTGAACCAAAAAACTCTCTCTCGTCTACAACAAATATTTTGCTTATTCATTAAAAAAAACAGGTATATTTTAATGGAAAAATCTATGGAGGAACAAAACTTAGAATTATCAAACCTACCAGAACAGGTATATATGTATTTACTATTATGAATAGCTAAATTCATAAATTCCTAACAATCATGATATGATAAAATAAGTTCATGTTAGTTGCTTTCTAGTAGAATTATTCGAAAAATAGCATGTAAAGAAGTTTATTAGCAAAGTGGAAAAGGAGAAAAATCCCTAAGAACTATGCCATCCTAAAGGTGAAACCAGTGAGGCAAGAAAACCATGATAGGGGAGTAACCAGAGTAGAGGCGCTGTTTAAGGGAAAAGCATCCAGATTACCATGCTAATAGTGACCGAAGAATATGTTAGTTAAGAATAATCTAGTATATAGCAATCTAAAGTGATCATATTTTGTTATGAGCATGGTTGAAGGGAATATTTTGAAAATAACAATTTTATGAAAAATGGATAATTATTTATCTGACAAAATGGTAGATAAATTTAAAATACTCGCTTTATATGTACTTAAGGATATAGATATAGTACATATAAGAAAAATAATATTGGAAAAAATATTTGATAGATATTTTATGACTAGAATTAATTATATACCACACCTACCAAACTACTCTTATAAATACTTACATACCAAACCCACACACTAAATATGATAAATTATGTATATTTAGAATTTTGGAAAATAGATATAAAATATATACAATTTCTTAGTGAAAATATAGAAGAATTAATGAGATTAAAACAAACAACTAAAAAATCTAATTGGATATTTTGAAACAAAAGATATAGAATATTTAGAATACCTTCAAAATAATACAGAAGAATTACAAAAACTAAGGGGAAAAAATAAAGAATACTATAGTAAAGCATTTAACCAATTACCATATAATCACCCCCAATATATTAATATCGATAAAACTAACATAAATAAACTCAAAATAAAAATAAAAATAAAAATATTTAGAGAAGTTAAGAAATATCCACGCACAAATAAAAATAGATTCATAGTATTTATAATAGATCTATTTTACCATACAAGTTACCACACAAGTTATCTGCACCCCCCTACAATATTCATTTTAAATATTAAAATGAAAATCACTTTTAAAATTTTTATTGTTAGCAGCAGTGGACAACATGTTCAAATATGAAGTTATTGTTTCATATTACTCACGTTTTCTTCTGGTTCTATTATCAAGACTACTTGAACTTGTCTAGTCTTGATGCAACTTGTAGGTATATCTAAGTTATGTCCAGTTTGAGAGTTGATGCAGAGATACTCTTTTCCTACCATATATAAGTAACTAAATTATCAAAAAGGTTTGACACTATGTTGTATGATTTTAAATATCTCATAAGTTATTCTTGATGAAGGGGTTAGTGAATTCTTTTATTTAAACTCACTCACTAGTCACTACGAGGCAAATATTTGAGAAACAGATGTAGCTATTATCTTCCAAAGTCATTTCTGCATTAAACAGTTATTATGTTAAATCAGCAGATGATGAATGAGCTATAAAACATCACTGATGGAGTATTAAAAAGTGTTGTTTCCATAAGGCATAGGGCAGAAACTTTATCTTGTGCTTTGATTCAGTTCTAAAGTAAACTATTATCGTTGGCCTAGAGTAGAGTCTACCAAATTTAACTTTAATTTGGTATTATCAAATACCGTACCGAACCGAAGTTTAATTTACCGATTACCGAATTACCAAACCGAAATTTAATGGTATGGTATTTGGTATGTACTTTCATTTATCGATTATCAAATTACCGAATCCAAATTATCATACTAACGAACCGAATACCGAACGTCCACCCCTAGTCACAACTTAGAAGACTAAAATAGTAGCACTATCACTAAACTAATATTGACCCTCCGTAAACTCATTTAATTATGGACGTTTAATTATTTAATCTCCAACTTCAAAACATTGACCTGTAGGATTTTAACATCTATTTACCTTTAGGATTTTAACATCTATTTAGATAAGTTGTTATTAATACCTTAAAGACCATATTGCGCAATTAGTTTTTTTTTTTTCCTTCTAAATTTGGTCACAGTATCTCAATCAACTTTCAATTATTTAATTATGGGGTCCTATCATACATCTATAAACATAAATCAAACACTCTTATTTTTATATCCAGAGATAAATATACATGCATATATTCTACTCCTTTTCTTTTTGTGTACCAAAATATGACTAGAAAAGGGGTACGTCAGGCAATAAGAAATCTCAATGAGGGAAAGAAAAAAAATCGAGATAAAAGATTTGTATCACTATGTAATCAACGACACCTTGGTGTTTAAGCCAGTTGAAGTTTCATAATTATTTATTTTTTGAATGGTAACATATTAAAATCTATACCTTATTGGACTTTTATGTGTAACAACTTGGAAGTCTAAAATGGTACTATGCAACAAAATGATATATGTTTACATGTTCATAGTCATCATCCTCCAAAAGGCTATTTTGACTGCTTGATAACTCGAAGCACCTGAATTGTCATATATGTTCATTCACATTTAATGGATGTGCTTCCTCTTCTTGAAATCTATTTAGGTGTTTATAGTCATCCTCAAAACGGTCATTTTGACTATTTTATGAGTTTTTTGAAAACTAAATTACCTAAATTAATTATACTTTATGGACGAAAACAAACTCTGCGAGGATTATTTCTCTGAAAATTAATGGGTTTGCAAAAGTATCCATATGAGCATACAGTTCTTGTGAAAATTACAAAGAATGGGAGATTGGGAAAATTCTCATTGCATGCTTATATGTTAACGATCTTATATTCATGGGGAATAGTAATGCCATACTAAAATTGATAGAAAGTAAATCTAGAGTTTAATCACATATATAGTTCGATGATAGAAGCTATCAGATTTCTGGTTTAACGCCATACTAAAATGATAGAGTTAAACCCCGTTGTTCTTCATATAGCAAGAAAAAAACAAGGAAATAAATTTGTTCAAAACTCAACTGTTTGTAAGATAATTATAACCAATAACATATATTAACTTCATAACACATGAGCGTCAAAGTTTACAAGAGAAGCATTATGGAAAATTTTCTTAAAATACTCTTATTAGTTATAGTTTGCAAATCTAAATTTGACTAGTAATGTATTGAAACTTCAGTTCTTCTAATCGTAGTTCATTAAAAAATGTCTTCAATCTATCAGATTTGGCCACTTGTAACCATTAAAAAAGGTTCTGAGAGTTCAACATTAAATCAAAATGCAAGCACAAATATAAAAAGAAGTCTCTATTTAATAAACAAAGGGCCCAAAGGGACCGAAAGACTTGCAACAAAAAATAAAAGAAAGAAAAAGATGGGCTTCACGCACAAGAAAGCCTCAGAAAGTGAACTAGAAAATGATAAGAGGGGCTAGAAGGCCCAAAAGTCCTTTAAAACGTAACTGAGAGGCATCAGGATAGAGGGGGTGCATCTGAGGCATCTTCACTTTCATCGTCTGAGAGCCTGCTCCAGAGCTTCTCTTGCAACATTAGCAGCAGCTTCAACTTCGGTGACAGCCATGGGAAGATCAAGGTCACCGTCTTGGATCTCAAGAAGGGTGTCCACCCGGGTCTGTAGGGACACCCAACAACTGTCCAATTCTGCCACACACCTGTCACTTCTATTCCTCACCCGCAATGCATTCAGCCTGGCGTGAAGTCGCACTCTGTCCAACTCATTTTTAGCAAGCAACTCAGCCAAATCAACCTCTAGGTTGGCCAACCTTTCTTGCAAGGTATGGTTCCTAGAGTAAAGGTAAGCACGTGCATTCTCCATTGAAGAGAGCTTACCATGTAGCTCCATTTGCCAGGCTTGCAGTTTCTCATTCTCAGCCTGGAGCCAAGCATTTTTTGACTGGAGCTCACTTGCCTCTGCCTGGAGTACACCCACTTTGGATTTTAGATGCTCCACATCGCCAGAGTGGGCAAGAAACTTATGCATTTGATTGTTTGCTTTTTCTCGGGTGGCGATGGCAAATTGGTGGGTCTATAAGTTAAATGCAGAAAAAAGGAAAAACAGTTAGTAAAATTATCATGAAAATGTATTTAGATGATTAGTAGTGTCCGTCTTACTTGTTGGATAGAGGTGATCAGCTGAGTGAATGAACTTTCCAAGTCTTGTTCCTCTAACCTCGCCTTTTCCTCAGGCCCAAGGAAGGCCTCAAACAGTTTAGTTGCCATCGAGAAATCATTCAGAAGATCCACCCCCGGATGAATGTCTAACACTACACGGCGGCAAGGAGGATTCAGATCATAACCAGGCATACTGGCAAGCTCCATCATCTCCTGGTCACTTGATGACCCTCCAAATGTCTCCTGACCACCGGTTGGAACCCATGCACGAAAGGCTGAAGGCTTTAAAACTGTCAGTGATTCAATTGTACCCGTTTGATGTCGGAGCAAATGGGAACTGATCACTTCGACGCCAGATTTGGTAAGATCCGGAACCCTTCTCCTTTTTGTGGAGCCGGGTGTTGCACAATGGGAAAGCTCACGCCCAAAGTTGGCCCCACATACAGTAGGCAACCTCGCAACGGGCTTTTCGATGGAAAAACCTGCAAGAATCTTAAAAATTAAGAAAAGGCATTGAAAATATATAAAAAAAAAACAATAGGGAAGTTCTCTTTAAGACACTTACCGTGGTTTTTGTCCCTTAACTGAACTGTTCTTGTAGACATTTCCTCCAAAGGTTCGTTCATAGGGGCTTTTCCACTTCGACGTCCTGGCAATGCAATTTCTTCACCCCTCTCTTCTACAGAAGGAGGCATCGGTGGGGGGCTGTCCGGCAAGGATGCGAAAGAGGAACGTTAGGAAGAAGACGTATTTAACCATAGATTAGTAAAATATTTTATTGCTAAATTGTTGTAGTAAAATATCCACCTTGATAGACGCAGGGTTCGTTGTGATAGATTCTCCATGTTATTTTCTTGTAAAATATTATTGTGGGTTAAAACTTTGAACCTGATCGAATGAATGTAATAATTATTAGCTTGTAATTATATTTATTAATTTAGATAAAATAGTAAAGTATTTGAAAATTAATAATTTATATACACTAATGGTAAAATAAAAGGACAAATAAACAAATTTAAATTATATATAATCTATAAAATAAGGAAAATGGACACCATTCCATAGACTCCTTAAGACTCGCCAGTGGCGGAGCCACAACCGATGAAGGGTGGTCAGATGAACACCCTTCGTTGGAAATATTTTCGAGTATATAGGTTAAATATAGATATTTATAGTTATATACATGTTGTTGCATACCCTTGACAAGATAGAGAAGCATAGTCCAATGGTCAAGAGTGTGCATTTCCGCATCAACAACCTAGGTTCGAACCTTGGCAAGTGCAGCAGTGCTTTATTTTCTTTTTTTTTTTAAACAGTTCTTTGCCCAAGGAAAAATATGAACACCTTTAACCAAAAGTCTGGCTCCGCCACTGAGACTCGCAATAGAACTTGTTAAAAATATCTAGGTATAAAAACAAGAGAAGGAAAGTGATGTTTGAATCATAAACTTTGACAAATAGTTAAAATTAAAGGAAATAAAAAGTACCTCTATGTACAATAAAGATTTGAAGAAGATGACCAGAGAAAAAAAATCAAATTACTTTAGACGGGTAAGCTATCTTTTGCAGTTCATTCAAAAGATCATTAAAACATACAGTATATGTAAAAGATTGAAACACATTCTCTACATTATAATGAGAGAATTTTGCTAGTATGGGCGAGAGACGAAAGGGCATAAAAAGGAGAAAAGTACCTATAAATCTTGAGTTATGATGAAAAAATAAGGAGGAAGTACACCTATATTTATAGGACTATGGAACCTTTGAAATAGCATCCTTATTTGATTTTTTATTATTATTTTGAATGGTAACATATTAAATCTATACCATGGATTTTATGTAACAACTTATAAGTGTAACTAACCTTCCATAAATTTATTTAATTATGGAAGTATAATTATTTAGTCTCCAACTTCAAGGTTGTTTTTAAGGTTTTATAAGTACTATAAGTACCTTTGTAATCAGATTGTGCAATTAGTTTCATCTATTTGGGTAAGTTACTATAAATTTGGTCAAATTATCTCAATCAAATCTAATTTGACCAAATCAGATTATGTTGCCACAAAAGCTAAACACTCTTAATTTATATTCAAAGATAGATACACACTCATATATTCTACTCTTTTATTTATTGTGTTCCGAAATATGATTGGAAAGGGGTACGTTGGTGTGACACCTCAAACATTCGAACTATTATTTAATTCGTTCCACGTATGAAATTATATCCAAACCCCATGAATTTGGTTATCCGTAGGTCTAAAGAATAAATCCTATGTGTAGGATGTATAACGGATGTAAATTAAGGTCTAGAACTCTAGAATAACATTAAGTTGAAAGCTTCTCTACCGAACTAACTATAAAACCCAAAAATACAACATTAAATTGCTCATATTCACAATGACCAATCCAAGATTCAGCTACAGTTTCTAAATTTAAACAATATCATCTCATTACCCTTATTTCTGCACCTGTAGCATCACAACTATACCTTAATATTCATTTAAGTGTACAAAGTTATCCTCTAAACGGCTATCAGTAGTACTATATAAAAGCACGTGTGTAAGCTCATCTGAGGTAACTAAGGTTAGAGAGCAAAATTCTAGACGGAAGGCAACAAAATCTAGTTAAATATGAAACCAGCTACCTTCAACTTAAAGTGAATGATCAAGGAAATATAATAGAAAATTAGAGGGAGAAGGAAATGGTGTCAAATAAAACTCTGGTTCTTAAAATCTTAGTTCATTTAACATCGCTTCAATCTTTAAGATTTGGCCACTTGTAACCACTAAAAATGGTTCTGCGAGTTCAACCATTCAATCAAAATACAAATACAAATATATATATAGAGAAGTTTTCTATGTATGAAACAAGTTGACTAACGTGTTCCAACAAACTATTAGTACAAACATTTACAAGATATAACCCCAACTTCACTAAATCACAATGAGCCTTTCAACAAAAGATTACAAGCATGTGTAACCTAAGGAGTTATAAATTTTAATTCCCAAACAACTCAAAAACCTCCCAAGGTAAGTGTTCCCAAGTCTTCGAGTTATCCCATCTTGAAGAAAACAATCTTAATTCAGTTTATAACTCACTAAAACTAAGATTACATCAACATTACAACTCAATAAATAACCCCTAATACATGAATGCTAAAAATCGTAACACAATACTATATTAATACCAGGTTCTTCAATATGTTCCTTCAGAATTCAAGTAGCACTTTATAAAGTCAATATGCCAATTGTTTTTTTTGGTATGTGAGTGTGTGAGTCACTTCAGTTACTCATCTTATATTTAAATACAACTCTTCAAAGAATTGTTCTTCAAACCAAACTCCTCAACAACACATACTCTCATTATAAAGAGTTCCACTTCTTGTGAAAGTCCTTCTTCAATATGTATGACACTGTTTTGTAAGAAAATCCCTACGAAATGCCCCAGATAAATCCACAAGAACAAATTGTCGCAAGAAGATTTTCATGAATATTTAGCATATACACCCCCATGGAAATCTTCAAATAATGATTCCCATGTAAATCGCTAGATACATTTCACAATTAGACAAAAATCTATTTGAAACCTCCAATAATTTTCAAAAACATCATTTGACACAAGTCTAATGTAAATCATTGCAACTAATAAAAAACATAATTCATAACATCCATATCAATAATGTATCATTCTTAAATGATCCAAAACAAAATATTTCAAACCTGAATCCTCAATAATACTACCAACCATCAGGGTCAGAATCACTTTCATTCACGTTACCAGAGACATCATCGCTTTCATCCATAAGCTTGGTTTTCTTCTTGAGATGATCGTTCATTTGAAGATGATTTCTTGTATACATGTTTCTTCAACAAGTCTAATTCCTTCCTCATCTTGTTATTTTGTGCCGCTCATTCTGCAACTTTGCATACAAATCACCATTTGAAGCATTTACCTAGGACTTAATCATCTCATCAAGTTCTTCCGGCAAAGTAGATGTTGATTTCTTAGGTGCCTTTACAGTTCGACCTAGGGATCCAAGACCTTTGATTCTTCCTTTTCTCTTTCCACTAATAGATTGCACCCAGATATCCATTTCACTTAATTGAGAAGGCTGAACATGCCACAAATTACTTCGCTAAACTGAATTCTAAAGAAAACAAGAATAGAAGGGGGCGATCTGTTGTTAAAAACTATACAAAATGTCAAAATGAACTATCAAAGAGTTTATGAGACTGACAATTTTTTCCTCTCAATGTCTATGTCAAAGAACTGATTTAAAGAATAGATAACCGACCCCAATCTCAGAGATTTTAAATCGAACAAATATTTAGTAAACAAAGCTAAAAAGAAATTTTTGAAATTGAAGAAGCTAAATTATCTCATAAAGAAAAGAGTGAGAAAACATATTCTGAAACCGAACAAGCAACTAGAAAACTGAGTAAATGAAAACTTACATAGGTGACTTCAGCTTTTATCACTTTTTTTTTTATGAGTTTGATAATAAAATTCTGAAATTGAAGGATATTTTCCAGTAGCTTCTTTCTACCTTCAAAAAAAAGATATGTATGTTATCAATGTTGAATATGATATTAGTTTCTTGAAATAAATATATTTAAAAAGATTTATCATTACCATTCTCTTATAGATCCGTCGTTGAGGTACACAACCACTTGTATGAAGAGATGCACCAGCATTTGAGTCTCGATTTTTTTTATTTTGTTCGGACTTTTTCTTGAACTCAAGAGACTCCCAGTACTCCGTCATCTCCTTGAATGTTGCATCCCCATCCATTGTGGTTTTCAAGGCAAATTTTTTCTAAAATGTTGAAAAAGTCGAATCATTTTTAAAGCTGCCCTTTTATTAAAAATAGACCATATAGCATCATTATAGTGAGGAAGCCATTTAAATTTCTTCTGCATATATCAAATGAATACCATATTAACCATACAACTCCGCACTTATATTTATACATGAATCATAATTTATAAACTTTTTTTACATTGAAATCCTCAAACCACATCTCGCGAGTAGATTTTGGAAACTTCTTCCATGAAGGTCTAGCCAATTCAAATTTACTACGAATGCAACTAGCAATACCATCAATAACTACCTTTTGAGGATCAAACCAACATAAAATACAGTAGTTTTCAAAACATGTACACATATAAATAGTCCACCTAGATATATGTATAAGTTAGTCCTATTACCCATCCTCTTCAGGTACAATCCATATTTGATGATCATTGTCTACATTGTCAACTATACCAGATGAGGTAGCTGAATTCCTATTGGCCGATGCAGCTACAAGTATTTTCAAAATTAAGAAAATGCATCGGAAATATAAACCAAAACAATAGAGAAATGTTCTTATAGACACTTACCGCAGTTTTGCCCCTATACTTAAGTGTTCTTGTATGCACAACCTCCAAAGATTCGTTTATAGGGTCCTTTCCCCTTCGACGTTCTGGTTGTACAATATCATTTTCACCCCGCGCTTCATTGAAAAGACGTCTTGGTTGGCTGTCCGTCAAGGATGTGGAAGATGAATGTTAAAAAGTAGACATATTTAGCCATAGATTAGTAAAATATTTCATTGCTATTTTTTGTAGTGATTATTTGATGTTACTAATGAATATATGTAACACCCCACATTTCGGACTAGAATGAAAACTGTCATTTCTATGCATAGATGATCCAAAAGCAATAAATCCTATGCAAATTTTTCATGTTAATCAATTATATAGTGTGAAAAATTGAATGAGTTTTCCGTCGATATAGTATTCGCCCAAATCCGATACCCGGGAAAGATGTTATGGCTAATTTAAGTCCTAGTCATAAATCACCGTTATTTTGGTGCTTGGCTCGTCACGGAGGTGGTCTATTTAACAATTATCAAATTCCAGTAGCCTAGCGCGATTATGGCTCATCGCGCTGAAGTTCCAGGTCCCAACCAGTGGGACAACGCGATGGCTCCGCGTCGCGGTGACCCCGAGAATCCCATTTGTCAATTCCCACTGAGCCACCACGATAGTGGCGCGTTACGGTGGCCCATAAAATCGGGCTCCCAGTTATATTTTATTCCGTCTCATTAAGGGTATATTGGATAATTTCCACCCCCTTGTCATCTTAAACACAAAATTTTTTTCCCAAGTAACCACATTATTCATATTTTCTTCAAAAAATCATAAGAACACTCTCTAGGGTTTCAAACTAAAATCCCAAATAACTCAAGATTCAGCCGTGGATTTTTGAAACTGATTGAAGATTTGAAATTTCCAAACCGTAGGCTTCAAGAATCGTCCATCAAATTTCTAAATTGAGGTACGTGGGGTTTATCCTAATACTACATGGTCTTGTTGAAAACACCCAATTATGATTTTAAAAAAAATCATCAGGCATGAATTTTTAAAAGGGGTTTTGAGATCCATGATTTTATTATGCTTTATGCATGTTTAATGATATTGTTGTTTTGGCCTTTAGGCCTTTCCCCCCTTAAATTGATTTAAACCTATATGAATATTTATGATGTTGAAGATTTGATAGAGAGAATTATTATTGAAATCCCTCTCTTTGATGATTTAGTGTTGATGAACTTATTGACAATGATTTAAGATGCTTGTTTAATGTTTTGAAGGGGATCTTTTCAATGTGTAAGTATTTAACATGACTTTGATGATGATGAGAGGGAGTTTCTTGGTATGATTTCATTTTTGTCTTTAAAAGAAAGAATTGCATGTGACTGGCATTTTTGACATGACCATCTTGTGTATTTGAATGTTGAAAAAGATAGGTTCTCGCATATGTTTACATGAGCTTTAAGAAAGAGTTTCTTGAAATGACTTATTGATATGGTGGTCCCAGATTTACGTTTTGAAACAGATATTATTATATGCTAATAATGGCTCAGAGATGTGACTTGCAATTCAATGGTATGATGATACCATATAAATGTATGCCATAACAGAGTTAGAGTTTTCAGAGTACGTTTTCAGAGAATGCATGTCTTAAAGATTTAAAAATGGGCATAAAGAGAGATAGATGGTTGCCTGAAGAGGGCTAGTGTTCAAGTAACTCTTAGCCTAAAACCGTGATTTGCTAATCCGGGTATATTAGTTTACGCTGATGATGTCCTTATGGCGTAGCAGAGTCAGAGACTCCAACCCTTGCAACATACTTGGGTTGGAGGCTTCCCCGAGTCAATGGCAGATTCCATATAGCTCGTAGAATTTTAGAGTTGTACGGTATACCACCTAGCACAGAAGTAAAACAAAGAGTGTCACAGAGTTCAAATGATTTTACAGAGCCTTTCGAAAATGCCCATGAGATTTCATACTATATGATATGTTTATGAACTATTTAAAATGCTCTCATTTTTGTTGAATATAAATTATTATTTTGGATCTGCTCTACGTACCAGTACATTTGTATTGACCCCTACCTCCCAGGTTTGGAGGCTCAGTCCAAGGGTCTGACTAATCAGTAGAGTATTCCATAGAGAAGTGATTTGTGCAGTGTGAGCCTTCTTTTTTCCAGAAGGCTTGTTATTTCAGATTATGTTATTTCGCTGTTTTGATCTACTAGGGGCCTTGTCCCAATTTTCAGAACAATTTTGAGATGTAGTAGAGATTTCGCCGACTGAGTCAGATCTTATTCAGATGTTTTTAATTGTAACTTTTATTCTCATGTCTTGAAATTCAAATTTAATGACCATGTTTCCATATTAAATTGTATTTCCACATCTTCTCTTATTATATGAATGTTGTGAATAACTACCAGATAGAGTAGGACAGTCGGGGCTTCATGGTTTGGGATGTCCATCACGGTCAGGCCCTTGTTTTGGTCGTGACAAACTTGGTATCAGAGCACGGTTCATGGTCCCAGGGTATCTACAAAATCGCGTCGGGTATAGTCTTGTTTATGGGTGTGTAGTGCGCCATACTTATAAGAAGGAGGCTACTAGGCGTTTAGGAATATTTCTCTTTCTTCATATTCTAGTTCGTGCTATGGAGTCAGAATATTCCTCATTGATACTCTAATTTGTGCTATGGTGTCACCCATACAGAACTAATGTCATCCCAATTCTTTCCTTACTTTGATGTGCTCAGATATGTCTCATTGTTGAAGTGATTCAGGTGCAGAAGTCTAGAATTTAAATGGTATAGTTCTTTTTGATTGAGCCATATAAGATTTTAAAATTGGGTAAGGACTTGTGAAGAGTCCATTAGTGCCTCAGAGTGTATTGATTCTAGTGTGAATTTTGATTCTGATGAAATCATGCTTTTAAGCCTGTGGTATTAAGTGTATTTAGTCCCTTTAGAAAAAATTTATGTTGCAGATGTCATGCTTAAGAGGAAATGAGGTATAGCAGAATGTTGGAACTGTATTTCCATCTGAGTAGTAGTATAAGTTAAAGTATCGGTGTCATGACCTATTGGTAGTGAGATTAGACCAAGAAGTTGGTGATACGAAGTCACAAGGTTAGAAATAAGAGTGAGGATGACTTTTGTGTAGATAAATGTGTTTAGTTGAATAACTGATGTTTGAGGATGATTTACCCCTTTATGGTGATAGACTAATGTGGTAGCTAGTAGTATGTGTGGATTGTATGGTAGTCTATGGAGGGAGTGTTTGACTCAGATTTTTATTCATACAGAGTAAGATATGTATTCTTAGATCATTGATTATTGTGTGTCAAGTATCTCTATCTTGTAACCTTGTTATCATTATGTTGTTGAAAATCAAAGTCTAGTGGAGCCATGTGAGGTTTATTTCGATTCACTAGCAACTTGTTGTCCATCTTGTTGATTCTTGTGTTGGTTGGAACTGGGGGTTTAGAGGCGTAATGGCAAGAAAAGTGGTAAGGGCAATTTATTGAATTTATGTACAGACGAACCTTTTTGCATGAGATTGAGTTGGTATTAAAGTGATACGTCCTTGTGTGTTAGTTTAGTAGAAGGTAGAGAAGGAGTTATTAGCTAAGGTGAGTTGTTGTTTGCTCGAACTATGAAAATGGATAGATTAGCCAGTAAGTTATAATTATAGACACAAGGTTGTTTGTGGAATTTGAAGGTAGTCTAAATGTAAGCTTGGGTAAGTAAGTGTGATGTGAGAAAATCGTATAAGTAGATAAGATTGTATGGGGTTATAATATAAGATTAAGGTTTACCATGTCTATTATGTGACTCTAACCCCCCTTGACCTTCTTTTCTTTGGTAGTTATAAACTAGTACTACTTGTGAAAAGGTATGTAGTAGATTTTGAGGCATAACAGTGATGTCATGAAGGTGTTTTGGTTGTGGGTTGTATCTAAATAAAATGAGATATTTGGGTAGAATATCCCAAATTGATGGACTAGTATATTATGTTGCATTCTTCATTGGCGGTAGATAATTGATGCTAAACTATAGGCTTGATGTGTTGAAATAATACGTGTTAATGAATTATAATAAGGAAAACCGTAAGGTCATGATCGATTATTGTGGCTACGGAGTTCTAGTGTACTATTATTTCTTAATGTTTTATTTCATAGTTTCCAAGTGAGAATTGTGTGTAAGGTTGGGTTGTAAATCATATTTAGCCCTAGACATTACGTTTGAACAGTTGATGTCCATGAAGGTGGATGTGATTATTTCTTGGTTAATGATACTAGTTTTATCGAAGCGATCTAATAGGCTTGAACAGTGCATGCAAGAGCTTAAGTTTATTTGATTCGTAATGAAGTATGATGTTGTATGTATGAAGTAGAAGTATGCCAAGGTGATATGAGGTTGTGGTATTTTTTCTAAGGCTATTACATGTTATGAGTGGCTAGTGGTACCATTGAGTTGTTAGGTGGAGAAAGACTAGTTAGATGGTATATGGTGCTCTAAATAGCCAAGTTAAGGAGTTTTGATAGATAATGTTAAGCCTTTTGATATGATCTTGATTCTCATAGTAGAGAGATAAAAGTTTGGAGTTGTGATGATGGTAGACTATGAAAGAAGTGGTATGGTCCGTCAAAGGTTTGGAGATATCCATTTTAGTGTTAGAAGAATTTGAGTTGGTGAAAGTTAAGATGTTATATGATGACTTTTGGGGCTATAGAAACCTAAGGGTTGAATCTTAGAAAAAGGTATTAGCATTGGTTGTTATACATGAAGATACCGTCTTACAGGGTAAGTTTAGTTTTATGTGTATTGTTATATCCCCAACTCTAGAGTAAAGTGATTTCAGTTTATACCAGAATGTATATAGTGGTCCACAGACTTAGATTAATGGCTTAAATCTAATGGGGAGATGATAGAACGAGTAACCAAGTCAAGTTTTCATATGCTAATAGATGTGCCAGTAAGTTGTGGAATTGGCCGTGATAAATAATGATGCTCAATCTATTCTTATTTCGGCAGTTTACCTCAGTTATTCCGACACATACTCATGCTTTATGTTTCAGCTTCATGATCATAGCTCGTGTTCATGCATATGGTAAGGAATCATGTACTCTCCTAGTTCCTATTATGATGAGTTCCCAGTTTGTTTAGCAGTCAAATCGTTTTACGTAAGTTATGAATTCCACAATTCAGATCATGCAGTTCATGACTCTTGAGCATATGTGATACTCTTAACGATCAGTGAAAATTCATATTTATATCA
This sequence comes from Capsicum pubescens, assembly GCA_030864215.1. Classification (NCBI taxonomy): domain Eukaryota; kingdom Viridiplantae; phylum Streptophyta; class Magnoliopsida; order Solanales; family Solanaceae; genus Capsicum; species Capsicum pubescens. The sequence goes on along the minus strand of CM061548.1, from coordinate 108,948,598 downwards.
GGTACGTCCTCAGATTAGATCTCTTTAATGAGTTCATGCAGTGAGTGCTCTATTCCTCACACCTCAGTAGGGTATCAAGTTATGCTTAGTACTCCCCTTATGTTCTGAATCCCGATATTTCAATTTGCAGTGACATTTTCCCTTAGGTCGAGATAGTGATGATGAATAGTTGTTTAGATGGGAAAGAGTAAACATTTCTTGTTGATGAAAGATGGTTGTATGCTTATTTGAGTTAAGACGGTAACTGTGGAGTAAGATTGAGGCCTAGTCTTTGAGACGTGTCAAGGTTAGTTGAAGTTTTATGTGTTATATTTGGGAAAAATTGTAGTGTTCTTGTTTTATGTGAGTTTATAAGTTGAAAGAATTTTGAGGTGAAGTTTCATGTATGGCTTGGTTAGTTGAGGATATTTTATGTGTATCATCTGAATAGTGCAGGGAGTTGTCAGGGGTAGAAGTATTAGAGAATATGAGAAATATGCTTTATGAGTGGTTGTTTAGAAGTGCATATAAGGGTATGAAGATAAGCTTGAATGTCATGTCTGTATGCATATGGATGGATGCCTTGAGTGTTTGTGAATGTCTAATACGAAGTTGAAGGTGATTGCTGGAGTGGCAATAAGAATTATGCAGAAGATGAGGAATTGTGAAATGCAGGGTGTGCTAAATTAATGATTCAGACTAGTACTACAGTATTATGTGGTGCGTCTTGTGACTTTGAGTTAGGCTTGAAGATGATAAGGGGATTTAGTTCAGTTTAGACATTAGTAGATGGAAATATCAGCGGCCATGTGAGAAAAATAACTGGAATCAATGAGCATGGTGTTTAAGGGAAAGGTATAGTTAAGAGAGTATTTTAGAAGTGTGGCTAATCTTGAAAGTAAGAAGTTGCAATGCCTAAGGTTTGGTAATTCTATCCTAGTTTACGAGTTATATGTCAATATTTCATGCTATAGAGTAGTGTCATTGTTGTTATTCCTTAGTTGGATGTATTGTGTAACTTATGTCAGAGATTCTTGTAAACACCTAATTTTTGACCCAAACCTAATATTTTTATACCATTTTAATGTTCAAGTAATTTTTATTTCATCTTATTTTTATTTTTATTTTTATTTTTAGGCATTTTAAATTTATCTTATTTTTGAGGTTCGTTAATAATTTTGAAAACTACAAAAATAGAGTCACATTTTTAAATAAGTTTTTATTTTATCGTTTATTTATTTGTTTATTTATTTTAAAAAAAAATTTCTAAATTATATTTGTTTTCTTCTTTCAACTTTAATAAAAAATGTGATATTAATTTTTCTTAGTCATATTCCTAAGACTAGCTAATTAACTTATCTTGTATTTTGTTAGTTTTAAATAGATTTTATTATTTTTATTTTATTTAAAATATTAATTAAATTTTTTTTTTTTTTTTAAAAAAGATAATCCTAAACTACCCAAACCACCCCACAATTCCCATAACCCACATCTCTCCCCCATTATTCCATCAACTCCCATTCTCACTCAACACACACACTCACGTAGCAAAACACATAACACACGACATGCACACACACTACATACACTATATATACAACACATGCAAACATGCACAAAAAAAGAAAAGGGAGGAACACATACGGGAAACCAAAGAAACCAAGAAAGAAAAAGAAACCAAGAAACCAAAGAAATCAAGAAAGAAAAAGAAACCAAGAAAACAAAAGAAAGCCAAAAAGAAATGAAAAAAAAAAAAACACAAAAGAAGCCACAAAAAAAAAACAGAAAAGAAAGTTAGAAAGAAATTCCTTGGGTTATAAGAAGATTCGACTTCGGTTTTCGTTCGAGTTTCTGGTGAGGGTGTTTTGCTCCTATATTCGATTCAGTTCATCACACAGGTTCTTATTCAATCATGTACTCTTATTTTTATGTGTTCTATTATGAATTTAAACATGAATAAAATTATTTAAATGACATCATGCATTATTTAGTATGTAAGGTTGATAGTTTATGTGAGGTCCATCTTTTTCTTTATTATTTAAATTTTGTTACAATTCTTTTTTTTTTAATATATTTTTTGATATGTGAGAGTTTTGTACATTGACTGATTATCTATCAAAGAATGTTTAATATTGTATTACTATTTGTTTTGACAAAGTTAATGCCAAAGAAATATAATGAATAAGTATGTCTTGGTGGGTTAGGTCAAAAGATTATTTGAAGATATTAAAAGAAGTAGCGCGTCTAATTAAAGTGAATTAGGATTTGGACTTAATAAAGAAAAGGGTACATTTTGGATTAATTAGCATGACTACTAACGATATGAAATACTATGGAAATTGTGTTCTAATTGATCCTGCCACTCTATCTTATATATTTGAACCCGAGGTTATTGCAAATAGGACTTAATTAAGCATATCTACAATTCTTGTTTTAATGTTAATAATTTCAAAGTCATACTCTCTAATTTAAGTTGCATGTATTAACATTTTGTCTTAGAGCCAAATCCATAATAAACATGTGCATTGTTCCAGTGAGTTCATGCCATATTTAACTTTGTAGTAGTTTTAATTGTGGACTTTGTTTTAATTTATTTGATATTCTTCATTTATTTAGTCAAAAGCATGAAAATATTGAGTGGCTGTTTGATTATTTTATACAAGAGGATATAAACGGAAAAGAACAAAATGAATTAACTGGGTTGAGGTTTTATCCAAGATTTGTTTTCATCAATAAAAGAAAAGAGAGGAAAATCAACTATAAGAGTGAATTCATAAAATAATGAGTTAGGTTCTTAGCCTCTAAATAATTAATATTTAATATACAAGTGAAAATTAACGATGAAGTTGGAAAGCCCTGCTACTGACCATTCGTTATAATTAAATTAGTTTACCGTTTGAAGCCGATTGGATTGGGTGGGGTAGATTCTGAACATATTAGGTGCTTATTTAGACTTTGAAAAATGGAGCGATCCATAAATGTCTCAAAGACGGGAGTGATATACCAAAACTCGTGGTAAGGCCGAAAAGTACTACTATCGGTAAGCCACACATCAACACAGTTTTAAATAATTTAAAATAAATTAAAAGCGGGAGGCAAACAACTTTTAGGTTAAAAAATATTATAAACCCAAAACAATAAAATTAATTTAAGCCAGACGTAAGTCATTAAAGCAACCGTGCTAGAACCACGGGACTCGAGGGGTGCCTAACACCTTCCCCTCGGTCAACAGAATTCCTTATCCAGATTTCTAGTTCGCAGACCAAAAAATAAAAATTGAAGAGTCATTTCCTTTTGAATAGGGATTCAATAAGGTGACTTGGAACTCCCAAACTCAATTCCAAGTGGCGACTCTGTAAATCAAATAATCCCTTTTCAAAATGTCGCTTTAATTGGAAAAACACATTTTCTCTAAAACCAACTCCCTAGCGGGGTCGGATGCGGCGAAAAAAACCGGGGTGTGACAGATGGCGACTCTGCTGGGGAAATAACCAGAATTCGAGATTTTATATTGACTTGTTTGGCTTTATTTAATTTTGATATCGTATTTGTTGGCCTAAATGTGTTTTTGCCTACATGTTTATCGCTTTGATATTATTTGAATTGCAATATAAACTGTCTTCTCTCGCGCACCCATCTGAGTCCTCTGAGATACTGTATATTCGGAGATGCGGTATACGCTCCCGAGCTTGAGATACCAGAGATGCGGCAACGCTCCTGGGAAGGATTCTGTAGTCACCCATAATTTATGACGGAAAGGGACCAACAGTGAGGCCGGAAAGCCCTGCTACCGGTAAAGCTGACCCTTGCCAACTCGAGTTGCCTACTCGTTTTACCGCCAGTCTAGAGACCTAACTCCACCAGGTTGAACCTAGCATAACTGGAACTTAGACATGGTTATCCCTAATAGACTGCATTTTATTGGTATCACGTGCAATTTTGACTTAGTAGGGCTCGACCCGGGGGTCAGATCCGTCTAGGTCAGGTGTCACCTTTTGAGACCATCATGTACATTTTATGTGATACTTGTTGCATCATAGGAAATGCCATATCGAATGTGGATCGGCTTTTAAGTGAATTAAATAATCTGAAAAAGAGTTAAATAAAAATTTTAAGGGTTTATTTTAGAAAATATATAATATTTTTACATAAAACTTTTCTAAAAAAGATTAAGTGGTTTTTAACGTCGTGGTCTCGTTATGTCCATCTTCGTTGGTTTTAAAAACTCATAGGAATATCATAGAGCCCATTTTTGTCAAACACTATTAAAATTTTGTCAAATAATTTGATCCACTATTTTGTTTTAATAATTTAATTATTCCTGATGTGTCTGGTTCAAACGTCATCAAATTATTGTCTCTACTCTAGGATGCTTTAGAAGACTTAGATACTTCCTGTTTTGTCAGTTATTATTTTCTCATGCTCATTTTAAAATATTATTCCATGTCGTTCCGTCAACTTCTTTCGAAAATTATTTTTGTCTTGCTTTAGGATGTTTAAAATAGAATTCTTATTTGCCATCATTATCCTATAGGGCAATATGAACTCATCCGGAAGGAGTGACAAGAGGCCGAGGGATGATGAAGTACCCCAGTTCATGGTGTTGGATAAAGTTCCAAAGCTATTGCAGATATGGTATAACAATATGACTGACTATAGACAGGGAGAAGTATATAAACACTTGGGATTTTTAAGGAGTCTGTTGAGTGTTGAACCACGAAGAGACGTGATAGAATCTTTGGTACGGTTTTGGGATCCTTCAAACAACGTATTCCGATTCTCCGAGTTGAGCTCACCCCCACACTGGAGGAAATAGGAGCATTTATTGGAAAGGGAAAGAACCTTCACTGAGGAGAACCCATGATACTGAAGCATGTCACTTCCGAAAGATTTTTCGAGCTATTGCACATAAAAGGGAAGAACATAGGAGGCTGCCTAGAAAAGAGATGGGTTCATCTAGAATTTTTGTACGAAAGATATGGTCAGGAAAGGGGATTCGAGTTGTTTAGATCAGAACTTAACAACGGAGGGTGCTACCGAACCTGGGAAAAGCACAGTTCTGAAGCATTCATAGTGGCTTTTTTGGGAATCATGGTATTTCCGAAAAGAGGAGAAAAAATCAACATCAATCTAGCTACATTTATTACCGCTTTCGAGAAGAATCCTAAGGTCACCCTCGTGCCTATGATTTTGGCAGACATTTATCGGGCCCTGACGATGTGCAAAAATGGGGCGGACTATTTTGAAGGATGTAACATTCTATTGCAGTTATGGATGCTCGAGCATGTTCGTTATCATCTATTTGTTGTGGATTTTCGAGTCGAATGGAATGATTATATCAATGGCCATGAGAAGAGGATGGAGGACCAAAACTTTCCCGAAGGAATAGGAGCTTGGAAGGAGTACTTGGAGGGGTTGACGACAGACAAGATAGTGTGGAATTATCATTGGTTCCCTTCAAAAGAGTTGATATATATGTCTACTTTCCGACCCTTCATCGTCTTAATGGGTCTCCGGGGTGTTCAGCCCTACGTGCCACTAAGAGTCATGCGACAATTCGGTCGACGTCAGCATATACCGCCAGTCGAGGATATGAAAGAGTTCATGTACGAATTCCTCCCTGACATCCCTCTAAGGAAGATTGAGATACTTAAGATTTGGGGAGGATATGTACTTTCAGGTTTCGATCACATGGTGGAAGACCGCGACAAGGGCGAGGTAGACTATTGGTATCTGCCATGGTTTCATGACCAGCCTCCTCCTAAAGCTATGCCAGAAAGGTCAGCCAGAGAGCCAGTGGATCGAGAAGCAGAGATCGAAGTCAGAATTAAGCAGGCTCGACGAGAGGTAGAAGAGAACTATCAGTCTACTTTGCACGTCTTAAATCATGATTTGGAAAGGGCTAGAGAAGAATTGGTTCACCATGAGGCAAAATTTGAGGCCAGAATTAGGTCGGCTCGTAAGGAGATTGAGAGAGAGAACCGTGTTACCATGCATACCCTACAAGAAGACCTGTATATTTTCACCGGTGCTATGGAGCAGCAATCGAGTGATTTTGAGAAAGAGAAGGCCTTGCTGACAAGTACACAGTCGAAGCTTCGAGCTCAGCTAAAAGCTTCCATGGAACGGGAAAGAGAAATAGCGAGGCGCTTCACGACTTTTTAGAAGGAAGTTGAAGTTGAGAAAAACCAGTGGATGAACGAACGACAGGTGCTTCACTATCAGATCGATGACCTTCATGAACGAGAAGAAGACCTAAAGCATACCGTCCGCACTACGCAACATTTGGTGCAAAACTACCATGAGAGTATGATCGAGGCCAGGGGAGAAGTACTTCAGCTCAGTGAAGCCTTGATTAATGTTTATGCTAAGTATCTTCACCAAGGTGATGAAAATCTGGGCCGTCAGGCACGTGCTCTCGCTCCACATCTGCCAAAAGCCTTATCCAGGATCTACTCAAATCTGAGGGAGGATTAAGTTGCAAGACATCTTTGGAAGGCATCTTAATGATAATTATTAAAGTCCTTGTTTTCTTAGAGTTAGTTCATTTATAGGTTTTTCTCCAGTATTCCGAGTCTGTTCTAGTTTTAGATAATATTAGTTTCCTTTCATTAAAGCTTTGTTTTAAGAACAGTTGGAAATGTATGGAAAGTTTCACATTTGTTTCAATTTTTTATTCTCTTTATTTTTAATATATACATATATTTACCATATCCATGAACTACGTGATGATCTGATTCATGTAAAACATGATACGTAGGCAACCCTCGGCGGGTGCGATCAAATATTTTTTTTTCCAGTTTCAAGTAACAATTTTAAGATGTTGGCGTTAAATAATGAGGAAAAATTAATTCACCAAAGCCTGGATGAAACAAGAGGGTTTTCCTAAGTCCATTTCAAGAAGAAAATTACTTAGGTGCATGACATTTGAGTTAATTATGAATATATCAATATTTTTAAAAGCTCTAAATCCTACCATATTTGTTTCTGTTTCAAGAGAGAGAGAGAATAAGGTGTTTGGTTGTGGTTAAGCTGGCCTCTCACCCGTACAACACAAGGTATAAGGGGAAAAGGAAGATGACTCAAAAAGATGGAACAGAATCTGATAATGAAGAAGGTCGAGATCAGTTAGTTCCACGAGAGTTCGCATCTTTGGAGGAGAATAGGTTATTGAAGCAACAAATTGTGGAAATGTATCAAGCCTGGGCGAATGGACAAGCTCTGCCTTCCTCGATTCCTGGTCTTTCGGATGCAAATCATCCCAGTTCTACTCAAGCCCAAGTCGACCATCCACTTTATCCGCCTGGATTTGGTCCATACGCTAATGTGTCTAGCGCTGCTGGCACATCCACCATACGTCCTCCAAATCCATCATTCACGAACAAACCGCTTTTTATTCTGGCCGTGACAACTAATATAAACCCTCCGTCAATGATACAGAAGCCTATCAACGAGCTAAATCATGATCAAGTCTATCCTCCCGAATTGGCATTCAAACCCGTAAATTCATATCAGCCCACTCATCAGCCTGAGTCTCATATCGTGATTGAGAAGGCTATTATGAATGAAGAACGAGAAGAGATATCTAGAAAAGTGAGGAGTCTGGAGAAGAGTATGAGAAACATACAAGGATTGGGAGGACACAAAAGCGCCTCTTTCAAAGACCTGTGTATGTTCCCTAATGTTCATTTTCCAATAGGGTTCAAGACCCCAAAATTCGACAAATATAGTGGTCATGGTGACCCAGTGGCCCACTTAAAAAGGTATTGCAATCAACTCAGAGGAGCAGGAGGGAAAAAGGAGCTGCTTATGGCCTATTTCGGAGAAAGTCTGACGGGAATAACCTCCGAATGGTTTATCGATCAAGACATCTCCCATTGGCACGTTTGGGATGATATGGCTCAAGATTTTGTACAACAATTTCAATACAATCTTGATATTGTCCCTGACCGCACTTCTCTCGCTAATATGAAGAAAAAACCATCTGAAAGTTTTCGAGAGTTTGCCATAAAATGGAGAGAACAGGCATCTAGAGTCAAACCGCCACTGAAGGACCAGGAATTGATTGACGTTTTTCTCCAAACTCAAGAGTCCGATTATTTTCATCATTTACTAGCCGCGGTTGGTAAACCTTTCGCCGAAGCAATAAAAATTGGGCAAATGGTGGAGAATGGCATCAAATCAGGAAAAATCGTGAGCCAAACTGCCCTCAAGGCCACCACACAAGCCATTCAGAGTGGATCAGGTGGCTTCATAAATCGGAAGAAGAAGGAGGAAGGATCCATGATGGCATCAGGACCGGGCAATGCCCAAAGGGGACGGAACTCCCCTTACGTTCATGTCCAACAGGGACAACCCAGCCCTCCTCAACATTATTATGCACCTCAACCTGCTGTTCTTAATGCTCAAGCGTATGCCCGACCTCCTCAGCGTCCACAATGGCGGGCACCTGCGCCACAAGGTTTTTGTCCGTGACAGCCAAATTTACAAGCCCCTCGTAATCCGTATGTTCCGGCAGACTATACAAGAGAACAGAGGCCAAGGGAAAATTTCACCCCAATTGGAGAATCATATACGAGCCTGTTGCGGAGGTTGGTCAAATTAGGATGGATTGAACCTGTTTTGCCTTTCAAAGTGGATCCGAATGCAAGTTGGTTTGATCCTAATGTAAGGTGTGAGTACCATTCCAATGTCCAAGGTCACAGTACCGAAAATTGTTGGAGTCTGAAGAGAGCCATTGAAAAGTTAATCGAAAGCAAGGCAATCGTAATACAAAAAGAAGAAACACCGAATGTCACCGACAATCCACTTCATAATCACAGTAACACACACGTCGTGGGGATGATTTTTGACGATAGAGACTACAGACCAACAAGCCAAGCAGTGATGGAAATAGGCACCTTGAAGGAGAACCCGGGTAAAGCGCTGAAGTCTATGCAAAGAGAACCACTGATCGTGAAAGGAGCGAGTTCCATTATAAGACCCCAAGATTCAGAAAAGATGGTATTTTATGTTCCTGCAAAGTTAAAGGGAATAGCACAAGATGGGCCAAAACTATATGTTTCGAGTGGTCCCGCATGGTTCGACCAACAGCACAACAACATGAGAAAGATAACAGAGCCAATTGTCATAAGACACGCAGCACAGCTCCCAGTGACAAGCTTGAAAACAATCCCATGGAACTACAACAAAACCACGGTGATGTACAAAGGAAAAGAGGTCATGGAAGAAACAAACGAAGCAGGGGGTTTGACTCGATCAGGAAGATGTTATGCTCCAGAAGAATTAAGGAGACCAAAACAGTTTAAAGATAGTCAAGGGCCAATGAAAAAACCTGTCACAACGAAGAAGCTGAGGAATTTCTGAAGAAAATGAAAACCCAAGACTATTCCATTGTCGATCAATTGAGAAAAACCCCAGCTCAAATCTCATTAATATCCCTACTGCTACATTCTAAAGAACATTATCAGGCATTGATTAAGTTGTTGAATGAAGCATACGTCCCGAAGGAAACTACGGTCTGTCAAATAGAAAGGATGGTTCATAGAATATTTGAAGAAAATAGAATAACTTTCACTGATGATGAATTACCCACAGAAGGTTCTGGTCACAATAAGGCTTTGCATCTGACTATCAAATGCGAAGGATATTACATAAAAGGGGTAATGATCGATGGAGGTTCAGGAGTAGATATCTGTCCTCTCTCTACTTTACAAAAATTAAAAATCAGCCCAGATAGGATTCGATCCAATAATGTATGTGTTCGGGTTTTTGATGGTGCAAAACGAGACACCATTGATGAGATAGATCTTGCTTTGGTTATTGGACCAGTTGAGTTTGTGATCACCTTTCAAGTAATAGACATGGATACTTCCTACAACTTACTTTTAGGAAGACCATGGATTCATACGGCTAGAGCCATACCTTCTACTTTGCATCAAGTAGTTAAGTTTGAACACGACAATCAGGAAATCATTGTACATGGAGAGGATGACCTTCCCATACATCGAGATCCTTCTGTACCCTGTATCGAAGCAAAAGGGGGTTGTGAATCTTCTATTTATTAGGCTTTTGAAATTGTGACAGCTGATCAAGTCGTGGAAGGCATGCCAATTCCAGGGCCTCATTTCTCTTCTACTTCAATCATGGTGGCTAGCCAAATGCTACAAAATGGTCATGAACCGGGAAGAGGATTAGGGGTTTCGCTGCAAGGAATTATAAACCCTGTAGATCCATGTGGTAGCCACAACTCCTTTGGCTTAGGATTTAAGCCTACCGCAGCAGATAGAAAATGTGCGAAAGAGCAGAAGAAGAAGGCTTGGAAATTGACAAGTCCGGTTCCACACATTAGCCAATCCTTCACGAAAGCTCAAAAGGAAGAAAATCAATACCCATATGATAACAAAGATGTGGATGAAATATGTCAAGGTCTCAAGGAAATGTTTTATGAAATAAACATGGTTCAGATGGGTGAAGGCCCTAGCCATGCAGATGTGCAGTTCATCGGGCCAAATATCAAGCTCCCCACAAGGAAGGAGTCTTGGTAGTTTATTTTGTTGTTTCGTTTTTCTTCCCTTTGTATTTCGGACTATTCTCAGGGTTGTAGTCCACATAGTTTAGTTGCTCTGCTTTCATGTTAACCCTCCTATCCTTTCCGATTCAATGAAATGAATTTCAAGTTTTCTAGTAAATTCATCTTTTCTTCCCTCTTTTAATTTTTCATTTTTTTTATATTATTTCAGTTATGTTAATACTGGCTCTGATAACATGGCATACACATGGAGTTCACATTTAGATCCTAAAAAGTTGTCTAATCTCGAATCAACAAACCAAACGGTAGATGAATACAATGAAGTTGAAGCTGATAAGGAAGTCAAAAAAGGATTGGATCAATTTGAGGATAAGCCCAAACCCAATTTAAATGACACTGAGGTAATAAATTTGGGAACTGGTGAAGAGGTTAGAGAAATAAAAATAAGTATTCATGCGGATCAAAATATCAGAAATGATATTTTTCAGATTTTATTCGAGTATAAGGATGTTTTTGCTTGGTCTTATGATGATACGCCGGGTCTAAGCACTAATTTGGTAGTCCACAAACTGCCTACATACCCTGATTTTTCACCGGTCCAGCAAAAGCAAAGAAAGTTTAAAACTAACGTGAGCGATAAAATCAAAGAGAAATCATGAAGCAATTGAATGCGAACGTGATTAGGGTCGCTCAATATACCACATGGTTGGCTAATGTGGTTCCCGTACCGAAGAAAGATGGAAAAATCAGAGTTTGTGTTGATTATAGGGATTTGAACAAAGCAAGCCCTAAAGATAACTTTCCGCTACCCAATATTCATATCCTTGTTGATAATTGTGCTAAACATGAGATCCAATCTTTCATGGATTGTTATGCCGGATATCACCAGATCTTGATGGATGAAACAGATGCAGAAAAGACTGTTTTCACCACCCCGTGGGGTACTTATTGCTACAGGGTCATGCCGTTTGGTTTAAAGAATGCGGGAGCTACGTACATGAGAGCTATGACTACTATTTTTCATGACATAATGCACAAGGAAGTACAAGTATATGTTGATGATGTCATTATAAAGTCCAAGACACAAGTCGATCATGTATATGACTTGAGGAAATTTTTTGAAAGATTGCGAAAGTATAATCTTAAGCTCAATCCAGCCAAGTGTGCATTTGGAGTTCCATCCAGAAAACTTTTGGGTTTCATAGTTAGCAGTAGAGGCATTGAATTGGACCCTTCCAAGGTAAAATCCATCCGAGAATTGCCGCCTCCAAAAAATAAAACTGAGGTCATGAGTTTTCTTAGAAGACTGAATTATATAAACAGATTCATCGCTCATCTCAGCACTACATGTGAACCGATATTTAAGTTGCTGAAAAAGGATGTTGCTATCCAATGGACAGACCAATGTCAAGAATCGTTTGATAAGATTAAAGAATATTTGGCAAATCCTCCAATACTGGTCCCACCTGAACCTGGGAGGCCTTTATTTCTATATTTATCAGTGGTGGACAATTCTTTTGCTTGTGTTTTAGGACAGCATGATATCACAGGCAAAAAGGAACAAGCAATCTATTATTTGAGCAAAAAGTTCACAAGTTATGAGGTAAAATATACTCTTCTAGAAAAGACATGTTGCGCCCTAACTTGGATTGCTCAGAAGTTGAAGCACTATCTTTCGTCCTACACAACCTACCTCATATCTCGAATGGATCATTTAAAGTATATTTTTCAGAAACCTATGCCCACAGGCAGATTGGCGAAGTGGCAGATTTTACTTACAGAATTCGACATTGTGTATGTTACTCGTACCGCTATGAAAGCGCAAGCATTGGCCGATCATTTGGCAGAGAACCCAGTTGACAACGATTATGAGCCTTTGCGAACTTATTTTCCTGATAAAGAGATTAATTCAATTGAGGAAGAAGTTCAAGATGATATGCATGCGTGGAAATTATATTTTGATGGGGCAGTCAATGTCAAAGGAGTAGGAATTGGGGCGGTTCTTGTCTCACCGACCGGGCATCATCATCCCGCCGCAGCACGACTTTATTTCTTTTGTACTAATAACACAGCAGAATATGAAGCTTGCATCATGGGGTTAAATATGGCAATAAATCTGGATGTACACAGGCTAGTGGTGTTGGGAGATTCCGAATTACTCATTCCACAAATTCAAGGTGAATGGGAAACGAGAGATATCAAGCTCATTCCATACAAACAGTTCTTAGAGGACCTTAGCAAAAGGTTCAAGTCTATCGAGTTTAGATATATTCCCAGATCCCATAATGAGTTGGCTGATGCCCTGGCTACCCTAGCTTCTATGCTCTCATACCCAGGAAATACGCATCTCGACCCATTAGAGATATAGATACGAGATCAACATGGTTATTGCAATATAATTGATGCAGAACCAGATAATGAACCTTGGTACTATGATATCAAATGCTTCCTAAAGTCAAAAGAATATCCAATACACGCCAATGCAGATCAAAAAAGGACTATTAGGAGACTTGCTAATGGTTTCTTCTTAAGTGGGGAGATTCTGTACAAAAGAACCCCAGACTTGAACTTGTTGAGATGTGTTAATATTCAGGAAGCTGAAAGAATCATGAAGGAGGTACATTCGGGGGTATGTGGTTCGCATATGAATGGCACTTCAATTGCACATGCCAAGGCTCGGCTCCAACACGCACTCTCCTAAATCCATATCCGAGATTATTCCCGTAAAATTATATAATTATATCCGAGATTGTAAAATCCTGATTTACAATCGAATTTACTAAAATAATTATATCCTTGTATTTGTCTTATTTTTAATATCTTATTTGGTATTGGATAATTATATGTCATAGTGTTTGCATTTAAATTTCTATAATCAATAACCATTCTACTTTTTCCTTTTTTTGTTCACTATGTTTATTTACTATAAATGTTGGGCTATTATGTTTACTATTACTTTTTTGTATATATTGTTTTTCTAATAATTCATCTATATGCATTTTAAATTCTTTTAAATCGTCAAAATTATATGTGAATGGTTTCTGGGTTATTATGCTATTTTTATCTATTAATTCAATTTTTATAGTAGTTTTATGTTTTCCCATCCTTTTAATGGATCTTCACTATATATTTGTTCTAATTTTTTCTTAATTATCTCTATCTTATTTATTGAAAATATAGTTATTTCTGTTTTATTTATCGAAAATACGACTAATTCTATTGTATCTTCAGTATTTTAATATTTTCTAACTTTTGTGTAATTTTTTCACTTCCTTTTATCCAATCAGAATCCTTCGTGATTTTCATATATTTTTTCATCTATTATAAATTCTTCTTTGTTCATTTTATTGTAAATAGTTCATGTTGATATATATATTCTAAACTATCTATTTGTGATTCTAAATTTTATATTTCATCTTTTTGTGTATTTATTGAGTTTTTACTAACTCCGACAAATATATTATAATGTAGTCTTTCTATTATTATTTTTAATTCTTTACGGTTTTCAGAAATAATTTGTTTAATTCTTTGTATTTTTGTACTTTATTCATTTAAACCATATTTATAATATTTTGGTGGATATCTAAATTTGATTTTATCATAATTATGTGGTATGTGTCTCATTCTTCTAGATTTTAAATGGATTATTAATTTTGCTTCAATACTAGATATTAAGGTAATTAGGTAAGCTACTCTTTGTGGGTTTTCTTTTATTTTATTTAGACTTATATATTCTGAATAATTACTAATTAAAGATTCTTTAATTTTTCTAAAAGTTTCTCTGTTTTTAAATGGTCTTCTCATAATTAATCAATATAAATTATTTTATTACTAACTCTTTTTGCTCTTACTTTCTGTTTACATGGTGTTGTAAACCACCAATCTGTTCTAGTTATTATATGTGGGTATAATTTATCTAAAAACGGCATTCCTAAAAGTATATCTTTTGATGTTAGTTCATAATTATAAATTTCTTCTATTGTTAATATCTTATCCCATACTTGTATTTTACATTCCTAGCTTTATAAGTAATTAAGCTTCCTTCATTATTAAATCCTTTAACTATTATTGGTGTTTTTAATTTACCCCATTTACTTTCTGATAAGCAATTATATCTACATAAATTAGCTTCTGCTCCTGTATCTATCCGAGGCGTATAATATCTACTGTAATATCCTTCTACTACTAGCTTCATTAATACATATATTTTCATTTCATGTTAAGGCTCTTCTTAAGAATAATTTCTCTCTGTTATATGTTATGGTTAATTGTGTATGTTCTATATTATATGGTTTTACTTGTTCTAGCCATTTTATTCCTAATATTATGTCTGCCTTTTGCATTTCTTCCTTTACTTCAAATTCTATTTTTATTTTTCTAATTCCTATTATTATTTCCTTTTCTGCTATATTTTTAGTATTTATTAAACTTCTTGGTAGAACTGGGCATATATTATTATCAATTTTTATTTCCTCATTCTTTTCTAGATATTTTGCTATATAATTTTCTTCTTGTCCTGTATTTAAGAGTATTAAATATTCATTTTCATTTACCTTTCCTGTTATGTAATATTGGTTTAAATTATCTGTTGAACTTGTTTCATAACTTGTTCTTTTTGATGAGCTTGATGATTCTGGTTTTTCATAAGCTATTCTTTTCGTTGTACTTATTCTATCATTTATTATTTCTAAATTTTCTTCTATATCTATGTCTCTATAGCTATAATCATTATTATCTATTGTTTTTACAAATTGTTCGAATGGACTTTCTATTTGTATTTTGTTAATCTTATTTTTTCCTGTTATTTTATGTTTTGTTGTTAATACATATAAATTTTTGCATCTTGCTGTAAATATTTTACTTCCCGGGGTTAATTCTATTCCTGATATTTTCCAATATAATACTAATGATTTATCTATATTTTTATCTGTTACTGCTACTGAATAATTCACACTTATTATAAATTTAAATTTTTGGTATATTAAATTTTCTTTTATGGAAGTTATTATACTTTTTTCTATAGGTTTTATAATTCTATCATCTGCTAAATATAATTTTATTGGTGTATCTATTCCTTCTCTAAAACATGCTTTCATTAATATCTCTGTACCTCCAAGGTGTACATATTTTATTGGGTCTCTACTTTTTATATCATTTATCTCTTTATTAATTATTCTTTTTGTTACTAGTGGTATACTAGCTTTACCTTTTGCATATCTACAGTCTATTACATGTTCCTTTTGGCTTACTACATAATATTCTTCTTATTTTCTAGTAAATATATTTTTTATTGTTGGTATTTTAAATATTTTTTCTACACTTATGTCTAATTCTTTTCCTTTTATTTCATCAAATATGTTACTGTCAAATATTATTCTTTGGTCTGTTCCTTCATCATTTAAATATTCTTCCTTTGTTATTATTTTTATATCTTCTTCAGTCATTTGGTTCGTTTGTATATCTTCTTCAGTCATTTGATTCATCTATTTCACTATCTATTTCACTATCTGTTTCATTAATTAATAGAAATTATAGACATAAAGAAAATAATATGGAAAAAATTACAAGATTATGAAGAGGAAGAATTATTAAATAGTATAAAAAACTTACACATATATTATGAACATCAATATTACTTAGATTCAGATGGATATTATTCAGAATAAATAAATATTGGAATATATAAAAAAAATTAGAGAAAGGCAAAATTGGATATATGAAGAAGTTAATTACAGAAATCAACTTGAAATAGAAAAAAGACAATTAGAAGAAAAATTACTTAAAATAAAATTAACCTTAGAAAAAGAAGATACAGATAATAATTTATTTAATACATACGAAAAATTATTTAATACAGATGGAAAATTACCTATACATGAACAACAAAAGTTAGTTAATCAGATAAAGAACATAAACCTACGCATTGAATATAGCAAAGTTAGAATAAAATACTACACAGAAATTGCTAAAATTTCAATAGAATAAAATAATAAACTACACAAATTAATGAATACATCTTACAAAAAGAATAAATCATTAAAAGATATCGAAACTAAACTATATAGTTTATACCTAGAATACAAAAGATTACATAGTACTAACGAAGATCCTAAAATATTAGATAATTTAATTACGATAATATCTAATTTAGAATATGAATTAATAAAACATCTTAAGTCAAGAAGATAAAAATAAAAATTAAACCAACCAATAATATACACGAAATACTTTACTTAAAAATAAATACTTAATACTTAATAACTATTTATCATCTAGTAAAGTTATCCGCTTCTCTAAGAAATATCCACGAACAAATAAAAATAGATTCATTATACATATAATAGATCTATTTATTACACAAGTTATCCGCTCTATGAACCTCGGCTTCCTCTCATCTTAAGCCTTATCTTCAATCTCATCCGAAACAAGTTTCCTACCATCATACAAGTATTGTAGTAGTATCCATATCCTTCATGTTCCTTTCTACCATACTCCTCTACATGGATATATTGGTTTTGGTGAAGTAGAGTTTCGGTTGAGAAGAATGATTTTGTAAGAGAGAGCTTCGGTAGTGGAGCTTGGATGGGAGGAAATTGGCTTCCATGTCCTTCTTGTTGGACTTGATCGAATTGAGGGGGAAGTGACTCATTTAGGTCTTGGGTTTGAGGACATTTGTTGGCTTGGCTTATGTCTATGTCATTTAGTGGTGGTCTTGGAAGGTTGATCGTGTGAGGTAAAGCTTCGGGAGTAGAAACATGAGAGTTCCTTCGGCTCTCCACTTGATCCAACCTCTCAAGTATAGTAGACATATCCGAGCCCAATTTTTCAAGACCCGCATTCGCCTTAGTGATTTCTCGGGTAATAGCATCAAGGTAGGACAAAATGGTGTCCATTATGGCAAAGGAGTTACCTACAAAACAGAAAACATGTTAGTTGTACAAAAACATCCTCACTCTCTCTTTTATTTCTTGTCTCTCGGATCCCTCACACTCAATCTCACAAGTGTTGTAAGCTTGCTTGTACTCTGAGAGGTGTTGAGAGATGAATCCAGTGTGTACAACGACTCAAAATAATAAAACACACAAAGGAATGTAAACACACACACACAAAAAAAAAATACGGTTTCAATCCAACTCACAATCTAGTAATTAGTCACTAGTTTGTAAGTTAGTATGAGAATCAACAAATGAAACTAAAGATACAAAATGAAACTAAAAGATCAAAATTTGAGCATAAAATTTGTCAGTGAACAGTAATTGGTGACGTGGCAGTCCTTGATTGGCCTTGGTCAACAATTTTATTTTCCAAATTTAGAAGTCTTGATCAATTCTACAATTTGGACTTTAATGGAAATTGTTCAATGGAGGAAAATACAAACTAGTCTTTGGAATTCAAATTTCAAGACTCAAAAGTCTTTGACTAGACTTTTACTTCTCCTTAAAACATGGACCCTTGTTTCATGGGAAAGTGGAATTGAGAAGTGATGTAAAGTCTTTTGGTGGTTGGGGTCTTTCAAGAATAACAATTACTTACACCTCTTTCCTTCACATTTTAGGATCTATCATTCACTTTATGTTAACAAGGTGATAAATATGGTGAAGAACTTCAAGAACACAACAACCACAACAAGAACAACCAACAACAATCTCCCAAGAACAACAACAAGTTCCAATGCCCAGTTTCACAATAACAAGACCAACAATAAAACCACCAACAAATGGCCAAGTTTCTTTGGTGTTGTATTTTCGGTTTTAACACTAGATAAAGGTTGTGATGAACAACAAGAATACAAAAATAACCACAAAGATAAAAAAACAACATCAACAAACGCCCAACAACAAGGTCACCACACAACCGAGTTAAAAGAACAACTTCAACTCACGACCACTTCTTGATCACAACAACAACGTTAATTTTTAAAGCTCAAATCTAGATATAGACTCAATGTGATCGTCAGGAACAAAACTAACACTTAGATACAACAAATACAAGTAAAAATTTCGGCCAAGACACAACAAGAACACACTTTTCGACCAAGAACACAACACGGACAGATTGCTATTTTTTCTGGAATTTTTCAGTTTTGAACACTTTTTTATTTTTATTTTTTCACTAACAAACCCAAGATTGATCTTGTGGGAACAATATCAATCCATGCTCTGATACCAAATGATACGATAAAAACTTGAAATATACGAAATCACTCAAAAACAGTCCACAAACACACTCCAAAACAGTCCACAAATCACTAAGATCCTTGGACCGAATTCAGACCTCTCTCGGATTCACAAATACAACAAGAATACATGGTGAGAAAGGTGTATTTCACACCAAAATAGAAACAATACGTGAAGAACAAGATGAACACAAGGCACAAGATTTGGATTTAACAATAACAATAAGAACACAAGATTACAACACAAACACTAAACATGATTACAAGAAAGTAAAGGGATAGGTAGATAGACCACATGAAGGTATAATCTTAAGAATCCAAGAATGGACACTCTTGGACCCTTAACACTACACACAACAATAAACCTATCTCTTATGTGACACAAGATTAGATTGTACCTCTCTAGCATCAACGTTTCCAAGCAAGCAACAACAAAAGAGAATCCACCCTATTGTTGTATCCTAGTTTCGGTTTTGGTTCCTCAAGGAGAGAGGACTTGTGTTCTTTGGTCTTTCAAGATTCACAAATATCATCAAAAAACTAAATCTAAAAACCCTACAATGTTTATTTTATAACTATTACAAAATATAACTTAAAATGACCAAAAGACCCTTCAAAGAGTGGGCAGCCATCTAGTGTAATTTATGGGCTGATTTGGGTGCATTTTGGGCCTCTTTTACACTTCAATTGCACATGCCAAGGCTCGGGTCCAACACGCACTCTCCTAAGTCCATATCTGAGATTATTCCCGTATCATATGGGTAAGAAACAAAAGGGCATAAAAAGAGAAAAGTACCTCTAGGTCTTGAGATACAATGAAAAAATAAGGAGCAAATACACTTGTATTTATAGGACTATGGAACCTTCAAAATAGCGTCCTTATTTAATTTTTGACTTATTATTTTGAATGGTAACATGTTAAATCTATACCTTGGATTTATGTAACAACTTATAAGTCTAACTAACTTTCCATAAACATTTATTGCTTAATTTATAAACACTTATTTTAAGCTTTTAATCACTTGAGCAAAAAAAACTATTTTTTTTAATCCTATCCAAACAGGCTCTAAGTCTAACTAACCTTCCATAAGCTTATTTAATTATGAAAGTATAATTATTTAGTCTCCCACTTCAAGATTGATTTTTAAGGTTTTACCTACATCTATTTAGGTAAGTTACTATAAGTAGCTTTATAATCAGATTGTGCAGTTAGTTTCATTTATTTTGGTAAGTTACTATAAATCTAGTCACACTATCTCAATCAAATTTCAATTATTCAATTATGTTGTCATAAAAGCTAAATATCTTAATTTATATCTAGAGATAGATAACTACTCATATATTCTACTGTTTTATTTGTTATGTTCCGAAATATGATTGGAAAGTGAGTACGCTGGTATGACACCTCAAACTTTTGGGATGACAGGAAGAAGAAGATTCTAAGACATTGTGATGTGACATTTGATGAAAATGTCTTGTACAAGGACAGAGAGCAAAAGGTTCAAGAAACTACAAACCAAGTGGGAGTTGATGTTGAGTTGCTGAAGAGTACACCCAAAGATATTACAGAAGATACTCAACAAACTTCAGAGACTGTCATTGAGGAACTAGAGGTGGAACAAGTGACACCTAAGCAGGTTGAGAGGAGATCATCCAGGATGATTAGAGCACCAGATAGGTATTCACCATCATTACATTATCTATTGCTGACTGATGAAGGGGAACCAAAGTCTGTTACTGAGGCCTGCAGGTGGAGGATTCAATC
The DNA here is from genome assembly GCA_030864215.1 of Capsicum pubescens. Taxonomy (NCBI): domain Eukaryota; kingdom Viridiplantae; phylum Streptophyta; class Magnoliopsida; order Solanales; family Solanaceae; genus Capsicum; species Capsicum pubescens. Next base: position 108,928,147 of record CM061548.1, on the reverse strand, counting down.
AAGTGGGAGCAAGCCATGGATGATGACATGAGCTCACTTGAGAAAAATAACACGTGGATGTTGACTGAGTTACCTGCAGGGAAGAGAGACTTGTTAAACAAGTGGGTGTTCAGAATCAAGACAGAACCAGATGGCAAAAGAAGGTTCAAGGCCCGGTTAGTAGTTAAAGGATATTCACAAAGGAAAGGTATTGATTATGCTGAAATATTTTCTCCTGTTGTGAAATTAAATGCTATCCGAATTTTATTGAGTATTATTGCATCAGAGAATTTGTATCTTGAGAAAATGGATGTAAAGACTGCATTTTTACATGGAGATTTGGATAAGGAAATCTATATGCAGCAGCCGGAGGGGTTTGTAGTTCCAGGAAAGGAACACATGGTGTCCATGATCAATTAGAGCTTGTATGGGCTGAAGCAAGTACCTGTACAGTGGTACAAGGAGTTTGACTCCTTTATGAGCAAGAGTGGCTTCCGCAGGAGTGAAAAGGATCAATGTTGCTACTTCAAGAAATACACTGATTCTTATGTATTTGTATGTGGATGATATGTTGATTGCAGGATCCAGTATGAAGGAGATAAACTCTCTGAAGGCAAGTATGTCTTTTAAGTTTGAGATGAAAGATTTAGGTGCAGTGAAGCAGATTCTTGGGATGAGAATTTCTCGGGATTGATTTGTTGGCACTTTGAATCTATCCCAAGAGCAGTACGTTGAGAAGGTGCTGACTAGATTTAGAGTTAATGATGCTAAACCCAGGAATACTCCATTGTCAAATCACATAAAATTGTCAAAGGAGCAGCCACCAAAGACAGCTCAGGAGCGGGAGCACATGGCACTTGTTCCATATGCCTTTGCACTTGGGAATCTGATGTATGCTATGTTCTGCAATAGACCTAATTTAGCACAAGCAGTGGGAGTTGTTAGCAGGTACATGGCAAACCCCGGGAAAGAGCATTGGGAAGTTGTGAAGTGGATTCTAAGATATCTGAAAGGTACATCCAATACTTTACTTTGTTTTGGCAATGGTGAAGTGATTCTGCAAGGTTTTGTTGATGTTGATCTTGGTGGGGATATGGAATCAAGCATGAGAACTTTTGGATACATTTACACCGTAGGTGGTACAACAGTGAGTTGGATGTCCAGGCTTCAGAAGTGCGTTGCTATTTCATCTACTGAGGCTGAGTATGTGGCAATAGCTGAAGCTAGAAAATAGATGATATGGCTGGTAAATTATCTGGAAGAACTGGGCAAGAAGCAGCTTAAGAAGATTCTTTACACAGATAGCCAGAGTGCCATACAGTTGGTGAAGAACCCGGTCTATCATTCGAAGATGAAACACATTAGAAGACGGTACCATTTCACTCGCAGGGCAGTGGAAGAAGGTGATATGTGTTTGGAAAAGATAGAGGGTGCAAAGAATCCAGCAGACATGTTGACAAAATGTGTTGATGTTGGTAAACTAAGGTTGTGCAAAACCTTAGTTGGTTTTCTGTAGTTGTGTCTATGTTGCGGTGTGGCGAACATATTGATGATGGAGGAATATTTTTTTTTTTTTTTTTGAGAATGTAATTCTTGGATGACAGAATCAGTCTCCAAGTGGGAGAATTGTTAGGTTGTGGAGCCTGATTAATATGTGGCGTACTGTTATATATTAATGTTACCTTTTATTCTCATTTATCTATGTAATTGTACATACTCCGAGTCATTAATATAAATAGCCCGTCCTCCGTGGAGGTTACCCACGGGTGTTACCATGAAATTAATTCTCTCTTTCTCTCCTAAAGAACTCTCTCTAGTTTTCTTCATCCTCTCCATAGATTTAGTGTGTGTGAACTGCTAATCGATCCTAACAGCCTTTTCAATATATTACCTTTGATGTTATTCTAAATATATTATTTATTATTATAAAGATTTGAATAGTTTAATTCAAAGTTTCAAAATATTTTTATTGAATGATGATAAATTTTTTTTTGCTATATTCAATATTTTCAAAAAGAAAATAAAATTATAAAATTAACAATTAAATTTCTTTGATGTCTTGAGATTTTGGGAACTAAAGCAAAGGTTTTACTAGCCTCACACTTGAACTACTCCTGCTTTAGGCCACCAAATTCCTGTCCAGCTCGGCCACTTACCTGTCATTGTTATACCTCACCCGCAACGGATTTAGCTTGTGCACTGGATCCATGACCCTCAGCATATCTAATCTAACACCAAATCCACCATTACTAGCTCCAATTGCCCCGTCGCAACCAAGACCTCCCACAATCCGAACAATCTATGACCCAGGTATATCACATTCACAAGGGTCATAGATTCTAAAAAATGCGGTAGGTATTGGTTGCAACAACGGGCTTTGGACCTAGTAATGGTAAATTTGATGTTGGCATGGGATATGACGAGGGTCATGAATCCGTGCAAATAGATTTTTTCATATATTCAATTGAGCATCAGACAGTGTCCTGGTCACTCAATAGTGAATTACACAAACAAAATGAAGAAATAAAAAAAGGAAATAATTTTGCTAGAGTATATGTTAGAAATGAAAGGACAAACATACAGAAGAGATCACCTTTCGGTGTTGAAATATGTTGTAAAAATGAGGAGCAAATCTGTATATTTATAGGAGAAAATGATCAATAATGTAGCAATCCATATTTAAATTCTTGCTAATTATGTTATGGTAATGGGAAAAGAATCCAGACCTCACTATGAGGGAATACACTGGGTATGTTGTTGTTGTTATTGGGAAAAGAATAAGGAGAAAAAAGTATCAATTAAAAAGATTGAGGATTTTTCCCTTTTTAGCAAATTTTTAAACAGTCAGGATAGTATCACACATGCATATAAAGAAAAATAATCTAAATAAACAATAATATGAATTAAAAAATTGCTTTGTTAATCTAGAAAAAAGTATAAATATATTACCTAATCAAGTAAAATAGTTATACAAGGCAATTTAATGTAATATTTTAAATTAAATCCCATGGACTATAGAATAACAATATTTGAAGTGTCATAATTTTTTTATTTTTGAATGGTAACCCATTGAAATATATAACCTATTAGACTTTATGTGACAACTTAATTAGAAGTCTAAAATAGTAGCACTATCACTGTGTTAGACAAAATACATTGTTGTGAATACTTCCATTATTAAATGCTACATAAATTATTTATTCCCTAACACATTGATAGAGACCTCAGCCTAAAAAAAACCTGAAGTTTCAATGCAGAAAAATAAAAAAGAAATTACTTCCATACCTGTGGCAAGCCATGTATCACTACTCATAAACAAACCTGATGAGTAGGGGTGTTCATGGGTTGATTTGGGTCGTTTATTGATCAAAATCATAATCAAACCAACTTAATCGGTTTTTAAATTTCTAAAACCAAACCAAATCAACACAAAAAAAATAACCGTCGGTTTGGTTCTTGTCGGTTTAGTTCGGTTCGATTCGGTTTATAACTTTAGTTGATGATAAAAGTTGAAATTTTTCTTAAAAAAATTCAATCCAACATATGAGATGTCAACCAAGTGTTGTTCCCCAACCTTGAAACTAAGATGCCAATTTAGTGTTATACTTAGGAAAAGCCATGAACAACACCATATGAATGCTTCTATAAAGTATTTAGAAACTACATATAAGAGAATGATATGATAAACCCCCCAAAAGGTAAACACATAATTTTTTTGCTTAATAGAGACCAAAAGAAATTTCAAAACTAGTGATTATCTATAGTCTAATAAAATTCACCTATAAAATTCCATAGACGACGAGATAATTTTACAATTAGTATCATTTGTCATTTAAAGTGTGAAAATCATATAGAATCTCATAACGTACCATCAACTAGATGGGGACATATGACTAAAGTTAAATTCATGATTAAAATTTAAAATATAAAAAATATTTATATTTTATTTATGAATAATATATAAATAATTTATATATGCATATGTATGTGTGTATACATATATAAACATATATATATATATATGTGTGTGTGTGTGTGTATATATATAGATATATATATATAATTTTTATCTGTTCGGTTTGGTTATTTTGTCGGTTATTTTAGAGTAAAATCAAAACCAAACCACATAAGTATCGGTTTTAAAAATTTAAAACCAAACCAAACCAAACCTAACCAAATATCAGGTTTTTTAATTGGTTTGGTTTGGTTCGTGGTTCGATTTGGTTTTTAACCAAACCATGAACACCCCTACTGATGAGGAATCAATAATGCAGCGATGAGACTGAGAGGTAAACTACGTGAATATATATCCATCATGTCCGGCCATGAGTGGAAATGGCCGGCCAAGCAGATAGTGTTCATCTTATCTCTACCTCAGTGAAGATGGGCGCTTTGTTGTAATGTGGATCACGTAACAAACTATATCCACTGACTAATTATCAAATAGTTGGAAGTCTAACATATATTTTCATGACTTCACTTTCATTTTAATTTGTAATTCCAACTGCTCAATACGAAGAATTGAAGGAGATGATCTAAAGGAAAGAGGGTAATAACTATAAGTAACACAATTTCCAACTGCACATTAGGTCCATCTATATTGTGGTCTAAAAAGTACACAATTAAACAATGAATTGATAAGATTATCTATCAACAGAAACAATCCATGCTCTGATTTTCAGTGGCTTAGATTATAGAGTTGTAATTTGAAACTGCTTATTGAAGTTAGTGGAGTCTGTTTGAATATCCTACACACTATAGGCCGTGGTTGTTCCTCCCATGAATAGAGGGTGATTTTCCTCGATAAATTCTATGTTACTGTTGTCACTGTTAAAGTGTGCACTGGATCCATGACCCTCAGCATATCCAATCCAACACCAAATCCACCATTACTTGCTCCAATAGCCACTATCTCAACCAATATCTCCCACAATTTGAACAATCTATGAGTGATGGATATCGCATTTGCTAGGGTCATAGATTCTACAAATTGTAGTAGGTATTGGTTACAACATCAGCTATTGGAGCTAGTAATAATAATTCTGGTGTTGGATTGGATATGACGAGGGTCATGAATCCGTGCAAATAAATTTATTTCATATATTCAACTGAGTGTCAAACAAAATGAAGAAATAAAAAAAGAGGTAATTTTGCTAGAGTATATGTTAGAAAGAGCGGAGAGTACCTTTGCGTGTTGAGATAAGTTGAAAAAATGAGGAGCAAATATGTCTATATTTATAGGAGAAAATGGTCTACAATAAAGCAATCCATATTTATTTTCGTATCAATTATTTTATGGTAATGGGAAAAGAATAAGAAGAAAAAATATCAGTTAAAAGATTGAGGATTTTTCCTTTTTAGCAAATTTTTAAATAGTTCCAACATAGTACCCATACATATAAAGAAAAATAAGCTAAATAATTTTTTTTTAATATAAATTAAAAAATTAATTTATTATTTTGGAAAAAATTATAAATGTATTACCAAATCAAGTAAAAGTGTAAAAGAAGGAAATTCAATCTAACATTTCAAATTGAATACCTTGGACTATAGAATAATAATATTTGGAGTGTTTAATAAACACTAAAAATATAGCAGAAAAAGAAATAATAATAGGAATAAGAAAAATAAAAATAGAATTTGAAGTAAAAGAAGAAATGCAAAAAACAGACATAATATTAGGAATAATACGTATTTATTATCTAGTTGAAACTACGCACCTAATCCGCACCCCCCTTACAAATGGTATCAGAGCGCAGTTATTTAGAAAAATACAGAAGTAATATATATGTTTGAGTTTATGTGTTTATGAATTTAGATCGGATTTACTTAACATTGAGTTAATCAATATTAATTATGAGAAGACCATTTAAAAACAGAGAAGCTTTTAGAAAAATTAAAGAATCCTTAATTAGTAATTATTCGGAATATATAAGTCTAAATAAAACAAAAGAAAACCCACAAAGATTAGCTTACCTAATTACCTTAATATCTAGTATTGAAGCAAAATTAATAATCCATTTAAAATCTAGAAGAATGAGACATATACCAATTAATTATGATAAAATTAGATTTAGATATCCACCAAAATACTATAAATATTGTTTGAATGAATAAAATACAAAAATACAAAGAACTAAAGTAGACTATATCTAAAAAACGTAAAGAATTAAAAATAAGAACAAAAAGATTAAATTATAATATATTTGCCGGAGTTAGTAAAAACTCAATAAATGCACAAAAGGATGAAATATCAAATTTAGAATCACAAATAGATAGTTTAGAATATATATATCAACATGAACTATTTACAATAAAATGAACAAAGAAGAGTTTATAATAGACGAAAAAATATATGAAAATCATGAAGGATTAAAAATAAGAATAGTATTTTCTAATTTAGGAAGAAGATATAAGAAAATAGGCGAACATTTATATTTAATGTTAGAAAAAGAAGAATTAAAAGTAGAAGATAAATTGACAGCTATGGTAAGAATAGAAAGAGAAAACGAAGAAATAGATAAAAAAAAAGGAAATAGAAAAAATAAAACAACAAACTACAGAAGAAATACGAAAAATAGAAGAAACTAAAAATAGTAGGATTGCTGAATTAGAAAAAGAATTACAAATGTTAAAAGATCTGTATGAAAAAAGACAGAAAGAAAAAGAAGAAAAAGATAAAGAACAAAAATTATTAAACGAGATAAATCAATTTAAAGAAAAATTAGAAATAGAAAATAAAGAAATAAAAAACAAGGAATTAGAAATAAATAATATAGATGTTGAAGAAACAGACAATTATGATTCAGAAGATAGTGAAACATATACAGAAATATTAACAAATACAAAAAATTTAGAAATCAATGAAAAACAAGAAGAAATTAATGGAGAAAATTTAGAAAATATCAACACAGAAATAAATACTCTTGATAAAAAAGAAGATTAAAATATAATACCTAGTACATCAGAAATAAAGAAACCTACATATTATAAAAATAAGTTTAAAAGATATAATCTAAAGAATGAATATGACAAATGGACACCAAAACAAATAGTTAATAAAAGTTATAACTTTCTAGACTTAGATTGTGTAATAGATACAGAAAAAACAATACAATTATGGATAGGATATATGACAAAACAATTATTAGATAATAACATAAGTGTAACAGATGCACCAGAATATATAGAAAGAACACTAATAGGAACAGTGAAATTATGGTTTTTAAATCTAACTGAAAATAGTAAAAAAATACTAAGAACTGACAAACCCACATAAGGAACAATAAAATTAACACCTATAGAATTATTAAAAAAATATGAAACAGCTATAAAAGACGAATTTAGTAGCATGACAACAACAGAAGAAGAACAAAATGAAGAGAAAGATATAAATAGGAATTTAATGCTAAAATTAGCAATATGTAATATGTGTTACATAGATGAATATACTTGCGCATTTAAAGAATATTATTATAAAGGAGCATATAATATAGAAGAAAGTAAAGAAATAAGAAAATTATATTTTAATAAATTACCTGAACCATTTAGTTCAAAAATAATAAAAAGTTGGGATGAAATAAAAATAGTAGATACTTTAGGAGCAAGAATAAAATTTTTACAACAATGGTATAGAAACCTATGTGAAAAATACAGAGAAGAAATAAAAATGAAAAAAACATTAATAAGAAATTTAGCATGTTGCAAAGATAAAATAGCACCTCAATTTGGATGCGAAGAAAGATATTATAAGAAAAGAAAAAGGCATAAGAAATATAAGAAATACAAAAAATCAAAATATAAATACAAAAAACCAAGAAAAAGATATTATGTAAAAAATTATAAAAATAAAAGACCATATAGAAGGAAAAAATCTATAAAAGAATGTACTTGTTATAATTGTGGAAAGTTAGGACACTTAGCTAGAGATTGTAAATTACCTAAAAACCCAAAAAATAAACAAATATCAGAAATAAAAATAGAAAATACAGAATATATGCAAATAGATTACATAGATTACGAATTAGAAAGTGAAGACAGTATATATGAAATTTCAGAAAATGAAACAGATAATGAAATAGATAGTGAATTAGATGAATTAAAAAACTGAAGAAGATATAAAAATATTAACAAAAGAAGAATATTTAAATGAAGAAGGAACAGATCAAAAAATAATATTTGATAACAATGTATTTGATGAAATAAAAGGAAAAGAGTTAGACTTAAGTGTAGAAAAAATATTTAAAATACCAACAATAAAATATATATTTACTAGAAAAAAGGAAGAATATTATGTAGTAAGTCAAAAAGAGCACGTAATAGACTGTAGATATGCAAAAGGTAAAGCCAGTATACCACTAGTAACAAAAAGAATAATTAATAGAGAAATAAACGATATAAAAAGTAGAGACCCAATAAAATATGTACACCTTGGAGGTACAGAAATATTAATAAAAGCATGTTTTAGAGAAGGAATAGATACACCAATAAAATTATATTTAGCAGATGATAGAATTATAAAACCTATAAAAAAAGCATAATAACTGCCATAAAAGGAAATTTAATATACCAAAAATTAAAATTCATAATAAGTGCGAACTATTCAGTAGCAGTAACGGATAAAAATATAGATAAATCACTAGTATTATATTGGAAGATATCAGGAATAGAATTAACCCCAGGAAGTAAAATATTTACAGCAAGATGCAAAAATTTATATGTATTAACAACAAAACATAAAATAACGGGAAAAAATAAGATTAACAAGATACAAATAGATAGCCCATTTGAACAATTTGTAAAAATGATAGATTATAATGATTATAGCTATAGAGACATAGATGTAGAAGAAAATCTAGAAATAATAAATGATAGGATAAGTACAACAAAAAGAACAGCTTATGATAAACCGAAATAATCAAGCTCATCAAAAAGAATAAGTTATGAAACAAGTTCAATGGATAATTCAAACCATTATTACATAACAGGAAAGGTAAATGAAAAAGAATATTTAATACTCTTAAATACAGGACAAGAAGAAAATTATATAGCAAAATATCTAGTAAAAAATGAGGAAATAAAAACCGACAATAATATATGCCCAGATCTACCAAGAAGTTTAATAAACACTAAAAATATAGCAGAAAAATAAATAATAATAGGATTAAGAAAAATAAAAATAGAATTTGAAGTAAAAGAAGAAATGCAAAAAACAGACATAATATTAGGAATAAAATGGCTAGAACAAGTAAAACCATATAATATAGAACATACACAATTAACTATAACATATAACAGAGAAAAATTATTCTTAAGAAGAGCTTTAACATAAAATGAAAATATATGTATTAATGAAGATAGTAGTAGAAGGATATTACAGTAGATATTATACGCCTATGATAGATACAGGAGCAGAAGCTAATTTATGCAGATATAATTGTTTACCAGAAAGTAAATGGGATAAATTAAAAACACCAATAATAGTTAAAGGATTTAATAACGAAGGAAGCTTAATTACTTATAAAGCTAAGAATGTAAAAACACAAGTATGAGATAAAATATTAACAATAGAAGAAATTTATAATTATGAACTAACATCAAAAGATATACTTTTAGGAATGCCGTTTCTAGATAAATTATACCCACATATAATAACTAGAACAGACTGGTGGTTTACAACACCATGTAAACAAAAAGTAAGAGCAAAAAGAGTTAATAATAAAATAAGAAAGAAAACTGATTGGATAAAAGGAAGTGAAAAAATTACACAAAAGTTAGAAAATATAAAAAACACTGAAGATACAATAGAACTAGTCGTATTTTCGATAAATAAAACAGAAATAACTATATTTTCAATAAATAAGATAGAAATAACAAAGAAAAAATTAGAACAATCATATAGTGAAGATCCATTAAAAGGATGGGAAAAACATAAAACTACTATAAAAATTGAATTAATAGATAAAAATAGCATAATAACCCAGAAACCACTAACATATAATTTTGATGATTTAAAAGAATTTAAAATGCATATTGATGAATTATTAGAAAAACAATATATACAAAAAAGTAATAGCAAACATAATAGCCCAGCATTTATAGTAAATAAACATAGTGAACAAAAAAGAGGAAAAAGTAGAATGGTTATTGATTATAGAAATTTAAATGCAAAAACAATAACTTATAATTACCCAATACCAAATAAGATATTAAAAATAAGACAAATACAAGGATATAATTATTTTAGTAAATTTGATTGAAAATCAGGATTTTACCATCTAAAGTTAGAAGAGGAATCAAAGGAATTAACCGCATTTACGGTACCACAAGGATTTTATGAATGGAATGTACTACCATTTGGATATAAAAATGCACCAGGTAGATATCAACATTTCATGGATAGTTATTTTAAACAACTACCTAATTGTATAGTATACATAGACGATATACTATTATATACAAAGACCAAAGAAGAACATTTAAAATTATTGGAACAATTTACGGATATAATAGAAAATTCGGGAATAAGTTTAAGTAAAAAGAAAGCTGAAATTATGAAAAATCAGATAGAATTTTTAGGAATACAAATAGATAAAAGTGGAGTAAAAATGCAACAACATATAGTACAAAAAATAATAAATTCGAAAGAAGAATTAGATTAGAAAAAGAAATTACAATCATTTTTAGGATTAGTAAACCAAGTAAGAGAATATATTCCAAAATTAGCAGAAAACTTAAAACCACTACAGAAAAAATTAAAAAAGGATATAGAATATAACTATAATGAAGAAGATAAAAAACAAGTTCAAAAAATAAAAATACTTTGTAAAGAATTATCAAAATTACAATTTTCAGATGAAAATAGAAAATTTATATATATAGTAGAAGCAGATGCTAGTGAATATAGTTATGGAGGAGTACTTAAATATAAATATGAATTAGAAAAAATAGAACACCATTGTAGATATTACTCAGGTACGTTCAACGAGACAGAAATAAAATGGGAAATAAATAGAAAAGAATTATGTTCATTATATAAATGTTTGTTAGCATTTGAGCCATATATTGTATATAACAAATTTATTGTGCGAACAGATAATACACAAGTACGCTGGTGGCTAACAAAGAAAATACAAAATTCAGTTACAACAAAAGAAATTCGGAGACTAGTATTGAATATATTAAATTTAACATTTACAATTGAAGTAATCAGTACTAACAAAAATGTTATTGCAGATTACATATCAAGACAAAGCTACACAGACTAATATCATAGAAGAAAATACTCTAGAAAAGATACTTAACACCCTAACTACGCTTTCAATGAAAGTGAACAGTATGGGTAATGAGATAGAAAAGCTAAAGACTAATGAAGATAAGCTGAAGTCTATAGCTACAAATCAGCTAACTCAGCAGTGTGCAGAGCTATGTCGATCGGAAGACAGTAAAATTCCAGAGCTAGAAGGAGACGTTGGGATACTCCATAAAACCCATAACGTTTATCTATCTACTTCTGCAGGTACAAGCAAAGGAGTTAGTCGACCAAGATACCAGAACATGAATATGAATAAAATATTTGAAAAACCATATACCCCAAATACATCAAAAGATCCCATGTTTATACCCCCACAAATTACCACATACAGAGATAGTCTGAACCAAGATAAAAAAGTTTATAACTACACATCCCAAAAATACATAGAAAATATCTACAATATACAAACCTTTTTAAATAGCAACCCCAAAGCTACAAATGTCCAAGAACCAGATACAAACTATATAACCCAGAGATTGACCGGATATAATAAACTAATTGCCTTACCTAAAACCAAACCAAACATAGTTAAAACTTGCTACGAATATGGACTACTTAGTATTGTATATACCACGGACGGAACTGAGATATCCACTATACCAGAAATATATGAAGCATTTATCATTTTTAAAAGGATAACCAAAGGTACCTTGTTTTTTTATAAAAATTTACGCGGCACCAGCAGAGATATTATTTGATGAAGTTAAAAAACCTATACAAGTTGTAAAGATAGGAATGACACGAGATATGATTATACCACAAGATATTATTTCACAACCAGAGATACCTAGAATCGAGATACCAAAATTTTATGCAAACAAGAGGATTATCGGATTATCTACAATTTTACAAGAGCTAGCAAATACATATTGCAAACAAAATCCCATATGGAACTACTTTTCAAGAGATCATGTACTAATATATTCAAATTCAAAAGAGTTACGAGAAACAGATATGGAAACTATTAGGCAATGGATTATCACGTTGCTTAAACCAGAAACAGAACCTATTACCAGAGCTATCAGAGAAAAATTTATTTCAGAAGAATTATTGACCAGATACTGCAAGACTATTGGACATAAATATCCAGATCACATATGTTCAAAATGTAATGGAGGAGATAATGATGTCCCAGCAGTTCAGCTAGAATAAGAGATAAAGACGCCAGCTGAAAAGATAAAACCAGAGCAATAATGGAGATACAACAGATATGACAAAATAGACGGAAGACTTATTGTAAATTGATTTATGTAAAGATAGTAGATGATAGCATCATTTAATGTAAATTTAATGTAAAGTTTGAATTTTTAGCCTTATAGGCTTAGGGTAGGTAGAATGGAAGACTTTTTAGTCTTTCTTTAATAGTTTTTGTTTTTTTAGCGGACAGATGTAAAACAATGTAAAGATGTATTCTTTCTATAAATAGAGAAAGCAGAAGGCATTGCAAAGGCAAGCCTTCATGCGTTGAAGCAAACATTCTCTCAAATCCACAAAAAATATTTTGCTTAGTTAATTAAAAAACAGGTATATTTCAATGGAAAAATCTATGGAGGAACAAAGCTCAGAAATATCAAACCTACTAGAACAGGTATATTTATTTATGATTATGAATAACTGAATTCATAATTCCCAACAATCATGATATGATAAAATAAATTCATGTTAGTTACTTTATGGTAGAATTATTGGAAGAATAATATGTTAAGAAGTTTATTAGCAAAGTGGAAACGGAGAAAGATCCCTAAGAACTATGCCATCCTAAAGGTGAAACCAATAAGGCAAGAAGCCATGGTGGGGAGTAACCAGAGTAGAGGCGCTGTTTAAGGGAAAAGTATCCAGATTACCATGCTAATAGTGACCGAAAAACATGTTATTTAAGAATAATCTAGTATATAGTAATCTACGATGACCATATTTTGTTATGAACATGGTTGAAGGGAATATTTTGAAAAAAAAAGCAATGAATAATTATTTATCTGATGAGATGGTAGATAAATTTAAAATACTTATTTTGTATGAACTTAAAGATATAAAAGTAGTAGATATAAGAAAAATCATATTAGAAAAAGCATTTGGTATATATTACATGACTAGAGTAAATTATATACCATGCCTACCTAACTACTCTTATAAATACTTAGCATGATAAATTGCATAGAATTTCTTAATAAAAATATACAAGAACTACTAAGCCTGAAACAAACAACTACAGAATATTATAATAAAATATTTAGTCAATTTTAAATGATAGATAATCTTAAAGTTTTAATCTTATATATACTTAAAGACATAGAAATTATAGATATTAAGAAAATAATATTAGAAGAAATAATAAACTACGAAATTGAAACAATAAATGCGTTAGAACAGATATACGAAGACATTTACCCAGAAGGATATTATTCAGATCAAGACTGTGGATGTTAGAATATATAAGAAAAACTAGGGAAAACCAAAATAACCTAAGTGACAAAATTAATTACAGAAATCGAATTAGAGAAATAATGGAGAATCTAAAAGAAAAGTTAATATGGATAGAAAAAACCTTAGAAAATTTAGAAAAAAGTACATGTGATAGTTTAAATAATTTAAAAAACTCACTACGAGAAGAACAACACAAGATAATAAATGACATAGAAAATCTAGAATTAGATATATACTACAGTACAAATAGGATAAATTATTATACAAAAATTTGTAACTCTGCAGTTACTACAGGATAAAATAATAAACCAAATAAATTAATGAATACATCTCACGAAAAGGATAAATCATTAAAAGAAATAGAAACTCAACTATATAGTCTATACCAAGAATATAAAAAATTATATATTACTAACGAGGATCCTAAAACACTAGATAATCTAATCACGATAATATCTAATTTAGAATATGAATTAATAAAACATCTTAAGTCAAGAAGATAGAAATGAAAATTATTCCAATCAATAATATTCAGTATAAAAATAAATACATACGTATTTATTATCTAGTTGAAACTACGCACCTACTCCGCACCCCCCTTACAAATGGTATCAGAGCGCAGTTATTTAGAAAAATACAGAAGTAATATATATGTTTGAGTTTATGTGTTTATGAATTTAGATCGGATTTACTTAACATTGAGTTAATCAATATTAATTATGAGAAGACCATAATTCTCAAACATATATATTACTTCTATATTTTTCTAAATAACTGCGCTTTGATACCATTTGTAAGGGGGGTGCGGATTAGGTGCGTAGTTTCAACTAGATAATAAATACGTATGTATTTATTTTTATACTGAATATTATTGATTGGAATAATTTTCATTTCTATCTTCTTGACTTAAGATGTTTTATTAATTCATATTCTAAATTAGATATTATCGTGATTAGATTATCTAGTGTTTTAGGATCCTCGTTAGTAATATGTAATCTTTTATATTCTTGGTATAGACTATATAGTTGAGTTTCTATTTCTTTTAATGATTTATCCTTTTCATGAGATGTATTCATTAATTTATCTGGTTTATTATTTTATCCTGTAGTAACTGCAGAGTTACAAATTTCTGTATATATTCCGAATAATTACTAATTAAAGATTCTTTAATTTTTCTAAAAGCTTCTCTGTTTTTAAATGGTCTTCTAATTAACCCATGTTTATACCCCCACAAATTACCACATACCGAGATAGTCTGAACCAAGATAAAAAAGTTTATAACTACACATCCCAAAAATACATAGAAAATATCTACAATATACAAACCTTTTTAAATAGCAACCCCAAAGCTACAAATGTCCAAGAACCAGATACAAACTATATAACCCAGAGATTGACCGGATATAATAAACTAATTGCCTTACCTAAAACCAAACCAAACATAGTTAAAACTTGCTACGAATATGGACTACTTATTACTGTATATACCACGGACGGAACTGAGATATCCACTATACCAGAAATATATGAAGCATTTATCATTTTTAAAAGGATAACCAAAGGTACCTTGTTTTTTATAAAAATTTACGCGGCACCAGCAGAGATATTATTTGATGAAGTTAAAAAACCTATACAAGTTGTAAAGATAGGAATGACACGAGATATGATTATACCACAAGATATTATTTCACAACCAGAGATACCTAGAATCGAGATACCAAAATTTTATGCAAACAAGAGGATTATCGGATTATCTACAATTTTACAAGAGCTAGCAAATACATATTGCAAACAAAATCCCATATGGAACTACTTTTCAAGAGATCATGTACTAATATATTCAAATTCAAAAGAGTTACGAGAAACAGATATGAAAACTATTAGGCAATGGATTATCACGTTGCTTAAACCAGAAACAGAACCTATTACCAGAGCTATCAGAGAAAAATTTATTTCGGAAGAATTATTGACCAGATACTGCAAGACTATTGGACATAAATATCCAGATCACAGATGTTCAAAATGTAATGGAGGAGATAATGATGTCCCAGCAGTTCAGCTAGAATAAGAGATAAAGACGCCACCTGGAAAGATAAGACCAGAGCAATAATGGAGATACAACAGATATGACAAAATAGACGGAAGACTTATTGTAAATTGATTTACGTAAAGATAGTAGATGATAGCATCATTTAATGTAAATTTAATGTAAAGTTTGAATTTTTAGCCTTATAGGCTTAGGGTAGGTAGAATGGAAGACTTTTTAGTCTTTCTTTAATAGTTTTTGTTTTTTTAGCGGACAGATGTAAAATAATGTAAAGATGTATTCTTTCTATAAATAGAGAAAGCAGAAGGCATTGCAAAGGCAAGCCTTCATGCGTTGAAGCAAACATTCTCTCAAATCCACAAAAAATATTTTGCTCAGTTAATTAAAAAACAGGTATATTTCAATGGAAAAATCTATGGAGGAACAAAGCTCAGAAATATCAAACCTACCAGAACAGGTATATTTATTTATGATTATGAATAGCTAAATTCATAATTCCCAACAATCATGATATGATAAAATAAATTCATGTTAGTTACTTTATGGTAGAATTATTCGAAGAATAATATGTTAAGAAGTTTATTAGCAAAGTGGAAACGGAGAAAGATCCCTAAGAACTATGCCATCCTAAAGGTGAAACCAATAAGGCAAGAAGCCGTGGTGGGGAGTAACCAGAGTAGAGGCGCTGTTTAAGGGAAAAGTATCCAGATTACCATGCTAATAGTGAGCGAAGAACATGTTATTTAAGAATAATCTATTATATAGTAATCTAAGATGACCATATTTTGTTATGAACATGGTTGAAGGGAATATTTTGAAAAAAAAAGCAATGAATAATTATTTATCTGATGAGATGGTAGATAAATTTAAAATACTTATTTTGTATGCACTTAAAGATATAAAAGTAGTAGATATAAGAAAAATCATATTAGAAAAAGCATTTGGAATATATTACATGACTAGAGTAAATTATATACCATGCCTACCTAACTACTCTTATAAATACTTAGCATGATAAATTGCATAGAATTTCTTAATAAAAATATACAAGAACTACTAAGCCTGAAACAAACAACTCCAGAATATTATAATAAAATATTTAGTCAATTTTAAATGATAGATAATCTTAAAGTTTTAATCTTATATATACTTAAAGACATAGAAATTATAGATATTAAGAAAATAATATTAGAATAAATAATAAACTACGAAATTGAAACAATAAATGCGTTAGAACAGATATACGAAGACATTTACCCAGAAGGATATTATTCAGATCAAGACTGTGGATGTTAGAATATATAAGAAAAACTAGGGAAAACCAAAATAACCTAAGTGACGAAATTAATTACAGAAATCGAATTAGAGAAATAATGAAGAATCTAAAAGAAAAGTTAATATGGATAGAAAAAACCTTAGAAAATTTAGAAAAAAGTACATGTGATAGTTTAAATAATTTAAAAAACTCACTACGAGAAGAACAACACAAGATAATAAATGACATAGAAAATCTAGAATTAGATATATACTACAGTACAGATAGGATAAATTATTATACAGAAATTTGTAACTCTGCAGTTACTACAGGATAAAATAATAAACCAAATAAATTAATGAATACATCTCACGAAAAGGATAAATCATTAAAAGAAATAGAAACTCAACTATATAGTCTATACCAAGAATATAAAAGATTACATATTACTAACGAGGATCCTAAAACACTAGATAATCTAATCACGATAATATCTAATTTTGAATATGAATTAATAAAACATCTTAAGTCAAGAAGATAGAAATGAAAATTATTCCAATCAATAATATTCGGTATAAAAATAAATACATACGTATTTATTATCTAGTTGAAACTACGCACCTAATCCGCACCCCCCTTACAATTTATATCACAACTTAAAAGTCTAAAATAGTATTTAGCGCTATCATTAATCCAATATTGACATTCCATAAATTCATTTAATTATGGACATATAATTATTTAATCTCCAACTTCAAAACATTGACCTTTAGGATTTTAACAACATCTATTTAGGTAAGTTGTTATAAATACCCTAAAGACCATATTGGACAATTAGTTTTTCCTAAATTTGGTCAGATTATCCTAGTCAACTTTCAATTATTTAATTATGAGGTCCAATCAGACATCTATAAATATAAATCTAACATTCTTATTTTATACTTAGAGATAGATACACACATATGTTCTACTCTTATCCTTTTTGTATGCCAAAATATGACTAGAAAAAGGGTACGCCAGACAATAAGAAATCTCAATGAGGGAAAGAAAAAAAATCGAGATAAAAGATTAGTAAGCTAGTTGTTTCTAATAGAACCCCTTGAACTAAAGAATAACAGTATTTGAAATTTCATAATTATTTATCTTTTGAATGTTAACATATTAAAATCTATACCCTATTGGACTTTATGTAACAACCTGAAAGTCTAAAATGGTACAACAACTAAACTAATAATTGTACTTCATTGACTAAAACAAACTCTACGAGCTTATAGTCACATGGAGGCTTATTTCAGCAAATGGGTTTGCAAAAGTGTCCATATGAGCATACAGTTTTTGTGAAAATTGGAGAGAATAGAAGATTGGGAAAATTCTCATGCGTGTTTATATGTTAACGATCTTATATTCACGAGGAATAGTAATGTCATGTTTGCTGAATTCAAGAAGTTTTATGATGAATGAATTTGAGATGATTGATCTTGAGAAGATGCATTATTTTCTTGATTTAAAAGCATGTTCGAGAAATTTATAACAGGTTTAAGCTGCAGAAACAAAACAAAGCTGCGAGAGGAAAAAAGGTGGATAGCGCGTTTTAATGTATCTAATAGCTACAAGTTCAGACATCATGTATGTTTGATCTTTTAAGTAGATAAATAGTGTGCCTAACTGAAATACATATCTTAGCTGTGAAGAGAATTTGGAACTTTCTATATGAACGGGAAAAAAACAGATTTGGCTGGCTTTTACTAACATATATTATCTTCTTAACATATATGAGACGAAATTTTGCAAGAGAAGCATTATTGAATATTTTATTAAAATACACTTATTAATTAAACCTCGCAAATCTAAATTTGACTAGTAATGTATTGAAACATCAGTTTTTCTAAACTTAGTTCATTAAAAAGGTCTTCAATCTGTTAGATTTGGCCACTTGTAACCATTAAAAAAGGTTCTAAGAGTCCAACATTAAATCAAAATGCAATCACAAATATAAAGAAAAGTCTCTATTTCATAACAAAGAGCCCAAAGGGACCGAAATACTTGTAACAAAAAACAAAGAAAGGGAATAGGCTTCACGCACAAACAAGCCTGAGAAAGTGAACTAGCAATGATAAGAGGGGCTCCAAGGCCCAAAAGTCCTTGAAAACATAACTGCAAGGCATCAGGATAGAGGGGGTGCATCTGAGACATCTTCGCTCTCATCATCTGATAGACCCACAGAGTCATCATTGCTTTTGGAGTCATTTTCGGATAGATCCCAATTACTGTCCAAATCAGCCACATCCCTATCATTTTTTCGCCACACCAGTAATGCATTCAGCCTGGCCTGAAGTCGCTCTTTGTCCATCTCATTTTTAGCACGCAACTCGGCCAAATTAGCCTCAGGTTGGCCACCCTTTCTTGCAAGGTATGGTACTTAGAGTAAAGGTGTGCACATGTGTTCCCCATTGAAGTGACCTTACCATGTAACTCCATTTGCCATTTGACCAGGATATTTTTCATGGCTTGAAACTTCTCATTGTCATCTTGGAGCCCTGCATTTCTTGACCGGAGCACACTTGCCTCGGCTTGGATCACATCCACTGTGAATTTCAGATGCTCCACATTGCCAGACTGGGCCAAAAGCTTATGAGTTTGATCACTTGTTTTTTCCCCAGTGGCGATAGCAAATTGGTGGGTTTGTAAGTTAATGCAGAAAAAAGGAAAATCGGTTAGTAAAATTATCTTGGAAATGTATTTAGATGATTTGTAGCACTCCTCTTACTTCGACACCAGGTTAGTAAGATCTGGAACCCTTCTCATTTTTGTGGATCCGCGTGTTGCAGAATGGGAAAGCTCACCCCTTCCACTTTCTACAACCCCTTACATGATCTAAAAGTTGATCCCACATGTAGTAGGCAACCTCACAACGGGCTTTTCAACCGAAAAAACTACAAAAATCTTCAAAATTAAGAAAAGAAATAAAAAATATAAAACAAAACAATAAAGAAGCATTCATTAAGACACTTACCGTGGTTTTTGTCCAGAACTTAAGTGTTCTCATCGACATTTCCTCCAAAGGTTTGTTCATAGGGGCTTTTCCACCCCTCTCTTCTTCAGAAGGAGGCATTGGCGGGGAACTGTTCGACAAAGATGTGGAAGAGGAATGTTCGGAAGAAGATATATTTAGCCATAGATTAGTAAAATATTTCATTGCTAAATTCTTGTAGTAAAATATCCACCTTGTTATTTTCTTGTAAAATGTTGTTGCGAGTTAAAACTTTGAACCTAATTGAATAAATGTAATAATTATTATCTTGTAATTATATTTATTAATTTAGACAAAATAGTAAAGTATTTGAAAAGTATAATTGTAACGCCCCGAAATCTGAATTCCCGGGATGCCACACGATGCTCCGAACTACAAGTAGTCCGGAGCTAACCCTGGCTGCCTTCTACTAAATCTGAGTCTCAAAATAGGGGAATTTGAATGTAAAATCATAATAAATGTAGAAAACTGTGTGAATTATCTGAGTATATTTGAAAATACTAATCTCATAATACTAATCTCATCAGTCTGATAAAGTAAATACTGAAAATCTGAATACTGCAACTAAAAATCTAAAACTGAATCTAGTAGTTCGACAAGCCTCTACTGACTGAATCTACAGAGTCACTAGGATAAGACCCAGCTGACTCAAACTACCTGAAATGAATACTGAATCATCTGCTAATAAACAGGAAATCAAAATAGCTAGGTCCCTGAACTATGAGGACTCACCAACTGCGGAGATGTAGATGAGATGCTCGAAAATCACTCACGCTGTTGATACTGAGCACCGGAACCTACATTATGAGATAATGTAGCACATAGACATATATGTGGATCAGTACTTTGGGAATGTACTGAGCATATGGGGGTGAATGCAATAAGTAAACAATATCATCACAATTTATAAAATCATGCATGCAAAATGTAAATGACTCACATAGGCTTGAGTAATCTGAAATCTGAAGATCATAAACCATGAAAAGTAAAGCGTATAATGCAAATCTTGTGAGTCATAATACTTAGTTTTGAAATGTGTATTCTTCTCTCATTCTCAAATCATATAGGCTAAGTAAACAATGAAAACTTATTCTGCATGGGAGATTCTTCTAACCGACATAAACCATGTGAGCATTCATGGAGTCCAACGTTCTTGTCCTCCTAAGGAGGAATACTCATGTTGGGGAGAGGAGTCATACTCTTACCAGGGAGTATAACCTATATAAGTGATCACATATCTATCATCCACGTAGAAGTGGGAACAATCTCAATCCTACATTGGCATGTAGTTCTGGGGTATAAAACTGTAGTAATGTATCCATCTCGGTGCTAAATACTACTTCCATTAAATCTGTATGCTCATTCTGATGGAAATTCACTTTTAAAATAATCTAATGGTTTATAATGAAAACCAACTATATATCTGTAAAGCTAAGTCTGAAATCTGAATCTGTAAAGTGGATTACATATCTATTCTGAGACCAAAAAGGTCAAATCTTTATCAATAATCTGAAAAAGAATCTAGTCATAAAGTGCTCATAGCACAATCAATCTAGAAATAATAATCTTTAATTAGGGCTTAATGAACCATGCATCAAACTCATGTTAAAACATCAAAATATTCATGCTTGATAATGTAAACATTGATAAATTAATTCATAATCTGAAAATTACTGCAATATATATGAAAATATGAACATAACCATGTAATTCAACTTCTAAATCACTGAAAATCTCATACACTTGTAAATAACAATAATGGATATAAACCCTAACTTCAATTTCATGGAAAATCACATAAAATCCAGTAAACTTATAATTAAAATAAGTTTTGGGCACAAGAATGAAAGGATTATCCTTGTTGAAAAATCTCATATACCTCAATTGATGGTTTAGATGCTAAGACTTGAATCTCGGATCTCTATTTATGATTTTAAAGTTGAATTCTTGAATTTCTTGAGTTGGGAATCCTAAATCTTGAATTGCCTTGGAGAATTGATGGAGGAATTGGGTTTCTTGTAGAAGGAGCTTTTGGTTTCTAGGGTTTTGATTTTGAAGAGAATGATGAATAATGAGCATAAAGTGTTAGGAATGTGATTAATCTTGTGTTTTGTACGGATTGGGGGGTCGGATAATTTACCAAAATACCCCTTTTAAACTTTTAAACGGAACTGAAAAAGACAACATTTTTTTAACTGGGTGGCCACCGTAATGTGTCACAATCGCGGTGGCTTACTGAAAAGGGATGAGTGGGAACTGGGCTCCCACCATGACGCGCCACCATCGAGGTTCCCTTTAGTTTTCCATTTTGTCTACTGGCGCGACGCGCCAGTATCACTTAGGCTCACTGGAAATCGACAAATAGGAAATTGGCCCTCTCCGTGATGCGTCAATATCATGGAGGTCCATTGAAAATTGACAATTGTCATTTAAAACCTCTCCGCGACGTGCTAGTGACTGAAATGACGCTGTTTTATGACTGAAACTTAAAATAACCCTAACTTTTTACTCAGTGATCGGATTTAGGCGAATCTTATATCGTTGGAAAGCTAATTCAATTTCCTACGCATTAGAGGTTCTAAACTGGAAAATTTTATATGTATGAAAAGTCATATTCTCTTAAAGACAACGCTTGACATTCTCAATGCTAAATTGAACTAGGAAAAGTACGGGGTTACAATATCTCCCTCTTGGAAACATTCGTCCTCAAATATTGCCAGTTAGAGTAAGAATACTGAGGAATCTGAGGATACATGATAGTCATGCATAACTGAAATAAATTGCACAATTGAATCTAAATCATTCTGAGCTTCTGAGTAGTTCTATGAGTGCATGAACTTTCATGAGGACAACTAAATATCTGAATCTGTGATTAGCAAAGAACTGAATTAAGGAAGAATATTACTTTCGGCTAAATCTGAGTTTGCGGAGAAGAGGTGAGGGTACTTGGCTCGCATATCTGCTTCTTCTTCCCAAGTAGCGCCCTCAATTGACTGATTCCACCAAAGGACTTTGACCAAGGGAACTTCTTTGTTCCTTAGTCTACAGATCTGATGATCTAAAATCTCAACTGGAATATCTTCATAAGAAAGGCTATTTTGAATATCTGAGCTTTCTAAAGGAACTACAACAGTGGAGTCACCGATGTACTTCTTAAGCATAGAGACATGGAATACAGGATGAACGGCTAACAAGTTTGCGGGCAACTCAA
Organism: Capsicum pubescens; assembly: GCA_030864215.1. Classification (NCBI taxonomy): domain Eukaryota; kingdom Viridiplantae; phylum Streptophyta; class Magnoliopsida; order Solanales; family Solanaceae; genus Capsicum; species Capsicum pubescens. The sequence goes on along the minus strand of CM061548.1, from coordinate 108,904,886 downwards.
GCCCATAAGCTACTTTCCCAATATGACTCACAATTCTGTAAGGGCCAACATACCAGGGACTAAGCTTCCCCTTTTTGTGAAATTTCTTCACCCCTTTCATGGGTGAAATCTTCAGATACACTAACTCACCAACCTTAAACTCGAGGTCCCTTCTTCTCACATCTGCATACAATTTCTGACGACTCTGGGCTGCCTTCAATCTTTCTCTAATTAACTGAACCTTCTCCATAGCTTCAAACACTGCGTCAGGCCCAAGCAAAGTGGCCTCACCCACTTCAAACCAACCCATAGATGATCTACATCTCTCTCCATAAAGAGCCTCAAATGGGGCCATCTGTATACCAGAATGGTAACTGTTATTATAAGCGAACTCAATCAATGGCAAATGCTCATCCCAACTACCTTTGAAATAAAGAGCATATGCTCTCAACATATCTTCTAGAGTTTAGATGGTTCTCTCCGCTTGACCATCTGTCTAAGGGTGGAAAGATAAACTAAGATGAACATGGGTACCAAGATCCTTTTGAAAGGCTCTCCAAAACTGAGAAGTGAACTGAGTACCCTTATCTGAAATGATAGCAAGGGAACTCGATGCTGTCTGACTAAATCTCGGATATATAACTTAGCATAATCTTCAACTGTGTAAGATGTGTGAACTGGTAAGAAATGCCCTGACTTAGTCAATCTATCTACAATAACCCATATCGAATTATACTGACGACACAAATAGGGTAAACTAGTCACAAAATCCATATTCACCTCTTCCTACTTCCAAGTGGTGATACCAAACTCTTGCAATATACCACCAGGTCTTTGGTGCTATACCTTAACGTATTGATAAGTTACACACTCAGCTACGAACTCTGCTATATCTCTTTTCATACCATTCCTCCTATAGATTTTTTGCAAGTCGCGGTACATCTTGGCAGCACCTGGATGAATGGAATAACGTGCACCATGCACTTCTGCCATAATCCGCTATCTCAAATCATCAACACATGGTACGCACAATATACTTTGATATCTCAACACGCCATCTTCCCCTTGGGAAAAAACCTCCACCTTTTGGTTTTTAACCGACTCCTTCAGTTTGACCAAACTAGAATCCATATCTTGCTTCGCATTCATTTTCAAAACTAAGAAAGATTCAGAACTACTTTGAACCAAAACATTCCCTTCAGCTGAATCAACCAATCTAACACCCAATCTAGAAAAAAGATGAACTTCTCAAGCTAACTTCTTTTTATCGTTCTCCACATGAGCAACACTCCCCATAGGCAATCTACTAAGGGCGTTTTCCATTACATTGGCCTTGCCCGAATAATACAACACACTCATATCATAATCCATCAACAATTCTAACCATCTCATTTGATGAAAATTCAACTCCCTTTTAGTAAACACATATTGCAAGCTTTTGTGGTCCGTGAAAACATCAAATGAACACCATACAGATAGTGTCTCTATATTTCCATAGCAAAAACAACAATGTCTAACTCGAGATCATGGGTTGGGTAAATTTTTTTATGAGGCTTAAGCTGTCTAGAGGCATAGGCTATGACCTTACTTCTCTATATCAACACACAATCCAAACCAACTCTAGAGGCATCACAATATACCACAAAACCATTTGTACCATCAGGTAATGCTAACACTAGGGCTGAAGTGAGTAGAGTTTTCAACTCTTGAAAACTCTTCTCGTAGAAATCTGACCACATGAACTTAACTTTCTTTTGGGTTAGTCTAGACATAGGGGATGCAATAGATGGGAAGCTTTCAACAAAACGATGATAATAGACGGCTAAACCCAAGAAAATTCTAATGTCTGACGGAGAAATGGGCCTTGGCCAATTTCTTACGGCTTTTGTGTTTTGGGGATCAACTCTGATGCCATCGGCGGAAATAATATGACTGAGAAAGGCTAATGATCTTAGCCAAAATTCCTACTTGATGAATTTTGCGAACAACTGATGATCTCTAAGAGTTTGTAAGATAATTCTAAGATGATCTACATGGTCATCCTTACTATGGGAGTAAACAAGGATATCATCTATGAATACTATGACAAACATGTTTAGATACTGTTTGAACACTCGGTTCATGAGGTCTATGAAAGATGCTGGGGCATTGGTTAGCCCGAAAGACATGACTAGAAACTCAAAATGACCATAACGGGTTCTGAAAGTTGTCTTTGGAATATCACATTCCCTTAATTTAAGCTGATGATAGATGGATCTAAGGTCTATCTTGGAAAAGTAACTTGCACCTTGGAGTTGATCAAATAAGTCATCAATTCTAGGAAGAGGATATTTTTTTTTGACTGTGACCTTATTTAGCTGACGATAGTCAATGTACAATCGCAAAAAACCATTTTTTTTCATGAATAGGACGGGAGCTCCCCATGGAGAAACACTAGGTCTTATGAAACATTTATCTAAAAGATCTTTGAGTTGCTCTTTCAACTCCTTAAGCTCTGTGGGAGCCATACGATATGGAGGGATAGAAATAGGCTGAGTATCAGGAAGAAAGAAAAATCCCAAATTCTATCTCTTTATCGGGAGGTACCCCTAGGAGATCTTCTGGAGAAATATCAGGAAACTCATTGACTACACTGACTGACTGAATTGTTGGAGTCTCAGACTTTGTATCTTTGACTCGAACTAAATGGTAAATGCAACCTTTGGATATCAACTTTCTGTCTTTAAGATAAGATATGAAATGACTTTTGGGAGACTCTGAATTACCTAACCACTCAAAGACTGGCTCATCTGGGAACTGAAACTTCACCCCACAAGTGCGACAATCTATAGATGTATAACAGGCTTGAAGCTAATACATATCAAGAATAAGATCAAAATCAACCATATCTAACTCTATTAGGTCTGCTAGCATGACCTTATGAAGGATAGTGATAAAACACTTTTTATATATCGGTTTGGCAACAAATGACTCACCTACTAGGGTAGAAGCCAAGAAAGGCTCAGGGATTTTTTCATAACATATCTCAAAATTTACTGCAACTAACGGGGTCACATAAGAGAAACTTGACCCAGGGTCTAACAACACATAAACATCAAGGTGAAAGACACGAAGCATACCAGTAACAACATCTAGGAACACTCCTGCTCCTGACGGGATGGCAAATCATAGAACTGATTTTAGCGCTGAACGCCACCGATATTAGATGATGCGCCCTGGGGAGGAGCTGGGCGACCTAAAGGAGTTAGTGCACTAGTAGCCTGAGTCTGGGGATGGACATACCTATTTTCTTGTCTAGCATGTAGGCACTCTTTCATTTCGTGACCCATCTAGCCACAACCATAACAACCTTTCTGACACCACAAACATTCACCCGAATGATTCTTACCACACTTAGCACATGGGGAATGATTGGGTTTCCCACTCACATTATTCTGAGATCTACACATAGAAGACTTGCTTCACTATTCCTGCCTATTTCTGGGTGCAGGAGCACTGGCTGATGAAGGTGCAGGCATAGATGAACAATTCTAAAACTGTGAACAATTTTCTCCTTGAGATCTAGCCTGGCCATAATCAAACTGCCCTCTCCTAGCCTTCTTATTTACCCTCTATCTCTCCTTCAACTTCTCTGTCTCAATCCGTTGAGCATGCATTATCAATCTAGCAAGATCTATGTCTCCAATTAGCATAGCAGTCCTACACTTCTTAACTACCAACCCAGACACACCGGTCATAAATTTACTTATGTTTGACCTAGGGTCAACAATCTGACCAGGGGCATACGTAGATAATTTGGTTGAACTTGAGGCAATACTCCTTCACTATCATTGAGCCTTGCCTCAGGTTCATGAACTCTTCTATCTTAGTTTTCCTCATCTCACGTGTGAAGAACTTGTATAAGAACGTATCCTAAAACATCTGCCAAGTTATGGGAGCTGAATTCTCCCCTCTACCTTTCTTCCACATTACTACCCAATCATATGCAACATCCTTCAGTCTATAGGATTCTAATTCTACACACTCCTCTTCAGAAACATGCATAATTTGGGTGATCTTCTTCACCTCAATAGATAGAACTGTGGGTCCTCACTTGTCTTCGACCTAACAATCTCTGGTGGGTTTATTCTCATAAAATCTCAAATTTTGGCTGCGGCTAAGTCCCCATCTTACTGAAGTGGGACTGTAGCCTGACGGTTGCCCTGAACATTAGCTGTCACAGCTTAGGCTAGCGCCTGAAAGGCAGCCCAAAACTCTGCATATGACACATTCTTATTCAAAGAATCTGCGGGCTGAGGTGGCTGGTTATCATTTCTGCATGCGTTATCTCGATGAGGAGTCATTTTCTGTCACATGAAAGCATGAGTTAGAAGCAGATAGAGACACTGAATGCACGATAGATTATAAAAGAAGAAATGATTTCCTAAAAATTCTCCATAGCCTCTTGCTCGTAGATGTGGCGCGCTTCACACCGATGGTCAAGACTCTACATGACGCGGCTTGTCAGACTCCCTAGGACTTTCTAAACCTTAGGCTCTGATATCAAAGTTGTAACGCCCTGAAATCTGAATTCTCGAGATGCCACACGGTGCTCTAAACTACAAGTAATCCTAAGCTAACCCTAGCTGCCTTATACTAAATCTGAGTCTCAAAATAGGGGAATCTGAATATAAAATCATAATAAATGTGGAAAACTGTCTGAATTATCTGAGTATATCTGAAAATACTAATCTCATCAGTCTGATAAATCATATACTAAAAATCTGAATACTACAACTAAAATTCTAAAATTGAATTTAATGGTCTGACAATCCTCTACTAACTGAATCTATAGAGTCACTGGGACAAGCCCAAACTGACTCAAACTGTCTGAAATGAATACTGAACCATTTACTAATAAATTGGAAATCTGAAAAGCTAGGTCCTTGAACTATGAGGACTCACCAACTACAAAGATGTAGATGAGATACTCGAAAATCACTCACGCTGCTGAGACTGAGCACCTGAACTTACATTATGAGATAACGTAGCATATAGACATATATGTGGATCAGTACTTTGGAAATGTACTGAACATATGGGGGTGAATGCAATAAGTAAACAATATCATCACAATTTATAAAATCATGCATGCTAAATGTAAATGACTCACATAGGCTTGAGTAATCTGAAATTTGAAGATCATAAATCATGAAAAGTAAAGCGTATAATGAAAATCTTGTGAGTCATAACACTTAGTTCTAAAATCTATATTCTGTTCTTATTCTCAAATCATATAGGCTAAGTGAAATCTGAAAACTTATTCTGCGTGGGAAATTCTTCCAACCGACATAAACCATGTGAGCATTCATGAAGTCCAACGTTCTTGTCCCCCTAAGGAGGATTCCTCACGTTGGGAAGAGAAGTCATACTCTTATCGGGGAGTTTAACCTATCTAAGTGATCACATATCTATCATCCATGTAGAAGTGGGAACAATCTCAATCCTACATTGGCACGTAGTTCTGGGGTATGAAACCGTAGTAACGTACCTATCTCGGTGCTAAATACTACTCCCATTAAATCTGTATGCTCATTCTGATGGAAATTTACTTTTAAAATAGTCTAATTGTTTATAATGAAAACCAACTGTATATCTGTAAAGCTAAGTTTGAAATCTGAATCTGTAAAGTGGATTTCATATCTATTTTGAGACCAAAAAGGTCAAATCTTTATCAATAATCTGAAAAAGAATCTAGTCATAAAGTTCTCATAGCACAATCAATCTCGAAATAACAATCTTTAATTAGGGCTTAATGATCCATGCATAAAACTCATGTTAAAACATCAAGATGTTCAGGCTTGATAATGTAAACATTGATAAATTAATTTAAAATCTGGAAATTATTGTAATATATATGAAAATATGAACATAACATGTAATTCAACTTCTAAATCATTGAAAATCTCATACACTTGTAAATTATGATAATGGATATAAACCCTAACTTCTATTTCATGGGAAATCACATAAAATTCAGTAAACTTATAATTAGAATAAGTTTTGGGCACAAGGATGAAAGGATTATCCTTGTTGAAAAATCCCACATACCTCAATTGATGATTTAGATGCCAAGACTTGAATCTTGGATCTCTATTTATGCTTTTAAAGTTGAATTGTTGGAGTTCTTGAGTTGGGAATCCTAAATCTTGAATTGCCTTGGAGAATTAATGGAGGAATTGGGTTTCTTGGAGAAGGAGCTTTTGGTTTCTAGGCTTTTGCTTTTGAAGAGAATGATGAATAATGAGCATAAAGTGATTGGAATGTGATTAATCTTGTATTTTGGATGGTTTGGGGCCCGGGTAATTTACCAAAATATCCCCTTTAAACTTTTAAAACGGAACTGAAAAACACAACATTTTCCAAACTGGATGGCCACCACGATGCGCCACAATCGCGATGGCTCACTGAAAAATGGACGAGTGGGAACTAGGCTCCCTCCGCGACGCGCCACCATCTCGGTGCCCTTTTGTTTGTCATTTTATCCACTGGTGCGACGCCCCAGTATCGCGTAGGCTCAATGGAAATCGACAAATGGGAAATTGGCCCTCTCCGCAATGCGCTATTATTGCGGAGGTCCACTGGAAATTGGCAATTGTCATTTAAACCCTCTCCGCGATGCACTAGTGACCGAAATGATGGTGTTTTACGACTAGAACTTAAAATAACCCTAATTTCTTACTCGGTGATTGGATTTAGGCGAATATTATATCGTTGGAAAGCTAATTCAATTTCTTACGCATTGGAGGGTTTAAAACTGGAAAATTCTATCTGTATGAAAAGTCATTTTCTCTTGAAGCCAATGCTTGACGTTCTCAATGCTAAATTGAACTAGGAAAAGTACGGGGTGTTACAATAATTTATATGCATTAATGGTAAAATCTATAATATATTAAAAGTAAGAAGACTCTTAGAAAAGTGATTTGAACTTTTTGCTCTTCATTAAAAAACTATGCAATAGAAAAAATCGTCTTTTCACTATTTTTCTTAAATAATTATTCAATTATTATTTACTATTTAATACTTTAAAATTAATTAAAACCTCTATTTAATCTAGGTAAAAATCATACCATTTAACACTTCTAAATCAATTACAATTTTATCTTAAATAGACAAGAATTTCTAATTTTATTTATGTTATATTTTGGCAGCAATATTCTTTGCTTACTGTGGCGTAGGTTATCAGGGTATGTCGAAGAATCCAAGAGTTAAAGACAATTGAAGGTGATTTAGAAGAAACATTATATTTGGAGTGGTAGAAAAGAGATACCGACTGTTTGATCAAGAAGAGGGATTGAAGTGGCATGAAATCTGCAGGTCATTTTTGCACTTCTAGGATGGAACCAAGTCAAATTGCGCAACTTTATGAATTATCAAGCACTAATCATCGGCTTAATGAGACACCCGTCGTAGTTTAAGGGGTTAGCAATGTATTTCACTTTCCTCATTTATATCTTAGATATTTACCACTGCTATATAACTAGTTAAATAAATTCTCCATCTTTACATGTCCAAAAGATGTTGAATTTAACTATTGTATTTATCTTTATTATTTAAACAAATATCTTATTTCGTGTAACATTTAAACTCATTAAAGTGAGGTACACGCTCAAGGTGCGTACACTTTAAATAGTAAAATGATAAATAAATTACCAAAACAGTTGTGATACCAAATTTGAATTATATATAATTTATAAAATAAGGAAAATGGATAGGGTTTCATAGACTCCTTTAAGACTCGCTGTGGAACTTGTTAAAACTATCTAGGCATAAAAACAAGAGAAGAAAAGTGATGTTTGAATCATAAACTTTGACAAATAACTAAAATTAAAGGAAATAAAAAATACCTATACATACAACAAAGATTTGAAGAAAATGACCAGAGAAAAAAAAATCAAATTACTTTAGACGGGTAAGCTATCTTTTCTAGTTCATTCAAAAGATCATTAAAACATACAGTCTATGTAAAAGATTAAAACGCATTCTCTACATTATAATTTGAGAATTTTGCTACTATGGGTGAGAGAAGAAAGGGCATAAAAAGAGAAAAGTAACTCCTGAGTCTTGAGATATTATGAAAAAATAAGGAGAAAATACACCTATATTTATAGGACTATGAAACCTTCGAAATAGCATCCTTATTTAACCTTTTTCTTCTTATTTTGAATGGTACCATATTAAATCTATACTTGGATTTTATGTAACAACTTATAAGTCTAACTAACCTTCCATAAACTTATTTAATTATGGAAGTATAATTATTTGGTCTCCAACTTCAAGATTGATTTTTAAGGTTTTATCTACATCTGTTTGGGTAAGTTACTTTATAATCAGATTGTGCAATTAGTTTCATCGATTTAGGTAAGTAACTATACATTTGGTTAGATTATCTCAATCAAATTTCAACTATTTAATTATGTTGTCATAAAAGCTAAACACTTTTAATCTAGAGATAGATAAACACTCATATATTCTAATCTTTTATTATTGTGTTCCGAAATATGATGGGAAAGGGGGTATTTTGGTGTGATATGACCTCAACCTTTCGAACAATGATTTAAATTGTGTCACGTATGAAATTATACTCCAACTCCATGAATTTGATTATGCGTAGGTCTAAAGAACAGATCCAAGTGTGGGATGTATAATGAATGTAAATTAAGGTCGAGTACTCTAGCACAATATTAAGTTGAAAGATTCTCTACCGAACTAACTATAAAACAAGAAAATACAACATTAAATTCCTCATATCCACAATGACCTATCCAAGAAGAGAAAAAAGGGATAAATAGAAGTCATCTATCCCCAAATTTAGCTACAATTTCTAAATTTAAACATTATCATCTCATTGGCCTTATTTCTGCGTCGTCTGTGGCATCACAACCATACCTTAATATTTATTTAAGGTGATTAAGGAGAGAGAGTAAAATTCTAGATGAAAGGCAACAAAGCTAGTTAAATATGAAACCTACCTGCAACTTAAAGTGAATGATCAAGGAAAATATATTAGAAAATTAGAGCAACTGGTCAAGGAGAATGGAATGGTGTTAAACAAAACTCTAGTTCTTAAAATCTTAGTTCATTTAACATCACTTCAATCAGTAAGATTTGGCCATTTGTAACCACTAAAAATGGTTTTGCAAATTCAATCATTCAATTGCAATTCAAACACAAATATAAAGAGATAATCTCCATGATACTCTACACGACCTAGCTTTCAGTTATTTTACTTAATAATTTTATATGTATGAAACAAGTTGCCTAACATGTTTCAATAAACTGTAAGTAAAAACCTAATATTTTTACGTGGAAAACACCCGGCTCACAAAAGATGTAAAAAATTACGACTTATACCTAACAAGATTTAACCCCAACTTGACTAAATCACAATGAGCCTTTCCACAAAATATTACTAGCCTGTGTAATCTAAGGTATTATAAATTCTAATTCCTAAACAACCCAAAAACCTTCCAAGGTAAGTAGTCTTTGAGTTATCCCAACTTGAAGACAACAATCTTAATTCAGTTTATAACATACTAAAAAACTAAGATTACGTCAACATTACAACTAAATAAACAACACCTAATACATGAATGCTAAAACTCTTAACACAATACTATATTTGGAGAAGGTTCTTCAATGTGTTCCTTCAGAATTCAAGTAGCACTTTGTAAATTCAATCTACCAATTATTTTTTTTGCTATGTGAGTGCATGAGTCGCTTGAGTTACTCGTCTTCTATTTAAATACAAATCTTCAAAGAGTTCTTCTTCAAACCAAACTCCTCAGCAACACGAACTCTCATTATAAAGAGTTCTACTTCTAGTGAAAGTCTTTCTTCAATTTAAACTCTTCTCTCTTTAATGTTGTAGTCAAATTTAAATACTTCAAATCTGCGCATGTTTATATCCTTCGAGCTTATCAGAAGTAACCATATCTATTGCTCATAAAGATCTCAGAGTAAATTCGAAGGAAGTTTATAGGTGAAAATTCCTAATTAACCAAAAAAAAAAAATCTTGAGGAAACTTATGAAACTATTTTGTAAGAAAATTCCTACGAAATACCCCAGATAAATTTACAAGAACAAATTATCGCAAGAAAATTTTCATGAATATTTAGCATAAACACCCCATGGAAATCTTAAAAATAATGATTCCCAAGTAAATCAGTAGATACATTTCACAATTAGACATAAATGTTGGGTTCGGAATTGAGAGGGCGTCATGCGGAAGCTAATAGTTGCAATCCAAAGCGGTGATAATTCAGAAAACACAAAATAATAATAAGAACTTAATATTATTATATAATTTGGCCAATTGGCCTACATATAAAAACTAATATTAAAATCATAATAACTAAAGAGAGATAAAATCACTTTAAGATTATCTATCATTTAAAATTGACTAAATATTTTATTATAATATTTTGTAGTTGTTTAAGACTCTTAAACGACTACATTGTGGATTTTATTGTGTTATGGTATGAGAAGAGAGGATTTTCTATTTATAGAGTTTCAAAACCTTTCCTCTTAGAAAGAGGTAAGCCAAAAATGAAAAAGTTTTATATTTTCCTTTCAGGAAAAAGGAAAAGTAAAAGTAATTATGGTATTACTTTTATTTTCCTTCCAAGAAAAATAAAACTTAAATTTGGTAAGAAAATCAGGGAAAAAACCCTAACAAAAAATCAATTCGAAACCTCCAATAATTTTCAAAAACATCATTTGACACAAGTCAAATGTAAGCCATTACAACTGATAAAAAACATAATTCATAACATCCACATGAATAGTGTATGATTCTTAAACAATCCCCAAAAAAATATTTCAAACTTGAATCCTCAATAATACTACCAACCATCAGGGTCAGAATCACTTTCATTCACGTTACCATAGCTATCATCACTTTCATCCATAAGCTTGGTTGTCTTCTTGAGATGATCGTTCATTTGAGACGATTTCTTGTATACATGTTTCTTCAACAAGTCTAATTCCATCCCCATCTTGTTATTTTGTGCCACTCATTCTGCAACTGTGCATATAAATCAACATTTGAAGCATTTACTTAGGACTTAATCATCTCATCAAGTTCTTCCGGCAAAGTAGATGTTGATTTCTTAGATGCAGACATTTCGACCTAGGGATCCAAGACCTTTGACTCTTCCTTTTCTTTTTCCACCAACAGCTTGTACCCAAATATCTATTTCACTTAATTGAGAAGGCTGACTAGCTGGATTAGTTTCTTCTTTCACAACTGATGCACTTTGAGCAGCTAATACTTCTTGTTTCTTTCTTTCAAACTCATTCTGCATAGGAATAAGTTATTTCAGACTGGATATAGTGCCAACAGAAAATATATTATCAGCATAAATTATATTGATTTCTAGTATCAAATATAAGCACAACAAGCAGCAAAAACAAACAACATGTATTAGCATATAAAGTATCTGAAACTCAAGGTTGGTTCCAGATTATTGTGGCTATTAAAGCACCAAGGCCACAATGAAATGAGAACAATAATTCAAGTATTGTCTAAGCAGTATCTTTTATTGAGAAGTCCTGGAATTGTCTAAGCAGTACTTTTATTTGAGTTATGATATATCAATATATCTTTCTCTTCACACATTAGAACATATTGATGAAATATTGCAGTCAGATCGCATGTCGGGTTAATTGTCGAAGTTTTATCTTATATTGAGAAGTCACGAATCTGTCTAAGCAGTACTCTTATTTAAGTTGTGATATATCTATATTGACTGAATTCTCCCGCTCCCCTTGAAACCCTGGCGATTTTAATGTTGTAATTGTTGGTGGTTTGAAAGGTGTGAAAAAATTCTTGATCCTTCGCTGAACATGTCAGGAATATCTGGGGCTTCCAGCCATAAATTACTTCGCTAAACTGAATCCTAAAGAAAACAAGCATAGACGGGGGCAATCTGTTTTTAAAAACAATACAAAATGTCACAAGGAACTATAAAATATTTTATGAGATTGACAATTTTTTCCTCTCAATGTCTATGTCAAAGAACTGATTTAAAGAATATATAACCGACCCCAATTTCAAAGATTTTAAATCGAACAATTAACTAGTAAACAGAGCTAAAAAGAAATTTTGGAATTGAAGAAGCTAAATTATCTCATAAAGATAAGAGTGAAAGAGCAGATTCTGAAACCGAACAAGCAATTAGAAAACTGAGTAAATGAACACTTACATAAGTAGCTTCAGCTTTCTCATTTACCCAACTTTTATCACTTTTCTTTTTATGAGTTCGAAAATAAAATTCTGAAATTGAAGGATCTTTTCCAGTAGCTTCTTTCTACATTCAATAAAAAAAATATGTATGTTATCTATGTTGAATATGATATTAGTTTCTTAAAAGAAATATATTTAAAAAGATTTATAATTACCATTCTCTTATAGATCAGTCGATGAGGTACACAACCACTTGTATGAAGTGATGCACCGTCATTTGAGTCACGATTTTTTTTATTTTGTTGAGACTTATTCTTGAACTCAAGAGACTCCCAGTACTCCTTCATCTCCTTGAATACTGAATCCCCCATCCATTGTGGTTTCCGAGGCAAGTTTTTTCTAACATGTTGAAAAAGTCGGTTCATTATTGAAGCTGCCCTTTTATTAAAATTAGACCATATAGTATCATTATAGTGAGGAAGCCATTTAAATTTCTTCTGCATATATCAAATGAATACCATATTAGCCATCCAACCCCACACTTATATTTATACATGAACCATAATTTATAAACTTTTTTACCTTGAATTCCTCAAACCACATCTCGCGAGTAGATTTTGGAAACTTCTTCCACGAAGGTCTTGCCAATTCAAATTTATTACGAATGGAACTAGCAATACCATCAATAGCTACCTTGTGAGGATCAAACCTACATAAAATACAGTAGTTATCAAACATGTACACATACAAATACTCCACCTAAATATATGTATAAGTTAGTCCTATTACCCATCCTCCTCAGGTACAATCCATATTTGATGATCATTGTCTACATTGTCAACTATACCAGATGAGGTGGATGGAGTCCTATTGGCCGATGCAGCTGCAAGAATCTTCAAAATTAAGAAAATGCACTGGAAATATAAACCAAAACATTAGAGAAGTGTTCTTATAGACACTTACTGCGGTTTTTGCCCCTAGACTTAAGTGTTCTTGTAGACACTACCTCAAAAGATTCGTTTATAGGGGCTTTTCCACTTCGACGTTTTGATTGTACAATATCTTTTTCACCCCTCGCTTCATTTGAAGGACGTCTTGGTTGGCTGTCCATAAAGGATGTGGAAGATGAATGTTAGGAAGCAGACATATTTAGCCATAGATTAGTAAAATATTTCACTGCTATTTTTTTTCGTAGTGATTATTTGATGTTACTAATGAATATAAGTCAAGTAGCCACCTTGGTACAAGCATGGTCCGGTGTGATATATTCCCGAAGTTATTTTCTTGTAACATGTTGTGTGAGAACCAATTCTGTAGTGGGTATTGGTCCCTTTGAACCTAATCGAAAGAATGCACAAAATATTTAGCTTGTAATTATATGATTAATTTAGACAAAATAGTAAACTATTTGATAAAGTAGTTGATAACTTATATGCATTAATGGTAAAATAAAAGGATGAAATAAATTACCTTAACAATTTGACGGTTTGGAGCCCATAAGGAACCATAGAGAGGTTGATTTTGGTATTGTTGTTGTATAGGAGGATCAGCGGAAACAGTATCACTTGATGATTTAGTTGCATCAAAAATTGCATGAACATTTCTTTTAGCATTTTTTGGGCTCTGAGATAAATTTAGACATTTTTATATTATTATTTTAGACAAAATAGTAAACTGTTTGATAAAGTAATAATTTATATGCATTAAAGGTAAAAAAAAGAAGGATAAAATAAATTACCATAACAAATTGACAATTTCGTCCCCACAAGGAACTATAGAGATGCTGATTTTGGTATTGTTGTTGTTGTATAGGAGGATCAACGAACACAGTATCACTTGACGACTCAGTTGCATCAAAAGTTGATTGAACATTTCTTTCAGAACTTTTTGGGCTCTAAGATAAATTTAGACATTTATATATTATTAATTTAGACAAAATAGTAAACTATTTGATAAAGTAATAAAATCTATATGCATTAATGGTAAGATAAAAGGATAAAATAAATTACCATAACAATTTGACTTTTTGGAGCCCATAAGGAACCATAGAGACATTGATTTTGGTATTGTTGTTGTACAGAAGGATCAGCGAAAATAGTATCACTTGATGACTCAGCTCCATCAAAAGTTGAGTAAACATATCTTTCAGTAGTCTTTGGACTTTGAGATAAAGTCTCCTCACTTGACGACATTCTTTCAAGAATTTCCTGCTAATAAATTGAGAGTCACCAAACAGAGAAAAAATATATACTTAATCTCGTCTCAATTATCATGTAAACAAGATTGGAATGCCACACATAATTTGTACTTCTTGCACATCAATGATCAATGGAGTCTCTTCAATTTTTTTTTGTTTTAAAAAGAAATTATTGTCATTGTGAAAATGTACAAGACTACAAGTTTATAGCACATAGTAAAACTTGTAATAAACATAAATTAGAGTTTTGTATGAAGCGACTGAAAATTGTTTTAGTAGTATGATAATTACAACGATGTGTTAAGGCGTAGATTATAAGAAAAAATCAAGTAAAAAACTACACAAATAGACAAGATTTAATATATATGTATGTTACTACATGTTAACATACATATATACTTCTAGGTTACAATCAATTGCAACACAAGTCTATATGTATCAAGATACACCTAAATAAAGAAACACAAAATTAAAAAGTTATTAGGATATAGGTATTAATTTTTATATGGTGAAAATTTATTCATTCAAGAGATAATTAACACTTGTGTTATATGTAAAAGATTGAAATCTTTCTCTGCTTCATTATAGTTCTTACAGATAAACAAAGATTCTATTAAATTGGAGAATGAGTCATACAAACAAAATAAAGAAATAAAAAGCAAAAAAGAATTGCTAGAGTATATGTGAAAAATAAAAGGACAAAAAGAGGAAAATACCTTGTAGTCTTGGGATATGATTAAGAAATGAGGAGCAAATATGTTTATACTTATAGGTCTTGAAACCTTTAAATGTGAAAAATGGTCAACAAAATATCACCCTTATTTATTTATTTTACTAATTATATCATGGTAATGGGAAAGGAATTAGGAGAAAAAAATTTAATTCAAAGATTGAGATAGTTTTTCTTTTTTGTCAACTTCTTAAATAGTTCCAGATTACCCGTAGAAGCAAAGAAAAATAAGCTAAATGAAGATTTATAATGTGAGTATAAAAATGACTTTATCAATATCGGAAAAATTATAAATATATTTCAAATCAATTAAAGTAATTATAGAAGTCGACTCAAAGTAATATTATAAATCAAGTAAAATATACACTATAGATTGAAATCAAATTTGGAATGCTATATGTTAGCACTCTTGTGGGTTATAAAATATAACGTAGTTTTAATAGTTAATGAGAAAACTGTTGAGCTAGGAAAATGCAATGACCAAGTTGACGGTTGTTAGAAGAAGTTAGTGGGTGTGTTGTATGTGTTAGGAGGTTAGTTAGTTAGAAGTGACAACTGTTATTATACAACTGTCACAAGAGGAAAACAAACAATTCTATAAATACAATCCTATAGAGACACAATATAATACGATTCAGTTAGTAAAATCAGATTCCTCTTCTAGATACCTTTTTTTCTTCATTTTCTCTTGTTCTTAGCTCAAGGAGTATAGAAATCTGACATGGTATCAGAGCTATCATGGCTGATTGAAGGCGATGAACGATGCGAGAGATCGTTGGTTTCACCTAATTGGTCAGAAATACATATGTTGTTTGATTGTCCTCAGCTTCTGTAGACACATGATTTCGTCCTCTTAAAGTTCAATTTTTATTCACTTTTACCCATTTTTATTTTTATCCTACCGTGTACCCTCACCCATGTTATTATACCCTCACAAAATACAAAAAATAACAAACTCCCTAACAAATCCTATCCTATTCTAACCCCTACATCTTATCCTAACAACCTACCCAATCAAAATAAAACACATCACACCCTACCCCTACCCCACGTGACCCCACCTACCCTACCTCACTACCCCACCCTCACCTCACAGCCTATATACACACACACAAAGGGACCGTATAGAGGAGGGCCATTTTTAATCAAAAAAACAAAACAAAAAAAGAGGGCAGCATTCCATTCTCTTCTTCTTTCTTCCTCACTATTCCCTCACAGAAACCACTCTCCATCATCACTCATCCTTACCAAACACACGCAATCCTCTCCCTTCGAGCTCACTCAAAATCGCACACTAAATCACACACACCCACGCACAAAATCGATAGAGAGAGTTGGAAACAAGGAGACGATGGTTTGAGATCCGGTCGTTGTCCTTGAGTTTTCGGAGAAATTTAGCACCAGCTACTGTTTACTGTTCCGGCGACACAGTCGCTGAAAAAACATCAAAATACACTGAAACTCGTTGGAACTAGTTGATTGGGTCGTTCTCAAGTTGATTCCGGTAAGAGCTTGTTGAAATTATACTCAGTTTTCTCAACTTTTGCCCTTCATCTGAGCTCATCGGAGCTTAAGCCACGTATTTTTAGTCTTTCTGCTGCATTTTTGAGGCTTCGGATTCGTCTTCTTCGCGGTTCATTTTCGATACTGCGTATTGTTTTTTTTTTGGGGTTTGTCTGATTTTATATTCTGTCGCCGGGATCAAGCTTTGGGGATTCATCGGTTTTGTTCCTATTTTGGGGTTTTATTCTTGGTGGAAATCGGATCAGTTGGTACTCTTGGATTATTAATTTGGTGAGTTCGTCGTTGGGGTTCCGTGTCGGAGGATTTCGGTCTCGGACTTCTTTATTATATACAAGAATGTTCTATTGAGGTCCATTTCTTTAACCCAGTCTCTTCTTCATATTGATTTGGTGCATTGATGTTATGATTATCTGCTGTTGGTTGTGTTTAAATGATCTTTGTTGATGTTCGATATTATTTATCCATGAATAATTAATCATGGTACGAATTTGATGTTAGCATGTGTTTGGTTAATTGCTTTGTATAAAATCGACGTATAAAAGGGGATTTGGCAATAAAATGGAATGAGAATTGAAACTTGACAGTATCATGTTTTAGGTCGAGTTGGGTAGGCAAATACTAAGTTGGGTAGGCAAAGTTTAGGACTCTTGGTGATTTGTTGAATGTGTGAATATTTGGTGGTTGGTTCTTTCTATTTTACCGCACAAGATTGAGAAATGTATTCATTTTATCAGGGAATGCCCCGAGATCTTATGTACTTATTCACTGGGGAATGCCCCGACGTATCATGTTGGCGAAAAATGATCGTGATGAAGACCTGCCGCATCGGGTAAGGCATTGGAGCTTAGTCTAGATTTAGTTTAGAATAGGATTTATATTTTCGTATTTTTTTTTATTTTTTTTTGGACTGTATAATTGGACTGGACTTTACATTTTTGATTGTTTTATTTTGTTTATTGTTTGATTATTTTGCGTGCTTTTGTGTGGTTTATACATTTCGTAGTGCCAAAATAGTTGATACACTCTACTAAGCGACCGTGGTTGAACCACGGGATCGAGGGGTGCCTAACACCTTCCCCTCGGTCAACAGAATTCCTTAGCCGGAGTCTCTGTTCGCAAACTAGTTTAAAGATTCAAATGGTTTTGAAAAGGATTTTCCAATGGTGACTTGGTACACCAGATTATGCCAAGTACCGACTCTGAATAAAAAATGTAAATAATCCTTTTCCAAAACAAATTTTCATTTTTTGTCACTTAATAATGTAAACCCTTTCGAACTTAAAATTAATCTTTTTGGAGGTCGTAAAAGGGGTGTGACAGCTCTGGCGACTCTGCTGGGGATCCATTTCAGAATTCGAGCTTTTTTGGAGTCGTATCGGTTTTGTTTGGCATTACGAGTGTATAAGCATTGTTTGTGATTTTTGTTTGTGTTTTCACTTTTGTGCGTTTTCATGCTCTTCGTTTACAGTATTTATCCTATGTGCTACCGCTTTATATCTGGCATCATTTGCATAACCCGAGTCAATTCTTTCCGCAACAAGTCTCGGAGCGCACGTCGTGCGCACGAACTCTAGTTGAGTCACCTTTATTTTAGGGGGGGAGCCGTTGGATGTATGGAGTAGGTGGAAAGAAAAGCAGCCACTATCGACCATATGCTCCCCCGAACGGCCTTGTTAGTGAACCACAACATAGTTCAGCCTTTAGGTCATTCTTATGTGCATCATATTGAGACCTAGCTGGGCCCACACGGTCGTTTGTAGGAGACTCACCCCTAAAGCATTCCTACGTGCTAAATGTTGCATCTTTAAGGGTAACTGGTCATTTGACGGACTGATTCGGGAAAGCATGTGTTAGAAGTAAGGTGTGCTTGAAAAAAAAAGAGGTGAATCAAAGAAGAGTTTCGTAGTTTTTAGGTTCTTTATGGCTTTTGTTTCCACGATTCAAAAAAAAAAAAAAAAGAAGAAAAGAAAAGACTTTGTATGTTGTTCATCATGTGTCTTTGGTCGTGTCTCAAGTCAGGGTGTCATCTGTTATTTAATCATTAATTGTCCAATCTGGACCAACTACGCATACCTGATTCTCGTCCCTCGGGGCGGGATACGTAGGCAACCCTCAGTGGGTCCGGTAACCTTTATTTTGGCCTTCGTCTTAGTCTTAGGCTAGGTCTTTTACCCCGTAACCTAGAGTTGTTAGCCAAGTCGGCTGATTTTATTCAGCGTTACTGTTCGGAGATTTGGAGTCATAAAGCGGTCTGTCCCATCGACGTATGTCCGCATCAAATTCCCATTGGTTGGGAACCTTTTGCTCTTATCAAAATTTTGAGATAATTTCTGAGCTGCTACTACAGGATGGATCTGTCCACAAAGTCTAGAGTCCTTATGGTTGTCAAGGTACCCAAAAAGTTGATCAAGTTGTGGGGCACGTTCAATTACTCTGAAAAGCACGAAGTGAGGAATGTGTTAGGCAATCTTGTAGCACTTATGGATCTCATGCCTCGTCCGGATCTAATAGAAGCTGTGTTGACTTTCTGGGATCCAAATAATTTGGTGTTTAGGTTCGGAAGTTGTGAATTGACTCCTACCCTGGCAGAAGTGTCTCGTTTGCTTCGGTTTACTTACATGGGTCAACAGATGATTTTAGCCTGCAATCATACTCATAAGAAATTCCTTCGACTCTGTGGATTAAAAGATAACAAGCATCTGGGATGTCTCCAACAATCTTGGATTTTCTTGGACTATTTGTTTGCTAGATTTGGGTCTTTAGAGGGTTTTGACTGCTTTTGGGATGAATTCTGTACTACCAAAAAAATTTGGGAACAACATCGTCTTGAGGTTTTCTGTCTGGCTTTGTTGGGTATCTTAGTGTTCCCGTTAGATGAGAGGTGTATCAATACTCATCTACAATCAGTGGTGATAGATTTATTCAAGAAAAAAGATGAGGTCACCATTGTACCAATGATCTTAACAGAAATATATAAGGCTTTAACTGAAGTGAAAGGAGGGGTACGATTTTTTGAGGGGAGTAATTTGATATTGCAGTTGTGGATGATGGAGCACTTGCATACGCCTTCTTTGATTAGAGAAGATGTGACCGACGGTTGTCTGAATGATTGAGTGCAAGCCATTGAAGAAAGAATGCGTTTTGACATATTTTCTTTTCCTATTGGAGTCAATTCTTGGATCGAATTTCTCGAATCAAGAACTCCTAACAACATTCTTTGGTGCTATATGTAGTTTCGTCCTAAGAAAATCTTGATTGGATCTCAAATGCAACTCTTTCTAGTTTTGATAGGACTTAACTGCACTAGGCCTTAGAGTCCAAGAAGGGTGATGCGTCAGTTGGGTAGGATGCAAGACGTCCCCCCAATAATGGACCTTCTAAAGGGTTTTGAGTACTTTAAAGACCTAGCCGTGGGGGAAAGAAAATATGAGCAATTCTGGAATAACACGATAAAGCTAGGTGTCGATACTCTTGAGGAAAATCCAGGATGCACTCAAAACTATGAAATCTGGCTACAATCTCTTCCCCATGGCATTAGTAGACCCTTACCAGCCCAACTTAGAGGGAGAATACGGGAAGCAATCATGGTAGAGGATGATGAGCAGGAAGATCCTGGTGCCAAGGTGGAGTTTTTAAGAGTTCAGCTGTCACATTTGATCACAACTGTGGATGGGTGTCAGAGAAACCTTTGCGGGTGTACTCTCTAAGAGGCGGGGATATGAAAAAAAAAATATAAAAAATAAAGAAAAAAAAGAGTGTACATAAAAATCGGGATGATGTTGAAATGACCTCGCTACCCTCAAAAGCTGGTAGAAATGAACATGAATTTAGGACAATTTTACCAATGTGATTCCTATGCTTGTTGTGTGCCCTAATCCTAACGGATGTCGTCTTTGATGAGCATGTTCTTTCAGCTAACAGTGGTAGGTTTGCAGCACTCTGGCTAGTCACCCATACTTCACTAGATCCAAAGCAAAGCTCGCCATGACTAGCAGGGAGATTGAAAATTCGCTCATTGACCCGGATCAGGATCACAGGGAAGAAAGTTCAGAACACAATGATGAGGTAGTAAGGCTCAGACAACAATTGATAGATTTGCACCGGGCATGGGCCAGCGGAATGCCTCCTCCTCTGCTCTCTGAAGGTCTTGGGAATATCTCTAATTTCCCACCGATCTCTCAGGAGCAATTCTCTACTCCTGCTGAGTCACCTGAGCACGCGCCAGGATTCACTCCGCGACATTATTATCCTGGTAGTTCTGGGGTGCCCTTGGCAGCTCCCCAATCAAGACCCGCTGCTCAGCCAACGCCATCGATCACACTGGTATTCGTGGCTCCGCCACCACATGAAATTCCCATATATGCTGTGCGCCCCACAATGAGGCTTCCTAGGTCTGCCAGTGAGCCAGTACTGAAGGTTCCAGATAGTCAGTATTATGCCCCGGAGCCTACTTTGAAAATGAATGAACCGTATTGGTACATTCAGCCGCCTGCATTTCCATTTGATACGGAGAAACCTGTCGCAACAGAGGAACAGGATATCGTAGCCAGGAAATTGAAAAGTTTAGAACAGGCTATGAGGAATTTGCAAGGAATCGGAGATTATAGGAGTGTTTCCTATAAAGATCGTTGCATGTTCCCAGACATTAACCTTCCCCTCGGTTTTAAACTGCCCAAGTTCGAGAAGTATGCAGGACACGGTGATCCCTTGGCACACTTGAGACGTTATTGCAACCAGTTGAGGGCTGCAGGAGGAAGGGAAGAGCTGCTCATGGCCTTCTTTGGCGAGAGTCTTTCTGATCTGGCCTCAGAATGGTTTATCGATCGAGATATCGATAAATGGAACAGCTGGGATGACTTAGCTTCTGAATTTGTTCAACATTTTCAGTATAACATCGACCTAATTCCGGACAAAAAATCCTTGGTCAACATGAAGAAAAAGAGCACTGAAGGTTTTAGGGAATACACGATAAGATGGCGTGAACAGGCCGCCAGGGTAAAGCCTCCAATGAAAGAAAGTAAGTTGGTAGAAGTTTTCATTCAGGCACAGGATGAGACCTATTTTCAACATTTACTTCCGGCAATGGGAAAATATTTTATTGAAGTCCTCAAAATGGGGGAGATGATAGAGGATGGAATCAAGACCGGCCGAATAGTGAGTTTTGCCACATTAAAAGCCACCACACAAGCGATTCAAGGTGGATCTGGCACATTCGGAGGTAAAAATAAGAAATAGGACGTGGCGACTGTCGTAGCTGGAACCCATTCCTATCCTAAAAGACCACCTCGCCCCTATCCCCAATCCCAAGCCCAAGTCTACACCCAAGCTCCATATATTCCTCCCCACCATTACTGCCCTCCACCAAATCCTTTATATTCCATTCCACCACCCCCGTACCCAGTATACAGCGCGCAGCCATATGCCCAAACCCCTTCTTAACCGCAGTGGCGCATGCAAGCTCCACAAAATCGCCCATTCGCTCCACCGAATTACCAAAACCCCTCCAGACTCGGTTTTCAACCTAGGCCCGAGTATAAGAAAGAGAAGGAGGTCAAAAATCAATTCACACCTCTTGGGGAGTCATATGCTAGCTTGTTTGATAGGTTGAGAAAGTTGAAGGTCTTAAGCCCAATTCAAGAAAGGCTTTCAAATCCACCGCCGAGGAATCTCGATTATTCTTTAAGGTGTGCGTACTGTTCTGATATGCCAGGCCATGATATCGAGAAATGCTGGCATTTAAAAAGAGCTATCCAAGATTTAATTGACACAAATCAGATGCTGGTCCAGGCCCCGGAGGGTCTAAACATTAACGAAAATCCGATGCCAACCCATGTTGAAGCCAATATATTAGAATTGATATATGATGGGAAAGAGTCTTTGAGGGGTTATAAGCCTATTGTCAAGATACAGACCATTGAGGAGAAATCGGTGAATGTAGCAGAGTCTTTGAAACAAATGTCACTGAGCCAGAAAGGAATGAGAGAAGATAAAGACCAAGAAAGCACAAAGAAACCCCTGATCACGGTACAGGGTGCCAGAAGGTATATTGATTTAAGTCAGGATAAACCTAAGTTGACAGTGGTGGGAGCTCTGAGTCAGCCCATCTTGACGATGAAAGGAGAACTGGTAGCGCCTATTGTCCTCAAACCGGTGACCCAACCTCCGATAGTTGATACGAAAAGGGTGCCCTGGAATTATGGGCGAACTGTGATGACCTATCACGGGAAAGAAGTAGTGGAAGATGTAGATGAGGTAGGGGGTTTGACTAGGTCAGGAAGATGCTTCATGCCTGAAAGCTTAAGAAAGTCCAAGACAACGGTGAGTGGACCGTCATCTATCAAAAACCCTATCACCGAAGAAGAAGCCGAAGAATTTTTGAAAAAGATGAAATTGCCAGAGTATTCAATATTAGACCAGTTGAAGAAAACCCTGCTCAAATTTCCCTTTTATCTTTGCTGTTGCACTCCAAGGAGCATCGTGATGTTTTATTGAAGGTATTAAATAAAGCATATGTTCCTAGGGAGATTACAATCAACCAACTTGAGAAAATGGTTGGAAAAATCTTTGAGGTCAATCGGATCAACTTTTCTGATGATGAATTGCCTGTTGAAGGTACAGGGAATAACCGGGGCCTTTACATTACAGTGAAGTGCGAAGAGTTCTACGTCACTCATGTTATGATTGACGGAGATTCAGGTGCAAATATCTGCCCTATTTCTACTTTGTAAAAGTTAAATATTGGTGCTGAGAGGATCAGGCCCAACAATGTATGTGTTAGGGCTTTCAATGGTGCAAAATCAAACTCCATTGGAGAAATAGAACTAATATTGATCATAGGGCCTGTCGAGTTCGCCATAGAGTTTCAAGTATTGAATATAGACTCCTCTTACAATCTGTTGTTGGGAAGGCCGTGGATCCACAAGGCCAAGGCGGTTGCATCTACACTGCACCAAATGATTAAGTTTGAGCATGACAGGCAAGAAGTGGTTATTCACGGTGAAGGAGATTTTTCCTCCAGCGAATATTCTCCTTTGTCTCTTATTGAAGCAAATAACGTAGAGGAGACATTCGTCTATCAAATTTTTGATACAATGCCAGTGAATCATATCCTTAAATGGCAGGTTATACTGGGACCACAATTGTCATCCGCTTCTATCATGATGGTGAGTGAACTTTGGAAATACGGATTTGATCCAGGAA
The DNA here is from genome assembly GCA_030864215.1 of Capsicum pubescens. NCBI lineage: Eukaryota > Viridiplantae > Streptophyta > Magnoliopsida > Solanales > Solanaceae > Capsicum > Capsicum pubescens. The sequence continues at coordinate 108,881,029 of CM061548.1, read as the reverse complement.
AGGGTTTGGGAGTATCTCTGCACTGTATAGTTCATCCCATATGTCCGAGTGAGAACGTGGGCACGTTTGGTCTGGGATTTGAGCCTACGGCTGAAGATCTGAAGAAAGCCAAGGGAAGGAAAAAGGAAACATGGTCACTCCCTCTCCCCATGCCACTACTTAGTGAATCATTTGTTAAGAACGGTGTCACGAAGCATGTGGAATTTGAAGTTGAATTGGTTGATGACTTCTAGAACCTTTTTATTGAAGTTGATATGGTCGAAGCAGGAGAAGGTACCAGTATGGAAGGCGTGCAATTCATAGGTCCAGCTGTCCGGCTCAATAATTGGGAAGTCACTCCTCTCCCCGTCAGGAGGGAGTTTTGGTAGTTTATTTTGTTTTTCTTTCTATTTATCCGAGTTATTTTAGGGTTGTAATTCGGATTTTAGTTTGTTTATGTTATGTTGGCATCTACGTTTAAACCTTTCTATCTTTTTATTTAATGAAATGCAATGTCCCTTTTGTTTCGTGTCTAATATATTTTGTTTTTGTTTTTTTACACAGTTCTCTTTATGTTGATTCTAATGACATTACATGCATTCAGAATTTTTAGCCTAATCTTAAAATCCAAACTAATCAAGATGTAATGAAGTAGGATGGGGAATATGATGAAGAAGAAGCACTAGAAGAAATAAGCAAAGATTTGGAACAGTTTGAAGACAAACCGAATCCTAATTTGACTGATACTGAGCCAATAAATCTAGGGTATCAAGAAGATGTTAGGGAAACTAAAATCAGTGTACATGCTTTGCCACAGCTAAAAGATGGAATGATTCAAGCATTAATTGATTATAAAGATGTTTTTTCATGGTCTTATAATGATATGCCTGGTTTGAGCACTGAATTAGTGGATCACAAATTGCCAACTGATCCCGCGTTCCCTCCTGTCAAACAGAAGTTGAGGAAGTATAAAACTGATGTAAGTATTAAAATCAAAGAGGAAATCATGAAACAACTTGAAGCCAAAGTAATTCGAGTGGCTCATTATCCCATGTGGTTATCAAATGTTGTTCCCATACCAAAGAAAGATGGAAAAATTTGAGTGTGTGTTGATTACCGTGATTTGAACAGAGCAAGTCCGAAAGATGACTTTCCACTTCCCAACATCCATATTTTGTTAGACAATTATCCTAAACACAAGGTTGCCTCTTTTGTGGATTGCTATGCCGGATATCACCAGATCATTATGGATGATGAAGACGCGGAGAAGATGTCTTTTATCACACCATGGCAGACTTATTGTTATCGAGTGATGCCGTTCGGTTTGAAGAATGCTGAAGCAACATACATAAGAGCCATGGCCACTATGTTTCATGATATGATGCATAAGGAGATTGAGGTCTACGTGGATGATGTGATTATTAAGTCAAAAAGATGGGCCGACCATGTTAAAGATTTAAGAAAGTTCTTTGAAAGGATTCGCAGGTATAATCTCAAACTCAACCCGACAAAATGTGTATTTGGAGTTCCGTCTGGAAAGATGTTGGGGTTTGTAGTCAGCCGCCGGGGGATTGAATTGGATCCCTAAAAAATCAAAGCCATTCAGGATTTGCCCCCGCCCAAGAATAGGACGGAGGTGATGAGTTTGCTTGGTAGACTGAACTATATTAGCAGGTTTATTTCTCAACTCACAACCACTTGTGAGCCAATATTTAAGTTGCTGAAAAAGAGTGCTGCGGTAAAATGGACTGAAGAATGTCAGAAAGCGTTCGATCGAATCAAAGGATATTTGTCAAATCCGCCCGTGCTGGTACCCCTGGAGCCTGGTAGGTCTTTGATCTTATATTTATCAGTCATGGACAATTCTTTTGGTTATGTCCTGGGCCAACATGATGTCACAGGCAAAAAGGAGCAGGCTATATATTATCTTAGCAAGAAGTTCACCACATATGAGGCCAGGTATACTCTTCTTGAAAGGACGTGTTGTGACCTAACTTGGGTAGCACAGAAGTTGAAGCATTATCTCTCATCCTATACTACTTATCTCATCTCCCGCATGGATCCTTTGAAGTATATCTTTCAGAAGCCTATGCCGACTGGTCGATTGGCAAAGTGGAAAATATTGCTTACCGAGTTCGACATTGTATATGTGACTCGAACTGCCATGAAAGCCCAAGCCTTGGCAGATCTTCTTGCTGAGAATCCCATCGAGGAAGAGTACGAGCTATTAAAGACATATTTTCCTGATGAAGAAGTGTCGTGTGTCGATGAAGTCGTTATAGATGCTGATCCAGGTTGGAAGTTGTTCTTCGATGGAGCTGTCAATATGAAAGGAGTCGGAATAGGTGCGGTTCTTATCTCTGAATCAGGACAACATTTCTCGGTAACAGCACAACTTCGATTCTACTGTACTAATAATATGGCAGAGTGTGAAGCCTGCATTCTTGGTTTGAGGTTAGCTGTTGATATAGGAGTCTAAGAATTATTGGTGTTGGGAGATTCGTATTTGCTCGTCCATCATATTCAAGGAGATTGGGAGACGCGAGATTTGAAGCTCATCCCGTATCGACAATGCTTGTAGGAGCTATGTCAACGTTTTGTGTTAGTAAAATTTAGGCATATTCCAAGGATTCATAATGAAATTGCTGACGCTTTAGACACTCTATCTTCAATGATCCAACATCCTGATAAAGCCTACATCGATCCAGTGCATATACAAAGTCGTGATCAGCATGCTTACTGTAATGCGGTTGAAGAAGAGCTCGATGGAGAACCCTGGTTCTTGGATATCAAGCGATACATTCAGTCAGGAGAATACCCAGTATATGCCACCAACGATCAAAAGAGGACTATTAGGCTTTTGGCTAATGGATTTTTCTTAAGTGGGGGAATCTTATAACCCCAGATCTGGGACTTTTGAGGTGTGTAGATGCAAGAGAAGCCTCGGCAATCCTGGTCGAAATACACTCTGGAGTATGCGGGTCACATATGAACGGTCATGTCTTGTCAAAGAAGATTCTTCGAGCAGGTTATTACTGGATTACTATGGAGAGGGATTCTATTCAATTCGTTCGAAAGTATCATCAATGTCAGGTACACGGTGATTTGATACGTTCTCCTCCTTTTGAGTTGCATGCAATGGCCGCTTCATGGCCGTTCGTGGCTTGGGGAATGGATGTGATTGGACCAATTGAGCCGAAGGCATCAAATGGACATAGATTCATTTTGGTAGCCATTGACTACTTCACAAAGTGGGTAGAAGCAGTAACTTTCAAGTCAGTGACAAAGAAGGCTGTGCTAGATTTTGTTCATGCCAATATCATTTGTAGGTTTGGAATTCCTAAGATGATCATTATAGACAATGCTGCCAATCTCAATAGTCATTTGATGCAAGAAGTGTGTCAACAGTTTAAGATCGCACATCGAAATTCTACTCCATATCGCCCAAAGGCCAATGGTGCTGTAGAAGCCGCTAATAAGAATATAAAAAAAATACTGCGAAAAATGGTACAAGGGTCTAGACAGTGGCATGAAAAGTTGCCGTTTGCATTGCTAGGTTATCGCACCATTGTTCACACCTCAACAGGGGCAACTCCATATTTATTGGTGTATGGGACAGAAGCAGTCATCCCTACAGAAGTTGAAATTCCCTCTCTTCGAGTCATTGTAGAAGTAGAGATTGATGATGACGAATGGGTAAAAACCCGACTGGAACATTTGAGTTTGATTGAGGAAAAAAAGCTAACGTCTGTGTGTCATGGCCAGTTGTATCAGAGGAGGATGGCTCGAGCGTATAACAAAAAGGTTCGTCCCAGGAATTTTGAAGTTGGTCAGTTGGTATTGAGACGTATCCTTCCTCACCAGGTTGAAGCGAAAGGCAAGTTCTCCCCTAACTGGCAAGGTCCCATCGTTGTGAAGAAAGTGTTGCCCAATGGAGCCTTATATTTGACAGATACTGAAGGAAAAATGGTAGAAATGGCTATCAATGCTGATGCGGTCAAAAGATATTATGTATGATATTTGATCCTTTGTTGATTTTATTGCATGTTTAGTACTTGCATTTTTAAAGATTGATATGATGAAGGCATTTTATTCTTCTATCCAAACATTGTGTCATCCTTTGTTTACCCGTTTGAGATTCGTTTTAATTTTCTTTCATATCCCTCTTTTGGAACCAAAATTGAGTCAAAGATAAATATCGAGGAAATAAGAATAAAAGAAAGAGTTCGAAAATTTAAAAAAAAAAAAGAATCAAAGTCAGAATCAAGTAAAAGAACAAGTTGTCAGAACTACACGTGACCTGATTTCTCCTCTTTCAGGGGTGAGATACGTAGGCTTCCCTACTCTGGGCTCGGTCTAACCAAATAAAGATTTTAGAGTCACCCAATCAACAAATTTGGGGCATGAGTTAATGTAATGTTTGAGTCGATTCCAAAAGTTGTAAGTCCCACCCCACTTTAAGTGTCGTTTGAACCTCTTGCCATCCTTTTCTAACCTTATCCAAAAGCCAAGTTACAACCAAAGAAAGTCCTTCAGATAAATTTTTGATAATGTTAAGGCTAAGCATGCAATGGATATGATGATACATTGTGAGGTACCACTTGTCTCCCTCAGCATAAGAAATCAGGAATGAAATACAAAATGAGAGAGTCTTATTGGTGAAAACCCCCGTGGGCATCATAAAGCGATGGTGAGTTGAGAGAAATAAAAATGAGAGAGTCTTATTGGTGAAAACCCTCGCAGGCACCATAAGGCGATGGTGAGTGGAGAGAAATAAAAATGAGAGAGTCTTATTGGTGAAAACCCTCACGGGCACCGTAAGGCGATGGCGAGTTCAAGAGAAAAGTGAAAAGTGAAAAGAAAGAGATTTTTTAGTGAAAGTCTTTTAAGATATCGTCAATTGAATGTGATGTATGAGTCCAATGGATTTGAAGAAGAGGCTCAGCGGCAAAGGCACAAACTCAACAACAAATGGGGAGTTTGGATAGGAAGATCAGGTAGCTCAATCCAAAATACATGTCATACTCATTGGAGTTGGTTGTCGTATTCAGATAAGTTTTCTTTTTTAATATTAGACATTGCCCTTTTCTTTCATTTACATATTCATGCTTTTTGTCTTTTTATGTCATTTATAAAAATAAAAGTCACCATCATTTGTTTACATTTTAAGTCAAGTCTGTGTCAAAACAAGCGAGAAATGATTTCAAAATTTACTACCAGTCTTTCCAATTATATGAGGAAAATCCAAGGAACAACACAGGAAAGAAACATGATCGTAATTCAACACGAAACAAAGGAAGTCTATCAACCGACAGGCTGTTGGATTCGTGGAAGCATTCAGATTTGGGAAAAGGGTGCACTTCAGAGGCACGATAAAATGGAAACCTATTGTTCGAGACAGAACTCATTTCCCTCAATCTGGATCTGGGTCAATGATGCGGCAAGACAGGGCAAGTGTTAGCAATTCGAAACAAAGATGAAAGGAACGAGTGCGGGGGCAGATACCTGAGAAGCCAAAAGCTGCAAGCCGCCACTAAGTTTTTAACTGACAAATTTTCTTTGTTGAAATAGGGGCAAATTCGTTTCACTTAATTTAGCAACCATTGGAAATGCACATCCGTGGAAATTTACTTTATGTTCAGGACCTTCCTGAAGAACGGGAATTTACTTTCAGTTCAGGACCCTCCTGAAAAATGGGATTTTACCTTCAGTGCAGGACCCTCCTGAAAAATGAGATTTTACTTTATGTTCAGGACCCTCCTGAAGAATGGGAATTTACTTTATATTCAGGACCCTCCTGAAAAATGGGAATTTACTTTATGTTCAGGACCCTCCAGAAAAATGGAATTTACTTTACGTTCAGGACCCTCCTGGAAAATGGGAATTTACTTTCAATTCAGGACCCTCCTGGAAAATGAAAATTTACTTATGTTCAGGATCCTCTTGGAAAATGAGAATTTACTTTATGTTCAGGACCCTCCTGGAAAATGGGATTCTACTTTATGTTTAGGACCCTCCTGAAAAATGGGACTTTACTTTATGTTCAGGACCCTCCTGAAAAATGAGAGTTTACTTTATGTTCAGGACCCTCCTGAAAAATTGGATTTTACTTTATGTTCAGGACCCTCATGAAAAATGGGATTTTACTTTATGTTCAGGACCCTCCTGAAAATTGGGAATTTACTTTATGTTCAGGACCCTCCTGAAAAATGGGATTTTACTTCCAGTTTAGGACCCTTCTGAAGAATGGGAATTTACTTTATATTCAGGACCCTCCTGAAAAATGGGAATTTACTTTATGTTCATTTACTTCATATTAAGGACCCTCCTGAAAAATGGGATTTTACTTTATGTTCAGGACCCTCCTGAAAAATGGGAATTTACTTTATGTTCAGGACCCTCCTGAAAAATGGGATTTTACTTCCAGTTCAGGACCCTCCTGAAAAATGGGAATTTACTTTATATTCAGGACCCTCCTGGAAAATGGGAATTTACTTTTTGTTTAGGACCCTCCTAAAAAATGGGATTTTACTTTATGTTCAGGACCCTCCTGAAAAATGGGATTTTACTTTATATTCAGGACCCTCTAGAAAAATTGAACAGCGCTTTCAAAAAAAATGAAATACTACCTTACTATAATTTTTGTCTTAGTTTTAATTTTGGGTTTCAGGAGCCCGCCTGGAGAATAGGGTAAAGAAATGAAAAGTCAAGCAACAAAGCGAAGCAATTGAAAGCCAAGCAACATGTTGAAAAGAAATTGCAAGTCAGGAGCCCGCCTGAAGAATAGGGTGATAAAAGTCGAGTAAAGAGCCAACAGAAGTTGTATAGATAGGATTTTGTAATTTCATTTATGTTTTAACTTGTAATTTTCATTTTTTAATGTAATGACAGAGCCGAGGACCGGAACCTCGATGGAACCACACTCGACTCTCCAACTCGGTATAGTTCATCTCCTTCCAATCCTTGGAGATACTTGTCACTTGATACCCTCATAACTTGGGTGGGTAGGATGTCCTAAGTCAAGACCTGGTTTTCCTCCTTCCTCTTGCTCCATGCTTTTAAATAAAGGTTAGGAAGAAATTCCGCCTTGTTGTCTACTGCTTTGTATGAAAACACCATGTGTTTACATCCAAAGGGGGAATGATGTAGACACATGATTTCGTCCTCTTAAAGTTCAATTTTTATTCACTTTTACCCATTTTTATTTTTATCCTACCGTGTACCCTCACCCATGTTATTATACCCTCACAAAATACAAAAAATAACAAACTCCCTAACAAATCCTATCCTATCCTAACCCCTACATCTTATCCTAACAACCTACCCAATCAAAATAAAACACATCACACCCTACCCCCTACCCTACATGACCCCACCTACCCTACCTCACTACCCAACCCTCACCTCACAGACTATATACACACACACAAAGGGACCGTATGGAGGAGGGCCATTTTTAATAAAAAAAAAATACAAAAAAGAGGGTTGCATTCCATTCTCTTCTTCTTTCTTCCTCAGGATTCCCTCACAGAAACCACTCTCCATCATCACTCATCCTTACCAAACACACGCAATCCTCTCCCTTCGAGCTCACTCTAAATTTCACACTAAATCACACACACCCACGCACAAAAACGATAGAGAGAGTTGGAAACAAGGAGACGATGGTTTGAGATCCGGTCGTTGTCCTTGGATTTCCGGAGAAATTTAGCACCAACGACTGTTTACTGTTCGTCGACCGGTCACTGTACGCGCCTGGTTACTGTTCTGGCAACACAGTCGCCGAAAAAACATCAAAATACACTGAAACTCATTGGAACTAGTTGATTGGGTCGTTCTCAAGTTGATTCCGGTAAGAGCTTGTTGAAATTATACTCAGTTTTCTCAACTTTTGCCCTTTATCTGAGCTCATCGGAGCTTAAGCCACATATTTTTAGTCTTTCTACTGCATTTCTGAAGCTTCAGATTCGTCTTCTTCGCGGTTCATTTTCGATTCTGCGTATTGGTTTTTTTGGGGGTTTGTTTGATTTTATATTCTGTCGCCGAGATCGAGCATTGGGGATTCATCAGTTTTGTTCCTGTTTTGGGGTTTTATTCTTGGTGGAAATCGGATCAGTTGGTACTCTTGGATTATTAATTTGGTGAGTTCATCGTTGGGGTTCCGTGTCGGAGGATTTCGGTCTCGGAATTCTTTATTATCTTCAAGAATGTTCTATTGAGGTCCATTTCTTTAACCCAGTCTCTTCTTCATTTTGATTTGGTGCATTGATGTTATGATTATCTGCTGTTGGTTGTGATTAAATGATCTATGCTGATGTTCGCTATTATTTATCCATGAATAATTAATCATGGTACGAATTTGATGATAGCATGTGTTTGGTTAATTGCTTTGTATAAAATCAACGTATAAAAGGGGATTTGGCAATAAAATGGAATGAGAATTGAAACTTGACAGTATCATGTTTTAGGTCGAGTTGGGTAGGCAAATACTAAGTCGGGTAGGCAAAGTTTAGGATTCTTGGTGATTTTTTGAATGTGTGAATATTTGGTGGTTGGTTCTTTCTATTTTACCGCACAAGATTGAGAAATGTATTCATTTTATCGGGGAATGCCCCGAGATCTTATGTACTTATTCATCGGGGAATGCCCCGACGTATCATGTTGGCAAAAAATGATCGTGATGAAGGCCCGCGGCATCGGGTAAGGCATTGGATCTTAGTCTAGATTTAGTTTAGAATAGGATTTATATTTTCGTATTTTTTATATTTTTTTTGGACTGTATAATTGGACTGGACTTTACATTTTTGATTGATTTGTTTTGTTTATTGTTTGATTATTTTGCGTGCTTTTGTGTGGTTTATACATTTCTTAGTGCCAAAATAGTTGATACACTCTACCAAGCGACCGTGGTTGAACCACGGGATCGAGGGGTGCCTAACACCTTCCCCTTGGTCAACAAAATTCCTTAGCCGGAGTCTCTGTTCGCAAACCAGTTTAAAGAGTCAAATGGTTTTGAAAAGGATTTTCCAATGGTGACTTGGTACACCAGATTATGCCAAGTGGCGACTCTGAATAAAAAATGTAAATAATCCTTTTCCGAAACAAATTTTCATTTTTTGTCACTTAATAATGTAAACCCTTTCGAACTTAAAATTAATCTTTTTGGAGGTCGTAAAAGGGGTGTGACAGCTTGCATAGTTGTGTCAAGGGCGGTTACTCAAAATTCTACTGCAGAAGTTGCAACTACAAAAGAAGCACCTGAGAATACATCTACACAATTTGGTACAATTGAGATTGACCATAATCACCCTCTGTATTTTCATCCTAATGATACTTCAGGTAACTCTCTTATCTCAATTTAGCTCACTGGCTCTAAGAATTATTCTCTTTGGAGCAGATTCATGGCATTAAGTCTTGTAGGAAAGAATAAAGTAGGTTTTGTAAATGGTCGATATCCAAAAAAATCACTTTGTTGAGTCGATACATAATCAATAGGAACGAGTTAATGCAATGATTTTATCATGGATTATGAATCCAGTGAGTAAGGATCTATTGAGTAGTATAATATATGCCTCCAATGCTCATAATGTGTGGATAGATTTGAAAGAATGATTTGATAATGTGAATGGTTCTAGAGTATTTTTTCTGCATAGAGAAATTGTTACCATCTCTCAAGGGCTTTTTCTGTTGCTGACTATTTCTCTCCAATGAGAACTCTTTGGGATGAGTTTGATGCACTTATTCCCTTTCTGAGATATAATTGTTTTGAGTCTAGAAGTTATGCACAACACTTTGATTATCAAAGAGTTTTGCAGTTCCTTATGGGTAATAATGAGAATACTCTCAGTGTCGAAGGAAGATTCTATTAATGACACCCATTCCATCCATTAACAAGGTCTATTCCATGCTTGTAGACCATGAAAGTCAGCGGTCCATAGCTTCTATTTCTTCCATCAGTCGTGTTACTGATCATTAGATGCAACAACCTTTTTTTACCAACAAACCAGGGACAAAGACAAAGAAGTGTATCTGGGACCTGCTAGCTTAGGACCTAGCAATCCAGCTAAGTCTGCAGGAAGTTATGAAGGGAGGACACCTGCATCTAATTACAGAGGTGCTCTACAGAAAAGGTCCCTAGTGGTTTGTGATTTTTGTGGCTATAATGGTCACAGAAGGGAACAATGCTTTAAATTGATTGGTTATCCCTCAGACTAGCCTAAATTTAAGAAGAATAGAGAAGGGTAATATGCACACCAAGTAGGGAAGGTTGCTTCTTCTGCCTGTCCTGATTCTGGATACTCTGTGGATACATACTCTACTAGTGATAAGTTGTCTCAGTCTAGTGCAGCACAACATATATCACCTCATACTCTACATTTCACACCAGAGCAATACCAACAGATTGTGATGCTGCTGAACAAAGGAAAAGAGGAAAATAATTCTACTCCACATGCAACAAATGCAGGTATTATGCTAGCTCCAACTAAAATATCAATTAAAAGATTAAGAATTTTCTTTTTTAGTAATTTTTTAAATAGTTCCAACATAGTACCCATACATATAAACAAAAATAAGCTAAGTAAAACAAATATAATATGAATTAAAAGATTAATTTGGAAAAAATTATAAATGTATTACCAAATCAAGTAAAATAGTTAACGGACAATTCGATGTAATATTTCAAATTGAATCCATGGACTATAGAATAACAATATTTGGAGTTTCATGATTATTTTATTTTTGAATGGTAACACATTAAAATATATACCCTATGACTTGATGTCACAATTTAGAAGACTAAAATAGTAGTAGCACTATCACTAAACTAATATTGACCTTCCATAAACTCATTTAATTATGGACGAATAATTATTTAATATCCAACTTCAAAATTGTCACGACCTAATTTCTGAGTCATAACCCATCAGTAGGTAAGCCGACACCATAACTCGGAGCTAACGCAATGGTTACCTTGGTGAAAACGTCCAACACGGGCCCTATATAGGAACACAATACAACAAAAATATTCCACAAGGGTAACAACTGACATCCGAATACCAATCCCATGACCTGATAGTAGAAGTATAAGAGCAACTTTAAATCCGACAACAAAAAATACAATTCGAAGTCGGACAACTTAAATAGTCTTATACATTTGTTTCGAATACAAAAGACAAGTAAAGATAGAATGGAAAGAGGTAAACTCGAACTCCAAGAGATCACCCTATCTCTGATTGGTCAACCCGGCTGTAATACCCCGGAAAATTTTTCGTTGAAATTTTGTGCGTAAACGTGTTGGGTTCTATCTTATAGAATGAATTATAAAATTTTCATGCGAAATGTCTTAGATTATGACCCACCATTGCGTAGAGTATCGAATAATCTTTCCAACGATATGTGGATCATCCAAAGCGGACACCCGAGCGACGAGTTATGAACATTCCGATCGAACTGTGAATAGTAGTGAACAGTAAAACGTGCAGGAAAAACTACCGAGGCCTGGCATATTTTTGCTCCAACTTTAAACAATCATAACTCCTTGTACATAATGATCTGGATGATATACTATATATCAACGGAAATCTCTGCGAGTCCACTTTCCAATGAAATTGATTTCATCGAATTTGTCTATCGGAGCAAAAACTTATGGTCGATCTACTTCAGCCTATCAAAAGTGAATTTTTGGGTCAACTTCAAACGATTATAACTCCTCGTACACAATGATATGGGTGAGATACTATATATAAATGGAAAGATACGAGAGTCTTCTTTCTAATGAAATTAGTTTCATCCAATTTGGATATCGGAGTAAAACGTTATGGTTGATCTACTTCAGACTATCAAAACAGTCCACCAAAGGACAGATTCGAGAATTAGTTGATTTTTAAGGGCGTTTTGGTCATTATGCCTTCACTTCATGGACGAAAATTATCCATTTATACCTATATTGAGCCATAAAATTTATGTTCTTCCATCAAAAACATTGAGAGAACTAAACCCTAGGTCCATTTTGAACTCCAAATATCTTCCAATTTCACCGTAGAAATTCAAATTTGATCTGATAATCGAACTCATCATCTCGAAACCTTCGAGGAGCACCCCTTATTTGTGTAAAAAGGATTCCATAATCAAGAGGTCAATTTCAAGGTATGTGGGGTTTTTCAACAAGAGCACTCTTTCGTTCTTGTGCCCAAAAGTAATTTTCTTTACGAAGACATGATTTTTACATGATTATTTTGATTTTGAAGCATGAACTCATATTCTATGATTATTATTATGAAATTTTGATGTCTATGATTTTGAAAGATGGATTTACATGTGTGGTGATATAAGGCATGAATCTTGAACGATATTTATCATGATTTTGATATTTGGGTCTTGAACCCCATTTGAAATTGTGTCTTTGAGAAAATGTGTGCTATAAGCACGTTGATGTTGAATATTTGAGATGTGTCGAATGATTTGACCTTTTGGTCTTAATGGAGTCGCTTTTAACTCGAATGTGAAAGAAATCCACAACGTGTTTGATTATGATAAATGGGTCGCATGATGGCTCCCGATGTATACTTATATATTGATGAAAGTTATTTTGTTGCGGATTGTGTTTGAAATAATCTGAGCTAAGTACGGGAGTACTCTTTAACACCGAGTGGGAGGTATAAAATGACCTTACTTCCCTAGAACTACGTTCCCCCAGAGGACGTGAGCCTGAGGCTGATTTATATAGTGATCACTAGTGTTTTTGGATTGATATTGGAAGTCCTACTCCGATGGTAAGGATAGGACGGCTCTCCCCAATGTGGGTTGGACGTTGGACTCCATGTGGCTCACATGGTTTATGTCGGTTATAGGATCTCCCAGTGTGTGTGTGTTTCCTTGTGTCTATGGTGAACGGTGAAGTGATTTAAAAGTGGAATTGTGAAAGTTATTCTTTCGAAAGATTTAAATGATATTTACATTATGAGAATTGATATTCTTGATGAACTGAAAGTGATTGACAAATTATATGATGACTCACATGTGTTATTATACTTATTTCATCCTTTCATGATTATGATGATTTTCTTCGGGCTATGTGAGTCTTTCATAGATCCTGGATATTTCTTATAAATATTTATGATGATGATGTTTATACAACTGCATACACCCCCATATACTCGGTTCCTTTCCATGGTACTGACCCACATCTTCGGATTCGGGCTGCATTTTCTTGGAATGTAGGTTCAGGTTCTCAGTTCCAGGTTTGACAGTGATTCTTCGAGCACACTGTTCTACATCCTCTGTTGTGGTGAGTCCTCATGTTCCGAGGACGTGATGTCTGATGTTAGTTTCACAGAATTGTTTACATTTGATAACTGTGTATGAGTCAGTTGGGGCATGTCTCAATGGCTCTCTGGTTTTATTGATTTTCTAAGAGGCTTGTCAGACTAGTATAAATGTTGGGAGTTGACTAATAAGTGGTATTTTGTTATCTTTCTGAAATTCTTTTACTCTTGGATGATGATTACTCTGTTGATATTTGAGGGTTATTTATGGAAACCCCGTTGATTTGTGTTGAACTGAATGAAAATGGCTCAAAGGGTTAGCTCGGGGCTACTCGTAGCCTCAAGCACCGTATGACGCTCCGGGACCCGTTTTTGGGGCGTTACAAACTTGGCATCAAAGCCTAAGGTTTTAAGGTGTTCTAGAGAGTCTGACAAGCTGTGTTAAGTAGAGTCTTGATCATCGGTGGTGTGTAGAGCGCCACATCTATGAGCAAGAGGCTATAAGACGTTTTAGGAAAAAATGCGATTCTTTTTTTCAGAAGTCTATCGTGCTTAAAATGTCTCTCTCTGCTATTGATTCGTGCTCTCCTCTTTCATAAATATGCCTCCACGTCCAGTGAGAAGAAATAATGATGGTTAGTAACCTCAACCCGCTGACCCATTGAATGAAAACGTGTCTCATGCTGAATTTTGGGCAGCCTTTCAGGCGCTAGCCCAAGCTGTTATTACAAATGTTCAGGTCAACCCGGCCCCAGCTCCACAGCGGCAGAGAGGTGATTCAGCTGCTGCCAGGATCCGTGACTTCATGCGGATGAATCCGCCGAAATTCTATGGATCCAAGTCTGATGAGGATCCACGGTTATTTTTAGAGGAGGTGCGAAAGATTACTCAAGTGATGCATGTATCTGAGGAACATAGTGTGGAGTTGGCTGCGTATAGGTTTAAAGACCTTGCTTATGACTGGGTTGTTGCTTGGAGGAAAGGTAGAGGTGAGAGAGATGTACCTACGACTTGGCAAGAGTTCCAGGATGTATTCCTGGATAAGTTTTTCCCTTTGGAGATGAGGGAGGCAAAGGTGGAAGAGTTTATGAACCTGCGACAGGGCTCTATGACTGTTAGGAAGTACTGTCTAAAGTTCAATCAGTTGGCCAAGTATGCTCCTGACTTAGTGGCTGATAATCGTGCTAGTATGAGTAAGTTTGTGACTGGAGTGTCTAGTTATGTGGTTAAGGAGTGTAGGTCTGCTATGCTGAATAGTGAGATGAATCTTTCTAGGCTGATGACTCATGCCCAACAGATTGAGGCAGACAAGATTAAGGAGAGAGATAGAATGAGAGGGAATAAGAGAGCTAGGTCCGAGCAGCACAGACAGGGTCAGACTAGATCACAGGGAGGGAGTCGCCCTCAGTATCAGGATCGTTCGTCTATGCCAGCACTGTCATCTTCTAGTGCTCCCATGACTAGAGGTAGGCAGGAGCAAGGTAGTAGGTCATATGAATCCAGGTCCCAGTACAGTGCTGGCAGTAAGCCAAATCATCCCCTGTGTCCTAAGTGTGGTAGGGCTCATTCAGGTGAGTGTTGGGGTGAGAAGAGGGGTTGTTTCCGATATGGTAACATGGGTCACAGAGTTAGAGATTTCCCAAATGATGGAAAAAGGCGTCGTGACTATCGCCCTCAGACCCAGACTCAGACTGTTAGTGCTCCAGTTCCAGCGACTCGCCCAGCCCCATCTCGGGGCGCCTCTTCTAGCAATGCTGGCGGGCAGCGCCAGAATATATTCTATGCTTTACCGTCCCGCCAGGAACAGGAGGACTCTCCCGATGTTGTTACTGGTATGCTTCGTATATTTCAGTTTGATGTGTATGCTTTGTTGGATCCTGGATCCAGTTTTTCATATGTTACACCTTTGATTGCTGTGAATTTTGAAATGAGTCCTGAGATTATTCCTGAGCCTATCCTAGTTTCTACCCCAGTGGGTGATTCGATTGTTGCCCAGAAAGTGTATAAAAAGTGTCCTGTTATCATTCTTCATAGAGTCTTGTTGGCTGATCTGATTGAGTTAGACATGGTAGATTTTGATATGATTATGGGTATGGACTGGCTGTATTCTTCTTATGCCTCTGTTGATTGTCGGACCTGAATGGTCAAGTTTCATTTTTCGGGTGCATCCGTGTTTGAGTGGTCTGGGAATTCTGTGACACCCAAGAGTCATTTTATCTCTTACCTCAAAGCTAGAAAGCTTATTTCCAAGGGGTGTATTTACCATTTGGTTAGAGTCAAAGACACTAAGTCTGAGACTTCAACTCTTCAGTCTGTTAATGTCGTCAATGAGTTTTTTGATGTCTTTCCGGATGATCTCCCAGGGTACCTCCTGATAGAGAGATAGAGTTTGGGATTGATCTTCTTCCCGATACTCAGCCCATTTCTATTCCTCCTTACCGTATGGCCCCTGCAAAACTTAAGGAGTTGAAAGAGCAACTCAAAGATCTACTAGATAAGGGTTTCATAAGGCCCAATGTTTCTCCTTGGGGTGCTCCTATGTTGTTTGTGAGAAAGATAGATGGCTCTTTGCATATGTGCATTGATTACCGCCAACTGAATAAAGTCACCGTAAAAAATAAGTACCCCCTTCCGAGAATAGATGATTTGTTTGACCAATTGCAAGGTGCAAGTTATTTCTCAAAGATAGAACTTTGTTCTGGCTATCATCAACTCAAAGTTAGGGAGTGTAACATCTCGAAAACTTCTTTCCAAACTTGTTATGGCCATTTTGAGTTTCTTGTTATGTCTTTCGGATTAACTAATGCCCCAACAACTTTCATGGGCCTCATGAATCGAGTGTTCAGACCATATCTGGATATGTTTGTCATAGTGTTCTTCGATGATATACTGGTGTACTGCCGTAGTGAGGATGGACATTCTGATCATCTCCGAACTGTCTTACAAACCCTTAGAGATCACAAGTTGTTTGCCAAGTTCAGTAAGTGTGAGATTTGGATAAGGTCAGTTGCTTTTCTGGGTCATATCATTTCTTCCGAGGGTATTAGAGTTGATCCCCAAAAGATCGAAGCTGTTAGAAATTGGCCTAGACCTATTTCTCCGACTGATATTCAAAGTTTCTTGGGTTTAGCTGGCTATTACCGCCGTTTTGTTGAGGGTTTCTCCTCTATAGCATCTCCTATAACTCGGTTGACCCAAAAGAAAGTGAAGTTCTTGTGGTCCGAATCTTGTGAGAAGAGTTTTCAGGAGTTGAAGACTCGACTCACTTCAGCCCCTGTTTTGACTTTGCCTGATGGTGTTGATAGTTTTGTGGTGTACTGTGATGCTTCGAGAGTTGGGTTGGGTTGCGTATTGATGCAGGAGGTTAAGATGATAGCTTATGCTTCTAGACAGTTGAAACCCCATGAGAAAAATTACCCCACCCATGACCTTGAGTTGGCTGTTGTTGTGTTTTCTTTGAAAATCTGGAAACACTATTTGTATGGTGTCCATGTTGATGTTTTCACTGATCATAAGAGTCTGCAGTATGTGTTTACCCAGAGAGAATTGAATCTTAGGCAGATACGATAGTTAGAATTGTTAAAGGACTATGATATGAGTGTGTTGTACCATCCGGGCAAGGCCAATGTTGTGGCGGATGCCCTAAGTAGAGTGTAATGGGTAGTGTTTCGCATGTGGTAGAAGGTAAGAAAGAGTTGGCTCGTGATGTACATCGTTTGGCTTGATTGGGGGTTAGGTTGTTTAACTCTGCTGAAGGTAGTATAGGGGTTCAGAGTAGTTCCGAATCCTCCTTGGTTTTGGAAGTGAAGGAAAAGCAATAATTAGATGCTAGTTTGGTCAGACTGAAGGAGTCAGTCAAGGACCAAAAAGTAGAGGTTTTCTCCCAAGGGGGAGATGGTGTATTGAGATTGCAGGGTAGATTATGTGTCCCGAATGTTGATGACCTGAGACAGAGGATTATGGATGAAGCGCACGGGGCGTGATATTCTATTCATCCTGGTACCACCAAGATGTACCGAGACTTGCGGGAAATCTATTGGTAGAGTGGCATGAAGGAAGATATAGCAGCGTTTGTAGCTAAGTGTGCAACATGCCAACAGGTTAAGGTTGAACACCAACGACCTGGTGGTATGATGCAAGAGTTTAGTATTCCCACCTGGAAGTGGGAAGACATAAATATGGACTTCGTGATTGGTTTACCTCCTTCCCGACGCCATCATGATTCCATTTGGGTTGTGGTTGATAGATTGACTAAGTCTGCTCATTTATTGCCTGTTCATACTTTATATACTGCTGAGGATTACGCTAGATTGTATATCCGAGAGCTATTCAGACTGCACGGAGTTCCCTTGTCTATCATTTCGGATAGGGGTACTCAGTTCACTTCGCAATTTTGGAAAGCTTTTCAGAAGGGTCTTGGTACCCAAGTGCTTTTGAGTTCTGCTTTTCATCCGCATACCAATGGTCAGGCTGACCGGACCATCTAGACCTTAGAGAATATGTTGATAGCTTGTGCACTTGACTTTAAGGGAAGTTGGGATGACCACTTACCGTTGATAGTGTTTGCTTACAATAACAGTTTCCACTCTAGTATTGGCATGGCTCCGTTTGAAGCCTTATATGGGAGGAAGTGTAGATCACCCATAGGTTGGTTTGAGGTGGGTGAAGTGGTTCTGATTCGGTATTTGAGGCTATGGAAAAAGTTAAGTTGATTAGGGAAAGGTTGAAAACTGCGCAGAGTCGTCAGAAGTCATATGCGAATGTTAGAAGGAGAGACCTTGAGTTTGAAGTTGGTGACCTAGTGTATCTGAAAATTTCACCCATGAGGGGGGTGAAGAGATTCGGAAAGAAGGGGAAGCTTAGTCCCCGTTATGTTGGTCCTTACAAAATTCTAAGCCGTGTTGGTAAGGTAGCTTATGAGGTCGAGTTGCCTTCCGAGTTGTCCTCTGTTCATCCAATATTCCATGTCTCCATGCTTAGAAAGCATATTAGCGATGCTATGGTAGTGGATTCCTCTGTGAGTGCTGACATTCAAGAAAATCTTTCTTTTGATGAGATTCCTGTTGAGATTCTTGATTTCAGTGTCCGAAGACTAAGGAACAAAGAGTTCCCTTGGTCAAGGTGTTGTGGCGAAACCAATCTGTTGAGGGTGCAACTTGGGAAGCTGAGGCGGATATGCGATCCAAGTACCCGCACCTATTTTCCGCGAACACCGATCAAGCCAAAGTTACCGTTCCTTCCTAAATCATGCACTTTTGATAAAAGTTGCAGCAGTTCAGCTGCCATTTATTCTGTGTTCAGCCGTAGCTTCTTGAATTTATGCATTCTATGTTACATTAGGAGTGAGAAACGATGTGGTGATGAGTCTAACGAATGGTTTCAGCTGTATTCTCTCTTCCCTATCTAATCTTGGAATGTCTAGCGTCATTCTAGGACGAATGTTTCCAAGGGGGGGATGATGTAATACCCCGGGAAATTTTTCGTTGAAATTTTTTGCATAAACGTGTTGGGTTCTATCTTCTAGAATGAATTATAAAATTTTCATGCGAAATGTCTTAGATTATGACCCACCATTGCGTAGAGTATCGAATAATCTTTCCAACGATATGTGGATCATCCAAAGCGGACACCCGAGCGACGAGTTATGAACATTCCGATCGAACTGTGAATAGTAGTGAACAGTAAAACGTGCAGGAAAAACTACCGAGGCCTGGCATATTTTTGCTCCAACTTTAAACAATCATAACTCCTTGTACATAATGATCTGGATGATATACTATATATCAACGGAAATCTCTGCGAGTCCACTTTCCAATGAAATTGGTTTCATCGAATTTGTCTATCGGAGCAAAAACTTATGGTCGATCAACTTCAGCCTATCAAAAGTGAATTTTTGGGTCAACTTCAAACGATTATAACTCCTCGTACACAATGATATGGGTGAGATACTATATATAAACGGAAAGATACGAGAGTCTTCTTTCTAATGAAATTAGTTTCATCCAATTTGGATATCGGAGTAAAACGTTATGGTTGATCTACTTCAGACTATCAAAACAGTCCACCAAAGGACAGATTCGAGAATTAGTTGATTTTTAAGGGCGTTTTGGTCATTATGCCTTCACTTCATGGACGAAAATTATCCATTTATACCTATATTGAGCCATAAAATTTATGATCTTCCATCAAAAACATTGAGAGAACTAAACCCTAGGTCCATTTTGAACTCCAAATATCTTCCAATTTCACCGTAGAAATTCAAATTTGATCTGATAATCGAACTCATCATCTCGAGACCTTCGAGGAGCACCCCTTATTTGTGTAAAAAGGATTCCATAATCAGGAGGTCAATTTCAAGGTATGTGGGGTTTTTCAACAAGAGCACTCTTTCGTTCTTGTGCCCAAAAGTAATTTTCTTTACGAAGACATGATTTTTACATGATTATTTTGATTTTGAAGCATGAACTCATATTCTATGATTATTATTATGAAATTTTGATGTCTATGATTTTGAAAGATGGATTTACATGTGTGGTGATATAAGGCATGAATCTTGAACGATATTTATCATGATTTTGATATTTGGGTCTTGAACCTCATTTGAAATTGTGTCTTTGAGAAAATGTGTGCTATAAGCATGTTGATGTTGAATATTTGAGATGTATTGAATGATTTGACCTTTTGGTCTTAATGGAGTCGCTTTGAACTCGAATGTGAAAGAAATCCACAACGTGTTTGATTATGATAAATGGGTAGCATGATGGCTCCCAATGTATACTTATATATTGATGAAAGTTGTTTTATTGTGGATTTTCTTTGAAATGATCTGAGCTAAGTTTTGGAGTACTCTTTAGCACCGAGTGGGAGGTATAAAGTGACCTTACTTCCCTAGAACTACGTGCCCCCATAAGACGTGAGCCTGAGGCTAATTTATATAGTGATCACTAGTGTTTTTGGATTGATATTGGAAGTCCTACTCCGATGGCAAGGATAGGACGGCTCTCCCCAACGTGGGTTGGACGTTGGACTCCATGTGGCTCACATGGTTTATGTCGGTTATAGGATCTCCCAGTGTGTGTGTTTCCTTGTGTCTATGGTGAACGGTGAAGTGATTTGAAAGTGGAATTGTGAAAGTTATTCTTTCAAAAGATTTAAATGATATTTACATTATGAGAATTGATATTCTTGATGAACTGAAAGTGATTGATGAATTATGTGATGACTCATGATTATGATGATTTTCTTTGGGCTATGTGAGTCTTTCATACATCCTGGATATTTCTTATAAATATTTATGATGATGATGTTCATGCAACTGCATACACCCCCATATACTTGGTTCCTTTCCATGGTACTGACCCACATCTTTGGATGTGGGCTGCATTTTCTCAGAATGTAGGTTCAGGTGCTCAGTTCCGGGTTTGACAGTGATTCTTCGGGCACGCTGTTCTCCATCCTCTGTTGTGGTGAGTCCTCATGTTCTGAGGACGTGATGTCTGATGTTGGTTTCACGAAATTGGTTACATTTGATAACTGAGTATGAGTCAGTTGGGGCATGTCTCAATGGCTCGCTGGTTTTATTGACTTTCTTAGAGGCTTGTCAGACTAGTATAGATGTTGGGAGTTGACTAATAAGTCATATTTTGTTATCTTTCTGAAATTCTTTTATTCTTGGATGATAATTACTCTGTTGATATTTGAGGGTTATTTATGGAAACCCCGTTGATTTGTGTTGATCTGAATGAAAATGGCTCAAAGGGTTATCTTGGGGCTACTCGTAGCCTCAAGCACCGTGTGACGCTACGGGACCCATTTTCGGGGCGTTACACCGGCACAATACCGACTCAACAATAGAAACTAGAACCTGGGTCTGCACAAAAAAGGTACATGTAATTCCCCAAAAATGGGTCCCGAGACTTCACACGGTGCTTAGGACCACAAGTAATCCCAAGCTAACACTTTCTACTGGCATAACTCACGAGAAACTAAAATGAATACGAATGTCTGGAAAAATAATACGGAAGATAAATCTTTTCTGAATATGCTCAATACAAAGCTATATTAAAACAACATATCTCTGATTATACAAGGCAAAACTTGAATCAACTTCCTCACTCTACTGACTGTCTATGAAGCCTGTACTAATACTGACTATAGGTAGCCAGGACATGACCCCCAGCTATTCCTAATCAATATGACTGAATAAAAGAGACAATACAAAATTATACTTGACTTGATTCCTCGAATCAAAAGAATCCATCACCTGCTGATTGAAAGTTGCAAACTGTTTGTGTTTGAATGTGCATACTAAAACTTGTACCTATATTATGAGACAATGTAGCACATAGACATATATGTAGATCAGTACTTTGAGGATGTACTGAGTATATGAGGGTTTATACATAAGTAAAAACATATCTCATAATCATCATTTATAAAACAATGCATTCTAAATATAAGTGACTCACATAAGCTGGAATATCTGAAATACTGAAATATGTAGCAATAAGAAGTGAAGCATGCTTTATAAATCTCGTGAGCCACAACATTTAGTTCTAAAAGATGTACTTGAATTCTCTTGTTAAAATCATATTGCCTAAGTGTAGAAAGGACTCACTCTTTAAATCTAACTTCACGAGCCTTTACACTTAGTTTCATAAAAGCTTTTCTATCATTCTTTTCTTTTGAAACTTAGAGACTTTGAGTTCTTTGAAAATCTTTTTGGAACTTTGGGACTTTGGGCTTGGGATTTTCTTCTAACCGACATAAACCATGTGAGATGACATGGAGTTCAACGTCTTGCCCATGTTGGGGAGAGTTGTTCTATCCTTGCCATCGGAATAGAACCTTAACTTTAGTGATCACTATCTTAGCCCACTATGGGCAAATCAGAAACCTACGGTGGCACATAGTTCTATGGTATGATACCTTTGAATCATACCCAACTCGGTGCTAAATACTACTCCCATACTTATTGCTCGGATCTTTTTAGGAAAATCCACCTTAAAATAGTACAAGGGTCTATAATGAAAACCAATTATGCTTCTCTTTACTTTGAATCATGAACTAGATGAATAACGTGGATTCCCTATCTTAGATTAGGATCAAAAGATCAAATCTTACCTAAAAATCATCTTTCTTGAATACCAAGACTGAAACTTATGGCTTACAACCCATAGTTGAAAGTTATGTCTAATCACAATAAACTTCATGCTCACAATAATAGTATTGAAATACTTTAACAATCTCAAAAATTCATCCTTAAATTTAAAGCATATATATATATTTAAATGATCATGATTTCATAATGAAGCTTAATTCTTGACAGCTATCTTGGAAACACTTGAAAATAGCAATTTACAATAGGGATGTACAATTCATGGTATAAATCATCAATTCAAAGCATAAATAGGTGGAATAAACATGAACTTCAAGGCTTAAACCACTTACAAGTTCATAAACTTAAAACAAGACACTTTGGGTATAAATCCCAACTTGCAAATGATAAAATCTTTAATAAAATTCAAGTTTTTGGGCACAAGAACGAAACATTTGTTCTTGTTCAAATCCCACATATCTTAATAGATGATCTTTGATGAATTGAATGAAAAAGCTTGAATCTTGGACTTCTATTGATGATTTGGTGATGAATTCTTAGAGGTTTTGTATTTGGAACCCTTAAGCTTGAATTTCCTGGGAGAATAATTGGAGCAATTTGAATTTCTTGGGGAGGAAGTTTGATGAGCTAGGGTTTTGCTTCTTAAGATGAAAAGATGAATAATGAAGTATCTTTGCTTCTTTGGGGGTGAAATTATGTGTTTTGGATGGTTTTGGGTGAGGGGAATTGACCAAAGTGACCCTACGCCCTTTTGGAATTGAATTAGCATGTAAAATAGCTTTGGATCCGCGTCAATTTTTCGTGTCGGGGCGTAGTCGACGCGACGCATCAAGATTGCATTGGCTCACTGCCTCACACGGAAAATGTCATAACTTTTTACTCTGTTATTGGATTTTTGCTAAATTGGTATCATTGGAAAGCTAATTCGATTATCTACAATTTGGTGGGTCTTGGGATGGAAAATTCCACGTATATAAAAGTTATAAATGTTTAAAGAAGATCTTTGTAGAATTGAATATCAAACTTTGGACAAATCAAAGGATCTTAGCCCCACTAGGCTCTAAGTGACTTCTATAAACATTCTTTACCTCAAAAGCTCATCAAACATGAGGATAAAGATCATGAAACTTATATTCACAAGGGAATCACTAGGATTATAGCTTATATAAGTAAGACAGATAGTTCATAGACTAGTCCGAAAATGCGGAGTATTACAGTACAGAAGTGTAGTATGAGTACCAAAACACAGGTACTTAGTAGGCATCATCGGCCGACTGAGCTAATTTATAATATAAGGATGATATAAGGTGAGACAATAACTTAAAGTCAAAGTATAGGATCAAACTTGAATCTTCCTCAATATCACTGTATAAATACTAATCAACTATATCAATAGTACTACATTCCATATCTGCATATACCATAACTTTCATAAAACATGAGTAGTCATTTTGGAAACGTAAAGCCGCGTGAATATACAATAACAACCATGCATTTATTGTAATCAACACCAATCATCATTAGAATATAAAGCATAAGAACTTACCACGACGTCCCATACCGCCGAAAAGTACATGCAAAAGAACACAATAAAGAACTCGTCACGGAGTCCCATACCACCGGAGAGTACACCAAAAGATCAAACCATCAATATATCAAGGCAGAATTACACAATCACTTACCCAAAATTGCGGGTCCACGTTTGCACCATGGCCTCTTACTGAGGTCTACAGTCATCATCAAAACCGCATTTATATACAACGAAACTGAGATTACCATAACATAGCTATATAGTCACTTAGTCTCTATTTCACTAATGAACTCCAAGTCTAGTCTATATTAGCTAATAACCAAATCCATGGAGCATTATTTTACAAGTCTTATAGTTTTTTAATCATTAAATAAGGAAAAGCTACAAGTTACCAACACCATTATTTATTCACCTATCTCAAGGCCATTATCTAGTTAGCAACCTCATTATATAAGTCACCATTTAAGCCACCACGACCTCACATGCTAGAAGTCAACTTAACTATTTATCATGAAATCCTAAGACCAATATCATTAGGCATATTATAACCTTAATGACTAGTTTTCATATTTTAACCAAGTAAGATCCACCAACTAGTTTACTAGGTTTCTAGCCCACAAGTCATAGCCATTTATTAGAAATAACTAGTTGTCACATAAGCCACTTTACTAGGCGAAATTTCATAACATAACCATTTATTCAAGTCAAAAAGATTACTAAGTGAGCCCTTAATTTTACACATGATTATCCTATCAAGTGGAATTAACCCAATCTTTAGCCTAACTTATCACTAGTTACTAATTAGAGTCAACAACGGCCACACCTCTTATTTAGTGATTAGTGACAAAGAATGAGTATCAATTACCCCAAAATATATCATGTCTCGAGTACATCGTCGGTTAGCCACACACGGCATAACCTCACATATATACAGTTGTCACATAAGCCACTTTACTAGGCAAAATTTCATAACATAACCGCTTATTCAAGTCAAAAAGATTACTAAGTGAGTCCTTAATTTTACACATGATTATCCTATCAAGTGGAATTAACCCAATCTTTAGCCTAACTTATCACTAGTTACTAATTAGAGTCAACAACAGTCATACCCCTTATTTAGTGATTAGTGACAAAGAATGAGTAACAATTACCACGAAAGACATCATGTATCGAGTACATCAACGGTTAGCCACACATGACATAACCTCACATATATATAGTTGTCACATAAGCCACTTTACTAGGAAAAATTCCATAACATAACCATTTATTCAAGTCAAAAAGATTACTAAGTGAGTCCTTAATTTTACACATGATTATCCTATCAAGTGGAGTTAACCAAATCTTTAGCCTAACTTATCACTAGTTACTAATTAGAGTCAACAACGGGCACACCCCTTATTTAGTGATTAGTGACAAAGAATGAGTATAAATTACCAAGAAAGACATCATGTCTCGAGTACATCAAAGGTTAGCCACACACGGCATAACCTCACATATATACACACGCACTTATATAAAGTTGCCCCACACGGCATCATAACATCATTACCTCTTTCGGATTCACTGGATATCATCATAACATCGTTACCTCTTCCGAATTCATCATACATCATCATAACATCAATATTTCCTCCGAATTAACCGGGCATCATCATAGTATCAATATTTCCTCCAGATTCACCGAGCATCATCATAGTATCAATATTTCCTCCGGATTCATCGGGCACCATTTATAGTATCAATATTTCCTCTGGATTCACCGAGCATCATCATAGTATCAATATTTCCTCTGGATTCACCGGGCATCATCATAATATCAATATTTCCTCCGGATTCACTGGGCATCATTCATAGTATCAATATTTTCTTCGAATTCACCGGGCATTATCATAGTATCAATATTTTCTCCGGATTCACCGGGCATCATTCATAGTATCAATATTTCCTCCGAATTAACCGGGCATCATCATAGTATCAATATTTCCTCCATATTCATCGGACATCATTCATAGTATCAATATTTCCTCCGAATTCACCGGGCATCATCATAGTATCAATATTTTCCAAGACAACAACATACACACATATATGGCCCAAATCAATAAACATACACAAGTTCACAATAATTTAGTAATAGAGATGTAAGATACATAAACCATCACACTTTATTACAAATCATCATCATGATATGTGAGTAGGAGCATAATAATGAGTATCTAGATGATATACACAATTACCATCTTTCCATGACTATCCACAACATGGCAATAAGACAACCAATGAAGTATACACCTTTTCCAACCATCGACCATATTCATAAACCGACAACCGGGTTTAACCCTTATAATCTCAATAACGTAATTTAGACGCCCATCAAGTATCTAGGTTACCAAGGCGTTACATAGTTCAAGCTTAAGGTGAGTCAAGTCTGTCACGACCCGAACTAAGGCCTGGCTGTGATGGACATCCCAAACCCTGAGGGCCCGGAACGCCCCTCTCTATCTGGTAAGCATGTACACATTCATATAAATAAAGAAGATGCAAAAACATAATCTGCTACGGAAACATGGTCAATTCTGAATTCAGCATAAGTATGAAAATTGAAAATCAACTACATCTAATAACATCTGACTCAGTCTACGAAATCTCTACTACAGGAAAATCTGACAACTGCCTGAAAACTGGGACAAAGCCCACAGTAGACCAAAACGATAATAAGGGACATAATCTAAAAGATGGGCCTTCTGGAATAGAGAAGGCTCACCAACTAATCACTGAAACTCTGTCTGACGAATCTACTGCCTTTCTGGATCCCTAGACTGAGCCTCAGAACCTGAAGGGAGGAGGGTCAATACAGATGTACTGGTACGCAAAGAAATCCAAAATAAAGCTTATATGTAAATAAAATAGTTTGGGAAACAACTTTGTCAAAACATTATACATCAAGTGGCTTTCAAAACACATGGGCGCATTTCGGATAAACATGTAACCTGCCTGTCAATGCAAGTTCTGATCTGTATATTACTTCTGAGTTAGGTGGAACTCCCCTACAATTCTGATATTCCACGGGCGGTATGGAATCCTCCATTGACTCGGGGGGGGGGAGCCCCCAACCCAAGAGTACTGCAAGGGTTAGAGTTCCTTAATCTGATATGCCACAGGGCTCTAGGCTAGCGTAATAAATAAACCCAGATCGGCAAATCACGGTTTTGGGCGATGAGTTGTTTAATACTCACGCCTTCTTCGGGGAACCACCTAAACTCTCTTTATGCCCAATTTTATCCTATTCTAAATCATGCAAGTTTCTAGTTTCAACATCTGAAAAGTCTGAATTATCATGGCATAATTTGAATTGGGGTCGTCACACCAAGACTTGCAAGTCCTATTTCTGAGCCATAATGCATCATGCATAATTCTTTTATTAAAACATAGTTTAGACCACCCAAACATGCAAACGATATAAAAGATTTCATGTTCCGAGAACACAAGTCAAAACTATGGTTAGATTGTTCAAACATATGTTGGTCATGTGCTTCGGGGAAAATCATGCACTCTTTCATTATATGAATATTTTCAACATTTATCAATATGCACAACCCTCTTTTTCAAATTCAAAACCATAAAGCAATTTGTTGCATTAATCAAGATACATTCAAAACAATCCATATCATAAGAAAATTGGGAAAATCATACCAAGAGAGGGATTCATGTGCGTCATGCTCTCAATTCATTCATAAATCATAAAACCTATGCATACGTATATATAATTTCAAATCAATTTGGGGAAGGTCAAAAGACCAAAATAATACCGTCAAGATTTCTAAAATATGAATGTATTCATAAATCTTAAAACCCCTTTCTTAAAATCATGATTTCTATGCCCATGAAATTTTTAGAAAAAACCCCACATACCTCAAAATAGGAAAACAATGGGTGTTTCTTGAAGCCTATGACCCGAAGATTTCGAATCTTCAATCGATTTTGAAAACCCACGGTTGAATCTTGAGTTTCTTGAAGTTCTTGTTTGAAGCTCTAGAGAGGATTCGTGATGATTTTGATGAAAGTAGGGTTAAGTTGCTCAAACATACCCTAAATCCTTTGTTTGGACAGTTTTAAATGCTAGGGAAAAATCAAAATTACCCTTAATGACTCCTAAACGGAACTGGAAATTTGAACTTAAAAACTCAATTTTGGGTGCCACCGCAATGCGCCACAATCACGGTGGTCCACTGGAATTTGATGAGTGGGAAATTGAGTGACTCCGTGATGCGCAACCATCGTGGAGCCCCACTGGAATTTGACGATTGTAAATTTGACCCTCTCTGCGATGTGCTAGACACCAAAATGATGATGTTTACGACTGGAACTTTAAATTATTCAGAACTTCTTCACCGAGGGTCCGTTTTGGACGAATCTTATATTAATTAATTTAGATCATTCTAAAAGCTAATTCTTAGACTTTCCATGGACGAAATTTAGCTAAGAAGACGTCGGGGTGTTACAATATCCCTTCCTTGGGATCATTCGTCCCCGAATGATGATGCGAAAAAATAGACAAGCACGGTTCCAAGCATACTAAAGCATAGAAAGATTAAGGTAAGGGTTGTACCTTCAACTCCGTCATCTACTGGGTCAAAAAGGTGTGGGTATCCTGCTCTCATGTCATCCTCTGATTCCCATGTGGCTTCTGCAACTTTATGATTTCTCCACAAAACCTTAATTGAAACTATTTCTTTACTTCTCAAATTCCGGACCTGACGATCTAAGATTGCAATAGGTTCCTCTTCATATGATAATGAGGCTTTCACCTTGATCTCTTCTACAGGCAACACCAAAGAATGGTCTCCAATGCATTTCTTCAACATGGATATGTGAAATACCGGATGGACAGAACCCAAACTGGCAGGCAATTCTAACTCATACGCAACACCACCTATTCTTCTCAAAATATGATATGGTCCTATATAGACAGGACTCAATTAAACTTTCTTCCCGAATCGCATAAATCCCTTCATAGGAGAAACTTTTAGAAATACCCAATCACCGACCTCAAACTCTAAATCTCTTCTCCTAACATCGGCATAAGATCTCTGATGACTTTCATATCCTGTATTGCCTGATGAACAAGATACGACCCAAACATTTGCATCTCACTTACTTCATACCATCCTATAGGAGACCTACATCTTCTCCCATAAAGTGCCTCAAATGGTGCCATCTTAATACTTGAATGGAAACTGTTATTATACGCGAACTCTATCAACGGAAAGTGCTCTACCCAACTACCTTTAAAATCAATCACATAGTCCCTCAACATGTCCTCAAGGGTATGAATGGTGTGTTCGGCCTGCCCATCGGTCTGAGGGTGAAAACCAGTGCTTAGGTTCACTTGGGTACCTAATCCTCTCTGGAAAGATCTCCAAAACTGAGAAGAGAACTGTGTACCTTGATGGGATATGATGGACACAGGCGCACCATGAAAATGAAATATTTCTGCAATAAACAGCTTGGCATAATCCTCTCCCAAATAGTTAGTCCTGACAGGCAGAAAATGGTCTGACTTGGTCAGTCTATCTACAATCACCCAAATAGAATCATACTGGTTTCGGGATTTCGGGAGCCCTGTAATGAAGTCCATACTAATCATCTCCCACTTCCACAAGGGAAAAGCTATCTCTTGGGAAGAACCTCTTGGCCTCATGTGTTTTACTTTAACTTGTTGACAACTTAAACACTTAGAAACAAAGTTAGCCACATCATGCTTCATATTATTCCACCTATACAAAGATTTTAGATCCTGGTACATCTTAGTAGAACCTGGGTGAACAACATACCTCGAAGTGTAAGCTTCGTCAAGGATTCTATTCCGCAAATCATCCACATCTGGTATACATAATCTACCCTGGTATCTAAAAATACCATCACCACCAATCTCAAATGACATCACCTTTTGCTGACCCACATCATTCTTAATTTACATCAAGATGGGATCTTCAACCTGCTTCTTTTTAACTTCCACACAAAGGGAAGACGTAGCAATCTTATGAACAACCATTCCCCCATCTTCAGAATCCAAGAGTCGCACTCCTAGATTTACAAGTTGGTGAATATCTTTCACCATCTCTTTTTTTCCTTCCTCAACATGAGAAAGGCTGCCTATAGACAATCTGCTGAGGGCGTCGGCTACCACATTTGCCTTACCCAAATGATAGTGAAGGCTCATGTCATAGTCTTTCAAAAGCTCTATCCAACGCCTTTTCCTAAGATTTAGTTCTTTATGCGAGAAAACATAGTGCAAACTCTTATGGTCAGTGAAAATATAAACATGCACCCCATAACAATAATGCCTCCAAATTCTAAGCGCGAACACCACAGCTGCTAATTCCAAATCATGAGTGGGGTAGTTTCGCTCATGCACCTTTAACTGCCTAGATACATAAGCCACCATCTTTCCGTGCTGCATAAGTACACACCCAAGTCCCACACGTGATGCATCACAGTAAACAACAAAACCCTTTGTACCTTTCGGAAGAGTCAAAACAGGAGCCGTAGTTAACTTGTCTTTTAACTTCTCAAAACTATTCTCACAAGAGTCGGGCCATAAAACTTTACCTTTTTCTGAGTCAACTTAGTAAGTGGAGCAGCTATAGAAGAGAAACCCTCTACAAACCTTCAGTAATACCCTGCCAAACCCAAGAAACTCCGAATTTCGGTTGTAGTCATGGATCTGGGCCATTTCTTTACTGCCTCAATCTTTTGGGGATCAACTTTAATCCCTTCACTAGACACAATGTTCCCCAAGAAAGCAATAACATTCAGCCAGAATTCACACTTGGAGAATTTCGCATACAACTTATGATCTTTGAGGGTCTGAAGAATAGTGCGGAGGTGATTGGCATGGTCCTCTTCACTTTTAGAGTAAACCAAGATGTGATCAATAAAAACTATGACAAATAGGTCTAGGAACTGACGGGAGACCCTATTCATTAGGTCCATGAAAGTTGCAGGGGTGTTGGTCAACCCAAAGGACATGACTAAGAATTCATAAGGACCATATCTGGTTCAGAAGGCTATTTTAGGAATGTCTGACTCCCTAACTTTCAACTGATGATATCCCGAACGAAGGTCTATTTTTGAAAAACACTTAGCACCCTGAAGCTGATAAAAAAGGTCATTGATTCTAGGAAGAGGATATTTATTTTTCACTGTGACCTTATTCAACTGGCGGTAATCTATGCACATACGTAGGGAACCATCTTTCTTTTGCACGAAGAGTACAGGTGCACCCCAAGGAGAAACACTAGGTCTGATAAAACTCTTATCTAGGAGATCTGCTAGCTATTCTTTCAACACTTTTAACTCTACAGAAGCCATTCTATATGGAGGAATAGAAATAGGAAGAGTATCTGGCAACATATCAATGCCAAAATCTATATCCCTATCAGGTGGAATTCCTGGGAGATCATCTAGAAAAACTTCTGGGAATTCATTTACTACTGGGACAGACTGAAGGGGGATACTTTCATCGTTAGAATCTTTAACCCGAATAAGATGGTGCAAGCAACCCTTGGAAATAAGTTTATGGGCTCTGAGATAAGATATGAAGTGCCCTATAGGTGATAAGGAATGCCCCTCCCACTCTATTGCTGGCTCATTTGAAAAAAAAAAGGCAGCCTTTTGGGTCCTACAATCTCGTATGGCATAACACCGATGGAGCCAGTCCATTCCTAGGATAGCATCAAAAGCAACCATATCAAGTTCTATGAGGTCTTCTACAGTATCCCTACAAAGAATAGACACAACACAATTTTTGTACACCCTTCTAGCCACAATCGAATCTCTCACCGGAGTGGAAATAGAGAAAGGTTCAGCAATCACATCGGGATCAAACCCAAAACCAATAGCCACATATGGGGTCACATAAGATAAGGTAGACCCAGGATC
Organism: Capsicum pubescens; assembly: GCA_030864215.1. Lineage (NCBI taxonomy): Eukaryota > Viridiplantae > Streptophyta > Magnoliopsida > Solanales > Solanaceae > Capsicum > Capsicum pubescens. The sequence continues at coordinate 108,849,189 of CM061548.1, read as the reverse complement.
AAGCAATACATATACCTCACGGGAAAAGATTTGTAACGTACCAGTGACTACGTCTGGCGAGGCTTCCGCCTCCTGGAAATTAGTCAGAGCATAAAACCGGTTGCGATCGCTCCCGACAGCTGAATTGGTGCCCTTTTGAGGTAGTGGTCGTGTAGAAGATTTTTCCTGAGAATTAGCTCCACCAACATTCCTCCTAGCAGAGGGACATTCTCTCTGGAAGTGGCCCGTCTGACCGAATAAATAACACATCGACGAACCCAACTGAAACCTTCCCGATTGATGCCTACCACAAGTCTCACATCACAGATAAGAACGATACTGCTGAGCCACACTATCTTGCGACTGAGTATCCTGAGCTCTAGGTCCCTGGCTGTCTTGAAAACTCTGAGATCATCTATTAACTGGAGGTCTGAGCGCTGGGACGCTAGCTGCAGACTGCGCCTTGCCCCAAAACTTCTTCTTTTTCTATTTTTTACCCCAATTACCACCCTTCTGCTGACTGGGGTTCTGATCCGCTGATCTGGCTCTCTTCGCCTTCCTGTCCTTCTCTCTAGACTCGGCTATCTTCTTTTTCTTATTCTTCTCCTTAACCTGCTTCATGTGGACTGTCAGCCTAGCAAAGGCCAATTCCCTATTTAGCATTGTCCCTTGACATTTAAGCACCAGATCATCTAAAAGGCCGGAAGCAAACATCCTTATTTGGGCCCTCATACTGCTCGTCATCTCAGAAGCATAACGGGCCAACTGATTAAACTTAAAAGTATACTCCTGAACACTCATATTACCCTACTTAAGGTTCATGAACTTCTCCTCTTTGGCTTCCCTCAACTCTAGAGGAAAGAACCGGTCAAGAAAAGCTTCCACAAACTAGTCCCACACTGTGGGCTCAACACTGTCACCCTTCGCCTCTTCCCACTCATTATACCATTGGTTCGCTACATCCTTTACCTGGTATACTGCTGGATCAACACCTTCCACCTGATCCACATGCATCACTCTGAAAATCTTCTCCATTTCATCTATGAACTCTTGCGGACCCTCTTCTACCTTAGTGCCAGTAAACTTAGGCGGGTTCTTTCTCATGAACTGACCCACCCTAGTAGCTTCAGATGTAACAGGTACAGACCCAACATCTTCTGATCGTTGGGCCTAATTAGCCACTAACTATGTCAGCATATGAATAAATTATCTAAATTTTGCATTTGAAATATCCCTCTGAGTAGTCGGGGGATGATTAACATTAGTCCAAGGAGCCCTAGGTGGACTAGATGGGACTGGAGGGACTCCCGAATTAGGGTCAGGTTCTGGAGTGTGAGCTCTATTACGTGTCCTCATCCCATGAGTGGGACGGACTTTGTCCTCTTGAGCATTAACGTTGGTGCGACGGGGAGGCATAACTGTTTTTTCTGAAAAGCAAGAGATCATTGATTAGGGGACAGATTAGACTCTGAAGCATGAACTAAATCACAAAGAAGAGAAACATTCCTAAACGCCTAGTAGCCTCCTGCTTATAAGTGTGGCGCGCTACACACTCATAAATAAGACTCTACCCGACGTGATTTCGCAGACACCCTGGGACCATAAACCATGCTTTGATACCAAGTTTGTCATGACCCGAACTAGGGCCTGGCCGTGAAGGACATCCCGAACCCTGAGGGCCCAGAACGTCTCTCTCTATCTGGTAAGAATTTACATATTCATATAAATAAATAATATGCGGAAACTTAATCTGCTACGCAAATATGGTCAATTCTGAATTCAGCAAAAGTATGAAAATTGAAAATCAACTACATCTAATAACATCTATCTCAGTCTACGAAATCTCTACTACAGGAAAATCTGACAACTATCTGAAAATTGGGACAAGGCTCCCAGCAGACCAAAACGATAATAAGGGACATAATCTGAAAGACGGGCCTTCTAGAATAGAGAAAGCTCACCAACTAATCACTACAACTCTATTTGACAAATCTACTGCCTTTCTGGACCCCTAGACTGAGCCTCAGAACCTAGAGGGAGGAGGAGGGGGTCAATATAGATGTGATGGTACGCAAAGAAATCCAAAATAAAGCTTATATATAAATAAAATAGTTTGGGAAACAACTTTGTCAAAATATTATACATCAAGTGGCTTTCGAAACAATGGGCGCATTTCTGAAAAACATGTAACTTGCCTGTCAATGCAAGTTCTGATCTGTATATTACTTCTGAGTTAGTTGGCACTCCCCTACAATTCTGATATTCCACGGGCGGTATGGAATACGCCATTGACTCGGCAGGGAAGCCCCCAACCCAAGTATGCCGCAAGGGTTGGAGTTCCTGAATCTGATACGCCACAGGGCTCTAGGCCAGGATAATAAATAAACTCGGATCGACAAATCACGGTTTTAGGCGATGAGTTGTTTAATCCTCACGCCTTCTTCGGGGAACCACCTAAACTCTCTTTATGCCCAATTTTATCTTGTTCTAAATCATGCATGTTTCTAGATTCAACATCTGAAAAGTCTAATTTCAAACATGCATTAAATCTGTTCTGAATTATCATGGCATAATCAGAAATGGTGTCGTCACGCCAAGACTTGCAAGTCCTATTTCTGAGCCATAATGCATCATGCATAATTCTTTCATTAAAACACAGTTCAGACCACCTAAACATGCAAATAATATAAAAGATTTCATGTTCCGAGAACACAAGTCAAAACTATGCTGAGATTGTTCAAACATATGGTGGTCATGTGCTTTTGGAAAAATCATGCACTCTTTCATTATATGAATATTTTCAATATTTATCAATATGCACAACCCTCTCTTTCGAATTCAAAACCATAAATCAATTTGTAGCATTAATCAAGATACATTCAAAACAATCCATATCATAAGAAAATTGGGAAAATCATACCAACAGAGGGATTCATGTGCGTCATGCTCTCAATTCATTCATAAATCATAAAATATATGCATACGTATATATAATTCAAATCAATCTGGGGAAGGTCAAAAGACCAAAATAATACCATCAAGATTTCTAAAATATGAATGTATTCATAAATCTGAAAACCCCTTTCTTAAAATCATGATTTCTATGCCCATGAGATTTTTAGAAAAAACCCCGCGTACCTAAAATAGGAAAACAATGGGTGTTTCTTGAAGCCTATGATCCGGGGATTTTGAATCTTTAATCGATTTTGAAAACCCACGGTTGAATCTTGAGTTTCTTGAAGTTCTTGTTTGAAGCTCTAGAGAGGATTCTTGATGATTTTGATGAAAGTAGGGTTAAGTTGCTCAAACATACCCTAAATCCTTTGTTTGGACGGTTTTAAAGGCTAGGAAAAATTTTAAATTACCCTTAATGACTCCTAAATGGAACTGGAAATTTGAACTTAAAAACCCAATTTCGGGTTCCACCGCGACGCGCCACAATCGCGGTGGTCCACTAGAATTCAACGAGTGGGAAATTGAGTGCCTCCACGATGTGCCACCATCATGGAGCCCCACTGGAATTTGACGATTGTCAATTTGACCCTCTCTTCAACGGGTTAGACACCAAAATGACAATGTTTACGACTGGAACTTTAAATTATTCATAACATCTTCACCAAGGGTCCGTTTTGGACCAATCTTATATCGTGTGAAAGCTAATTCAGTCATCTATGTAATGAAAGGTTGAAATCTAGGAAACTCCACATGAAAAATTAATTTAGATCATTCTAAAAGCTAATGCTTAGACTTTCCATGTACGGAATTTAGTTAAGAAGACGTCGGGGTGTTACAAAGTCCCACTTCTAACTCCTAATAATACTAAAGTCACTTCTATAAAATTAACTTCTACTTGGATTTAGGCTATGTTATCTAAGTCACACCATAAGGACTTATCAATCCTTACTAATCCTGTAGGAGAAATCTTCTTCAAGCATACTTCGTAAGTCAACCTAACACCAAGGTCATTTCATAATTAAGCAATAACTAGGTCAACATACTTTTAAGGTCATTAAACAACATCATTATCATCTAGTAGAGCAACTAAAGTGTTCTCATATTATTTATGAGACTATACGTTGAACTATCCAAGGTTCTAAGATAAAGGTCAACAATCATACTTTTACAAGTTTAACAACCTATCAGAATCAACTAATCTCAAGCATCATCATTTAACCATTTATTATCTAAAAACTCCACCCATTCTCATAAGTTATCAATAATCATACTAGAATAAAGCTCAATCTATCTACAAGCAAGCCTAACCTACCTCGAGTCCAATTGCTCACGAACCAACAAGCTTTGACTTCCCTTTTCTTGAATTTTTTTCTTCCACGAGTCAGCTATCAACAACATAATCTAAGCATCAATAGAAGAACAACACCACCCATTATGGCACCATTATGCCATGGGTCCAAAATGACACCAAGCCCCCAAGTGGGTCCTACCTTCGAAAAATGAGTTTTCGAGACCAACCCATATTCTAAATATCATTAGGGAGCTAAAACCCTCAAGAAATTTGTGTAAATCAATCACATTTGTGGATACAATTGAGACTCAAAGACTTAGGGTTTTTGGGTCTAGAAATCAAGAAATTAATACCAAATTTGAAGGAATCTTATCTTAGATTTATAGAAAAAATGGATTACACAAGTTATTCAAGCTCCTAATCAACCCACAAGACTCATTTTTTAGTCAAAAATCTCTCATGGATGCTAGAGTTCCCAAAGTAATGAATAATGCCCCAAAAATTGGCCTAAAGGGCCTTCTATACGAGGTTAAATGGGTCTACAAGGTCAAAACTTATTTTTGACCTCCAAGACTCATTCGGACTCCTTTTTTCGCAAACGTACTATGTAATAACCCACTAAATTAAACATTTCAGATGCATTGATGAAGTCGGATTTTCCATCCGAGGTTATTTAGGCCACTTGTGGGTCCCACACCTATATATTTTGGTTTTTGACTTTTCGACTAATGGGTCGAAATGAGCTCGGGTGCTATGGGATCCAAACCAAAGGTCTACCTACCTTAAAATTAATATTATATAGCTACTGGTGCAGTCAAAATATGCATCCAAAATTATTTTACTGAAGTTTTCCCTCGGTGGCCATTTGGAATCGGCGAAGACTTCAAATTGGGAAAGTAGTTCTAAAAATCAAACGAACCGTCAGGTAACCAAACTATCGATTCCAGCAAGTCACTAATGAATTGGGACGGCTATTCATTAAATACCTTAAAGATCATATTGCTCAATTAATTTTTTTCTTCTAAATTTGGTTAGATTATCTCAATCAACTTTCAATTATTTAATTATGGAGTCCTATCAGGCATCTATAAACATAAATCAAACACTCTTATTTTTATATCCAGAGATAAATATACACACATATATTCTACTCCTTTTATTTTTGTGTACCAAAATATGACTAGAAAAGGGGTACGTCAGGCAATAAGAAATCTCAATGAGGGAAAGAAAAAAAATCAAGATAAAAGATTTGTATCACTTTGTAATCAAAGACACATCAGTGTTTAAGCTAGTTGAATTTTCATAATTATTTATTTTTTGAATGGTAACATATTAAAATCTATACCTTATTGGACTTTATGTGTAACAACTTGGAAGTCTAAAATGGTACTATAACTAAACTAATAAGTAACTATGCAACAAAATGCACTAGAAATTCATCATAAACCATACCTTGATATATATTTACATGTTCATAGTAATCCTCCAAAAGGCTATTTTAACTGCTTGAAGACCTGCAAAATTTATACTCTTGATGAAAACTCAGAGCGTCTGAATTGTCATAGATGTTCATTCAAATTAAATGGATGTGCTTCCTCTTCTTGAATTCTATTTTCGTGTTTATAGTCATCCTCAAAACGGTCATTTTGACTATTTTATGAGTTTTTTGAAAACTAAATTACCTAAATTAATTATACTTTATGGACCAAAACAAACTCTGCTAGGCTTATTTCTCTGAAAATTAATGGATTTGCAAAAGTGTCCATATGAGCATACAGTTCTTGTGAAAATTAGTAATGCCATACTAAAATTGATAGAAAGTAAATCTAGAGTTTAATCACATAGTTCGATAACAGAAGCTATCAGATTTCTGGTTTAATGCCATACTAAAATGCTAGAATTAAACCTCGTTGTTCTTCATATAGCAAGAAAAAAACAAGCAAATAAATTTGTTAAAACCTCAAAGTGTTTGTAAGATAATTATGAGCAATAACATATATTATCTTCATAATGCATGAGTGACAAATTTTACAAGAGAAGCATTATGGAATATTTTCTTAAAATACACTTATTAGTTATATTATCTTCATAACGCATGAGTGACAAAGTTTACAAGAGAAGCATTATGGAATATTTTCTTAAAATACTCTTATTAGTTATACTTTGCAAATCTAAATTTGACTAATAATGAATTGAAACTTCAGTTCTTCTAATCTTAGTTCATTAAAAAATGTCTTCAATATGTAAGATTTGGCTACTTGTAACCATTAAAAAAGGTTCTGAGAATTCAACATTAAATCAAAATGCAAGCACAAATATAAAGAGAAGTCTCTATTTCATAACAAAGGGCCCAAAGGGACCGAAATATTTGCCACAATAAAACAAAGAAAAAAAAAAGGGCTTCAGGAACAAGAAAGCCTCAGAAAGTGAACTAGAAAATGATAAGAGGGGCTCGAAGGCCCAAAAGTCCTTAAAAACATAACTGAAAGGCATCAGGATAGAGGGGGTGCATCCGAGGCATCTTCACTTTCATCGTCTGAAAGACCTACGGGTCATCACTCTCGGAGACATTTTCGGATAGAGCCTGCTCCAGGGCTTCTCTTGCCGCATTAGCAGCAGCTTCAGCTTTAGTGACAGCCATGGGAAGATCAAGGTCACCGTCTTGGATCTCAAGAAGGGTGTCCACCCGAGTCTGTAGGGACACCCAGCAACTGTTCAATTCAGCCACATTCCTGTCGTTGCTACGCCTCACCCGCAATGCATTCAGCTTGGTCTGAAGTTGCGCTCTGTCCATCTCATTTTTAGCACGCAACTCAGCCAAATCAGCCTCTAGGTTGGCCACCCTTTCCTGCAAGGCATGGTTCCTAGAGTAAAGGTAAGCACGTACGTTCTCCATTGAAGAGAGCTTACTATGTAGCTCCATTTGCCAGGCTTGCAGCTTCTCATTTTCAGCCTGGAGCCTAGCATTTTTTGACCGGAGCTCACTTGCCTCGGCCTGGAGCACACCCACTGTGGATTTTAGATGCTCCACATAGCCAGAGTGGGCCAGAAGCTTCTGCGTTTGACTGCTTTCTTTTTCTCGGATGGCGATCGTAAATTGGTGGGTCTATAAGTTAAATGCAGAAAAAAGGAAAAAAAGTTAGTAAAATTATCACGAAAATGTATTTAGATGATTAGTAGTGCCCGTCTTACTTGTTGGATAGAGGTGATCAGCTGAGTGAATAAACTTTTCAATTCCTGTTCCTCTAACCTTGCCTTTTCCACAGGCCCGAGGAAGGCCTCAAACAGTTTAGTTGCCATCGAGAAATCATTCAAAAGATCCACCCCTGGATGAACGTCTACCACAACCCGGCGACAAGGAGGATTCATATCACAACCAGGTATATTGGCAAGCTCCATCATCTCCTGGTGATTTGATGACACTCCAAATGTCTCCAGACCACCGGTAGGAACCCATGCACGAAAGGCTGAAGGCTTAAGAACTGTCAATGATTCAATTGTACCCCTTTGATGTCGGAGCAAATGGGAACTGATCACTTCGACGCCAGGTTTGGTAAGATCCGGAACCCTTCTCCTTTTTGTGGAGTCGGGTGTTGCATAATGGGAAAGCTCACACTCAAAGTTGGCCCCACATGTAGTAGGCAACCTCGCAATGGGCTTTTCGATGGAAAAACCTGCAAGAATCTTAAAAATTAAGAAAAGGCATCAAAAATATAAAACAAAAACAATAGGGAAGTGCTCTTTAAGACACTTACCATGGTTTTTGTCCCTTAACTGAAGTGTTCTTGTAGACATTTCCTCCAAAGGTTCGTTCATAGGGGCTTTTCCACTTCGACGTCCCGGCAATGCAATTTCCTTTTCACCCCTCTCTTCTTCAGAAGGAGGCATTGGTAGGGGGCTGTCCGACAAGGATGCGTAAGAGGAATGTTAGGAAGAAGACATATTTAGCCATAGATTAATAAAATATTTTATTGCTAAATTGTTGTAGCAAAAGATCCACCTTGATAGACGCAGGGTTTGTTGTGATAGATTCTCCATGTTATTTTCTTGTAAAATATTTATGTGGATTAAAACTTTGAACCTGATCGAATGAATGTAATAATTATTAGCTTGTAATTATATTTATTAATTTTGATAGAATAGTAAAGTATTTGAAAAGTAATAATTTATATGCACTAATGGTAAAATAAAAGGACAAATAGACAAATTTAAATTATATATAATCTATAAAATAAGGAAAATGGTCACCGTTCCATAGACTCCTTAAGACTCGCAATAGAACTTGTTAAAAATATCTAGGTATAAAAACAAGAGAAGGAAAGTGATGTTTGAATCATAAACTTTGACAAATAGTTAAAATTAAAGGAAATAAAAAGTACCTCTATGTACAATAAAGATTTGAAGAAGATGACCAGAGGAAAAAAATCAAATTACTTTAGACGGGTAAGCTATCTTTTGTAGTTCATTCAAAAGATCATTAAAACCTACAGTATATGTAAAAGATTGAAACACATTCTCTACATTATAATGAGAGAATTTTGCTCGTATGGGTGAGAGACGAAAGGGCATAAAAAGAGAAAAGTACCTATAAATCTTGAGTTGAGTTATGATGAAAAAATAAGGAGGACGTACACCTATATTTATAGGACTATGGAACCTTTGAAATAGCATCCTTATTTGATTTATTATTATTATTTTGAATGGTAACATATTAAATCTATACCATGGATTTTATGTAACAATTTATAAGTGTAACTAACCTTCCATAAATTTATTTAATTATGGAAGTATAATTATTTAGTCTCCAACTTCAAGATTGTTTTTAAGGTTTTATAAGTACTATAAGTACCTTTGTAATCAGATTGTGCAATTAGTTTCATCTATTTAGGTAAGTTACTATAAGTTTGGTCAAATTATCTCAATCAAATATAATTTGACCAAATCAGATTATGTTGCCACAAAAGCTAAACACTCTTAATTTATATTCAAAGATAGATACACACTCATATATTCTACTCTTTTATTTATTGTGTTCTGAAATATGATTGGAAAGGGGGTATGTTGCTGTGACACCTCAAACTTTCAAACTATTATTTAAATCGTTCCAAGTATGAAATTATATCCAAATCCCATGAATTTGGTTATCCGTAGGTCTAAAGAGTTCTACGGATTATAAAGAGTCCAAATCCTCAACAACACATACTCTCATTATAAAGAGTTCTACTTCTTGTGAAAGTCCTTCTTCAATATGTATGACACTGTTTTGTAAGAAAATCCCTACGAAATGCCCCAAATAAATCCACAAGAACAAATTGTCGCAAGAAGATTTTCATGATTATTTAGCGTATACACCCCCATGGAAATCTTCAAATAATGATTCCCATGTAAATCGCTAGATACATTTCACAATTAGACAAAAATCTATTTGAAACCTCCAATAATTTTCAAAAACATCATTTGACACAAGTCTAATGTAAATCATTGCAACTAATAAAAAACATAATTCATAACATCCATATCAATAATGTATGATTCTTAAATGATCCAAAACAAAATATTTCAAACCTGAATCCTCAATAATGCTACCAACCATCAGGGTCAGAATCACTTTCATTCACGTTACCAGAGACATCATCGTTTTCATCCATAAGCTTGGTTTTCTTCTTGAGATGATCGTTCATTTGAAGATGATTTCTTGTATACATGTTTCTTCAACAAGTCTAATTCCTTCCTCATCCTGTTATTTTGTGTCGCTCATTCTGCAACTTTGCATACAAATCACCATTTGAAGCATTTACCTAGGACTTAATCATCTCATCAAGTTCTTCCGGCAAAGTAGATGTTGATTTCTTAGATGCCTTTACAGTTCGACCTAGGGATCCAAGACCTTTGATTCTTCCTTTTCTCTTTCCACTAACAGATTGCACCCAGATATCCATTTCACTTAATTGAGAAGGCTGAACATGCCACAAATTACTTCGCTAAACTGAATTCTAAAGAAAACAAGAATAGAAGGGGGCGATCTGTTGTTAAAAACTATACAAAATGAACTATCAAAGAGTTTATGAGACTGACAATTTTTTCCTCTCAATGTCTATGTCAAAGAACTGATTTAAAGAATAGATAACCGACCCCAATCTTAGAGATTTTAAATCGAACAAATATTTAGTAAACAGAGCTAAAAAGAAATTTTTGAAATTGAAGAAGCTAAATTATCTCATAAAGAAAAGAGTGAGAAAACAGATTCTGAAACCGAACAAGCAACTAGAAAACTCAGTAAATGAAAACTTACATAGGTGACTTCAGCTTTTATCACTTTTCTTTTTATGAGTTTGATAATAAAATTCTGAAATTGAAGGATATTTTCCAGTAGCTTCTTTCTACCTTCAAAAAAAAGATATGTATGTTATCAATGTTGAATATGATATTAGTTTCTTGAAATAAATATATTTAAAAAGATTTATCATTACCATTCTCTTATAGATCAGTCGTTGAGGTACACAACTACTTGTATGAAGTGATGCACCAGCATTTGAGTCTCGATTTTTTTTATTTTGTTCGGACTTTTTCTTGAACTCAAGAGACTCCCAGTACTCCGTCATCTCCTTGAATGTTGCATCCCCATCCATTGTGGTTTTCAAGGAAAATTTTTTCTAACATGTTGAAAAAGTCGGATCATTTTTAAAGCTGCCCTTTTATTAAAAATAGACCATATAGCATCATTATAGTGAGGAAGCCATTTAAATTTCTTCTGCATATATCAAATGAATACCATATTAACCATACAACCCCGCACTTATATTTATACATGAATCATAATTTATAAACTTTTTTTACCTTGAAGTCCTCAAACCACATCTCGCGAGTAGATTTTGGAAACTTCTTCCACGAAGGTCTAGCCAATTCAAATTTACTATGAATGCAACTAGCAATACCATTAATAACTACCTTTCGAGGATCAAACCTACATAAAATACAGTAGTTTTCAAACATGTACACATATAAATAGTCCACCTAGATATATGTATAAGTTAGTCCTATTACCCATCCTCTTCAGGTACAATCCATATTTGATGATCATTGTCTACATTGTCAACTATACCAGATGAGGTAGCTGAATTCCTATTGGCTGATGCAGCTGCAAGTATTTTCAAAATTAAGAAAATGCATCGGAAATATAAACCAAAACAATAGAGAAATGTTCTTATAGACACTTACCGCGGTTTTTCCCCTATACTTAAGTGTTCTTGTACGCACGACCTCCAAAGATTCGTTTATAGGGGCCTTTCCCCTTCGACGTTCTGGTTGTACAATATCATTTTCACCCCGCGCTTCATTGAAAAGACGTCTTGGTTGGCTGTCCGTCAAGGATGTGGAACATGAATGTTAGAAAGTAGACATATTTATCCATAGATTAGTAAAATATTTCATTGCTATTTTTTGTAGTGATTATTTGATGTTACTAATGAATATATGTAACACCCCGCATTTCGGACTAGAATGAAAACTGTCATTTCTGTACGTAGATGATCCAAAAGCAATAAATCCTATGCAAATTTTCCATGTTAATCAATTATGTAGTGTGAAAAATTGAATGAGTTTTCCGTCGATATAGGATTCGCCCAAATCAGATACCCGGGAAAGATGTTATGGCTAATTTAAGTGCTAGTCATAAATCACCGTTATTTTGGTGCTTGGCGTGTCACGGAGGTGGTCTATTTAACAATTATCAAATTCCAGTAGCCTAGCGAGATTATGGCTCATCGCGCTGAAGTTCCAGGTCCCAACCAGTGGGACACTGCGATGGCTCCACGTCGCGGTGACCCCAAGAATCCCATTCGTCAATTCCCACTGAGCCACCACGAAAGTGGCGCGTTGCGGTGGCCCATAAAATCGGGCTCCCAGTTATATTTTATTCCGTCTCATTAAGGGTATATTGGATAATTTCCACCCCCTTGTCATCTTAAACACAAAATTTCTTTGCCAAGTGACCACATTATTCATATTTTCTTCAAAAAATCACAAGAACACTCTCTAGGGTTTCAAAGTAAAAGCCCAAATAACTCAAGATTCAGCCGTGGGTTTTCAAAACTGATTGAAGATTTGAAATTTCCAAACCATAGGCTTCAAGAATCGTCCATCAAATTTCTAAATTGAGGTACGTGGGGTTTATCCTAAAACTACATGGGCTTGTTGAAAACACCCAATTATGATTTAAAAAAAATCATCAGGCATGAATTTTTTAAAGGGGTTTTGAGATCTATGATTTTATTATGCTTTATGCATGTTTAATGATATTGTTGTTTTGGCCTTTAGGCCTTTCCCCCCTTAAATTGATTTAAACCTATATGAATATTTATGATGTTGAAGATTTGATAGAGAGCATTATTATTGAAATCCCTCTCTTTGATGATTTAGTGTTCATGAACTTGTTGGGAATGATTTAAGATGCTTGTTTAATGTTTTGAAGGGGATCTTTTCAATGTGTAAGTATTTAACATGACTTTGATGATGATGAGAGGGAGTTTCTTGGTATGATTTCATTTTTTTCTTAAAAAGAAAGAATTGCATGTGATTGGCATTTTTGACATGACCATTTTGTGTATTTGAATGTTGAAAAAGATAAGTTCTCTCATATGTTTATATGAGCTTTAAGAAAGAGTTTCTTGAAATGACTTATTGATATGGTGGCCCCAGATTTACGTTTTGAAACAGAGATTATTATATGCTAATAATGGCTCAGAGATGTGACTTGCAAGTCAATGGTATGATGATACCATATAAATGTATGTCATAACAGAGTTAGAGTTTTCAGAGTATGTTTTCAGAGAATGCATGTCTTAAAGAGATAAAAATGGGCATAAAGAGAGTTAGATGGTTGCCTGAAGAGGGCTAGTGTTTAAGTAACTCTTAGCCTAAAATCGTGATTTTCTAATCCGGGTATATTAGTTTTACGCTGACGACGTCCTTATGGCGTAGCAGAGTCAGAGAATCCAACCCTTTCGACATACTTGGGTTGGAGGCTTCCCCGCCGAGTCAATGGCAGATTCCATATAGCTCGTAGAATTTTAGAGTTGTACGGTATACCACCTAGCGCAGAAGTAAAACAAAGAGTGTCACAGAGTTCAAATGATTTTATAGAGCCTTTCGAAAATGCTCATGAGATTTCTTACTATATGATATGTTTATGAACTATTTAAAATGCTCTCATATATGTTGAATATAAATTATTATTTTGGATCTGCTCTACGTACCAGTATATCTATATTGACCCCTACCTCCCAGGTTCGGAGGTCAGTCCAAGGGTCCGACTAATCAGTAGAGTATTCTAGAGAGAAGTGATTCGTGTAGTGTGAGCCTTCTTTTTTCTAGAAGGCCTGTTATTTCAGATTATGTTATTTCGCTGTTTTGGTCTACTAGGGGCCTAATCCCAATTTTCAGAACAATTTTGAGATGTAGTAGAGATTTCGCCGACTAAGTCAGATCTTATTCAGATGTTTTTAATTGTAACTTTTATTCTCATGTCTTGAAATTAAGATTTAATTACCATGTTTCCATATTAAATTGTATTTCCACATCTTCTCTTATTATATGAATATTGTGAATGACTACCAGATAGAGTAGGACGTTCTGGGCTTCATGGTTTGGGATGTCCGTCACGGTCAGGCCCTAGTTTTGGTCGTGACAAACTTGGTATCAGAGCACGGTTCATGGTCCCAGGGTGTCTGCAAAATCGTGTCGGGTATAGTCTTATTTATGGGTGTGTAGTGCGCCATACTTATAAGCAGGAGGCTACAAGGCGTTTAGGAATATTTCTCTTTCTTCATGTTCTAGTTCATTCTATGGAGTCAGAATGTTTCTCATTGATACTCTAATTCGTGCTATGGTGTCACCCATACAGAACTAATGTCATCCCAATTCTTTCCTTACTTTGATGTGCTCAGATATGTCTCATTGTTGAAGTGATTCGGGTGCAGAAGTCTAGAATTTAAATGGTATAGTTCTTTCTGATTGAGCCATATAAGATTTTAAAATTGGGAAAGGACTTGTGAAGAGTCCATTAGTGCCTCAGAGTGTATTGATTCTAGTGTGAATTTTGATTCTGATGAAATCATGCTTTTGAGCCTGTGGTATTAAGTGTATTCAGTCCCTTTAAAAAAAATTTATGTTGCAGATGTCATGCTTAAGAGGAAATGAGGTGTAGCAGAATGTTGGAACTGTATTTCCATTCGAGTAGTAGTATAAGTTAAAGTATCGGTGTCATGACCTATTGGTAGTGAGATTAGACCAAGAAGTTGGTGATACGAAGTCACAAGGTTAGAAATAAGAGTAAGGATGACTTTTGTGTAGATAAATGTGTTTAGTTGAATAACTGATGTTTGAGGATGATTTACCCCTTTATGGTGATAGACTAATGTGGTAGCTAGTAGCATGTGTGGATTGTATGGTAGTCTATGGAGGGAGTGTTTGACTCAGATTTTTATTCATAAAGAGTAAGATATGAATTCTTAGATCATTGATTATTGTGTGTCAAGTATCTCTCTCTTGTAACCTTGTTATCATTGTGTTGTTGAAAATCAAAGTGTAGTGGAGCCATGTGAGGTCTATTTCGATTCACTAGCAACTTGTTTTCCATCTTGTTGATTCTTGTGTTGGTTGGAACTGGGGGTTTAGAGGCGTAATGGCAAGAAAAGTGGTAAGGGCAATTTATTGAATTTATGTACAGACAAACCTTTTTGTATGAGATTGAGTTGGTATTAAAGTGATACGTCCTTGTGTGTTAGTTTAGTAGAAGGTAGAGAATGAGTTATTAGCTAAGGTGAGTTGTTGTTTGCTCGAACTATGAAAATGGCTAGATTAGCCAGTAAGTTTTAACTATAGACACAAGGTTGTTTGTTGAATTTGAAGGTAGTCTAAATATAATCTTGGGTAAGTAAGTGTGATGTGAGAAAACCGTATAAGTAGATAAGATTGTATGGGGTTATAATATAAGATTAAGGTTGACCATGTCTATTATGTGACTCTAACCCCCCTTGACCTTCATTTCTTTGGTAGTTATAAACTAGTACTACTTGTGAAAAGGTATGTAGTAGATTTTGATGCATAGCAGTGATGTCATGAAGGTGTTTTGGTTGTGGGTTGTATCTAAATAAAATGAGATATTTGGGTAGAATATCCCAAATTGATGGACTAGTATATTATGTTCCATTCTTCATTGGCGGTAGATGATTGATGCTAAACTATAGGCTTGATGTGTTGAAATAATGCGTGTTAATAAATTATAATAAGGAAAACCGTAAGGTCATGATCGATTATTGTGGCTACGGAGTTCTAGTGTACTATTATTTCTTGATGTTTTATTTCATAGTTTCCAAGTGAGAATTGTGTGTAAGGTTGGGTTGTAAATCATATTTAGCCCTAAACATTAAGTTTGAACAGTTGATGGCCATGAAGGTGGATCTGATTATTTCTTGGTTAATGATACTAGTTTTATCGAAGTGATCTAATAGGCTTGAACAGTGCATGCAAGAGCTTAAGTTTATTTGATTCGTAATGAAGTATGATGTTGTATGTATGAAGTAGAAGTATGCCAAGGTGATATGAGGTTGCGGTATATTTTCTAAGGCTACTACATGTTATGTGTGGCTAGTGGTACCGTTGAGTTGTTAGGTGAAGAAAGACTAGTTAGATGGTATATGGTGTTCTAAATAGCCAAGTTAAGGAGTTTTGATAGATAATGTTAAGCCTTTTGATATGATCTTGATTCTCATAGTAGAGAGATATAAGTTTGGAGTTGTGATGATGGTAGACTATGAAAGAAGTGGTATGGTCCGTCAAAGGTTTGGAGATATCCATTTTAGTGTTAGAAGAATCTGAGTTGGTGAAAGTTAAGATGTTATATGATGACTTTTGGGGCTATAGAAACCTAAGGGTTGAATCTTAGAAAAAAGGTATTAGCATTGGTTGTTATACATGAAGATACCGTCTTACAGGGTAAGTTTTGTTTTATGTGTATTGTTATATCCCCGACTCTAGAGTAAAGTGATTTCAGTTTATACCAGAGTGTATATAGTGGTCCACAGACTTAGATTAATGGCTTAAATCTAAGGGGGAGATGATAGAACGAGTAACCAAGTCAAGTTTTCATATGCTAATAGATGTGCCAGTAAGTTGTGGAATTGGCCGTGATAAAGAATGATGCTCAATCTTTTCTTATTTTGGTAGTTTACCTCAGTTATTCCGACACATACTTATGCTTTATGTTTCAACTTCATGATCATAGCTCGTGTTCATCTATATGGTAAGGAATCATGTACTCTCCTAGTTCCTATTATGATGAGTTCCCAGTTTGTTTAGCATTCAGAATCGTTTTCCGTAAGTTATGAATTTCAAAATTCAGATCATGCAGTTCATGACTCTTGTGCATATGTGATACTCTTAAGGATCAGTGAAAATTCAGATTTATATCAGGTACGTCCTCAGATTAGATCTCTTTAATGAGTCCATGCAGTGAGTGCTCTATTCCTCACACCTCAGTAGGGTATCAAGTTATGCTTAGTACTCCCCTTATGTTCCAAATCCCGATATTTCAATTTGTAGTGACATTTTCCCTTAGGTCGAAATAGTGATGATGAATAGTTGTTTAAATAGGAAAGAATAAACATTTCTTGTTGATGAAAGATGGTTGTATGCTTATTTGAGTTAAGACGGCAACTGTGGAGTAAGATTGAGGCCTAGTCTTTGATACGTGTCAAGGTTAGTTGAAGTTTTATATGTTATATTTGGGAAAAATTGTAGTGTTCTTGTTTTATGTGAGTTTATAAGTTGAAAGAATTTTGAGGTGAAGTTTCGTGTATGGCTTGGTTAGTTGAGGATATTTTATGTGTATCATCTGAATAGTGCAGGGAGTTGTCATGGATAAAAGTATTAGAGAATATGAGGAATATGCTTTATGAGTGGTTGTTCAGAAGTACATATAAGGGTATGAAGATAGGCTTGAATATCATGTCTGTATGCATATAGATGGATTCCTTGAGTGTTTGTGAATGTCTAATACGAAGTTGAAGATGATTGTTGGAGTGGCAATAAGAATTATGCAGAAGATGAGGAATTGTGAAATGCAGGGTGTGCTAAATTCATGATTCAGACTAGTACTACAGTATTATGTGGTGCGTCTTGTGACTTTGAGTTAGGCTTGAAGATGATGAGGGGATTTAGTTCAGTTTAGATATTAGTAGATGGAAATATCAGCGGCCATGTGAGAAAAATAACTGGAATCAATGGGCATGGTGTTTAAGGGAAAGGTATAGTTAAGAGAGTCTTTTAGAAGTGTGGCTAATCTTGAAAGTAAGAAGTTGCAATGCCTAAGGTTTGGTAATTCTATCCTAGTTTACGAGTTATATGTCTATATTTCATGCTATAGAGTAGTGTCATTGTTGTTATTCCTTAGTTGGATGTATTGTGTAACTTATGTCAGAGATTCTTTGCTCCCTAATGCTATTAGAACTTCTTTAGAAAGAGTGTTGAAGAGATACTCCAGTTAAGTATAAGTGTCTAGTTTAATTCAGTTTAACAGTAAGGCAGACAAGTTACTGTGGTTTTCCACCTTTTCACCCAGTCCTACTATCTAAAGTCCAATGCGGATGAACATCTCAAAAAGTAATCTATTCCATCCGTGTAAGTTGGGAACTCAGTTCAATCCAAGCATCATGTTTCAGATTCAGTTATTTAGTCATGACTCAGTTCATAAGAGTTCAGCACATAATCTCAAATTTTTCCAGCTATTTTAGCTCAGACAGTGTTATACCTTTGTACGATCTAAATCTTCTTGCCTCATGATTCGTACTTACCTAATTTATCACTTCCAAATCTAATGTGTGTGATTTGAGAACAAACGCTTCGGGGAAAATCCTAAAATCTTAGCATGAATCAGTTCCTCAAAACAAGTAAGGTCAAGTCAGCTCAGAATTTAGTTTCATAGTAGAAGTTTAAATGTTTCAGATCAGTTATATTTTTTCTTAGAAGACACATCAGGTCTGCGTTATTTCATACCTTTAAGCTTCAACGTTCCTACCATCATTCGGGGACGAATGATACCAAGGGAGAGATAATGTAACACTCCGCATTTCGGGCTAGAATGAAAACTGTCATTTCTATGCGTAGATGATCCAAAAGCCATAAATCCTATGCAAATTTTCCATGTTAATAAATTATGTAGTGTGAAAAATTGAATGAGCTTTCCGTCGATATAGGATTCGCCCAAATCCGATATCCGGGAAAGATGTTATGGCTAATTTAAGTCCTAGTCGTAAATCACCATCATTTTGGTGCTTGGCGCGTCGCGGAGTTGGACTATTTAACAATTGTCAAATTCCAGTATCCTAGCACAATTATGGCGCGTCGCGCTGAAGTTCCAGGGCCCAACCAGTGGGACAACGCGATGGCTCCGCGTCGCGGTTACCCCAAGAATCCCATTCGTCAATTCCCAGTGTGCCACCACGATAGTGGTGCGTTGCGCTGGACCATAAAATCGCGCTCCTGGTTATATTTTATTTCATCTCATTAAGGGTATATTGGGAATTTCCACCCCCTTGTCATCTTAAACACGGAATTTTTCTCCCAAGTGACCACATTATTCATATTTTCTTCAAAAATTCATAAGAGCACTCTCTAGGGTTTCAAACTAAAAACCCAAATAACTCAAGATTCAACCGTGGGTTTGTGAAACTGATTGACGATTTGGAATCCCCAAACCGTAGGCTTCAAGAATTATCCATCAAATTTCTAAATTGAGGTACATGGGGTTTATCCTAAAACTACATGGGCTTGTTGAAAACACCCAATTATGATTTAAAAAAAATCATCAAGTATGAATTTGTTAAAGGGGTTTTGAGATTCATGATTTTGTTATATTTTATGCATGTTTAATGATATTGTTGTTTTGGTCTTTAGGACTTTCCCCATTAAATTGATTTAAACCTATATGAATATGTATGATGTTGAAGATTTGATAGAGATCATTATTATTGAAATCCCTCTCTTTGATGATCTAGAGTTGATGAACTTGTTGGGAATGATTTAAGATGCTTGTTTAATGTTTTGAAGGGGATCCTTTCAATGTTTAAGTATTTAACATGATTTTGATGATGATGAGAGGGAGTTTCTTGGTATGATTTTATTCTTTTCTTAAAAAGAAAGAATTGCATGTGATTGACATTTTTGACATGACCACCTTGTGTATTTGAATATTGAAAAAGAGAGGTTCTCGCATATGTTTACATGAGCTTTAAGAAAGAGTTTCTTGAAACGACTTATTGATATGGTGGTCCCAGATTTATGTTTTGAAACAAAGATTATTATATTCTAATAATGGCTCAGAGATGTGACTTGCAATTCAATGGTATGACGATACCATATAAATGTATGTCATAACAGAGTTAGAGTTTTCAGAGTATGTTTTCAGAGAATACATGTCTTAAAGAGGTAAAAATGGGTATAAAGAGAGTTAGGTGGTTGCCTGAAGAGGGCTAGAGTTCAAGTAACTCTTAGCCTAAAATCGTGATTTACCGATCCGGGTATATTAGTTTTACGCTGGCGACGTTCATGTGGCGTAGCAGAGTTAGAGACTCCAACCCTTGTGGCACGCTTGGGTTGGAGGCTTCCCCGCCGGATCAATGGCGGATTACATATAGCCCGTGGAATTTCAGAGTTGTAGGGTATACCACCTAGCGCAGAAGTAAAACAAAGAGTGTCATAGAGTTCAGATGATTTTACAGAGCCTTTCGAAAATGCCCATGAGATTTCTTACTATATGATATGTTTATGATCTGTTTTAAATTACTCTTATATATGTTGAATATAAATTATTATTTTGGATCTGCTCTGCTTATCAGTACATCTGTATTGACCCCCTACCTCCCAGGTTCGGAGGCTCAGTCCAAGGGTCCGGCTAATCAGTAGAGTATTCCAGAGAGAAGTGCTCCGTGCAGTGGTGAGCCTTCTTTATTTCAAAAGGCCTGGTATTTCAGATTATGTTATTCCGTTGTTTTGGTCTACTGGGGGCCTTGTCTCAGTTTTCAGAACAATTTTGAGATGTAGTAGAAATTTTGCCTACTGAATCAAATCTTATTCAGATGTTTTGAATTGTACCTTTCATTCTCATGTCTTGAAACTCAGAGTTAATGACCATGTTTCCGTATCAGATTGTATTTCCGCATCTTCTCTTATTATATAAATGTTGGACAGGACTACTAGATAGAGTACAACGTTTGTGGCTTCATGATTCGGGATGTCCTTCACGGCCAGACCCTAGTTCAGGTCGTGACAATATAATAAGTCAAGTAGCCACCTTGGTACAAGCATGGTCCTGTGTGACATATTCCTGAAGTTATTTTCTTGTAACACGTGTGAGAACCAATTCTGTTGTGGGTATTGGTCTCTTTGAACCTAATCAAATGAATGTACAAAATATTTAGCTTGTAATTATATTATTAATTTAGACAATATAGTAAACTATTTGATAATGTAATTAATAATTAATATGCATTAATGGTAAAATAAAAGGATGAAATAAATAACCTTAACAATTTGATGGTTTGGAGCCCATAAGGGAACCATAGAGACGTTGATTTTGGTATTGTTGTTGTTGTACAGGAGGATCAACGGAAATAGTATCACTTGATGACTCAGTTGCATCAAAGTTGAGTGAACATTTCTTTCAGCATTTTTTGGGATCTGAAATAATTTTATGTATTTCTATATTATTAATTTAGACAAAATAGTATACTGATTGATAAAGTAATAATCTATATGCATTAATGGTAAAATAAAAGGATGAAATAAATTACCATGACAATTTATTTTTCTGGAGCCCGCAAGGAACCATAGAGACGTTGATTTTGGTAGGGGTGACAAACTGGCAGATTGGATTGGATTTGGACAGGTTAAATATGGATCGAGCAAAAATGATTTGGATTGTAATATCCCTATATAAATATGGTTAAATATGAATTTGATCAAATATGGATTGGGTAAAAATGGTTTCAACCCACTGTAACTCCTAAGTTAAAAACTTAAAGCTTCTATATCATATCAACTTGACTTTTTTCCATTTCTTTTTTCTTTTTATTTTTTTTTATTTTTTTTGTCTCTCTTCTATATGTAGCCTCTAGTTTTTTATTTTTTTTATTTTTTTTATTTTTTTGTCATTTCTTTTTTCTTCTCTCTTCTATCTCGACCCTCTACCCTTTGTTTCTGTTTCTTTTTTCTTTTTTTTCCATTTTCTTTTTAGTCTCCTTTTTTTCTATTTTTTAGTTTTTAGTTTTTACTTCTTTCTCATTTTTTTTCCTTTTTGATTGTATTTTATTCTTCATATTTTTTTTATTTTCGAAGAACATGGTTAAGTCGAGTACAAATTATAGATGATGACTAAAATATCGTAACAACTAAGTATATTTGTTTTCACAATCATCTTTTTTCTTTTTCCTTTTTCCTTTTCTCCTTTTTCATTATTTTTTCTTTTTAATTTTTTTTGTATTTTTTTTCTTCAATTCTTTATTTATACTTTTTTCTCTCTTCTATCTATAACTTCTACCTCTCTTTTTACTTTTTTTTTTTTTTTCTATTTTTGGTTTCCTTCTTTTTTTTTTATGATAACAAAAATACCATAAAAGCATATTGATATGTGGATCCTGAGTCATATATATTTTAGTCTCAAGAAAATACAATTAATTCATATACTTTTTTTTAATTTTTTCATCCGGTGTCCGGTGCCTGCATTAGAGCCCCGACTAATTCAGATCGGGCGTTGCAGGACCCATTAAGGTGGCAGCGCTCCCAACAGAGTTTTCTCCATAACCAGGGTCGTACCCTCGACCTCTGGTTAAGGGTGGAGCAGCCTCATCCACTTCACCACAACCCATATTAACTTTAATTCATATACTTATTTGTATATAAATACAAATGATAAATTGCACATATTGAGAACTAAACTATTCAAATACAAATAATAAATTTGTTTGAAATATATAGTATGATACAAATAAATTTAAAGTAAAAAAATATAAAATGCAATGACAAAAAAAAAAGATGAGGAAAAGAATATACAAAAATAAGAAAAATGACAAAAATGACGAACCAAGAATGAAAAAGGGGGAAACGGAAATACAAAAGAAAAGAATGCAAAGAAATAAAATTGAAAAAGAAAAAAATGATGAAAAGGAAGAAAGAAAAAAAGTGTAAGAAACGAGTAAACATTAAGTGAAAAAAATGAAAAAGATAAAAAAGTAAATTAAAGGAAAAAAGAAAGAAAAAAAAAGAGAAATAAAAGATAGAAAATAATAATAATAAAGGAGTGAGACTATGAATTATATTTAATTGATAAGAGATGTTATGAATTATATAGGCTAAATGGGATAATTAGAAGCTTATATTTATTAACCCATGTAGGTCTCAAGCGAATACGAATGATGAAATAAGAATGAGAAAGGGGAAAGAAAAAAAAAAGAATACAAAGAAAAAAGAAAAAAAATAAAAAAATAAAAAAATAAAAAAATAAAAAAATAAAAAAATAAAAAAATAAAAAAATTAAAAAATTAAAAAATAAAAAAATAAAAAAATAAAAAATAGATGAAAAAATGAGAAAGAAAAAAAGAAATTATAAGGAATGATTAAAAAAAATGAAAAAGAAAAAAAGTAAATTAAAGAAAAAAAGAAGAAGAAAAAAACTAGAAAAGAAAAAAAACTGAAACTTTAAGCATAGGTGGATGGTCTCTGTGTTTAAATGGGTACCCATATTTTACCCATTTTATCCATATTTGTATGAGTTTTTAAAATGAGTTGAAGTCCATAGTTACCCATTTGAAATATGAGTGATCCAATTCACTAAATATGAGTTAAATGGACTATTTTCACAAATATGGGCTGAAATTGCCATCCTAAATTTTGGTATTGTTGTTGTACAGGAGGATCAGCGGAAACAGTATCACTTGATGACTCAGTTGCATCAAAAGTTGAGTGAACATATCTTTTAGTATTTTTTTTGGGCTCTGAGATAAAGTCTCCTCACTTGACGACATTCTTTCAAGGATTTCCTGCGAATAAATTGAGTCACGAAACAGAGAGAAAGATATACTTAGTCTCGTCTCAATTATCATGTAAACAAAATTGGAATGGCAACCATAATTTTTATTTCTTGCACATCAATGATCAATGGAGGCTCTTTATTTATTTATTTTGTTTTAAAAATAAATTATTGTCATTGTGGTAACGTACAAGTTTGTTGCACTTCATTATAGTTCTTCTAGATAGACAAAAATTATTTTTCTTTTACAATCAAAATGAAATAAAAAGGAAAAAAATTGCTAGAGTATATGTGAGAAATGAAAGGACAAAGGGAGAAAAATACTCCCTCCGTCCCATTTTACTCGTCCCAAATTGAGATGACATAGCTATTAAGAAAAATAATAAATAGCATAGCTAGTTTACCATAGTACCCCTATTAAATGATGTTTACATTTTAATTTAAAGAAAAAGTAATTAATGCAAAGGGTAAAATATGGAGAAAAAAATTGTCTTATCTTAATAAGTAAAAAAGGACAAGTAACATGGGACACCAAATTAGGAAATTTGGGACGGATAAAATGGGACGGAGGGAGTACCTTTTTGGCTTGGTATATGATTAAGAAATGGGGAGTTATTTATGTCTGTATTTATAGGTCTTGAACCTTTAAATGTGAAAAATGGTCAACAAAATTGCACCCTTATTTATTTATTTATTTTACTAATTATATCATGGCA
Organism: Capsicum pubescens; assembly: GCA_030864215.1. NCBI lineage: Eukaryota > Viridiplantae > Streptophyta > Magnoliopsida > Solanales > Solanaceae > Capsicum > Capsicum pubescens. The sequence continues at coordinate 108,825,167 of CM061548.1, read as the reverse complement.
ATGGGAAATGAATTAGGAGAAAAAAATTAATTCAAAAGATTGAGATATTTTTTTTTGGTCAACTTCTTAAATAGTTACAGATTACGCATAAAAGTAAAGAAAAATAAGTTAAATGAAGAATATAATGTTAGTATAAAAACGACTTTATCACTATCGGAAAAATTAGAACTATAGTTTAAATCAGGTAAAGTAATTATAGAAGTCAACTCAAAGTTATATTATTAATCAAGTAGAACATATACTACAGATTGAGGTTAGCGAAGTTTGTTTGAAAATCCTACACACCGTAAGACGCGGTTGTTTCTCCCTTGAACACGGTGATTTTCCTCAATAAATTATGTGTTACTGTTCTAGATATTGTTATAGGAACTAGGTTCCTAGTTCGAGTAGTTGGTACAAATTTCTTTCACACGAATTTAATATAGGTTCAAGTTTGATCCCATGCGGGATATTGAAATATAGGTTCTTTATACTAAAATGCTAGAGTTAAACCCCATGTAAAAAAGAGACACACACCCCTCCCCTTCCCCCCTCCCCTCCCCCCCGCACCAAACTCTTACACGCACTTGATGTATACATCAAATTAATGTTCTTTATTATGGTTTAATAATTAAATTAAGTAAAATACATATTACTTAATCATGATTAATTAACATGAACTCTAAATTCAAATGTGTGGTATGCATATATAGATTTGATGTATACACCAGGTGCATGTATGTTTTTACCATCCACCCCACCCCCAAGAAAAAGGAAAAAACTTGTTCAAAACTCAAGGATTGGTAAGATAATTATACAAAATAATAAAGAGCACATTCAGGATACAAAATATTAAATCACTTCTTCTTTACTAGAACAGGAAATATCTGATGTTCTCTTAATGAATGATACAATCCAAATGGCCTCCGAATTGCTAGAGAGTATACTTACGGGTCAAGTGAACTTGTGACTTCTTGAGAGCTATCAAAAGGCGTTCATTGGATGATTATGATGACCAAGGAGACTCAAGGGACATTAGAGAGGCCGATGGATGACCAAACGGGGCTAGAAAGCCTCGAAAGAGGAGATGTACCCCATCCGTTTTGGAGATGCGCCCAACCCGCTCTAGATCCTCTAGAGCGGATCAAAACAGCCCACTACACCTTGGAATGTTCCCCATGTGCTCCCCACATGCTCAAGCAAGTGGCTAATGGGTTTTTATGTGTTTGTCTTTCCTAAATGGTTCACTTTTGGGCCCATATGATGTAATAACCTATCCTAAACTATAAATAGGACTTCTTTTCATTTTAGTAAGTAGTTTATGTTGAATTATAAATTTGAACACTTGTGAGAGTGTGAGACAAACGTGGATTCGCTTGTGTTGATCTTTTATTTAGAAACATGGGTTGCTTGGCAATCGATTCCCTTGAGGTCTACGTAAGATTTAGGTGCTTTATTCGATTTAATTGATTGAGGGTTTAGGGTTTGATACACACTTTATTTGCTTTCAATTCCTTGCATTGTGTCTATCTTATTGCTACTCTATCTATCTTTAGTTTTCGTATTCGTATCGTAGTTTAATTTTTAATTCCGTACTTTGTTCGTGTATCATTTAGTATTAAGAGCCGAGCTTAGAATCGTTCCCACTATTCTAGTCTTAGATTTTGCTATCTCGAAAATCAACAAAAAAGAGAGTCAAAAATCGAAAATCCCAAAAAAGTACTTTTCACGTTTTAGTCCTAGGTCAAAATTTTAGTTTTTAATTTTGTATTTTTTTTCTTGTGTTTCTATTGTTAAATTTGTGTTCTCTAGCACTATAGGAGTCTAGGGTTCAAATTTGAGCTTAATCGGAGTCCATTTGAGTGTTCTATCCTTGTTGAAAGCTTCGGTTGAAAAAGTTTGTGTGAATTGAAAATTTGAAATTTTTGGTTGTAATTTTGAAAAAAATGATGTTTGGAATGTGTTTATAAGGTTGAAAAGAGCCTTGAGTCAAAATTTCATCATATTCCGATCATTGGTTCAAAAGTTAGAGCATTTTGAAGTTTTGGTGTTCTTGAGTGTTCTTGAGGAAGATTCATATCTTCATCTTGAATTCTTATCAAAAGTTGGTGTTTGATTCAAAAATAAGGAAGAAAAGTGTTGAAAATGTATTTGTACAAAAGAATAAAAGAAGATTCCACAAGAGAGTACAAAGAGGGGACCATTTGGAGGGTAATTTTGGCCAAACACAAAGAGAGAGATGGCCAATCTGCCTTGCATCTGCTCCCAAGGGGCACCTAGTCTTCCCTTGAACTGTGGCCGCACCTCAAGGCCCCAACCTGCGTCCAAGGTGCCTTGCACCTGCGCCCCAACTGCTGGAGAAGGCTGCCCAACGCAGATCAGCCATACCCAATGCAAATCACCTCCTTTTGACGTGAATCAACTTCCACAACACCAATCCAAGTTTATCAACACTTTCCAACATCAATTCAAGTCTTAAAACACATCTCAACATCTTTAAACTCCATTGATCAAGGTTCGATTCTTAGTTTCCATTTCTTGATTCTTAAATCTCTTCTTTGATTCTTAACTACTCATCAACTAGTAACTTATCTACTAAGTTGATTGATAGTTCTTCAGTCCTTTTCTTTCATCGTCCTACTTTTCTTTCAATATTTGATCTTTTTAATTCATTGTTAATTCTTGTCTCAAGTCCATAAATATTTTCTTTGAGTCATTTCAAACAAGGATCTATTCTGACCTCAAGCCATAATTGGTACCAAGCTTTCTCATTGGAGTATAAATTATCTATCAACGCCATGCGATGCCAATTGATAGATGAACTAAAGGTGGAAACTTTGATATCTTGTAAGGTTGACTTCTTAACCTTTAACGTGTTTGTTGTTTTTGTTTTGTTTTAGTATTCCTTTTATATAGGTACCATGGCATCGGGAGAAGGTAGCGCAAGATCTTCAGGAGAGATAAACATGGAAAGTTTAATGGTAGTCATAATGAGTGTGAAACAAGACATAAATCAAAGAATGAAAATCATGGAAAGTTCACTCTCAAGAAGGATGGACACGTTGGAAGTCCGTCTAAACTATACCACATCCACTCCTCAAAACTATCATGCTTCCTCTAGTGGACATGCTCTCGACATCTCCACTACTATAAATTCGGAAATTCTTCACCAAATGTTCAATCCACCTAGGCAAGTATATGAACCCATCATCCAAGCCACTACTTACCCAAATAACCAAAATCCTGTTCGTCCCTACAACCCCAATTCAATCAAGCCCATCAAGAAGCTCCACAAAAACTAAACCAACCATCTCAAATCCTGGCTAGCCCAAATCAACCAATCCAAATTGAGGATGAGAGAGGTGAGGAACCTTATGGAAGAGGTGAAGAGTTCAATGAAGTGGCTCTATTTATGAAATTTATACGAACTAGAAGATGAGCTCACGGGGAAGGATATAGAGGAAGAGGAGGAATATTTGGTCCGATTCCATATGGAAGAGAAAACTTAAAAAACCGTCCCTAAGTACAAGAAGATCATCAATGGGATCAAGGAGGTAATATGGGTCGATACACGAGTCTTAACTTAATCAAGATCACTCTTCCTACCTTTAAAGGACCTAGTGTTCTATCTATCTACCTTGATTGGGAGATACAATGCAATAGGCTCTTCCAACTCAATGAGTTAATCGAACCAAAGAAAGCCGCCCATACAATTGCTCAACATGAAGGGTATGCTTAAACTTGGTGGGATACAAAAAGAGTGCAAAGAGAAAGAAATGGTAATCCCGACCTTCTGGATTGGGATGAACTGAAGGAACTTATGAGAGAGAGGTATGTTAAGGAAAGTTTCAACAAAGAGCATTTAACAAGGCTCTACAATTTAAGACAAAGAGGCCGGTAGAGGTATGGAACACTATTATGAGGAGTTTCAAAACTTGATCCTTCGTCTTGAGATTATTGAACTCCCAAATCATTGTATGGGTCGGTTCAAAGGTAGTTTAGATTATGAAGTTGCTTCTCAACTAGTTGTCCATAAATTTGATCGAATATAAGATCTTGTTGAAGCGGCTATTGAGGTTGAAAGGAACAACAATGCCAAAAAGTCCTTCAATAAAGGATATAATTCTTATACTTCCTCGGTATGGAACAAGAACAAGGATTTCAAAATCCCATTGATAAGACAATCCAAAGGTATCCACCAAGGAATGAAGGTAATCCATCTTCTAATCCCAATTCTAAAGGTATTACTTGCTTTAAATGTCAAGGTTGGGGTTATAAGGCTAGTGAATGCCCCAACCGAAGAAAAATAGTATTGGTGGAGGGTAATCCTTACTTTGTTGGAGATATGGTGTCCAAAAGTAATGGTGGCGGGGAAAGGCTTCAAGAGGATAATGACCTTGGAAGTGTAGGGGAATTAGTGGAAGTTGAAAGGGACTTTAATGTACCTTGTGGATTGATGATGAAAGTTCCCAATGAAGATGTTTGGCCCAAAGAAGAAGAGGTCTTGAATCTCAGCCTCATGATGAGGAGGGATATGAATGGTGAAGATGAGGAGTTTTGGGATCATGAAGGAGAGCTTAGTGACAAACCCAAGCCCTTGTTATTCACTACATTTGGTACTATCATTGCGCCAACTTAGTTGATGCATAAGAGAATAAGTCCACATGGTGCAAGTTTAGAAGGAAAGAGATCAAGCTCAAGTATTTTCTCCAAAGGTATGTACCTACTCCCTCTTATTTCTAGCTTCTTTGGAATCATGATGACCTTTACCCTAGAGTAGAAGATGTTACAAAGATATTTGACTTAAAATCCTACCTAGATGGTGTTGATGTCTCTCGGAATGACTTGAATATGCATAAAATGTGTGGCTATTTCTTGGAAGGTTGTTCGAGTGAAATGAATGTGAGGTGCTTAAGTTGTTTGTTCTTACCGTCATATGATCTTGTTCTTGGTAGCACCTTAAGTAATCATAACTCTTGCCATTTTATTTTCTTCATTTGTGAGCATAACCTTGTTGGTGATAAGTATGTCTTGTGTGTAAACATGGTTTCTTGTGAATAGAAAGGTAATCTAAACCCTAATAATCCCTTAATTCTACCCTTAGTGGTTCCAACATGTGATGATTTGTGTGGTAACATTGTTAATGGAACCAACTTAGGAGAATTTGTTGATGCTTATCGCCAACTTAGGAGAATTTGTTGATGCTTATCGTAGCCAACTCCTTTGCACTTTAAATGTTGACTTCTCTTCTATTGTCTTGAAGGATATTTGGTTATATGTGAAATAGGTGTCTCCTTGGCATGGATTATTTGATTTTAAAGCATGTTCTAACCCTCATGCCTCGAGGAAATATAGGTTCTGTTTTCTTCTCTTGTGTTTAAAGGGTGTAGATTTGAGGATGAATTTTCTTCAAGAAGGAGATGATGATGCAATCCAAATGGCCTCCAGATTGCTAGAGAGGATGCTTACGGGTCAAGTGAATATTGATGACTTCTTGAGAGCTATCAAAAGGCATGCATTGGATGATTATGATGACAAAATAGACTCAAGGGACATTAGAGAGGCCGATGAAAGACCAAACGGGGCTAGAAAGCCCCGTAAGAGGAGATGTGCCCAATCTGCTTTACAGTTGCGCCCAACCCACTCTAGATCTGCTAGAGTGGATCAAAACAGCCCACTACTCCTTGGAATATTCCCCATGTGCTCCCCATATTCTCAAGCAAGTGCCTAATGGGCTTTTATGTGTTTGTTTTTCCTAAATGGGTCACTTTTGAGCCCATATGATGTAATAACCTAGCCTAGACTATAAATAGGACTTCTTTTCATTTTAGTAAGTATTTTATGTTGAATTATGAATTTGAACACTTGTGAGAGTGTGAGACAAGTGTGGATTCGCTTGTGTTGATCTTTTGTTTAGAAACATGGGTTGCTTGGGAATCGATTCCCTTGAGGTCTACGTAAGATTTAGGTGCTTTGTTCGGTTTAATTGGTTGAGGATTTAGAATTTGATACACCCTTTATTTGCTTTCAATTCCTTGCATTGTGTCTATCTTATTGCTTCTCTATCTATCTTTAGCTTTCGTATTTGTATCGTAGATTAGTTTTCGATTCCGTACTTTGTTCGTGTATCAATGAATATTTTCCAAATTAATTATATAGCACAAAAATACAATATTATATAGCTCAAATTCACAACATTAACTAGTATGGCTTCAGCCACAGGAAGATCAAGGTCCTGGTCTGGGATCTCATGAAGGGTAGTCCACCCGTGTCTTTAGGGCTAACTAATTTCTGTCCAACTTGATCATATACCTGTCATTGTTACAGCTTATCGGCAGCGCGTTAAGCTTGTGCATTGGTTTCATGACTCTCGGCATATCCGACGACCCAACACCAAATCCACCATTACTAGCTCCAATTGCCACTATCGCAATCAATACCTCCCACAATCTGAACAATCTATGACCCATGAATATCGCACTCGCAAGGGTCATAGATTCTACAAATTGCGGTAGGTATTGATTGCAACACTGATTATTGGAGCTAGTAGTGGTAATTCTGGTGTTGGATGGATTATATATGATGAGGGTCATGGATCCATGAAAATAAATTTGTTTCATATATTCGATTGAGCTTCAGACTATCTCCTAGTCAATGGATGTGAATTACACAAACAAAATGAAGAAATACGACTATCTCCTAGTCAATGGATGTGAATTACACAAACAAAATGAAGAAATAAAAAAAAGAAGTAATTTTCTTTGGGTGTTGAGATAAGTTGAAAAAATAAGGAGAAAATTTGTCTATATTTATAGGAGAAAATGGTCAACAATGTGGCAATTCATAGTTATTTCTTACTAATTATTTTATGGTAGTGGGAAAAGAACAAGGAGAAAAAATATCAATTAAAAGATTGAGGATTTTTTCTTTTTAGCAATTTTTTGAATGGTTCCAGCATAGTACCCATACATATAAAGAAAAATAAGCTAAATGAAATAAATTTAATATTAATTAAAAAATTAATTTATTAATTTGAAAAAAATTATAAATATATTACAAAATCAAGTAAAATAGTTAAAGAAGAAAATTCAATGTAATATTTCAAATTGAATCCCATGGACTATAGAATAACAATATTTGGAGGGTCACGATTATTTTATTTTAGAATGGTAACTCATTTAAAATATATACCCTTTTAGACTTTATGTCACAACTTAGAAGACTAAAATAGTAGCACTATCACTAAACTAATATTGACCTTCCATAAACTCATTTAATTAGAAAAGTATAATTATTTAATCTCCAACTTCAAAACATTGACCTTTAGGATTTTAACATCTATTTAGGTAAGTTGTTATAAATACCTTAAAGATCATATTGAGCAATTATTATTTTTTTTACTTCTAAATTTGGTTAGATTATCTCAATCACCTTTCAATTATTTAATTATGGGGTCCTATCAGGCATCTATAAACATAAATCAAACACTCTTGTTTTTATATCCAGAGATAAATATACATACACATATATTCTACTCCTTTTTTGTGTGTACCAAAATATGACTAGAAAAAGGGTATGTCAGACAATAAGAAATCTCAATGAGGGAAAGAAAAAAAATCGAGATAAAACATTAGTATCACTATGTAATACCCTTAGACTGCTTGAAGACCTGCAAAATTTATCCCCTTGATGACAACTCGAAGCACTTGAATCGTCATATATAAGTTCATTCAAATTAATTGGATGTGCTTTCTCTTCTTGATATTGATTTACGTGTTCATAGTAATTCTCAAAATGGTGATTTTGACTATTTTATGAGTTTTTTGAAAACTAAATTACCTTAATTAATTATACTTTATGGACGAAAAAAAACTCTGCGAGGCTTATTTCTCTCAAAATTAATGGGTTTGCAAAAGTATCCATATGAGCATACAGTTCTTGTGAAAATTACAAAGAATGGGAGATTGGGAAAATTCTCATTGCATGCTTATATGTTAACAATCTTATATTCATGGGGAATAGTAATGCCATACTAAAACTGATAGAAAGTAAATCTAGAATTTAATCACATATATAGTTTGATGACAGAAGCTATCAGATTTCTGGTTTAAACCTCGTTGTTCTTCATATAGCAAGAAAAAAAACAAGGAAATAAATTTGTAAAAAACTCAAGTGATTGTAAGATAATTATAATCAATAACATATATTATCTTTCATAACGCATGAGCGACAAATTTTACAAGAGAAGCATTATTGAATATTTTCTTAAAATACTCTTATTAGTTATACTTGGCAAATCTAAATTTGACTAGTAATGTATTGAAACTTCAGTTTTTCTAATCTTAGTTCATTAAGAAATGTCTTCAATCTGTAAGATTTTGCACTTGTAACCATCAAAAATGATTTTGAGAGTTCAACATTAAATCAAAATGCAAGCATAATATAAAGAGAAGTCTCTATTTCATAACAAAGGGCCCAGAGGGACATAAATACTTGCAACAAAAAAACAAAGAAAAAAAAGGGATGGGCTTCAGGCACAAGAAAGCCTCAAAAAGTGAACTAGCAAAATGATAAGAGGGGCTCGAAGGCCCAAAAGTCCTTAAAAACATAACTGCTAGGCATCAGGATAGAGGGGGTGCATCTGAGGCATCTTCACTCTCATCGTCTGAAAGACCCAGAGGGTCATGACTCTCAGAGTCATTTTCGGATAGAGCCTGCTCCAGGGCTTCTCTTACAGCACTAGCAGCAGCTTCAGATTCGGTGACAACCATGGGAAGATCAAGGTCTCCGTCTTGGATCTCAAGAAGGATGTCCACCCGGGTCTGTAGGGACACCCAACAACTGTCCAATTCAGCCAGATTCCTGTCATTTCTATGCCTCATCCGCAATGCATTCAGCCTGTCCTGAAGTCGCGCTCTGTCCATCTCATTTTTAGCTCACAACTCAGCCAAATCAGCCTCTATGTTGGCCACCCTTTTCTGCAAGGCATGGTTCCTAGAGTAAAGGTAAGCACGTACGTTCTCCCTTGAAGAGAGCTTAGCATATAGCTCCATTTGCCAGGCTTGCAGCTTCTCATTCTCAGCCTAGAGCCCAGCATTGTTTGATCGTAGCTCACTTACCTCGGCCTGGAGCACACCAACTGTGGATTTTAGATGCTCCACATCACCAGCGTGGTCCAGAAGCTTATGCGTATAATCGCTTGCTTTTTCTCGGGTGGCGATAGTAAATTGGTGGGTCTATAAGTTAAATGCAGAGAAAAAGAAAAAAAGTTAGTAGAATTATCACGAAAATGTATTTAGATAATTAGTAGTGCCTGTCTTACTTGTTGGATAGAGGTGATCAGCTGAGTGAATAAACTTTACAAGTCCTGTTCCTCTAACCTCACCTTTTCCTCAGACCCAAGGAAGGCCTCAAACAGTTTAGTTGCCATCGAGAAATCATTCAGAAGATCCACTAGATGAATATCTACCACTAGATGAATAACTACCACAACCCAGCGACAAGGAGGATTCATATCACAACCAGGCATATTGGCAAGCTCCATCATCTCCTGGTCACTTGATGACACTCCAAATGTCTCCAGACCACCGGTTGGAACCCATGCACGAAAGGTGAAGGCTTAAGAACTGTCAGTGATTCAATTGTACCCCTTTGATGTCAGAGCAAACGAGAATTGATCATTTCGACGTCAGGTTTGGTAAGATCCGGAACCCTTCTCCTTTTTGTGGAGTCGGGTGTTGCATAATGGGAAAGTTCACGCCCAAAGTTGGCCCCACATGTAGTAGGCAACCTCGCAACGGGATTTCAATGGAAATAACTGCAAGAATCTTAAAAATAAAGAAAAGGCATCGAAAATATAAAACAAAACAATAAAGAAATGCCCTTTAAGACGCTTACCGTGGTTTTTGTCCTTGGACTGGAGTGTTCTTGTAGGCATTTCCTCCAAAGGTTCGTTCATAGGGGCTTTTCCACTTCGACGTTCCGGCAATGCAATTTCCTTTTCACCCCTCTCTTCTTCAGAAGGAGGCACCGGTGGGGGGCTGTCCGACAAGGATGTGGAAGAGGAATGTTAGGAAGAAGACATATTTAGCCATAGATTAGTAAAATATTTTATTGCTAAATTGTTGTAGTAAAATATCCACCTTGTTATCTTCTTGTAAAATGTCGTTGTGAGCTAAAACTTTGAACCTGATGAATGAGTGTAATAATTATTAGCTTGTAATTATATTTATTAATTTAGACAAAATAGTAAAGTATTTGAAAAGTAATAATTTATATGCATTAATGGTAAAATAAAAGGATGAATAAATTATTAAAAGAGTTGTGATACCAAATTTGAATTATATATAATCTATAAAATAAGAAAAATGGACACAATTTTATACACTCCTTAAGACTCGCTATAGAACTTGTTAAGAATATCTAGCTGTAAAAAATAAGAGAAGAAAAGTTATGCTTGAATCATAAACTTTGGCAAATAGTTAAAATTAAAGAATACAAAAAATACCTCTACATACAACAAAAGATTTGAAGAAGATGACCATAGAAAAAAAAAATCAAATTACCTTTGACGGATAAGCTATCTTTTTTATTTCATTTAAAAGATCATTAAAATATATAGTATATGTAAAAGATTGAAACTCATTCTCTACTTCATTATACTAATATGATTTTCCTATCAGATTATCGGAAGATGAATTATAATGTGAGAAATTTGTTAGTATGGTGATACGATAAAAACTTGAAAGACACGAAATCACTCAAAAACAGTCCACAAACACACTTCAAAACAGTCCACAAATCACTAAGATCCTTGGACCGATTGGAGACCTCTCTCGGATTCACAAATACAATAATAATACAAGGTGAGCAAGGTGTATTTCACACCAAAACAGCAACAATACGTGAAGAACAAGACGAACACAAGGCACAAGATTTGGATTTAGCAATAACAACAAGAACACAAGATTACAACACAAACACTAAACAAGATTACAAGAAAGTAATGGGATAGATAGATAGACCACATGAAGGTATAATCTTAAGAACCCAAGAATGGACACTCTTGGACCCTTAACACTACACACAACAATAAACCTATCTCTTACGTGATACAAGATCGGATTGCACCTCTCTAGCATCAACATTTCCAAGCAAGCAACAACAAAAGACAATCCACCCTGTTGTTGTATCCTAGTTTCGGTTTTGGTGCCTCGAGGAGAGAGAATTTGTGTTCTTTGGTCTTTCAAGATTCACAAATATCATCAAAAAACTAAATCTAAAAACCCTACAATGTTCCTTTTATAACTATTACAAAATATAACTTAAAATGACCAAAACGCCAATCAAAGAGTGGGCACCCATCTAGTGTAATTTATGGGCTGATTTGGGTGAATTTTGGGCCTCTTTTACACTTCAATTGCACATGAAAAGGCTCGGGTACAACACGCACTCTCCTAAGTCCATATCCGAGATTATTCCCGTAAAATTATATAATTATATCCGAGATTGTAAAATCCTGATTTACAATCAAATTTACTAAAATAATTATATCCTTGTATTTGTCTTATTTTTAATATCTTATTTGGTATTGGATAATTATATGTCATAGTCTTTGCATTTAAATTTCTATAATCAATAACCATTCTACTTTTTCCTCTTTTTTGTTCACAATGTTTATTTACTATAAATGCTGGGCTATTATGTTTACTATTACTTTTTTGTATATATTGTTTTTCTAATAATTCATCTATATGCATTTTGAATTCTTTTAAATCGTCAAAATTATATGTTAATGGTTTCTGGGTCATTATGCTATTTTTATCTATTAATTCAATTTTTATAGTAGTTTTATGTTTTTCCCATCCTTTTAATGGATCTTCACTATATAATTGTTCTAATTTTTTCTTAATTATCTCTATCTTATTTATTGAAAATATAGTTATTTCTGTTTTATTTATCGAAAATACGACTAATTCTATTGTATCTTCAGTATTTTTTATATTTTCTAACTTTTGTGTAATTTTTTCACTTCCTTTTATCCAATCAGAATCCTTCTTGATTTTCATATATTTTTTCATCTATTATAAATTCTTCTTTGTTCATTTTATTGTAAATAGTTCATGTTGATATATATATTCTAAACTATCTATTTGTGATTCTAAATTTGATATTTCATCTTTTTGTGCATTTATTGAGTTTTTACTAACTCCGGCAAATATATTATAATGTAGTCTTTCTATTCTTATTTTTAATTCTTTACGGTTTTCAGAAATAATTTGTTTTAATTATTTGTATTTTTGTACTTTATTCATTTAAACCATATTTATAATATTTTGGTGGATATCTAAATCTGATTTTATCATAATTAGGTGGTATGTGTCTCATTCTTCTAGATTTTAAATGGATTATTAATTTTTCTTCAATACTAGATATTAAGGTAATTAGGTAGGCTAATCTTTGTGGGTTTTCTTTTATTTTATTTAGACTTATATATTCTGAATAATTACTAATTAAAGATTCTTTAATTTTTCTAAAAGCTTCTCTGTTTTTAAATGGTCTTCTCATAATTAATCAATATAAATTATTTTATTACTAACTCTTTTTTCTCTTACTTTCTGTTTACATGGTGTTGTAAACCACCAATCTGTTCTAGTTATTATATGTGGTTATAATTTATCTAAAAACGACATTCCTAAAAGTATATCTTTTGATGTTAGTTCATAATTATAAATTTCTTCTATTGTTAATATCTTATCCCATACTTGTATTTTTACATTCCTAGCTTTATAAGTAATTAAGCTTCATTCATTATTAAATCCTTTAACTATTATTGGTGTTTTTAATTTATCCCATTTACTTTCTGATAAGCAATTATATCTACATAAATTAGCTTTTGTTCCTGTATCTATCATAGGCGTATAATATCTATTGTAATATCCTTCTACTACTATCTTCATTAATACATATATTTTCATTTCATGTTAAGGCTCTTCTTAAGAATAATTTCTCTCTGTTATATGTTATGGTTAATTGTGTATGTTCTATATTATATGGTTTTACTTGTTCTAGCCATTTTATTCCTAATATTATGTCTGCTTTTTGCATTTCTTCCTATACTTCAAATTCTATTTTTATTTTTCTAATTCCTATTATTATTTCCTTTTCTGCTATATTTTTAGTATTTATTAAACTTCTTGGTAGATCTGGGCATATATTATTATCAGTTTTTATTTCCTCATTCTTTACAAGATATTTTTCTATATAATTTTCTTCTTGTCCTGTATTTAAGAGTATTAAATATTCATTTTCATTTACCTTTCCTGTTATGTAATATTGGTTTAAATTATCTGTTGAACTTGTTTCATAACTTATTTTTTTTGATGAGCTTGATGATTCTGGTTTTTCATAAGCTATTCTTTTCGTTGTACTTATTCTATCATTTATTATTTCTAAATTTTCTTCTATATCTCTGTCTCTATAGCTATAATCATTATTATCTATTGTTTTTACAAATAGTTCGAATGAACTTTCTATTTGTATTTTGTTAATCTTATTTTTTCCTGTTATTTTATGTTTTGTTGTTAATACATATAAATTTTTGCATCTTGCTGAAAATATTTTACTTCCTGGGGTTAATTTTATTCTTGATATTTTCCAATATAAACTAATGATTTATCTATATTTTTATCTGTTACTGCTACTGAATAATTCGCACTTATTATAAATTTAAATTTTTGGTATATTAAATTTCCTTTTATGGAAGTTATTATACTTTTTTCTATAGGTTTTATAATTCTATCATCTTCTAAATATAATTTTATTGGTGTATCTATTCCTTCTCTAAAACATGCTTTCATTAATATCTCTGTACCCCCAAGGTGTACATATTTTATTGGGTCTCTACTTTTTATATCGTTTATCTCTTTATTAATTTTTCTTTTTGTTACTAGTGGTATACTAGCTTTACCTTTTGCATATCTACAGTTTATTAAATGTTCCTTTTGGCTTACTACATAATATTCTTCTTTTTTTCTAGTAAATATATTTTTTATTGTTGGTATTTTAAATATTTTTTCTACACTTATGTCTAATTCTTTTCCTTTTATTTCATCAAATATGTTACTGTCAAATATTATTTTTTGGTCTGTTCCTTCATCATTTAAATATTCTTCCTTTGTTATTATTTTTATATCTTCTTCAGTCATTTGGTTCGTTTGTATATCTTCTTCAGTCATTTGATTCATCTATTTCACTATCTATTTCATTATCTGTTTCATTAATTAATAGAAATTATAGACATAAAGAAAATAATATGGAAAAAATTACAAGATTATGAAGAGGAAGAATTATTAAACAGTATAGAAAACTTACACATATATTCTGAACATCAATATTACTTAGATTCGGATGGATATTATTCAGAGTAAATAAATATTAGAATATATAAAAAAAATTAGAGAAAGGCAAAATTGGATATATGAAGAAGTTAATTACAGAAATCAACTTGAAATACAAAAAAGACAACTAGAAGAAAAATTACTTAAAATAAAATTAACCTTAGAAAAAGAAGATACATATAATAATTTATTTAATACATACGAAAAATTATTTAATACGGATGGAAAATTACCTATACATGAACAACACATGTTAGTTAATCAGATAAAGAACATAAACATACGCATTGAATATAGCAAAGTTAGAATAAAATACTACACAAAAATTGCTAAAATTTCAATAGGATAAAATAATAAACTACACAAATTAATGAATACATCTTACAAAAGGAATAAATCATTAAAAGATATCGAAACTAAACTATATAGTTTATACCTAGAATACAAAAGATTACATAGTACTAACGAAGATCCTAAAACATTAGATAATTTAATTATGATAATATCTAATTTAGAATATGAATTAATAAAACATCTTAAGTCAAGAAGATAAAAATGAAAATTAAACCAACCAATAATATACACGAAATACTTTACTTAAAAATAAATACTTATTACTTAATAACTATTTATCATCTAGTAAAGTTATCCGCTTCTCTAAGAAATATCCACGAAAAAATAAAAATAGATCCATTATACATATAATAGATCTATTTATTACACAAGTTATCCGCTCTATGAACCTCGGCTTCCTCTCCATCTTAAGCCTTGTCTTCAATCTCATCCGAAACAAGTTTCCTACCATCATACAAGTATTGTAGTAGTATCCATATCCTTCATGTTCCTTTCTACCATACTCCTCTACATTGATATATTGGTTTTGGTGAAGTAGAGTTTCGGTTGAGAAGAATGATTTGGTAAGAGAGAGCTTCGGTAGTGGAGCTTGGATGGAAGGAAATTGGCTTCCATGTCCCTCTTGTTGGACTTGATCGAATTGAGGGGGAAGTGACTCATTTAGGTCTTGGGTTTGAGGACATTTGTTGGCTTGGCTTATGTCTATGTCATTTAGTGGTGGTCTTGGAGGGTTGATCGTGTGAGGTAAAGCTTCGGGAGTAGAAACATGAGAGTTTCTTTGGCTCTCCACTCGATCCAACCTCTCAAGTATAATAGACATATCCGAGCCCAATTTTTCAAGACCCGCATTCGCCTTAGTGATTTCTCGGGGAATAGCATCAAGGTGGGCCAAAATGGTGTCCATTATGGCAAAGGAGTTACCTACTAAACAGAAAACATGTTAGTTGTACAAAAACATCCTCACTCTCTCTTTTATTTCTTGTCTCTCGGATCCCTCACACTCAATCTCACAAGTGTTGTAAGCTTGCTTGTACTCTGAGAGGTGTTGAGAGGTGAATCCAGTGTGTACAACGACTCAAAAGAATAAAACACACAAAGGAACGTAAACACACACACACACAAAAAAAAAATACGATTTCAAACCAACTCACAATCTAGTAATTAGTCACTAGTTTGTAAGTTAGTATGAGAATCAACAAATGAAACTAAAGACACAAAATGAAACTAAAAGATCAAAATTTGAGCATAAAATTTGTCAGTGAACAGTAATTGGTGACGTGGTAGTCCTTGATTGGCCTTGGTCAACAATTTTATTTTCCAAATTTAGAAGTCTTGATCAATTCTACAATTTGGACTTTAATGGAAATTGTTCAATGGAGGAAAATACAAACTAGTCTTTGGAATTCAAATTTCAAGACTCAAAAGTCTTTGACTAGACTTTTACTTCTCCTTAAAACATGGACCCTTGTTTCATGGGAAAGTGGAATTGAGAAGTGATGTAAAGTCTTTTGGTGGTTGGGGGTCTTTCAAGACTAACAATTACTTACACCTCTTTCCTTCACCTTTTAGGATCTATCATTCACTTTATGTTAACAAGGTGATAAATATGGTGAAGAACTTCAAGAACACAACAACCACAACAAGAACAACCAACAACAATCTCCCAAGAACAACAACAAGTTCCAATGCCCAATTTTACAATAACAAGACCAACAATAAAGCCACCAACAAATGGCCAAGTTTCTTTGGTGTTGTATTTTCGGTTTTAACACTAGATGAAGGTTGTGATAAGAAACAAGAATACAAAAATAACCACCAAGATAAAAAACAACATCAAAAAACGCCCAACAACAAGGTCACCACACAGCCAAGTTAAAACAACAACTTCAACTCACGACCACATCTTGATCACAACAACAACGTTAATTTTTAAAGCTCAAATCTAGATATAGACTCAATGTGTTCGTGAGGAACAAAACTAACACTTATATACAACAAATACAAGTAAAAATTTCGGCCAAGACACAACAAGAACACACTTTTCAACCAAGAACACAACACGGACAGATTGCTATTTTTCTGGAATTTTTCAGTTTTGAACACTTTTTTATTTTTATTTTTTCACTAACAAGCCCAAGATTGATCTTGTGGGAACAATATCAAGCCATGCTCTGATACCAAATGATACAATAAAAACTTGAAAGATACGAAATCACTGAAAAACAGTCCACAAACACACTCCAAAACAGTCCACAAATCACTAAGATCCTTGGACCGAATTGAGACCTCTCTCGGATTCACAAATACAACAAGAATACATGGTGAGCAAGGTGTATTTCACACCAAAACAGAAACAATACGTGAAGAACAAGATGAACACAAGGCACAAGATTTGGATTTAACAATAACAACAAGAAGACAAGATTACAACACAAACACTAAACATGATTACAAGAAAGTAAAGGGATAGGTAGATAGACCACATGAAAGTATAATCTTAAGAATCCAAGAATGGACACTCTTGGACCCTTAACACTCTACACAACAATAAACCTATCTCTTACGTGACACAAGATTAGATTGCACCTCTCTAGCATCAACGTTTCCAAGCAAGCAACAACAAAAGAGAATCCACCCTATTGTTGTATCCTAGTTTCGGTTTTGATGCCTCAAGGAGAGAGGACTTGTGTTCTTTGGTCTTTCAAGATTCACAAATATCATCAAAAAACTAAATCTAAAACCCCTACAATGTTTCTTTTATAACTACATTACAAAATATAACTTAAAATGACCAAAAGACCCTTCAAAGAGTGGGCAGCCATCTAGTGTAATTTATGGGCTGATTTGGGTGCATTTTGGGCCTCTTTTACACTTCAATTGCACATGCCAAGGCTCGGGTCCAACACGTACTCTCCTAAGTCCATATCTGAGATTATTCCCGTATCATATGGGTAAGAAACGAAAGGGCATAAAAAGAGAAAAGTACCTCTAGGTCTTGAGATACAATGAAAAAATTAGGAGCAAATACACTTGTATTTATAGGACTATGGAACCTTCAAAATAGCGTCCTTATTTAATTTTTGACTTATTATTTTGAATGGTAACATGTTAAATCTATACCTTGGATTTATGTAACAACTTATAAGTCTAACTAACTTTCCATAAACATTTATTGCTTAATTTATAAACACTTATTTTAAGCTTTTAATCACTTGAGCAAAAAAAACTATTTTTTTTTAATCCTATCCAAACAGGCTCTAAGTCTAACTAACCTTCCATAAGATTATTTAATTATGAAAGTATAATTATTTAGTCTCCCACTTCAAGATTGATTTTTAAGGTTTTACCTACATCTATTTAGGTAAGTTACGATAAGTAGCTTTATAATCAGACTGTGCAGTTAGTTTCATTTATTTTCGTAAGTTACTATAAATCTGGTCAGACTATCTCAATCAAATTTCAATTATTCAATTATGTTGTCATAAAAGCTAAATATCTTAATTTATATCTAGAGATAGATAAATACTCATATATTCTACTCTTTTATTTGTTATGTTCCGAAATATGATTGGAAAGTGGGTACGTTGGTATGACACCTCAAACTTTCAAACTATGATTTAAATCGTTACACGTATGAAATTAAAATTTATAATTCCTCACTGTGGGATGTATAACAGATATAAATTAAGGTCGAAAACTCTAGCACAATATTAAGTCAAATGCTTTTCTTCTGAACTAACTATAAAACAGGAAAATACATCATTAAGTTGCTAATATCCACAATGACCTATCCAAGAAGAGAAAGAAGGGATAAGTAGAAGTCATCTATCCCCAGATTTAGCTACAATTTCTAATTTTAAACAATATCATCTCATTGGCCTTGTTTATGCACCGCTTGTGGTATCACAACCATTCCTTAATATTTATTCAAGGTGATTAAGGTGAGAGAGAGAAATTATAGATGAAATTAGGAAACAAAAGCTAGTTAAATATGAAACCTACCTTCAACTTATAGTGAATGATCAAGGAAAATATATTAGAAAATTAGAGCAACCTGTCTAGGGGAAAGAAATGGTGTTAAACACAAATCTAGTTCTTAAAATCTTAGTTCATTTAATCTCGCTTCAACACTTATGATTTGGCCACTAGTAACCACTAAAAATGGTTCTGTGAGTTCAACCATTCAATCAAAATGCAAACACAAATACCATTTAATCAAAATGCAAACACAAATATATAGAAAAGTTTTCTATGAATGAAACAAGTTGCCCAACGTGTTCCAACAAACTATTAGTAAAAACACAATATCTTTACAAGATTTAACCCCAACTTCACTAAATCACAATGAGCCATTCAACAAAAGATTACAAGTCTGTGTAACCTAAGGAATTATAAATTTTAATTTTAATTCCTAAACAACTCAAAAACCTGCCAAGGTAAGTGTTCCATAGTTTTCGAGTTATCCCAACTTGAACACAACAATCTTAATTCAATTTATAACACCCTAAAACTAAGATTACATCAACATTAAGACTCAAACAACCCCTAATACATGAATGCTAAAACTCTTAACACAATACTATATTAGGACAAAGTTCTTGAATGTGTTCCTTCAGAATTCAAGTAACACTTTGTAAAGTCAATCTGCCAATTGTTTTTCTTGATATGTGAGTGTGTGAGACACTTAAGTCACTCATCGTCTATTTAAATACAACTCTTCAAAGAATTGTTCTTCAAACCAAACTCCTCAGCAACACGAACTCTCATTATAAAGAGTTCTACTTCTAGTGAAAGTCCTCCTTTTTTATGATGACAAACCTTTTGTCTTTGTTCATTCAAACATCTTCACCTGTAGGCACTAAATTATAAAACACTAGAACGAACAAGTTAGTCAATGGGTTAAAAACATTGCACAACCCTTTTATCTTCCCTCTTTTGGCATCATCGAAAAATCATTTGAATGCAATAATATACTAGCCAAAGTGATTTGTTATGCTATTCATGGCCACTGGGGCTATCACCATAACAATCAGACAAAGAATTTAGGCTAGTTAGGAATGTATTAAAGAGAGCAAAAATATGAGTCAATTTAGCAAAGATAACCATTCCATTTAACTGCCAGACCATGTTCCATATTAAACCTAAGCTAGTACTAAACAAAGAAAAACAACTGAGCAATAATAAAAAAAATATGGTATAAAAGTGGGACATGGCTAAGGATATGAATAGTGAGGAGCTGATGAGGAAAGTAGAACAGGTGTTATTAACTGTGTCAATTGACGAATGACTTCAATATTTTCATCCCTCTATCAATCAAGGTCAAGCTTCAAAGTCATGATGCTAGCCTTAAGGACTTCTTATTCCACTCTATGACTCTTGTGCAGCTTCTAGTTCAGATTTTTTTCTCAGCTAAATTATTTCTTTATTATCAATTATTTCAAATAAGTGTTAGCCCTCCTTATTGAAATAGGTAAGGCAACATGATTCATCTATTCAAGAATATACATTGTTGTTTTATAAGTCAAACCTGAACTGGGATTGAGAAGTCCCCAAAAAATAGTCAATTAGGAACTAAAAGGAAGAGCATGTCCCTTTTCATTCTTCAGAAACATATGTTGCATGTGATTAACGATCAAGTTTGGAAAATTCATGATACAAAAATTGATATTTTTGTTGAGAGAGAAGAAGAAATTTCTGATGTAGAATTAACACATTTGTGCAATACCATTTGGAGAGAGTCAAAGAAAATTTGATCAACAAATTCGTCAGCATCATAGGACAAGGGGAGGATGAAGTGTAAGGAATGGAATAGGTGTGCTCAACTGTTTCAACTTAGACAGCCTATGCTTATGTCAGTGCAGAGCATACCTGATAAGAAGAACTTTGTGGTCACAATTGTTTGCTTGTACCTATTTTCTGCATAATCTAATAAAAAATTAGGTTAGAAGAGTCAAAAATCTTAAATTGGGACACACAACTAAATGTGCAAGACTGAATCGAATAATATTTTAGCTAATTAGATTAAAAATAAAAATAATTATTCTAGTCAATCATTTAGGGGAGTTCATGCAATTTTAATCATCCCCAAATCTAATCTATTCCTTTCAAAATGCTCTCTACTTAGTGCCTTTGGTGCTTCTTTAGTCATTTAAGTGACCCACATAGTCAACATTTTTATAGCCCTCAAGAGTGAAATTACTTTCATTTGAATACCATAGTCTCAAGCCATTGATTCCTATGAGATATCTCAAGATTCTTGTGACAACACCAATTCTTATGAATTACCAACAAAATTATCATCAGCTTGTGTTGTTGTTATTGATGCATCAATTTCTTGATTTGTTGTTCCCCCTGCGAATATGCCCTTAGTCTGTACAATAGTTAAATCAGGTGGTACAACATATTCCTGTGCATGCTCATCAGTTTCATTGTCATCCTTTTTTTTTTTCAAGAAAAAAGAATCTCCCTTGCTTTCCCCTTACAAGAGCACTCCAAATCTGACCATCTTTAAAAAATCTTTTGTTTTAGTTCTCTCAATCTTTTCAGATCTAGTAATGGTGCTCTTTTTACCATCTCTAAAAAATCCATTCCCCCTTTAAATATGGTAAGTGAAAGGAACTTTATTTGCTTTGAGTCTTATGCCTTGAGCAAGCTCTATCTATGTACTAATTTTTCTTGCCTCCTTTCACTCTCACCTGCAAAATAAATTAGGGGTTAACTTTAGGAACCTAGACAAGCTTGGGTCCTTTCTTAAGAGAAAAATGATATATGAGGTTCCTTGTAGCCCATCGAGGCAACAGGTTATGTGACATGTTTCTCAGACCAGGTTTGACTTTCTTGTTAGCTTGTGCTAACATAGAACTAGATTCTTTTGCTAGGCTTATGCTGCTTGATTTGTTTTTTGCTGCAACTGGACATTTAGTGGTTGGATGTCCCAGGTTACCACAAATTTAACACAGATCTTTAATAGCATTAGAACTTTTATAAAAGCCCTACCCAACCTTTTCATTGTGAGTTCTTTGACCTAACTTATGAAAAATTCTTGAAGAATGTGTCCATCTATTAGCTCTTTCAAGATCAAGTTTCAATTCAGAAACTTCTTGACTTAGTTGACTAACTTTTTCTTTTTCACAAAAGTATTCATGTTTAATCTTAGTCAATTCTGACTCAATCTTTTCTTGTTCCTTACTCTTGATCTTTTTTTCTTTTTCAAAAAGCGAGTTTTAGAACTTCAGATTTGAGGGTCAGGTTTGATGAATCAAGTTTGCTAACCTGTTCCTTAAGAGTGCAGTTTTCCCTTTCAACATTTTTCTTGCAAGTTTCTAGATCAATAAATTCAAACTTGAGACTTGCAAGATTGTTGAATAACTCATCCCTATCAGAAGTTAATTCTTGAAAATCATCAATTAGAGCACTTATTAAGGAAACAAGTTTCTTTTTAGAAAATAAATGCAACTTCTCTTTGAGTTCAAGAATACTTACCTCAGAGTTTCCATCATCTTCTTCCATGTCTGAATCTCCAATAGCCATGGGAGCAGTTTCATCATCTGATTCATAACTTTCAAATGCCCTATTTAGATCTTCCATGTCCATCTCATAGGTCTTCAAATTACCAACTAACTCATCAAGGGACATTCTAGTGAGATCCTTAGCTTCTCTTATGGCTATAACTTTGACATTCCACTTAGACTTTGGTAGGACTCTCAAGACCTTCTCTACCTGTTCCTCAGTAGATAAAACCTTTCCTAGAGATGATAACTCATTTACCAACAAAGTTAACCTTGTTATCATTTCTTGTAGTGACTCATTTTTCTCCATTTCGAAAACCTCATATTCAGTGAAAAGTAATGCAATTTTGAATTTTCTCACTTGGCTTATGCCTTCATCTGCATTCACCAATGCATCCCAGAGTTGTTTAGCAGTGTTGTAATTAGACACTCTATTGTACTCGGTTAGACCAAGACCACAAAGATGAATGTTTTTGGCTTTTGTATTCTTTTGTAGTGCAACAAGATCTTCCGAGGTGAATTCACTCCTTACCTTTTTCACTTGTTCTCTATCCACTGTCTTCAGGGGAATTGTTGATCCATTAATAATTCTGTCCCATAATTCATAATCTACACTTTGAAGAAACGTTTTCATCCTAGCTTTTCACCAAATGAAGTGAGACCCATCAAAGAGTGGAGGTCTAATAGTGGATTGGCCTTCACTGTGACCATTAGGTGGTGCGGAATTCATCATATCGATCTTTTTCTAAGGTGCTAACCCTTTTTAAGACAACCTGCTCTGATATCACTTGTTAGAGTACGTGCCTTACTGACCAGTGACTTTAACGTAAGAGTTGTCTATGGATGGAACGGGTTGCCTGACGTGTTCTAAGGAAGCAGTAAAACAGGAAGTAAACAACACAATAATTTTTACATGGAAAACACCCGGCTCAGAAAAGTGTAAAAAACCACGACCTGTACCTCTACGGGATTTAACCCCAATTATACTAAATAACTCTGAGCCTTAAATGAATTGAAATGTCAGTTCTTCTAATCTTAGTTTATTAAAAAACGTATTCAATCTGTAAGATTTGGAAACTTGTAACCATTAAAAAAGGTTCTGAGAGTTCAACATTAAATCAAAATGCAAGCACAAATATAAAGAGAAGTCTCTATTTCATAAAAAAGGGACCAAAATACTTGCAACAAAAAACCGAAGAAAAACAAAGATAGGCTTCACGCACAAGAAAGCCTCAGAAATGACCTTAAAACAGGAAAATACAACATTAAGTTGCTAATATCCACAATGACCTATCCAAGAAGAGAAAAAAGGGATAAGTAGAAGTCATCTATCCCCAGATTTAGCTACAATTTCTAAATTTAAAAAATATCATCTCATTGGCCTTGTTTCTGCACCGCTTGTGGCATCACAACCATACCTTAATATTTATTCAAGGTGACTAAGGCAAGGGAGCGAAATTCTAGACGAATTTAGGAAACAAAAGCTAGTTAAATATGAAACCTACCTTCAACTTATAGTGAATGATCAAGGAAAATATATTAGAAAATTAGAGCAACCTGTCTAGGGGAAAGAAATGGTGTTAAACAAAACTCTAGTTCTTAAAATATTAGTTCATTTAATCTCGCTTCAACACTTATGATTTGGCCACTAGTAACCACTAAAAATGGTTCAGTGAGTTCAACCATTCAATCAAAATGCAAACACAAATACCATTCAATCAAAATGGAAACACAAATATATAGAGAAGTTTTCTATGAATGAAACAAGTTGCCCAACGTGTTCCAACAAACTATTAGTAAAAACACAATATCTTTACAAGATTTAACCCCAACTTTACTAAATCACAATGATCCATTCAACAAAAGATTACAAGACTGTGTAACCTAAGGAATTATAAATTTTAATTTTAATTCCTAAACAACTAAAAAACCTACCAAGGTAAGTGTTCCAAAGTCTTCGAGTTATCCCAAATTGAAGACAACAATCTTAATTCAATTTATAACACACTAAAATTGATACAAGAAAACCAAGAAATACATGAAATTGGCTCAAAACAGTCCAAACACACTCCAAAAACAATCCACTATCTGAAAGAATCGAGGACCCTTTTGAAGACCACTCTCGGGATCAAGAATGAAATACAAGAAGGACAATATAACTCAGAGTTTGACACGTTTTGCATCCAACAAAAAACTAAGTTAACAACACAAGATGAAAAACAATGAGAACAGCAACAACAACAACAAAAATGGAATCAAGATTGCAAAAGAAAAAAGGATAGATAGATAGAACACATGAAGGTATAATCTTAAAAACCCAAGAATAGACACTCTTGGACCATTAACACTACACACAACAATAAACCTATCTTTTACGTGATACAAGATTGGATTGCACCTCTCTAGCATCAACGTTTCCAAGCAAGCAACAACAAAAGAGAATCCACCCTATTGTTGTATCCTAGTTTTGGTTTTGGTGCCTCAAGGAGAGAGGACTTGTGTTATTTGGTATTTCAAGACTCACAAATATCATCAAAAACTAAATCTAAAAACCCTACAATGTTCCTTTTATAACTATTAAAAAATATAAGTTAAAATGACCAAAAGACCCTTCAAAGAGTGGGCACCTATCTAGTGTAATTTATTGGCTGATTTGAGTGCATTTTGTGCCTCTTTTACACTTCAATTGCACATGCCAAGGCTTGGGTTCAACCTGCACTCTCCTAAGTCCATATCCAATATTATTCCCGCATAATCCTCTCCATCTTGAGAGGAATTTGACCACAAATTTAGGGCTTTACCTCGTTCAATTGGTCACTTCAAAGGAAACCTACTCAAAATAATCCACAAACAAGTCAAAAATAGTCCACAAAATCATGCAGAATTTGAGGGCTCAATAACAACAAGTCTAGGCCAACATCTTCATTTTGAACCTCGGCTTCCTCTCCATCTTAAGCCTTGTTTTAAATCTCATCCAAAACAAGTCTCGTACAATAATACAAGTATTGTAGTAGTCTCCATATCCTTCATGTTCCTTTCTACCATACTCCTCTACATGGATATATAGATTTTGGTGAAGTAGAGTTTCGGTTGAGAGGAATGATTTGGTAAGGGGGAGCTTCGGTTGTGGAGCTTGGATGGGAGGAAATTGGCTTTCAAGTACCTCTTGTTGGAATTGATCAAATTGTGGGGGAAGTGACTCATTTAGGTCTCGGGTTTGAGGACATTTGTTGGCTTGGCTTATGTCTATGTCATTTAGTGGTGGTCTTGGAGGGTTGATCATTTGAGGTAAAACTTCGGGAGTATAAACATGAGAGTTCCTTCGACTTTCAACTCGATCCAACCTCTCAAGTATAGAAGACATATCCGAGCCCAATTTGTCAAGACCCACATTTGCCTTAGCTATTTCTCGGGCAATGGCATCAAGTTGGGCCAAAATTGTGTCCATTATGGCAAAGGAGTTACCTACAAAACAGAAAACATGTTAGTTGTACAAAAATATCCTCACTCTCTCTTTTATTTCTTGTCTCTCGGATCCCTCACACTCAATCTCACAAGTGTTGTAAGCTTTCTTGTACTCCAAGAGGTGTTGAGAGGTGAATCAAGTGTATACAACGAATCAAAAGAATAAAACACACAAAGGAACATAAACACACACACACACAAAAAAATATGGTTTCAAACCAACTCACAATCAAGTAATTGGTCACTAGCTTGTAAGTTAGTATGGGAATCAACAAATGAAACTAAAGACACAAAATGAAACTAAAAGATAAAAAATTGAGCTTAAAATTCGGTGAACAGTAATTGGTGACGTGACAGTCTTTGATTGGCCTCGGTCAACAATTTTATTTTTCAAATTTGGTAGTCTTGATCAATTCTACAATTTGGACTTTGATGGAAATTGTTCAATGGAGGAAAATACAAACTAGTTTTTAGAATTCAAATTTCAAGACTCAATAGTCTTTGACTAGGCTTGTACTTCTCCTTAAAACATAGACCCTTGTTTCATGGGAAAGTGGAATTGAGAAGTGATGTAAAGTCTTTTGGTGGTTGGCGTTTTTTCAAGACTAACAATTACTTACACCTCTTTCCTTCACCTTTTAGGATCTATCATTCACTTTATGTTAACAAGGTGATGAATATGGTGAAGAACTTCATGAACACAATAACCACAACAAGAACAACCAACAACAATCTCCCAAGAACAACAACAAGTTCCAACGCCCAATTCCACAACAACAAGACCAACAATAAAACCACCAACAAATGGCCAAGTTTCTTTGGTGTTGTATTTTCGGTTTTAACACTAAATGAAGGCTGTGATGAAAAAAAGAACACAACAACAACTACCAAGATCAATAACAACACCAACCAATTCCCAACAACAAGGTCACCACACGGTTAAGTTAAAACAACAACTTCAACTCACGGCCACTTCTTGTTCACAACAACAACATCAATTTTGTAAAGCTGAAATCAAGATATAGACTCAATGTGTTAGTGAGGAACAAAACTAACACTTAGAGACAACAAATACAAGTAAAAATCTCGGCCAAGACACAACAAGAACACACTTTTCGGCCAAGAATACAACATGGACAGATTGCTATTTTTTCATGAATTTTCAGTCTTGAACACTTTTTTTTTTATTTTTCCACTAACAAGCCCAAGATTGATCTTGTGGGAACAAGATAAAACCATTATTTGATACCAAATGATACAAGAAAACCTAGAAACACACGGAATTGGCTTAAAACAGTCCAAACACACTCCAAAAACAGTCCACTAATTCAAAGAATCGAGGATCCTTTTGAAGACCACTCTCCGATTCAAGAATGAAATAAAAAAAGGACAATATAACTAGGTGCTGGACACCTTTTACAGCCAACAACAAACTAAGTTAACAACACAAGATGAAAAACAATGAGAAGAACAACAACAGCAACAAAAACGGATTCACAATACAAGATACAAAACGAATACAAGATTACAAAAGAAAAAGGATAGATAGATAGATAGACCACATGAAGGTATAATATTAAGAACCAAATAATGGACACTCTTGGACCCTTAACACTATACACAACAATAAACCTAGCTCATACGTGACACAAGATCGGATTGCACCTCACTAGCATCAATGTTTCCAAGAAAGGAAAAACAAAAGAGAATCCACCCTATTGTTGTATCCTAGTTTTGGTTTTGGTGCCTCAAGGAGAGAGTACTTGTGTTCTTTGGTCTTTCAGGACTCACAAATATCATCAAAAACTAAATCTAAAAACCCTACAGTGTTCCTTTTATAACTATTACAAAATATAAGTTAAAATAACCAAAAGATCCTTCAAAGAGTGGGCACCCATCTAGTGTAATTTATGGGCTGATTTGGGTGCATTTTGGGCCTCTCTTACACTTCAATTGCACATACCAAGGCTCGGGTCCAACATGCACTCTCCTAAGTCCATATCCTAGATTATTCCCGTATCAAAAACTAAGATTACATCAACATTACGACTGAAACAACCCCTAATACATGAATGCAAAAACTCTTAACACTGTACTATATTAGGACAAGGTTCTTGAATGTGTTCCTTCAGAATTCAAGTAACACTTTGTAAAGTCAATCTGCCAATTGTTTTTTTTGCTATGTGAGTGCGTGAGCCACTTGAGTCACTCATCGTCTATTTAAATATAACTCTTCAAAGAGTTGTTCTTCAAATCAAACTCTTCAGCATCAAGAACTCTCATTATAAAGAGTTCTACTTCTAGTGAAAGTCCTCCTTCAATTCAAACTCTTCTCTCTTTAATGTAGTAGCCAAATTTCAACACTTCAAATCTGAACATTTTTATATCCTTTGAGCTTATCAGAAGTTATCATATCTGTTCCTCATGAAAATATCCAAGTAAATTCGAAGGAAGTTTAGAGGTGAAAATTCCTAATTAACAAAAGAAATTTTTCTTGAAGAAATTTATGAAAATGTTTGGTAAGAAAATTCCTACGAAATACCCCAAAAAAATCCACAAGAATAAATTGTTGCAAGTAAATTTTTATGAATATTTAGCATATACACCCCATGGAAATTTTCAAATAATGATTCCCATGTAAATCAATACATACATTTCACAATCAGACAAAAATATATTCGAAACCTTCAATAATCTTCAACATCATCATTTGACACAAGTCTAATGTAATCCATTATAAATGATAAAAAACATAATCCATAACATCCCAACCAATAATGTATGATTCTTAATGATCCAAAACAAAATATTTCAAACTTTAATCCTCAATAATACTACCAACCATCAAGGTCAGAATCATTTTCATTCATGTTGCCAGAGCCATCATCACTTTCATCCATATGCTTGGTTGTCTTCTTGAGATGATCGTTCATTTGAAGATGATTTCTTGTATACATGATTCTTCAACAAGTCAAACTCCTTCCTCATCCTATTATTTTGTGTCACTGATTTTGCAACTGTGCAAACAAATCAACATTTGAAGCATTTACTTAGGACTTAATCATCTCATCAAGTTCTTCCGGAAAAGTAGATGTTGATTTCTTAGATGCCTTTACACTTCGACCTAGGGATCCAAGACTTTTGACACTTCCTTTTCTCTTTCCACCAACAGATTATAACCAGATATAGATTTCACTTAACTGAGAGGGCCGACTAGCTGGATTAATTTCTTCTTCCATAACTTATGCACTTTGAGCAACTAATATTTCTTGTTTCTTTCTTTCAAGCTCATTCTGCATAAGAATAAGTTATTTCAGACCAGATATAGTGCCAACAAAAAATATATTATTAAGATAAATTATATTGGATTCTAGTAGCAAATATAAGCACAACAAGCATAAAAAACAAACAACATGTATTAGCATATAAAGTATCTGAAACTCAAAGTTGGTTCCAAATTATTGTGGCTATGGAAGAACCAAGGCCACTATGAAATGAGAAGAATAATTCAGGTATTTTCTAAGATGTATCTTTTATTGAGAAGTCTTGGAATTATCTAAGAAGTACTTTTATTTGAGTTCTGATATATCTATATTGATGAAATACTGCAGTCAGATTTGTCAGAGTACGTGCCCTACTGACCAGTGACTTTAACTTAAGAGTTGCATATGGATGGAACGGGTTGCCTGACGTGTTTCAAGGAAGCAGTAAAACAGGAAGTAAAGAACACAATGATTTTTATGTGAAAAACACCCGGCTAAAAAAGATGTAAAAAAACCATGCCTTGTACCTCTACAGGATTTAACCCCAACTTCACTAAATAACTCTAAGCCTCAACAACGACTGATTACAAAACTCTAAATAACTCTGAGCCTCAACAACGACTGATTACAAAACTCTTGTAACCAATAACTAGAAATTATAAACTCTAATTTCTATACCTCAATAATGAGGAATCATAAACACTAATTCCTATATCTCAACAACTAGGAATCATAAACAGTAAAACTCAACAATCACCCTTGACTATTGAACTTAACACCTCGCATTTTTTAACTAGAAATCGAACCGTCGTTCCTACGTGCGTAAGCTCTAATTCCATGGTTTATGCTTAGATTCATGTGTCATGATCTTTAACCTAGTATATGAAGTTATTATGAGGTAAAAAATGTTCATAGAAATGGCTTAAAGAAAAATTGAGCTAAGAACCTTTCATTCATCCAAAATTGGTTAGTCGATTCTACAAAGGTCTACTTTGAATGTGGATAACTCTTGATAAACATAGGATTTTTCATCTCAAGACCCACCAAATTGTATATAATTTAATTAGCTTTCCAACGATACCAATTTAGCCAAAATCCGATAACCGAGTGAAAAGTTGTGACTTTTTCCGTGTGAGGCAGTAAGCCGATGCGATCATGAGGCGTCGCATCGAGATCGCGGCAACACGAAACCAGATGCGGATATAAGGCTGTTTTACGCATTATTTCAATTTCTAATGGGTCTATAGGCATCGTTGTCATTTCCCCTCACCCAAAATCCATCTATAACATAGAATTTCAGCCCCAAGAAGCCAAAATTGCTTATTTTACTCTAATCCTCTCAAAATCCAAACCCTAATCCTTTTCCTCAAGATCCAGAATCAAGATCTTAAATTCAAGATTTCAAGAAATGGATCAAGATCTGGGTTCCGCTCTTTCTCCTAAATAATCTAAGGTACGTGGGGTTTATCCTAAAACTACATGGGCTTGTTGAAACACTTGAATATGATTTAAAGATTATCAAGCACAAAATTACAAAGGGGTTTTGGAAACCATGTTTTAAATTATGCATCATGAATGTTTTAATGAAAATTTTGTTTTGGCCTTTAGGTCTTTTCCCCTTAAAATTGATTTATACATATATGTATATGTATGAAAATTTAGATTGAAGATTGTTTGAGAGCACAAATTATGAAATCTTTCTCTTGTGATGAATTTAAGTTTATGATCTTATTGTGAATGGTTTGAAATGCATTATTTATGATTTGAAAATAGTTTTCTCATATCATAGTATTTGGGCATGATTTAGAGATGACGAGATGGAGTTTCTTGATATAATTATGTTCTTATGTTAAAGAGAAAGAATTGTATTTAATTGAGAACTTTGATATGACCACCTTATGTATTTGAAATGTTGAAAAAAAGAGTTTCTTGCATTTGTTTACATGAGTTTTAAGAAAGAGTTCTTTGAATTGATTTATTGATATGGTGGTCCCAAACATTATGTTTTGAAAACAGAGATTATAATGTGCTATTAATGGCTCAGAGACGCGACTTGCAAGTCAATGGTATGACGATACCATATAAATATATGCCATAACAGAGCTAGAGTTTTTCAAAGTTTTATTTCAGAGAATGAAATGTTTTAAAGAGTTAAAAATAGGCTTAAAGTGGGTTAGGTGGTTACCCGAAGAAGGCTTGAGCTCAAGTAACTCTTAGCCTAAAATCGTATTTTGTCGATACGGGTATATTATTATTGTACTCTAGTGACGGCCCAGTGGCATAGTCGAGACAGAGAATCCGGCCCTTGCGGCAAACTTGGGTTGGGGGCTTGGCTGCCGAGTTAATGGAAGATTCTATATATCCTGTGGAATTTTAGAGTTGTAGGGTATACCACCAAGCGCACAAGTAATATAAAGAGTGTCACAGAGTTCAGATGATTTTACAGAATCTTTTAACTATGCCCATGTGATTCTTACCATATGATATATTTATGAACTATTTTAAATTGCTTTTCAGACAGAAGCGAAGTTTGCGGTGGTTAGCCTTCTTTATTCCGGAAGGCATATCTCTTTTTAGACATATTTTTTTTACTTTGGTTTTAGTCCACTGGGGTCTTGTCCCTGGTTTCAGACAGTTATTGATGTCATATGTAGTAGAGATTTCGCAGACTGAGAAAGATGTTGTTTCAATGTTGATAAACCTATTTCCTCATTGTTGAACAAATTTTAGAGTATGGCCATGATTCTGTTTACTTTTATTTCCTCAAATTTTCTTATATTATATGTGTCACACCCCAAGCCGAGGCCCTAGATGTGACACACACCCGATACTATTGCTAGTATGAGCGAACGTTCTGGCATATCACATGAGCATACAACCAACATAACGAATAGAGAGGAGACAAAATAGGATAGGATTTCTTGAAGGATAAAGTCTTTCAACAATGTTCATTAATATCACTTAACATTTGAAGATACAATAGTCATGAAAAATAAGACTAAAAAATACAAGAACTGTCTGACAACTAAATCAGTCTGTGAAGCCTCTAATGTCTGACTATAACTGTTAGGAAAAGGCCCTGGCATATCCTGACACTGAAAGGAACATAGAAAAATTTTCATATCTAAATTTTCCCCAGGTAGAAAGGAGGTTCACTAATAGCAGAAGATGATAATCCTAATGATGCGCTTGACCGCGTACTTCAGATCCAAAACCTACATCATGAAATGATGTAGCGCCAAAGATGATAAATATGTGGAATGTATTAGTATGCAAAATAATTTTACGAGGGTAGTACAACAAGAGATTAGAAGTAACAATGAAATTCAAATATAAGTGAAGGCAACTGGAAAGGAAAAAAAATGTAAACTAAATTTATAATTGAACAAGTAAAGTAGATTTAATTCCTTTGATTATTTGTGGGAGAAAGTAGTGAACCGTCAAAAACCACTATGTGAGCGCATGGAGTCTGATCTCGGCCCGATCAGCTAAGCCATCCTATACCTTGCCGGGCATAGGAAGTGACATGACATAATTTGCTAGCAAGTATCCATGGTTAGTCCCTTTTCGGAACACATAAAAAAAGAGTCATCCGACTTGCAGAATAATCTCTATCCTATGTCGGCAAACATAGTTTCGGGCATTTGTCATTTCAACCTATGCCTTCACGGTCAGCTAACTAACTCCCTTATGCTCATGACGTTATCTTATTTATTTGATTAGATCTTGATCAAAATCTTATCCTTGGCAGGATCATGCTCATGGTTTAGCCATTTTAGGCTCACGTACATATATTTACCATTTTAGGCTAATGATCATGAATTTGTCCTTTAAGACTCATTCTTGGAAAATCAACCCTTTTGGTATCATGCCTCATGAATTATTATAGTTATTGAGCATTTGGGGTGTCATGAATGAGGATGTTGCTCTTACATATTGTGCAATATATTTACTTAGTAATAGAGTAGGATATTTTTTAATTAGCGAGGTAACAGTATGTTCTTTTTTGTTGTCTGAATGTTGCACCGAGAGAACAAGTATTCTGTGTTGGTTCATGTTTTGTGATTATGCAGTTGAAAAAGAAAGTAAAGAAGCATATTGCAGCTACAAGGCTACGACACTGGTGTATTAGATAAGGACTGCTCGAAAGTGGACCGTGTACAAAAACCACGTTATAGACGGATATACAATCTCGCAATGAAGTCGAAGAAAGAGTAGATACATTTAGAAATTCAAAAAAATAACTAGGAGAGGTCACCTTTGATCAACAAATTATGTAATTAGTTCTCTCTCACTTCTTTTAAATAGTGGGGTGCTCTCTAGGTGTAATCACTTAACTTTGCAGATTGTAAATATTTTATAGTTATTGCCAAAAACATCTATGATTCATACATCAAATCACAAGGGTTGTTGGAACTCACAAAATTCAGAAAGGAAGAACATGAAACAGAGAGTTATCTGTACACACCTAACAACTATTAAACCATTCAATTTTATTGATAAGATTGTAGAAATAATTTGAATTGGATAACAGTAAAATGTCAAAAAATGAGAGTAAGGAATGGTTCTACATACCTCAAAACGTTTGAAAGAACTTGAAATCGGAAGAAGAAATTTGTACTTGATTTTTGATCAAGTCCCTTGTGCTTCTTGGAGTTGTAATTGATAGGATGAATCTAGATATTTTCTGATGGAAAACATATGAAAACTGATTGAAAAGTAATGCTTTGATCGTGTGAATCTTGAGGAAAAGAGAAGGACTTTTTTTAACGCACAAAACTGATGTGAATAGAGGGGATTTTGAAAAGAAACTAACGCCTCTGCTGAAAATAAAATGTCTTCCATAAAACAAATAACGTTTAGAAACTGAAGAATAAGGGTTTAATTGATTGGGATAAGGTAAAAAGGAAAAGACAAAATCACACCAAGAATATGAAAATAAAAGGAAAAAAATAGAAAATTTTCATCAGGTATAGGGTTGTTCTAACTGTTCTTTGTTAAACACATGTAACTTTTTACTCGGGAATCGGATTGAGGAGCTATTGGTGGCATTCGAAAGAAAACTAAAAAAGCTTCAATTTGATAGGTTATAGGTCACGTAACTCTATATATTCTAGGAGAAATCCTTGTTTAAATTTGGTCCTTGTATGTACCTATACGAAAACTTAATCATTAAAGGACCTTTCAACTC
This sequence comes from Capsicum pubescens, assembly GCA_030864215.1. Taxonomy (NCBI): domain Eukaryota; kingdom Viridiplantae; phylum Streptophyta; class Magnoliopsida; order Solanales; family Solanaceae; genus Capsicum; species Capsicum pubescens. The sequence continues at coordinate 108,791,008 of CM061548.1, read as the reverse complement.
AAATTTGTTTTAGAGGTTTCTTATGCCCTTAATTCATACCCAATACCCCTACGTCACATAATACATGACCTTTACACCTAGATAAAATAAAATTTCTAGATTCACGTCTAAGTACATTTGAAGAGACGACCAATTTGTTTTATCTTTAGCTCGAACATTCAGGGTGTTACAATATGAATATTGTGCATGATTACCAGATTTAGCAGGGTACTCGAGCCTCCTTAGTTAGGGATGCTCATCACGGCCAGGGTCTCGGCTCGTGTTATGACAAACTTGGTATCAGAGCACGGTTCATGGCCCTAGGGTGTCTGCAAAATCATGTCTAGTAGAGTCTTGCTTATGGGTGTGTTGTGCATCATACTTATAATAAGGAGGCTACCGGGCATTTAGGATTTGTTTCCCATTCTTTCATACTCTAGTTCGTGCTATAGAGTCGTCCATAAGAAATTTATCCAAGTTCATTCCTCATTCTAATTTCATGGGTCATGTCTAATTTTCGAGGCGATACAAGTCTAAGAGTCTAGCTCCCCTACCGATGTGGTTCTCTCTGATTGAGTTATCCAGAAAAGTTATGAGATAGCACATGGACTTGAGAAGAGTCCAGAAGTGCTTCAAGGTGTATTGATTCGTAAGTATACTCTTATCTTGATGAAATTTTGTTTTCCCTGCTTGAGGTACGAAGTGTATTCAGTCTCCTTTAATAAAAGATTCTTCTTGGGGGTGTGATGTCTAAGGATAATTATGTGTAGCAGAATATTGGAATTGTATTTCCACCCGAGTAGTAGCATATGTTAAAGTGTCATGACCTATTGGTAGTGAGATGGTCTAGAAGTTGGTGACATGAAGTCACAAGGTTAGCAGTCAGAGCGAGGGTGACATTTGTGTAAATAAATTGTTTTAGTTTTATAATCGTGGACTGAGGAGTGGGTTGCCATTGTATAGTGATAGACTAATGCGGTAGCAATATTTGTGGATTGTAGGGTATTATGTGAAGGATGTGACTAGCTATGATTATTATCTATTCGAATTCAGGAAAGAACCTAGAGTTGAAAGTTATGGTGGTTATAGCGATCAGTTATAGGTTGTAAATGGAAAGGATAGATTAGTTAATAATTTGTAAGTAGAGACTCATTAGTGTTTATTGATTTTTGAAGATCATTGTGAAGTACGATTAGGTAAGTATGATGCAAGAAATTAGAATATTTTGATAAGATTGAAATGGGTTATATTGCAAGATTAAGATCGACCAACCCAATCATGTGACTTTACCACCTTGATGGTCCTTTCTTTAGTAGTAGTAAACTAGCACTTCAAGTGTGAAGGTATGTAGTGGATTTTGAGTGGTAATAATGAGGTTATGGCAGGGTTGTGATTGTAGGTAGTAGCTAAGTAAAGTGAAGTATTTGGGTTGATTCCCCAATTTGATGGACTAGTGTAATATGTGGAATGCTTTATTGGTGGTATATAATTGAGGCTAGACAACAGGCTTAAACTCTAGATGTGGAGTGTAGTGGTGAGAATAGTAGCTCGAGGTTGATATTCATGTTTGGTTAGAATTAATTAGTAGGCTTGATGTGATGTGTGGAATGGTCTAGGTTGGCAAATTGTGAAAAAGGGAGTGGATAAATGGTGGTATATATACTTGAGGACTAGCGTTAGAAATGATGATTTATGGTTGAGTAATTAAGACGATAAGAGTGATATTCATATAAGAATAAGTTTAGCCCAATATGGCATGTTGTTAGATAAGGTTGTATGGTATATGTGTCATGTGTATCCAACTATTGTTTTGAACTTTGTAGCATGGAGAAGTTTGGGGAGTTGTTGTATAGTGTTCATTAAAGTTGTGTTCAGGAAATGTCGGTAGGCAATATGTGCCTTTGGCATAGTTTAACAAATTTTGTTAAGTTGTAGGTTATGTGATTAGAGGTGTAATGATAGTATTCTAAGGAGTGAAAGATGGAATATTAAATATTTAGAAGTGTGGGTGTCTATGCCTATGAAAATATTAGTCATAAATTGATGACTTTGGGAGTTAGAAGATATTACGATTAGTGTTCCTGAAAGGGGATGTCCTTGAAATAATTTAGTGTCTTTGTATTAGAGATTAATGAGAGGAGTTGTGTTCATGGGTATTTTGATATCCCTTTTTGTGATAGGGAATATGGATGTGTGCACTCATGAGAGTGGGAGTTGTAGAGTGATGGATATAGAGGCTAGCGGGAGTTAAGAGTAGCATTTATAGAAAAGCAAGGCCTTCAGAGTATAGTTCTTCTGGGAGAGTTTTGAGTTTAAGTCTGTGGTGATGTCTCTTTTATGTTGAGGGCTGTGGCTATTAATTTTGATGTAGGGATATGTCCGCAAGTCTAGGGTTGTGACTTTGGTCTAAGGAGGAGATGGTGAATTAAGGTAGTTCCCGAATGTTCTCAAATGGCAATTTGTGGGGAGAAACCATGATAAACCTATTTCTACTCAAGCATAATTCTCCTACTCTAATTTGGGAGAGTATCCTACTAATGTATTACATCATTCGTTCAAGTCATGCCTATGCCTATGGTTCGAGTACTCTATGGACTTATGTTTATGATTTGACCTCTAAACTAGAAACAATTGTCTCTCAGTTATCTGATCTTTCACGTATTCAAGCCTTATGTTATGTTGTTCATGATCCAAAAAAAATCTATGTCTCTCAACACGCTTGGTTCTAAGAGAATATGTTTCTATATGTCACCAATTCATCCTATGTCGGGTTTAGCCCAAGTGATAAGGTTTATGCAAACTCATGGAAAAATCTCAGTTCCTTAAGCGAGGAGAAAGCGCTTCTAGGAGAAAAAAAAGGAGATGAACTTTAGTTGTGTGAAATAACTAAGAAGGAGGAATATGGCGAAAACATTTGTTAGAGTGATTGAAATTGTTGGTCTTAGTGGGGAAATCCATGTAGTGGGTATAGTAATGATTAGGCTTGAATGTTGTGGCTGTTGGAAATACAAATCTATGTGCTACGTGGTTAGTACTCTCTAAATGAAATCTCGAGGGTGTTTGAAGACAATATTCTTAATGGGATGTAAAGTACATGGTCTTATAGTTTAAGTTATCACCTTGTTACTACAAGCTAGGCTTCAGCATAGCAGTACTAAGAGTTGGAACTCATATTCTTATGGCTAGATGTATGATTGGAGAATTATAAGAATGTTGAAGTCTGTTATTTGTTGTTTGGGGCATATATGAGTAGTGTTTCTAAGTGTAAGGTCTATTTCGTTGTATCATGAGAGGTGGAGAATGATTCTAATCCTATCTTCCACAAAATATTATTTCATTATTAGTACCAACTTAAATCAGGTCTATGATCATCAAATAAATCCATTACTTATATTGTGAAGATTATGGTGCATAGAGGTCATGTGCAAGATCATCCCTATGTAGTCTCATTATCTCATATTTCGTGCTTTCACGATTCACTCGGGGTTATCAAGAAACTCTTTTGATTCCATTATATGTGTTGTTGAGGAAAAATTGTTCAATGTGAGACTACGTTCTTTATTCTAAACTTTCTGAGTTTCGAAAGGTCCCCACCCATTATTCAGGGACGAATGATCCCAAGGGGGAGATAATGTAACACCCCACATTTTTGAGCTAGAAATCAAAACATCGTTCCTATATGCGTAAGCTCTAATTCCATGGTTTATGCTTAGATTCACGTGTCATGATATTTCTCCTAGTAGATGAAATAATTATTAGGTGAAAAATGATCATAGAAATGGCCTAAAGCAAAGTTGAGCTAAGAACCTTTCATTCATCCAAAATTGGATAGTCGATTCTACAAGGATCTACTTTGAACGTGTATAACTCTTAATACACATAGAATTTTCTATCTCAAGACCCACCAAATTATAGATAATTGAATTAGATTTCCAACGATACTAATTTCGCCAAAATCCAATAATCGAGCGAAAAGTTATGGCTTTTTCCGTGTGAAGCAGTAAGCCGACGTGATCATGACGCGTCACGTCAAGATCGCATCAACACAAAACCAGACGCGGATATAAGGCTGTTTTACGCATTATTTCAGTTTCTAATGGATCTAGGGGAACCTTGGTCATTTCCCCTCACCCAAAATCCATCTATATCATAGAAGTTCAGCCCCAAGAAGACAAAATTGCTTATTTACTCTAATCCTCTCAAAATCCAAACCCTAATCCTTTTCCTCAAGATCAAGAATCAAGATCTTAAATTCAAGATTTCAAGAAATGGATCAAGATCTGGGTTCCGCTCTTTCTCCTAAATATTCTAAGGTACGTGGGGTTTATCATAAAACTACATGGGCTTGTTGAAACACTTGAATATGGTTTAAAGATTATCAAGCACGACATTACAAAGGGGTTTTGGAAACCATGTTTTAAATTATGCATCATGAATGTTTTAATGACATTGTTGTTTTGGCCTTTAAGTCTTTTCCCCTTAAAATTGATTAATACGTATATGTATATGTATAAAAATTTAGATTGAAGATTGTTTGAGAGCACAAATTATGAAATCCCTCTCTTATGATGAATTTAAGTTTATGATCTTATTGTGAATGGTTTGAAATGCATGATTTATGATTTGAAAATAGTTTTCTCAATATCATAGTATTTGGGCATGATTTAGAGATGATGAGAGGGAGTTTCTTGATATAATTATTTTCTTGTGTTAAAGAGAAAGAATTGCATGTGATTGAGAACTTTGATATGACCACCTTGTGTATTTGAAATGTTTAAAAAGAGAGTTTCTTGCATGTGTTTACATGAGTTTTAAGAAAGAGTTCTTTGAATTCATTTATTGATAGGGTGGTCCCAAACCTTATGTTTTGAAAACAGAGATTATAATATGCTATTAATAGCTCAGAGATGCGACTTGCAAGTAAATGGTATGACGATACCATATAAATGTACGCCATAACAGAGCTAGAGTTTTTCAGAGATTGATTTCAGAGAATGAAATGATTTAAAGAGTTAAAAATGGGCTTAAAGAGGGTTAGGTGGTTACCCGAAGAAGGCATGAGTTCAAGTAACTCTTAGCCTAAAATCGTATTTTGCCGATACGGGTATATTATTATTGTACGCTGGCGATGACCCTGTGGCGTAGTAGGGACAGAGACTCCGGACCTTGCGGCAAACTTGGGTTGGGGGCTTGGCTTCCAAGTTAATGGAAGATTCCATATAGCCCGTGGAATTTCAGAGTTGTAGGGTATACCACCTAGCGCAGAAGTAATATAAAGAGTGTCACAGAGTTCAGATGATTTTACAGAATCTTTTAAATATGCCCATGTGATTCTTACCATATGATATATTTATGAACTATTTTAAATTTCTCTAATATATATTGAATAAAAATTATTATTTTGAATTTGCTCTGCGTACCAGTAAAACTGTATTGACCCCCTACCTTCCAGGGTCTGAGGCTCAGTCTAGAGGTCCTGCTAATCTGTTGAGCTTTCATACAGAAGCGAGGTTTGCGGTGGTGAGCCTTCTTTTTCCCAGAAGGCATATCTCTTTTTAGACATACTTTTTACATTGGTTTTGGTCTACTGGGGTCTTTGTCCCAGGTTTCAGACTGTTATTGATGTCATGTGTAGTGGAGATTTCAGACTTAGAAAAATGTTGTTTCACTGTTGATAAATCTATTTCCGCATTGTTGAACAGATTTCAGAATATGACCATGATTCCGTTTACTTTTATTTCTGCAAATTTTCTTATATTATATGAATATTGTGCATGATTACCAGATTTAGAAGGGCGCTCGAGCCTCCTTGGTTCGATATGCTCGTCACGGCCAGGGTCTCAGCTCGGGTCATTACATGAACCCACTTTGAGTTATACCAAACTTGAAGTTAACTCAACTTAGTATTGTTCCTAATCAATCAATCTAGGAAAGCAATAAATTTGTCACAAACCAAACTGGGGCCCTGGCCGTGACGAGCGTTCCCAAACCCGAAGGCCCGCCCTCTGTTTATCTGGTAATCATGCACATAATTCATATGATCAAAGTAATACGGAATAGACACAATAATATGGAAACATGGTCAACACTTTAAAACAGTTAAAATCCTGAAAACATGCCCAACAATATTTAATAAACATCTGCAATAGTCTGCGAAATCTCTACATAAATACTATCTAAATAACTGGGACAAGGCCCCCAGCAGACCAAAAGCCATACTGAAATAAATACCTAAATGACTAGGCCTTCCGAAGCAAAGAAGGCTCACCAACTAAACACCGAGACAACCCTGTCTATAGACTTTACTGAGGATCTGGACCCCTAGACTGCGGCTCATTACCTAGGAGGAAGGGGGGGTCAACACAATTTTACTGGCACGCGAAGCAATCCAAAATAGAGTAATTGAACATATATATATATAATACGTGAGAGCAAATTTTCATCAAACATTATGCATAAAACAGTTTATGAAAAACACATGTGCACCTTCTGAAAACATGTAACCTGTCTGTAAATCTCAAACTCTGATCTATGTATTACTTATGAGTTAGGTGGCATCCCCTACAAGTATGATATTCCACGGGCGCTATGGAATCCGTCATTGACTCGACGGGGAAGCTTCCAACCTGAGTATGCCGCAAGGGTTGGAGTTCCTGAATCTGATACGCCACACGACACTTAAGTCAGCGTATAATAATATACCCGGGTCGGCAAACAATGGTTTTAGGCAATGAGTTTCTTGAACTCAAGCCCTCTTCAGGGAACCACCAAACATCTCTGTATGCCCATTTTTAACCTTTTCTGTACATGCAACATTCTGAATGTCTAAAATCATTATAGTCTGAAATGTCTATTAGTCTGAGTCTGATATGGCATTGGTTTGAATTGGTATCATCATACCAAGACTTTCAAGTCATGATTTCTGAGCCATAATACATTAAGCTAAATCTTTCATTTAAAGCATAATTTAGACCACAAAAAATATGCAACTGATATAGAAGATTTTGTGTTTCAAAACTCCAGTCAAAATCATGCAAAAACTTCATCAACATATGGTGGTCTAGTTCCTTTAGAAAATCCATGCACTCTTTCATTACATGCATTATGAACATTAATCATTCATGCTAGATTTCCTCTTTAGTGATTTAAAACCACCTTTAAATCATAACAAGAGTTCAATCATTTCATATAGTGCTTTTCAAGGATGCATTGCAAAACAATTCATATGCTATGAGAAATCTAAAAAATTCAAAATATGAGGGAATTCACCGAAAATCATGCTCTCAACGAGAATTCATTCTTAAATACATGGTTTCATACATTCATATTCTCAAATCACTTTGGGAAAGGTCAAAAAACCAAAACAATTATGTTAAAACATTTAATACATGAATATATACATAGATTAAAAAACCCCATTCTAAAACATGATTTTTCTATGCCCATGAGAATTTAGGAAAACCCCACGTACCTCTATTTTGGAAAATAATGGGTGCTTCTTGAAGCCTATGGATTGGGGAATCCGAATCTCTAATCAATTTTGAAAATCCACGGTTAAATCTTGATTTATTTGGGTTTTTAGTTTGAAACCCTTAGGAGTGTTCTTGAGAATTTTTAGATGAATGTGGATGTATTTTGGAGAATTGGGGACTGAATTTCGTTTTTATGGCTGAATAAGGGTGGGAAAAGGACCATTTTGCCCCAAAAACGGAGTGTTTAAGTCACTTGAAACCATAAGATATGCGTCGCATATGATATCGCATATATTTACATAGGCGCCGCATATGATATCACCTATATTTACATAGGCACCGCATATGATATCGCCTATATTTACATAGGCACCGCATATGCTATCGCACTTGCTTTCCAGTGGCCATGTGTGATTGGTTAGGTGACACATACTACTTTGAAAGGCCATAACTTTTTGCTCGGGTGTTGGATTTTAGTAAAATTTGTATCGTTGGAAAGTTAACTCGAATACCTATCATTTGAAACATATTAGGCTCTCTAATTTGACATATACAGAGAGTTATGGTCGATGGAAGCTAACACAAATTACAACGTCCACTAAAACTTAATCGATCGAAATAGTTTCAACTCGTCCTTGAGTTGAAGGACCTCTATGGTGTAAATTCATGCTCAAATGGATTCAAATACTATATAAACATGCCAAATTGGCATAGGATTTAAGGCTCTGGGATTATCAACGCATCAGAATCATAGTTTTTATTCTAGCCCGCAATGCGAGGTGTTACATTATCTCCCCCTTGGGATCATTCATCCCCGAATGATGGATAGAATGTCGAAGTCTTAAGGGTATGGGATAATGTGGACATGATATGTTCCCTAAGAAAGAATACACTGATCGGAAACATGACTATAAGATTGGAACTACTGATGTTTTAAATGCTTATGCTAGACATGCATATCCGAGGCATGGAATACACAACTAAAGCTACTCATAGGCTGAATTCTCATAATGAATCATGCATATCTGATGCATGGATCTGTGACCAAGTTGTTCTCATGAATGCAGGATTGAATACACTCATAAGCTAAACTTTTCTATTGAACATGCATTTCTAATGCATGCATATCTGACTGAACTAACGTATGAACGTATGGCTAAATACGCAATAATAACTGATATGAAGCTTGTAATATGAATCTATGCATGCAACTGAATGGGGTATCTCCCCCTTGGTACCCTATGTCCCTCTATGAATGCTCAATTCACTAAGATACTCGGAAAACTGAGGCGATGCATAGGGCACCTATGAATTGAATCATAACTGAACATCTGGAATCTGAATTTAATGCATAATGCATGAAATGGGCTATACTCGTAACTACTGGTATACTCTATCTTGGAATAGTAGCATGTCTGAGATTTCGAGTAGCATGAATAAGTGCAAAAACGAGAAAATAAGTCATGCGAATCTAACTGCTAAACTGACTTATTGTCCATATAGACTGAATTATACTACACCCTCATACTTAACTGGAGTATCTATTCATCACAATTCTCTAAAGAAATTCTAGCAGTAATAGGGAGCCATGAATCTTGGGTATGGATTACACAAGACATCCAACTGAGGAATCACCACATTGACACTACTCTGCAGTCTGGAACATAGGCATATAACTCCTGAATTAGGATAGAATTACCAGGACTTTTGCATTACAACTACTTACTTTCAAGCTTAGCACACTTCTCGAATATCACTTAACTATACTATTCTCCTTAAATATCATATTCATTCAACTCAGCATAAAATTCTCATATGAGCATTGACAAATCTTTCTACTAATGTCGAAAATAACTTAATCCCTTCGCCGTGATCAAGCCTAACTCTAAGTCACAAAAATACAACATGCCAGACCACGCTATTATTCTAAACCATATGATGTAATGTTCTAGATATCCTTTAAAGATCACATCCTAAGTGTAACATGCCATACCACTTCAATGACTACTCTGAACTCTTACTATGAAGTCGCTAGAGCATATAGCGTTCCTTTACAACAATCTCAACATGTCATTCAAGCCTATCTTTATAACGACATATGAACTTCAAAGCAAACACTCACAAAAGGAATACTTCACATATTCTCTAAACCACTATCAATATCACTCCCACGATCTACCCCAAGAACATACACATACAAAATTCCACTAACCATCACATAAATAAAAACTTGGTCCCAAATCTTACTTCATACTTATGGCCTTATCGAAACAAGCGTACTATGATCTTCCATCAACAAGGAATAATTACTCACCACCACTATCATCGCATAAGTAGGAGTCACAAAAAGATTAGAACATAAGATCTAGAGGCATGGAATGATACTATATGAAGCTTGACACTCATCTGAGGCCTGAGGAATAGCAAAACAACAATAGGGACTCACCAAAGCGCTCTGAATTTAGGGTTTTCATGGCTATAAGCTGAATCTAGACCATATGACAATGAGTCTATACTTCCAACCTACTGGCTAATCTAGCCATTTTTATTCATAGCCTATAAGGGGTTTCTATAACCACCTTAAGTATTATGAACGCTCAAACTACAGCTCTCGTAAGAGTGTAAGCGGTCGCTGTCAAATATAGAACCCAACTGGGTTAGGTGTAGAATCCCACAGGGAATACTTGGTCACTAAGTGTTGCAATTATTAGTAGACTGTTGATCGAAAATTCCACAAAAAATGGGGGATTGGATTGTAGCGTGAATTAATGCTATCAAAGTAACAACATAATGCTTTGTTTAGTAAGCTTTAATCATAGAGAAAAATAAGTTAGGTTTATGTCCACCTTATGAGTTCTACGTATCTATTAACTATGAGTAATGCGGAATTCAGATATACATGCACTTATAGAGATTCGTATTCTAATGGTAAATCCTAGTGTTTCTCAACCATCAAGGATTATTTCACTTTAACTCTCTCGAGCTTAAAGCGTATGACTAATGGTACGAACTCTCCAAGAAATTAACCCAGTTACGGCACTAACGTGTAAATAGGGGTTGGTAGCCCTATTTCCTTGTCACACTCTCTTTTCCAAACACGTAACTTTTCTTTCGAACAAGTTAATGATATAATGGCGTATTCTATATGTTTGCAACCACAAGAATTTAATTAAAACAAAGAGAGTAATGATATAAGTAGCATACGCATCAAGAATTCACAAACTCATAGTAATAGATAGTATATCAAAAGGCTTCCATAACCCTAACAGATAAGTTTAGCTACTCATGATTGTAAAGGAAAACAACGAAGACATCATCATCATCATACCAAAACGATAACAATCTCATGATGGGTATGTATTGGCGTCACTATGAGAATGACGTAATTTCCTCTCTAGCCGTTCTTGTAGCATTTTTCTCTGTCTAAAATTACAGAATCTGTAAACTGAATAATACTCAAAGTGTCTATCGAATTCTGAAAAGAAATCGTAAATCAATGCATGAATCCTAAAAAATTCAGCAAATAGGGTTTTTATAACATCCTTGTCCTAGTTCTATTAAGTTACTGCTGCACCCCTAAGTATTTAAAAATACTGCTTCTGCCCGGGACAATTTCTCCATGCGTCACATTCAGTCCATAAGCTTCCAAAAGCTGCCTTCCCTCTTCAGTGAAGTTTTCCTTTGCTGCCCAAAGGTCCACAAAGTGCTGAAATCTTCATCATTATTACCTGAAAACATGCTAATCACGTAGGTTAGCTCACTTACAGGAAAATGGACTAAAAGTGCAGGAATTATATATTTTATCCTCAAAACTTAGCTATAACATGGGTAAATTATGGTGTTTAGGCGTGTAAATACACCCAACATAAAAACCCCACACTTAAAGCTTTGTTCGTCCTCGAACAAAATATTATGTCCATGCAAACATCTAACTAGAATTTCACCGCAGTAACACAAATTGTTCAACAAGACATGCACGACAATTATTAACAAAGAGTAGTTTTCTGGATCACTACTAGAAACCATTCAACCTCCAAGATAGACTCGTGATGATGGCTAATTCGTATCCACAAGTTAAGGCACCAAGAATCATATAACACAACCCAATAATCATCAACCATGTGTGTCTCACACAAGATATCACCCATAATCACTCACAAGTTTTGCATTTTTCGGAACATGGGTATTAGATTCTCCTTGTTCTCACTCTCACAAAGAATTCATATGTTGCAACTGATGACCATAGGCTTGCCCTTAGTGTAATGCTCCACTAATATCAGAATGCTAAGCTTAGGATCAAATAGGTCTTTACAGGTTGTAATGTAGGCTAAGGGATAGGTAGGACTATTTTTGCCAGAAATAGTGACTATTTTCCCTAAGCTCTTTAATACATCACATTATGCCATTACACTCTCTTTTAAACAACCCTTCTACCTTTCTTTTCATCTAACACCCCTTTTCACCTATTTTGTTATTCAATTATAAACACAAAGATGAGAATATACAACTTATTTTTTTCTTTTTCTATTTGTGTTTTTTTTTCTTTTTTTTTTTATATAAAACACCTCTATGATAGCCACTCTTATTCACAACAATTTCAAGTACCAATACACTCTGAGGCATCACTCTCACCCAATTTCCTCTTATTTTATCACATGACTCTACAATTTAAAGCTCTTAGGAATTTGGATCAAATTATGGTCTTGAAAAAAAAAATGGATTAGGCTACATATGAGGATGTCAAAGAAAATAACTAAAGGATCAAAGGGGGTTAACTAGGATAATGTCCACGGGTAGGTAAAAAGAAGGTAAACAATCACAGGCTGCCAAAGAAATGCCTAAATCATCTCCTAAACTCACACTCTTTATTTCGCTTTACACACACACCAGGCAAGTTCTAGCATCAGTCACAACACAGAATATACTATAACCTCACACACACAAGACACATGGTCAACTTTATTGGGAGCAGTATAGACTCTTGACCCAACAGATGAATGAATTAAACCACACACTTATCACACAGTGAGTCACACTTAGAGCCTAAACGTCTCAATAGTAATGATTTTGGCACAAACTCTTGTCATAATACCTTTCCGCCTATCAGAACAATTTCATGCAAAATCTAAAAAATCTAAAATTAAACTAACTAATTACGACTAATTAAAACAATCAAGAACTAGAATAAATGTAGGCAAAGAAGTACAAGAAGCATACAAATACCAGTACCCCACACTTAGACGGGACACACTGCCCTCAGTGGGAAATAAATAAGGAAAACCTGATTAGTCGGACTCTTCCTCTATGTCTGGGGTCATGCCCCCTGCATCGGAATCATCATCAGAATCATCATCATCAGAGTTATCCTCCACATCTGAGTCTGGCTATCGGTGATCATCGTCAGTCGGTACGTCATCATCGAGAGGTTCCTCAAAATTTACACCTACTCCACACATAGCCTGCGCATGCTCATTCATCGGGTAGTCATAATCCAACTGCTAGAGCTCTACATCAGTTGGAACATGTCCCCCACTCATCATGGTAAACCTCGTCATGCCATATAAATGGCGGAAGAAGCTTTCATCGCTAGCATGTCTTTCTGCAGTGGTCAGGTTGACGCCATGCATAGTTTCAGGATCTTTCACCTTCATAAGATTAACCTTCTTCGGGTTGTGTGGAAGCTTATGATCTGCAGGTTCCTCTTCAATGTCCTCCTTCCTCAACATTGCGGTCAACAAATTGCCAAAGCTGAAGTGGGACCTCTTGTGCAGCCTAGCCTTACGCATTGACGACCGTTTAACCGCACCAACGTGGATGGGAATATTAGTCATCAGAGCGTACACCAAGCATACTCTATCACGTGTGATCTTTGTGTACTGTGTCCCTGGAATCAGGCAAGAGTTGACTATCCGCAACCATATCCGAGCTTCTCTGTTCAAGGAAGCATATAGGAAGGTATTGTGCCGACCGGTATCCTTGTGACGACTCCAACGTGCCATTGATCTTGTTCTGCACAGTGTGTGTCTGATTTCCCTGTATGGAGGTCTGTGATAAAGCTCCTTGAGCGGTGATGGATCCACAGATGGAAGACCCAGAAAAAAGTTGAAGAACTCCGCATTCAGTTGCAAGACTTGGCCCCGAATCTTCACTTCACTTCCAATAGTCTTTGGGGACCAATTGGCATAGAATTCTCGCGTTAGATCAAGATTGCATTCTCCCATATCTTGGAAAATGAAATCAAGATGTAGCGCCATGATTTTAGCCAAAATGCGAGGTTCTCTCTTCGCTAGACTCTCCTTTTGTATCAACTCATGTGAACATATTTTTTCACTTTGTTGTTCTTGTACCACTCCTTTCCTTCCTCCTCTAGAACCCATTTTATCCCGAACATACGGTGAGGTATTTGCGGCAAGGAGTATTCAGCTTGCTCTTTTCTTCCTCTTTTCTGACCTTTCTGTGAGGTGGACGCTTTTTCTTTTCCTGGTCGACCTTTTGGTGCCATTTTACCTGAGATTAAAATAAAGTCATGTTAGCTTATCTCGGAAGATTTGATCGAAAAACAAACAATAATGGCACCACCCCACACTTAATTTGTTGACACCAACTAATTAAGTGGATGATATCGATTACTCAGACTTCATCGACATACATGTAGGCGATATGTTCCAACAATATGTTCAGCACATTCATACTTTCATGGAACCTTAACTATCCTTTTCAGCTCTATGTCATGTAATCTTGACCATACTTTATGGTTTGTATTAATGCACTTTTTGAAAAAGACGACTACGTATAGATTGAATCAAGTTACGGCATAGAAATAATCACAACATCTCATGCTTGCATTTAGTCATGATCTTTATCTCGATGAACGAGTCATTCAAACATTCCAACTTTCAACTTACAAGATTATGTAATTAACTTTACCATTTTGATTCCGCAAAAAGATGACAGTGTATAACAATAAAATACAAATCGGAACAAAGTCAAGAACACCCATACGTATTCTTTCACTCAACTAGATGTATCATAGCAAACCAACCTCATTCAAATCACCAACACCACTTCAAGCTTTAACAAATCATTATAGGCGTAGTATTGTAATAACTACGGAATATAAAAGAAGAACTTACTTGGTGATGGACTTGGAAGATGATCTTGCAAGGTTAGATGAGCGAAAAGAAAAGTTTTGAGAGATTTGGGAAGGTTAGGCGGTGCCTAGGTTGAGCAAACAATGTGATTTTGTCTCAATGTTGAAGTTCTATTTATAGACCAAGGCTTGGGTCGGGTTTGACCCATGAAAAATCGGGTTAGGAGACGAAAAAGCATAAGTAGGCGGCGCCTAATGCTTTGCCTATGCTTAGCATGGGAGGCGCCTTTAGAAAAGCCTAGTTGAACATAGGCGGCGCCTATGCTATGGCATTGTAGATTCAGAGAGCAAAGGCAATGGCATAGACGGCGCCTTTAGCTTTGCCTAGTTGAACATAGGCGGCGCCTATGCTATGGCCTAGTTGGGTATAGGCGACGCCTATGCTATGGCATTGTAGATTCAGAGAGCAAAGGCAATGGCATAGGTGGCGCCTTTAGCTTTGCCTCAGAGAGCAAAGGCAATAGCATAGGCCTTGCCTTGTCCGTTGCCTAGATGTACATAGGCTTTGCCTTGTCCATTGCCTATATTTGTATAGGCAATGCCTAACCGAAAGCCTTTTGCTCCTTCATTACTCACTTACCACCTTTAACATTGCTCACTTTCAAATCAAAATTTGAGGCCAAGCTACTCCTTTATACATCTTCCCCTACACTTAATCAAAAACAACAAAAACGATTAGAAAGATGGGTTGCCTCCCACCAAGCGCCTTAGTTTTGGTCGTGGCTCGACTCTTATTTTTGGATTTTTATTTAACAAAACAAACTCCTAGGAAAACAAAAAGACTAAAAATGATGGGTTGCCTCCCATGTAGCGCTTGATTTATTGTCGTGGCACGACATAGTTACCTCGATTACTTAGACTTCATCGAGATAGATGGTGGCCATGCATTTTATCGAGTCAAGAGGACCGATATATGGCTTCACACGTTGGCTATTCACCTTGAAGACACCACCATTTTTGTCTTCTAACTCTACTACTCCAGACGAGTAGACTTGGCTAATTTTGAACGGACCAGACCATTTAGACTTCAACTTACCTGGAAATAGCTTCAGTCTGGAGTTGAAAAGAAGTACCATATCACCCTTCTAAAAGTTTCTTTGTATAATCCACCGATCATGGTACTTTTTCATCCGTTCCTTGTAGAGGTCTTCCCTTTCATACGCATGTAGACGGAATTCATCCATCTCATTCAGTTGTTCCAATCTCAGATTAATAGCATCATCCCAATTCAGGTTAAGCCTCTTCAATGCCCACAATGCTTTATGTTCGAGCTCAATTGTCAAGTGAAAAGATTTCCCATAAACTAGTTGGTACGGGGACATTCCAACTGGTGTCTTGAATGCAGTCCTATAAGCCCATAAAGCATCATCCAGCTTTCGGGACCATTCCTTCCTACTAGCATTTACAATCTTAGCAAGGATCAGCTTGATCTCTCGATTAGAAACCTCTACCTACCCACTAGTTTGTGGGTGGTAAGTTGTAGCTACCTTATGTTGCTTGACCCCATATTTCACCAATACGGCTCTGAACATCTTGTTACAAACGTGTGATCCTCCATCGCTTATGATGGTACGTGGTACCCCAAAATGAGAGAAGATATTTCTCTTTAAGAATGCTACAACACGCTTACCTTCTTTATCAGCCAGTGCTACTGCTTCGACCCATTTGGATACATAATCCACAACAACTAGGATATATTTCATCCCAAAAGAACTCACAAATGGGCCCATGAAATCAATACCCCATACATCAAATAGCTTCACTTCAAGAATTTTAGACATGGGCATCTCATGGTGCTTCGAGATAGAGCCTTGCCTCTGACACTGATCACATCTTCTCACAAAATCGTAAGCATCCTTGAATAATGAAGGCCAATAATAGCTGCTTTGCAATACCTTCCTGGCTGTCCGATCACCTGCATAGTGACCCCCAACTTGGGAAGCATGACTTGCTTCCAAGATGCTAGGCACCTCCACATCAGAGATGCATCGCCTAATAACACTATCAGCACATCGTCGAAAAAGATACGGTTCATCCCAGAAGTAGTGTTTCACATCATGCATGAACTTTCTCTTTTGATGAAAGGAGAGATTCTCAGGCATCACTTTACTTACCACGTAGTTCGCAAAGTCTGCATACCACGGTAAGTCTTCCACCATAGCGGCTAGGATCTCTTTGTCGGGAAATGCATCATCAATCTCAAGGTCGGGTTGCGCTATGTGCGCACTCTCAAGTCTAGATAGATGATCATCTACTTGGTTTTCGCAACCTTTTCTATCCTTTACCTCGAAATCAAATTCTTGAAGCAATAACACCCACCGAATTAGCCTTGGCTTAGCATCCTTCTTTGCCATTAAATATCTCAGAGCCGTATGATCTGTACGAACCACCACTTTGGTTCCCAACAAGTAAGCACGGAAATTTTCAAAAGCATAAAAAACTGCTAGAAGCTCTTATTCCATGACAGTATAGTTCTTCTGGGCTCCATTCAAGGCCTTTCTCGCATAGTATATTGGATGAAATAGCCTTTCTCTTTTTTGACCAAGTACAGCACCTAAAGCTACCCCACTTGCATCACACATCACTTCAAATGGTAGAGACCAATCGGGTGCTACGATAATAGGATCTTCAACTAGCTTCCCTTTGAGGCATTCAAATGCCTTCAAGCAATCTTCACCGAAGTCGAATTTTGCATCCTTCTCCAAGAGTTTGCATAATGGACTAGAAATCTTGGAGAAGTCTTTGATAAACCTTCGATAAAAACCTGTATGACCAAGGAAACTACGCACTCCCTTTACAGAAATTGGAGGTGGTAGTTTCTCGATAACTTCAATTTTGGCTCGATCAACCTCAAATCCTCTTTCGGAGACTTTGTGCCCAAGAACAATGCCTTCCTTAACCATAAAATAGAACTTCTCCCAGTTTAGCACCAAGTTGAACTCAACACATCTCTGTAACGCCATACATAAATTCGCCAAGAACGATTCAAATGATTCACCCACAACTAAAAAATCGTCCATGAACACCTCCAAGGTGTCTTCAACCATATCAGAAAAAATTGACATCATACAACGCTGAAAAGTGGCAGGTGCGTTACATAACCCAAATGGCATACGTTTGAAGGCAAACGTACCATATGGGCATGTAAAAATGGTCTTCTCTTGATCCTCAGGAGCAATACAAATCTGATTATAACCGGAATAACCATCTAAGAAACAAAACCATCCCTTCCCTGCCAATCGATCAAGCATTTGGTCCATGAATGGCATTGGGAAGTGATCCTTAAGCATCCACGAATTCAGCTTCCTGTAGTCCATACACACTCTCCACCCTATGACAGGTCTGAGTGGAATCAACTCATTTTTTTCATTCGCAACTACCGTCATGGACCCTTTCTTGGGCACACACTGTACCGGACTTACCCACTTACTGTCGGAGATTGGATATACTACCCCAGCAACTAACCACTTAATAATTTCTTTCTTCACCACCTCCTGCATCGGTGGATTCAAACGTCATTGATGCTCAATGGTAGGCACACAATTCTCCTCAAGATGAATCTTGTGCATACATATCCCAGGAGGGATACCAATAATATCAGCAATAGTCCAACCGATGGATCTCTTGTATCTCCTCAGAACAGAAATAAGATCCGAAACCTGCTGCTCACCAAAATCAGCCGCAACAATAACCGGAAGTGTATCACCACTTCCCAAAAATGCATATTTCAGGTGACTGGGCAGCTCCTTCAATTCTAGCACTGGTGGTTCTTCAATGGATGGCTTTGCTGGTGGTGAAGGGTAATTTTTAAGATCCATATCCAGTTTCTTAGGAGCATGAGAATAGGAGCCAATTCCTGTTAGAGCACAAATAGTTTCTTCATACTATTCAACATCCTCACGCTTAAAATTCATAAGCACAGCAGCCAATGGATCAACAATAAGTTGTTTCTCTACAGATAATTCTTTCTCATCATCATAATAAACATCATCTACAGAGAACAAATTCATATCTTTGGGTTGCTTCATTGATTTGCATACATCAAAATGGACCACTTCATCATTCATCCGAAATAAAAGCTCATTAGCTCTTAGATCAATAAGCACACTTCCTGTTGCAAGGAAAGGACGCCCCAAAATTATGGAAACTTCAGAATCCACCTCGCAATCCAAAATAACAAAGTCTGCAGGAAAGATGAAGGTGGAAACCTTCACCAATACATCATATAAGATACCAACAGGTTATTTTACCGACCTATCTGCCATCACGAGCCGCATATTGGTTAGTGTAGGATCACCCAACCCCAACTTTATGTAAATAGATAGTGGCATCAAATTAATGCTAGCTCCCAAATCGCATAATTCCTCAGCAAAATCCAAAGATCCAACCTTGCAAGGAATAGTGAAAGCACCAGGATCTGCCTTCTTCTGAACTAGCGATCTTGTAGCGATTGCACTGCAATGATGAACATTATCTGCCAGCTCATAGCTTTTTACCCGCTTCTTTGTCAAAATGTCCTTCATGAATTTAGCGTATCCGGGCATCTGCTCTAGCACCTCCACCAAAGGAACATTAATAGTCAGTTGCTTCAACATAGTCATGAATTTACTGAACCTGGTGTCATCGGCTTTCTTCTTCAGTCTCTGAGGAAAAGGTGGTGGTGGAAGGGGAATAGTTTTCTCTGCCACTTTCTTTTTATCTTGCTTCCGATTGTCAATCTTTTCAGGCTGCATACGTCTAGGGGTAACATTAGGAACACTATCTTTGGCTTCTACGGCATCTTCACATTCTGCATCAATAACATTATCTTCTATATCATCAATCACCTGCTTGCCTTTGGATGGATTTTCCAACGCTTTACCACTTTTGGTAGTAATAGCCATACATGATCCATCATTTCTTGGGTTTTGCACAGTGTCGCTAGGTAAGGTGCCAGCCTTTCTTTGATTGAATGTCGCTGATAGTTGACTCAATTGTTGCTCCAGCTGTTTTATCGTGGTAGAATGCGAATCAACCAATTGATTTATTGATGACAAATCATTCTTTACCTCAGTAACGCCCATATTGGTTGCCTCCATCCCTTTCAACAGCTTAGCCATCATATCATCCATGGACATCTTTCCAGAGCCAGACGCCACAGCCTCACGGTTTCCAGGAGGAACATACAAACCACTACTGTCAGTCTTATTCTTCCAACCACCTTGATCGCGATCTTTGTATCCAGATTTATCATAATAGTTCCAACTTTGGTTTCCTTGGGCATTGCCTCGGAAACCCCCTGATTATTCAAGTAGTTTGCTTCTTCCTGAGAGTCGGATTCATCTCTTCCCTGTGACACCACAACCTTGACTTTTTCGGTCTTTCCTGATAATAAATGCTTGGTAAGAAGATCCATCTGCGTTTTCATGTGAGCCATATCCTGGTCACGTTCCTCTTGTCTTTGTCTCTTCTCTACAGTCATGCCAATAGATACAGTAGAGCTCGCTACCTCAGAATCCCTGGTATGCCAAGATCTACTCTACTTTGTCATACGATCCAGCATATCACTCACCTCAATAAACGTAAGGTCCATGAATGACTCTCATGCAGCATTATCAACCACTGGCTTTGTCACCGAGTTCAAAGCCCAATATAATATTTCCATCAAGTGGATATTCTTCATCTGATGGTTTGGGAATCGCATAAGCTTCTTCTTGAACCTCTCCCATGTTTCGTGGAGAGCTTCTGTTGGAAGCTGTCGAAAATTGCTGATCTCATCCCGTAATTGGGCTCTCTTGGATGGCGGAAAGAATCTTTCTAGGAAAGCATCTTTCAGTTGCCTCCAATTAGTAATAGAATCAGGAGTTAGCCCGTTCAACCATATAGTTTCCTCCCCAGACTGAGACAATGGAAATAAGCGCAGCCGAATTGCATTCTGACCAACTCCTGGATTGTTAAACGACTTGCATGTTGAAATAAAGTTGATCAGATGCATATTCGGATCATCGCCTGCGAGTCCACCAAATAACCCCTTGAGCTGAAATAACTGAATCATGGTGCTAGTGATATTGAACTTAGCTCCGGGTGCCAAGGGTGGAGGAATAATAGCCCCTGTGGCACCAGCTCCATCCAGATCGTCATCATCATCATCAAAAGGAGCCTGCATAGCTCGGCGATCAGGTCTCATTCTAGCTTGACGATCTCTCCTATGCATAGGTGCTGCCACTTCATCAGTACGCCTGGGATTCAGTACCTCATCATCTCCCAGGTCCTCATCATCAGGATTTGTTGCTCGCCCTGGGTTATCAATATTCTGTTGATGTACTTGAGCAGCTGCCAGTGCAGCTAATCTAGCCTGCTCCTGTTGAGCCGACCTTCTGTCAATGTCACGCTGTGCATCCATTCTGCCAATAAGTTGAGGTTCAGGATTTATGGGTAATAATGGCTGACCAGAACTACGAGTATTTGGCATGCACTCAACAGAACCTGAATAAAACAAAAACAACAACTAAAAGTAAAATTCGAGAATCTTTGACCAAAGGGTCTAGTAAATATCACAAACATAGTTGACAACTGTATTCCCCGGCAACGGTGCCAAAATTTGATAACGCCCAAACTACAACTCTCGTAAGAGTGTAAGCGATCGCTATCAAATATAGAACCCAACTGGGTTGGGTGTCGAATCCCACAGGGAATACTTGTTCACTAAGTGTTGCAATTATTAGTAGACTGTTGATCGAAAATTCCACGAAATAGGGGGGATTGGATTGTGGCGTGAATTAATGCTATCAAAGTAACAACAGAATGCTTTGTTTAGTAAGATTTAATCACAGAGAAAAATAAGTTAGGGTTATGTCCACCTTATGAGTTCTACGTATCTATTAACTATGAGTAATGCGGAATTCATACATGCATGCACTTATAGAGATTCGTATTCTAATGGTAAATCCTTGTGTTTCTCAACCATTAAGGATTATTTCACTTTTACTCTCTCGAGATTAAAGCGTATGACTAATGGTATGAACTCTCCAAGAAATTAACCCAGTTACGGCACTAACGTGTAAATAGGGGTTGGTAGCCCTATTTCCTTGTCACACTCTCTTTTCCAAACACGTAACTTTTCTTTCGAACAAGTTAATGCTATAATGGCGTATTCTATATGTTTGCAACCACAAGAATTTAATTAAAACAAAGAGAGTAATGATATAAGTATCATACGCATCAAGAATTCACAAACTCATAGTAATAGATAGTATATCAAAAGGCTTCCATAACCCTAACAGATAAGTTTAGCTACTCATGATTGTAAAGGAAAACAACGAAGACATCATCATCATCATACCAAAACGATAACAATCTCATGATGGATATGTATTGGCGTCACTATGAGAATGACGTGATTTCCTCTCTAGCCGTTCTTGTAGTGTTTTTCTCTGTCAAAAATTACAGAATCTATAAACTGAATAATACTCAAAGTGTCTATCGAATTCTGAAAAGCAATCGTAAATCAATGCATGAATCTTGAAAAATTCAGCAAATAGGGTTTTTATAACATCCTTGTCCTAGTCCTATTAAGTTACTGCTGCACCCCTAAGTATTTAAAAATACTGCTTTTGCCCGGGACAATTTCTCCATGCATCACATTCAGTCCATAAGCTTCCAAAAGATGCCTTCCCTCTTCTGTGAAGTTTTCCTTTGCTGCCCAAAGGTCCACAAAGTGCTGAAATCTTCATCATTAATACCTGAAAACATGCTAATCACGTAGGTTAGCTCACTTACAGGAAAGTGGACTAAAAGTGCAGGAATTATATATTTTATCCTCAAAACTTAGCTATAACATGGGTAAATTATGGTGTTTAGGCGTGTAAATACACCCAACATCAAGTATCCACTCTGGGCTCTTTCTCTATTTTGAAAGGAAGAAAACAAATAACATTCTGAGTCAACACTTCCTCCACGGACTACCATACAATTCATAAATGGTACCACCACATTAGTCTACCATCACGAAAGGGTAAATCATTCTCAATCAACGGTTATTCAACTATAAATATTTAATCACAAAAGTCACCCTCACTCTAAACTCTAACCTTATGACTTCATATCACAAACTTCTTGGTCTAATTTCACTTCCAATAGGTCATGACAACGACACTCTATCTTATTCTACTACTCGGGTGGAAATACAGTTCCAACAAACAAAAGAACTACAAGATGAACAGCAAGTTGCTAGTGAATCGAAATAGGCCTCACACGGCTTCACTAGACTTTTGTTTTCAACAACACAATGATATCAAGATTACAAGAGATAAAATCTTGATACACAATATTCAATGACTCAAGAATATACATCTTACTCTTGTATTAATTGAATTTCTCATAAGAATGAGGACACAATTTTACACTAGGGAACTCCTCTCCCGTCCTTTGTGGGACTTCTAAAATTTTTGCTAGATAATCGAAGAATATCTGGAAACACCAGAGTGAGGAAGAAATTAGGATAACTTTTCTTTTCGTATGGGTGACACAATAGCATGAATTAGAGTATGAAGGAGGAACATTCTTACTCTATAGCATGAACTAGAACAAGAAGAAAGAGAGACATTCCTAAACGCCTTGTAGCCTCTTGCTTATAAGTGTGGCGCGCTACACACCCATAAACAAGACTCTACCCAATGCAATTTTTATAGACACCTTGGGACCATGAACCATGCTTTGATACCAAGTTTTTCATGACTCGAACGGGGGCCCTGTCCGTGACGAGCGTTCCTGAACCCGAAGGCCCGGAATTGCCTCTGTTTATCTAGTAACCATGCACATAATTCATATGATCAAAGTAATACAGTATAGACACAATAATACGGAAACATGGTAAACAATTTAAAATAGTTAAAGGACTGAAAACATGCCTAACAATATTTAATAAACATCTGCAATAGTCTGTGAAATCTCTACTGAAATACTATCTAAATAACTAGGACAAGGCCCCCAGCAGACCAAAAGCCATACTGAAATAAATACCTAAATGACTAGGCCTTTCAAAGCAAAGAAGGCTCACCAACTAAACTCTGAGAAAACCCTGTCTGTAGACTCTACTGAGGATCTAGACCCCTAGACTGCGCCTCATTACTTGGGGGGAAGGGGGGTCAACACAATTGTACTGGCATGCGAAGCAATCCAAAATAGCGTAATTGAACATATATATATATATAATAAGTGAGAGAAAATTTTCGTCAAACATTATGCATAAAACTATTTCTGAAAAACACATGGGCACCTTCTAAAAATATGTAACCTGTCTGTAAATCTCAAACTCTGATTTGTGTATTACTTCTGAGTTAGGTGGTATCCCCTACAAGTCTGATATTCCACGGCAAAATGGAATCCGCCATTGACTCGGCGGGGAAGCCTCCAACCCGAGTATGCCGCAAGGGTTGGAGTTCCTAAATCAGATACGCCACACGACACTTAAGTCAGCGTATAATAATATACCCGGGTCGGCAAACCACAGTTTTTGGCAATGAGTTGCTTGAACTCAAGCCCTCTTCAGGGAAACACCTAACATCTCTGTATGCCCATTTTTAACCTTTTTTGTACATGCAACATTCTGAATGTCCAAAATCATAATAGTCCGAAATGTCTATTAGTCTAAGTATGATATGACATTGGTCTGAATTGGTATCGTCATACCAAGACTTGCAAGTCATGATTTATGAGCCATAATACATTAAGGTAAAATTTTCATTTAAAGAATAATTTAGACCACCAAAAACATGCAACTGATATAGAATATTTCATGTTTCGAAATTCAAGTCAAAATCATGCAAAAACTTCATCAACATATGGTGGTCTAGTGCCTTTAGCAAATCCATGCATTCTTTCATTACATTCATTATGAACATTAAACATTCATGCTAGATTCCCTCTTTAGTGATTTAAAACCACCTTTAAATCATAACAAGAGTTCAATCATTTCATATAGTGCTTTTCAAGGATGCATTGCAAAACAATTCATATGCTATGAGAAATCTGAAAAATTCATAATAAGAGGGAATTCACTAAAAATCATGCTCTCAACAAGAATTCATTCTTAAATAAATGGTTTCATACATTCAGATTCCCAAATCACTTTGGAGAAGGTTAAAAGACCCAAACAATGATGTTAAAACATTTAATACATGAATATATACATAGATTCAAAAACACCATTCTAAAACATGATTTTTCTATGCCCATGAGAATTTAGGAAAACCCCGCGTACCTCTATTTTGGAAAATAATGGGTTCTTCTTGAATCCTGTGGATTGGGCATTCTGAATCTCTAATCAATTTTGAAAACCCACGGTTAAATCTTGATTTATTTGGGTTTTTAGTTTGAAACCCTTGGGAGTGTTCTTTAGAATCTTTAGATGAATGTGGATGTATTTTGGAGAATTGGGGACTGAATTTTGTGTTTATGGATGAATAAGGGTGGAAAAAAAGACCATTTTTCCCCAAAAACGGAGTGTTTAAGTCACTTGAAACCATAAGATATGCGTCGTATATGATATCACATATATTTACATAGGCACCGCATATGATATTGCCTATATTTACATAGGCACCGCATATGATATCGCCTATATTTACATAGGCGCCACATATGATATCGCCTATATTTACATAGGTGCCGCATATAATATCTCATATGCTTTCCAGTGGCCATGTGCGATTGGTTAGGCGACACATACTACTTTGAAAGGCCATAACTTCTTGCTCGGGTGTTGGATTTTTGGAAAATTTGTATCGTTCGAAAGTTAACTGGAAGACCTATAATTTGACTCATAGTAGGCTCTCTAATTTGACATATACAGAGAGTTATGGTCGATGGAAGCTAACACAAATTAAAACATCCACTAAAACTTAATCGATCGAAATAGTTTCAACTCGTCCTTGAGTTGAAGGACCTCTTTGGGGTAAATTCATGCTCAAATGGATTCACATACTACATAAACATGCCAAATGGGCATATTATCAATGCATCAGAGTCATGGTTTTTATTCTAGCCCGAAATGCGGGTTGTTACAAAATTACAACTTAATAAGAACAATACATTTAAACTGACTCATGAACTGTAAAGTTTAATCCTGTGAAACAGGTTCGTCAATCTGTTCCTTTGTACTGAAAACACTTGAATCTTCAGTCAAAATTATCTCAATTATGAACTTTCTCAATTTGCTCGTGTTTAGCCATTTATCTCTTTGTAAGTGTGCAAATTATTCTGAATAATACATCTTCTATTTAAGCACAACTCTCCAAAGAGTCATTCTTTATTTCAAACTCCTCTTTTAATCAAAACTCTCATTGCATAGAATTCTACTTAAAGTGAGACTCCTTTTTCAATTCCAACTCTTGTCTCCTTAGTGTTGTATTAAAACTCCAACTCTTTAAATCAACACATGTTTATCTCCTTGAGTTTATCTCAATTATCCACCCATCTGGTACTTCCTTGATTTTAGCTCACTTGTCTTTAATCATCGATGATTTTGCTATAGGTTTCAGCTACAAGATAGTGTGTCTGTGAACCAGCTTGACTGACATGTTTCATATCACTTTGTCAGTTTGTCAATCATCAAAACAATATCGTACCCAACAACCTTTTTTTTATGATGACAAACCTCTTGTCTTTGTTCATTCAAACATCTTCACCTGTAAGTATTAAAGTATAAAACACTAGAAGGAACAAGTTAGTCAATGGGGTTATAAACATTGCACAACCCTCTTATCTTTCCCCTTTTGGCATCATAGAAAAACCATTTCAATGCAATAATAGACTAGCAAAAGTGATTTTTTATGCTATTCATGGCCACTAGGGCTATCACAAAAACAATCAGACAAAGACTTTAGCCACCATAGTAATGTATTAATGTAACGCCCCGAAATCGGGTCCCGAGACGTCACACGGTGCTTAGTGTCACAAGTGACCCCAAGCTAACCCTTCTACTGGCATAACTCATAAGCAACTGAATAAAAATACAAATCCATACAAATCAGTAGAAATTAACACTTTTCAGAATCTGATCGATACAAAAATGGAATTTTACAGGATTACAATTCTGCCTTTACAACAAGAATTGAAACAAAATACATCAACTTCTACTGACTGTCTATGAAGCCTCTACTAGTACTGACTGTAGGTAGCCGGGTCATGAATCCCGACTACCCCAACTCAATATGGCTGAATAAATAAAATACAACACTATAAACTCTGCATAACTAACCCAAGCCCTTGAATCAAAAGGACTCATCAGCTGCTGACTGGATACCATGAACTCTGTGCTCTGATACCAAGTTTGTAACGCCCCGAAATCGGGTCCCGAAATGTCACACGGTGCTTAGGGTTACAAGTGACCCCAAGCTAACCCTTCTACTGGCATAACTCATAAGCAACTGAATAAAAATACAAATCCATACAAATCAACAGAAATTAACTCTTTTCTGAATTTGATCGATACAAAAATGGAATTTTACAGGATTACAATTCTTCCATTACAACCAGAATTGAAACAAAATACATCAACTTCTACTGACAGTCTATGAAGCCTCTACTAGTACTGATTGTAGATAGCTGGGTTATGACTCCCGACTACCCCAACTCAATACGACTGAAAAAAGAAAATACAACACTATAAACTCTGCATAACTAACACAAGCCTTTGTATCAAAAGGATTCATCACCTGCTGACTGGATACCACGAACTGACTGGATCCAAAGGTGCAACTATACCTTGTACCTACATTCTGAGAAAATGTAGCCCACATACGAATATGTGGGTCAGTACCATGGAAAAATACTGAGCATATGGGGGTGTATGCAGTTGTATAAACATCATCATCATAAATATTTATAAGATATATGCAGGATGTATGAAAGACTCACATAGACCGAAGAAAATCATCATAATCATGAGAGGATGAAATAAGTATAATAACACATTTGAGTCATCATATAATTTGTCAATCACTTTCAGTTCATCAAGAATATCAATTCTCATAATGTAAATATCATTTAAATCTTTCGAAAAAATAACTTTCACAATTCCACTTTCAAATCACTTCGCCGTTCACCATAGACACAAGGAAACACACACACACTTTGGGAGATCCTATAACCGACATAAACCATGTGAGCTACATGGAGTCCAACGTACAACCCATGTTGGGGAGAGCCGTCCTATCCTTGCCATCTGAGTAGGACTTCCAATATCAATCCAAAAACAGTAGTGATCACTATATAAATCAGCTTCAGGCTCAGATCCTACGGTGGCACGTAGTTCTAGGGAATTAAGGTCACTTTATACCTCCCACTGGGTGCTAAAGATTACTCCCGGACTTAGCTCAGAAATTTAATTCATCCTCAGGCTCACATTAAAGAAAATCCACAATAAACACTTCAACAATTTTCATCGGGAGCCAATTTACTACCCCTTTATCATAATCAATAAAAACGTGGATTTCTTTCACAGTCAAGTTCAAAATAACTCATTCACGAACAAAAGGTCAAATCATTCAAAATATCTCAAATATTCAACATCAACGTGCATATAGCACACATTTTCTCAAAGACACAATTTCAAATGGGGTTCAAGACCCAAATATCAAAATCATGGTAAATTTCCTTCAAGCATCATGCTTTAAGTCATAATTTCATATAAATTCGACTTTTCAAAGTCATAAACATCATAATCTCAAGATAACCAAGATAGAATATAAGTTCATGCTCCAAAATCATAATAAACATATAAAAATCATATCTTCGTAAAGAAAATTACTTTTGGGCACAAGAACGAGAGTTTGTTCTTGTTGAAAAGCCCCACATACCTTAAATGATGAACTTTAGATCGATACTCATTTTTGAGATGTTAATCGTGCCTTTGAATGATGGTTCTTGGAGTTCTTGAACTAGGAACTTGGAATCTTAAATAAATTTGCAGAATTAATGGTGAACTTTGGAGGTTCTTGAAGTTGGATGTAGGAGCTTAGGGTTTTCTTTTTGAGGAAATTTGATGAAATATAACATACAATGCTTCTAATAGGCTTTAATATAGGGTTTGGAGGGATTTTGGGTGAGGGAAAATGACCAAAATGCCCCTAAAAATTAAATAATTCTCGAATCTGTCCATTGGTGGACTGTTTTGATAGTCTGAAGTAGATCAACCATAACGTTTTACTCCGATATCCAAATTGGATGAAACCAATTTCATTAGAAAGAGGACTCTCATATATTTGCATTGATATATAGTATCTCACCCAGATCATTGTGTACGAGGAGTTATGATCTTTTGAATTTGACCTAAAAATTCACTTTTGATAGGCTAAAGTAGATCGACCATAACATTTTGCTCCGATAGACAAATTGGATGAAACCAATTTCATCGGAAAGAGGACTCGCAAATATTTCTGTTGATATATAGTAGATCACCCAGATCATTATGTACAAGGAGTTATGATCATTTAAAGTTGGAGCAAAAATACGTCAGGCCTCAGTACTTTTTTTCTGGCACGTTTTACTGTTCACTACTATTCACGGTTCGATCGGAATGTTCATAACTCATCGCTCGGGTGTCCGTTTTGGATGATAAATATATCGTTGGAAATATTATTTGATACTCTACGCAATCGTGAGTCATAATCTAAGACATTCCGCATGAAAAATTTATAATTCATTCCAGAAGATAGAACCCAACACGTTTATGCACAAAATTTCAACGAAAAATTTCCCGGGGTATTACATCATCTCCCCCTTGGAAACATTCGTCCTCGAATGTCGATGAATAAGTATAGAATACCATGGAAATGAGGAAAAAAGGATGGGATAACGAAATCAATCCACTTACTTCACTCTAAACTTTCGAATAATTCATAGAACATGCGATTCATAATGAGAATGGTCACATAGTTGGATCTTAAACAAAGGAGACTGATTTTAAGGAATCGATGTCTATGGTTTATTCAGAGACTGAGAATCAAAGGTCTCAAAGGGGATCTCATCAAAAGAAGGAACACTTTTGCCCAAATGAAACGTCCCTCAACACTCCCTCCAAAAGATTCAAAAGACATTGTTCGGGGAGAAAATGAACCATAATTTGATACAATCCTATCATATGGGAACAAGGACCCATATGGCATAAATTAAGATAGGAATTTCTAGGTCTTGGGAAACATAACTCCTTGCTTCCAAACTTAGCAACACTTCCCAACTATTCCCTCGACTATGTTCAAGCCTAACTCCAAGTACTCATGAGATACGCCACATAACCCTATAATATTAATCTATATCATGAACCTCAATACACACTGAGCCTCACAACTCCTCACTTCAATCATAACTCTTTTTGCTACTCCAACAACCACATACAATCTTATACTAGGGATCCGCTAACTTGCGGTGCATTCTTTTAGATATACATCCATAACATTCAAACCTATACTCATAACCACATACGCACTTTGCATATGCAACTCTAAAGGAACACTCATAAAGCATCTTCATCGCTTTCTCTAAGATTCCATCAACTACATTATTCACACATACTGGTCAATTCTTTAAACGGCACACATAACATTTTCTCAACCAATTGAACAATACACAAAAACTCTGTATTACTATTCCTACAACCTCATAGAAGTGCATAAAACTAACGCACAACAATCTTTCCAAATAAACATTTAAAACTTCAACTAACCACGGCATGTATCAAGGACTTAGCCTCAATCTAACTTCACTTCACCGCCGTGAGCACACCACCTTCTATCATAGATAAGGAAGTATCTTTTCTCCCTTCTAGACAACTGCTCAACACCATTAGCTTGACTTAATGAAAAGATCACAAAATTTTAAATCATGAATACCTAAAACATGAAGGGATAATGTAAATAACTTGACTCTCTCTATTGAGGCCTTAGGAATAAAATATCAAATACAATGGGTTCATTAAGGTATCAAAACTGAAGATACCCATAACGGAAACTGAATCTCACTGATCAATAAGAGTATTGCCTGAGTATTGGAACTGAACATACTGTAAAACTTAAGTATATGAGTCATGGGCAGCATGCCCCGAATTTAGAGCTCATAACTTATGGAATGTGATTCCAACTGCTAGAAGAACTGGAATTTCTCATTTTTGGAAACTAGAAGAGTATGTGATTCTCCATCACGTGTATGAACATGAATTAAGATCATGGAACTGAAATGTAAAGCATGAGTAGGTTTTGGGACAGCTGAAAATACTGAAATAACGTTGGGTCAAGCACCGATCTTTCTCACAACAAATTTACAACTTATTGGTACTTCTACTAAAATGTAAAATATTGACTACTTGTTTTATCATCTCCCTCTTAGCTTTAAGCCACCACTCAAATTCTCAAATGCTTACTAATTTCGAATCTCCACGAACATCTCTATCGCTGGAATGTACACCATATAGTGCTTCAACTCTGATTTCTATTAGCTCAACTTGAATACTTTCTAACCTTTTGATAGACCATGCTACTTCTATCTTCTCCCTCTAATACCATGCCTATGAACTTATGTTTCTAACCCATAAGAATCAAAATCACACTTAAGAGGCTCAACATTTCCAATCATATGCCACGCCTTAACTTAGCCAACAAAACATCATCCATCGTCTAACTAGTATTTATCCATCTAACAATCCCATGGCATGACTCACTACACCACATACACTAATCCTCGAAATTAAAGCAGTCCCATAATATCTTGGGTGAACTTTCTCATCACAATATAATATTAAACTTAATTACAAGTCAACTACACTTAAACTCTTGTGTACACTGTTCAAGCCTATTAGGTCACTTCCGGCAACTAATACCATTAATCCGGAAACCGTCATATTCGGCTTCATGATCACCAATCATTCAAACTTAAGGTCTCACACTTCACATAATTTACAACTCCATCTCACGCATAACTCCCACGTGAAGATTATAAAACAACACATCCATGAACACTAGCCCACTTAAACTTCATAACAATAATAATTGGTCCTAATCATATTGCCTATCTTATTCACAATCCATTAACACATCCTTCTTTCACCCGTCACTACTATCTATCCTTCATACACAACCTAACATAGTTCATAGCTCTCTACGTCTTAACTTAACTTCCTCTTGCATTCTGGAGAGCGCCTAGATTAACAACACTTACCCACCAAGTACTTTCATCAATAACCTATACTTTTCTAACACCACAAATACCATCAATAACTCTTTCCTTACCCTAAGCAAACAACAATCCACCTTAACTAATAACTCCTCCTCTAACTTTCACTAAACTAACAAACAAGGGTATATCACTTCATTACTAATTCAATCATAAGAAAAAATTCAGATATACATACTCAATAAATCGCCCTTACCACCTTTCTTGTCACTACACTTCTAAACCCACACTTTCAACTAACACAGAAACGACAAGATAAATAATAAGTTGCTAGTGAATCGAAATTGGCCTCACACGGCTTCACTAGACTTTGGTTTTGTGTTTTGATCAAGAAAGTTATATGAATAACTAAGTAATTATGCTAGTGAATCGAATTAGGTCCCACACGGCTTCACTAGACTTTGGTTTGTATTTTGAACAAGAAAATGAGATGAATAACAAAGAAGCTATGATAGTGAATCGAAAGAGCCCCACACGGCTTCACTAGACTTTGATTTTTCACAAACATAATGATAACAAGATTACATAATACAAGAGATAAAAACTTGACACACAACATTCAACGATCTAAGAATACGCCTTACTCTATCTTAATTAAATAACTCATAAGAATGAGGGCATAACTTTAAACTCAAGGAACTTAACACACTAGAGAGCTCCTCTCAAGCCCTTTGTGTAACTTTTGAAATTTCTTCTAGAAAATATAGAACCATTACCTGGGGAAGAACTGGAGCTTGCGAATCATGTTATCTAAAAAATAATACATAGAGGGAGAAGTATAGATTAAGATTGTAGATTCTGAGGAGGAATCTGAAAGCACATCTAACCTAGGCTTAGTTCACGACTTCTATGAGCATGAATAAAGTACTTCAATCTTTGGAACTCAAAAGCACTGACAGGATACTTTCTAGCTCTCTTACAATCCCATAACTATCTAGGGAGAATTAAGCTTAACTGTTTCTGATACCTTAAAAATAAGGCAGAGTTGGCCAGAATAGAGTAAGATCAGAATCTATATAAGCTTCTTGGAGAGCCTTTTTATAGCACGATCTTAGACTTGAAAGAAGGGAAATATTTCCTAAATGACTTGTAGCCTCTCGAAGAAAAGTACAGACGTCTCTGTACCATTCCGCAAGAATCTACTAGACACCCTAGGACACTTGAACTCTGTGCTTTGATACCAAGTTCGTAACACCCTGAAATCAGGTCTCGAGACGTCACACGGTGCTTAGGGTCACAAGTGACCCCAAGCTAACCCTTCTACTGGCATAACTCATAAGTAACTGAATAAAAATACAAATCCATACAAATCAGCAGAAATTAACTCTTTTCTGAATCTGATCGATACAAAAATGGAATTTTACAGGATTAGAATTCTGCAATTACAACCATAATTGAAACAAAATACATCAACTTCTACTGACAGTCTACGAAGTCTCTACTAGTACTGACTGTAGGTAGCCGGGTCATGACTCCCGACTACCCCAACTCAATACGATTTAAAAAAGAAAATACAACACTATAAACTCTGCATAACTAACACAAGCCCTTGAATCAAAAAGATTCATCACCTGCTGACTGGTTACCACGAACTGACTGGATCCGAAGGTGCAACTATACCTTGTGCCTACATTCCGAGAAAATGTAGCCCACATACGAATATGTGGGTCAGTACCATGGAAAAATACTCAGCATATGGGGGTGTATGCAGTTGTATAAACATCATCATCATAAATATTTATAAGATATATGCAGGATGTATGAAAGATTCACATAGCCCGAAGAAAATCATCATAATCATGAGAGGATGAAATAAGTATAATAACACATATGAGTCATCATATAATTTGTCAATCACTTTCAGTTCATCAAGAATATCAATTCTCATAATGTAAATATCATTTAAATCTTTTGAAAAAATAACTTTCGCAATTCCACTTTCAAATCACTTCACCGTTCACCGTAGACACAAGGAAACACACACACACTTTGGGAGATCCTATAACCGACATAAACCATGTGAGCTACATGGAGTCCAACGTACAACCCACGTTGGGGAGAGTCGTCCTATCCTTGCCATCTGAGTAGGACTTCCAATATCAATCCAAAAACACTAGTGATCACTATATAAATCAGCCTCAGGCTCATATCCTACGGGGGCACGCAGTTCTAGGGAATTAAGGTCACTTTATACCTCCCACTCGGTGCTAAATATTACTCCCGGACTTAGCTCAGAAATTTAATTCAGCCTCAGGCTCACATTAAAGAAAATCCACAATAAACACTTCAACAATTTTCATCGGGAGCCAATTTACTACCCCTTTATCATAATCAATAAAAACGTGGATTTCTTTCACAGTCAAGTTCAAAATAACTCATTCACGACCAAAAGGTCAAATCATTCAAAACATCTCAAATATTCAACATCAATGTGCATATAGCACACTTTTTTTCTCAAAGACACAATTTCAAATGGGGTTCAAGACCCAAATATCAAAATCATAGTAAATTTCTTTCAAGCATCATGCTTTAAGTCATAATTTCATATAAATTCAACTTTTCAAAGTCATAAACATCATAATCTCAAGATAACCATGATAGAATATAAGTTCATGCTCCAAAATCATAATAAACATATAAAAATCATATCTTCGTAAAGAAAATTACTTTTGGGCACAAGAACGAAAGATTGTTCTTGTTCAAAAATCCCACATACCTTAAATGATGAACTTTAGATCGATACTCATTTTTGAGATGTGAATCGTGCCTTTGAATGATGGTTCTTGGAGTTCTTGAACTAGGAACTTGGAATCTTGAATAAATTTGCAGAATTAATGGTGAACTTTGGAGGTTCTTGAAGTTGGATGTAGGAGCTTAGGGTTTTCTTTTTGAGGGAATTTGATGAAATATAACATATAATTCTTCTAATAGGCTTTAATATAGGGTTTGGACGGATTTTGGGTGAGGGGGAATGACCAAAACGCCCCTAAAAATCAAATAATTCTCGAATCTGTCCTTTGGTGGACTGTTTGATAGTCTAAAGTACATCAACCATAACGTTTTACTCCGATATCCAAATTGGATAAAACCAATTTCATTAGAAAGAGGACTCTCATATATTTCCATTGATATATATTATCTCACCCAGATCATTGTGTATGAGGAGTTATGATCGTTTGAAGTTGACCTAAAAATTCACTTTTGGTAGGGTGAAGTAGATCGACCATAACTTTTTGCTCCTATAGACAAACTGAATGAAACCAATTTAATCGGAAAGAGGACTCGCAGAGATTTCCGTTGATATATAGTAGATCACCCAGATCATTATGTACAAGGAGTTATGATCGTTTAAAGTTGGAGCAAAAATATGCCAGGCCTCAGTACTTTTTTTAATGCACGTTTTACTGTTCACTACTATTCACGGTTCGATCAGAATGTTTATAACTCATCGCTCGGGTGTCCATTTTGGATGATCCTCATATCGTTGCAAATCCTATTCGATACTATACGCAATGGTGGGTCATAATCTAAGACATTCCACATGGAAAATTTATAATTCATTCTAGAAGATAGAACCCAACACGTTTACGCACAAAATTTCAACGAAAAATTTCCCGGGGTATTACAATTAAAGAGAGAAATAATATGAGTCAATTTAGCAAAGATAACCATTTCATTTAACTTCTAGAGCATGTTCCACATTAAACCTAAGCTAGTACTGAACAAAGCAAAACAACTGAGCATTAATAAAAAAAATATGGTATAAAAGTGGGTCATGGCTAAGGATACGAAATAGTGAGGAACTGATGAGGAAGGTGGAAAGGGTGTTATCGTCTGTGTCAATTGACAAATGAATTCAATATTTTCATCCCTCTATCATTCAAGGTCAAGCTTCAAAGTCATGATGCTAGCCTTCAGTACCTCTTATTCCACTTCATGACTATCTTGTGCAGCTTCTAGTTCAGATTTTGTTTCTTCTCAGCTAAATTATTTCTTTATTATCAATTATTTCGAATAAGTGTTAGCCCTCCTTATTGAAATAGGTAGGGCAACATGATTCATCTATTCAAGAACATCCATTATTGTTTTATAAGTTTAACCTGAACTAGGACTGAGAAGTCCCCAAAAAATAGCCAATTAGGAACTAAAAGGAAGAGCATGTCCCTTTTCATTCTTCAAAAACATATGCTGTATGTGATTGATGATCAAGTTTTGCAAATTCATGATACAAAAACTGATATTTTGGTTGAGAGAGAAGAAGAAATTTCTAATGTAGAATTAACATATTTGTGCACAACTATTTGAGAGAGCCAAAAAAAATTTGGTCAACCAATTCGTCAGCATCATAGGACAAGGGGATGATGAAGTGTGAGGAATGGTATAGGTGTGCTCAACTGTTTCAACTTAGACAACCTATGCTTATGTCAGTGTAGAGCATACCTGATAAGAAGAACTTTGTGCTCACAATTTCTTGCTTGTACCTATTTTCTGCACAATCTAATAAAAAATTAGGTTAGAAGAGTCAAAAATCTGAAATTGGGAGACACAACTAAATGTGCAAAACTGAATCGAATAATATTTTAGCTAATAAGATTAAAAAGAAAAATGATTATTCGAGTCAATCATTGAGGAAAATTCATGCAATTTTAATCATCCCCATATCTAACCTATTTCTTTCAAAATACTCTCTACTTAGTGCCTTTGGTGCATCTCCAGTCATTTAAGTAACCCACATAGTCAACATTTTTATAGCCCTCAAGAGTGAAATTACTTTCATTTGAATACCATAGTCTCGAGCCACTGATTCCCATGATATATCTCAAGATTCTTGTGACAGCACCAATTCTTATGAATTACCAACAAAATTATCATCAGCTTGTGTTGTTGTTATTGTTGCATCAATTTCTTGAATTGTTTTTCCCCTATCAATATTCCCTCATTTTGTAAAACAGTTAAACCAGGTGGTACAACATATTCCTGTGCATGCTCATCAGTTTCACTGTCATTCTTTTTTTAAAAAACAAAAATGAATCTCCCTTGCTTTCCCCTTACACGAGCACTCAAAATCTGACCATCTTTGAAAAGTCTTTTGTTTTAGTTCTCTCAAACTTTTCAGATCTAGTAATGGTGCTCTTTTTACCATCTCCAAAATATCCATTCCCCCTTTAAATGTGGTAAGTGAAAGGAACTTTATTTGCTTCCAGTCTTATGACTTGAGCAAGCTCTATCTATGTACTAATTTTGCTTGCCTCCTTTCACTCTCACTTGCAAAAAAAATTAGGGGTTAACTTTAGGAACCCAGACAAGCTTGGGTCCTTTCTTATGACAAAAAGGATGTATTAGGTTCCTAGTAGCCCATCGAGGAAACAGGTTATGTGACCTGTTTCTCTGACCAGTTTTGACTTTATTGTTAGCTTGTGCTAACATAGAATCAAATTCTTTTGCTAGGCTTATGCTTCTTGATTTGCTTTTTGCTGCAACTGGATATTCAGTGGTTGGATGTCCCAGGTTAACACAAATATAACACAGATATTTAATAGCATTAGAACTTTTATAACATCCCAACCAAGCCTTTTCATTGTGAGTTCTTTGACCTAACTTATGAACAATTCTTGAAGAATTTTTCTATCTATTAGCTCTTTCAAGATCAAGTTTCAATTCAGAAACTTCTTGACTCAGTAGACTAACTATTTTCTTTTTCACAAAAGAATTCATGTTTAATCTTAGTCAATTCTGACTCAATCTCTTCTTGTTCCTCACTCTTGACCTTTTTTTCTTTTTCAAAAAGGGACAATTTTAGAACTTCAGATTTAAGGGCCAGGTTTGATGAATCAAGTCTGCTAACCTGTTCCTTAAGAGTGCAGTTTTCCTTTTCAACATTTTTCTCACAAGTTTCTAGATCAATAAAATCAAACTTGAGACTTGCAGGATTGTTGAATAACTCATCCCTATCAGAAATTAATTCTTGGAAATCATCAATTAGATCACTCATTAAGGAAACAAGTTTTTTTTTAGAAAATAAATGCAACTTCTCTTTAAGTTCAAGAATACTTACCTCAGAGTTTCCATCATCTTCTTCCATGTTTGAATCTCCAATGGACATGGGAGAAGTTTCATCATCTAATTCATCACTTTCAGATTCCCTATTTAGATCTTCCATTTCCATCTCATAGGTCTTCAAATTACCAACTAACTCATAAAGAGACATTCTAGTGAGATCCTTAGCTTCTCTTATGGCTGTAACTTTGACATTCCACTTAGACTTTGGTAGGACTCTCGAGACCTTCTCTACCTATTCCTCAGTAGATAAAATCTTTCCTAGATATGATAACTCATTTACCAACAAAGTTAACCTAGTTATCATTTCTTGTAGTGACTCATTTTTCTCCATTTCGAAAGCCTCATATTCAGTGATAAGTAATACAATTTTGAATTTTCTCACTTGGCTTGTGTCTTCATGTGCATTCACCAATGCATCCCAGATTTGTTTAGGAATGTTGTAATTAGACACTCTATTGTACTCGGTTGGACCAAGACCACAAACAAAAATATTTTTGAGTTTTGCATTCTTTTGTAGTGCAACAAGATCTTCTGAGGTGAATTCCCTCCTTACCTTTTTCACTTGTTTTCCATCCACTGTCTTCATGGGAATTGTTGGTCCATTGATAATTCAGTCCCATAATTCATAATCTACACTTTGAAGAAACGTTTCCATCCTAGCTTTCCACCAAATGAAGAGAGACCCATCAAAGAGTAGAGGTCTAATAGTGGATTGACCTTCACTATGACTAGTAGGGGGTACAGAATTCATCATATTGATCTTTGTCTTAGGTGCTAACCTTTTTTTAAGACAACCTTCTCTGATACCACTTGTTAGAGTACGTGCCTTATTGACCAGTGACTTTAAGGTAAGAGTTGCCTATGGATG
Organism: Capsicum pubescens; assembly: GCA_030864215.1. NCBI lineage: Eukaryota > Viridiplantae > Streptophyta > Magnoliopsida > Solanales > Solanaceae > Capsicum > Capsicum pubescens. The sequence goes on along the minus strand of CM061548.1, from coordinate 108,752,274 downwards.
GAATGGAATGCTTGACGTATTCCAAGAAAGCAGTAAAACAGGAAGTAAAGAACACAGTGATTTTTATGTGAAAAACACTCGTCTCAAAAAGGTGTAAAAAACCACGACCTGTACCTCTACAGGATTTAACCCCAACTTCAATAAATAACTCTGAGTCTCAACAACGACTGATTACAAAACTCTTGTAACCAACAACTAGGAATTATAAACTCTAATTCCTATACCTCAATAACTAGGAATCATAAACTCTAATTCCTATAAATCAACAACTTGGAATCATAAACTCTAATTCTTATGACTCAAAAATCACCCTTGACTGTTGAACCCACTTCGAGTTATCCCAAACTTGAAGTTAACTCAACTCAGTATTTTTCCTAAACAATCAATCTAGAAAATCAATAAATTATAACTTAATAAGAACAATACATTTAAACTGACTCATGAACGGTAAAGTTTAATCCTGTGAAATAAGTTCGTCAATTTGTTCCTTTGTACTGGCAGCACTCAATTATGAACTTTCTCAATTTGCTCATGTTTAGACTTTTATCTCTATGTAAGAGCGCAAGTTATTCTGAATAATACATCTTCTATTTAAGTACAACTCTCCAAAGAGTCATTGTTTATTTCAAACTCCTCCTTTTATCAAAACTCTCATTGCATAGAATTCTACTTCAAGTGAGACTTCTCTTCAATTCAAACTCTTGTCTCCTTAGTGTTGTTGTCAAACTCCAACTCTTTAAATCAGCACATGTTTATTTCCTTGTGTTTATCTGAATTATCCACCCATCCGGTCCTTCCTTGATTTTTGCACGCTTGTCTTTAATCATCGATGATTCTGCAACAAGTTTCAGCTATACGAGACACTGTGTCTGTGAACCAGCTTGACTGACATGTTTCATATCACTTTGTTGGTTTGTCAATCATCAAAAGTACATCGTAACCAACAAATTCCCCCTTTTTTATGATGACAAACCTCTTATCTTTGTGCATTAAAACATCTTCACCTGTAGGCACTAAAGTATAAAACACTAGAATGAACAAGCTAGTCAATGGATTATAAACATTGCACAACCCTCTTATCTTCCCCCTTTTGACATCATCAAAAAACCATTTCAATGCAATAATATACTAGCCCAAGTGATTTGTAATGCTATTCATTGCCAATGGGGATATCACCAAAACAATCAGAAAAAGACTTTAGTCAAATAGTAATGTATTAAAGAGAGCAAAAATATGAGTCAATTTAGCAAAGATAACCATTCCATTTAACTGCCAGAGCATGTTCCGCATTAAACCTAAGCTAGTACTGAACAAAGCAAAACAACTGAGCATTAATAAAGTAATTTTAATTTATAGTACTGAACAAAGAAAAACAACTGAGAAAACCAACTAACCAAAACAACTGAACAAAACAACAGGGAAAAACAAAACAACTGAACAACCTAACCTAGTGTTCAGTTATTTTTATTTAACAGTTTCCTATGTATGAAGTAAGTTGCCTAACGTGTTCCAACAAATTGTTAGTAAAAACACAATATTTTTACATGAAAAACACTCGACTCGTGAAAGGCGTAAAAAACCACGGCTTGTACCCTACAAGATTTATCCCCAATTAAACTAAATCGCAATGAGCCTTTCGACAAATGATTACAAGTCTGTGTAACCTAAGGAATTATAAATTTTAATTCCTAAACAACTTAAAAACCTCCCAAGTTAAGTGTTACCAAGTCTTCTAGTTATCCCAACTTGAAGACAGCAATCTTAATTCAATTTATAACACACTAAAACTATGATTATTTCCACATTACAACACAATAAGAAACTCCTAATACATGAATGCTAAAACTCTTAGCACAATACTATATTAGGACTAGGCTTTTCAATGTGTTCCTTCAGAATTCATGTAGCACTTTGTAAAGTCAATCTGCCAATTGCTTTTTTTGTTATGTAAGTGCGTGAGTTACTCATCTTATATTTAAATACAACTCTTCAAAGAGTTGTTCTTCAACCCAAACTCCTCAGCGCACGAACTTTCATTATAAAGAGTTCTACTTCTAGTGAAAGTCCTTCAACTCAAACTCTTGTGAAATGGGAAGTAAATATGTCTATATACTTACAGATTTTGAAACCTTCAAATGTGAAAAATGGTCAATAAAATATCACCCTTATTTATTTATTTTACTAATTTTATCATGGCAATGGGAAAAGAATTAGGACAAAAAAATTTAGTTCAAAAGATTGAGATAGTTTTTCCTTTTTTGTGAACTTCTTGAATAGTTTCAGATTACCCACAAAAGTAAAGAAAAATAAGTTAAATCAAGAATTAATGTGAGTCTAAAAGGGACTTTATCACTATAGGAAAAATTATAAATATATGTCAAATCAAATTTGGAATGTTATATGTAAGCACTATCTTGTGGGTTATATTGTTCTTCTTCACTTCATATTACCCTTGTTCGTGATAATTAATGATTAACTAACACGGTCTGATTTTTAGTGGCTTAGATTATATAGTTTTAATTTGAATTGCTCATTGAAGTTGGTGAAGTTTGTTTGAAAATACTATACTCCGTAGGACGTGGTTGTTACTCTCTAGAACACAGGGTGATTTTCCTCAATAGATTATGTGTTACTGTTGTCAATGTTCTAGATATTGTTATAGGAACCAGGTTCCTAGTTCGAGTAGTTGGTACAGATTTCTTTCACACGAATTTAATATAGGTTCAAGTTTGATCCCATACAGGATACTGAAATATAGGTTCTTTATACAAAAATGCTAGAGTTAAACCCCATGCTAGATATTGAAATAAACTTGTTAATATGCCCCAATTTCTGCCAACTCGGTCGCATACCTGTCATTGTCACACCTCACCGGCAACGCATTCAGCCTGTGCACCGGATCCATAACCCTCAGCATATCCGATCCAACACCAAATCCACCATTACTTGCTCCAATAGCCACTATCGCAACCAATACCTCCCACAATTTGAACAATCTATAAGCCATCGATATCGCATTCGCGAGGGTCATAGATTCTACAAATTGCAGTAGGTATTGGTTACAACACCGGCTATTGGTGCTAGTAATGATAATTCTGGTGTTGGATGGGATATGACAAGGGTCATGAATCCATGCAAATAAATTTATTTCATATTCAACTGAGCGGCGGAAAATCTCCTGATCTAATTATACAAACAAAATGAAGAAATAAAATAAAGGAAGTAATTTTGCTAGAGTATATATATGTTAGAAAGTGAGAAGAACACCTTTGGGTGTTGAGATAAGTTGAAAAAATGAGGAGCAAATATATCTATATTTATAAGAGAAAATGGTCAACAATGTAGCAATCCATATTTAATTTCTTGCTAATTATTTTATGGAAGTGGGAAAAGAATAAGGAGAAAAAAATATCAATTAAAAGATCAAGAATTTTTCTTTTTTAGCAATGTTTTAAATAGCACCCATACATATAAAGGAAAATAAGCTAAGTAAAACAAATATAATATGAATTAAAAAATTAATTTATTAATTTGGGAAAAATTATAAATCTATTACCAAATCAAGTAAAATAGTTAAAGAAGACAATTCAATGTAATATTTCAAATTGAATCCATGGACAATAGAATAAGAAACATTTGGAGTGTCATGATTATTTTATTTTGGAATGGTAACACATTAAAGTATATACCCTATTAGACTTGATGTCACAACTAGGGTTTGGCATAAAATACTAGAAACCAAATTACCGAACTGAATCGAAGAATTTGGTATTCGATATTTGGTAATTCGGTATTTGGTATGATAATTGGGAGTAAAATTTTAAAATTACGGTATTTGCATTCGGAATTGGTAAAAGATATTACTACCATTTGGTATTTGGTATTTACCGAATACCAAATTATTGTTAACTGACCATAGTCTATACTCCATAGTCCACGAGTCCAAATTAATATTCTACAAAAGGTCCAAAAAAGCCCACAACCTAAAAGTCTATAATACTATATTCATTTAAAAATATTAAAATGAAAATCACTTTTAAAATTTTTATTGTTAGCAGCAGTGGACAACATGTTCAAATATGAAGTTATTGTTTCATATTACTCGTGTTTTCTTCATTCTGGTTCTATCTATCAAGACAACCTGAACTTGTCTAGTCTTGATGCAACTTGTAGGTATATCTAAGTTATGTCCAGTGAGAGAGTTAATGCAAAGATACTCATTTTCTGCCATATCTAAGTAACTAAATTATCAAAAAGGTTTGACACTATGTTGTATGGTTTTAAATATCTCATAAGTTATTCTTGATGAAGGGATTAGTGAATTCTTTATTTAAACTCACTCACTAGTCACTACGAGGTAAATATTTGAGAAACAGATGTGGCTATTATCTTCCAGAGTCATTTCTGCATTAAACAGTTATTATCTTAAATCAGCAGATGATGAATGAGCTATAAAACATCACTGATGAAGTGTTAAAAAGTGTTATTTCCATAAGGCATAGGGCAGAAACTTTATCTTGTGTTTTGATTCAGCTCTAAATTAAACTATTATCGTTGGCCTAGAGTAGAGTTTACCAAATTTAACTTTAATGTGGTATTACCAAATACCGTACCGAACCAAAGTTTAATTTACCGATTATCGAATTACCAAACCAAAGTTTAATGGTATGGTATTTGGTATGTACTTTCATTACCGATTATCGAATTACCGAATCCGAATTATGATAATACCGAACTGAATACCGAACGTCCACCCCTAGTCACAACTTAGAAGACTAAAATAATAGCACTATCACTAAACTAATATTGACCCTCCGTAAACTCATTTAATTATGGACGTATAATTATTTAATCTCCAACTTCAAAACATTGACCTTTAGGATTTTAACATCTATTTAGATAAGTTGTTATAAATACCTTAAAGACCATATTGCGCAATTAGTTTTTTTTTCCTTCTAAATTTGGTCACAGTATCTCAATCAACTTTCAATTATTTAATTATGGGGTCCTATCATACATCTATAAACATAAATCACACACTCTTATTTTTATATCCAGAGATAAATATACATGCATATATTCTACTCCTTTTCTTTTTGTGTACCAAAATATGACTAGAAAAGGGGTACGTCAGGCAATAAGAAATCTCAATGAAAAAAAGAAAAAAAGAAAAAAATCGAGATAAAAGATTTGTATCACTATGTAATCAACGACACCTCGGTGTTTAAGCCAGTTGAAGTTTCATAATTATTATTTTTTGAATGGTAACATATTAAAATCTATACCTTATTAGAATTTTATGTGTAACAACTTGGAAGTCTAAAATGGTACTATAACTAAACTAATAAGTAACTATGCAACAAAATGATATATGTTTACATGTTCATAGTCATCATCCTCCAAAAGGCTATTTTGACTGCTTGATAACTCGAAGCACCTGAATTGTCATATATGTTCATTCAAATTTAATGGATGTGCTTCCTCTTCTTGAATTCTATTTACGTGTTTATAGTCATCCTCAAAACGGTCATTTTGACTATTATATGAGTTTTTTGAAAATTAAATTACCTAAATTAATTATACGTTATGGACGAAAACAAACTCTGCGAGGCTTATTTCTCTGAAAATTAAAGGGTTTGCAAAAGTCTATAATACTATATTCATTTTAAAATATTAAAATGAAAATCACATTTAAAATTTTTATTGTGAAAATTACAAAGAATAGGAGATTGGGAAAATTCTCATTCATATGTTAACGATCTTATATTCATGAGGAATAGTAATGTCAAACTAAAATTGATAGAAAGTAAATCTAGAGAAGGAAAAAAACAAGGAAATAAATTTGTTAAAAACTCAAAAGTGTTTGTAAGATAATTATAAGAAATAACATATATTATCTTCATAACGCATGAGTGACAAATTTTACAAGAGAAGCATTATTGAATATTTTCTTAAAATACTATTATTAGTTATACTTGGTAAATCTAAATTCGACTAGTAATGTATTGAAACTTCAGCTCTTCTAATCTTAGTTCATTAAAAAATAATCCTATAAGATTTGGCCACTTATAATCATTAAAAAGGGTTCTGAGAGTTCAACATTAAATCAAAATGCAAGAACAAAAATAAAGAGAAGCCTCTATTTCATAACAAAGGGACCAAAATACTTGCAACAAAAAAACAAAAAAAAAAAAGATGGGCTTCACGCACAAGAAAGCCCAAAAGTCCTTGAAAACATAACTGCTAGGCATCAGGATAGAGGGGGTGCATCTGAGGCATCTTCACTCTCATCGTCTGAAAGACCACATGATCATCACTCTCGGAGTCATTTTCGGATAGAGCCTTCTCCAGGGCTTCTCTTGCAGCATTAGCAGCAGCTTCAGCTTCGGTGACAGCCATGGGAAGATCTAGGTCTCCGTCTTGGATATCAAGAAGGGTGTCCACCGGGTCTGTAGGGACACCCAACAACTATCCAATTCAGCCACATTCCTGTCATTTCTACGCCTCACCCGCAATGCATTCAGCTTGGCCTGAAGTCGCGCTCTGTCCATCTCATTTTTAGCATGCAACTCAGCCAAATCAGCCTCTAGGTTGGCCACCCTTTCCTGCAAGGCATGGTTCCTAGAGTAAAGGTAAGCACGTATGTACATTATCCCTTGAAGAGAGCTTACCATGTAGCTCCATTTGCAAGGCTTGCAACTTCTTATTCTCAGCCTGGAGCCTAGCATTTTTCTACCGGATCTCACTTACCTCGGCCTGGAGCACACTCACTGTGGATTTTAGACGCTCCATATTGCCAGAGTGGACCAAAAGCTTATTCATTTGATTGCTTGCTTTTTCTCGGGTGACGATGGCAAATTGATGGATCTATAAGTTAAATGCAGAAAAAAAGGAAAAACAGTTAGTAAAATTACCATGAAAATGTATTTAGATGATTAGTAGTGCCTGTTTTATTTGTTGGATAGAGGTGATCAGCTAAGTGAATGAACTTTTCAAGTCCTGTTCCTCTAACCTCGCCTTTTCCTCAGGCCCAAGGAAGGCCTCAAATAGTTTAGTTGCCACCGAGAAATCATTTAGAAGATCCACCCCTGGATGAATGTCTACCACAACCCGATGACAAGGAGGATTCATATCACAACCAGCCATATTGGCAAGCTCCATCATCTCCTGGTCACTTGATGATGCTCCAAATGTCTCCAGACCACCGGTTGGAACCCATGCACGAAAGGCTAAAGGCTTAAGAACTGTCAGTGATTCAATTGTACCCCTTTGATGTCAGAGCAAATGGGAACTGATCACTTCAACGTCAGGTTTGGTAAGATCCGGAACCCTCCTCCTTTTTGTGGAGTCGGGTGTTGCATAATGGGAAAGCTCACGGCCAAAGTTGGCCCCACATGTAGTAGGCAACCTCACAACGTGCTTTTCGCTGGAAAAACCTGCAAGAATCTTAAAAATTAAGAAAAGGCATCAAAAATATAAAACAAAACAATAAAGAAATTCCCTTTAAGATGCTTACTGTGATTTTTGTCCCAGGACTGGAGTGTTCTTGTAGACATTTCCTCCAAAGGTTCGTTCATAGGGGCTTTTCAACTTTGACGTTCCGGCAATGCAATTTCCTTTTCACCCCTCTTCTTCAGAAGGAGGCATCGGTGGGGGGCTGTCCGACAAGGATGTGGAAGAGGAATGTTAGGAAGAAGACATATTTAGCCATAGATTAGTAAAATATTTTATTTCTAAATTGTTGTAGTAAAATATCCACCTTGTTATTTTCTTGTAAAATGTTGTTGTGAGCTAAAACTTTGAACCTGATGAATGTATGTAATAATTATTATCTTGTAATTATATTTATTAATTTAGACAAAATAGTAAAGTATTTGAAAAGTAATAATTTATATGCATTAATGGTAAAATAAAAGGATGAATAAATCTTTAAAAGAGTTGTGATACCAAATTTGAATTATATATAATCTATAAAATAAGAAAAATGGACACAATTTCATAGACTCCTTAAGACTCGCTATAGAACTTGTTAAGAATATCTAGGTGTAAAAAATAAGAGAAGAAAAGTTATGCTTGAATCATAAACTTAGAAAAATAGTTAAAATTAAAGAATACAAAAAATACCTCTACATACCACAAAAAAATTGAAGAAGATGACCAGAGAAAAAAAATCAAATTATCTTTGACGGATAAGCTATCTTTTTTATTTCATTTAAAATATCATTAAAATATATAGTATATGTAAAAGATTGAAACTCATTCTCTACTTCCTTATACAAATATGATTTTCCTGTCAGATTATCGGATGATGAATTATAATGTGAGAAATTTGCTAGTATGGGTGAGAAATGAAAGGACATAAAAAGATAAAAGTACCTCTAGGTCTTGAGATACAATGAAAAAATAAGGAGCAAATACACCTGTATTTATAGGACTATGGAACCTTCAAAATAGCGTCCTTATTTAATTTTTGACTTATTATTTTGAATGTTTACATATTAAATCTATACCCTGGATTTATGTAACAACTTATCAGTCTAACTAGCCTTCCATAAACATTTATTGCTTAATTTATAAGCACTTATTTTAAGCTTTTAATCACTTGAGCTAAAAAATCTATTTTTTTTAATCCTATCCAAACATGCTCTAAGTCTAACTATCCTTCCATAAACTTATTTAATTATGAAAGTATACTTATTTAGTATCCCACTTCAAGATTGATTTTTAAGGTTTTACCTACATCTATTTAGGTAAGTTACTATAAGTAGCTTTATAATAAGATTGTGCAGTTAGTTTCATTTATTTTCGTAAGTTACTATAAATCTGGTCAAACTATCTCAATCAAATTTCAATTATTCAATTATGTTGTCATAAAAGCTAAATATCTTAATTTATATCTATAGATAGATAAACACTCATATATTCTACTCTTTAATTTATTACATTCCAAAATATGATTGGAAAGTGGGTACGTTGGTATGATACCTCAAACTTTCGAACTATGATTTAAATCGTTCCACGTATGAAATTAAAATTTATAATTTTTGACTGTGGGATGTATAACAGATGTAAATTATGGTCGAAAACTCTAGCACAAGATTAAGATGAAAGCTTTTCTTCTGAACTAACTATAAAATACGAAAATACAATATTAAGTTGCTAATATCCACAATGACCTATCCAAGAAGAGAAAAAAGGGATAAGTAGAAGTCATCTATAAGGGATAAGTAGAAGTCATCTATCCCCAGATTTAGCTACAATTTCTAAATTTAAACAATATCATCTCATTGGCCTTGTTTCTGCACCGCTTGTGGCATCACAACCATACCTTAATATTTATTCAAGGTGATTAAGGTGAGAGAGCGAAATTCTAGACGAAAGGAAACAAAAGCTAGTTAAATATGAAACCTACCTTCAACTTATAGTGAATGATCAAGGAAAATATATTAGAAAATTAGAGCAACCTGACGAGGAGAAAGAAATGGTGTTAAACAAAACTCTAGTTCTTAAAATCTTAGTTCATTTAATCTCGCTTCAACACTTATGATTTGGCCACTAGTAACCACTAAAAATGGTTCTGTGAGTTCAACCATTCAATCAAAATGCAAACACAAATACCATTCAATCAAAATGCAAACACAAATATATAGAGAAGTTTTCTATGAATGAAACAAGTTGCCCAACGTGTTCCAACAAACTATTAGTTAAAACACAATATCTTTATAAGATTTAACCCCAACTTCACTAAACCACAATGAGCCATTCAACAAAAGATTACAAGCCTGCGTAACCTAAGGAATTATAAACTTTAATTTTAATTTCAACCAACTCAAAAACTTGTCAAGGTAAGTGTTCCAAAGTCTTCGAGTTATCCCAACTTGAAGACAACAATCTTAATTCAATTTATAACACACTAAAACTAAGATTACATCAACATTACGACTCAAACAACCCCTAATACATGAATGCTAAAACTCTTAACACAATACTATATTAGGACAAAGTTCTTGAATGTGTTCCTTCTGAATTCAAGTAACACTTTGTAAAGTTAATCTACCAATTATTTTTCTTGCTATGTGAGTGAGTGAACCACTTGAGTCACTCATCGTCTATTTAAATACAACTCTTCAAAGAGTAGTTCTTCAAACCAAACTCCTCAGCAACAAGAACTTTCATTACAAAGAGTTCTACTTCTAGTGAAAGTCCTCCTTCAATTCAAACTCTTCTCTCTTTAATGTTGTTGCCAAATTTCAACACTTCAAATCTGAACATTTTTATATCCTTTTAGCTTATCAGAAGTTATCATATCTGTTCCCCATGAAGATCTCCAAGTAAATTCGAAGGGAGTTTAGACGTGAAAATTTCTAATTAACAAAAGAAAATTTTCTTGAAGAAATTTATGAAACTGTTTGGTAAGAAAATTCCTACGAAATACCCCAAAAAAATCCACAAGAATAAATTGTTGCAAGTAAATTTTTATGAATATTTATCATATACACCTCATGGAAATTTTCAAATAATGATTCCCATGTAAATCACTACATACATTTCACAATTAGACAAAAATCTATTCGAAACCTCCAATAATCTTCAAAATTATCATTTGACACAAGTCTAATGTAAACCATTATAACTAATAAAAAACATAATTCATAACATCCGCATCAATAATGTATGATTCTTAATGATCCAAAACAAAATATTTCAAACTTTAGTCCTCAACAATACTACCAACCATCAGGGTCAGAATCACTTTCATTCATGTTGCCAGAGCCATCATCACTTTCATCCATATGCTTGGTTGTCTTCTTGAGATGATCGTTCATTTGAAGATGATTTCTTGTAAACATTCTTCTTCAATAAGTCAAATTCCTTCCTCATCCTATTATTTTGTGTCACTCATTCTGCAACTGTGCATACAAATCAACATTTGAAGCATTTACTTAGGACTTAATCATCTCGTCAAGTTCTTCCGGCAAAGTAGATGTTGATTTCTTAGATGCCTTTACACTTCGACCTAGGGATCCAAGACCTTTGACACTGCCTTTTTTCATTCCACCAACAGATTAAACGCAGATATCGATTTCACTTAATTGAGAGGGCCGACTAGCTGGATTAGTTTCTCCTTCCACAACTTATGCACTTTGAGCAGCTAATATTTCTTGTTTCTTTCTTTCAAGCTCATTCTCCATAAGAATAAGTTATTTCAGACCAGATATAGTGCCAACAAAAAATATATTATTAAGATAAATTATATTGGATTCTAGTATCAAATATAAGCACAACAAGCAGCAAAAACAAACAACATGTATTAGCATATAAAGTATCTGAAACTCAAAGTTGGTTCCAAATTATTGTGGTTATAGAAGCACCAAGGCCACAATGAAATGAGAAGAATAATTCAGGTATTTTCTAAGTTGTATCTTTTATTGAGAAGTCTTGGAATTATCTAAGTAGTACTTTTATTTGAGTTCTGATATATCTATATTAATGAAATACTGCAGTCAGATTTGTTAGAAATCATAAACTCTAAAACTCAACAATCACCCTTGACTATTGAACTGTAACACTCCGCATTTTTGAGCTAGAAATCGAACAGTCATTCCTACGTGCGTAAGCTCTAATTCTATGGTTTATGCTTAGATTCATGTGTCATGATCTTTGTCCTAGTAAATGAAGTGATTATGAGGTGAAAAATGTTCATAGAAATGGCCTAAAGCAAAGTTGAGCTAAGAACCTTCCATTCATCCAAAATTGTATAGTCGATTCTACAAGGGTCTACTTTGAACGTAGATAACTCTTTTTACACATAGAATTTTTCCACTAAAGACCCACCAAATTGTAGATAATTGAATTAGCTTTCCAACGATACCAATTTCACCAAAATCCAATAACCAAGCAAAAAGTTATGGCTTTTCCGTGTGAGGCAGTAAGCCGACGCGATCATCACGCGTCGCGTTGAGATCGCGTCAACACGAAACCAGACGCGGATATAAGGCTGTTCTACACATTATTTCAGTTTCTAATAGGTTTAGGGGCACCGTGGTTATTTCCCCTCACCCAAAATCCGTCTATAACATAGAATTTCAGCCCCAAGAAGCCAAAATTGCTTATTTTACTCTAATCCACTCAAAATCCAAAACCTAATCCTTTTCCTCAAGATCAATAATCAAGATCTTAAATTCAAGATTTCAAGAAACGAATCAAGATCCGGGTTCCTCTCTTTCTCCTAAATAATCTAAGGTATGTGGGGTTTATCCTAAAACTACATGGGCTTGTTGACACACTTGAATATGATATAAAGATTATCAAGCACAAAATTACAAAGGGATATTGGAAACCATGTTTTAAATTATGCATCATGAATGTTTTAATGACATTATTGTTTTGGCCTTTAGGTCTCTTCCCCTTAAAATTGATTTAGACGTATATGTATATGTATGAAAATTTAGATTTCCGATTGTTTGAGAGAACAAATTATGAAATCCCTCTCTTGTAATGAATTTAAGTGTATGATCTTATTATGAATGGTTTGAAATGTATGATTTATGATTTGAAAATAGTTTTCTCAATATCATAGTATTTGGGCATGATTTAGAGATGATGAGAGGGAGTTTCTTGATATAATTATATTCTTGTGTCAAAGAGAAAGAATTGCATGTGATTGAGAACTTAGATATGACCACCTTATGTGTTTGAAATATTGAACAAGAGAGTTTCTTGCATGTGTTTACATGAGTTTTAAGAAAGAGTTCTTTGAATTGATTTATTGACATGGTGGTTCCAAACCTTATGTTTTGAAAACAGAGATTATAATATGTTATTAACGGCTCAGAGATGCGACTTGCAAGTCAATGGTATGACGATACCATATAAATGTATGCCATAACAGAGCTAGAGTTTTTCAGAGTTTGATTTCAAAGAATAAATGTTTTAAAGAGTTCAAAATGGATTTAAAGAGGGTTAGGTGGTTACCCAAAGAAGGCTTGAGTTCAAGTAATTCTTAGCCTAAAATCGTATTTTGCCGATACGGGTATATTATTATTGTACGCTAGCGACGGCCCTGTGCTATAGTAGAGACCGAGACTCCGGCCTTTGCGGTAAACTTGGGTTGGGGGATTGGCTGCCGAGTTAATGACAGATTCTATATATCCCATGGAATTTAAGATTTGTAGGGTATACCACCTAGCCCAGAAGTAATATAAAGAGTGTCACAGAGTTCAGATGATTTTACAGAATGTTTTAAGTATGCCCATGTGATTCTTACCATATGATATATTTATGAACTATTTTAAATTATTTTTCAGACAGAAGCGAAGTTTGCGGTGGTGAGCCTTTTTTTATTCCGGAAGGCATATCTCGTTTCAGACATATTCTTTTTACTTTGGTTTTAGTCCACTGGGGGCCTTGTCCCAGGTTTTAGATAGTTATTGATGTCACGTGTAGTAGAGATTCCGTAGACTAAGAAAGATGTTGTTGCAATGTTGATAAACCTATTTCCTCATTTTTGAACAAATTTTAGAGTATGACCATGATTCCGTTTACTTTTATTTCCAAAAATTTTATTATATTATATGATTATTATGCATGATTACCAGATTTAGAAGGGCACTTGGGTGTCTTTGGTTTGGGATGCTCATCACGGCCAGGGTCTTGGCTTGTGTCGTGACAAACTTGGTATGAGAGAACGATTCATGGCCCCAGGGTGTCTGCAAAATCATGTCTAGTAGATTCTTGTTTATGGATGTGTTATGCACCACACTTATAATCAGGAGGCTACCGAACATTTAGGAGTTTTTTCCCATTCTTTCATACTCTAGTTCGTACTATAGAGTAGTCCATAAGAAATTTATCCAAGTTCATTCCTCATTCTAATTTCATGGGTCATGTCTTATTGTCGAGGCATTACAAGTATAAGAGTCTAGCTCCCCCAGCGATGTGGTTCTCTCTGATTGAGCTATCTAGAAACGTTATGAGATAGCACAAGGACTTGAGAAGAGTCCAGTAGTGCTTCAAGGTGTATTGATTCGTAAGTATACTGTTATCTTGATGAAATTGTATTTTCCCAGCCTAAGGAACAAAGTGTATTCAGTCTCTTTTAATAAAAGATTCTTGTTGGGGGTGTGATGCTTAAGGATAATTATGTGTAGCAGAATATTGGAACTACATTTCCACCCGAGTAGTAGCATATGTTAAAGTGTCATGACCTATTGGTAGTGAGAAGGTGTAGAAGTTGGTGACATAAAGTCACAAGGTTAGCAGTCAGAGCGAGGGTGACATTTGCGTAAATAAATAGTTTTAGTGGTATAATCGTGGACTAAGGAGTGGGTTGCCATTGTATAGTGATAGACTAATGCGTAGCAATATTTGTGAATTATAGGGTAGTATGTGAAGGATGTGGCTAGCTATGATTATTATCTATTCGAATTAGGGAAGAAACCTAGAGTTGATAGTTATGGTGGTTATAGAGATCAGTTATAGGTTGTAAATAGAAAGGATAGATTAGTTAATAAGTTGTAAGTAGAGACTCATTAGTGTTTATTGATTTTTGAAGATCATTATGATGTATGATTAGGTAAGTATGATGCAAGAAATTAGAATATGTTGATAAGATTGAAATGGGTTATATTGCAAGATTAAGATCGACCAACCCAATCATGTGATTTTACCCCTTTGATGGTCCTTTCTTTAGTAGTAGTAAACTAGCACTTCAAGTGTGAAGGTATGTAGTGGATTTTGAGTGGTAATAATGAGTTTATGGCGGGGTTGTGATTGTAGGTAGTAGCTAAATAAAGTGAAGTATTTGGGTTGATTTCCCAATTTGATGGACTAGTGTAATATGTGGCATGCTTTATCGGTGGTATATAATTGAGGCTAGACAACAGGCTTAAACATTAGATATGGAGTGTAGTAGTGAGAATAGTAGCTCGAGGTTGATAATGCATGTTTTGTGGGAATTAATTAGTAGGCTTGATGGGGTGTGTAGAATGGCATAGGTTGGCAATTTGTGAAAAAGGGAGTGGATAAATGGTGGTATATATACTTGAGGACTAACGTTAGAAATGATGATTTGTGGTTGAGTCATTAAGATGATAAGAGTGATATTCATATAAGAATAAGTTGAACCCAAGATGTCATGTTGTTAGATAAGGTTGTATGGTATAAGCGTCATATGTACCCAATTTGTATTTTGAAATTTGTAGCACGGAGAAGTTTGGGGAGTTGTTGTATAGTGTTCATTAAAGTTGAGTTCAGGAAGTGTAGGTAGGCAATATGCGCCTTTGGCATAGTTTTACAAATTTTTTTAAGTTGAAGGTTATGTGATTTGAGGTGTCAAGATAGTATTCTAAGGAATGGAAGATGAAGTGTTAAATGTTTAGAAGTGTGGGTGTCTATGCCCATGAAAATGTTAGTCATAAGGTGATGACTTTGGAAGTTAGAAGATATTGTGATTAGTGTTCCCATAAGGGGATGTCCTTGAAAAAATTTAGTGTCTTTGAATTAGAGATTAATGAGAGGAGTTGTGTTCATGGGTATTTTGATATCCCCTTTTATGATAGGGAATGTGGATATGTGCACTCATGAGAGTGGGAGGTGTAGAGTGATGGATGTAGAGGCTAGTGGGAGTTAAGAGTAGCATTTACAGAAAAGCAAGGCCTTCAGAGTATGGTTCTTCAGAGAGAGTTTCGAGTTTATGTTTGTGGTGATGTCTTTTTTATGTTGAGGGTTGTGGCTATTGATTTTGATGAAGAGATATGTCCGCAAGTCTAGGGTTGTGACTTTGGTCTAAGGAGGAGATGGTGAATAAAGGTAGTTCCCGAATGTTCTTAGATGGCAAGTTGTGGGGTGAAACCATGATTAACCTATTTCTACTCAAGCATAATTCTCCTACTCCAATTTGGGAGAGTATCCTACTAATTACATCATTCATTCAAGTCATGCCTTTGTCTACGGTTCGAGTACTCTATGGACTTATGTTTATGATTTGACGTCCAAACTAGAAGCAATTATGTCTCTCAGTAATCCAGTCTTTCACGTATTCAAGTCATATGTTATGTTGTTCGTGATCCATAAAAATCTATGTCTCTCAACATGCTTGGTACTAAGAGAATATGTTTCTATATGTCACCAATTCATCCTATGTTGGGTTTAGCCCAAGTGATAAGGTTTATGCAAACTCATGGAAAAATCTCAGTTCCTTAAGCCAGGAGAAATCGCTTCAAGCATAAATCTTTGTCTTAGTTATAATGTAACACCCTGTAGCATTCTCGACTCAATACCACTCTTGGTTGCATATGTAGAGAGGTGTCAACCTAAAAAAATTTCTGATTGTTAACAGACTCAGTCATATTTTTGATCTTATAACTTTCATCATTTTCAAATAGATCTTTCTGACCTTGAGAAGTAGATTTTTGAGTCAATTCGTGTTCAAGAGTGTAAAGGGGTTGTTCCAAGAAAGTTTCAAATTTTTCAGACCGCGTTTGAGATGTGTTTGAGTGAGCAAACTAGTGGATCAATGCGATATCGATGCGTCGCATCGATAATCATGTTGGCCAAACCTGTGTCTCGACACGATCTCAACGCGTCGCGTCACCAATCGCGCTGGGTGACCAGTTCATCTTACTGATTTTTCTTGTCCAGGAGGGTAATATAGACTCTTTTCCTTGTGTTGCCTTGATATGTGCACCAATGTTTCTCACTATGGTCTATCCTAAGAATTCATGTTGTATTGTGTCTTCCGAATGAATCTCTACTTATGATCCAGACACTTTATATATGGAGCGCTCGTGGTTATTTTATCGTATCTTCATATCCCTCCTTGAGTAGTGCAATAAGTATATGTTATAGTCTTATAGTGTTACTTCTATTCATGAAAGTTATGCTCGGGTCCCTTAATGACCCTCTATGTTATAGTATAATGGTGGTTGTGGAAGCGTGGTGATGTGTTAGGTAGAGGAGTAGATATTCTTGAAGGTTAAAAAAAATTGATGTGATTCTTGAGCTGAGGCTATAGGTGAAAAGGGAAAAGAAGGAGATGAACTTTTGTTGTGTGAAATAACTAAGAAGGAGGAATGTGGCGAAAACATTTGTTAGGGTTATTGAAATTGTTGGTCTTAGTGGGGAAATCCATATAGTAGGTATAGTACTGATTAGGCTAGAATGTTGTAGTTGTTGAAAATACAAATCTATGTGCTACGTGGTTAGTACTCTCAAAATGAAATCTCGAGGGTGTTTGACGACAATATTCTTAATGGGATGTAAAGTACAAGGTCTAATAGTTTAAGTTATCACCTTGTTACTCCAAGATAGGCTTCAGCATAGCAGTACTAAGTTGTGGAACTCATATTCTTGTGGCTAGATGTATGATTGGAGAATTGTAAGTTGGAAATGATGAAGTGTGGTATTTTTTGTTTGGGGCATAGATGAGTAGTGTTTCTAAGTGTAAGGTCTATTTCGTTGTATCATGAGAGGTGGAGAAAGATTCTAATCCTATCTTCCACGAAATATTATTTCATTATTAGTACCAATATAAATCAAGTCTATGATCATCAAATATAGCCCTTCCTTATATTGTGAAGATTATGGTGCATAGAGCTCATGTGCAAGATCATCCCTATGTAGTCCCATTATCTCATGTGTAATGCTTTCACGATTCACTCGGGGTTATCAAGAAACTCGTTTGATTCCATTATATGTGTTTTTGAGAAAAAAATGTTCAATGTGAGACTAGGTTCTTTATTCTTAACTTTCTGAGCTTCGAAAGGTCCCCAACCATCATTCAGGGACGAATGATCCCAAGGGGGAGATAATGTAACTCCCCGCAATTTTTAGCTAGAAATCGAACCATCATTCCTACATGCGTAAGCTCTAATGCCATGGTTTATGCTTAGATTCATGTGTCATGATCTTTCGCCTAGTATATGAAGTGATTATGAGGTGAAAAATGTTCATAGAAATGGCATAAAGCAAAGTTGAGCTAAGAACTATTCATTCATCCAAAATTGGACAGTCGATTCTACAAGGGTCTACTTTGAACGTGGATAACTCTTGATACACATAGAATTTTTCATCTCAAGACCCACCAAATTGTATATAATTGAATTAGCTTTCCAACGATACTAATTTCGCCAAAATCCGATAAACGAGCGAAAAGTTATGTCTTTTTCCGTGTGAAGCAGTAAGCCGACGCGATCTCACAAAATCAGACGCGGATATAAGGCTGTTTTACGCATTATTTCAGTTTATAATGGGTGTAGGGGTGCTGTGGTCATTTTCCCTCACCCAAAATCCATCTATAACATAGAATTTCAGTCCCAAGAAGCCAAAATTGCTTATTTTACTCTAATCCTCTCAAAATCCAAACCCTAGTCCTTTTCCTCTAGATCAAGAATCAAGATCTTAAATTCAAGATTTCAAGAAATGGATCAAGAACCGGGTTTCGCTCTTTCTCCTAAATAATCTAAGGTACGTGACGTTTATCATAAAACTACATGGGCTTGTTGAAACACTTGAATATGATTTAAAGATTATCAAGCATGAAATTACAAAGGGGTTTTGTAAACCATGTTTTAAATTATGCATCATGAATGTTTCAATGACATTGTTGTTTTGGCCTTTAAGTCTTTTCCCCTTAAAATTGATTTATACGTATACGTATATGTATAAAAATTTAGATTGAACATTGTTTGAGAGAACAAATTATGAAATCCCTCTCTTGTGATGAATTTGAGTTTATGATCTTATTGTGAATGATTTGAAATGCATGATTTATGATTTGAAAATAGTTTTCTCAATACCATAGTATTTGGGCATGATTTAGAGATGATGAGAAGGAGTTTCTTGATATAATTATGTTCTTGTGTTAAAGACAAAGAATAGCATGTGTTTACATGAGTTTTAAGAAAGAGTTCTTTGAATTGATTTATTGATATGGTGGTCCCAAACCTTATGTTTTGAAAACAGAGATTATGATATGCTATTAATGGCTCAGAGACGCGACTTGCAAGTCAATGGTATGACGATACCATATAAATGTATGCCATAACAGAGCTAGAGTTTTTCAGAGATTGATTTCAGAGAATGAAATGTTTTAAAGAGTTAAAAATAGGCTTAAAGAGGGTTAGGTGGTTACCCGAAGAAGGCTTGAGTTCAAGTAACTTTTAGCCTCAAATCATATTTTGCCGATACGGGTATATTATTATTGTACGTTGGCGACTGCCCTGTGGCATAGTAGAGAAAGAGACTCCGGCCCTTGTGGCAAACTTGGGATGGGGGCTTGGCTTCCAAGTTAATGGAAAATTACATGTAGACCGTGAAATTTCAGAGTTGTAGGGTGTACCACCTAGCACAGAAGTAATATAAAGAGTGTCACAGAGTTCAGATGATTTTACAGAATCTTTTAAATATGCCCATGTTATTCTTACCATATGATATATTTATGAACTGTTTTAAATTAAACTCATATATTTTGATTTTTCTCTGTGTACCAGTACAACTGTATTGACCCCCTATCTTCCGTGGTCTGAGGCTCAGTCTAGAGGTCCTGCTAATCTGTAGATCTTTCAGACAGAAACGAGGTTTGCGGTGGTGAGCCTTCTTTATTCCGAAAGGCATATCTCTTTTTAGACATATTTTTTTACTTTTGTTTTGGTCCACTAGGGGCCTTGTCACAGGTTTCAGACAGTTATTGATGTCATGTGTAGTAGAGATTTCACCGACTGAGAAAGATGTTGTTTCAATTTTGATAAAACTATTGCCACATTGTTGAATAGATTTCAGAGTATGACCATGATTCCGTTTACTTTTATTTATGCAAATTTTCTTATATTATATGAATATTGTGCATGATTACCAGATTTAGAAGGGCGCTCAGTCTCATTGGTTCGGGATGCTCGTCACGGCCAGGATCTCGGCTGGGGTCGTGACATGAACCCGCTTCGAGTTATCCCAAACTTGAAATTAACTCAGCTTAGTATTGTTTCTAAACAATCAATCAAGGAAAGAAATAAATTACAACTCAATATGAACAATACATTTAAAATGACTCATGAACGGTAAATTTTATCCTGTGAAACAGGTTCGTCAATCTATTCCTTTGTACTGGCAGCACTTGAATCTTCTGTCAGAATTCTCTCAATTATGAACTTTCTCAATTTACTCATGTTTATCCATTTATCTCTATGTAAGTGTGTAAATTATTCTGAATAATACATCTTCTATTTAAGCACAACTCTCCAAAGAGTCATTCGTTATTTCAAACTCCTACATTAATCAGAACTCTCATTGCATAGAATTCTACTTCAAGTGAGACTCCTTCTTCAATTCCAACTCTTGTCTCCTCAGTGTTGTAGTCAAACTCCAACTCCTTCTTCAATTCCAACTCTTGTCTCCTTAGTGTTGTAGTCAAACTCCAACTCTTTAAATCAGCACATGTTTATTTCCTTGAATTAGCCACCTATTTTGTCCTTTCTTGATTTTTCCTCGCTTGTCTTTAATCATCGATGATTTTGCTACATGTTTCAGCTACATGAGATAGTGTGTCTGTGAACCAACTTGACTGACATGTTTTATATCACTTTGTCAGTTTGTCAATCATCAAAACTATATCGTACCCAACAAATTTCTTTTTTTTTATGATGGCTAACCTCTTGTCTTTGTGCATTCAAACATCTTCACCTGTAGGCACTAAAGTATAAAACTCTAGAATGAATAACCATCGAAAAACCCTCTTATCTTTCCCCTTTTGGCATCATCGAAAAACCATTTCAATGCAATAATAGACTAGCCAAAGTGAATTGTTATGCTATTCATGGCCACTAGGGCTATCACCAAAATAATCAGACAAAGACTTTAGCCAACATAGTAATGTATTAAAGAGAGCAAAAATATGAGTCAATTTAGCAGAGATAATCATTCTATTTAACTGCTAGAGCATGTTCCACATTAAACCTAAGCTAGTACTGAACAAAGCAAAACAACTGAGCATTAATAAAAAAATATGGTATAAAAGTGGGACATGGCTAAGGATACGAATAGTGAGGAATTGATGAGGAAGGTGGAACAGGTGTTATCAACTGTGTCAATTGACAAATGACTTCAATATTTTGATCCCTCTATCAATCAATGTCAAGCGTCAAAGTCATGATGCTTGCCTTAAGGACCTCTTTTCCACTTCATGACTGTCTATTGCAGGTTCTAGTTCAGATTTTTTTCTCAGCTAAATTATTTCTTTATTATCAATTATTTCAAATGAGTGTTAGCCCTCCTTATTGAAACAGGTAGGGCAACATGATTCATTTGTTCAAGAACATCCATTATTGTTTTATAAGTTTAACCTGAACTATGACTGAGAAGTCCCCAAAAAAATAGCCAATTATGAACTAAAAGGAAGAACATGTCCCTTTTCATTCTTTAGAAACATATGCTACATGTGATTGATGATCAATTTTGGCAAATTCATGACACAAAAACTGATATTTTGGTTGAGAGAGAAGAAGAAATTTCTGGTGTAGAATTAACACATTTGTTCACAACCATTTGGAGAGAGTGAAAGAAAATTTGGTCAACCAATTCATCAGCATCATAGGACAAGGGGAGGATGAAGTGTGAGGAATGGAACAGGTGTGCTCAATTGTTTCGACTTAGACAGCCTCTGCTTATGTCAGTGTAGAGCATACCTGATAAGAAGAACTTTGTGGTCACAATTGCTTGCTTGTACCTATTTTCTGCACAATCTAATAAAAAATTAGGTTAGAAGAGTCAAAAATCTGAAATTAGGACACACAACTAAATGAGCAAGACTGAATCGAAGAACATTTTAGCTAATAAGATTAAAAAGAAAAATGATTATTCTAGTCAATCATTGAGGAAAATTCATGCAATTTTAATCATCCCCAAATCTAACCTATTTCTTTCAAAATGCTCTCTACTTAGTGTCATTGGTGCGTCTCCAGTCATTTAATTAACCCACATATTCAATATTTTTATAGCCCTCAAGAGTGAAATTACTTTCATTTGAATACCACAGTCTCAAGCCATTGATTCCCATGAGATATCTCAAGATTCTTGTGACAATAAATACAACTTCTCTTTGAGTTCAAGAATACTTACCTCAGAGTTTCCATCATCTTCTTGCATGTCCGAATCTCTAATGGCCATGGGAGCAGTTTCATCATCTGATTCATCACTTTCAGATGCCCTATTTAGATCTTTCATGTCCATCTAATAGGTCTTCAAATTACCAATTAACTCATCAAGGGACATTCTAGTGAGATCCTTAGCTTCTCTTTTGGCTGTAACTTTGACATTCTACTTAGACTTTGGTAGGACTCTCTAGACCTTCTCTACCTATTCCTCAGCAGATAAAACCTTTTCTAGAGATGATAACTCATTTTCCAACAAAGTTAACCTAGTTATAATTTCTTGTAGTGACTCATTTTTCTCCATTTCGAAAGCCTCATATTCAGTGATAAGTAATGCAATTTTGAATTTTCTCACTTGTCTTGTGTCTTCATGTGCATTCACTAATGCATCCCAGATTTTTTTAGCAGTGTTGTAATTAGACACTCCATTGTACTCGGTTGGACCAAGACCACAAACAAAAATATTTTTGGCTTTTTCATTCTTTTGTAGTGCAACAAAATCTTCCGAGGTGAATTTACTCCTTACCTTTTTCACTTGTTCTCCATCCACTGTCTTCATGGGAATTGTTGTTACATTTATAATTCTTTTCCATAATTCATAATCTACACTTTGAAGAAACGTTTCCATCCTAGATTTCCACCAAATGAAGTGAGACCCATCAAAGAGTAGAGGTCTAATAGTGGATTAACCTTCACTATGACCAGTAGGTGGTGCGGAATTCATTATATTGATTTTTGTATTAGGTGCTAACCCTTTTTAAGAAAACCTGTTCTGATACTACTTGTTAGAGTACATGCCTTACTGACCAGTGACTTTAACGTAAGAGTTGCCTATGGATGGAATGGGATGCCTAACATGTTTCAAGAAAGCAGTAAAACATAAAGTAAAGAACACAATGATTTTTACGTGAAAAACACCCTGCTCAAAAAGGTGTAAAAAACCATGACCTATACCTCTACAGGATATAACCCCAACTTCACTAAATAACTCTGAGCCCCAACAATGACTGATTACAAAACTCTTGTAACCAACAACTAGGAATTATAAACTCTAATTCCTATACCTCAATAACTAGGAATCATAAACTCTAATTCGTATAACTCAATAACTAGGAATCATAAACTCTAATTCTTATAACTCAAAAATCACCCTTGACTGTTGAACCCACTTTGAGTTATCCCAAACTTGAAGTTAACTCAGCTAATACAAGTATGATCATGATCATGAAACTTTTGAGTATTTTTGAAGACTAGTCACTAAAGGGACCTTTTGTAATTTTGTCTATTATTGTAATGTAGTATAAATAGAACATTGTAGGGTTTATTTCTTTAGTTGATCATTATTATTGAAGAATACTTCTCTTAGAGTGAGAGAGATTCCAATTGAAACTAGGGCATAACATAAGGGTGGATTCTCTTGTGTGTTGCATTTTTCTTGATACGTTGGTGCTTGGGTGGTGGACGCCTCTCTTGTGTCAATTGTAAGAGTTAGGTGTTTGTTGTGTGAAGTTTTAAAGGTCCAAGAGTGGAATATGCTCTTGGGTTGTTAAGACTACATCAACACTTGTCTAACTACCTATCTTGTATCTTGTTTTAGTTTCGGCTTCTTGTGTTGTTAATGTAACCCGTTTGTTCTTGTTGCTATTGTAATATTGTGGAGCTTCATCTTGTGTTGCTAAAATTCTTGTTGTCTGGCTTTTATGGTGCATTAACACCTTGTATCCTCTTCTTTCTTGTTCTAGATAGTGAATCCGAGAGAGGTCCCCATTTGGTCCACGATTTGTTGTCATTTGTGGACTGTGTTGGGGTGTGATTTTGTGTTCCCTTGTTTGTTCCCTATCATCAGCTCAATATTGTTACTAAACAATCAATCTATAAAAACAATAAATTACAACTTAATAAGAACAATACATTTAAATTGACTCGTGAACTGTAAAGTTTAATCCTATGAAACAGGTTCGTCAATTTGTTACTTTATACTGGCAGCTCTTGAATTTTCAGTCAGAATTCTCTCAATTATGAACTTTCTCAATTTTCTAGTGTTTAGCCTTTTATCTCTATGTAAGAGCGCAAGTTATTATGAATAATACATCTTCTATTTAAGAACAACTCTCCAAAGTCATTATTTATTTCAAACTCCTCCTTTAATCAGAACTCTCATTGCATAGAATTCTACTTTAAGTGAGACTTCTTCTTCAATTCCAACTCTTTTCTCCTTACTGTTGTATTCAAACTCCAACTTTTTAAATCAGCACATGTTTATTTCCTTGAGTTTATATGAATTAGCCACCCATCTGGTCCTTCATTTATTTTTGCACACTTGTCTTTAATCATCGATGATTTTTCTACAAGTTTTAGCTACATGAGGCAGTGCGTCTGTGAACTAGCTTGACTGACATGTTTCATATCACTTTGTCAGTTTCTCAATCATCAAACCTACATCGTACCCAACAAATTCTCCCTTTTTTATGATGACAAACCTCTTTTCTTTGTGCATTCAAACATCATCACCTGTAGGCACTAAAGTATAAAACACTAGAATGAACAAGTTAGTCAATGGGTTATAAACATTGCACAACCCTCTTATCTTTCCCCTTTTGGCATCATCAAAAAACCATTTCAATGCAACAATATACTAGCCAAAGTGATTTTTTATGCTATTCATGGCCACTGGTGCTATCACCAAAACAATCAGACAAAGACTTTAGTCAACATAGTAATGTATTAAAGAGAGCAAAAATATGAGTCAATTTAGCAAAGATAACCATTCCATTTAACTACCAGAGCATATTCCACGTTAAACCTAAGCTAGTACTGAACAAAGCAAAACAACTGAGCATTAATAAAGTAATTTTTATTTATTGTACTGAACAAAGCAAAACAACTGAGAAAAACAACTGAACAAAACAACTGAGCAGAACAACCTAACCTAGTGTTCAGTTATTTTTATTTAACAGTTTCCTATGTATGAAGTAAGTTGCCTAATGTGTTCCAACAAATTGTTAGTAAAAACACAATATTTTTATATGAAAAACACTTGACTCATGAAAGGTTTAAAAAAACACGGCTTGTAGGGTGTATCCCCAATTTCACTATATCGCAATGAACCTTTCAACAAAAGATTACAAGTCTGTGTAACCTAAGGAATTATAAATTTTAATTCCTAAACAACTTAAAAACCTCCTAAGTTAAGTGTTCCCATGTCTTCTAGTTATCCCAACTTGAAGACAACAATCTTAATTCAATTAATAACACACTAAAACTATGATTATTTCAACATTACAACTAAATAAACAACTCCTACTATATGAATGCTAAAACTCTTAACACAATGTTATATTAGGACCAGGCTCTTCAATTTGTTCCTTCAGAATTCATGTAGCACTTTGTAAAGTCAATCTGCCAATTGCTTTTTTTGCTATGTAAGTGTGTGAGTTACTCATCTTATATTTAAATACAACACATCAAAGAGTTGTTCTTCAAACCAAACTCCTCAGCGCACGAACTTTCATTATAAAGAGTTGTACTTCTAGTGAAAGTCCTTCAACTCAAACACTTGTGAAATGGGGTGTACATATGTCTATATACTTACAGGTTTTGAAACCTTCAACTGTGAAAAATGGTCAATAAAATATCACCCTTATTTATTTATTTTACTAATTTTATCATGGCAATGGGAAAAGAATTAGGAGATTTATTTTACTAATTTTATCATGGCAATGGGAAAAGAATTAGGAGAAAAAAATTTAGTTCAAAAGATTGAGATAGTTTTTCTTTTTTTTTGTCAACTTCTTGAATAGTTTCAGATTACCCATAAAAGTAAAGAAAAATAAGTTAAATCAAGAATTAATGTGAGTATAAAAAGCCGCATGGGCGGACCGACGTTCACTTTTCGGGTGCTCGAGCATCCACTAAACTCGACGTAGAAGAGGTATAATTATATAACAAACAGTGAAAAATGGTAAAATATATACAAAAGCACCTAGAGAACAAAAGCATGGTTGGGTGCTTTGGCTTTAGACATAACTTTCATGTCTCCCATCCTAAGATCGAATCCCTGTAGTTGCATTGTTTAGTCAAAAAAAATTTTGAGCACCCACTGTAGACACCTAATTTCGTCCCACCCCGATATCGTTTTTACCTAAAGCATGGTTGGGTGCTTTGGCTTTAGACATAACTTTCATGTCTCCCATCCTAAGATCGAATCCCTGTAGTTGCATTGTTTAGTAAAAAAAAATTTTGAGCACCCACTGTAGACACCTAATTTCGTCCCACCCCGATATCGTTTTTACCTATTGTTTACCCTATCCTACCGTGTACCCTCACCCATGTGATAATCCCTCCACAAAATGACAAAAAAACAACTAACCCTATCTTATCCTAACAACCTACCCAATAAAAACATAACACCTCACCACTACCCCCTACCCCACGTTACCCCACCCCCCCTCTCTTTTTCTTTTCCAAAAAGAAAGAGCACAATATATACCCACACATACACACAAAATAAAGGGGGAGAGGAATAAAAAAAAAGGGGAAGAAAAGAAGAAAAAGATCAACATTTTTCTCTCTCTCTACACTTACACTCTCTCTCTCTCAAAAAAACATCGCCGGCGGCGACCGAAGCTCCGGCCACCACGACAGTACCACCCCCACAACCGCGTCGTCACTCCGATCTCTCTCTCCAACGACGACGGCAACAGCACGTCGTCACTCCGACCTCTCTCTCCAACGACGACGGCAACAGCGCCGTCGTTACTTCGATCTCTCTCCCTCCGACGACGACAACAGCACCGTCGTCACTGCGACCTCACTCTCTCTCTATTTCTCTCCGACCAACAGCAAAAACACCAACTCTCTCTCTCTCTCTCTCTCTCTCCCCGATCTTCCTCTCTCTCTCTCTCTTTCACTCCAATCATTCTCCGGCGTCAGGCACAGAAATAGCGACGTCGGCGACCAGCAGCAACAAACGTCAACATTCGACCCATTTCCCGTCACTCCATCACTGATTTCGTGTACGGGTATTCTTTTTTTTTTTACAAATTCAGTCTCGGTTCGTCTGGTATTTCTTATTTCTTCATGCAAGGATAGTTGAAAGTTGATGGTTTGGGGTTTCGAATTTAAGAACTGGGTTTGTTTTCGGGTTTTTGTTCGGGTTTGTGGATTATTCATCGTGAGGTTTTTGTCATAGTTCTCCGATCTGTCCGGGTGAACTCGATATCGAGTTTGGAGTTGTTCGTAGTAAGGTTCTCCGATCGAGTATTATGGTCTTCGGATTTCTTATTATCGACAAGGATCAATTTCATCGAGGTCCATTTCTTCTAACCGAATCTTTAATTTATTTTGACTTTTTATTAATGTTGTTGGTATGGATGATTTATTTATCGTGTGTTTGGTTTTAATCTTCATTGTTTGTGTTGCGTTTGATGTTGGTTTCGTATTATGAGATGTGATTAAAAAATTGAAGCATGCACTAATCATATGGTTTAAAAGGAATTCAGGGCGCGAGTTAAAAAATTGTTAATATGAATTAGGATTAATTTTGATTTTTTGTTGTTTCGATTCGTCGTTATTGTTACTTTTACGTCTAATTATCAATTTCGTGATAGTATCATGGTAAGTCAAGCAGGTAGGCAATCGTAGGTTCGGGTAGGCGAAATTTAGGAATAAGTGTTTCGTTGGATGTTGGAATGTTGCGTGTGAATGTTTCTTTTAGTTTATCGTGTTTAATTTGGATGTATTTATTTAGTCGGGGAATGCCCCGAGATCGCTTGTATTTATTCACTGGGGAATGCCCCGACGTATCATGTTGGCGGAAAATAATCTTGATGAAGGCCCTCAGTGTCGGGTAAGTCATTGGAGCGTAGTCTAGATTTAGTTTAGATTAGGATTTATATTTTCGTATTTTTTCTATTTTTCGGACTGTATAATTGGACTGGACTTTTACGTTTTTGGACTGTTTTGTTTTGTTTATTGTTTGATTATTTTGTGTTCTTTTGTGTGGTTTATACATTTAGTCGATACACTCCACCAAGCGACCGTGGTCGAACCACAGGATCGAGGGGTGCCTAACACCTTCCCCTCGATCAACAGAATTCCTTAGCCGGAATCTCTGTTCGCAAACCGGTTTAAGAGTCAAATGGTTTCGAAAATGATTTTCCAAAGGTGACATAGCACACCGGATTATGCCAAGTGGCGACTCTGAATAAAAAATGCAAATAATCCTTTTCCGAAAAAAAATTTCATTTCTTGTCACTTAAATAATAAAACCCTTTCGAACTTTAAAAATGTATCCATTTTTTTGGATTACGCATAAAAAAGGGGTGTGACAGCTCTGGCGACTCTGCTGGGGAGCTATTTCAGAATTCAAGCTTATTTTTTTGAGTCGTATCGGCTTTGTTTGGCATTACGATTGTATAAGCATTGTTTGTGATTATTGTTTTCACTTTTGTGCGTTTTCGTGCTCTTTGTTTATAGTATTTATCCTATGTGTTACAGCTTTATATCTGTCATCATGAGTCCGCCCCCCGGCCTTCTTTCTGCAAGAAGTTCGTAGTACACGTATTGTACACAACCTCTAGTTGAGTCACCCTTATTTTAGGGGGGGAGCCGTCGGTGTTATGGAGTAGGTGGAAAGCAAAGCAGCCACTATCGACCATACGCTCCCCCAACAGCCTTGTTAGTGAACCACAACGTAGGTCAGCCTTTAGGTCATGCTTATGTACATCATGCGGAGACCTAGCGGGACCCACATGGTCCATTGTAGGAGACTCACCTCTAAAGCATCCCTACAGGCTAACTGTTGCATATTTAAGGGTAACGTGGTCATTTGACGGACTGATTTGAAAGAAAAAAAATATTTGTTAGGAGTAAGGTGCGTAGGTAAAAAATGAAAAAAAAGGAAGAAAAATAGAAAAGGTGAGTCGAAAAGAATGAATCAAAAGGAATGTCGTAGTTTATTTTAGAATTCTTTATGGCTTTTGTTCTTCGCAATCCAAAAACTCAAAAAGATTTTTTATGTTTGGCATTTGTCTTCTTAAAATACCGTAAGCTCAAAAAAAAAAAAGAAAAAAAAAAGAGAAGGAGGTTTTGCTTGTTTTTTCTACTTATTTGTCAAAAGAAAAAATAATAAAAAGATTTTTTTTAATTGATGGTGTCAGTCTTAGTTAAAGTGTCTAGTTGAAAATTCAAAAAAAAAATATTCGCGTGTTTTTGATTGTGTCTCTTAAGTTAGGGTCAATTTATTAGTTAATCGTTAATTGTTCAATCTGGACGAACTACGCACCCCTGATTCTCCTCTTTCGAGATGTGAGATACGTAGGCAGCCTATTGTTGGTTCGGGGATCTTATTTAAAAAATTCAAAAAAAAAAAAGAGAGAGATTTTATTCACTCTTCACTTAGAGTAGACGTTTCATATACCTCTCTAAAAGAAAACTACAAAAAAGATTTTCCTTTAATAGTTTCAAGTTTCATTTTCATATGAAATTCAAAAGTGAAAACCCCAAAAGATTTTTCTTTGGTAATCATAGGTTTCGTTTTGTATAGGCATTTTAAAAGTAAAAAATGCAAAAAGATGTTCGTCAATTCTTTTGACAAATTGTTATTTTCGTTTCTTCTTAAAGTTTCAAGCAAAAGAATGAAAAAGAGTTTAATTGGCTATTTTGGCAAGACGGCCCGAACTACGCAAGATCTGATTCATGTACAACATGATACGTAGGCAACCTACTTTTGGGTTCGATCTAATCATTTTGTTTTGTTGTTTTTCATTATTTTTTCCTCTTTTAAGGAAAACAAAAGCCAAAAAGAATGATAAAATAAAGGTAGATAACGTGAGGAAAAGAACAGATATTGATACGGAAAAAAAAAGAAGAATAAAAATAATAATAATAGGTGTAGATAAAAATAAGTGTTGATAAAATCGGGATGATGTTGAAATGACCTCGCTACCCTCAAAAGCTGGTAGAAATGAACATGAGTTTAGGATCATTTTACCAATGTGATTCCCATACTTGTTGTGTGCCCTAATCCTAACGGATATCGTCTTTGATGAGCATGTTCTTTCAGATAACAGTGGTAGGTTTGCAGCACTCTGGCTAGTCACCCATACTTCACTAGATCCAAAGCAAAGCTCTCCATGGCTAGCAGGGATATTGAAAATTCGCTCATTGACCTGGATCAGGATCACAGGGAAGAAAGTTCGGAACACAATGATGAGGTAGTAAGGCTCAGGCAACAATTGATAGATTTGTACCGGGCATGGGCCAGCGGAATGCCTCCTTCTCCACTCTCTGTAGGTCTTGGGAATATCTCTAATTGCCCACCGCTCTCTCAGGCACAATTCTCTGCTCCTACTGAGTCACCTGAGCACGCGCCAGGATTCACTCCGCGACATTATTATCCTGGCAGTTCTAGTGTGCCCTTGGCAGCTCCCTAATCAAGACCAGCTGCTCAGCCAGTGCCACCGATCACACCGGTATTCATGGCCCCGCCACCACATGAAACTCCCATATATGTTGTGCGTCCCACAATGAGGCTTCCTCGGTCTGCCAGTGAGCCAGTATTGAAGGTTCCAGATAGTCAGTATTATGCCCCGGAGCCGACTTTGAGAATGAATGAACCGTATGGGTACACTCAGCCACCTGCATTTCCATTTGATTCAGAGAAACCTGTCGCAACAGAGGAACAGGAAGTCATAGCGCGGAAGTTGAAAAGTTTAGAACAGGCCATGAGAAATCTGCAGGGAATCGGAGGTTATAAGAGTGTTTCTTATAAAGTTATGTGCATGTTCCCAGACATCAACCTTCCCCTCAGTTTTAAAATGCCTAAGTTCGGGAAGTATGCAGGACATGGTGATCCTGTGGCCCACTTGAGACACTATTGCAACCAGTTAAGGGCTGCAGGAGGAAAGGAAGAGCTGCTCATGGCTTTCTTTGGCGAGAGTCTTTCTGATCTGGCTTCAGAATGGTTTATCGATCAAGATATCGACAAGTGGAACAGCTGGGACGACTTGGCTTCTGAGTTTGTGCAATATTTTCAGTATAACATCGACCTGATTCCAGATGAAAAATCTTTGGTCAACATGAAGAAGAAAAGCACTGAAGGTTTTAGGGAATACGTGATAAGGTGGCGTGAACAGGCCGCCAGGGTAAAGCCTCCGATGAAAGAAAGTAAGTTGGTAGAGGTTTTCATTCAGACACAGGATGAGACTTATTTTCAACATTTACTCCCAGCAATGGGAAAGTCTTTTATTGAAGTCCTCAAAATGGGGGAGATGATAGAGGAAGGAATCAAGACCGGACGAATAGTGAGTTTTGCCGCATTAAAATCCACCACACAAGCGATTCAAGGTGGATCTGGCGCATTTGGCGGTAAAAAGAAGAAAGAGGACGTGGCGACTGTTATAGCTAGAACCCATTCCTATCCCAAAAGACCACCTCGCCCCTATCCCCAATCCCAAGCCCAAGTCTACGCCCAAGCTCCATATATTCCTCCCCACCATTACTACCCTCCACAAAACCCTTTATATTCCATTTCACTACCCTCTTACCCAGTATATAGCGCGCAGCCATATGCCCAAACCCCTTCTTACCCATAGTGGCGCGCACAAACTCCACAAAATCGCCCATTCGCTCCACCAAATTACCAAAACCCCTCCAGACCCAGTTTTCAGCCTAGGCCCGAGTATAAGAAGGAGAAGACGGTCAAACATCAATTCACACATCATGGGGAGTCATATGCTAGCTTTTTTGATAGGTTGAGGAAGTTGAAGGTTTTAAGCCCAATTCAAGAAAGGCTTTCAAATCCACCACCAAGGAATCTCAATTATTCTTTAAGGTGTGTGTACTATTCTGATATGCCAGGCCATGATATTGAGAAATTATGGAATTTAAAGAGAGCTGTCCAAGATTTAATTGACACAAATCAGATGCTGGTCCAGTCCCCGGAGGGTCCAAACATTAACCAGAATCCGCTGCCAACCCATGTTGAAGCCAATATGTTAGAATTGATATATTATGGGAAAGAGTCTTCGAGGGGTTATAAGCCTATTGTCAAGATACAGACCATTGAGGAGAAATCGGTGAATGTAGCGGAATCTTTGAAAGCAATGTCATTGAGCCAGGAAGGAATAAGAGAAGATAAAGCCCAAGAAAGAACAAAGAAGCCCCTGATCACAGTACAGAGCGCCAGAAGGTATGTTGATTCAAGTCAAGATAAACCTAAGTTGACGGTGGTGGGAGCTCTGAGTCAGCCTATCTTGACGGTCAAAGGAGCACTGGCAGCGCCTATTGTCCTCAAACCGGTGACCCAACCTCCGATATTTGATACTAAAAGAATTCCCTGGAATTATGGGCGGACCGTGATGACCTATCATGGGAAAAAAGTAGTGGAAGATGTAGATTAGGTAGGGGTTTGACTAGGTCAGGAAGATGTTTCATGCCTGAAAGCTTAAGAAAGTCCAAGCCAACGGTGAGTGGACCGTCATCTATCAAAAAGCCTATCACCGAAGAAGAAGCCGAAGAATTTTTGAAAAAAATGAAATTGCCAGAGTATTCAATATTAGACCAGCTGAAGAAAACCCCTACTCAAATTTCCCTTTTATCTTTGTTGTTGCACTTCAAGGAGCATCGTGATGTTTTACTGAAGGTATTAAATGAAGCATATGTTCCAAGGGAGATTACAATCAACCAGCTTGAGAAAATGGTTGGAAAAATCTTTGAGGTCAATCGGATCAGCTTTTCTGACGATGAATTGCCTATTGAAGGTACAGGGCATAACCGGGGCCTTTACATTACAGCGAAGTATGAAGATTTCTATGTCACTCATGTTATGATTGATGGAGGTTCAGGTGCAAATATTTTCCCTATTTCTACTTTGCAAAAGCTGAATATTGGTGATGAGAGGATCAGGCCCAACAATGTATGTGTCAGGGCTTTCGATGGTGCAAAATCAAATTCCATTGGCGAAATAGAACTAGTGTTGACCATAGGGCCTGTTGAGTTCACCATAGAGTTTCAAGTATTGAATGTAGAATCCTCTTACAATCTGTTGTTGGGAAGGCCGTGGATCCACAAGGCCAAGGCAGTTGCATCTACGCTACACCAGATGATTAAGTTTGAGCATGACAGGCAAGAAGTAGTTATTCATGGTGAAGGAGATTTGTCAGCCTACGAAGATTTTCCCTTGTCTCTTATTGAAGCAAATAACGTAGAGGAGACATTCGTCTATCAAATTTTTGATACAGTGCCAGTGAATTGTATCCTTGAATGGCAGGCTATACCGGGACCACAATTGTCTTCTTCTTCTATCATGATGGTGAGTGAACTTTGGAAATACAGATTTGAGCCAGGGAAGGGTTTGGGAGCGTCTCTGCACGGTATAGTTCATCCCATATGTCTGAGTGAGAACCTGGGCACGTTTGGTCTGGGATTTGAGCTTACAGCTAAAGATCTGAAGAAAGCCAAGGGAAGGAAAAAGGAAATATGGTCACTCCCTCGCCCAATGCCACTACTCAGTGAATCATTTGTTAAGAGCGGTGTCACGAAGCATGTAAAATTTGAGGTTGAATTGGTTGATGACTTCCAGAACCTTTGTATCGAAGTTGATATGGTCGAAGCAGGAGAAGGTACCAGTATGGCAGACGCGCAATTCATAGGTCCAGCTGTCCAGCTCAATAATTGGGAAGTCACTCCTCTCCCCGTCAGGAGGGATTTTTAGTAGTCTATTTTGTTTTTCTTTTTGTTTATCCGAGTTATTTTAGGGTTGTAATTCAGACTTTAGTTTGTTTATGTTATGTTGGCATCTGTGTTTAAACCTTTCTATCTTTTATTTAATGAAATGCAATGTCCCTTTTGTTTTGTGTCTAATATATTTTGTTTTTTTTGCTTACACAGTTCTGTTTATGTTGATTATAATGACATGACATGTATGCAGAATTTTCAGCCTGATTTTTAAATCCAAACTAATCAAGATGTAATGAAGCAAGATGGGGAATATGATGAAGAACAAGCACTAGAAGAAATAAACAAAGAATTGGAACAGTTTGAAGACAAACTGAATCCTAATTTGAATGAAACTGAGCCAATAAATCTAGGGGATCAAGAAGATGTTAGGGAAACTAAAATCAGTGTACATGCTTTGCCACAGCTAAAAGAGGGAATAATTCAAGCATTAATCGATTATAAGGATGTTTTTGCATGGTCTTATGATGATATGCCAGGTTTAAGCCCAAAATTAGTGGCTCACAAGTTGCCAACTGATCCCGCGTTCCCCCCTGTCAAACAGAAGTTGAGGAAGTTTAAAACTGATGTAAGTATTAAAATCAAAGAGGAAATCATGAAACAACTTGAAGCCAAAGTAATTCGAGTGTCTCGTTATCCCATGTGGTTATCCAATGTAGTTCCCGTACCAAAGAAAGATGGCAAAATTTGAGTGTGTGTTGATTACCGCGATTTGAACAGAGCAAGTCCGAAAGATGATTTTCCACTGCCCAACATCCACATTTTGTTAGACAACTGTGCTAAACACGAGGTTGCCTCTTTTGTGGATTTCTATGCCGGATATCACCAGATCATTATGGATGATGAAGACGTGGAGAAGACATCTTTTATCACACAATGGGGAACTTATTGTTATCGAGTGATGCCGTTCGGTTTGAAGAATGCTGGAGCAACATACATGAGAGCCATGACCACTATGTTTCATGACATGATGCATAAAGAGATTGAGGTCTACGTGGATGACATGATTATTAAGTCAAAAAGTCAGGCCGACCATGTTAAAGATTTAAGAAATTTCTTTGAAAGGCTTCGCAGGTATAATCTCAAACTCAACCCGGCAAAATGTGTATTTGGAGTTCCATCTGGAAAGCTGTTGGGGTTTGTAGTCAGCCGTCGGGGAATTAAATTGGATCCCTCAAAAATCAAAGCCATTCAGGATTTGCCCCCGCCCAAGAATAGAACGGAGGTGATGAGCTTGCTTGGAAGACTGAACTACATTAGCAGGTTTATTTCTCAACTCACAACCACTTGTGAGCCCATATTCAAGTTGTTGAAAAAGAGTGTTGCGGTAAAATGGACTAAAGAATGTCAGGAGGCGTTTGATCGAATCAAAAGATATTTGTCAAATCCGCCCGTGTTGGTACCCCCGGAGCCTGGTAGGCCTTTGATCTTATATTTATCAATCATGGACAATTCTTTCGGTTGTGTCCTAGGTCAACATGATGTCACAGGCAAAAAGGAGCAGGTTATTTATTATCTTAGCAAGAAGTTCACCGCATATGAGGCCAGGTATACTCTTCTTGAAAGGACGTGTTGTGCCCTAACTTGGATAGCACAGAAGTTGAAGCACTATCTCTCATCCTATACTACTTATCTCATCTCCCGCATGGATCCTTTGAAGTATATCTTTCAGAAGCCTATGCCGACAGGTCGATTGGAAAAGTGGCAAATATTGCTTACCGAGTTCGACATCGTATATGTGACTCGAACCGCCATGAAATCCCAAGCCTTGCCAGATCATCTTGCTGAGAATCCCATCGATGAAGAGTACGAGCCATTAAGGACATATTTTCCTGACGAAGAAGTATCATGTGTCGATGAAGTCGTTGTAGATGCTGATCCAGGTTTGAGGTTATTCTTCGATGGAGCTGTCAATATGAAAAGATTCATAATAGGTGCGGTTCTTATCTCTGAATCGGGATAACGTTTCCCGATAACAGCACAACTTCGATTCTACTGTACTAACAATATGGCAGAGTATGAAGCCTGCATCCTTGGTTTGAGTTTAGCTGTTGATATGGGAGTCCAAGAATTATTGGTGTTGGGAGATTCGGATTTGCTCGTCCATCAAATTCAAGGCGATTGGGAGACGCGAGATTTGAAGCTCATCCCGTATCGACATTGCTTGCAGGAGCTATGTCGACGATTTGTGTTAGTAAAATTTAGGCATATTCCAAGGATTCATAGTGAAATTGCTGATGCTTTAGCCACTCTGTCTTCAATGCTCCAACATCCTGACAAAGCCTATATCGATCCAGTGCATATACAGAGTCGTGATCAGCATGCTTACTGTAATGCTGTTGAAGAAGAGCTCGATGGAGAACCTTGGTTTTTGTATATCAAGCGGTACATTCAGTCAGGAGAATACCCAACATATGCCACCAATGATCAAAAGAGGACTATTAGGCGTTTGGCTAGTAGATTTTTCTTAAGTGGGGGAATCTTGTATAATAGGACCCCAGATCTGGGACTTTTAAGGTGTGTAGATGCAAAAGAAGCCTCGGCAATAATGGTTGAAATACACTCTGGAGTATGCGGGTCGTATATGAACGGTCATGTCTTGTCAAAGAAGATTCTCCGAGCAGGTTATTACTGGCTTACTATGGAGAGGGATTCTATTCAATTTGTTCGAAAGTGTCATCAATGTTAGGTGCACGGCGATCTGATACGTTCTCCTCCTGTTGAGTTGCATGCAATAGCCGCTCCATGGCCGTTCGTGGCTTGGGGAATGGATGTGATTGGACCGATTGAGCCAAAGGCATCAAATGGACATAGATTCATTTTGGTATCCATTGACTACTTCACAAAGTGGGTGGAAGCATTAACTTTCAAGTCAGTGACAAAGAAGGCTGTGGTAGATTTTGTTCATGCCAATATCATTTGTAGATTTGGAATTCCTAAGATGTTCATTACAGACAATGCTGCCAATCTCAATAGTCATTTGATGCAAGAAGTATGTCAACAGTTTAAGATCGCACATCGAAATTCTACTTCATATCGCCCAAAGGCCAATGGTGCTGTAGAAGCCGCCAATAAAAATATAAAAAAGATACTGCGAAAAATGGTACAAGGTTCTAGACAGTGGCATGAAAAGTTATCGTTTGCATTTCTAGGTTATCGTACCATTGTTCGCACTTCAACAGGGGCAACTCCATATTTATTAGTGTATGGGACAGAAGCAGTCATCCCTGCAGAAGTTAAAATTCCCTCTCTTCGAGTCATTGTAGAAGCAGAGATTGATGATGACGAATGGGTAAAAACCCGACTGGAACATTTGAGTTTGATCGAGGAAAAAAGGCTAACGTCCGTGTCTCATGGCCAGTTGTATCAGAGGAGGATGGCTCGTGCGTATAACAAAAAGGTCCATCCCAGGAATTTTGAAGTGGGTCAGTTCGTATTAAGACGTATCCTTCCTCACCAGGTTGAAGCGAAATGCAAGTTCTCCCCTAACTGGCAAGGTCCCTTCATTGTGAAGAAAGTGTTACCCAATTGAGCCTTATATTTGACAGATATTGAAGGCAAAATGGCAGAAATGGCTATCAATGCCGATGCGGTCAAAAGATACTATGTATGATATTTGGTCCTTTGTTTGATTTTATTGCATGTTTAGTACTTGCATTTTTGAATATTGATATGATGAAGGCATTTTATTCTTCTATCCAAACATTGTGTCATCCTTTGTTTACCTGTTTGAGCCTCATTTATTTTTCTTTCATATCCCTCTTTTGGAATCAAAATAGAGTCAAAGATAAATGTCAAGAAAATAAGAATAAAAGAAAGAGTTCAAAAATAAAAGAAAAAATAAGATGATGGAACTACGTGCGACCAGATTCTCCTCTCTCAGGAGTGAGATACGTAGGCTGCCCTATTTCGGGCTCGGTCCAACCAAATAAAGATTTAAGATTCACCCAGTCAACAAAAACTGGGGCATGAGTTAACATGTTGTTTGAGTCGTTCCAAAAGTTGTAAGTCCCACCCCCACTTCAAGTGTCGTTCGAACCCCTTGCCATCCTTTTCTAACCTTGACCAAAAGCCAAGTTACAACCAAAGAAAGTCCTTCAGATCAATTTTTGATAGTGTTAAGGCTAAGCATGCAATGGATATGTTGATACATTGCGAAGTACCGCTTGTCTCCCTCAGCATAAGAAATCAGGAAAGAAATACAAAAATGAGAGAGTCTTATTGGTGAAAACCTTTGCAGGCACCAGAAGGCGATGGTGAGTTGTGAGAAAATGAAAATGAGAGAGTCATATTGGTGAAAACCTTTGCAGGCACCATAAGGCGATGGTGAGTTGAGAGAAATACAAAAATGAGAGAGTCTTATTGGTGAAAATACTCACGGGCACCGTAAGGCGATGTAGAGTTTAAGAGAAAGGCGAAAAGTAAAAAGAAAGAGATTTGTTGGCGAAAGTCTTTTTAGATGTCGTCAGTCGAATGTGATGTATGAGTCCAATGGATTTGAAGAAGCGGCTCAGCGGCAAAAGGCACGAACTCAACAACAAATGGGGAGTTTGGATAGGAAGATCAGGCAGCTCAATCCAAAATGCATGTCATACTCATTGGAGTTGGTTGTCATATTCAGATAAGTTTTCTTTTTGAATATGGGACATTGCCCTTTTCTTTCATTTACATATTCATGTTTTTGTCTTTTCTTATGTTATTTATCAAAACAAAAGTCACCATCATTTCTTTGCATTTTAAGTCAAGTCTGTGTCAACACAAGCGAGAAAGGATTTCAAAATTTACTACCAGTCTTTCCAATTATATGAGAAAACCAAGGAACAGCACAGGAAAGAAATATGATCATAATTCAACACGAAGCAAAGGAAGTCTATCAACCGACAGGCTATTGGATTCGTGGAATCATTCAGATTTGGGAAAAGAGTGCACCTCAGGGGCATGGTAAAATGAAAACACATTGTTTGAGTCAGAACTCATTTCCCTCAATCTGGATCTTGGTCAATGATGCGGCAAGACAGGGCAAATGTTAGCAATTTGGAACAAAGATGAAAGGAACGCGTGCTGGGCTGATACCTGAAAAGCCAAGATCTCCAAGCCACCACTAAGTTTTTAACTGACAAATCTTTCTTTGATTGAAACAGGGGCAAATTCGTTTCACTTGATTCAGTTACCATTGGAAATGCATATCCATGGATTTTACTCTAGGTTCAGGACCCTCATGAAAAATGGGATTTTACTTTATGTTCAAGACCCTCCTGAAAAATGGGAATTTACTTTATGTTCAGGACCCTCCTGGAAAATGGGAATTTACTTTCAATTCAGGACCCTCCTGAAAAATGGGAATTTACTTTTAGTTCAGGACCCTCCTGGAAAATGGGAATTTACTTTCAATTCAGGACCCTCCTGAAAAATGAGAATTTACTTCAATTCAGGACCCTCCTGAAAAATGGGATTTTACTTTATGTTTAGGACCCTCCTGAAGAATGGGAATTTACTTTCAATTCAGGACCCTCCTGAAAAATGGGATTTTACTTTCAGTTCAGGACCCTCCTGGAAAATGGGAATTTACTTTCAATTCAGGACCCTCCTGAAAAATGGGAATTTACTTTATGTTCGGGACCCTCCTGAAAATGGGAATTTACTTTATGTTCAGGACCCTCCTGAAAAATGGGAATTTACTTTATGTTCAGGACCCTCCTGAAAAATGGGATTTTACTTTATGTTCAGGAACCCTCCTAAAAAATAGGAATTTACTTTATGTTCAGGACCCTTCTGGAAAATGGGAATTTACTTTCAATTCAGGACCCTCCTGAAAAATAGGATTTTACTTTATGTTCAGAACCCTCCTGAGAAATGGGATTTTACTTTATGTTTAGGACCCTCCTGAAAAATGGAATTTTACTTTATGTTCCGAACCCTCCTGAAAAATGGGATTTTACTTTATGCTCAGGACACTCCTGAAAAATGGGAATTTACTTTATGTTCAGAACCCTCCTAGAAAATGGGAATTTACTTTCAGTTCAGGACCCTCCTGAAAAATAGGAATTTACTTTCAATTTAGGACCCTCCTGGAAAATGGGAATTTACTTTCAATTCAGAACCCTCCTGAAAAATGAGAATTTACTTTATGTTCAGGACCCTCCTGAAAAATGAGAATTTACTTTTTGTTCAGGACCCTCCTGAAAAATGGGATTTTACTTTATGTTTAGGACCCTCCTGAAAAATGGGAATTTACTTTATGTTAAGGACCCTCCTGGAAAATGGGAATTTACTTTCAATTCAGGACCCTCCTGAAAAATGGGAATTTACTTTTAGTTCAGGACCCTCCTGAAAAATGGGAATTTACTTTATGTTCAGGACTCTCCTAAAAAAATGGGAATTTACTGTCAATTCAGGACCCTCCTGAAAAATGAGATTTTTCTTTATGTTCAGGTCCCTCCTGAAAAATTGGATTTTACTTTAAGTTCAGGACCCTCCTGAAAAATGGGATTTTACTTTATGTTCAGGACCCTCCTGAAAAATAGGATTTTACTTTATTTTCAGGACCCTCCTAAAAATGGGAATTTACTTTATGTTCAGGACCCTCCTGTAAAATGGGAATTTACTTTCAATTCAGGACCCTCCTGAAAAATGAGATTTTACTTTCAGTTCAGGACCCTCCTGGAAAATGGGAGTTTACTTTCAATTCAGGACCCTCCTGAAAAATGGGAATTTACTTTATGTTCAGGACCCTCCTGAAAAATGGGATTTTACTTTATGTTCAGGACCCTCCTGAAAAATGGGAATTTACTTTATGTTCAGGACCCTTCTGGAAAATGGGAATTTACTTTCAATTCAGGACCCTCCTGAAAAATAGGATTTTACTTTATGTTCAGGATCCTCCTGAGAAATGGGATTTTACTTTATGTTTAGGACCCTCCTGAAAAATGGAATTTTACTTTATGTTCCGAACCCTCCTGAAAAATGGAATTTTACTTTATGCTCAGGACACTCCTGAAAAATGGGAATTTACTTTATGTTCAGAACCCTCCTGGAAAATGGGAATTTACTTTCAGTTCAGGACCCTCCTGAAAAATAGGAATTTACTTTCAATTCAGGACCCTCCTGGAAAATGGGAATTTACTTTCAATTCAGGACCCTCCTGAAAAATGGAAATTTACTTTATGTTCAGGACCCTCCTGAAAAATGGGAATTTACTTTTTTTTCAGGACCCTCCTGAAAAATGGGATTTTACATTATGTTTAGGACCCTCCTGAAAAATGGGAATTTACTTTATGTTCAGGACCCTCCTGGAAAATGTGAATTTACTTTCAATTCAGGACCCTCCTGAAAAATGGGAATTTACTTTCAATTCAGGACCCTCCTGAAACATGAGATTTTTCTTTATGTTCAGGACCCTCCTGAAAAATGGGATTTTACTTTAAGTTCAGGACCCTCCTGAAAAATGGGATTTTACTTTATGTTCAGGACCCTCCTGAAAAATAGGATTTTCCTTTATGTTCAGGACCCTCCTAAAAAACAGGAATTTACTTTATGTTCAGGACCCTCCTGTAAAATGGGAATTTACTTTCAATTCAGGACCCTCCTGAAAAATGGGATTTTACTTTCAGTTCAGGACCCTCCTGGAAAATGGGAATTTACTTTCAATTCAGGACCCTCCTGAAAAATGGGAATTTACTTTATGTTCAGGACCCTCCTGAAAAATGGGATTTTACTTTATGTTCAGGACCCTCCTGAAAAATTGGATTTTACTTTATGTTCAGGACCCTCCTGAAAAATGGGATTTTACTTTATGTTCAGGACCCTCCTGAAAATTGAGAATTTACTTTATGTTTAGGACCCTCCGGGAAAATGGAAATTTACTTTCAATTCAGGACCCTCCTGAAAAATAGGAATTTACTTTCAGTTCAGGACCCTCCTGAAAAATGGAAATTTACTTTATGTTCAGGACCCTTCTTACAAATGGGATTTTACTTTATGTTCAGGACCCTCCTGAACAATGGGAATTTACTTTATGTTCAGGACCCTCCTGAAAAATGGGATTTTACTTCATGTTCAGAACCCTCCTGGAAAATGGGACAACGCTTTCAAAAGTGAAATACTATTTTACTATAATTTTTGTTTGGGATAATTTTGTTCTAGTTTTAATGTTGGGTTCCAGGAGCCCGCCTGAAGAACAGGGTGATGAAATAGCAAGTCAAGAACCCGCCTGAAGAACAGGGTGATGAAATAGCAAGGCAGAAGCCCGCCTGGAGAATAGGGTGAAGAAATGAAAAGTTATGCAACAAAGCGAAGTAATTGAAAGCCAAGCAACAAGTCGAAAGAAATTGCAAGTCAGGAGCCTGCCTGAAGAATAGGGTGATTAAAAGTCGAGTCAAGAATCAAGAGAAGCTGTATAGATAGGATTTTTGTAATTTCATTTATGTTTTAACTTATAATTTTCGTTTTTGATGTAATAACAGGGCCGCGGACCGGAACCTCGACAGAACCTCACTCGACTCTCCAACTCGGTATAGTCCATCTCCGTCCAATCCTTGGAGATACTTATCACTTGATCCCTTCATAACTTAGGTGGGTAGGCTGTCCTAATTTAAGACCCGGTAGTCCTTCTTTCTCTTGTTTCTTTCTTTGAATAATTGTCGGGACAAAATTCTATCTCGCTGTCTACTTCTTTGCCTGAAAACACTTCATGTTTACATTCAAAGGGGGCATAATGTATACACCTAATTTCGTCCCTCCCCAATATCATTTTTACCTATTGTTTACCCTATCCTACCGTGTACCCTCACCCGTGTGATAATCCCTCCACAAAATGACAAAAAAACAACTAACCCTATCTTATTCTAACCACCTACCCAATAAAAACATAACACCTCACCACTACCCCCTACCCCACGTTACCCCACCCCCCTCTCTTTTTCTTGTCCAAAAAGAAAGAGAACAATATATACCCACACATACACACAAAATAAAG
This sequence comes from Capsicum pubescens, assembly GCA_030864215.1. Taxonomy (NCBI): domain Eukaryota; kingdom Viridiplantae; phylum Streptophyta; class Magnoliopsida; order Solanales; family Solanaceae; genus Capsicum; species Capsicum pubescens. Next base: position 108,709,419 of record CM061548.1, on the reverse strand, counting down.
GGGGAGAGGAACAAAAAAAAAAGGGGAAGAAAAGAAGAAAAAGATCAGCATTTTTCTCTCTCTCTAGACTTACACTCTCTCTCTCAAAAAAAAACATCGCCGGAGGCGACCGGAGCTCTGGCCACCATGACACTACCACCCCCACAACCGCGTCGTCACTCCGACCTCTATCTCCGACGACGACGGCAATAGCCCGTCGTCACTCCGACCTCTCTCTCCATCGACGACAGCAACAGCGCCGTCGTCACTTCGATCTCTCTCCCTCCGACGACGGCAACAGCACCGTCGTCACTGCGACCTCACTCACTCTCTATTTCTCTCTAACCAGCAGCAAAAACACCAACTCTCTCTCTCTCTCTCCCCGATCTTCCTCTCTCTCTCTCTCTCTCTTTCACTCCAATCATTTTCCGGCGTCAGGCGCAGAAACAGCGATGCCGGAGACCAGCAGCAACAAACGTCAACATTCGACCCATTTCCCGTCACTCCATCACTGATTTCGTGTATGGGTCTTCTCTTTTTTTTTACAAATTCAGTCTCGGTTCGTCTGGTATTTCTTATTTCTTCATGCAAGGATAGTTGAAAGTTGATGGTTTGGGGTTTCGAATTTGAGAACTGGGTTTGTTTTCGAGTGTTTGTTCGGGTTTGTGGATTATTCATCGTGAGTTTTTTGTCGTGGTTCTCCGATCTATCCGGGTGAACTCGATATCGAGTTTGGAGTTGTTCGTAGTAAGGTTCTCCGATCGAGTATTCTGGTCTTCGGATTTCTTATTATCGACATGGATCAATTTCATCGAGGTCCATTTCTTCTAACCGAATCTTTAATTTATTTTGACTTTTTATTAATGTTGTTGGTATGGATGATTTATTTATCGTGTGTTTGGTTTGAATCTTCATTGTTTGTGTTGCGTTTGATGTTGGTTTCGGATTATGAGATGTGATTAAAAAATCGAAGCATGCACTAATCATATGGTTTAAAAGGAATTCGGGGCGCGAGTTAAAAAATCGTTAATGTGAATTTGGATTAATTTTGATTTGTTGTTGTTTCGATTCGTCGTTATTGTTACTTTTACGTCTAATTATCAATTTCGTGATAGTATCATGGTAAGTCAAGCAGGTAGGCAATCGTAGGTTTGGGTAGGCGAAATTTAGGAATAAGTGTTTCGTTGGATGTTGGAATGTGCGTGTGAATGTTTCTTTTAGTTTATCGTGTTTAATTTGGATGTATTTATTTAGCCGGGGAATGCCCCGAGTTCGCTTGTATTTATTCACCGAGGAATGCCCCGACGTATCATGTTGGCGAAAAATAATCGTGATGAAGGCCCGCGACGTCGGGTAAGGCATTAGAGCGTAGTCTAGATTTAGTTTAGATTAGGATTTATATTTTCGTATTTTTTCTATTTTTCGGACTGTATAATTGGACTTGACTTTTACGTTTTTGGACTGTTTTGTTTTGTTTATTGTTTGATTATTTTGTGTTCTTTTGTGTGGTTTATACATTTCATAATGCCAAAATAGTCGATACACTCCACCAAGAGACCGTGGTTGAACCACGGGATCGAGGGGTGCCTAACACCTTCCCCTCGGTCAACAGAATTCCTTAGCCGGAATCTCTGTTCGCAAACCGGTTTAAGAGTCAAATGGTTTCGAAAAGGATTTTCCAAAGGTGACTTGGCACACCGGATTATGCCAAGTGGTGACTCTGAATAAATGCAAATAATCCTTTTCCGAAACAAATTTTCATTTCTTGTCACTTAAATAATAAAACCCTTTCGAACTTTAAAAATGTATCCATTTTTTGGAGTACGCGTAAAAAAGGGGTGTGACACCCACAACCTAAAAAAGTTGGGTCCGCCAAAAAGGACTTTATCACTATTGGAAAAATTATAAATATATTTCAAATCAAATTTGGAATGTTATATGTAAGCACTATCTTGTGGGTTATATTGTTCTTCTTCTTCACTTCATATTAGGCTTGTTCGTGATAATTAATGATTAACTAATACGGTCTGATTTTTAGTGGCTTAGCTTATAGAGTTTTAATTTGAATTGCTTGTTGGTGAAGTTTGTTTGAAAATACTATACTCTGTAGGACGTAGTTGTTACTCTCTTGAACACAGGGTGATTTTCCTCAATAGATTATGTGTTACTGTTGTCGTTGTTCTAGATATTGTTATACGAACCAGGTTCCAAGTTCGAGTAGTTGGTACAGATTTCTTTCACACGACTTTAATATAGGTTCTAGTTTGATCCCATACAGGATACTGAAATATAGGTTCTTTATACAAAAATGCTAGAGTTAAACCCCATGCTAGATATTGAAATAAACTTGTAAATATGCACCAATTTCTGCAAACTCGGCCGCATACCTGTCATTGTCACACCTCTCCGGCAGTGCATTCAGCCTGTGCACTGGATGCATAACCCTCAGCATATCCGATCCAACACCAAATCCACCATTACTTGTTCCAATACCTCCCACAATTTGAACAATCTATAAGCCATCGATATCGCATTCGCGAGGGTCATAGATTCTACAAATTGCAGTAGGTATTGGTTACAACACCGACTATTGGTGCTAGTAATGATAATTCTGGTGTTGGTGGGATATGACGAGGGTCATGAATCCGTGAAAATAAATTTATTTCATATTCAACTGAGAGTCGGAAGATCTCCTGATCTAATTATACAAACAAAATGAATAAATAAAAAAATGAAGTAAGTTTGCTAGAAATATATATGTTAGAAAGTGAGAAGAACACCTTTGGGTGTTGAGATAAGTTGAAAAAATGAGGAGCAAATATATCTATATTTATAAGAGAAAATGGTCAACAATGTAGTAATCCATATTTAATTTCTTGCTAATTATTTTATGGCAGCGGGAAAAGAATAAGGATAAAAAAATATCAATTAAAAGATTAAGAATTTTTCTTTTTTAGCAATTTTTTAAATAGTTCCAACATAGGACCCATACATATAAAGCAAAATAAGCTAAGTAAAACAAATATAATATGAATTAAAAAATTAATTTATCAATTTGGGAAAAATTATAAATATATTACCAAATCAAGTAAAATAGTTAAAGAAGACAATTCAATGTAATATTTCAAATTGAATTCCATGGACTATAGAATAACAATATTTGGAGTGTCATAATTATTTTATTTTAGAATGGTAACTCATTTAAAATATATACCCTTTTAGACTTTATGTCACAACTTAGAAGACTAATATAGTAGCACTATCACTAAACTAATATTGACCCTCCGTAAACTCATTTAATTATGGACGTATAATTATTTAATCTCCAACTTCAAAACATTGACCTTTAGGATTTTAACATCTATTTAGGTAAGTTGTTATAAATACCTTAAAGATCATATTGCGCAATTAATTTTTTTACTTCTAAATTTGGTTAGATTATCTCAATCACCTTTCAATTATTTAATTATGGGATCCTATCAGGCATCTATAAACATAAATCAAACACTTATTTTTATATCCAGAGATAAATTTGCACGCATATATTCTACTCCTTTTTTGTGTGTATCAAAATATGACTAGAAAAGGGGTATGTCAGGCAATAAGAAATCTCAATGAGGGAAAGAAAAAAATATCGAGATAAAAGATTATTATCACTATATAATATACCCTTTGACTGCTTGAAGACCTGCAAAATTTATCCCCTTGATGACAATTCGAAACACTTGAATCGTCATATATAAGTTCATTCAAATTAAATGGATGTGCTTCCTCTTCTTGATATTGATTTACGTGTTCATAGTCATCCTCAAAATGGTCATTTTGACTATTTTATGAGTTTTTTGAAAACTAAATTACCTTAATTAATTATACTTTATGGACGAAAACAAACTCTGCGAGGCTTATTTCTCTCAAAATTAATGGGTTTGCAAAAGTATCCATATAAGCATACAGTTCTTGTGAAAATTACAAAGAATGGGAGATTGGGAAAATTCTCATTACATGTTTTTAAGTTAACGATCTTATATTCATGCCATACTAAAATTGATAGAAAAAGTAAATCTAGAGTTTAATCACATATATAGTTCGATGACAGAAGCCAACATAGTAATGTATTAAACCTGTGGATCAATTTAGTAAAGACTTTAGCCAACATAGTAATGTATTAAAGACAGCAAAAATATGAGTCAATTTAGCAAAGATAATCATTCCATTTAACTGCCAGAGCATGTTCCACATTAAACCTAAGTTAGTACTGAACAAAGTAAAACAACTGAGCATTAATAAAGTAATTTTTATTTATAGTACTGAACAAAGCAAAACAACCAAGCAAAACAACTGAATAAAACAACTGAGCAAAACAACTGAACAACCTACCTAGTGTTCAATTATTTTTATTTAATAGTTTCCTATGTATGAAGTAAGTTGCCTAACGTGTTCCAACAAATTGTTAGTAAAATCACAATATTTTTATATGAAAAACACTCGACTCAGGAAAGGTGTAAAAAAACCACGGCTTGTACCCTATAAGATTTATCCCCAATTTCACTAAATCGCTATGAGCCTTTCAACAAAAGATTACAAGTCTGTATAACCTAAGGAATTATAAATTTTAATTCCTAAACAACTCAAAAACCTCCCAAGTTAAGTGTTCCCAAGTCTTCTAGTTATCCCAACTTGAAGATAACAATCTTAATTTAATTTATAATACACTAAAACTACGATTATTTCAACATTACAACACAATAAACAACTCCTAATACATGAATGCTAAAACTCTTAACAAAATACTATATTAGGACCGGGCTCTTCAACGTGTTCCTTCAGAATTAATGTAGCACTTTGTAAAGTCAATCTGCCAATTGCTTTTTTTTCTATGAACATGCGTGAGTTACTCATCTTATATTTAAATACAACTCTTCAAAGAGTTGTTCTCCAAACCAAACTCCTCAGCACACGAACTTTCATTATAAAGAGTTCTACTTCTAGTGAAAGTCCTTCAATTCAAACTCTTGTGAAATGGGAATTTCATTATAAAATATCACCCTTATTTATTTATTTTACTAATTATATCATGGCAATGGGAAAAGAATTAGGAGAAAAAAATTTAGTTCAAAAGATTGAGATAGTTTTTCTTTTTCTGTTAACTTCTTAAATAGTTCCAGATTACCCATAAAAGTAAAGAAAAATAAGTTAAATCAAGAATTATAATGTGAGTATAAAAAGGACTTTATCACTATAGGAAAAATTATAAATATATTTCAAATCAAATTTGGAATACTATATGTAAGCACTATCTTGTGGGTTCTACTGTTCTTCTTCTTCACTTCATATTAGGCTTGTTCGTGATAATTAATGATTAACTAACACGGTCTGATTTTTAGTGTCTTGGATTATAGAGTTTTAATTTGAATTGCTCGTTGTTCTTCATATAGCAAGAAAAAAACAAGGAAATAAATTTGTTAAAAACTCAATTGTTTGTAAGATAATTATAAGCAATAACATATATTATCTTCATAACGCATGACTGACAAAGTTTACAAGAGAAGCATTATAGAATATTTATTTAAAATACTCTTATTAGTTATACTTTGCAAATCTAAATTTGACTAGTAATGAATTCAAACGTCAGTTCTTCTAATCTTAGTACATTAAAAAATGTATTCAATCTGTAAGATTTGGACACTTGTAACCATTAAAAAAGGTTCCGAAAGCCTCAAAAATGAACTAGCAAATGATAAGAAGGGCTCAAAGGCCCAAAAGTACTTAAAAACATAACTGCTAGGCATCAGGATAGAGGGGGTGCATATGAGGCATCTTTGTAGACACCTAATTTTGCCATACCCCGATATCACTTTTACTCATTTTTACCTTATCCTATCGTGTACCCTCAACTATGTAATTATCCCTCCACAAATGACAAAAATCAAAACCAACTCTAAGCAAATCTTATCCCAAAATTCCCACATAATCTCAATTGATAACAAATTAACAACCTTCCCTATTAAAAGTGGACAACACATCACTATCCTACCCCACCTCACTACCTACTTGACCCTCCCTATATTTCTTTTCCACAGAGATAATACACCCAGGAGTATATACACAATACACTCTCAATTACTCATCCTCACGCCCCTCTCTATTAGAAGACCACACCAAAGGAAACCACCCAGATTCCCTTCACAATTCATACCCCACACTAAAATACACACACAGATATACACCATGGCTCTCACTGGAAACAAACCGGTGAGGAGAAAAGGGAAAAGAAATGGTCTTTGAGGGAGAAATACACTGAGTGAGAAGAATCAATTGAAAATTCACTGAAATTCCCATCACCCTCTTACCGAAAGTCGAGATACGCACTAAAATGAGATAGAGATCGCGTCCAGTTATTGTCTCCGGTGATCGTGTTGCCGGAAAAACTTCGAAGCATACCGAGATTTGTCAGAATTGGATGTTTTTGATTGTTTTTTAGTTTTCTTTTGTCACTGCCAGCTCGCCTGAGGTCGATTCCATTTGGTTTTAGCCCTTTTGTTGGATTTTTGGGGAGTTTTGGGTCTTGTATATTGCGGGATCTGTTCGATAATACGTTTGGGGTGGTTTCCGTGAATAACCCGTTCAATATTCGTGATTTGGTTTTCACTTTGAGGTCTTATTCTTGGTTGAAATCTGTTCGGTTGGAAATTTTGAGACACTGATTGGGTTTGTTCGTCGTGGGGCTCCCTGATTCGAGGATTTCGGTCTCGAATTTCTTTATTATCGACAAGAAAAAATTTCATTGAGGTCCATTTCTTCTCCCAATCTTTACTTTATCTTGATTCTTTATCGATGTTTTGGGTGTGGATAATTTATGTTGGGTGTTTGGTTTGAATCTTCGTTGTTTGTTTGCGTTTGATGTTGGCTTCGGATTATGAGACGTGATTGGAAAATCGAAGCATGCGCTAATCATGTGGTTAAAAAATGGATTTGGTGTGAGAATTGAAAACTTGATATAATTGGTGATTTTGGTTAGTTAGATTTCATTGTGTGTTTAACTTGAAATGAACGTTAATTGAACTTGGTAGTATCATGATACGTTTAGGCAAAGGTAGGTTGGGTAGGCAATGTTTGGGATCTGTGATTGTTGAATGATGAAATATTTATGGAGTGGTTTTGATTTATGCATTGAGATCTATTGTATTCATTTGGCCGGGGAATGCCCCGAGAGATTTGTATTGATTTATCCGGGGAATGCCCCAAAGTATCATGTACTTGAAGACGGCGCACGATCAAGGACCGGAACGTCTGGTGGAGAAATCAATGGAGCGTAGTTAGGATTATCCTAGAATAAAGTAGTTTTATATTTCCGTATCTTTTTATTTCAGAACTGTATAATTGGACTGAATACTAAATTTTGGATTATTTTGTTTTGTTTTGCTTAATTGATTGTTTTGCATGCTTTGTGTGGTTTATACATTCGTAGTGTCAAATTAGCCGATATGCTCCACCAAGCGACCGTGGTCTAACCACGGGATCAATGGGTGCCTAACACCTTCCCCTCGGTCAACAGAATTCCTTAGTCGGAATCTCTATTCGCAAATTAGTTTTACAGAGTCAAAACCATTTTGAAAAAAGGATATCCATTGGTGACTTGGCACACCTGATTTATGCTAAGTGGCGACTCTGAGTTTTGAATGTAAATAATCCTTTTCGAAACCAATCTTCATTTTGCCACTTTAATAATAAAAACCCTTTCAAAACGTAAAATACAATCTTTTGGAGTTATAAAAGGGGTGTGACAGCTCTAGCGACTCTGCTGGGGACTATTTCAGAATCCGAGCTTTTTTTTGGAGTCATATCGGCTTTGTTTGGCATTACGAGTGTATAAGCATTGTTTGTGATTTTTGTTTGTGTTTTCACTTTTATGCGTTTTCGTGCTCTTTGTTTACAATATTTATCCAATGTGTTACCGCTTTTATATCTGACATCATGCACATAACTCGAGTCATTCTTTTCGCAACAAGTCTCAGTGCGTACGTCGTGCGCACGAACTCTAGTTGAGTCACCTTTATTTTAGGGAGGGGGCGTTGGATGTATGGAGTAGGTGGAAAGCAAAGCAGTCACTATCAACCATATGCTCCCCCGAACGGCCTTGTTAGTAAACCACAACGTAGGTCAGCCTTTAGGTCATTCTTATGTGCATCATATTGAGACCTAGAGGGACCCACACGACCCTTTGTAGGAAACTCACCTCTAAAGCATCCCTACGTGCTAAATGTTGCGTCTCTGAGGGTAATGTGGTCATTTGACGGACCGATTTGGGGAAAGCATGTGTTAGAAGTAAAGTGTGTAGACAAGAAAGTGTTCAAAAAAAAAAAGATGAATAAATCAAAAAAGAGTTTTGTAGTTTATTTTTAAAGTTCTTTATGACTTTTGTTTTTCACAATTCAAAAATTCAAAAAAAAAATTACTTTTCGCACTCGTTTTCTTAAAGACATCAAAAAGATCTTCCTTTACTCCTTCACTATGCATTCATAATTCAAAAATTCCAAAAAGATTTTTTTTACAGGAGCTTTTATAAAAGAAAAATGAAAAAAGTTGGTAGAAGTTTTGTATATTTCTTATAACAAAAATGCCAAAAAGATTTTTCTTTCGTAGTTGTTAGTGTTAGTTTTATGTGAAGTCTCAAATTGAAAACCCCAAAAAGATTTTATTCGTCTTTCTTTGGTCGTGTCTCTTAAGTTAGGGTCAATCTGTCAGTGAATCCTTAATTGTCCAAATTGGACGAACTACGCACCCCTGATTCTCCTCTTTTGGGATGTGAGATACGCAGACAGCCTATTGCTGGTTCGGGGATCTTATTTTAAAAAAAAATTAAAAAAGATTTTTTTTACACTCTTCATTTAGAGTAGGTGTTTCATACATGTATTGAAAAGAAAAATACAAAAACAAAAAAAAAAAAAATCTCAATAGTCGTAGGTTTCATTTTTGGTTGATATTATTTCAAAAATTCAAAAAGATTTTCTTCACTCTTCATTTAGAGTAGGTGTTTCATATACATCTTTAAAAGAAAACTATAAAAAAAAATTTCTTTAATAGGTTCAAGTTCCATTTTCATATGAAATTTAAAACTGAAAACCCAAAAAAAATTTCTTTGGTAATCATAGATTTCACTTTGTATAAGGATGTTAAAGCTGAAAATTCAAAAACATTTTTCGTCAATTCTTTTGACAAATTGTTATTTTCTTTTCTTCTTAAAGTTTCAAGGGAAAAAAAAGAAAAAAGGGTTCAATTGTCCATTTTGGCATGACTTCACGAACTACGCACACCTGATTCTCCCCTTTAGGGGGTGAGATACGTAGGTTCCCTTCTAGGGTTCGGTTCTTTTTTTTTTCAAGAAAAAAAAAAGAGGTTTTGAAAAATGTTGAACTCTAACATATTTGTTGCCTCTTGTTCAGTTAGTTTAAGGTGGTTGGTTTGTGATTTCCTGGCTGGTCCTCCATATCACACTAAATCCAAGGAAGGGTTAGTTGTGTCCAACAAGGATATAGAGAGTGGCATCATGGATGAAAGAAAGGGTCAGGAAATTGACAGTTTAAAGGAAGAGAATTTGAGACTGAGACAACAAATGATGGAAATGTACCGAGCTTGGGCCAGTGGGCTGCCTCCACCTCCGTTCCTCACTTTTGACCCTGCAAATACCTTGAGTCTTCCACCAAAATCGCAAAGTCAGTTTCCTACTGTTTTTGATTCACCACAACATGCCTCAGAATCCATTCCATGTCAAATGCACCTCAACACTTCCACCATTCTTTCTTTATCTCCTCAGTATAAGTTTACCACATTCACAATACCACATACCGTCTGTGCTTTTGTTGCTCAACCTTCTACTAAGGCTTCCACTTTGTCTATCAATCCAACGATTGTGCTTCCCCAGTCCACTAGTGACTCCACGTTCATTACTGTTGATGATCATTGGTATACTCTTGAGCCTACAGTTAAGTTAAGTGGACCGCCAAAATTTCTTACTAAGAAGCCTAGCATGCCAAATGAGTCAGAAAAAATGGTTGGGAAAGTGAAGAGTGTAGAAAATGATATGAAAAATTCCCCATAAGGCTATGAAGATGTTTCATATAAAAACTGGGGCATGTCTTCAAGTGTTAACCTTCCTCCTATCTTTGAGACATCAAAATTTGGGGATCCTGATGGATAGAAGGATTCTGTGAAACATTCGGGACAACATTGCAATCAACCAAGGGAAACTGAAGGAAAGAAGAAGGAAAACGCACCTATTGTCATAACAGGGCCAAAGTAGATTTTGAGAGGTCCAACCCACCAATACTGTCAGCCTCAATCCCGAGCTTACATATCAGATTCACATAACCACTTGCAACAAGGTTTCTTTCTCCAAAATCCAAGTAATCCCAGTCCACTTCCTCGATATCCTGTGAACAATGCACAATTGTATGCTCATCCATCTTCTTATCCACAATGGCATGCACCTGTCCCTCAACATCGTCCTCGACCCCCACAAATTTACCAAGGGACCTCTAAATCCAAATTTCATCCGAGGCCAGAGTTCGCAAAGAGGAGGAAGGAAAAAGATAATTTCACTCCTATTAGGGAATCCTATGCCAGTTTATTTCAGAGATTGGTACAGCAGGGCATGATCACTCCTCTCCTTGGGTATACTCCTGACCCGCATTCAAGAAGATTTGATCCTAATGTGTGATATGCATATCATTCTAATGTTCAAGGTCATAGTACTGAAGATTGTCGCACTTTGAAAAGAGAAATAGAAAACATAATTCAAGATAAATTGATTGTGGTGCAAAACATTGGCCCTTCGACCATCCCACAGAGTTCTTCACCAGCACGCGGTACTACACAATATGTGGGAGGCAATGAGTTAAGCATGGGGATCCAGAGCTTATTTGTTGAAGAAAATGTGTCTGACAGTAGTAGAAGCTCTAGTCATGTTGATATGCAAACCAGTGGCTAATATGCCAGGCTGAGCAATTCAAAAGTCACCCCTCTCTCTACTAGGAAGAGGTCTGGTAGTTTGTTTTGTTTCTTTTCTATTTTTTGAATTATTTCAGGGTTGTAGTTCGGGATCTATCTTGTTTTTTCCTTTTTTCGTTTATGTTCAAACCCTTTTATCTTTTATTTCAACTAAATGAAGTGTCCCTTTTCTTTTGTGTTTCAAATATGTGTTGTTTGTTTGTTTTCTTCATACAACCATTTTATGTTGATTCTAGTTATATGACATGTTGCAGAACTTTCAGTCAGATCTTAAAATCCATCTTAATCATAAAGCATTGAATTAGAGAGTTAAATTTAGGAAAAGAGAGCATCTGAGAAAATAAATAGAGTGTTGGGGCATTTGGTGATCAACTTGAAGCCTTCTTTGAAAATTGAGACTTTTTGAGAATCGCAAGGATAACTTGGTCATCAATTAAAAGACATCTCTTAATTAGGTCAAATAGTGTCTACATGATCCTATCAAGAGGAACAGAAAGAAAATCAACTCCACGAAAGCGTGAGTCATTCAATGTGATGGATATAACACAGGTGGAGTTGTATGTTTGACAAGCCCAGAAGAAGTAGTGGCACACATGCTCAATTAAAGTTAGTATTATGAAAGTGTCACAAATAATCTTCATCTCTCACTTTCATATTGCATGATATGTACTTGCATTTTTCAAGGATTGATATGACGAAGGCATTTCATTCTGTTATCCAAACATCGGGTCATCCTTTGTTTACCCCATTTGAGTTTTAGTCCTATTTTATTTCATACCTCTTTTTTGGAATCAATATGGAGTCAGCAAAACTCAAAAGAAAAGTGTCGAGCAAAACAATAGAGTCAGAAAGTTTCCAAAAAGAGAAGAGAGCAAAATGTGTCCAAAATAGAAAATAGAGTGTCAAGAAAAATTAGAATCAGAAAAATCACAAAGAAAAAAGAGTCAAAAGAAAAAAAAAAGAAAAAAAATCAAAATCAAGTAAAATAAGCTGTCAGAACTACGCATGACCTGGTTCTTCTCTTTCCAGGGTGAGATACGTGGGCTGCCCTACTCCGGGCTCGGTCCAACCAAATAAACAATTTAGAGTCACCCAGTCAAAAGAAACTGGGGCATGAGTTAATCCTCATTGTTTGAGTCGATTCCAAAAGTTGTAAGTCCTACCCCACTTCAAGTGTCGTTTGGGCCCCATGCAATCCTTTCTTTCTAACCTTATCCAAAAGCCAAGTTACAACCAAAGAAAGACCTTCAGATCAATCTTTGAGGATGTTAAGGCTGAGCATGCAAGGGATATAATGATGCATTTAGGAACTATTTGTCTTCCTCAGCATAGGGAATCAAGAGAGAAATAAAAATAAGAGAGTCTTATTGGTGAAAACCCTTACGGGAACCATAAGGCGATGGTAAGTTGAGAGAAATAAAAATGAGATAGTCTTATTGGTGAAAACCCTCACGGGCACTATAAGGCGATAGTGAGCCGAGAGAAAATGAAAGAAGCTTGTTGGCGAAAACCCTTCAAGGAGCCACTAGACGAATGGGGTCTTAAATGCAATTGACCTAAGAAAGCAACTCAGTTTCAAGTCCATTAACTCAACAACAATGGGTAGAAAGTTTGGATGAAAAGATCAAGCTGCTTAATCCAAAATGCATGGAATAATCATTAGTGTTGACTGTCATTTTTAGAAGAATTTTTCGTTTCTTTGTTTTAAAAGGGGACATTCATCGTCTTTTCTTTCTTCTCTTTATTTTAATTTTATCTTTCTTGAGTCAGTTATCAAAACAAAATTATCATTCTTTTTTTTTGTTCCTTGTCTTTGAGTCAAGTCCATGTCAAAACAAGTGAGAAAAGATTTCAAAACTGGCTACCAGCTCCTTTAATTGCACAAAGCAAGACAAAAGCTAGAACATGAAAGAGACATGATTGTGAGCCCAAAAAGGGCATGCAGAAAGTTTTGTCAACAGAGAAGTTGGGGAACTCATGGAAATACCAAGGTTCAAAGGGTTTATTTGAGAAACACGACAAAGCATAAATACTGTGTTTGTTTCAGAGTCACTCTTAATAAGTTGAGTTTGGGTCAATGATACAGCAAGTCAATGACATATGCTAATGGTTGGAAACAAAGCTAAATGTGACGGGGGCAGAAGCAATTGCCTCAAAACCCAAAGCCATAAACTAGCCACCATATTTTTAAACTCACAAGTTTTCTTTGTATGTAATAAGAATACATGTTGCATTCAGATCAAGGATTTCAGAGCCTAAACATCAAAGGCCGTAATTTCTCACCTCAACAAATGCAAAAGGCAAGGTTGTTGCACAAGTTTGGTAATCAAAACCATGGTAAAACTCATAATTCAAGATCTCTAGGAGACGCACTTCCTTGTTTTGATAATTCAAGAAGCTTTGGTAAGCAGACGCACTTCATTGTTTTGATAATTCGAACAATATTGGTAAGGGAACACACTTCCTTGATTGGGTAATTCGAATTTTGCTTCTTAGGTAATGCACTTCCTAACTTAAGTCTTAATTCCTAGAATACGTACCTTTTAGTCGAGTCATTCCCCTTGACCTTAGAAGACGTACCTTTAAGTCGAGTCATTTCCCTTGATTCCTAGAAGACGTAACTTTTTGTCGAGTCATTCCCTTTGATTCCTATAATACGTACCTTTTAGTCGAGTCATCTCCCTTGATTCCTATTAGACGTACCTTTTAGTCGAGTCATTCCCTTTGATTCCTAGAAGACGTACCTTTTAGTCGAGTCATCCCCTTTGATTTCTATAAGATGTACCTTTTAGTTGAGTCATCCCCTTTGATTCCTATAAGACGTACCTTTTAGTCGAGTCATCCCCTTTGACCCCTAGAAGACGTACCTTTTAGTCGAGTCATTTCCCTTAATTCCTATAAGACGTACCTTTTAGTCGAGTCATCCCTTTTGATTCCTATAAGACGTACCTTTTAGTCGAGTCATCCCCTTTGACCCCTAGAAGACGTACCTTTTATTCGAGTGATTTCCCTTGATTCCTAGAAGACGTACCTTTTAGTCGAGTCATTCCATTTGATACCTATAAGACGTACCTTTTAGTCGAGTCATCCCCCTAGATTCCTATAAGACGTACCTTTTAGTCGATTCATCCCCCTTGATTCCTAAAAGACGTACCTTTTAGTCGAGTCATTCCAATTAACTCATAGAAAATGCATTTCTTTATTTGGGATAATTTTCTTTTCAGTTTTGATATGATTTCAGGAGCCTGCCCGAAGCACAAGGTGAATAAATAAAAAACCAATCAACAAGTTGAAGAAATTACAAGTCAGGAACCCGCCTGGAGAATAGGGTGAAGAAATTGAAAGCATAGCAACAAGTTGATGAAATAGCAAGTCAGGAACCCGCCTGGAGAATAGAGTGAAGAAATTGAAAGCATAGCAACAAGTTGATGAAATAGCAAGTCAGGAACCCGCCTGGAGAATAGGGTGAAGAAATTGAAAGCATAGCAACAAGTTGATGAAATAGCAAGTCAGGAACCCGCCTGGAGAATAGGGTGAAGAAATTGAAAGCATAGCAACAAGTGGATGAAATAGCAAGTCAAGAACCCGACTGGAGAATAGGGTAAAGAAATTGAAAGGCAAGCAACAAGTTGAAGAAATTGCAAGTCAGGAGCCCGCCTGAAGAACAGGGTGATGAAATAGCAAGTCAAGAGTCAAAGCAACTGCATAGATAGGATTTTTTGTAATTTCATTTATGTTTTAAATTGTAATTTTCATTTTTGATGTAATAACAGAACCGCGGACCGGAACCTCGATAGAAACTCACTCGACGCTCCAACTCGGTTGTCCTTCTTCCTTCTGTTTCTTCCTTTGAATAAAGGTCAAGATAAAATTCTATCACGTTGTCTACTTCTTTGTCTGAAAACACTGCATGCTTACATTCAAAGAGGGCATGATGTAGACACCTAATTTTGTCCCACCCCGATATCACTTTTACTCATTTTTACCTTATCCTATCATGTACCCTCAACCATGTAATTATCCCTCCATAAATGACAAAAATCAAAACCAACTCTAAACAAATATTATCCCAAAATTCCCACATAATCCCAATTGATAACAAATTAACAACCTTCCCAATTAAAAGTGGACAACACATCACTATCCTACCCCACCTCACTACCCACGTGACCCTCCCTATATTTCTTTTCCACAAAGATAATACTACCAGGAGTATATACACAATAGACTCTCAATTACTCATCATCACGCCCCTCTCCATTAGAAGACCACACCAAAGGAAACCACACAAATTCCCTTCGCAATTCATACCCCTCACTAAAATACACAAACAGATATACACCATGGCTCTCACTGGAAACAAACTGGTGAGGAGAAAAGGGAAAAGAAATGGTCTTTGACGGAGAAATACACTGAGTGAGAAGAATCAATTGAAAATTCACTGAAATTCCCATCACCCTTTTACCGAAAGTCGAGATACGCACTAAAATGAGATAGAGATCGCGTCCTGTTATTGGCTTCGGTGATCGTGTTTCCGGAAAAACATTGAAGCATACCAAGATTTGTCAGAATTGGAAGTTTTTGATTGCTTTTCAGTTTTCTTTTGTCACTGCCAGCTCGCCTGAGGTCGATTCTATTTGGTTTTAGCCCTTTTGTAGGATTTTTGGGGTGTTTTGGGTCTTTTATTTTGCGGGATCCTTTCGATAATACGTTTGGGGTGGTTTCCGTGACTAACCCGTTCAATATTCGTGATTTGGTTTTCACTTTGAGGTCTTATTCTTGGTTGAAATCTGTTCGGTTGGAAATTTTGAGACACTGATTGGGTTTGTTCGTCGTGGGGCTCCCTGATTCGAGGATTTTGGTCTCGAATTTCTTTATTATCGACAAGGACAAGTTTCATTGAGGTCCATTTCTTCTCCCGATCTTTACTTTATCTTGGTTCTTTATCGATGTTGTGGGTGTGGATAATTTATGTGTTGTGTGTTTGGTTTGAATCTTCGTTGTTTGTTTGTGTTTGATGTTGGCTTCGGATTATGAGACGTGATTGGAAAATCGAAGCATGCGCTAATCATTTGGTTAAAAAATGGATTTGGGGTGAGAATTGAAAACTTGATATAATTGGTGATTATTATTAGTTTGATTTCATTGTGTGTTTAACTTGAAATGAACGTTAAATGAACTTGGTAGTACCATGAAACGTTTAGGAAAAAGTAGGTTGGGTAGGCAAAGTTTAGGATCTGTGATTGTTGAATGATGAAATATTTGTGGAGTGGTTTTGATTTATGCATTGAGATCTATGGTATTCATTTGGCCGGGGAATGCCCCGAGAGATTTGTATTGATTTATCCGGGGAACACCCCAAAGTATCATGTACTTGAAGACGGTGCACGATCAATGCCCGGAACGTCGGGTGGAGAAAGTAATGGAGCATAGTTAGGATTTTCCTAGAATAGAGTAGGTTTATATTTCCGTATCTTTTTATTTTGGAACTGTATAATTGGACTGAACACTAAATTTTGGATTGTTTTGTTTTATTTTGCTTGATTGATTGTTTTGCATGCTTTGTGTTGTTTATAAATTCGTAGTGTCAAATTGGCCGATATGCTCCACCAAGTGACCATGGTCTAACCACGGGATCAAGGGGTGCCTAACACCTTCCCCTCGGTCAACAGAATTCCTTAGTCGGAATCTCTGTTCGCAAATCAGTTTTACAGAGTCAAAACCGTTTTGAAAAAGGATGTCCATACGTGACTTGGCACACCTGATTTATGCTAAGTGGCGACTCTGAGTTTTGAATGTAAATAATCCTTTTCGAAACCAATCTTCATTTTTCCACTTTAATAATAAAAACCCTTTTGAAACTTAAAATACAATCTTTTGGAGTTAAAAAAGGGGTGAGACAATCTTCACTCTCATCGTTTGAAAAACCTATAGGGTCATCACTCTCAGAGTCATTTTCGGATAGAGCCTGCTCCAGGGATTCTCTTGCAGCATTTGCAGCAGCTTCAGCTCCGGTGACGGCGATGGGAAGATCAAGGTTGGATCTCAAGAAGGGTATCCACCCGGGCTTGTAGGGACACCCAGCAACTGTCCAATTTAGTCACATTCCTGTTATTTCTACGCCTCACCCGCAATGCATTCAGCCTGGCCTGAAGTCGCGCTCTGTCCATCTGATTTTTAGCACACAACTCAGCCAAATCATCCTCTAGGTTGGCCACCCTTTACTGGAAGGAATGGTTCCTAGAGTAAAGGTAAGCACGTATGTTCTCCCTTGAAGAGAGCTTACGATGTAGCTCCATTTGCCAGGCTTGCAACTTCTTATTCTCAGCCTGGAGCCCAATATTTTTTTATCGGAGCTCACTTACCTAGGCCTGGAGCACACCAACTGTGGATTTTAGATGCTCTACATCACCAAAGTGGTCCAGAAGCTTATGCGTATGATCGCTTGCTTTTTCTCGGGTGGCGGTTGTAAATTGGTGGGTCTATAAGTTAAATGCAGAAAAAAGGGAAAAAACTTAGTAAAATTATCTCGAAAATGTATTTAGATGATTAGTAGTGCCCGTCTTACTTGTTGGATAGAGGTGATCAGCTGAGTGAATAAACTTTTCAAGTCCTGTTCCTCTAACCTCTTCTTTTCCTCAGGCCCAAGGAATTCCTAAAACAGTTTAGTTGCTATCGAGAAATCGTTCAAAATATCCGCCTCTGAATGAATGTCTACCACAAACCGGCAACAAGGAGGATTCATATCACAACCAGACATATTGGCAAGCTCTATCATCTCCTGGTCACTTGATGACACTCCAATTGTCTCCAGACCACCGGTTGGAACCCATGCACAAAAGGCTGAAGGCCTAAGAACTGTCAGTGATTCATTTGTACCCCTTTGATGTCGGAGCAAACGGGAACTGATCACTTCGACGTCAGGTTTGGTAAGATCCGTAACCCTTCTCCTTTTTGTGGAGTCGGGTGTTGCATAATGGGAAATCTCTCGCCCAAAGTTGGCCCCACATGTAGTAGGCAACCTCGCAACGGGTTTTTCAATGGAAAAACCTGCAAGAATCTTAAAAATTAAGGAAAGGCATCGAAAATATAATACAAAACAATAAAGAAATGCCCTTTAAGACTCTTACCGTGGCTTTTTTCCTCCAAAGGTTCGTTCATAGGGGCTTTTCCACTTCGACGTTGCGGCAATGCAATTTCCTTTTCACCCCTCTCTTCTTCAGAAGGAGGCATCGGTGGGGGGCTGTCCGACAAGGATGTGGAAGAGGAATGTTAGGAAGAAGACATATTTAGCCATAGATTAGTAAAATATTCTATTGTTAAATTGTTGTAGTAAAATATCCACCTTGTTATTTTCTTGTAAAATGCTGTTGTGAGCTAAAACTTTGAACCTGATGAATGAATGTTATAATTATTAGCTAGTAGTTATATTTATTAATTTAGACAAAATGTTAAAGTATTTGAAAAGTTATAATTTACATGCATTAATGGTAAAATAAAAGGATGAATAAATTATTAAAAGAGTTGTGTTACCAAATTTGAATTATATATAATCTATAAAATAAGAAAAATGGACACTATTTCGTAGAATCCTTAAGACTCGCTATAGAACTTGTTAAGAATATCTAGGTGTAAACTTTGACAAATAGTTAAAATTAAAGAATACAAAAAACACCTATACATACAACAAAAAAATTGAAGAAGATGACCAGAGAAAAAAAATCAAATTACCTTTGACGGATAAGATATCTTTTTTATTTCATTTAAAATATCATTAAACTATACAATATATGTAAAAGATTGAAACTCATTCTCTACTTCATTATACAAATATGATTTTCCTATCAGATTATCGGATGATGAATTATAATGTGAGAAATTTTCTAGCATGGGTGAGAAACGAAAGGACATAAAAAGAGAAAAGTACCTCTAGGTCTTGAGATACAATGAAAAAATAAGGACCAAATACACCTGTATTTATAGGACTACGGAACATTCAAAATAGCGTCCTTATTTAATTTTTGACTTATTATTTTGAATGTTTACATATTAAATCTATACCTGGATTTATGTTGCAACTTATAAGTCTAACTAACCTTCCATAAACATTTATTGCTTAATTTATAAGTACTTATTTTATGTTTTTAATCACTAGAGCTAAAAAAACTATTTTTTTTAATCCTATCCAAACGGGCTCTAAGTCTAACTAACCTTCCATAAGCTTATGTAATTATGAAAGTATAATTATTTAGTCTCCCACTTCAAGATTGATTTTTAAGGTTTTACCTACATCTATTTAGGTAAGTTACTATAAGTACCTTTATAATCAGATTGTGCAGTTAGTTTCATTTATTTTGGTAAGTTACTATAAATCTGGTCAGACTATCTCAATCAAATTTCAATTATTCAATTATGTTGTCATAAAAGCTAAATATCTTAATTTATATCTAGAGATAGATAAACACTCAAATATTCTACTCTTTTATTTATTATGTTCTGAAATATGATTGGAAAGTGGGTACGTTGGTATGACACCTCAAACTTTCGAACTATGATTTAAATCGTTCCACGTATGATATTAAAATTTATAATTCCTGACTATGGGATGTATAACAGATATAAATTAAGGTCGAAATCTTTAGCACAAGATTAAGTCGAAAGCTTTTCTTCTGAACTAACTATAAAACACGAAAATACAACCTTAAGTTGCTAATATCCACAATAACCTATCCAAGAAGAGAAAAAAGGGATATGTAGAAGTCATCTATCCCCAGATTTAGCTACAATTTCTAAATTTAAACAATATCATCTCATTGGCCTTGTTTCTGCACCGCTTGTGGCATCACAACCATACCTTAATATTTATTCAAGGTGATTAAGGTGAGAGAGCGAAATTCTAGACAAAATTAGGAAACAAAATCTAGTTAAATATGAAACCTACCTTCAACTTATACTGAATGATCAAGGAAAATATATTAGAAAATTAGAGCAACCTGTCGAGGAGAAAGAAATGGTGTTAAACAAAACTCTAGTTTTTAAAATCTTAGTTCATTTAATATCGCTTCGACACTTATGATTTGGCCACTAGTAACCACTAAAAATGGTTCTGTGAGTTCAACCATTCAATCAAAATGAAAACACAAATACCATTCAATCAAAATGCAAACACAAATATATAGAGAAGTTTTCTATGAATGAAACAAGTTGCCCAACGTGTTCCAACAAACTATTAGTAAAAACACAATATCTTTACAAGATTTAACCCCAACTTCACTAAATTACAATGAGCCATTCAACAAAAGATTACAAGCCTGCGTAACCTAAGGAATTATAAACTTTAATTTTAATTCCTAAACAACTCAAAAACTTGCCAAGGTAAGTGTTCCAAAGCCTTTGAGTTATCCCTACATGAAGACAACAATCTTAATTCAATTTATAACACACTAAAACTAAGATTACAACAACATTACGACTCAAACAACCCCTAATACATGAATGCTAAAACTCTTAACACAATACTATATTAGGACAAGGATCTTGAATATGTTCCTTCAGAATTCAAGTAACACTTTGTAAAGTCAATCTGCCAATTGTTTTTCTTGCTATGTGAGTGCGTGAGCCACTTGAGTCACTCATCGTCTATTTAAATACAACTCTTCAAAGAGTTATTCTTCAAACCAAACTCCTCAGCAACACGAAATCTCATTATAATGAGTTCTACTTCAAGTGAAAGTCCTCCTTCAATTCAAACTCTTCTCTCTTTAAAGTTGTAGCCAAATTTCAACACTTCAAATCTGAACATTTTTAAATCCTTTGAGCTTATCAGAAGTTATCATATCTGTCCCCATGAAAATATCCAAGTAAATTCGAAGGAAGTTTAGA
Organism: Capsicum pubescens; assembly: GCA_030864215.1. NCBI lineage: Eukaryota > Viridiplantae > Streptophyta > Magnoliopsida > Solanales > Solanaceae > Capsicum > Capsicum pubescens. Next base: position 108,688,551 of record CM061548.1, on the reverse strand, counting down.
GGTGAAAATTCCTAATTAACAAAAGAAAATTTTCTTGCGGAAATTTATGAAACTGCTGGGTAAGAAAATTCATACGAAATACCCCAAAAAAATCCACAAGAATAAATTGTTGCAAGTAAATTTTTATTAATATTTAGCATATACACCCAATGGAAATTTTCAAATAATGATTCTCATGTAAATCATTACAAACATTTCACAATTAGACAAAAATCTATTTGAAACCTCCAATAATCTTCAAAATCATCATTTGACACAAATCTAATGTAAACCATTATAACTGATAAAAAACATAATTCATAACATCCACATCAATAATGTATGATTCTTAATGATCCAAAACAAAATATTTCAAACTTTAATCCTCAATAATACTACCAACCGTCAGGGTCAGAATCACTTTCATTCATGTTGCCAGATCCATCATCACTTTCATCCATATGCTTGGTTGTCTTCTTGAGATGATCGTTCATTTGAAGATGATTTCTTGTATACATGCTTCTTCAACAAGTCAAATTCCTTCCTCATCCTGTTATTTTGTGTCACTCATTCTTCAACTGTGCATACAAATCAACATTTGAAGCACTTACTTAGGACTTAATCATCTCATCAAGTTCTTCCGGCAAAGTAGATGTTGATTTCTTAGATTCCTTTACACTTAAACCTAGGGATCCAAGACCTTTGACACTTTCTTTTCTCTTTCCAACAACAGATTATACCCAAATATCAATTTCACTTAATTGAGAGGGCCGACTAGCTGGATTAGTTTCTCCTTCCACAACTTATGCACTTTGAGCAGCTAATATTTCTTGTTTCTTTCTTTCAAGCTCATTCTTCATAAGAATAAGTTATTTCAGACCAGATATAGTGCCAACAAAAAATATATTATTAGCATAAATTATATTGGATTCTAGTATCAAATATAAGCACAACAAGAAGCAAAAACAAACAACATGTATTAGTATATAAAGTATCTGAAACTCAAAGTTGGTTCCAAATTATTGTGGCTATGGAAGCACCAAGGCCACAATGAAATGAGAAGAATATTTCAGGTATTTTCTAAGCTGCATCTTTTACTGAGAAGTCTTGGAATTATCTAAGTAGTACTTTTATTTGAGTTCTGAAATATCTATATTGATGAAATACTGCAGTCCGATTTGTTAAAGTACGTGCCCTACTGACCAGTGACTTTAACGTAAGAGTTGCATATGGATGGAATAGGTTGCCTGGTGTATTCCAAGGAAGCAGTAAAATAGGAAGTAAAGAATACAATGATTTTTACGTGAAAAACACCCGGCTCAAAAAGGTGTAAAAAAACCACGACCTGTACCTCTACAGGATTTAACCCCAACTTCACTAAATAACTCTGAGCCTCAACAACGACTGATTACAAAACTCTTGTAACCAACAACTAGGAATTATAAATTGTAATTCCTATACCTCAATAACTAGGAATCATAAACTCTAATTGTAACACCCCGACGTTTTCTTAGCTAAGTTCCGTCCATGAAAAGTCTAAGCATTAGCTTCTAGAATGATCAAAAGTATTTTTCATGTGGAATTTCCTAGATTTCAACCTTTCATTACATAAATGACTGAATTAGCTTTTAACAATATAAGATTCGTCCAAAATGGACCCTCGGTGAATAAGTTATGAATAATTTAAAGTTCCAGTCATAAACATCGTCATTTTGGGGTCTAGCGCATCGTGAAGAGGGTCAAATTGACAATCGTCAAATTCCATTAGGTCTCCGCGATGGTGGCGCATCGCGGAGGCACCCAATTTCCCACTCGTCGAATTCCAGTGGACCACCGCGATTATGGCTCATCGCAGTGGTACCCAAAATTGGGTTTTTAAGTTCAAATTTTCAGTTCCGTTCAAGAGTCATTAAGGGTAAATTTGAATTTTCCGTATCCTTTAAAACCGTCCAAACAAAGGATTTAGGGTATGTTTGAGCAACTTAACCCTATTTTCATTAAAATCATAAAGAATCCTCTCTAGGGTTTCAAACAAGAACTTCAAGAAACCCAAGATTCAACCGTGGGTTTTCAAAATCGATTGAAGATTCGAAATCCCCAGATCATAGGCTTCAAGAAGCACCCGCTAATTTCGTAAATAGAGGTACGTGGGGTTATCCAAAAGTTCATGGGCATGTTTTCAAAAAGGAACTTACGCAAGACTTTAAATTTATACAAGTATATATATGTTTTTACAAATGGGGGTTTTCAATTGATATAAATAACATGTTTTGATATATGATTTTGAAAGAAATATTGAGATATCATGGGGTTGTTTATTTGAATGTATTTAAATGGTTGAATTGTGAACCCGTGACCTAAAATTTTGAAAGGGCACGATGTACATGAGTTGTGAATTTTCTAAATTCCCCATTACAATGTTTATACCCCATATTACACTTGTGTTGAGCCATTAAGAGCATGAGTTTTGTAATTGATATGACATTACTCATAAATGATTTAACTTCTTGAATGATTGCATGTTGAGAACCATGGTGTATGTGTTTAATGGTGTGAAAGTCATACGTATGTGCATGTTGCAAATGGTATGAAAAGCTGGAAAGTTGATGTGATATTGATGACTTGCAAGTCGGGTATGACGATACCCTGCAGAGTATGACATGTGATTGATTAAAATGAGTTTAATGCATTGATTTGTGAGATAGGTGGTTACCCGAAGAAAGCATGAGTCAAATGACTCTACGCTGGAAACTGTGTTTGCCGACTCGGGAACTTGGTACCCTGCTGTGTGATCTTTTGTATGTGATGTTATGTCATCCCAAATTGGGACTATGGTTAGGAGCCATACTTTGTGATCTTGTGCACTACCATACTTGATTGGGTCGAGACACCCTGTTGTGTGATCTTGTGTGACTTTCCCTCACTTATACTCTAATCTCGACGACAACCGAGATTTGACAGTTGGTGAAAATGTGAAATTGTAGGGTGTACCACCTATCTCAAATGTGTTGCATTTTTGTTGAAAAATCATTATACTATGTCCGTGTATTTTCGAAATCATTTTGCAATAATGTGCTTTATATCAGCTCTCATTTATTTTATATAAAAATCTCTACTTTGTTTTGGATTATTCTGTGTACCAGTACTTTGTATTAACCCCCTTCCCTCCCAGGTTCAGAGGCACAGTCTAGGGATCCAAAAAATTAGTAGATTTTTCAGATAGTTTTGCAGAGACAAGTGGTGCGCCTTCTATATTCCGGAAGGCTTGATGTCTGGCAGTTTATTTATCATTTAATAGTTTTGGGTCTACTGGGGGCCTTGTCCCAGTTTTCAGACAGTTGTTTGTTTTAGTCATGTAGTAGAGATTTCGCAAACGGTTTTCAGATGCCGATAGATATTGTGGGACATTATTTCCCATTATTTATTTCATTGGACTCATGACCATGTTTCCGTAGTATTGTGAATCTTCCGCATTTCTTTTATCATTGAATTATGTGTATGATTACCAGATAGATAGGGGTGTTTCGGGCCTTCATCGTTTAAAGTGCCCGTCACGGCCAGGGCCCCGGTTCGGGTCGTGACACTAATTCCTATAACTCAACAACTAGGAATCATAAACTCTAAAACTCAACAATCACCCTTGACTATTGAACTGTAACACCCCATATTTTTTAGCTAGAAATTGAACCATCGTTCCTACGTGCGTAAGCTCTAATTCCATGGTTTATGCTTAGATTCATATTTCATGATCTTTCTCCTAGTATATGAAGTGATTATGAGGTGAAAAATATTCATAGAAATGGCCTAAAGCAAAGTTGAGCTAAGAACCTTTCATTCATCCAAAATTGGATAGTCGATTCTACAAGAGTCTACTTTGAACATCGATAACTCTTGATACATAGAGAATTTTTCATCTCAAGACCCACCAAATTATAGATAATTTAATTAGCTTTCCAACGATACCAATTTAGCCAAAATCCGATAACCAAGCGAAAAGTTATGGCTTTTTCCGTGTGAGGCAGTAAGCCGATGAAATCATGACGCGTCGCTTCGAGATCGCGTCGACAAGAAACCAGACGCGGATATAAGGCTGTTTTACACATTATTCCAGTTTCTAATGGGTCTAGAGGCATCATGGTCATTTTCCCTCACCCAAAATCCGTCTATAACATAGAATTTCATCCCCAAGAAGCCAAAATTGCTTATTTTACTCTAATCCTCTCAAAATCCAAACCCTAATCCTTTTCCTCAAGATCAAGAATCAAGATCTTAAATTCAAGATTTCAAGAAACGGATCAAGATCCAGGTTCCGCTCTTTCTCCTAAATAATGTAAGGTACGTGGGGTTTATCCTAAAACTACATGGGCTTGTTGAAACACTTGAATATGATTTAAAGATTATCAAGCACAAAATTACAAAGGGGTTTTGGAAACCATGTTTTAAATTATGCATCATGAATGTTTTAATGAAAATTTTGTTTTGGCCTTTAGGTCTTTTCCCCTTAAAATTGATTTATACATATATGCATATGTATGAAAATTTAGATTGATGATTGTTTGAGAGCACAAATTATGAAATCCCTCTCTTGTGATGAATTTAAGTTTATGATCTTATTGTGAATGGTTTGAAATGCATGATTTATGATTTGAAAATAGTTTTCTCAATATCATAGTATTTGGGCATGATTTAGAGATGATGAGAGGGAGTTTCTTGATATAATTATGTTCTTGTGTTAAAGAGAAAGAATTGCATGTAAGTGAGAACTTTGATATGACCACATTATGTATTTGAAATGTTGAAAAAGAGAGTTTCTTGCATGTGTTTACATGAGTTTAAGAAAGAGTTCTTTTAATTGATTTATAGATATGGTGGTCCCAAACATTATGTTTTGAAAACAAATATTATAATATGCTATTAATGGCTCAGAGACGTGACTTGCAAGTCAATGGTATGACGATACCATATAAATATATGCCATAATAGAGCTAGAGTTTTTCAGAGTTTTATTTCAGAGAATGAAATGTTTTAAAGAGTTGAAAATAGGCTTAAAGTGGGTTAGGTGGTTACCGGAAGAAGGCTTGAGTTCAAGTAACTCTTATCCTAAAATCATATTTTGCCGATACGGGTATATTATTATTGTATGCTAGCGATGGCCCTGTGGCGTAGTAGAGATAGAGACTCCAGCCCTTGCGGCAAACTTGGGTTGGGGGCTTGGCTACCAAGTTAATGGCAAATTCAATATAGCCCGTGGAATTTCAGAGTCTTAGGGTATACCACCTAGTGCAGAAGTAATATAAAGAGTGTCACAGAGTTCAGATGATTTTATAGAATCTTTTAACTATGCCCATGTAATTCTTACCATATGATATATTGATGAACTATTTTAAATTGCTTTTCATACAGAAGCGAAGTTTGCCGTAGTGAGCCTTCTTTATTCCGGAAGACATATCTCTTTTTAGACATATTTTTTTTACTTTGGTTTTAGTCCACTGGGGGCCTTGTCCCAGGTTTCAAACAGTTATTGATGTCATGTGTAGTAGAGATTTCGCAGACTGATAAAGATATTGTTTCAATGTTGATAAACCTATTTTCTCATTGTTGAACAAATTTTAGAGTATGACGATGATTCCGTTTACTTTTATTTCCATAAATTTTTTTATATTATATGAATATTGTGCATTATTACCAAATTTAGAAGGGCACTCGGGCCTCCTTTGTTAGGGATGCTCGTCATGGATAGGGTCTCGGCTCATGTCATAACAAACTTGGTATCAGAGCACGGTTCATGGTCCCAGGGTGTCTGCGAAATCATGTCTAGTAGAGTCTTGCTTATGGGTATGTTGTTCACCATACTTATAATCAGGAGGCTACCGGGCATTTAGGAGTTGTTTCCCATTCTTTCATACTCTAGTTCGTGCTATAGAGTCATCCATAAGAAATTTATCCAAGTTCATTCCTCATTCTAATTCATGGGTCATGTCTCATTGTTAAGGCGATACAAGTCTAAAAGTCTAGCTCCCCCAGCGATGTGGTTCTCTCTGATTGAGTTATCCAGAAAAGTTATGAGATAGCACAAGAATTTGAGAAGAGTCCAGTAGTACTTCAAGGTGTATTGATTCAGAAGTATACTGTTATCTTGATGAAATTGTGTTTTCCCAGCCTTAGGTATGAAGTGTATTCAATCTCCTTTAATAAAAGATTGTTGTTGGGGGTGTGATGTTTAAGGATAATTATGTGTAGTAGAATATTGGAAGTGTATTTCCACCCGAGTAGTAGCATATGTTAAAGTGTCATGACCTATTGTTAGTGAGATGGTCTAGAAGTTGGTGACATGAAGTCACAAGGTTAGCAGTCAGAGCGAGGGTGACATTTGCATAAATAAATAGTTTTAGTTGTATAATCGTGGACTGAGGAGTGGGTTGCCATTATATAGTGATAGACTAATGTGGTAGCAATATTTGTGGATTGTAGGGTAGTATGTGAAGGATTTGGCTAGCTATGATTATAATCTATTCGAATTAGGGAAGGAACCTAGAGTTGATAGTTATGGTGGTTATAGAGATCTGTTATAGGTTATAAATGGAAAGGATAGATTAGTTAATAAGTTGTAAGTAGAAACTCATTAGTGTTTATTGATTTTTTAAGATCTTTGTGATGTAAGATTAGGTAAGTATGATGCAAGAAATTAGAATATATTGATAAGATTGAAATGGGTTATATTGCTAGATTAAGATCGACCAACCCAATCATGTGAATTTACCCCTTTGATGGTCCTTTCTTTAGTAGTAGTAAACTAGAACTTCAATTGTGAAGGTATGTAGTGGATTTTCAGTGGTAATAATGAGGTTATGGCGGGGTTTTGATTGTAGGTAGTCTCTAAGTAAAGTGAAGTATTTGGGTTGATTTCCCAATTTAATGGACTAGTGTAATATGTGCCATGCTTTATCGGTGGTATATAATTAAGGCTAGACAATAGGCTTAAACTCTAGATGTGGAGTGTAGTGGTGAGAATAGTAGCTCAAGGTTGATGATGCATGATTTGTGGGAATTAATTAGTAGGCTTGATGTGGTGTGTGGAATGGCATAGGTTGGCAAATTGTGAAAAAGGGAGTGGATAAATAGTGGTATATATACTTGAGGACTAGCGTTAGAAATGATGATTTGTGGTTGAGTCATTAAGATAATAAGAGTGATATTCATATAAGAATAAGTTGAACCCAAGATGGCATGTTGTTATATAAGGTTGTATGGTATAAGCGTCATGTGTACCCAACTTGTGTTTTGAACTTTGTAGCACGGAGAAGTTTGGGGAGTTATTGTATAGTGTTCATTAAAGTTGAGTTCAGGAAATGTAGGTAGGCAATATGCGCCTTTGGCATAGTTTTACAAATTTTGTTAAGTTGTAGGTTATGTGATTAGAGGTGTAATGATAGTATTCTAAGGAATGGAAGATGGAGTGTTAAATGTTTAGAAGTGTGGGTGTCTATGCCCATGAAAATGTTAGTCATAAGTTGATGACTTTGGGAGTTAGAAGATATTGGGATTAGTGTTCCCAAAAGGGGATGTCCTTGAAATAATTTAGTGTCTTTGTATTAGAGATTAATGAGAGGAGTTGTGTTCATGGGTATTTTGATATCCCCTTTTATGATAGGGAATGTGGATGTGTGCGCTCATGAGAGTGGGAGTTGTAGAGTGATGGATGTAGAGGCTAGCGGGAGTTAAGAGTAGCATTTACAAAAAAGAAAGGCCTTCAGAGTATGGTTCTTTAGGAGAGTTTCGAGTTTAAGTCTGTGGTGATGTCTCTTTTATGTTGAGGGTTATGGCTATAGATTTTGTTATAGGGATATATTTGCAAGTCTAGGGATGTGACTTTGGTCTAAGGAGGAGATGGTGAATTAAGGTAGTTCCTGAATGTTCTCAGATGGCAAGTTGTAGGGAGAAACCATGATAAACCTATTTCTACTCAAGCATAATTCTCCTACTCCTATTTGGGAGAGTATCCCGCTAATGTATACATCATTCGTTCAAGTCATGCCTTTGCCTTCGGTTCGAGTACTCTATGGACTTATGTTTATGATTTGACCTCCAAACCAGAAGCAATTATGTCTCTCAGTAATCCAGTCTTTCACGTATTCATACCATTGTTATGTTGTTCGTGACCCATAAAAATCTGTCTCTCAACATGCTTGGTACTAAGAGAATATGTTTCTATATGTCACCAATTCATTCTATGTCGGGTTTTGCCCAAGTGATAAGGTTTATGCAAACTCACGGAAAAATCTCAGTTCCTTAAGCGAGGAGAAATCGCTTCAAGCATAAATCTTTGTCTTAGTTGTAATGCAATACCCTGTAGCATTCTCGACTCAATACCACTCTTGGTTGCATATGTGGAAAGCTGTCAACCTAAAAAATTTCTGATTGTTAAAAGACTCGTCATATTTATGATCTTATAACTCTCATCATTTTCAAATTGATCTTTCCGACCCCAAGAAATAGATTTTTGAGTCAATTCATGTTCAGGAGTGTAAAGGGGTTGCTCCGGGAAAGTTTCAGCTTTTTCAAACCGCGTTTGAGATGCGTTTGAGTGAGCAAACTTGTGGATCTACACGATATCGATGCCCCACATCGGTAATCGCATTGGCCAAACTAGTGTCTCAACGCGATCTCGACGCTTTGCGCCGCCAATCGCACCGGGTGCCCAGTTCATCATACTGATTTTTTTTGTCCTGGAGGGTAATTGATCTTGGGTGTATTTATACGCCTAAGCACCATAATTTATCCATATTTTAGCTATGTTTAGAGAACAAAGTTCCTAGTTTCTTATGTTTTTACCCTACTTCTATGTAATTGAGCTAACCGATGTGATTAGCATGATTTTAGGTATTAATGAGGTAGATGAAGACATTATGGGACTATGGAATGCGGATGGCCTATGACAAAAGAGAGAGTAGCAACCTGGACCAAATGTGGCACCTAGAAACTACAATCTGGATCAAATGTGGCGCCTAGAAACTATGTCCAAGACTAGTTTGTCATTTATAATTAGTTTAGGGACCTAGAAGGCAATTATGAGAGAAAAGATTATTAAAAGGGATAAATGCTGAATTTTTATTCATTATTAAATTATTCTGCACTATTCAGAGAGAGGAGAATAGCAGCTTAGCTTGGGAGAGAGAGAATAATGTTTTTTCTCTCTTGCTCTCAGTATTCGCACACCAAGATCGTCTTCTAGTTTTTGGTATGATGAATATATTTATGATGCTTTTCGTTTTATTCATGAGTAGCTAAGTTTCTTAGTTAGGGTTATAGAAGCCTTGTAGCATACAATCTATCACTTTGGGTTTTGAATTGATTATGCATTGATTTGTTTACATCATACTCTCTTCGTTTATTTTGAATTCTCGTGGTTGCAAACATAGAGGATGTGCCTTAAAACACAACTTGTTCGAGAGAAAGGTTGTTGTTCGGAAAAGAGAGTAGTGACAAGAAAGTAGGATTTCCAATCCCTATTTTATAAGTTAATGCCTTAGCAGGATTAATGATGATAAGCGTATTTACACGCCTAAAGCACCTTAATGTACCCATATTTTAGCTAAGTTTTGAGGACAAAATATATAATTCCTGCACTTTTAGTCCATTTTCCTATAAGTGAGCTAACCAACGTGATTAGCAAGATTTCAGGTATTTATGATGAAGATTTCAGCATTTTATGGACTGTTGGACGCCAAAGGAAACTTCACGAAAGAAGGAAGGCAGCTTCTGGAAGCTTGTGGACTGAAAGTGATGCATGGAGAACTTGTCCCGGGCAAAAACAGCATTTCTAAAGACTTGGGGGATCAGCAGTAACTTAGTAGGATTAGGACAAGTATGCAGTAACCCAGTAGGGCTAGGACAAGGATAAAAACCCTATTTCAGTAGGACTAGGATAAGGATGTTATAAAAATCCTATTTGCTGAATTTTTCAGCAAGATTTTTATTATTCACTCATTCATTAATTCAAGACTTTTTCATTCGACTTTTGCTCCTAATTCATGTTACAATATTCTGTAAGTCTAACACAGAGAACTTGGCTATCTTGGGAAGAACGGATAGGGCAAAACGTGTGAGAGATTTTGACGCCATATCACTTCTATCACCAAGATTATTCTAGGTTGTGGTATGATGATTATATCTATTGTGATTTCCGTTGCACTCATGAGTAGCTAAACTTCTCTGTTAGGGTTATGGAAGCCTTATGAGACACTATCTATTGCTATGAGTTTGTGAATTCTTGATACGTATGCTGCTTATATCATTACTCTCTTCATCTTAATTGAATTCTTGTGGTTGCAAACATATAGAATACGCCAGTATAGCATTAACTTGTTCGAAAGAAAAGTTACATGTCTGGAAAAGAGAGAATGACAAGGAAATAGAGCTACCAACCCCTGTTTAAAAGTTAGTGCCGTAACTGGATTAACCTCTTGGAGAATTCGTACCATTAGTATACGCTTTAAGCTCGAAAGAGTTAAAGTGATATAATCCTTGATGGTCGAAAGACACTAGGATTTACCATAGAATACGAATCTCTATAAGCTCATGCATGTCTGAATTCCGCATAACTCATAGCCAATAGATACGTAAAACTCATAAGGTGGACATAACCCTAACTTACAATTCTCATTGATTAAAATCTAACTAAACATTTCGTTTTTACTTTGCTATTTTGATAATTTTACTCCACACATACAATCCCCCCTTTATCCGCAGAACTTTCACCAAAAGTCTACTAATCGTTACATACTTAGCGACCGAGTATTCCCTGTGGGATTCGACACCCAACCCAGTTGGATTCTATATTTGACGACGACCGCTTACACTCTTACGAGAGCTGTAGTTTGAGCGTTATCAAATTTTGGCGTCGTTGCCGGGGAGTACGGTTGTCAACTAAGTTTGTGATAGTTACTAGACCCTTTGGTCAAAGATTCTCAAATTTTACTGTTAGTTGTTGTTTTTGTTTTATTCAGGTTCTGTTGAGTGCATGCCAAATACTCGTAGTTCTGGTCAGCCATTATTACCCATAAATCCTGAACCACAACTTATTGGCAGAATGGATGCACAACGTGACATTGACAGAAGGGCGGCTCAAGAGGAGCAGGCTAGACTAGCTGCACTGGCAGCTGCTCAAGTGCATCAACAGAATATTGATAACCCAGGTCGAGAAACAAATCCTGATGATGAGGACCTGGGTGATGATGAGTTACTGAATCCTAGGCGTGCAGATGAAGTGGCAGCACCTATGCACAGGAGAGATCGTCAAGCTAGAATGAGACCTGAACGCCGAGCTGTGAAGGCTCCTTTTGATGATGATGATGACGATCTGTATGGAGCTGGTCCCACAGGGGCTATTATTCCTCCACCCTTTGGCACCCGGAGCTAAGCTCAATATCACTAGCACTATGATTCATTTACTGCAGCTCAAGGGTTTATTTGGTGGACTCACAGGAGATGATCCGAATATGCATCTGATCAACTTTATTTCAACATGCAAGTCGTTTGACAATCCAGGAGTTGGGCAGAATGCAATTCGGCTGCGCTTATTTCCATTGTCTCTGTCTGGGGAGGCAACTCTATGGTTGAACGGGCTAACTCCTGATTCTATTACTAATTGGAGGCAACTGAAAGACGCTTTCCTAGAAAGATTCTTTCCGCCATCCAAGAGAGCCCAATTACGGGATGAGATCAGCAATTTCCGACAGCTTCCAACTAAAGCTCTCCACGAAACATGGGAGAGGTTCAAGAAGAAGCTTATGCGGTGCCCAAATCATCAGATGACCAGCATCCACTTGATGGAGATATTATACAGGGGTTTGAACTCAGTGACTAAGCCAGTGGTTGATAATGTTGCAGGTGGGTCATTCATGGACCTTACTTTTCTTGAGGCAAGTGATATGCTAGATCATATGACAAAACAATGTAGAGTTTGGCATACCAGGGATTGTGAGGTAGGAAGCTCTACAATATCTATTGGCATGACTGCAGAGCAGAGGCGTAGACAAGAGGAACGTGATCAAGATATGGCGCACATGAAAACACAGATGGATCTTCTTACCAAGCATTTATTATCAGGGAAGACCGAAAAAGTAAAAGCGGTTGCATCAAAAGGAAGAGACGAATCCGATTCTGAGGAAGAAGCTAACTACTTGAATAATCAGGGGGGTTTCCAAGGCAATGCCCAAGGAAACCAAGGTCGAAACTATTATGATAAATTGGATACAAGGACCGCGATCAAGGTGGTTGGAAGAATAAGACTGACAGGAGTGGTTTGTATGTTCCTCCTGGAAACCGTGAGGCTGTGGCGTCTAGCTCTGGGAAGGTGTCGATGGAAGATATGATGGCGAAGATGTTGAAGGGAGTAGAGGCAACTAATACGGGAGTGAATAAGGTGAAGAATGATTTGTCTTCAATAAATCAATTGGTTGACTCGCATTCTACTGCAATAAAGCAACTAGAGTAGCAATTGAGTCAACTTTCAGCGGCATTAAATCAAAGAAAAGCTGGAACACTACCTAGCAACACAGTGCAAAATCTAAGGAATAATGTATTGTGTATGGCTATCACCACCCGAAGTGGTAAAGTATTGGAAAATACATCCAAAGGCAAGCAGGTGGTTGATGATATAGAAGATAATGAGATCATTGCAGAACCAAAAGATGCCGAAGCAGCTGATGAGGTTGTTTGTGATGTCACCTCTCAACGTCCACAGCCTGAAAAGATCGCCGAACTGAAGCAAGATGAAAAGGAAGCGGTGGAGAAAATTATTCCCCTTCCACCACCACCTTTTCCTCAGAGATTGAAGAAGAAAGCTGACGATACCAGGTTCAATAAGTTTATGACTATGTTGAAGCAGCTAACTATTAATGTTCCTTTGGTCGAGGTACTGGAACAAATGCCTGGGTACGCAAAATTTATGAAGGATCTTTTGACAAAGAAGCGGGCAGCAAGTTATGAGTTGACGGATACTGTTCATCATTGCAGTTCAATCGCTACCAGATCACTAGTTCAGAAGAAGGCTAACCCCGGTGCCTTCACTATTCCTTTCACTGTCGGATCTTTGAATTTTGCCAAGGCATTATGCGATTTAGGAGCCAGCATCAATTTGATGCCGCTATCTATTTACAGAAAGTTGGGGTTGGGGGATCCTACTCCAACCAATATGAGGCTCGTGATGGCAGATAGGTCGGTAAAATGACCTGTTGGTATTTTATATGATGTATTGGTGAAGGTTTCTTCATTCATCTTTCCGACAGACTTCGTTATTCTGGACTGTGAGGTGGACTCTGAAGTTCCCATAATCTTGGGGTGCTTATTGATATAAGAGCGAATGAGCTTTTATTCCGGATGAATGACGAAGTAGTCTGCTTTGATGTATGCAAATCAATGAAGCAACCCAAAGATCTGAACGTGTTCTCGGTAGCTGATGTTTATTTTGATGATGAGAAAGAATTATCCGTAGAGGAGCAGCTTATTGTTGACCCATTGGCGGCTGTGCTTATGAATATAGAGCGTGAGGATGCTGAAAATTATGAAGAAACTATTTGTGCTCTAACAGGAATAGGGTCGTATCCTTATGCTCCCAAGAAGCTGGACCTCGATCTCAAAAATCGGCCTACACCACCAGCTAAACCATCTATTGAAGAGCCACCAATGTTAGAATTGAAGGAGCTACCCAGTCATCTAAAGTACGCATTCTTGGGAAGTGGAAACACCCTCCCGGTTATTGTGGCGGCTGACTTAGGTGAGCAGCAAGTTGTAGCTCTCATCGCTGTTCTAAGGAAATACATGAGAGCCATCGGTTGGACCATCGCTGATATTATTGGTATTCCGCCTGAGATATGTATGCACAAGATTCAGCTTGAAGAAAATTGCATACCCACTATTGAGCATCAAAGACGTTTGAATCCACCTATGCAAGAGGTGGTGAAGAAAGAAATTATTAAGTGGTTAGATGCAGGGGTAGTGTATCCAATCTCTGACAGTAAATGGGTGAGTCTGGTACAGTGTGTGCCCAAGAAATGGGGCATGACGATAGTTGCAAACGAAAGGAATGAGCTAATTCCACTCAGACCTATCACAGGGTGGAGAGTATGCATGGACTACCGGAAGCTGAATTCATGGACGCTTAAGGATCACTTCCCAATGCCATTCATGGACCAAATGCTTGATCGATTGGCAGGGAAAGGATGGTTTTGCTTCTTATATGGTTATTTCGGCTATAATCAGATCTGTATTTCCCCCGAAGACCAAGAGAAGACAACGTTTACATGCCCATATGGTATGTTTGCCTTCAAACGTATGCCATTTGGGCTATGTAACGCACCCGCCACTTTTCAGAGTTGTATGATGTCCATTTTTTCTGATATGGTTGAAGACACCTTGGAGGTGTTCATGGACGATTTTTCAATTGTGTGTGAGTCGTTCGAATCGTGCTTGGCGAATCTAAGTATGGCGTTACAGAGATGTGTTGAATTCAACTTGGTGTTAAACTAGGAGAAGTGCCACTTTATGGTTAAAGAAGGTATTGTTCTTGGGCATAAAATTTCCGAAAGAGGAATTGAGGTGGATCAAGCTAAAATTGAAGTCATCGAGAAACTACCACCTCCAATCTCTGTAAAGGGAGTTCGTAGTTTCCTCGGGCATGCAGGTTTTTATCGAAGGTTCATTAAAGACTTTTCCAAGATTGCTAGTCCGTTATGCAAGATTTTTTAGAAGGATGCAAAGTTCGACTTCGGTGAAGATTGCTTGAAGGCATTCGAATGCCTCAAAGGGAAGCTAATTGAAGATCCTATCATTGTAGCACCTGATTGGCCCCTACCATTTGAAGTTATGTGTGATGCAAGCGGAGTAGCTTTGGGTGCTGTACTTGGCCAGAGAAGGGAAAAGTTATTTCATCCAATCTACTACGCCAGCAAGGTCTTGAACGGAGCCCAGAAGAACTATACTGTCACGGAACAAGAGCTTCTAGCAGTTGTTTATGCTTTTGAAAAGTTTCGTGCTTACCTGTTGGGGACTAAAGTGGTGGTTCATACCGATCATGAAGCCCTGAGATACCTAATGACGAAGAAGGATGCAAAGCCGAGGCTAATTCGATGGGTGTTTTTGCTGCAAAAATTTGATTTTGAGGTAAAAGATAGAAGAGGTTGCGAAAACCAAGTGGCTGATCACCTATCTAGACTTGAGAATGAGCACACAACACAGACCGATCTTGAGATTAATGATGCATTCCCCGATGAAGAGATCCTAGCCACGATGGTGGAAGAATTACCATGGTACGCAGACTTTGCAAACTATGTGGTAAGTAATGTGATACCTGCACATCTGTCTTTTCATCAAAAGAGAAAGTTCATGCATGATGTAAAACACTACTTCTGGGATGAGCCATGTTTGTTTCGACGATGCGCGGATGGTGTTATCAGGCGATGCATATCTCATGTGGAAGTGCCGAGTATCTTGGAAGCAAGTCATGCTTCCCAAGTTGGGGGACACCATGCAGGTGGTCGAACAGCAAGGAAGGTATTGCAAAGCGGCTATTATTGGCCTTCGATATTTAGAGATGCCTACGAATTTGTGAGAAGATGTGACCAATGTCAGAGACAAGGCACGATTTCGAAGCACCATGAGATGCCCATGTCAAAAATTCTTGAAGTAGAGTTGTTTGATGTGTGGGGTATTGATTTCATGGGCCCATTCGTAAATTCATTTGGGATGAAATATATCCTAGTTGTTGTCGACTATGTATCCAAATGGGTCGAAGTAGTAGCGTTGGCCAATAATAAAGGAAAGCGTGTTGTAGCATTCTTGAAGAGAAATATCTTCTCTCGTTTTGGGGTACCACGTACCATCATAAGCGATGGAGGATCACACTTTTGCAACAAGCTGTTCAAATCCTTGTTGGTGAAATATGGGGTCAAGCAACATAAGTTAGCCATGCCTTATCACCCACAAACTAGTGGACAGGTAAAGGTTTCTAATCGAGAGATCAAGTAGATCCTTGCTAAGACTGTAAACGCTAATAGGAAGGATTGGTCTCGGAAGCTGGATGAAGCACTATGGGCATATAGGACTGCATTGAAAACGCCAATTGGCATGTCCCCGTACCAACTAGTTTATGGGAAGGCTTGTCACTTGCCCATTGAGCTCGAGCATAAAGCATTATGGGCGTTGAAGCGACTGAATTTGAATTGGGATGATGCCATGAATATGAGATTGGAGCAGCTGAACGAGATGGATGAATTCCGTCTACATGCGTATGAAAGATCAGATTTCTACAAGGAGTGGATGAAAAAGTATCATGATCAACGGATTGTTCAACGAAACTTTCAAAAGGGTGATATGGTACTTCTTTTCAATTCCAAACTGAAGATATTCCCAGGGAAGTTAAGGTCCAAATGGTCTGGTCCGTACAAAATTAGCCAAGTCTACTCGTCTGGAGTAGTTGAGCAAGAAGACAATAATGGTGTTGTCTTTAAGGTGAATTTCCAACGAGTAAAACCATATATCGGTCCTCTTGACTCGATAAAATGCATGGCCACCATTTATCTCGACGAAATCTAAGTACTCGAGGTAACTATGTCGTTCCGCGACAATAAATCAAGCGCTAGATGGGAGGCAACCCAGCGTTTTTCATTTTTTTATTGTTTTACTAAGAGTTTGTTTTTTAAAAATAAAAAAAATTCAAAAAGAAGAGTCGAGCCACGACCAAAACTAAGGCGTTTGGTGGGAGGCAACCCATCATTCTAATCGTTTTTGTTGTTTTTGAATAAGTGTAGGTGCAAGAGGTGTAAAGGATGAGATTGGTTTCAAATTTTGATTTGGAAGTATTGCATGTTGAAGGTGGTAAGTTGGGAATGAAGAAGCAAAAGGCTATGAGTTAGGCATTGCCTATGAAAATCTAGGCAACGAACAAGGCAAAGCCTATCCTATGGCCTAAGCTCTCTGAATCTAGAATGCCATAGCATAGGCGCCGCCTATGCCTAACAATGCCATAGCATAGGCGCCGCCTATGCTCACTTTTTGGTCTCCTAATCCGATTCCAAAAGGGTCAAAACCCGACCCAAGCTTGTCCTATAAATAGAACCTTAGTCTTAGAACAAAAATACATTGCAAATTCAACCTAAGCGCCGCCTACCTCTCCAAAATCTCTCAAAAAATTTCCTTTTGCAAGAACATCTTCCGAGGCCATCAACCAAGTAAGTACTTCTTTGCTCTTCTTTTATATTCCGTAAAGTACTACACTACTATGCCTATAATAAATTGTTAAATCTTGAAGTAGTGTTGGTGATTTGAATATGGTTAATTTTTTGTGATACAACTAAGTGAGTGAAAGGATACGTAAGGATGTTCTAGACTTGGTTCCAACCTGAATTTGATTTTGATACACTGGCATACTTTTGCGGAATCGACATGGTTAAGATAATTGCATAATCTTGTAACTCGAAAGCTTGTATGTTTGAATGACTTGTCTATCGAGATGAAAATCATGGTTAACTACAAACATGAGATGTTGTGATTATTTCTATTGGTGTTGTAAGCCATAAATTGATACGATATCTATGTAGTAGTTTTGTTCAAAGATATGCATTAGTCCAAACATGAAAACATAGTTAAGAATACATGAAAAAGAATTGAAAAGGATAGTGAAGATGACAAGAAAAGTATGACTGTGCTGAATATATTGTTGGAACATAACACCTAAATGTAGGGCGATGAAGTCTGAGTAATCGACATCTTTCACTTAATTAAGTTTGTGCCAACAAATTAAGTGTGGGGTAGTTCCACTACTGTTGGTTTGTAGATTGTATCTACCGAGATGAAGCTAACATGACTATTATTTTAATCTCAGGTACAATGGCACCAAAAAGTCGACCCGAAAAAGAAAAAGCATCTACCTCACAGAAAGGCCAGAAAAGGGGAAGAAAAGAGCAAGTTGAATCCTCCTCGACGCATATACGGGATAAAATGGGTCCTAGAGGAGGAAGGAAAGGAGTGTTACAAGAACAAAAGGAGTTGATACAAAAGAAGAGCCTAGCAAAGAAAGAACCCCGCATTTTGGCTAAGATAATGGTGTTACATCTTGATTTCATCTTCCGAGATATGGGAGAGTGCAATCTCGATTTAACGCAAGAATTTTATGCCAACTGGTCACCGAAAACTACAGGGAGTGAAGTAAAGATTCAGGGCCAAGTCCTGCAACTAAATGCGGAGTTCTTCAACTCTTTTCTGGGTCTTCCATTTGTGGATCCATCACAGCTCAAGGAGCTTTATCACAGACCTCCATACAGGGCAATCAGACACACACTATGCGGAACAAGATCAATGGCACAGTGGAGTCGTCACAAGGATACTGGTCGGCACAATACCTTCCCGTATGCCTCCTTGAACAGAGAAGCTCAGATATGGTTGTGGATAGTCAATTTTTGCCTGATTCCAGGGTCACAGTACACAAAGATCACACGTGATAGAGTGTTCTTGGTGTACGCTTTGATGACGAACATCCCCATCAACATTGGGGAAATTATTCGATCTTCAATGCGTAAGGCCAGACTGCTCAAGAGGTCCCACTTCAGCTTTGGCAATCTGTTGACTGTGATATTGAGGAAGGAGGACATCGAAGAGGAACCTGCAAATCATAAGCTTCCACACAACCCGAAGAAGGTTGACCTTATAAAGGTTAAAGATGTTGAATCCATGCATGGCGTCAACCTAACCACTGCAGAAAGACATGCTCGCGATCAAAGCTTCTTCCGTTATTTATATGGCATAACGAGGTTTACCATGATGAGCGGGGGTCGTGTTCCAACTGCTGCAGAGCTCCAACAATTGGATTATGACTACCCAATGAATGAGCATGCAAGGGCTATGTGTGGATTAGGTGTGTACTTTGAGGAACCTCATGATGACGACATGTCAACCGATAATGATCGACGAATGCCAGACTCCGACGTGGAGGAGAACTCTGATGACGACGACTCTGATGATGAATCCGATGCAGGGGGTATAACCCCAGATATAGAGGAGGAGTCCGACTAACCAGGTTCTTCTTATTTATTTTCCACTGAGGGCAGTGTGTCCCGTCTAAGTGTGGGATGGTGGTATTTGTATGTTATACTTCTTTATCTGCATTTGCATTTATTTATGTTTGTTTGTTTTGTTTGTTAGTAGTTAAATTTTTAGAAATTTTTTTTTCATAAAATTGTTCTGATAGGCAGCATGGTATTATGACAAGAGTCTATGATAAAATCATTACTATTGAGACATTTAGGCTCTAAATTTGACTCAGTATGTGATAAATGTGTGGGTTAATTCCTTCATCTGTTGGGTCAAGAGTCTATACTGCTCCTAATAAAGTCGACCATGTGCCTTGTGTGTGTGAGATGATAGTATTTTCTATGTTTGTGGCTGATGCTAGAACTTGCCCGGTGTGTGTGTAAAGCGAAATAAAGAGTGTGAGTTTAGGAGATGATTTAGGCATTTCTTTGGCAGCCTGTGATTGTTTACCTTCTTTTTACCTACCCGTGGACATTATCCTAGTTAACCCCCTTTGAGCCTTTAGCTATTTTCTTTGACAGCCTCATATGTAGCCTAATCCATTTTTTTTCAAGACCATAATTTGATCCAAATTCCTAAGCGCTTTAAATTGTAAAGTCATGTGACAAAATAAAAGGAAATTGGGTGAGAGTGATGCCTTAAAGTGAATTGGTACTTGAATTTGTTATGAAAAAAAATGGCTATTATAGAGGTGTGTTATAAAAAAAATGAATGAAAAATGAAATGAAAAAACAAAAATACAAAGTTGATTCTATTTAAAATTGAATAACAAAAGAGGTGAGAAGGGGTGGTAGATTAAAAGAAAGTAGAAAGGTCGTTTGAAAGAATGTGTAAATAGAATAATGTGATGTATTAAAGCGCTTAGGGAACTTAGTCACTATTTCTGGCCAAAATAGTCCTACCCGTCCCTTATCCTACATTACAACCTGTAAAGACATATTTGATCCTAAGCTTAACATTCTGATATTAGTAGAGAATTACACTAAGGGCAAGCCTATGGTCATCAGTTGCAACATATGAATTCTTTGTGAGAGTGAGAGCAAGGATAATCTTATACCCATGTTCTGAAAAATGCAATACTTGTGAGTGATTATGGGTAATATCTTATGTGAGACACACATGGTTGATGAGTTTTGGGTAGTCTTGTATGATTCTTTGTGCCCTAACTTTTGAATACGAATTAACCATCATCACGAGTCTATGTTGGAGTTTGAATTGTTTCTAGAAGTGATTAGAAAACTAGTCTTTGTTAATAATTGTTGTGCCTGTCTTGATGAATATTTTGTACTGTTACTGTGAAACCCTAAGTAGATGTTTATATGGACATGATATATTGTTCAAGGACGAACAAAGATTTAAGTGTGGGGTGTTGATGATAAGCGTATTTACACGCCTAAAGCACCTTAATGTACCCATATTTTAGCTAAGTTTTGAGGACAAAATATATAATTCCTGCACTTTTAGTCCATTTTCCTGTAAGTGAGCTAACCAACGTGATTAGCAAGATTTCAGGTATTTATGATGAATATTTCAGCATTTTATGGACTGTTGGACGCCAAAGGAAACTTCACGAAAGAAGGAAGGCAGCTTCTGGAAGCTTGTGGACTGAAAGTGATGCATGGAGAACTTGTCCCGGGAAAAAACCGCATTTCTAAAGACTTGGGGGATCAGCAGTAACTTAGTAGGATTAGGACAAGTATGCAGTAACCCAGTAGGGCTAGGACAAGGATAAAAACCCTATTTCAGTAGGACTAGGATAAGGATGTTATAAAAACCCTATTTGCTGAATTTTTCAGCAAGCTTTTTATTATTCACTCATTCATTAATTCAAGACTTTTTCATTCGACTTTTGCTCCTAATTCACGTTACAATATTCTGTAAGTCTAACACAGAGAACTCGGCTATCTTGGGAAGAACGGCTAGGGCAAAACGTGTGAGAGCTTTTGACGCCATATCACTTCCATCGCCAAGATTATTCTAGGTTGTGGTATGATGATTATATCTATTGTGATTTCCGTTGCACTCATGAGTAGCTAAACTTCTCTGTTAGGGTTATGGAAGCCTTATGAGACACTATCTATTGCTATGAGTTTGTGAATTCTTGATACGTATGCTGCTTATATCATTACTCTCTTCATCTTAATTGAATTCTTGTGGTTGCAAACATATAGAATACGCCAGTATAGCATTAACTTGTTCGAAAGAAAAGTTACATGTCTGGAAAAGAGAGAATGACAAGGAAATAGGGATACCAACCCCTATTTAAAAGTTAGTGCCGTAACTGGATTAACCTCTTGGAGAATTCGTACCATTAGTATACTCTTTAAGCTCGAAAGAATTAAAGTGATATAATCCTTGATGGTCGAAAGACACTAGGATTTACCATAGAATACGAATCTCTATAAGCGCATGCATGTCAGAATTCCGCATAACTCATAGCCAATAGATACGTAAAACTCATAAGGTGGACATAACCCTAACTTACAATTCTCATTGATTAAAATCTTACTAAATATTCCGTTTTTACTTTGCTATTTTGATAATTTTACTTCACACATACAATCCCCCCTTTATCCGCAGAACTTTCACCAAAAGTCTACTAATCGTTGCATACTTAGTGACCGAGTATTCCCTGTGGGATTCGACACCCAACCCAGTTGGGTTCTATATTTGACGACGACCGCTTACACTCTTACGAGAGCTGTAGTTTGAGCATTATCAATTAAATACTTGGAGATTTCGTATTGTTTTTGGTAAACGCTTTTGATTCGAGAGAATTAAAGTAAATTAGTCCTTGATGGCTGTGAAACACTAGGATTATGTAATTAAATACAATACGTTTCTCTGTAAACACGATACATGTATGAATTAGTAAAACCCATAGTTAGAAAGTATTGAAAACTACAAGGTGGACATAACCCTATCTTGCTGTTTCTCTGAATTTGAATTCTACTACACGTTTTTCATTTTATTAAACTGAAACCATTAATTTGCGAACTAAATCAAATCCCCCCCTTTTTGTTTTACGGAAACGAATGATTAAAAGTCAAATAATCTGCATACAACTTAATTAGCACCATATTCCCTTTGGGATTCGACCCCAACCTAGTTGGATTATGTATTTGACAACAACCGTTTACTCTCTCGTAAGAGAGGTGTAAATTGAGCGTTATCAGTAATTCAGTCTCTTTTCCTCATGTTTCCTTGATATGTGCACCAATGTTTCTCACTATACTCTATCCTAAGAATTCATGTTGTATTATGTCTTCCGAATGACTCTCTACTTATGATCCAGACACTTTATATATGGAGCGCTCGTGGTTATTTTATCGTATCTTCATGTCCCTCCTTGAGTAGTGCAATAAGTACATGTTATAGTCTAATAGTGTTACTTCCATTCATGGAAGTTATGCTCGGGTCCCTTAATGACCCTCCGTATTATAGCATAATGGTGGTTGTGGAAGCGTGGTGATGTGCTAGGTAGAGGATTAGATGTTCTTGAAGGTTAAAAAAAATTGATGTGATTTTTGCGCTGGGGCTATAGGTGAAAAGGGAAAAGAAGGAGGTGAAATTTTGTTGTGTGCAATAACTAAGAAGGAGGAATGTAGCGAAAACATTTGTTAGAGTGATTGAAATTGTTGGTCTTAGTGGAAATCCATGTAGTGGGTATAGTAATGATTAGGCTTGAATGTTGTGGTTGTTGGAAATACAAATCTATGTGCTACGTGGTTAGTACTCTCTAAATGAAATCTCAAGGGTGTTTGACAAAAATATTCTTAATGGGATGTAAAGTACAGGGTCTTATAGTTTAAGTTATCACCTTGTTACACCAAGATAGGCTTCAGCATAGCAGTACTAAGTGGTGGAACTCATATTCTTATGGCTAGATGTATGATTGGAGAATTTCAAGTTGGAAATGATGAAGTGTGTTATTCGTTGTTTGGGGCATAGATGAGTAGTGTTTCTAAGTGTAAGGTCTATTTCGTTGTATCATGAGAGGTGGATAATGATTCTAATCCTATCTTCCACTAAATATTATTTCATTATTAGTACCAATATAAATCAGGTCTATGATCTCTAATAAATCCCTTCCTTATATTGTGAAGATTATGGTGCATAGAGCTCATGTGCAAGATCATCCCTATCTAGTCTGATTATCTCATGTTTCGTTCTTTCATGATTCACTCGGGGTTATCAAGAAACTCGTTTGATTCCATTGTATGTGTTGTTGAGGAAAAATTGTTCAATGTGAGACTAAATTCTTTATTCTAAACTTTCTGATCTTCGAAAGGGGCCCACCCATCATTCAGGGATGAATGATCCCAAGGGGGAGATAATGTAACACCCCGCATTTTTGAGCAAGAAATCAAACCGTCGTTCCTACATGCGTAAGCTCTTATTCCATGTTTTATTCTTAGATTCATGTTTCATGATCTTTCGCCTAGTATATGAAGTGATTTTGAGGTGAAAAATGTTCATAGATATGGCCTAAAGCAAAGTTGAGCTAAGAACCTTTCATTCATCCAAAATTAGATAGTAGATTCTACAAGGGTCTACTTTGAACGTGGATAACTCTTGATACACATAGAATTTTTCATCTAAAGACCAACCAAATTGTAGATAATTGAATTAGCTTTCCAATGATACTAATTTCTCCAAAATCCGATAACAGAGCGAAAAGTTATGGCTTTTTCCGTGTGAGGCAGTAAGCCGACGTGATCATGACACATCACGTCGAGATCGCGTCGACACGAAACCAGACGAGGATATAAGGCTGTTTTATGCATTATTTCAGTTTCTGATGGGTCTAGGGGCACCGTGGTCATTTCCCCTCACACAAAATCCGTCTATAACATAGAATTTCAGCCCCAAGAAGCCAAAATTGCTTATTTTACTCTAATCCTCTCAAAATCCAAACCCTAATCCTTTTCCTCAAGATCAAGAATCAAGATCTTAAATTCAAGATTTCAAGAAACGGATCAAGATCCGGGTTCCGCTCTTTATCCTAAATAATCTAAGGTACGTGGGGTTTATCCTATAACTACATGGGCTTGTTGAAACACTTGAATATGATTTAAAGATTATCAAGCACAAAATTACAAAGGGGTTTTGGAAACCATATTTTAAATTATGCATCATGAATGTTTTAATGACATTGTTGTTTTGGCCTTTAGGTCTTTTCCCCTTAAAATTGATTTATACGTATATGTATATGTATGAAAATTTAGATTGAAGATTGTTTGAGAGCACAAATTATGAAATCTCTCTCTTGTGATGAATTTAAGTTTATGATCTTATTGTGAATGGTTTGAAATGCATGATTTATGATTTGAAAATAGTTTTCTCAATATCATAGTATTTGGGCATGATTTAGAGATGATGAGAGGGAGTTTCTTGATATAATTATGTTCTTGTGTTAAAGAGAAAGAATTGCATGTAATTGAGAACTTTGATATGACCACCTTATGTATTTGAAATGTTGAAAAAGAGAGTTTCTTGCATGTGTTTACATTAGTTTTAAGAAAGAATTATTTGAATTGATTTATTGATATGGTGGTCCTAAACCTTATGTTTTGAAAACAGAGATTATAATATGCTATTAATGGCTCAGAGACGCGACTTGCAAGTCAATGGTATGACGATATTGTCACATCCCTTTTTAAACTCCAAATTATATTGATTTTAAGGTTCGTAAGTGCTTTTATTATGAAGTGACAAAATGAAAATTTGTTCCGAAAAGGATTATGTTTACATTCAAAACTCAGAGTCACCACTTGCCAAATCCGGTGTGCCAAGTCACCTTTGGAAAATCCTTTTCAAAACAGCTTTGACTCTTTAAGACTGGTTTGTGAACAGAGATTCCGGTTAAGGAATTCTGTTGACCAAGGGAAAGGTGTTAGGCATCCCTCGATCCCGTGGTTCGACCACGGTTGCTTGGTGGAGCATATCGGCTAATTTGATATTACGAATTTATAAACCACACAAAAATACATTAAACAATCAATCAAACACACAAAACAAAACAAAACAAATCCAAAATATAGTGTCTAGTCCAATTATATAGTGCTAAATAGAAAAAAATGCGAAAATATAAATCCTATTCTAAGCTAACCCTGAAACTACCCTCCAATGCCTTATCCAATGCCTCGGGCCTTGATCACGAACCTCCTTCGAAGACATAATACGTCGGGGCATTCCCCAGTGAATAAATACATGAAACCTTGGGGCATTCCCCGGCCAAATGAATACACTTGAGTTAAGTACGACAAACTAGGAACATTCACACACATTCCACATTCAAATATCCAACAAAACACTTATTCCAAAATTTTCCTACCCAAACCTACATTTGCATATCCGTTTCAACAAATTATAATTCTATCACGCTTCATATCAACAATAAATCAAAATTAATCTGAATCAATCCTTTTCGTCAATTTCTCAATTTCTCAATTTCATTCCCCAAATTATCAATTTTAATCCTTAATGAGATATTGTTTCATCACACAACCAATATTCAATCCATACTCAAGGAAATCAACCACCGAATCAGAACCAACAAATATTAACAAATCCAACACTCAAACGTCATCGACAATTCACATACCGAATCACGTGTATATAATGAAATCAAAATGAGAAGAAGATAGAATTGGACCTCAAATCGAGCTTTATTGATCAATTGATTTTTCTGAATAGAACCGCGTCCCACAGAACCTCAACGTCGAACCAATCACGAGCTCAAATCAACAACTTCGATTTCTATTTCCCCAAACCGAACACAGGAATCGCGGAGTAACAAGAACTCGTACCAAATTTAGCGTACAACATCACGATTTAAACTATTTTTTGGTAGAATTTTAATTGGTTTTTGATGGGTTTCCAACGAAGCAGTAACAGGCAAATCTAGGGGATGTTTTTCGGTTGATCTCCGGCGATGGTTCTACCTCTGTATCACCGAAAAATCTATCCAAGCCACCCCTGTTTCTCTCTTTCGCACCTCTTTTATCACCAACTCATCTCTCCTATCACTGTCTCCTTCTCCCCAATTTTTGTACATCTTCTCTCGCTCGATTCTCCCTTATGATTCACTCTATCTCTCCCTCTCACTGGTGTGTATGCATATATGTGCTGAGAGCATGTACGTCTTGCCTCAATCGTGAAGAAAAAGAAGGAGAAAAATGGCGTGTTCAGTTTGGGTTTCGTTGAGAGAAAGAAAAGAAGAAAAAAATAGTTTCCTGGTGATGATGAGTATGAATTCTTTTTTCTCAGGGAATCGTCCATGGAATCAAAATAGGAGCCCCATTTAGTGAAGTGTTGTGTTGGTTTTTTATGTGTGGGCCCCTTAAGTTGTTATCATGTGTATGTATTGTTATTATGGGTCTATTCTGTTAGTGGTTACGAAAGGTTAAATATGACGTGAGGTGGGGTGGGGTTACATGACTTAGGGGTGTGGGTAGGGTAGGGGTATGAGGTATAGGGTAAGGGGTATGGGGTGGGGTGATAAGGATAAAGTGTGAGTTGGTTAGGATAGGATTAAAATAAGGTAAAATTTGTTAAGGTTTGTTATTTTTGTATTTTTATGGAGGGATTATCACATGGGGTAGGACACATGGTAAAACGAGGGTAAAAATGAATAATTTGAGTTTTCGGGAGGGACAAAATTAGGTGTCTACATCGATACCATATAAATGTATGCCATAATAGAGCTAGAGTTTTTCAGAGTTTGATATCAGAGAATGAAATATTTTAAAGAGTTAAAAATGGGCTTAAAGTGGGTTAGGTGGTTACCCGAAGAAGGCTTGAGTTCAAGTAAATCTTAGCCTAAAATCATATTTTTCCAATACGAGTATATTATTATTGTACGCTAGCGACGACCCTGTGGCGTAGTAGATACAAAGACTCCGGCCCTTGCGGCAAACTTGGGTTGGGGGCTTGGCTGCCGAGTTAATGGAAGATTCTATATAGCCCGTGGAATTTCAGAGTCTTAGGGTATACCACCTAGCGCAAAAGTAATATAAAGAGTGTCACAGAGTTCAGATGATTTTACAGAATTTTTTAAATATGCCCATGTTATTCTTACCATATGATATATTTATGAACTGTTTTAAATTATTTTTCAGACAGAAGCGATGTTTGCGGTCCGGAAGGCATATCTTTTTATAGACATATTTTTTTTACTTTGGTTTTAGTCTACTGGGGGCCTTGTCCCAGGTTTCAGACAGTTATTGATGTCATGTGTAGTAGAGATTTTGCAGACTGAGAAAGATGTTGTTTCAATGCTAGCCTTAAGGACCTCTTATTCCACTTCATGACTGTCTTGTGCAGCTTCTAGTTCAGATTTTTTTTCTCAACTAATTTATTTATTTATTATCAATCATTTCAAATGAGTGTTAGCCTTTCTTATTGAAACAGGTAGGGCAACATGATCCTTTTGTTCAAGAACATCCATTGTTGTTTTATAAGTTTAACCGAAACTAGGACTGAGAAGTCCCCAAAAAAATAGCCAATTAGGAACTAAAAGTTAGAGCATGTCCTTTTTCATTCTTCAGAAACATATGCTGCATGTGATGGATGATCAAGTTTGGCAAATTCAAGATACAAAAACTGATATTTTGGTTGAGAGAGAAGAAGAAATTTCTGGTGTAAAATTAACACATTTGTGCACAACCATTTGGAGAGTGTCAAAGAAATTTTTTTTCAACCAATTCATCAGCATCATAGGACAAGGGGAGGATGAAGTGTGACGAATGGAACAGGTGTGCTCAACTGTTTCAACTTAGACATCCTATGCTTATGTCAGTATAGAGTATACCTTTTAAAGAGAACTTTGTGGTCACTATTGCTTGCTTGTACCTATTTTCTACACAATCTAATAAAAAATTAGGTTAGAAGAGTCAAAAATCTGAAATTGGGACACACAACTAAATATTCAAGACTGAATCAAATAATATTTTAGCTAATAAGATTAAAAAGAAAAATGATTATTCTATTCAATCATTGAGGTAAATTCATGCAATTTTAATCATCCCCAAATCTAACCTATTTCTTTCAAGATGCTCTCTACTTAGTGCCTTTGGTGCATCTCCAATCATTTAAGTAACCCACATAGGCAACATTTTTATATCCCACAAAAGTGAAAATACTTTCATTTGAATACCATAGTCTCAAGCCATTGATTCCCATGAGATATCTCAGGATTCTTGTGCCAACACCAATTCTTATGAATTACCAATAAAATTATCATCAGCTTGTGTTAGTGTTATTGATACATTAATTTCTTGATTTGTTTTCCCCCTGTCAATATGCCCTTTGTCTGTACAACAGTTGAACCAGGCGGTACAACATGTTCCTGTGCATGCTCATCAGTTTCACTGTCATCCTCTTTTTTTTAAAAGAAAAAGAATTTCCCTTGCTTTCCCCTTACTCGAGCACTCCAAATCTGACCATCTTTAAAAAGTCTTTTGTTTTAGTTCTCTTAATCTTTTCAGATCTAGTAATGGTGCTCTTTTTGTCATCTCCAAAAGATCCATTCCCCCTTTAAATGTGGTAAGTCAAAGGAACTTTATTTGCTTCCAGTCTTATGCCTTCAGCAAGCTCTATCTATGTACTAATTTTGCTTTCTTCCTTTCACTCTCACCTGCAAAACAAATTAGGGGTTAACTTTAGGAACCCAAACAAACTTGGGTCCTTTCTTATGAGAAAAAGGATGTATGAGGTTCCTAGTAGCCCATCGAGGCAACAAGTTATGTGGCCTGTTTCTCTGACCAGTTTTGACTTTCTTGTTAGATTGTGCTAACATAGAATCAAATTCTTTTGCTAGGCTTATGCTTCTTGATTTGCTTTTTGCTGCAACTGGACATTCAGTGGTTGGATGTCCCAGGTTACCACAAATATAACATAGATCTTTAATAGCATTAGAACTTTTATAAAAGCCTAACCCATCCTTTTCATTGTGAGTTCTTTGACCTAACTTATGAACAACTCTTGAAGAATATGTCTATCTATTAGCTCTTCCTGATCTTAATTTTTTGGGTGTTTTATGTGGTTTGTACATCTATAGTGTCAAATTAGCTGATACGCTCCACCAAGAGATCGTGGTTGAACCACGGGATCGAGGGGTGCCTAACACCTTCCCCTCGGTCAACAGAATTCCTTAGTCAAAATCTCTATTCGCAAACCAGTTTAAAGAGTCAAATCATTTTGAAAAGGATCTTTCAAAGGTGACTTGGCACACCGAATTATGTCAAGTGGCGACTCTGAATAAAAATGTAAATAATCCTTTTTAGAAATAAATTTTTACTTTTTGTCACTTTAATAATACAAATCCTTTTGAAACTATAAACTATAATCTTTCTGGAGTTAAAAAGGGGTGTGACAGCTCTGGCGACTCTACTGGGGACAATTTCAGAATTCGAGCTTATTTTTGGAGTTATATCAGCTTAGTTTGACATTATGGGTGTATAGACGTTGTTTGTGTTGTTTTGTGTTATTGTTTTTTTTCATTGTTGAGTGCCTACGTGCTTTTTGTTTACAATTTTTATCTTATGTGTTACCGCTTTATACATAGCATCATGTGCATAACCCGAGTCATTCTTTCTGCAACAAGTCCATAGTACACGTTGTGTACACGACCTATAGTTGAGTCACCCTTATCTTAGGAGGGGGAGCCGTTGGCTGGTATGGAGTGGGTGGAAAACTAAAGCAGCCACTATCCACCATATGCTCTCCGAACAGCCTTGTTAGTGAACCCCAACTTAGGTCATCCTTTAGGTCATTTTTCTGCATCATATTGAGAACTAGCGGGACCCACTTGGTCCTTTGTAGGAGACTCACCTCTGAAGCATCCCTACGTGCTAAATTTTGCATTTTTTTAAGGGTAACGGGGTTATTTGATAGACTGATTTTGGTAAAAATATGTGTTAGAAGCAAAGTGTGTAGGCAGAAAATTGAAAAAAAAAAAGAAAGGAAAAAAAGAAAAGAGTGAAAAAAGAGAGAGTTTCATAGTTTTTTTAGAATTCTTTATGGCTTTTATTCTTCACAACCCAAAAATTCAAAAAAAAAAATCTTACCATTTTCACGCATTTACTCAAAAAAAAAAAAAAAAAAAAAAAAGATTATCTTTATCTCCTTTAGCATGCATTCATAATCCAAAATTTTCAAAAATATATTTTAGGAACTTTTTATAAAAGGAAAATTCATAAAAAGAAGGTAGAAGTTTTGTACGTTTCATATAATGAAAATACCAAAAAAGATTTTTCTTTCATATTTGTTGGTGTCATTTTTTATGTTAAGTGTCAAGTTGAAAACTCAAAAATTTTATTGATGTTTTTCACGTTCTGTTTGGGGTCGCGTCTCTCAAGTCAAGGTTTAGTTCGTCATTTAATTCGTAATTGTCCAATCTGGACGAACTACGCACCCCTGATTCTCCTCTTTCGGGAGTGAGATACGTAGGCAACCTATTGTTGGTTCGGGGATCTTATTTGAAAAATCCAAAAAGATTTTCTTAACTCTTTATTTAGAGTAAGTGTTTCATATATATCTTTAAAAGAAACTACAAAAAGGTTTTCCATTAATAGTTTCAAGTTTCATTTTCGCATGAAATTTAAAACTGAAAACCCAAAAAGATTTTCTTTGGTAATCATAGATTTCACTTCGTATAGGGATGTTAAAGCTGGAAAAAAAATCGTCAATTCTTTTGAAAAATTGTTATTTTCTTTTCTTCTTAAAGTTTCTAGAAAAAAATAAAGAAAAAAAGAGTTTAATTGGCCATTTTGGCAAGACTTCACGAACTACGCACACCTGATTCTCCTCTCTCGGGAGTGAGATACGTAGGCGCCCTTCTTGGGTTCAGTGATATTTTCTAAAAGGAAAAAAATAAAATAAAAAGGTGTTGAATTCTAACGCATTTGATGTTTCTTGTGTTCAGTTAGTTTAAGTTGGTTGGTTTGTGGCATTTTGGCTGGTCCTCCATAGTGCACCAAGTTACAAAGAAAGTTATGGCCAACAAGGATACCGAGTTTATTGTCACTAATTCGACAGGGAGTTCGGGGAATGAGAATTTAAGAGCTAATAAAGAGATTCAAAAATTAAGGCAACAAATGATAGAAATGCATCGAGCTTGGGATAATGGGTTGCCGCCTCCTCCAGTTCCCACTGATAATCTGGAATATCTTTCTAGCTTACCTCCAATGTCACATGCACAATTTCCCCTTTTTGTTGACATGCCACAACATGCATCAGGGACTACTCTGGGGCAACACTATCCAAACACTTCCGATATTCCTTTCCTCACTCCCCAACGCAAAACTACCACTTACTCGGCTCCATCTGTTGTTCATGCTTTTGCAGCGCCACCCCCGCCAGAATCTCCTACTTTTAATGTCAATCCAACGGTTTTGATTCCTCACTCTACAAGAGACCCTGTATTGAATATTTCAAGTGATCAACATTATGCTCCCGAGCTCATATTTAAGTCGACTGGTCCTTATGGTTACACTCATCCACCTAAATTTGCTCTTAATACTGAAAAGCCAGTTACGAAAGAAGAACAAGAAGAAATGACCAGAAAATTGAGAAGTTTGGAAGTGTTTATGAAGAATCTCCAAGGATTTGGGGGCTACAAAAGTGTCTCATATAATGATCTGTGCATGTTTCCAGGTGTTCATCTCCCTTTTGGTTTTAAGATGCCAAAGTTTGAGAAGTATGATGGACACAGGGACCCGATGGCGCATTTGAGACATTATTGTAACCAACTAAGAGGTGTCAAATGCAAAAAAGAACTGCTCATGGTTTACTTTGGTGAGAGTCTTTCGAGGCTAGCCTCAGAGTGGTTTGTTGATCAGGATATTGATAGGTGGAATAGTTGAGATGATTTAGCTAATGAATTTGTGCAACAATTTCAATATAATGTGGAATTGATCCCTGACGAAAAATCCCTAACCAGTATGAAGAAGAAGAATACTGAGAGTTTCAGGGAGTATGCGATCAGATGGCGTGAACAGGCATCTAGGGTGAAATCGTCGATGAAAGAAAGCAAGATAGTGGAGGTGTTTATTCAAGCGCAGGATGAAACATATTATCAATACTTGTTACCTGCATTAGGCAAGCCATTTATTGAGGTCCTCAAAATGGGAGAGATGATAAAGGATGGAATTAAGACCGGTCGCATTGTGAGTTTTGCAACATTGAAAGCAACTACTCAAGCAATTCAAAAGGGTTCAGGAAGTATAGGAGAGAAGAAGAATAAGGAAGATGCATCTGCTATTATAGTTGGACAGTGAGCACGGTCAAGAAGGCCACGTCATTGTTACTCTCAGGCTCAAGCCCAAGTTCGTTCCCAAGCTCCACATAATCACTCCCAAAATCCATTGTACTCCCCTACCTCACCTCCATATCCAGTATATAATGCGCAACCACATGTTCAACCCCCATCTTACCCACAATGGCAAGCACCAACTCCTTAGAGTCATCCTCTAACTCCACAAACATACCAAAGCCCTTCTAGGCACGATTTTCTATCCAAGACAAATGATGAAATGAGGAAGAAGTCGAGAGATATCTTCACACCAATTGGAGAGTCGTATGCCAGTTTATTTCAGAGATTGGTACAATGGGGCATGATCAATCCCCTCCTTGGGTGCACTCTTAATCGGCATTCAAGAAATTTTGATCCTAATGTATGATGTGCGTATCATTCTGATGCTCAAGGTCATAGTATTAAAGATTGTCGAGATTTGAAAAGAGAAATTGAAATGATGATTCAAGATGGATAAATTATGGTGCAGAACATTGACAGTGAGGGAAGCTCTAGTCATGCTGATATACAAACTAGTGGCTAATTGTCAGGCTGAGCAATTGAGAAGTCGCCCCTCTCCCTACTAGGAAGAGGTCTGGTAGTTTGTTTTGTTTTCTTTTCTATTTTTTGAATTATTTCAGGGTCATAGTTCAGGATCTATCTTGTTTTGTCCTCTTTTCGTTTATGTTAAAACCCTTCTATCTTTTATTTCAACTAAATGAATTGTCTTTTTTCCTTTGTGTTTTAAATATGTGTTGTTTGTTTGTTTTCCTTATACAGTACATTTTAGGTTGACTCTAGTGATGTGACATGCTTGCGGAATTTTCAGCTAGATCTTAAAGTACAATTTAACCATGAAACATGGAATCAGAGGGCTAAGGTTAGAAAAAACATTTGAGAAAATAGGTAGAGTGCTGAGACATTTGGTGACAAGTTGGAGCCTTCTTTCAAAATTAAGGCGATTATTTTGAGAATTACAAGAATAACTTGGTCATCAATTGAAAGAAATGTCTTGATTAGGTCAAACAGTATCTATGTAATCCTATATCAAAAGAAGCAGGAAGAAAATTATCTCCACGAAGTCATGAGACCTTCAACATGAGGAATGTACAACAAAGTGGAGTTGTATGCTGGGCAAGTGTAGAAAAAGAGGTGGCATACGTGCTCGGGGAAAGTTAGTGTTGTAAAGCATTTCATAAGTGATCTTGATTGTGCACTTTCGCATTGCATGCTATGTACTAGAATTTTCAAGGATTGATACGACGAAGGCATTTCATTCTGCTATCCAAACATTGTCTCATCCTTTCTTTACCCCATTTGAGTCTTAGTGTTAATTTCTTTAATACCCCTCTTTTGGAATCAAGATAGAGTCAACAAAATTCAAAAAAAAAATGTGTCAAAAAATAAAGAAAAGATGAGTGTCAAGAAAAATAGAATCAGGAAAAAAAATTCCAAAGAGAAAAGAGCACAAAAAAAAGGTGAAAGAAAAAAACCGATCAAAAGAAAGAACAAGTTTTCATAACTATGCGTGACTTAATTCTCCTTCTTTAGGAGTGAGATACATAGGTTGTCCTACTCTAGGCTCGGTCTAACCAAATAAATAATTTAGAATTACTCAGTCAAATGAAATTGGGGCATGAGTTAATCCTCATTATTTGAGTCGATTCCAAAAGTTGTAAGTCCTACCTCACTTCAAGTGTCGTTTGAGCCTCATGTCATCCTTTATTTCTAACCATATCCAAAATCCAAGTTACAACCAAAGAAAGACCTTCAGATCAATCTTTGAAGATGTTAAGGCAAAGCATGCAATGGATATGAGGATGCATTTAGGGAACTACTTGTCTTCCTCAGCATAAGGAATCAAGAGAAAAATAAAAATAAGAGATCCTTATTAGTGAGAACCCTCACGGGCACCATAAGGTGATGATAAGTTGAGAAAAATAAAAATGAGAGAGTCTTATTGGTAAAAATCCTCACAGGCACCATAAGGCGATGGTGAGCCAAGAGAAAAATGAGAGAGGCTTGTTGGCGAAAACCCTTCAAGGAACCAATAGCCGAATGAGGTCTTAAATGCAATTGACCTAAGGAGACAACTCAATTTCAAGTCCATTAACTCAACAAAAATTGGTAGAAAGTTTGGATGAAAAGATCAAGCTGCTTAATCCAAAATGCATGGCATAATCATTAGAGTTGACTGTCCTTTTTAGATGAATTTTTTTTCTTTGTTTCAAATGGGGACATTTATTGTCTTTTCCTTTTTTTTTTTTTTGTCTTATCTTTCTTGAGTCAGTTATCTAAATAAAAAAAATTGTCATTTTTTTTCCTTTCTTGTCTTTGAGTCAAGTCCGCGTCAAAAAAAGTGAGAAAAGATTTCAAAACTGGCTACCAGCTTCTTTAATTTCACAAAGAAAGACAAAAGCTAGCACATGAAGGAGACATGATTGTGAACTGAATGAAAAGGGCATGCAGAAAGTTTTGTCAACAGACAAGTTGGGGAACTCATGGAAATAACAAAGTTTAAAGGGTCTATCTGAGAAGCATGGCAAAGCAGAGATACTGTGTTTGTTTCAGTCACTCTTAATAATCTGAGTTCGGGTCAATGATTCAGCAAGTCAATGATATATACTAATGATTAGAAGCAAGGTTAAATATGATGAGGGAAAGAGCGATCGCCTCGAAAGCTAAAGCCATAAACCAGCTATCATGTTTTAAACTCATAAGTTTTTCTTTGATGAAACAGGAAACATATTACCTTCAAAGCAAGGACTTCAGAGCATAAATATCAAGGGTGGCAATGCCTCACTTTTACAAATGCAGAAAGCAATGTTGCTGCACAGGTTTGATAATCAAATCATGGTAAAAAATATCATCATATATCCATTGGAGACACACTTTCTTGTCCAGGGATTTCAGTTTTCATTTGCTAGGTGATATACTTCTTAAATTGAACCTTCACTCCTAGGAGATGTACCTTATAGTTGAGTCATCTCCCTGTGATTCCTATAAGACGTACCTTTTATTTGAGTCATTCTCTTTGATTCCTATAAGACGTACCTTTTAGTCGAGTCATTCCCCTTGACCCCTAAAAGACGTACCTTTTAGTCGAGTCATTCCCCTTGACCCCTAGAAGACGTACTTTTAGTCGAGTTGTTTCTTTGATTCCTATAAATCGTACCTTTTAGTCGATTCATTCCCCTTGACCCCTAGAAGACGTACCTTTTAGTCGAGTCATTCCCCTTGACCCCTAGAAGACGTACCTTTTAGTCGAGTCGTTCCTTTGATTCCTATAAGATGTACCTTTTAGTCGAATCGCTTCTTTGATTCCTATAAAACGTACCTTTTAGTCGAGTTATTCCCCTTGACCCCTAGAAGATGTACCTTTTAGTCGAGTCATTCCTTGTGATTCCAATAATACGTATATTTTAGTCGAGTCTTTCCCTTGATTCCTACAAGACGTACCTTTTAGTCGAGTCATTTCCTTTGATTACTATAAGATGTACCTTTTAGTCGAGTCATCTCCTTTGATTCCTATAAGACGTACCTTTTAGTCAAATCATTCTAATTAACTCATAAAACATGTATCTCTTTGTGTGGGATAATTTTCTTTTTAGTTTTGATGTGATTTTAAGAGCCCGCCTGAAGAATAGGGTGAATACATGGAAAGTCAAGCAACAAGGTAAAGAAGTTGAAAAGAAAGAAACAAGAGGAAGAAAATTGAAAGTCAAAAATTGAAAAATGGCAAGTCAGGAACCCGCCTGAAGAATAGGGTGAAGAAATTGAAAGGCAAGCAACAAGTTGAAGAAAATGCAAGTCAGGAGCCCACCTGAAGAACAGGGTGATCAAGTAGCGAGTCAGGAGTCAAGGAAAGCTGCATAGATAGAGTTTTTGTAATTTCATTTATTTTTTTAACTTGTAGTTTTGATTTTTGATGTAATGACAGAGTCGCGTACCGGAACCACGAAGGGGCCTCACTCGACTCTCCAACTCGGTTGTCCTTCTTCCTTCTGTTTCTTCCTTTGAATAATAGTCGGGACAAAACTTTGTCTTATTATCTACTTCTTTGTCTGAAAATACTTCGTGTTTACATTCAAAGGGGGTATGATGTAGACACCTAATTTTGTCCCTCCCCAATATCAGTTTTACTCATTTTTACCTTATCCTATCGTGTACCCTCAACCATGTAATTATACCTTCATAAAATGACAAAAATAACAACCCTTAACAAATTTTAAATTGTTTTAATACTATCCTAAGAACCTCTCCAATTAAAAGCGGACACCTCACCACCCCACACCCACATATCCACATGGCCCTCTTTCTCTTCACCTTTTAATTCCCCTCTAACAGAATTGAGACTCCATTCTCCATTAACAATAAATCCTTACGGACCCTCACTGAATAGACACACAAAAATCATACACACGGAGAGAGAGTAGTGATCGAGAGAGAGAGAGAACGCAGGGTTTTGTGAGTGGTTTACTGTTCCGGTGATAAACTCAACGGAATTATCTTCAGTCCACCGTCTCCGATCGAAAATGCACCAGAATCGTCCTCAGGTTAGCATTTTCAACCTGGTCAAGCCTCAAAAATCCCCAATCCTCCCTTTTCTTTTGATTTTTTGCACGGGAATTCACCGGAATCTGCCCCGCTCATCAGTTTCCCTTCTTCCGTAGTTTGCCAGAGCTTTGGGGAGACAAAAATTGGCTCCACCTCCACCAAAATCCCAAAACCCGAAACACCTTCATCCAATTCGAATGAAATATGTTGTAAAATGAGAGAAATAGTAACGGGGAGTATGATTTTGGATACGGGTCTCTGTTATTTCTCGATTTTTGTTAGGTTTTGGCGAGAAATAATTCGTTGAGGTTTTCTGTTCGGGATTCCAAATCCGATTTTTCTTAAATATTATTATCAACGGAAATCAATCATCGAAAGGTCTAATTCTATCTTTTCTCATTTTATTTGGCCATATGTTTTTTATTTGTGTGAGATTTGGTTGAATATTGGGTGATATTGATTTGTGTTGCTCAGCTTCGTTGAATAGATGGTTGTGGATTGTTGAAATAGTAATCTTGAATGTGTTGAAATTTGGTGTTAAAAAAGAATGCGGGTTTGGATGATAGAAATGGATAAAATGAATATTGTTTAGTCTTGTTTTACTATCATTGGTTATTTTGGAACAAATACGAAGGTTGAATGTGGTAGTATTATGATTAGGCCATCAAAGTAATAGGCAAAAGTTTTGGTTCGGGTAGGCAAATTTAGGAATGACGTTGGATCGAATGCGTGGAATATTAAATGTGTTGAATGCTTTTCTAGTTTATCTCATGAAATTAAAATTGTATTCATTTGCTGGGAATGCCTCGAAGGAATTATATTTATTCACCGGGGAATGCCCCGAAGTATTATGTACTTGAAGACGGTGCACAGTCAAGGCCCGGAACGTAGGGTGGAGTTTTAGTTCAGGAGTAGTTTAGGATTAGTTTAAAATAGAGTAGGTTTACATTTTTGCATTTTTCATTTTTCGGGACTGTATAAGTTGACTGGACACTAAATTTTGGATTGTTTTGGTTTGTGTTCGTTTGTTTAATTGTTTGGGTGTTTTATGTGGTTTTTACATCTATAGTGTCAAATTAGATGATACGCTCCACCAAGCGACCGTGGTTGAACCACGGGATCGAGGGGTGCCTAACACCTTCCCCTCGGTCAACAGAATTCCTTAGTCGGAATCTCTATTCGCAAACCAGTTTAAAGAGTCAAATTATTTTGAAAAGGATCTTTCAAAGGCGACTTGGCACACCGAATTATGTCAAATGGAGAATCTGAATAAAAATGTAAATTTTCCTTTTTTCAAAAAAAAAATCACTTTTTGTCACTTTAATAATACAAACCCTTTCAAAACTATAAATTATAATCTTTCTGGAGTTAAAAAGAGGTGTGACATCTGTGAACCAGCTTGACTGACATGTTTCATATCACTTTCTCAGTTTGTCAATCATCAAAACTATATCGTACCCAACAAATTCCCCTTTTTTTATGATGACAAACCTCTTGTCTTTGTGCATTCAAACATCTTCACCTGTAGGCACTAAAGTATAAAACACTAGAATAAACAAGTTAGTCAATGGGTTATAAATATTGCACAACCCTCTTATCTTTCCCCTTTTGGCGTCATTGAAAAACTATTTCAATGCAATAATAGACTAGCCAAAGTGATTTGTTATGCTATTCATGGCCACTAGGGCTATCACCAAAACAATCAGACAAAGACTTTAGCCAACATAGTAATGTATTAAAGAGAACAAAAATTTGAGTCAATTTAGCAAAGATAACTACTCCATTTAACTGCTAGAGTATGTTCCACATTAAACCTAAGTTAGTACTGAACAAAGCAAAACAATTGAGCATTAATAAAAAAAAATATGGTATAAAAGTAGGACATGGCTAAGGATACGAGTAGTGAGGAACTGATGAGGAAGGTAAAACAGGTCTTATCAACTATGTTAATTGATGAATGACTTCAATATATTCATCCCTCTTTCAATCAAGGTCAAGTTTCATAGTCATGATCCTAGACTTAAGGACCTCTTATTCCACTTCATGACTATCTTGTGCAACTTCTAGTTCAGATTTTTTTTTCTCAGCTAAATTATTTCTTTATTATCAATCATTTCAAATAAGTGTTAGCCCTCCTTATTGAAACAGGTAGGGCAACATGATTCATCTATTCAAGAACATCCATTGTTGTTTTATAAGTTTAACCAGAACTAGGACTGAGAAGTCCCCAATAATATAGCCAATTAGGAACTAAAAGAAAGAGCATGTCCCTTTTCATTCTTAAGAAACATATGCTGCATGTGATTGATGATCAAGTTTGGCAAATTCAAGATTCAAAAACTGATATTTTGGTTGAGAGAGAAGAAGAAATTTTTGGTATAGAATTAACACATTTGTGCACAATCATTTGGAGAGAGTCAAAGAAAATTTGGTAAACCAATTCGTCAACATCATAGGACAAGGGGAGGATGAAGTGTGAGGAATGGAATAGGTGTGCTCAATTGTTTCAACTTAGACAGCCTATGCTTATGTTAGTATAGAGCATATTTGATAAGAAGAACTTTGTGGTCACAATTTCTTGCTTGTACCTACTTTCTGCACAATCTAACAAAAAATTAGGTTAGAAGAGTCAAAAATCTAAAATTGGGACACACAACTAAATGTGCAAGATTAAATCGAATAACATTTTAGCTAATAAGATTAAAAATAAAAATGATTATTCTAGTCAATCATTGAGGAAAATTCATGCAATTTTAATCATCCCCAAATCTAAACTATTTCTTTCAAAATGCTCTCTACTTAGAGCCTTTGGTGCGTCTCCAGTCATTCAAGTAACCCACATAGTCAACATTTTTATAGCCCTCAAGAGTGAAATTACTTTTATTTGAATACCATAGTCTCAAGCCATTGATTCCCATGAGATATCTCAAGATTCTTGTGTCAACAGCAATTCTTATGAATTACCAACAAAATTATCATCAGCTTGTGTTGGTGTTATTGATGCATTAATTTCTTGATTTGTTGTTTCCCCTGTCAATATGCCCTCACTGTCATCCTCTTTTTTAAAAAAAAAGAATCTCCCTTGCTTTCCCCTTACACGAGCAATCCAAATCTGACCATCTTTAAAAAGTCTTTTGTTTTAGTTCTCTCAATCTTTTCAAATCTAGTAAAGGTGCTCTTTTTAACATCTCCAAAAGATCCATTCCCCCATTAAATATGGTAAGTGAAAGAAAATTTATTTGCTTCCAGTCTTATGCCTTTAGCAAGCTCTATTTATGTACTAATTTTTCTTGCCTCCTTTCACTCTTACCTGCAAAACAAATTAGGGGTTAACTTTAGGAACCAGACAAGCTTGGGTCCTTTCTTATGACAAAAAGGATGTATGAGGTTCCTAGTATCCCATCGAGGCAACAGGTTATGTGACCTGTTTCTCTGACCAGTTTTGACTTTCTTGTTAGCTCGTGCTAACATAGAATCAAATTCATTTTTTAGGCTTATGCTTCTTGATTTGCTTTTTGTTGCAAATGGACATTCAGTGGTTGGATGTCCCAGGTTACCACAAATATAACACAGGTCTTTAATAGCATTAGAACTTTTATAAAAGCCCAACCCATTCTTTTCATTGTGAGTTCTTTGACCTAACTTGTGAACAATTCTTGAAGAATATGTCTATCTATTAGCTCTTTCAAGATCAAGTTTCAATTCAGAAACTTCTTGTCTCAGTTGACTAACTTTTTTCTATTTTCACAAAAGTATTCATGTTTAATCTTAGTCAATTCTGGCTCAATCTTTTCTTGTTCCTCACTCTTGACCTTTTTTTCTTTTTCAAAAAGAGATAATTTTAGAACTTTAGATTTGAGGGTCAGGTTTGATGAATTAAGTCTGCTAACCTGTTTCTTAAGAGTGTAGTTTTCCTTCTCAACATTTTTCTTACAAGTTTCTAGATCAATAAAATCAAAATAACTCATCCCTATCAGAAGTTAATTCTTGGAAATCATCAATTAGAGCACTCATTAAGGAAACAAGTTTCTTTTTAGAAAATAAATGCAACTTCTCTTTGAGTTCAAGAATACTTACCTCAGAGTTTCCATCATCTTCTTCCATGTCTGAATCTCCAATGGCCATGGGAGCAGTTTCATCATCTGATTCATCACTTTTAGATGCCCTATTTAGATCTTCCATGTCCATCTCATAGGTCTTCAAATTACCAACTAACTCATCAAGGGACATTCTAGTGAGATCCTTAGATTCTCTTATGGCTGTAACTTTGACATTCTACTTAGACTTTGGTAGGAC
Source organism: Capsicum pubescens (assembly GCA_030864215.1). Classification (NCBI taxonomy): domain Eukaryota; kingdom Viridiplantae; phylum Streptophyta; class Magnoliopsida; order Solanales; family Solanaceae; genus Capsicum; species Capsicum pubescens. The sequence goes on along the minus strand of CM061548.1, from coordinate 108,647,336 downwards.
TCTCGAGACCTTCTCTACCTGTTCCTCAGTACATAAAACCTTTCCTAGAGATGATAACTCATTTACCAACAAAGTTAACCTAGCTATCATTTCTTGTAGTGACTCATTTTTCTCCATTTTGAAAGCCTCATATTCAATAATAAGTAATGCAATTTTGAATTTTGTCACTTGTCTTGTGTCTTCATGTGCATTCACCAATGCATCCCAGATTTGTTTAGCAGTGTTGCAATTAGACACTCTATTGTACTCGGTTGGACCAAAACCACAAACAAAAATGTTTTTGGCTTTTGCATTCTTTTGTAGTGCAATAAGATCTTCCGAGGTAAATTCACTCCTTACCTTTTTCACTTGTTCTCCATCCACTGTCTTCATCGGAATCGTTGGTCCATTAATAATTTTGTCCCATAATTCATAATCTACACTTTAAAGAAACGTTTCCATCCTAGCTTTCCATCAAATGAAGTAAGACCCATCAAAGAGTAGAGGTCTAATAGTGGATTGACCTTCACTGTGACCAGTAGGTGGTGCGGAATTCATCATATTGATCTTTGTCTTAGGTGCTAACCCTTTTTTAGACAACCTGCTCGGATACCACTTGTTAGAGTACGTGCCTTACTGACCAGTGACTTTAACGTAAGAGTTTCCTATGGATGGAATGGGATGCCTGACGTGTTATAAGAAAGCAGTAAAACAGGAAGTAAAGAACACAATGATTTTTACGTGTAAAAAAACACGACCTGTACCTCTACAGGATTTAACCCCAACTTTACTAAATAACTCTAAGCCTCAATAACGACTGATTACAAAATTCTTGTAACCAACAACTAGGAATTATAAACTCAAATTCCTATACCGTAATAACTAGGAATCATAAACTCTAATTCATATAACTCAACAACTAGGAATCATAAACTCTAATTCTTATAAATCAACAATCACCCTTAACTGTTGAACCCACTTCGAGTTATCCCAAACTTGAAGTTAACTCAGCTCAGTATTATTCCTAAACAATCAATCTAGAAAAGCAATAAATTACAAGTTAATAAGAACAATACATTTAAACTGACTCATGAACTGTAAAGTTTAATCTGTGAAACATGTTCGTCAATTTGTTCCTTTATACTGGAAGCACTTGAATCTTCAGTTAGAATTCTCTCAATTATGAACTTTCTCAATTTGCTCGTGTTTAGCCTTTTATCTCTTTGTAAGTGCGCAAGTTATTCCAAATAATAAATCTTCTATGTAAGCACAGTTCTCCAAACAGTCATTCTTTATTTCAAACTCCTCCTTTAATTAGAACTCTCATTGCATAGAATTCTACTTCAAGTGAGACTCCTTCTTCAATTCCAAATCTTGTCTCCTTAGTGTTGTAGTCAAACTCCAACTCTTTAAATCAGCACATGTTTATTTCCTTAAGTTTATCTGAATTAGCCACCCATCTGGTCCTTCCTTGATTTTTGCACGCTTGTATTTAATCATCGACAATTTTTCTACAAGTTTCAGCTACATGAGACAGTGTATCTGTGAACCAGCTTGACTGACATGTTTCGTATCACTTTGTTAGTTTGTCAATCATCAAAACTAAATCGTACCTAACAAATTCCCCCTTTTTGATGATGACAAACCTCTTGTCTTTGTGCATTCAAACATTTTCACCTGTAGGCACTAAAGTATAAAACACTAGAATGAAAAAGTTAGTCGATGAGTTATAAACATTGCACAATCCTCTTATCTTCCCCCTTTTGGTATCATCGAAAAACCATTTCAATGCACTAATATACTAGGCAAAGTGATTTGTTATGCTATTCATGGCAACTGGGGCTATCACCAAAACAATCAGGCAAAGACTTTAGTCAACATAGTAATGTATTAAAGAGAGCAAAAATATGAGTCAATTTAGCAAAGATAACCATTCCATTTAACTGCCAGAGCTTGTTCCACATTAAACCTAAGCTAGTACTGAACAAAGAAAAACAACTGAGCATTAATAAAGTAATTTTTATTTATAGTACTGAACAACGCAAAACAACTGAGCAAAACAAATGAACAAAAAAACTGAGCAAAACAACTTAACAACCTAACCTAGTGTTCAGTTATTTTTATTTAACTGTTTCCTATGTATGAAGTAAGTTGCCTAACGTGTTCCAACAAATCGTTAGTAAGAACACAATATTTTTACATGAAAAACACTCGACTCATGAAAGGTGTAAAAAACCATGGCTTGTACCCAATTTCACTAAATCGCAATAAGCCTTTCAACAAAAGATTACAAGTCTGTGTAACCTAAGGAATTATTAATTTTAATTCCTAAACAACTTAAAAACCTCCCAAGTTAAGTGTTCCCAAGTCTTCTAGTTATCCCAACTTGAAGACAACAATCTTAATTCAATTTATAACACACTAAAACTATGATTATTTCAACATTACAACACAATAAACAACTCCTAATACATGAATGCTAAAACTCTTAACACAATACTACATTAGGACCAGGCTCTTCAATGTGTTCCTTCAGAATTCATGTAGTTCATGTAGCACTTTGTAAAGTCAATCTGCCAATTGCTTTTTTTACTATGTAAGTGCGTAAGTTACTCATCTTATATTTAAATACAACTCTTCAAAGAGTTGTTCTTCAAACCAAACTCCTCCGCACACGAACTTTCATTATAAAGAGTTCTACTTCTAGTGAAAGTCCTTCAACTCAAACTCTTGTGAAATGGGGAGTAAATATGTCTATATACTTACAGCTTTTGTAACCTTCAAATGTGAAAAATGGTCAATAAAATATCACCCTTATTTATGTATTTTACTAATTTTATCATGGAAATGGGAAAAGAATTAGGAGAAAAAAATTTAGTTCAAAAGATTGAGATAGTTTTTCTTTTTTTGTCAACTTCTTAAATATTTTCAGATTACCCACAAAAGTAAAGAAAAATAAGTTATATCAAGAATTAATGTGAGTATAAAAAGTACTTTATCACTACAGGAAAAATTATAAATATATTTCAAATCAAATTTGGAATTTTATATGTAAGCACTATCTTGTGGGTTATATTGTTCTTCTTCTTCACTTCATATTAGGCATGTTCGTGATAATTAATGATTAACTAACACGGTATGATTTTTGGTGGCTTAGATTATAGAGTTTTAATTTTAATTGCTCATTGAAGTTGGTGAAGTTTGTTTGAAAATACTATACTCCGTAGGACGTGGTTGTTACTCTCTTGAACACAGGGTGATTTTCCTCAATAGATTATGTGTTACTGTTGTCGATGTTCTAGATATTGTTATAGGAACCAGGTTCCTAGTTCGAGTAGTTGGTACAGATTTCTTTTTCATATTCTAAATTAGATATTATCGTAATTAAATTATCTAATGTTTTAGGATCTTCGTTAGTACTATGTAATCTTTTGTATTCTAGGTATAAACTATATAGTTTAGTTTCAATATATTTTAATGATTTATTCTTTTTGTAAGATGTATTCATTAATTTGTGTAGTTTATTATTTTATCCTATTGAAATTTTAGCAATTTCTGTGTAGTATTTTATTCTAACTTTGCTATATTCAATGCGTAGGTTTATGTTCTTTATCTGATTAACTAGTATTTGTTGTTCATGTATAGGTAATTTTCCATCTGTATTAAATAATTTTTCGTATGTATTAAATAAATTATTATCTGTATCTTCTTTTTCTAAGGTTAATTTTATTTTAAGTAATTTTTCTTCTAGTTGTCTTTTTTCTATTTCAAGTTGATTTCTGTAATTAACTTCTTCATATATCCAATTTTGCCTTTGTCTAATTTTTTTTATATATTCTAACATTTATTTATTCTGAATAATATCCATCAGAATCTAAGTAATATTGATGTTCATAATATATGTGTAAGTTTTCTATACTGTTTAATAATTCTTCCTCTTCATAATCTTGTAATTTTTCTCATATTATTTTCTTTATGTCTATAATTTCTATATCTCTAAGTATATATAAAACAAGTATTTTAATATCATCTGTCATTTAAGTTCGATTAAATTCTTTTTTATAATATTTTCTAGTTGCTTGTTTTAGTCTAACCAATTCTTGCATATTTTCATTAAGGAATTCTATATATTTTATATCTTTAGTTTCCATGTATTTGTCTAAATTTTTTTTTACTTGTTTTTCTACTAATTGTATATTTTTCATATCTTTTTTCCAAAATTCTAAATATATGTGATTTATCATAGTTGATGTGTACGTAGGTATTTATAAGAGTAATTAGGTAAGTGTGGTATGTAATTTATTCTAGCTATATAATTTTTACCGAATATTTTTTCTACTATGATTTTCCTTCTATCTATTATTCATATATCTTTAATCACATACAAAATAAGTATTTTAAATTTATCTACCATTACATCAGATAAATAATTATTCATTTTCATAAAATTGCTATTTTCAAAATATTCCCTTCAATCATATACATAACAAAATATGGTCATCTTAGATTACTATATACTAGATTATTCTTAAATAACATGTTCTTCGGTCACTATTAGCATGGTAATCTGGATACTTTTCCATTAAACAGTGCCTCTACTCTGGTTACTCCCCACCACGGCTTCTTGCCTTATTGGTTTAACCTTTAGGATGGCATAGTTGTTAGGGATTTTTCTCCTTTTCCACTTTGCTAATAAACTTCTTGACATGCTATTTTTCGAATAATTCTACTATAAAGTAACTAACATGAATTTATTTTATCATACCATGATTGTTGGAAATTATGAATTTAGCTATTCATAATCATAAATAAATATACCTGTTCGGGTAGGTTTGATATTTCTAAGCTTTGTTCCTCCATAGCTTTTTCCATTGAAATATACCTGTTTTTTTTTAATAACTAAGCAAAATATTTGTTGTGGACAAGAGAGAGTATTTGTGCTTCAACTCATGAAGGCTTGCTTTGCAATGCCTTCGGTTCATCTTATTTATAGACTGAAACTTTACAAGAGTATTCCTATTTTTACACGTTTCTAAAAAGTCTTTAAATTATCTACCTAACCTACTTTACTATACTTTACAAAAGTCTCCTAATAAGACAAAAGTTATTAATTCCTAGACTAATAATAGTCAAAAACCTATACAAAAGATTCTAATAATTTACGTAAAGCAAATTGTGAAAGTTTACATGTCGCTTTCACAATTTAATAGCTTGTCTTCTATTATTACTCCGTTGATATCTTCTCTTTGTCGTATCTGCTGTTTTTTCATATCTCCATTATTGCTTCTTATCTTGTATCTTCCAGCTTGCGTTCTTATCTTCTTGGTTGATTTTTCCTCTATTCTAGCTGAACTTCTGGGATATCATTATCTCCTCTATTACATTTTGAACATTTATGATCTGGATATTTATGTCCAATTGTCTTGCAATATCTGGTTAATAATTCTTCTGAAATAAATTTTTCTCTGATAGCTCTGGCGATAGGTTGCATCTCTGGTTTGAGCAACGTCAAAATTCATTGCCTAATAGTTTCCATATCTGTTTTTCATAATTCCTTTGAATTTGAATATATTAGTACATGATTTCTTGAATAATAACTCCATATGGGATTTTGGTTGCGGTATGTGTTTGCTAGCTCTTGCAAAATTGTAGATAGTCCGATAATCCTCTTATTCGCATAAAATTTTGGTATCTCAATTCTAGGTATTTCTGGTTGTGGAATAATATCTTGTGGTATAATCATATCTCGTGTCATTCCTATCTTTACAACTTGTATGGTTTTTTTAACTTCATCATATAATATCTCTGCTGGTACTGTGTAATTTTTTATAAAAAATAAGGTACCTTTGGTTATTCTTTTAAAAATGCTAAATGCATCATATATTTCCGGTATAGTGGATATCTCATTTCCGTCAGAGGTATATACAGTACTGAGTAGTCCATATTCATAACAGGTTTTAACTAGACTTGGTTTGATTTTAGGTAAAGAAATTAACTTATTGTATCCGGTCAATCTTTCGGTTATATAGTTTGTATCTGGTTCTTGGATGTTTATAGCTCTGGGGTTAGTATTTAAAAAGGTTTGTACATTGTAGATATTTTCTATATATGTTTGGGCTGTGTAGTTTCTATATAGGTTATATTTATGTTTTTCCTAACTCCTTTGCTTGTACCTGCAAAAGTAGATTGATAAACGTTATGGGTTTTGAGGAGTGTCCCAACGTCTCCTTCTAGCTCTGGAATTTTAATGTCTTCCGATCGACATAGCTCTGCACACTGCTGAGTTATCTGATTTGTAGCTATAGACTTCAGTTTATCTTCATTAGTCTTTAGCTTTTCTATTTCATTACCCATACTGTTCACTTTCATTGAAAGCGTAGTTAGGGTTTTGAATATCTTTTCTAAAGCATCATCTTCTATTATATCAGTCTGTGTAGCTTTGTCTTGATATGTAGTCTACAATAACATTTTTGTTAGTACTAATTACTTCAATTGTAAATGTAAAATTTAATATATTCAAGACTAGTCTTCGAATCTCTTTTGTTGTAACTGAATTTTGTATTTTCTTTGTTAACCACCAACGTACCTGTGTATTATTCGTTCGTACAATAAACTTGTTATATACAATATATGGCTCAAATGCTAATAAAAATATATATAATGAACATAATTCTTTCCTATTTATTTCCTATTTTATTTCTGTTTCATTGAACGTACCTGAGTAGTATCTACAATGGTGTTCTAATTTTTCTGCTTCATATCTGTATTTAAGTACTCCTCCATAACTACATTCACTAGCATCTGCTTCTACTATATATATAAATTTTCTATTTTCATCTGGAAATTGTAGTTTTGGTAATTCTTTACAAAGTAATTTTATTTTCTGAACTTGTTTTTTATCTTCTTCATTATAGTTATATTCTACATCCTTTTTAAATTTTTTCTGTAATGGTTTAAGTTTTCTGCTAATTTTGGAATATATTCCCTTACTTGATTTACTAATCCTAAAAATGATTGTAATTTCTTTTTTGTATCTAATTCTTCTTTCGAATTTATTATTTTTTGTACTATATGTTGTTGCATTTTTACTCCACTTTTATCTATTTGTATTCCTAAAAATTCTATCTGATTTTTCATAATTTCAGTTTTCTTTTCACTTAGACTTATTCCCGATTTTTCTATTATATCTGTAAATTGTTCTAATAATTTTAAATGTTCTTCTTTAGTTTTTGTATATAATAGTATATCATCTATGTATACTATACAATTAGGTAATTGTTTAAAATAACTATCCAAAAAATATTGATATCTACCTGGTACATTTTTATATCCAAATGGTAATACGTTCCATTCATAAAATCCTTGTGGTACCGTCAATGCGGTTAATTCCTTAGATTCTTCTTCTAACTTTAAATGGTAAAATCCTGATTTCCAATCGAATTTACTAAAATAATTATATCCTTGTATTTGTCTTATTTTTAATATCTTATTTGGTATTGGATAATTATATGTCATAGTCTTTGCATTTAAATTTCTATAATCAATAACCATTCTACTTTTTCCTCTTTTTTGTTCACTATGTTTATTTACTATAAATGCTGGGCTATTATGTTTACTATTATTTTTTTGTATATATTGTTATCCTAATGATTCATCTATATGCATTTTAAATTCTTTTAAATCGTCAAAATTATATGTTAATGGTTTCTGGGTTATTATGCTATTTTTATCTATTAATTCAATTTTTATAGTAGTTTTATATTTTTTCCATCCTTTTAATGGATCTTCACTATATAATTGTTCTAATTTTTTCTTAATTATTTCTATCTTATTTATTGAAAATATAGTTATTTCTGTTTTATTTATCGAAAATACGACTAGTTCTATTGTATCTTCAGTATTTTTTATATTTTCTAACTTTTGTGTAATTTTTTCACTTCTTTCTATCCAATCAGTTTTCTTTCTTATTTTATTACTAACTCTTTTTGCTCTTACTTTCTGTTTACATGGTGTTGTAAACCACCAATCTGTTCTAGTTATTATATGTGGGTATAATTTATCTAAAAACGGCATTCCTAAAAGTATATCTTTTGATGTTAGTTCATAATTATAAATTTCTTCTATTGTTAATATCTTATCACATACTTGTATTTTTACATTCCTAGCTTTATAAGTAATTAAGTTTCCTTCATTATTAAATCTTTTAACTATTATTGGTGTTTTTAATTTATCCCATTTACTTTCTGGTAAACAATTATATCTACATAAATTAGTTTTTGCTCCTGAATCTATCATAGGCGTATAATATCTACTGTAATATCCTTCTACTACTATCTTCATTAATACATATATTTTCATTTCATGTTAAAGCTCTTCTTAAGAATAATTTCTCTCTGTTATATGTTATGGTTAATTGTGTATGTTCTATATTATATGGTTTTACTTGTTCTAGCTATTTTATTCCTAATATTATGTCTGTTTTTTGCATTTCTTCCTTTACTTCAAATTCTATTTTTATTTTTCTAATTCCTATTTTTTTTTTCTGCTATATTTTTAGTATTTATTAAACTTCTTGGTAGATCTGGGCATATATTTTTATCAGTTTTTATTTCCTCACTTTTTACTAGATATTTTGCTATATAATTTTCTACTTGTCCTGTATTTAAGAGTATTAAATATTCTTTTTCATTTATCTTTCCTGTTATGTAATATTGGTTTAAATTATCTGTTGAACTTGTTTCATAACTTGTTCTTTTTTATGAGCTTGATGATTCTGGTTTTTCATAAGCTATTCTTTTCGTTGTACTTATTCTATCATTTATTATTTATAAATTTTCTTCTATATCTATGTCTCTATAGCTATAATCATTATTATCTATTGTTTTTACAATTTGTTCAAATGGACTTTCTATTTGTATTTTGTTAATCTTATTTTTTCCTGTTATTTTATGTTTTGTTGTTAATACATATAAATTTTTGCATCTTGCTGTAAATATTTTAATTCCTGGGTTAATTCTATTCCTGATATTTTCTAATATAATACTAATGATTTATCTATATTTTTATCTGTTACTGCTTCTGAATAATTCGCACTTATTATAAATTTAAATTTTTGGTATATTAAATTTCCTTTTATGGCAGTTATTATACTTTTTTCTATAGGTTTTATAATTCTATCATCTGCTAAATATAATTCTATTGGTGTATCTATTCCTTCTCTAAAACATGCTTTTATTAATATCTCTGTACCTCCAAGGTGTACATATTTTATTGGGTCTCTACTTTTTATATCGTTTATCTCTTTATTAATTATTCTTTTTGTTACTAGTGGCATACTAGTTTTACCTTTTGCATATCTACAGTCTATTACATGTTCCTTTTGGCTTACTACATAATATTCTTCTTTTTTCCTAGTAAATATATTTTTAATTGTTGGTATTTTAAATATTTTTTCTACACTTAAGTCTAATTCTTTTCCTTTTATTTCATCAAATATGTTACTGTCAAATATTATTTTTTGGTATGTTCCTTCATCAATTAAATATTCTTCCTTTGTTAATATTTTTATATCTTGTTCAGTCATTTGGTTTGTTTGTATATCTTCTTCAGTCATTTGATTAATCTATTTCACTATCTATTTCATTATCTGTTTCATTTTCTGAAATTTCATATATACTATCCTCACTCTCTAATTCATAATCTATATAATCTATCTGCATATATTCTGTATTTTCTATTTTTATTTCTGATATTTGTTTATTTTTTGGATTTTTAGGTAATTTGCAATCTCTAGCTAAATGTCCTAATTTTCCACAATTATAACAGGTACATTCTTTTATAGATTTCTTTTTTCTATATGGTCTTTTGTGTTTATAATTTTTTACATAATATCTTTTTCTTTGTTTCTTATATTTATATTTTGATTTTTTATATTTCTTATGTCTTTTTCTTTTCTTATAATATCTTTCTTCACATCCGAATTAGGGTGTTATTTTATCTTTGCAACATGCTAAATTTCTTATCAATGTTTTTTCTATTTTTAATTCTTCTCTATATTTTTCACATAGTTTCTATATCATTGTTGTAAAAATTTTATTCTTGATCCTAGAGTATCTACTATTTTTGCTTCTTCCCAACTCTTTATTATTTTTGAACTAAATGGTTCGGGTAATTTATTAAAATATAATTTTCTTATTTCTTTACTTTCTTCTAAATTATATGCTCCTTTATAATAATATTCTTTAAATGCGCAAGTATATTCATCTATGTAACACATATTACATATTGCTAATTTTAGCATTAAATTCCTGTTTGTATCTTTTTCTTCATTTTGTTCTTCTTCTATTGTTGTCATACTACCAAATTCATCTTTTATAGCTGTTTCATATTTTTTTAATAATTCTATAGGTGTTAGTTTAGTTGTTGTTGATGATGATCCTTCTGTAGGTTTATCAGTTCTTCTTAATATTTTTTTGATATTTTCAGTTAAATTTGAAAACCATAATTTCACTGTTACTATTAGTGTTCTTTCTATATATTCTGGTGCATCTGTTACGTTTATATTATTATCTAATAATTGTTTTGTCATATATCCTATCCATAATTGTATTATTTTTTCTGTATCTATTACACAGTCTAAGTCTAAAAAGTTATAATTTTTATTAACTATTTATTTTGATGTCCATTTGTCATATTCTTTCTTTAGATTATATCTTTTAAACTTATTCTTATAATATGTAGGTTTTCTTATTTCTGATGTACTAGGTATTATATTTTATATCAAGAGTATTTATTTTTGTGTTGATATTTTCTAAGTTTTCTTCATTAATTACTTCTTGTTTTTCATTGATTTCTAAATTTTTTGTATTTGTTAATATTTTTGTATATGTTTCACTATCTTCTGAATCATAATTATCTGTCTCTTCAACATCTATATTATTTATTTCTAATTCCTTGTTTTTTATTTCTTTATTGTTTATTTCTAGTTTTTCTTTAAATTGATTTATTTCGTTTAGTAATTTTTGTTCTTTATCTTTTTCTTCCTTTTCTTTTTGTCTTACTTCATACAAATCTTTTAACATTTGTAGTTCTTTTTCTAATTCAGCAATTCTACTATTTTTAGTTTCTTTTATTTTTCGTATTTCTTCTGTAGTTTATTGTTTTATTTTTTCTATTTCCTTTTTTCTATCTATTTCTTCATTTTTCCTTTCTATTCTTACCATAGCTGTCAATTTATCTTCTAATTTTAATTCTTCTTTTTCTAACATTAAATATAAATGTTCACCTATTTTCTTATATTTTCTTCCTAGATTAGAAAATACTATTTTTATTTTTAATCCTTCGTGATTTTCATATATTTTTTCATCTATTATAAATTCTTCTTTGTTCATTTTATTGTAAATAGTTCATGTTGATATATATATTCTAAACTATCTATTTGTGATTCTAAATTTGATATTTGATCTTTTTGTGCATTTATTGAGTTTTTACTAACTCCGGCAAATATATTATTATGTAGTCTTTCTATTCTTATTTTTAATTCTTTACGTTTTTCAGAAATAATTTGTTTTAATTCTTTATATTTTTGTACTTTATTCATTTAAACCATATTTATAATATTTTGGTGGATATCTAAATCTGATTTTATCATAATTAGGTGGTATGTGTCTCATTCTTCTAGATTTTAAATGGATTATTAATTTTGCTTCAATACTAGATATTAAGGTAATTAGGTAGGCTAATCTTTGTGGGTTTTCTTTTGTTTTATTTAGACTTATATATTCTGAATAATTACTAATTAAAGATTCTTTAATTTTTCTAAAAGCTTCTCTGTTTTTAAATGGTCTTCTCATAATTAATCAATATAAATTAATCTCAACTAAACTCAAACATATATGCTACTTCTGTATTTTTTAAATGACCCTCAGCATATCCAATCCAACACCAAATCCATCATTACTTGCTCCAATAGCCACTATCGCAACCAATACCTCCCACAATTTGAACAATCTATAAGCCATGGATATCGCATTAGCGAGGGTCATAGATTCTACGAATTGCAGTAGGTATTGGTTACAACACCGGCTATTGGTGCTAGTAATAATAATTCTAGTGTTGGATGGGATATGATGAGGGTCATGAATCCGTGTAAATAAATTTATTTCATATTCAACTGAGCGTCGGAAGATCTCCTGATCTAATTATACAAACAAAATGAAGAAATAAAAAAAAGGAAGTTATTTTGCTGGAGTATATATATGTTAGAAAGTGAGAACACCTTTGGGTGTTGAGATAAGTTGAAAAAATGAGGAGCAAATATATCTATATTTATAAGAGTAAATGGTTAACAATGTAGCAATCCATATTTAATTTCTTGCTAATTATTTTATGGCAGTGGGAAAAGAATATGGAGAAAAAAAATATCAATTAAAAGATTAAGAATTTTTCCTTTTTAGCAATTTTTTAAATAGTTCCAACATAGTACCCATACATATAAAGGAAAATAAGCTAAGTAAAGCATATTTAATATGAATTAAAAAATAAATTTATTAATTTGGGAAAAATTATAAATGTATTACCAAATCAAGTAAAATAGTTAAAGAAGACAATTCAATGTAATATTTCAAATTGAATCCATGGACTATAGAATAAGAAATTTTTGGAGTGTCACGATTATTTTATTTTTGAATGGTAACACATTAAAGTATATACCCTATTAGACTTGATGTAACAACTAGGGTTGGGCATAAAATACCAGAAACCAAATTATCGAACCGAATCGAAGAATTTGGTATTCGATATTTGGTAATTCGGTATTTGTTATGATAATTGGGAGTAAAATTTTAAAATTACAGTATTTGGGTTCGTGATTGGTAAAAGATATTACTACCATTTGGTATTTACCGAATACCAAATTATTGTTAACTGACCATAGTCTATACTCCATAGGTAACGAGACCAAATTAATATTCTACAAAAGGTCAAAAAAAGCCCACAACCTAAAAGTATAATTTGTGTGGTAAAATAGATCTATTATAAATACTATGGATCTATTTTTATTTGTCCGTGGATATTTCTTAACTTCTCTAAATATTTTTATTTTGAGTTTAGTTATGTTAGTTTTATCGATATTCATATCTTAGGGGGTGATTATATGGTAATTGGTTAAATGCTTTACTATAGTATTCTTTATTTTTTTCCCTTAGTTTTTGTAATTCTTCTATATTATTTTGAAGGTATTCTAAATATTCTATATCTTTTGTTTCAAAATATCCAATTAGATTATCTTTCATAAGTTTTTCTAATAATATTATTTCATCCATATTTTGTCTCCAATATTTTAAATATTCATAGTCTATCATTTAATCCTGTAGTAATTGCAGAGTTACAAATTTATGTCTAATAATTTATCCTAATTGTAGTGTAATGTATATCTAATTCTAGATTTTCAATGCTATTTATTATCTTGTGTTGTTCTTCTCATAGCGAGTTTTTAAAATTATATAAACTATAACATGTATTTTTTCCTAAATTTTCTAGGATTTCTTCTATCCATATTAATTTTTCTTTTAGATTCTCCATTATTTTTCTAATTCGGTTTCTATAATTAATTTCTTCATTTAGATTATCTTGATTTTCTCTAGTTTTTCTAATATATTCTAACATCTCTTAATCTGACTAATATTCATCTGGGTAATTATCCAGGTATAATTGTTCTATCCAATTTATAGTTTCAATTACATAGTCTAATACTTTTTCTAATATTATTCTCTTAATATCTATAATTTCTATATCTCTAAGTATATATAAGATTAAGATTTTAAGATTATCTATCATTTAAAATTGGCTAAATACTTTATTATAATATTTTTTAGTTGTTTGTTTTAATCTCATTAATTCTTCTATATTTTCACTAAGAAATTGTATATATTTTATATCTATTTTCCGAAATTCTAAATATACATAATTTATCATAGTTAGTGTGTGGGTTTGGTGTGTAAGTATTTATAAGAGTAGTTCGGTAGGTGTGGTATATAATTAATTCTAGTCATAAAATATCTATCAAATATTTTTTCCAATATGATTTTTCTTATATCTACTATTTATATATCCTTAAGTACATATAAAGCGAGTATTTTAAATTTATCTACCATTTTGTCAGATAAATAATTATCCATTTTTCATAAAATTGCTATTTTCAAAATATTCCCTTCAATCATGCACATAAAAAAATATGATCACTTTAGATTGCTATGTACTAGATTATTCTTAAATAACATATTCTTTGGTCACTATTAGCATGGTAATCTAGATACTTTTCCCTTAAATAGCCCCTCTACTCTGGTTACTCCCCTATCACGGCTTTCTTGCCTCACCGGTTTCACTTTTAGGATGACATAGTTCTTAGGGATTTTTGTCCTTTTCCACTTTGCTAATAAACTTCTTAACATGCTATTTTTCGAATAATTCTACTATAAATCAACTAACATGAACTTATTTTATCATATCATGATTGTTAGGAATTTATGAATTTAGCTATTCATAATAGTAAATAAATATACATGTTCTGGTAGGTTTGATAATTCTAAGTTTTGTTCCTCCATAGATTTTTCCATTAAAATATACCTGTTTTTTTTTTAATGAATAAGCAAAATATTTGTTGTAGACGAGAGAGAGTTTTTTGCTTCAACTCTTGATGACTTGCCTTCCTCTGAGCAAATGCTCTTCTATTTATATTTTTAAGAAAACCCGTAAACGTTTTACATTTTTACATCTGTCCTAATCTATTACCTACCTACTTTACAAAAGTCTTTACACCTATATATAAAAGTAGAAAAACTTTACAAAGGTCCTAAATTATTTCTACAAAAGGACAAAACTTAGTAATGGCATTTTCCTAAAAAATCAAAAAGTAACTAATAATTTACGTAAATGAATTAAGAAAGATATCTAATCTTCCATATGTCATTTTCTAGCATTAACTTGTCTTCTTTTTATTATTGCTCTGTATCTCCATTATTGCTTCATATCTTGTATCTTCCTGCTGTTGATTTCTTCTTCTATTCCAGTTGAACTTCGGGAACAATATTATCTTCTCCGTTACATTTTGAACATTGATGGTCTGGATATTTATGTCCAATTAACTTGCAATATCTGGTTAATAATTCTTCCGAAATAATTTTTTCTCTAATGGATCTGGCGATAGGTTTTTTCTCTGGATTGAGTAACGTCAAGATCCATTGCCTAACGTCTTCCATTTCTGCTTCTCGTAGTTCCTTTGAATTTGAGTATACTATTACATTACCTCTGGAATAATAACTCCATCTGGGATTTCTGTTGCGATAAGTGTTTGCTAACTCTTGAAGAATTGTGGATAGTCCGATAATTCTCTTATTTGCATTAAAATTTGGTATCTCAATTCTAGGTATTTCTGGTTGTGGAATAATATCTTTTGGTATAATCATATCTCGGGTCATTCCTATTTTTACAACTTGTATAGGTGATTTGACTTCATCATACAATATCTCTGCTGGTGCCGTGTAAAATTTTATAAAAAATAGGTTACCTTTGGTTATTCTTTTAAAAATGTTAAATGAATCATATATTTCGGGTATATTGGATATTTCATTTCCGTCTTGGGTATATATGGTACTAAGTAGTCCATATTCGTAACAGGTTTTAACTAGACTTGGTTTGGTTTTGGGTAAAGCAATTAGCTTATTGTATCCGGTTAGCTTCTGGATTATGTAATTCGTATGTGGTTCTTGGATGTTTATAGCTCTGGGGTTGGTATTTAAGAAGGTTTGTATTTTGTAAATATTTTCTATGTATGTTCAGGCTGTATAGTTGTAGGTCTTTTTGTCTTGGTTTAAACTATCTTGGTATGTGGTAATTTGTGGGGGTATGAACATAGGATCTTTTGGTGTATTTGGAATAAATGGTTTATCAAATTGCCTGTTTAGGTTCATATTTGTGTTTTTCCTAATTCCTTTGCTTGTACCTGCAGAAGTAGATTGATAAACGTTATGGGTTTTATGGAGTATCCCAACGTCTCCTTCTAGCTCTGGAATTTTAATGTCTTTCGATCGATATAGCTCTGCACACTGTTGAGTTAGCTGATTTGTAGCTTCAGACTTCAGTTTAACTTCATTAGTCTTTAGCTTTTCTATTTCATTACCCATACTGTCTACTTTCATTGAAAGCGTAGTTAGGGTGTTGAATATCTTTTCTGGAGTATCCTCTTCTATTATAGCAGTTTGTGTAGCTTTGTCTTGATATGTAATCTGCAATAACGTTTTTGTTAGTACTAATTACTTCAATTGTAAATGTAAAATTTAATATATTCAAAATTAGTCTCCGAATTTCTTTTGTTGTAACTGAATTTTGTATTTTCTTTGTTAGCCACCAACGTACCTGTGTATTATTTGTTCGTACAATAAACTTGTTATATACAATATATGGCTCAAATGCTAATAAACATTTATATAATGAACATAATTCTTTTCTATTTATTTGCCATTTTATTTCTGTTTCATTAAACGTTCCTGAATAATATCTACAATGATGTTCTATTTTTTCATTTTCATACCTATATTTAAGTACTCCTCCATAACTACATTCACTAGCATCTGCTTCTACAATTGGTATCAGAGTCTATGCTGTTTAAAGTTACGGAAGCGGTATATATTTGGATTTATTATTTGATCAATTTATTATTTGATTAATTTATTAATTATGACTGACTTATTTGATAAAACTAAATTTAGATATTCCCCGAAATATTATTTAGATGAATAACGTACAAAAATTACCAAAATATAAAGAATTAAAGCAAATAATATCTGAAAAACGTAAAGAATTAAAAATAAGGATAGAAAGACTACAATATAACATAATTGCCGGAGTTAGTAAAAACTCAATAAATGCACAAAAAGAAGAAATATCAAATTTAGAATCAACAATAGATAGTCTAGAATATACATACCAACATGATCTATTAACAATTAAATAAAAATGAACAAAGAAGAATTTATAATAAATGAAAAATATATGAAAACCATGAAGGATTAAAAATAAAAATAGTATTTTCTAATCTAGGAAGAAGGTATAAGAAAATAGGTGAACATTTATATTTAATGCTAGAAAAAGAAGAATTAAAATTAGAAGATAAATTGACAGCTATGGTAAGAATAGAAAAAGAAAATGAAGAAATAGATAGAAAAAAGGAAATAGAAAAAATAAAACAACAAACTACAGAAGAAATACGAAAAATAGAAGAAACTAAAAATAGTAGGATTGCTGAATTAGAAAAAGAACTACAAATGCTAAAAGATTTGTATGAAAAAAGACAGAAAGAAAAAGAAGAAAAAGATATAGAACAAAAATTATTAAACGAAATAAATCAATTTAAAGAAAAATTAGAAATAAATACAATAGATATTGGAGAAACAGATAATTATGATTCAGAAGATAGTGAAACATATACAGAAATCTTAACAAATACAAAAAATTTAGAAATCAATTAAAAACAAGAAGTAATTAATGAAGAAAACTTAGAAAATAGAAACACAGAAATAAATACTCTTGATAAAAAAGAAGATGAAAATATAATACCTAGAACATCAGAAATAAGAAAACCTACATATTATAAAAATAAGTTTAAAAGATATAATCTAAGAGATGAATATGACAACTGGACACCAAAACAAATAGTTAATAAAAATTATAACTTTTTAGACTTAGATTGTGTAATAGATACAGAAAAAACAATACAATTATGGATAGGATATATGACAAAACAATTATTAGATAATAATATAAATGTAACAGATGCACCAGAATATATAGAAAAAACACTAATAGAAACAGTGAAATTATGGTTTTCCAATTTAACTGAAAATAGCAAGAAGGTATTAAGAACTGATAAACCTACAGAAGGAACATCATCAACAACTACAACTAAATTAACACCTATAGAATTATTAAAAAATATGAAATAGCTATAAAAGACGAATTTAGCAGCATGACAACAACAGAAGAAGAACAAAATGAAGAGAAAGATACAAATAGGAATTTAATGTTAAAATTAGCAATATGTAATATGTGTTATATAGATGAGTATACTTGCGTATTTAAAGAATATTATTATAAAGGAACATATAATATAGAAGAAAGTAAAAAAATAAGAAAATTATATTTTAATAAATTACATGAACCATTTAGTTCAAAAATAATAAAATGTTAGGATGAAGCAAAAATAGTAGATACTTTAGGAGCAAGAATAAAATTTTTACAACAATGGTATAGAAACCTATGTGAAAAATATAGAGAAGAAATAAAAATGGAAAAAACATTAATAAGAAATTTAGCATGTTGCAAAGATAAAATAGCACCTCAATTTGGATGCGAAGAAAGATATTATAAGAAAAGAAAAAGACATATGAAATATAAGAAATATAAAAAATCAAAATATAAATATAAGAAACCAAGAAAAAGATATTAAGTAAAAAATTATAAACATAAAAGACCATATAGGAAAAAAAAATCTATAGAAGAATGTACTTGTTCTAATTGCGGAAAATTAGGACATTTAGCTAGAGATTGTAAATTACCTAAAAACCCAAAAAAAAAATAGAAAATATAGAATATATGCAGATAGATTATATAGATTACGAATTAGAAAGTGAAGATAGTGTATATGAAATTTCAGAGAATGAAACAGATAATGAAATAGATAGTGAATTAGATGAATTAAATGACTGAAGAAGATATAAGAATAAACCAAATAATTGAAGAAGTTATAAAAATAATAACAAAAGAAGAATATTTAAATGAAGAAGGAACAGATCAAAAAATAATATTTGATAGTCATATATTTGATGAAATAAAAGGAAAAGAATTAGATTTAAGTGTAGAAAAAATATTTAAAATACCAACAATAAAAAACATATTTAGTAGAATAAAAGAAGAATACTATGTAGTAAGCCAAAAAGAACATATAATAGACTGTAGATATGCAAAAGGTAAAGCTAGTATACCACTAGTAACAAAAAGGATAATTAATAAAGAAATAAAAGATATAAAAAGTAGAGACCCAATAAAATATGTACACCTTGGAGGTACAGAGATATTAATAAAAACATATTTCAGAGAAGGAATAGATACACCAATAGAATTATACCTAGCAGATGATAGAATTATAAAACCTATAGAAAAAAGTATAATAACTGCCATAAAAGGAAATTTAATATACCAAAAATTTAAATTTATAATAAGTGCGAAGTATTCAGTAGCAATAACAGATAAAAATATAGATAAATCATTAGTATTATATTGAAAAATATCAGGAATAGAACTAACCCCAGGAAGTAAAATATTTACAGCTAGATGTAAAAATATATATGTATTAACAACGAAACATAAAATAACGGGAAAAAATAAAATTAACAAAATACAAATAGAAAGTTCTTTCGAACAATTTGTAAAAACAATTGATAATAATGATTATAGTTATAGAGACATAGATATAGAAGAAAATTTAGAAATAATAAATTATAGAATAAGTACAACAAAAAGAATAGCTTATGAAAAAACAGAATCATCAAGTTCACCAAAAAGAACAAGTTATGAAACAAGTTCAACAACTAATTTAAACCAATATTAAATAACAGGAACAATAAATGAAAAAGAATATTTAATACTCTTAAATACAGGACAAGAAGAAAATTATATAACAAGATATCTAATAAAAAATGAGGAAATAAAATCTGACAATAATATATGCCCAGATCTACCCAGAAGCTTAATAAACACTAAAAATATAGTAGAAAAAAGAAATAACAATAGGAGTTAGAAAAATAAAAATAGATTTTGAAATAAAGGAAGAAATGCAAAAGGCAGATATAATATTAGGAATAAAATGGCTAGAACAAGTAAAACCATATACTATAGAGCATACACAATTATCTATAACATATATCATAGAGAAATTATTCTTAAGAAGAGCTTTAACGTGATATGAAAATATATGTATTAATGAAGATTACTTAGAAGGGTATTACAGTAGATATTATACGCCTATGATAGATACAGGAGCATAAGCTAATTTATGTAGATATAATTGTTTATCAAAAAGTAAATGGGATCAATTAAAGACACCAATAATAGTTAAAGGATTTAATAACGAAGGAAGCTTAATTACTTACAAAGCTAAGAATGTAAAAACACAAGTATGGGATAAAATATTAACAATAGAAGAAATCTATAATTATGAGCTAACATCAAAAGATATACTTTTAGGAATGCCGTTTTTAGATAAATTATACCCAAATATAATAACTAGAACGGATTGGTGGTTTACAACACCATGTAAACAGAAAGTAACAGCAAAAAGAGTTACTAATAAAATAAGAAAGAAAACTGATTGGATAAAAGGAAGTGAAAAAATTAAACAAAAATTAGAAAATATAAAAAATACTGAAGATACAATAGAATTGATCATATTTTCAATAAATAAAAAGGAAATAACTATATTTTCAATAAGTAAGATAGAAATAATTAAGAAAAAATTAGAACAATTATATAGTGAAGACCTATTAAAAGGATGGACATAAAACCACTATAAAAATTGAATTAATAGATAAAAATAGCATAATAACTCAAAAACCATTAACATATAATTTGACGATTTAAAAGAATTTAAAATGCACATAGAAGAATTATTAGAAAAATAATATATACAAAAAAGTAATAGTAAACATAATAGCCCAGCATTTATAGTAAATAAACATAGTGAACAAAAAAGAGGAAAAAGTAGAATGGTTATTGATTATAGAAATTTAAATGCAAAAACTATGACATATAATTACCCAATACCAAATAAGATATTAAAAATAAGACAAATACAAGGATATAATTACTTTAGTAAATTTTATTGTAAATCAGGATTTTACCATTTAAAATTAGAAGAAGAATCTAAGGAATTAACCCCATTTACGGTACCACAAGGATTTTATGAATGGAATGTACTACCATTTGGATATAAAAATGCACCAGGTAGATATCAAAATTTTATGGATAGTTATTTTAAACAATTGCCTAATTGTATAGTATATATAGATGATATACTATTATATACAAAAACCAAAGAAGAACATTTAAAATTATTAGAACAATTTACGGATATAATAGAAAAATCGGGAATAAGTTTAAGTGAAAAGAAAAATGAAATTATGAAAAAACAGATAGAATTTTTAGAAATACAAATAGATAAAAGTGGAGTAAAAATGCAACAACATATAGTACAGAAAAATAATAAATTCTAAAGAAGAATTAGATACAAAAAAGAAATTACAATTATTTTTGGGATTAGTAAACCAAGTAAGGGAATATATACCAAAATTAACAGAAAATCTAAAGCCTTTACAGAAAAAATTTAAAAAGGATGTAGAATATAATTATAACGAAGAAGATAAAAAACAAGTCCAGAAAATAAAAACACTTTGTAAAGAATTACCAAAATTACAATTCCCGGAAGAAAATAGAAAATTTATATATATAGTAGAAGCAGATGCTAGTGAATGTAGTAATGGAGGAGTACTTAAATATAGGTATGAAAATGAAAAAATAGAACATCATTGTAGATATTATTCAGGAACGTTTAATGAAACAGAAATAAAATGGGAAATAAATAGAAAAGAATTATGTTCATTATATAAATGTTTATTAGCATTTGAGCCATATATTGTATATAACAAGTTTATTGTACGAACAGATAATACACAGTTACGTTGGTGGCTAAGAAAGAAA
The DNA here is from genome assembly GCA_030864215.1 of Capsicum pubescens. NCBI lineage: Eukaryota > Viridiplantae > Streptophyta > Magnoliopsida > Solanales > Solanaceae > Capsicum > Capsicum pubescens. Next base: position 108,625,550 of record CM061548.1, on the reverse strand, counting down.
ATACAAAATTCAGTTACAACAAAAGAAATTCGGAGACTAGTATTGAATGTATTAAATTTTACATTTACAATTGAAGTAATTAGTACTAACAAAAACGTTATTGCAGATTACATATCAAGACAAAGCTACACAGACTGATATAATAGAAGAGGATACTCTAGAAAATATATTCAAAACCCTAACTACGCTTTCAATGAAAGTGGACACTATGGGTAATGAAATATAAAAGCTAAAGACTAATGAAGTTAAACTGAAGTCTGAAGCTACAAATCAGCTAACTCAGCAGTGTGCAGAGCTATGTCGATCGGAAGACATTAAAATTACAGAGCTAGAAGGAGACGTTGGGATACTCCATAAAATCCATAACGTTTATCAATCTACTTCTACAGGTACAAGCAAAGGAATTAGGAAAAACACAAATATGAACCTAAACAGGCTATTTGATAAACCATTTATTCCAAATACACCAAAAGATCCTATGTTCATACCCCCACAAATTACCATATACCGAGATAGTTTAAACCAAGAAAAAAAGACCTACAACTATACATCCTGAACATACATAGAAAATATTTACAAAATACAAACCTTCTTAAATACCAACCCCAGAGCTATAAACATCCAAGAACCACATACGAATTACATAACCCAGAAGCTAACCGAATACAATAAGCTAATTGCTTTACCCAAAATCAAACCAAGTCTAGTTAAAACCTGTTACGAATATGGACTACTTAGTACCATATATACCCAAGACGGAAATGAAATATCCAATATACCAGAAATATATGATTCATTTAACATTTTTAAAAGAATAACCAAAGGTAACCTATTTTTTATAAAATTTTACACGGCACCAGCAGAGATATTGTATGATGAAGTCAAATCACCTATACAAGTTGTAAAAATAGGAATGACCCGAGATATGATTATACCAGAAGATATTATTCCACAACCAGAAATACCTAGAATTGAGATACCAAATTTTTATGCAAATAAGAGAATTATCAAACTATCCATAATTCTTCAAGAGTTAGCAAACACTTATCACAACAAAAATCCCATATGGAGTTATTATTCAAGAGGTAATGTAATAGTATACTCAAATTCAAAGGAACTACGAGAAGAAGATATGGAAGACGTTAGGCAATGGATCTTGACGTTACTCAATCCAGAGAAAAAAACTATCACCAGAGCCATTAGAGAAAAATTTATTTTGGAAGAATTATTAACCAGATATTGCAAGTTAATTGGACATAAGTATCTAGACCATCAATGATCAAAATGTAACGGAGAAGATAATATTGTCCCCGAAGTTCAACTGGAATAGAAGAAGAAATCAACAACTGGAAGATACAAGATATGAAGCAATAATGGAGATACGGAGCAATAATAAAAAGAAGACAAGTTAATGCTACAAATGTAATACCCCGCATGTTTCTAAACTAGGAGACGAACCATTTTTCCTACATATAAAATCTCCTATCCTGTGATTCATACTTGAGTACATGACTTACAATGAGTATCCTAGCGATAAGATAGCTTATGATGCGTTAATCATGTTCATATGAGTCACTTAAGGTAATACAAGCTAAGAGTTTTTGAATCCATCAAGTTTTAGTGTTCGATTTCGTAAGGTTCATATTTGAACGAGTATAACTCGATGTTAATGTGTTTTTTCTGCATATTTAGACCCACCAAATTTTAGAGAATCAAATTGTCTTTCCAACGATACCAATTTTGCCTTAATCTAATACCCGAACGAAAAGTTATGCCCATTTTCGTGAGAGACAGTAAGGATAGGCGATTGGTTAGGTGCCGCCCAACCAAACTTAGGCGATTGGTTAGGCGCCGCCTAAGTCAGTTCCAATGCCAAAAACACTCTGTTTTGAGTTATTTTGAGGGTAATTAAGTCTTTTAACACTCCTTACACATCCCTAAACTTAACCCTACAAAATATATAGCTTCTAAACACATTACAACCCTATTAACATCTCAAAGCTCATCATCCAAGAGCAACGTAGGAGGAAAACAACTAGGGTTGCACAATCAAGCTTGAAGATCAAGTTTCAAGGAAATTCCTCCGTCAATCATCAAGAACCTCCCTTCCAAGGTATGCGTAGTGTTCATCTATGGATTCAATTCGTTCATAGATCTCAAGAATCATCCTTTTAAATATTGTTTTGTAAACTTTTTGTGGTGATATGAATGTGTACATGTTGATGATGAATGTTTAAGTTTCAAGATGATATGTAAGGATGTTTTCATGAAATATATGTGGTTGTTGGTTGAAAATCATGAACTTTGGGTGGTTTAATATTTGCAAGTATAAAATCCACCTATGCCTTAAAGAATGCATGCAAGGTGTTTGATAAAATGCCTAGGATGCTAGAAATTCCTATTTACATGATTCCATGATATTGACATGACAAGTCGATGTTAGCTATACACTTCAATATGAATTTCCATGCTAATTATGTATTCTTATGGTAGTGGCATGAAACATGTATGATGATGAAGATATGAATTATGTATGCGAATTATATCCATGCTTTCCCTACCATGTTTGAGATGTTGAATAAATACATGAAGTTTAATATCCCCAAATCATTACAATATGAACTAAATGTTACATGTTGTCGTTCCCTTATGCTTGAATAGTTTCTATGCCATTGCTATGAATAGTATATGTTGTCGGAATGCCCATGATATTAGAGTATGAGATTTATTACTTGATTATAAGCATTCCTATTCATGATAGCTATTATGATGACCATGTACTTCATGAAATCCCCCACTCATGTATTAAGGATTGTTATTGATGGTCGTGTACTCAAGAAATTCAAGTTGTGTCAGTTTTCTTCCATCGAGTCCTGGGGGTACTTGTACCCGAAAAATATAGTTGTGTGCCTAGAGCCATGTCATACTTTCACGATACTCTCAGTCAAGCCACGATCTATAGAATTCAGTCAGTCATGTGACTCAGGAAAACTCAGAAATCTCAGTAATCTCAGTAGTCCAGTAATCTCAGTAATCTCAGTGCTCAGTAACCTCAGCAACCTCAGTATTCACAGTCAATCTCAGTAACTTCAGTACTCTTAACTAGTCCTCAGAACTCAGTGCATTCCATCAGTCATCGGAATCCAGTAAACTTAGTTTAGCTCCGCTAAACAATACCACTAGTATCAGTCCAGTTAGTCAGTATCAGTTCAGCTAATCAGTTCAGTTCAGTTATTCAGTTCAGCTTAGTTATTCAGTTCAGTGTCCTTCAGATGGGAGTAGAAGTTAGCACCGAGTGAACCCAAGGATGGGAACTCACCTACCAGTTCAGGGTGTGATTCTTAGCAATCATCCTTGTGTTCCAGAACTATGTAGCCAGCGTAGGTTGAGACATCTTAACCTGTTAGATTAGGGTTGATTAGGTGGCTTAAACTGTCAGTTTAGGGTTCCCACCGTTCTCATTTGAGTACCTGCCAGTATTGGGTTCTCACAGCTGTCCTTACCAGTTGGGCGGTATTGAAACCCCTCCATTCGGGGCAGAGATTGGACCCCAGCTTAGCTATTATAGCGTATTTGGGGCATGTCGGTTAGATAACTACTTCCCACAGTTTCAGTTTGAGTCTTAGTAAAAGAACTCAGATAGTTCTTTAGGATATCAGGACTGTCAGATACAGTATGGAACTCAGCTAGTTCCATCAGATTTAGGACTGTCAGATATAGTCATTCATGCTATCAGTTATCAAAACTCATGTTATCAGATATATCAGTTATCAGAATTCAGTTATCATTCATGATATGTTATCAGTAAATACATGTCATCAGTATTCATACTCAGTAGTCATGTTATCACTAGTTCAGTTTCATGACTGTTATATACGGTCAATCAAATCAGTTCTTCATAATCAGAACTATTAGAAACAATCATTCCTTTATCAGTAATATAGTATCAGTCTCACAGTATTCAGTAATACAGTATTAGTTCCTCACTTATTAGTGAATTACATATCAATATCAGTAAACTCAGTCATTCAGTATCTCAATATCAGTAAACTCAGTTATTCAGTATCTCAGCATCAGTAAGCTCATGTTGTCAGTATTCAGACTCAGTAGTCAGGTGTATCACCACGAGTTTAGTTGCAGTTACGTATGTATGTATTCTCACGTTCATATCAGTCAGCATTGTTCATGCATATAAAACCCTTTGCATTTAGCCTACCTCACTCGTATACTCAGTACATTCAGTCATACTGACGCATTCACGCTGTGGTATTTTATTTGATGCCATAGGTACAGAGGCACGAGTTTTAAAGCAGCAGTAGCATTGCAGATTTCAGCAGCCAGTGCTCCTCTTCATTCGAGGACAATATTATTATTACTTTATTACAGTATCTCAGATTAGCTTTTCAGTTCATGGAGTTAGTTGGAGACATGTTCCTTCAACTCCTTATTCAGTTCAGTTAGAGGCTTTCGGACTAGATGTCAGATTATATGTTGAGATTTCAGTATTTATGTTCCTTTTTGGTATTGTTATACCATGTTTTTCATATATGTATCAGTATTGAACCTTATGGACTTACAGTTCTTGTTTCCGCATATTTTTATGAGATATTATGCAGTTTACAGGTACACATATCAGTCATAGGTTAGCTTGTGGTCCTTCGGGGTCATGAGCACCGTGTAGCATTTCGGTTCAGAAAATTGGGGCGTTACAAGAAAATGACATATGGAAGATTAGATATCTTTCTTAATTCATTTATGTAAATTATTAGTTACTTTTAGACTTTTTGGCAAAATGTCATTACTAAGTTTTGTCCTTTTGTAGAAATAATTTAGGACCTTTGTAAAGTTTTTCTACTTTTATAGATAGGTGTAAAGACTTTTGTAAAGTAGGTAGGTAATAGATTAGGACAGATGTAAAAATGTAAAACGTTTACGGGTTTTCTTAAAAATATAAATAGAAGAGCATTTGCTCAGAGGAAGGCAAACCTTCATGAGTTGAAGCAAAAAACACTCTCTCGTCTACAACAAATATTTTTCTTATTCATTAAAAAAAACATGTATATTTTAATGGAAAAATCTATGGAGGAACAAAACTTAGAATTATCAAACCTACCCGAACAGGTATATTCATTTACTATTATGAATAGCTAAATTCATAAATTTCTAACAATCATGATATGATAAAATAAGTTCATGTTAGTTGCTTTATAGTAGAATTATTCGAAAAATAGCATGTTAAGAAGTTTATTAGCAAAGTGGAAAAGGAGAAAAATCCCTAAGAACTATGCCATCCTAAAGGTGAAATCAGTGAGGCAAGAAAGCCGTGATAGGGGAGTAACCAGAGTAGAGACGCTGTTTAAGGGAAAAGTATCCAGATTACCATGCTAATAGTGATCGAAGAATATGTTATTTAAGAATAATCTAGTATATAGCAATCTAAAGTGATCATATTTTGTTATGTCCATGATTGAAGGGAATATTTTGAAAATAACAATTTTATGAAAAATGGATAATTATTTATCTGACAAAATGGTAGATAAATTTAAAATACTCGCTTTATATGTACTTAAGGATATAGAAATAGTACATATAAGAAAAATAATATTGGAAAAAATATTTGATAGATATTTTATGACTAGAATTAATTATATACTACACCTACCGAACTACTCTTATAAATACTTACATAACAAACCCACACACTAACTATGATAAATTATGTATATTTAGAATTTTGGAAAATAGATATAAAATATATACAATTTCTTAGTGAAAATATAGAAGAATTAATGAGATTAAAACAAACAACTAAAAAATATTATAATAAAGTATTTAGCCAATTTTAAATGATAGATAATCTTAAAATCTTAATCTTATATATACTTAGAGATATAGAAATTATAGATATTAAGAGAATAATATTAGAAAAAGTATTAGACTATGAAATTAAAACTATAAATTGGATAGAACAGTTATACCTGGATAATTACCCAGATGGATATTATTCAGATTAAGAGATGTTAGAATATATTAGAAAAACTAGAGAAAATCAAGATAATCTAAATGAAGAAATTAATTATAGAAACCAAATTAGAAAAATAATGGAGAATCTAAAAGAAAAATTAATATGGATAGAAGAAACCCTAGAAAATTTAGGAAAAAGTACATGTGATAGTTTATATAATTTTAAAAACTCGCTACGAGAAGAACAACACAAGATAATAAATAGCATTGAAAATCTAGAATTAGATATACATTACAGTACAATTAGGATAAATTATTATACAGAAATTTGTAACTCTACAATTACTACAGGATAAAATGAGAGACTATGAATATTTAAAATATTGGAGACAAAATATGGATGAAATAATATTATTAGAAAAACTTATGAAAGATAATCTAATTGGATATTTTGAAACAAAAGATATAGAATATTTAGAATACCTTCAAAATAATACAGAAGAATTACAAAAACTAAGGGGAAAAAAATAAAGAATACTATAGTAAAGCATTTAACCAATTATCATATAATCACCCCCAATATATGAATATCGATAAAACTAACATAAATAAACTCAAAATAAAAATAAAAATAAAAATATTTAGAGAAGTTAAGAAATATCCACGCACAAATAAAAATAGATTCATAGTATTTATAATAGATCTATTTTACCATACAAGTTACCACACAAGTTATCCGCACCCCCCTACAATATTCATTTTAAATATTAAAATGAAAATCACTATTAAAATTTTTATTGTTAGCAGCAGTGGACAACATGTTCAAATATGAAGTTATTGTTTCATATTACTCACGTTTCTTCTGGTTCTATCTATCAAGACTACTTGAACTTGTCTAGTCTTGATGCAACTTGTAGGTATATCTAAGTTATGTCCAGTTTGAGAGTTGATGCAGAGATACTCTTTTCCTGCCATATATAAGTAACTAAATTATCAAAAAGGCTTGACACTATGTTGTATGATTTTAAATATCTCACAAGTTATTCTTGATGAAGGGGTTAGTGAATTCTTTTATTTAAACTCACTCACTAGTCACTACGAGGCAAATATTTGAGAAACAGATGTAGCTATTATCTTCCAAAGTTATTTCTGCATTAAACAATTATTATGTTAAATCAGCAGATGATGAATGAGCTATAAAACATCACTGATGAAGTATTAAAAAGCGTTGTTTCCATAAGGCATAGGGCAGAAACTTTATCTTGTGCTTTGATTCAGTTCTAAAGTAAACTATTATCGTTGGCCTAGAGTAGAGTCTACCAAATTTAACTTTAATTTGGTATTACCAAATACCGTACCGAACCGAAGTTTAATTTACCGATTACCGAATTACCAAACCGAAATTTAATGGTATGGTATTTGGTATGTACTTTCATTTATCGATTATCAAATTAACGAATCCGAATTATGATACTACAGAACCGAATACCGAACGTCCACCCCTAGTCACAACTTAGAAGACTAAAATAGTAGCACTATCACTAAACTAATATTGACCCTCTGTAAACTCATTTAATTATGGACGTATAATTATTTAATCTCCAACTTCAAAACATTGACCTTTAGGATTTTAACATCTATTTACCTTTAGGATTTTAACATCTATTTAGATAAGTTGTTATAAATACCTTAAAGACCATATTGCGCAATTAGTTTTTTTTCTTCCTTCTAAATTTGGTCACAGTATCTCAATCAACTTTCAATTATTTAATTATGGGGTCCTATCATACATCTATAAACATAAATCAAACACTCTTATTTTTATATCCAGAGATAAATATACATGCATACATTCTACTTCTTTTCTTTTTGTGTACCAAAATATGACTAGAAAAGGGGTACGTCAGGCAATAAGAAATCTCAATGAGGGAAAGAAAAAAAATCGAGATAAAAGATTTGTATCACTATGTAATCAACGACACCTCGGTGTTTAAGCCAGTTGAAGTTTCATAATTATTTATTTTTTGAATGGTAACATATTAAAATCTATACCTTATTGAACTTTTATGTGTAACAACTTGGAAGTCTAAAATGGTACTATGCAACAAAATGATATATGTTTACATGTTCATAGTCATCATCCTCCAAAAGGCTATTTTGACTGCTTGATAACTCGAAGCACCTGAATTGTCATATATGTTCATTCACATTTAATGGATGTGCTTCCTCTTCTTGAAATCTATTTAGGTGCTTATAGTCATCCTCAAAACGGTAATTTTGACTATTTTATGAGTTTCTTGAAAACTAAATTACCTAAATTAATTATACTTTATGGACGAAAACAAACTCTGCGAGGATTATTTCTCTGAAAATTAATGGGTTTGCAAAAGTATCCATATGAGCATACAGTTCTTGTGAAAATTACAAAGAATGGGAGATTGGGAAAATTCTCATTGCATGCTTATATGTTAACGATCTTATATTCATGGGGAATATTAATGCCATACTAAAATTGATAGAAAGTAAATCTAGAGTTTAATCACATATATAGTTCGATGATAGAAGCTATCAGATTTCTGGTTTAACGCCATACTAAAATGATAGAGTTAAACCCCGTTGTTCTTCATATAGCAAGAAAAAAACAAGGAAATAAATTTGTTAAGAACTCAACTGTTTGTAAGATAATTATAAGCAATAACATATATTATCTTCATAACACATGAACGTCAAAGTTTATAAGAGAAGCATTATGGAAAATTTTCTTAAAATACTCTTATTAGTTATAGTTTGCAAATCTAAATTTGACTAGTAATGTATAGAAACTTCAGTTCTTCTAATCGTAGTTCATTAAAAAATGTCTTCAATCTATCAGATTTGGCCACTTGTAACCATTAAAAAAGGTTCTGAGAGTTCAACATTAAATCAAAATGCAAGCACAAATATAAAAAGAAGTCTCTATTTCATAACAAAGGGCCCAAAGGGACCGAAAGACTTGCAAAAAAAAAAAAAAGAAAAAAAAAGATGGGCTTCACGCACAAGAAAGCCTCAGAAAGTGAACTAGAAAATGATAAGAGGGGCTAGAAGGCCCAAAAGTCCTTTAAAACGTAACTGAGAGGCATCAGGATAGAGGGGGTGCATCTGAGGCATCTTCACTTTCATCATCTGAGAGCCTGCTCCAGAGCTTCTCTTGCAACATTAGCAGCAGCTTCAGCTTCGGTGACAGCCATGGGAAGATCAAGGTCACCGTCTTGGATCTCAAGAAGGGTGTCCACCCGGGTCTGTAGGGACACCCAACAACTGTCCAATTCTGCCACATACCTGTCACTTCTACGCCTCACCCGCAATGCATTCAGCCTGGCGTGAAGTCGCGCTCTTTCCAACTCATTTTTAGCAAGCAACTCAGCCAAATCAGCCTCTAGGTTGGCCAACCTTTCTTGCAAGGTATGGTTCCTAGAGTAAAGGTAAGCACGTGCATTCTCCATTGAAGAGAGCTTACCAAGTAGCTCCATTTGCCAGGCTTGCAGTTTCTCATTCTCAGCCTGGAGCCAAGCATTTTTTGACTGGAGCTCACTTGCCTCTGCCTGGAGTACACTCACTTTGGATTTTAGATGCTCCACATCGCCAGAGTGGGCCAGAAACTTATGCATTTGATTGTTTGCTTTTTCTCGGGTGGCGATGGCAAATTGGTGGGTCTATAAGTTAAATGCAGAAAAAAGGAAAAACAGTTAGTAAAATTATCATGAAAATGTATTTAGATGATTAGTAGTGCCCTTCTTACTTGTTGGATAGAGGTGATCAGCTGAGTGAATGAACTTTCCAAGTCTTGTTCCTCTAACCTCGCCTTTTCCTCAGGCCCAAGGAAGGCCTCAAACAGTTTAGTAGCCATCGAGAAATCATTCAGAAGATCCACCCCCGGATGAATGTCTACCACAATCCGGCGGCAAGGAGGATTCAGATCATAACCAGGCATACTGGCAAGCTCCATCATCTCCTGGTCACTTGATGACCCTCCAAATGTCTCCTGACCACCGGTTGGAACCCATGCACGAAAGGATGAAGGCTTTAAAACTGTCAGTGATTCAATTGTACCCCTTTGATGTCGGAGCAAATGGGAACTGATCACTTCGACGCCAGATTTGGTAAGATCCGGAACCCTTCTCCTTTTTGTGGAGCCGGGTGTTGCATAATGGGAAAGCTCACGCCCAAAGTTGGCCCCACATACAGTAGGCAACCTCGCAATGGGCTTTTCGATGGAAAAACCTGCAAGAATCTTAAAAATTAAGAAAAGGCATTGAAAATATAAAAAAAAAAACAATAGGGAAGTTCTCTTTAAGACACTTACCGTGGTTTTTGTCCCTTAACTGAACTGTTCTTGTAGACATTTCCTCCAAAGGTTCGTTCATAGGGGCTTTTCAACTTCGACGTCCCGGCAATGCAATTTCTTCATCCCTCTCTTCTACAGAAGGAGGCATCGGTGGGGGGCTGTCCAGCAAGGATGCGGAAGAGGAACGTTAGGAAGAAGACGTATTTAACCATAGATTAGTAAAATATTTTATTGCTAAATTGTTGTAGTAAAATATCCACCTTGATAGACGCAGGGTTCGTTGTGATAGATTCTCCATGTTATTTTCTTGTAAAATATTGTTGTGGGTTAAAACTTTGAACCTGATCGAATGAATGTAATAATTATTAGCTTGTAATTATATTTATTAATTTAGATAAAATAGTAAAGTATTTGAAAAGTAATAATTTATATACACTAATGGTAAAATAAAAGGACAAATAAACAAATTTAAATTATATATAATCTATAAAATAAGGAAAATGGACACCATTCCATAAACTCCTTCAGACTCGCCAGTGGCGGAGCCACAACCGATGAAGGGTGGTCAAATGAACACCTTTCGTTGGAAATATTTTCGAGTATATAGGTTAAATATAGATATTTATGGTTATATACATGTTGTTGCATACACTTGACAAGCTAGAGAAGCATAGTCTAATGGTCAAGAGTGTGCATTTCCGCATCAACAACCTGGGTTCGAACCTTGGCAAGAACTTGTTAAAAATATCTAGGTATAAAAACAAGAGAAGGAAAGTGATGTTTGAATCATAAACTTTGACAAATAGTTAAAATTAAAGGAAATAAAAAGTACCTCTATGTACAATAAAGATTTGAAGAAGATGACCAGAGAAAAAAAAATCAAATTACTTTAGACGGGTAAGCTATCTTTTGCAGTTCATTCAAAAGATCATTAAAACATACAGTATATGTAAAAGATTGAAACACATTCTCTACATTATAATGAGAGAATTTTGCTAGTATGGGCGAGAGACGAAAGGGCATAAAAAAGAGAAAAGTACCTATAAATCTTGAGTTATGATGAAAAAATAAGGAGGAAGTACACCTATATTTATAGGACTATGGAACCTTTGAAATAGCATCCTTATTTGATTTATTATTATTATTTTGAATGGTAAAATATTAAATCTATACCATGGATTTTATGTAACAACTTATAAGTGTAACTAACCTTCCATAAATTTATTTAATTATGGAAGTATAATTATTTAGTCTCCAACTTCAAGATTGTTTTTAAGGTTTTATAAGTACTATAAGTACCTATGTAATCAGATTGTGCAATTAGTTTCATCTATTTGGGTAAGTTACTATAAATTTGGTCAAATTATCTCAATCAAATCTAATTTGACCAAATCAGATTATGTTGCCACAAAAGCTAAACACTCTTAATTTATATTCAAAGATAGATACACACTCATATATTCTACTCTTTTATTTATTGTGTTCCGAAATATGATTGGAAAGGGGTACGTTGGTGTGACACCTCAAACATTCGAACTATTATTTAATTCGTTCCACGTATGAAATTATATCCAAACCCCATGAATTTGGTTATCCGTAGGTCTAAAGAATAAATCCTATGTGTAGGATGTATAACAGATGTAAATTAAGGTCTAGAACTCTAGAATAAGATTAAGTTGAAAGCTTCTCTACCGAACTAACTATAAAACCCAAAAATACAACATTAAATTGCTCATATTCACAATGACCAATCCAAGATTCAGCTACAGTTTCTAAATTTAAACAATATCATCTCATTACCCTTATTTCTGCACCTGTAGCATCACAACTATACCTTAATATCCATTTAAGTGTATAAAGTTATCCTCTAAACGGCTATCAGTAGTACTATATAAAAGCACGTGTGTAAGCTCATCTGAGGTAACTAAGGTTAGAGAGCAAAATTCTAGACGGAAGGCAACAAAAGTTAGTTAAATATGAAACCAGCTACCTTCAACTTAAAGTGAATGATCAAGGAAAATATAATAGAAAATTAGAGGGCGAAGGAAATGGCGTCAAATAAAACTCTGGTTCTTAAAATCTTAGTTCATTTAACATCGCTTCAATCTTTAAGATTTGGCCATTTGTAACTACTAAAAATGGTTCTGCGAGTTCAACCATTCAATCAAAATGCAAATACAAATATATAGAGAAGTTTTCTATGTATGAAACAAGTTGACTAACGTGTTCCAACAAACTATTAGTACAAACATTTACAAGATATAACCCCAACTTCACTAAATCACAATGAGCCTTTCAACAAAAGATTACAAGCCTGTGTAACCTAAGGAGTTATAAATTTTAATTCCTAAACAACTCAAAAGCCTCCCAAGGTAAGTGTTCCCAAGTTTTCGAGCTATCCCAACTTGAAGAAAACAATCTTAATTCAGTTTATAACTCACTAAAACTAAGATTACATCAACATTACAACTCAATAAAAAACCCCTAATACATGAATGCTAAAACTCATAACACAATACTATATTAAGACCAGGTTTTTCAATATGTTCCTTCAAAATTCAAGTAGCACTTTGTAAAGTCAATCTGCCAATTGTTTTTTTTTTTGCTATGTGAGTGCGTGAGTCACTTCAGTTACTCATCTTATATTTAAATACAACTCTTCAAAGAGTTGTTCTTCAAACCAAATTCCTCAGCAACACATACTCTCATTATAAAGAGTTCTACTTCTTGTGAAAGTCCTTCAATTCAAACTCTTCGCTCTTTAATGTTGAAGTCAAATTTCAATACTTCAAAATTCAAATCTACACATGGTTATAACCTTTGAGCTTATCAAAAGTAACCATATTTGTTCCCCGTGAAGATCTCCAAGTAAATTCGAAGGAAGTTTAGAGGTGAAAATTCCTAATTAACATAATAGAAAATTTCTTGTGGAAATTTATGAAATTGTTTTGTAAGAAAATTCCTACGAAATGCCCCAGATAAATCCACAAGAACAAATTGTCGCAAGAAGATTTTCATTAATATTTAGCATATACACCCCCATGGAAATCTTCAAATAATGATTCACATGTAAATCGCTAGATACATTTCACAATTAGACAAAAATCTATTTGAAACCTCCAATAATTTTCAAAAACATCATTTGACACAAGTCTAATGCAAATCATTACAAGTGATAAAAAACATAATTCATAACATCCACATCAATAATGTATGATTCTTAAATGATCCAAAACAAAATATTTCAAACCTGAATCCTCAATAATACTACCAACCATCAGGGTCAGAATCCCTTTCATTCATGTTACCAGAGACATCATCGCTTTCATCCATAAGCTTGGTTTTCTTCTTGAGATGATCATTCATTTGAAGATGATTTCTTGTATACATGTTTCTTCAACAAGTCTAATTCCTTCCTCATCCTGTTATTTTGTGCCGCTCATTCTGCAACTTTGCATACAAATCACCATTTAAAGCATTTACCTAGGACTTAATCATCTCATCAAGTTCTTCCGGCAAAGTAGATGTTGATTTCTTAGATGCCCTTACAGTTCAACCTAGGGATCCAAGACCTTTGACTCTTACTTTTCTCTTTCTACCAACAGATTGCACCCAGATATCCATTTCACTTAATTGAGAAGGCTGACTAGCTGGATTAGTTTCTCCTTTCACAACTGATGCACTTTGAGCAACTAATACCTCTTGTTTCTTTCTTTCAAACTCATCCTGCATAAGAAAAAGTTATTTCAGACTAGATATAGTGCCAATAGAAAATATATTATTAGCATAAATTATATTGGATTCTAGTATCAAATATAAGCACAACAAGTGGCAAAAACAAGCAACATGTATTAGCATATAAAGTATCCGAAATCCAAAGTTTGTGCTAGATTATTATGGATATTGAAGCACCAAGGCCACAATGAAATGAGAAGAATAATTTAGGTATTGTCTAAGCAGTATCTTTTATTGAGAAGTCCTGCAATTGTCTAAGAAGTACATTTATTTGAGTTCTGATATATCTGTATTGATGAAATACTGAAGTCAGATCACGACTTTTATTTTATTTTTTTGATTTTCCAATGTCACACACCTTTTTTAACTCCGAAAAAATTTGATTTAGGTTCGAAAGGGTTTTTATTATTAAGTGACAAAAGAAAAAGATTGTTTCTAAAAGGATTCATTATATTCAAAACTCAGAGTCGCCACTTGGCATAAATCGGGTGTGCCAAGTCACCCGTGGATATCCTTTTTCAAAACGGTTTTGACTCTGTAACACTGATCCGCGAACAGAGATTCCGGATAAGGAATTCTATTGACTGAGGGGAAGGTGTTAGGCACCCCTCGATCCCGTGGTTTGACCAAGGTCTCTTGATGGAGAGTATCGGCTAATTTTACAACACAAATGTATAAACCACACAAAACACATAAGACAAACAAATTAAACAGAGTTCAAAACCAAAATAAAGTCCAGTCCGGGTTATACAGTCCGAAAATAGAAAAGAACGAAAATGTAAACCTACTCTATTCTAAACTAATCCTAAACTAAACTCCCGTTCTCTACCCGACGCCTCGTGCCTCGATCACGAACGTCCTCTGGGTACAAAATTCTTTGGGGCATTCCCCGGATAAATCAATTCAAATACCTCGGGGCATTCCCCGGCCAAATGAATACATTTTTTTCAATGTGAGAAAACCAAACCATTCACCCAATTTTCAAACATTCAACAAAATTTCAAATCTTCAACAAAAAACACAAATTCTAAACTTTGCCTATCAAATTCGATGACATTTACATTCAAACACAATAAATCAAAATTTATCCGAATCTAACCTTTTCATCAATTTTTCAATTCCAACCCCCAACTTCTTTTTTATCGATCCATTAAAACATAATCAAGTTCTTTCCTCAAACCTTTGAAGCCGAATCACCAAACGTCATGATCATAACATCAATATCAACAAAAATCCAACAAAGCATAATCACATCAAACATAATCACAACCATTTCGATAAAGAATAAAGGTGAAGAAGCGGGTTAAAGAAATGGACCTTCCGAGAATGATTTTTGATGATAATAAGAGTTAAAGAAGTCCGAATCCAAAAGCTCGAATAGGAACCCTCAACAGCGACAAAACCCCAACTCGAATCAAAATTAATCAGTGTCCAAAAAAACTCCACTGAACGGATTCGAAAAAAAATGCAAAGTCCCAATATGAATCAATCAACATTAGAATCAAACGCCCACAGAAAAATTGAGACCCAAATTTTGGAAGAAAACTAACAACCCGTGTGAGTTCAATCTCTGAGGAGCTACCAACGACAAAAGTTGACTGGAATGGACCGAATTCCAGCTAGATCTTGTCTATAATCAAGAAAATCGCAGGGATTTGGGGATATTTCGAGGGATGACCAGGTCAACAATGATGACCTGAAGACGATTTCGGTGAAGCACGTATCGCGGATGATGAACTGAAACCGATTCCGGTGAAATGGTCGCCGAAATAGTAACCCGAGACAAGGAAACTCCCTTTCTGTCCGGATATGTATGTGTTAGTGTGTGCATCTATCTGTGAGGAACGAAATGGGTATGTGTTAGTGCGTGTGGGTGAGAGAAAAGTGGAGAAGAAAATCCTCCATGATTGTGTGTATGCGATCTATGGAAAAAATTATCAATGGGTTCCTTTTTTTCTTTTGCTTCCAGTGGGTTGTCCCTTTTCTTGAGGGTGACAGTGAGTATATCTTCCGGGAATATGCTTGTGTGTCCCCCATTTGCTTTGTGGGTAAGAAATAATAAAAAAAAGGGGGAGGGGGGTCACGTGGAGAGGGAGTGGTGAGGGTGATGTGTCATTTTTTTATTGGAGAGGGTTGTTAATTGGTTATTAAAGAAGATAAAATTATTTAAGGGTTGTTGGATTTGTTATTTTGTCATTTTGTGGAGGGATAGTTACACGGGGTAGGGCACGTGGTAAGCTGAAGGTAAACGAACGGATAGATTGAGTCTTTGGGAGGTACAAAATTAGGTGTCTACATCATGACCCCTTTGAATGTAAACACTAAGTGTTTTCATACAAAGAAGTAGACAACGAGATCAAATTTTGACCCAACCGTTATTCAAGGAGAGAAACAGAAAGAAAAAAGACAACCGAGTCTTGGCGTACATCCTACCTACCCAAGTTATGTGGGAATCAAGCGACAGGTATCTCAAAGGATTGGAGGGAGATGGACTATACCGAGTTGGAGAGTCGAGTGAGTTCCCTTAGAGGTTCCAGTCCGCGGCTCTGTTATTACATTAAAATGAAAATTACAAGTTAAAACACAAATGTAATTACAAAAGCCTATCTATGCAACTTCTTTTTAACATGACTTGAGTTTTTATCACCCTATTCTTCAGGTGGGCTCCTGACTTGCGATTTCTTTAAACTTGTTGCTTGGTTTTCAATTGCTTCACTTCGTTGCTTGACTTTTATTTATTCACTCTGCTCTTCGGGAGGGCTTCTAACTTGCCATTTTTGTATTTCAATTTCATCACCCTGTTCTTCAGGTGGGTTCCTGACTTGCAATTTCTTCAACTTCCAATTTCATCGCCCTGTTCTTTGGGCGGGCTCCTGACTTGCAGTTTTCTCACCTTATTCCTTAGGCGGGCTCCTGAAACCAGAATAAAAACTAGAAAGAAAATTATCCCAAACAAAGATTATAATAAAGAGGGAATTCATCATTTTTGAAAGTAATGTCCCATTTTCCAGGAGGGTCCTGAACAGAAAGTAAAATCTCATTTTTCAGGAGGATCTTGAACAGAAAGTAAAATCCCATTTTTCAGGAGGGTCCTAAACAGAATGCAAAATCCTATTTTTCAGGAGGGTCCTGAGCATAAAGTAAATTCCCATTTTTCAGGAGGGTCCTAACCATAAAGTAAATTCCCATTTTCCAGGAGGGTCCTGAACTGAAAGTAAAATCCCATTCTTCAGGAGGGTCCTGAACAGAAGGTAAAATCCCATTTTTCAGAAAGGTCCTGAACTTGAAGTAAATTCCCATTTTTCAGGAGGGTCCTGAACTGAAAGTGAAATCCCATTTTTCAGGAGGGTCCTTAACATAAAGTAAAATCCCATTTTTCAGGAGGGTCCTGAACAAAAAGTGAAATCCCATTTTTCAGGAGGTTCTTGAACAGGAAGTAAAATCCCATTTTTCAGGAGGGTCCTAAACATAAAGTGAAATCCCATTTTTCAGGAAGGTCCTGAACATAAAGAAAAATCCCATTTTTCAGGAGGGTCCTGAACATAAAGTGAAATCTCATTTTTCAGGAGGGTCGTGAATAGAAAGTAAAATCTCATTTATCAGGAGGGTCCTGAACATAAAGTGAAATCCCATTTTTCAGGAGGGTCCTGAACAGAAAGTAAAATCCCATTTTTCAGGAGGGCCTGAATAGAAAGTAAAATCCCATTTTTCAGGAGGGTCCTGAATAGAAAGAAAAATCCCATTTTTCAGGAAGGTCCTGAACATAAAGTAAAATCTCATTTTTTCAGGAGAGACCTGAACAAAAAGTAAAATCCCATTTTTCGGGAGGGTCCTGAACAGAAAGAAAAATCCCATTTTCAGGAGGGTCCTGAACAGAAAGTAAAGTCCCATTTTACAGGAGGGTCCTGAATAGAAAGAAGAATCTCATTTTTCAGGAGGGTCCTGAGCATAAAGTAAAATCCGATTTTACAGGAGGGCCCTGAACAGAAAGAGAAATCCTATTTTTCAGGAGGGTCCTGAGCATAAAGTAAAATCCCATTTTTCAGGAGGGTCCTGAGCAGAAAGTAAAGTCCCATTTTTCAGGAGGGTCCTGAACATAAAGTAAAATCTCATTTTTCAGGAGGGTCCTGAACATAAAGTAAAATCCCATTTTTCAGGAGGGTCCTGAACATAAAGTAAAATCCCATTTTTCAGGAGGGTCCTGATCAGAAATTAAAATCCCATGGATATGCTTTCCAATGACAGCTGAATTCAATGAACAAAACTTGCCCCTGTTTCATCAAACAAAAATTTTTCAGTTGAAAACTTGGTGGTGGTTTGCAGCACTTGGCTTTCCAGCATCTGCTACAGCACTCGTTCCTTTCATCCTTGTTCCGAATTGCTGACACTTGCCCTTGTTTTGCTGCATCATTGAACCGGAGCCATATTGAGGGAAATGAACTCTGACTCAAATAATGAATTTCAATTTTACCATGCCTCTGAGATGTACCCTTTTCCAAGTATGAATGCTCCTACGAACCCAGCAGCCGGTCGGTTGATAGAATTCCTTTGCTTTGTGTTGAATTACGATCATATTTCTTTCATGTGATGGTCCTTGGCTTTTCCTCATACAATTGGCAAGACTGATAGCAAGTTTTGAAATCCTTTCTCGTTTGTTTTGACACAGACTTGACTTAAGATGTAAAGAAACGATGGTGACTTTTATTTTGATAAATGACATAAAAAGACAAAAGCATGAATATGTAAATGAAAGAAAAGGGCAATGTCCCTCTTTTAAACAAAGAAGAAAACCTATCTGAAGATGGCAACCAACTCTAATGACTATGACATGCATTCTGGATTAAGTTGCCTGATCCTCCTATCCAAACTTCTCATTTGTTGTTGAGTTCGTGCCTTCGCCGCTGCTACTTCTTCCAACCCATTGGACTCATATATCTCATTCAACTGACGATATTTTGAAAGATTTTTGCCAACAAACCTCTTTCATTTTCACCCTTCTTTCGAACTCGCCATCGCCTTACGGTGCCCATGAGGGTTTTCACCAACTCTCTCATTTTATTTCTCTCAACTCCCCATTGTCTCATTGTGCCCGTAATGATTTTCACCAGTAAGACTCTTTCATTTTTTATTTCTCTCAACTCACCATCGCCTTATGGTGCCCGCGAGGGTTTGCACCAATAAGACTCTCATTTTTATTTTTTCTTGATTTCTTATGCTGAGGAAGACAAGTAGTACCCCACGATGTACATTATATCCATTGCATGCTTAGCCTTAACATTATCAAAGATTGATCTGAAGGTCTTTATTTGGTTGTAACTTGGCTTTAGGATAAGGTTAGAAAAGGATGGCAAGAGGCTCAAACGACACTTGAAGTGGGGGTGGGACTTACAACTTTTGGAATCGACTCAAACAACACATTAACTCATGCCCCAGTTTTTGTCAACTGGGTGGCCCTAAAATCATTATTTGGTTGGACCGAGCCCTGAATAGGGCAACCTACGTATCTCACTCCCAAGAGAGGAGAATCAGGTCGCACGTAGTTCGATGTTTGTTCTTTGTTTTGATTTGGATTTTTTTTCTTTTTTTTTCTTTTTTTTCTTTTATTTTCAAACTCTTTCTTTTATTCTTATTTTCCTAACATTTATCTTTGACTCTATTTTGATTCCAAAAGAGAGATAAGAAAGAAAAATAAAACTAAGCTCGAACGGGTAAACAAAGGATGACACAATGTTTGGATAGAAGAATAAAATGCCTTCATCATATCAATCTTAATAAATGCAAGTACTAAACATGCAATAAAATCAACAAAGGATAAAATATCATACATAATATCTTTTGACCGCATCAGCATTGATAGCCATTTCTGCCATTTTGCCTTCAATATCTGTCAAATATAAGGCTCCATTGGGCAATACTTTCTTCACAATAAAGGGACCTTGCCAATTTGGGGAGAAGTTGCCTTTAGCTTCAACCTGATGAGGGAGGATACTCTTCAATACCAACTGACCAACTTCGAAATTCCTGGGTCATACCTTTTTTTATACGCCCTAGCCATTCTCTTCTAATACAATTGGCCATGACATACCGACGTTAGCCTTTTTTCCTCAATCAAACTCAATTATACCAGTCGGGTTTTGACCCACTCGTCATCATCAATCTCTGCTTCCACAACGATTCAAAGAGAGGGAATTTCAACTTCTGCAGGAATGACTGCTTCTATCCCATACACTAATAAATATGGAGTTGCCCCTATTAAAGTGCGAACAGTAGTGCGATAACCTAGCAATACAAATGGAAACTTCTCATGCCATTGTCTAGACCCTTGTACCATTTTTCACAGTATCTTCTTGATATTCTTATTGGTGGCTTCCACGACGCCATTTGCCTTTGGACGATATGGAGTGGAATTTCGATGTGTGATCTTAAACTGTTGACACACTTCTTGCATCAAATGACTATTTAGATTGGCGGCATTATCTGTAATGATCATCTTTGGGATTCCAAACCTACAAATGATGTTGACGTGAACAAAATCTACCACTGCCTTCTTTGTTATTGACTTGAAAGTTACTTCTTCTACCCATTTTGTGAAGTAATCAATGGCCACCAAAATGAATCTATGCCCATTTGACTCTTTCGGCTCAATCGGCCCGATCATGTCTATCCCCCAAGCTATGAAAGGCCATTTACCAGACATTGCATGCAATTCAGCGGAAGGAGAACATATCAGATCACCGTGTACTTGGCATTGATGACATTTTCGAACAAAATAAATGGAATCCCCTTCCATAGTAGGCCAATAATAACCTGCTCTGAGAATCTTCTTAGACAAGACATAACCATTCATATGAGGCCCGCATACTTTGGAATGAACTTCAACCATGATTGCTAAAGCTTTTTTTGCATCAACACACCTCAAAAGTCCTAGATCCGAGGTTCTCTTTTATGTGATTCCCCCACTTAAGAAAAATCTACTAGCCAAACGCCTAATAGTCCTCTTTTGATCATTGGTGGCATGTGTTGGGTATTCTCCTGACTGGATGTACTTCTTGATATCAAAAAACCAAGGTTCTCCATCGAGCTCTTCTTCAACTACATTACAATAAGCGTGTTGATCACGACTCTGTATATGCACTGGATCGATGTAGGCCTTATCAGGGTATTGGTGTATTGAAAACAGAGAGGCTAAAGCATCAGCAATCTCATTATGAATCCTTAGAATATGCCTAAATTTTACTGACACAAACCATTGACATAGCTCCTGCAAGCATTGTCGATACGGTATGAGCTTCAAATCTCGCGTCTCTCAATCTCCTTGAATTTGATGGACGAGTAAATATGAATCCTCCAACACTAATAGTTCCTGGAGTCCCATATCAACAGCTAGCCTCAAACCCAGAATGCAAGCTTCATATTCTTCCATGTTATTGGTACTATAAAATCAAAGTTGCGTTATTACCAGAAAATGTTACCCCGCCTCAGAGATGAGAACTGCACCTATTCCAACTCCTTTCATGTTGATAGCTCCATCGAAGAACAACTTCCAACCTGGATCAACATCTATAACAACTTCATCGACACACAACACTTCTTCATCAGGAAAATATGTCTTTAATGGCTTGTACTCTTCATCAATGGGATTCTCAGCAAGATGATCTACCAAGTCTTGGGCTTTCATGGTGGTTTGAGTCACATATACAATGTCGAACTCGGTAAGCAATATTTGCCATTTTGCCAAATGACCGATCGGCATAGGTTTCTGAAAGATATACTTTAAAGGATCCATGCGGGAGATGAGATAAGTAGTGTAGGATGAAAGATAATGCTTCAAATTTTGTGCTACCCAAGTTAGGGCGCAACACATCCTTTCAAGAAGAGTGTACCTGGCCTTATATGCAGTGAACTTTTTGCTAAGATAATAAATAGCCTGCTCATTTTTGCCCATGACATCATGTTGACCCAGGACACAATCGAAAGAATTATCCATGACCGATAAATATAAGATCAAAGGCCTACCAGGCTCCGGTGGTACCAGCACGGGCGAATTTGACAAGTATCTTTTGATTCTATCGAACGCTTCCTGACATTCTTCAGTCCACTCTACTGCAGCACTTTTTTTTTAGCAACTTGAAAATAGGCTCACACGTGGTTGTGAGTTGAGAAATAAACATGCTGATGTAGTTCAGTCTACCAAGCAAACTCATCACCTCTGTCCTATTCTTGGGCAGGAGCAAATCCTGAATGGCTTTGATTTTTGAGGGATCCAATTCAATTCCCCGACGACTGACTACAAACCCCAATAGTTTTCCAGATAGAACTCCAAACACATATTTTTTCAGATTAAGCTTGAGATTATACCTGCGAAGCCTTTCAAAGAACTTTCTTAAATCTTTAATATGGTCAGCCTGACTTTTTGATTTAATAATCACATCATCTACATAGACCTCAATCTCTTTATGCATTATGTCATGAAACATAGTGGTCATGGCTCTCATGTATGTTGCTCCAGCATTCTTCAAACCAAACGCCATCACTTGATATCAATAAGTCCCCCGTGGTGAGATAAAAGACGTCTTTTCCACGTCTTCATCATCCATAATGATCTGGTGATATCCGGCATAACAATCCACAATAGAGGCAACCTCGTGTTTAGCACAATTGTCTAGAAAAATATGGATATTGGGCAACAGAAAATCATTCTTTGGACTTACTCTGTTCAAATCACGGTAATCAACATATACTCAAATTTTCCCATCTTTCATTGGGACAGGAACAACATTGGATAACCACGTAGGATAACAAGCTACTCGAATGACTTTGGCTTCAAGTTGTTTCATGATTTCCTCTTTGATTTTAATGTTTACATCAGTTTTAAACTTCCTCAACTTTTGTTTCACAGGGGGGAATGCGGGATCAGTTGGCAATTTATGGGCCACTAATTTAGTGCTTAAACCAGGCATATCATCATAAGACCATACGAAAATATCCTTATAATCAATTAATGCGTGAATCATTCCATCTTTTAACTGTGGCAAAGCATGTACACTGATTTTAGTTTCCTTAACATCTTCTTGATTCCCTAGATTAATTGGCTCAGTTTCATTCAAATTAGGATTCGGCTTGTCTTCAAATTGTTCCAACTCTTTGCTTATTTCTTCTAGTTCCTCTTCTTCATCATATTCCCCCTCTTTCTTCATTATATCTTGATTACCTTGGATTTTAAGATCAGGCTAAAAATTTCAGATGCATGTCATGTCATTAGAATCAACACAAAGAGAACTGTCTAAAGAAAAGGACAAAAACAAAATATATTAGACACAAAATAAGGGGGACATTTCATTTCATTTAAAAGGTAAAGATAGGAGGGTTTAAACACAAACAACAGAAATAAACAAGCTAAATTCTGAATTACAACCCTGGAATAATTCAGATAAACAGAAAGAAAAAACAAAACAAACTACCAAAACTCCCTCCTGATGGGGAGAGGAGTGACTTCCTAGTTGTTGAGCTAGACCTCAGGACCTATGAACAACAAATCCGCCTTACTGGTACCCTCTCCTGTTTCTACCATGTCAACATCAATCAGCAGGATTTGGAAGTCACCAACCAATTCAACTTCAAATTCTATAGGTTTCGTGACATCGCTCTTGACAAATGATTCCCTGAGTAGCGTCATTGGGAGAGGGAGTGACCATGTTTCCTTTTTCCTACCCTTGGCCTTCTTCAAATCTTCAGTCGTGGGTTTAAATCCCAGACCAAAAGTGCCCATGTTCTCTCTCGGACATATGGGACGAATGATACCGTGCAGAGACATTCCCAAACCCTTCCCTGGCACAAATCCATATTTCAAAATCTCACTCACCATCATAATAGAAGCGAAAGACAATTATGGTCCCGTGATAACCTGTCCTTCAAGGGTACGATATACTGGCACTGCATCAAAAGTTTGATATACAAATGTCTCTTCTATATTATTTTCTTCAATAAGGGACAAGAGAGAATCTTCGTAGGAGGACAAATACCCTTCACCATGAATAACCACTTCTTCCCTGTCATGCTTAAACTTGATCATTTGGTGCAATGTAGATGCCACTGCCTTGGCCTTGTGAATCCACGGTCTTCCCAACAACAGATTGTAAGAGGAGTCTATATTCAATTCTTGAAACTCTATGGCAAACTCAACAGGCCCTATAATCAACATTAGTTCTATTTCTCCAATGGAGTTTGATTTTGCACCATCGAAAGCCCTGACACATACATTGTTAGGCCTAATCCTCTCAGTACCAATATTCAACTTTTGCAAAGTAGAAATAGGGCAGATGTTTGCACTTGAACCTTCATCAATCATGACATGAGTGATGTAGAAATCTTCGCACTTCACCGTAATGTAAAAAACCCAGTTATGCCCCGTACCTTCAACAGATAACTCATCGTCAGAGAAGCTAATACGATTGACCTCAAAGATTTTTCCAACCATTTTCTCAAGCTGATTTACTGTAATCTCCTTAGGAACATATGCTTCATTTAATACCTTCAGTATAATATCATGATGTTCCTTGGATTGCAACAACAAAGATAAGATGGAAATTTGAGCAGGGGTTTTCTTCAACTGATCTATTATTGAATACTCTGTCAACTTCATCTTTTTCAAAAATTCTTCGGCTTCTTCTTCGGTGATAGGCTTTTTGATAGATGAAGGTCCACTCACAATTGGCTTGGACTTCCTTAAACTTTCAGGCACGAAGCATCTTCCTGACCGAGTCAAACCCCTTACCTCATCTACATCTTCCACTATTTCCTTCCCCTGATAGGTCATCACAGTCCGCTTATAGTTCTAGGGAACCTTTTTCATATCAACTATCGGAGGTTGGATCACTGGTTTGAGGATAATAGGTGCTGCCAATGCTCCTTTCACTGTCAATATGGGCTTACCCGGAGATCCTACCACCATCAACTTAGGTTTATCCTAACTTAAATCAACATATCTTCTGGCACTTTACACTATGATCAAGGGTTTCTTTGTGCTTTCTGGGGCTTTATCTTCTCTCATTCCTTCCTGTCTTAATGACATAGCTTTCCAAGACTCTGTTATATTCACCGATTTTTCCTCACTGGTCTGTATCTTGACAATAGGCTTATAACACCTTGACGAATATTTCACATCATATATCAATTCTAATATATTGGTTTCAGCATATATTGGCAGCGGATTCTGGTTAATGTTCGGAACCTCCGAGGCCTGGACCAGAATCTGACTTGCATCGATTAAATCTTGTATGGCTCTCTTCAAATGCCAGCATTTCTTGATATCATGCCCTGGCATGTCAGAATAGTACGCATACCTTAAAGAATAATCGAGATTCCTTGGAGGTGGATTTGAAAGCCTTCTTTGAATTGGGCTTAAGACCTTCATCTTTCTCAACCTATCAAACAAGCTAGCATATGACTCCCCAAGAGGTGTGAACTGATTTTTGACCGCCTTCTCTTTCTTGTTCTTGGGCCTGGGTTGGAAACCGAGTCTAGAGGGGCTTTGGTAATTTGGTGGAGCTGATGGATGATTTTTAGAGCTTGCGCGCGCCATTACGGGTAAGAAGGGGTTTGGGCATATAGCTGCGCACTATATACTGGGTACGGAGGTTGTGGAATGGAATATAATGGGTTTTGTAGAGGGTAGTAATGGTGGGGAGGAATATATGGAGCTTGGGTGTAAACTTGGGCTTGAGATTGGGGATAGGGGTGAGGCGGTATTTTGGGATAGGAATGGGTTCCAGCTACAACGGTCGCCACATTCTCTTTTTTCTTTTTACCTCCAAACGTGCCAGATCCACCTTGAATCGCTTGTATGGTGGCTTTCAACGCGGAAAAACTCACTATTCGGCCGGTCTTGATTCCGTCTTCTATCATCTCTCCCATTTTGAGTTTTTCAATAAAAGACTTTCCCATTGCCGAAAGTAAATGTAGAAAATAAGTCTCATCCTATTCTTGAATAAAGACCTCTGCCAGCTTACTCTCCTTCATTAGAGGCTTTACCCTGGCGGCCTGTTCACACCACCTTATTGCGTATTCCTTAAAGCCTTCAGTGCTTTTCTTCTTCATGTTGACCAAGGATTTTTTGTCCAGAATCAGGTCGACATTATACTAAAAATGTTGCACAAACTCAGAAGCTAAGTCATCCCAGCTATTCCACTTGTCTATATCTTGATCAACGAACCATTCTGAAGCCAGATCGGAAAGACTCTCACCAAAGAAAGCCATAAGCAACTCTTCCCTTCCCCCTGCAGCCCTCAATTGGTTGCAATAGCATCTCAAGTGTGCCACGGGATCACCATGCCCAGCACACTTCTCGAACTTGGGCATTTTAAAACCAAGGAAAAGGTTGACGTCTGGGAACATACAAAGATCTTTATAGGAAACACTCTTATAACCTCCGATTCCCTGTAAATTTCTCATGGCCTATTCCAAACTTTTCAATTTCTGTGCTATGACCTCTTGTTCCTCTGTTGCGATAGGTTTCTCCGTATCAAATAAAAATGGAGGTGGCTGAGTGTACCCATACGGTTCATTCATTCTCAAAGTAGGCTCCGGGTCATAATACTGACTATCTAAAACCTTCAATACTGGATTGCTAGCAGACCGAGGAAACACCGTTGTCGGACTCACAACATAGGTGGGAGCTTCAGGTGGTGGCAGAGCTATGAAAACAGGTGTTGCCGGTGGCTCCGACTGAGTCACAGACCTTGGTTGAGGAACTGCCAGGGGCACACTAGAAGTGCTAGGGTAATGTTACTGCGGAGTGAATCCTGGTGCGTGCTCCAGTGACTCAATGGGAACAGAGAATTGCGCCTGAGAGAGCGGCGGGCAATTGGGGATATTCCCAAGATTTTCAGGGAGTGGAGGAAGAGGCATGCCACTAGCCCATGCTCGGTGCAAATCTAGCAATTGTTTCCTGAGCCTTACTACCTCATCATTACGTTCTGAACTTTCTTCCCTGGGATCCTAGTCCAAGTCAATGAGCGAATTTTCAATATCCCTGCTAGCCATGGCAAGCTTTGATTTTGATCTAGTGAAGTACGGGTGACTAGCCAGAGTGCTGCAAACCTACCACTGTTATCTGAAAGAACACACTCATCTAAGACAACACCCATTAGGATTAGGGCACACAACAAGTACAGGAATCACATTGGTAAAATTTCCCTAGATTCATGTTCATTTCTACCAGCCTTTGAGGGTAGCGAGGTTATTTTAACATCATCTCAATTTTTACCTACACTAATTTGCTTCTTTCCTCCAATCCACACCTCTTTTTTTTTGCCTTCAATTCTCCCTTCTTTTGTATATGTCTATGCTTTTTCCCTTCCTTCTCTCATCATTCATTCTTTTTTTTTCTTCTCTCGCTATCTACCTTCGTTTTATCATTCTTTATGGCTTTTGCTTTTCTTTAAAAGAGGAAAAATAATGAAAAACAACTAAACAAAATGATTAGATCGAACCCAAAAGTAGGTTACCTACGTATCATGCGTAATACTCCTAGTGAAGACTTTTAACGTTAAAATAAATTTGTCACCGACTTAAAAAGGACACAATACTAAAAGGCAGAAAAGTAAAAGACTCAAACTAAATAAAATATAGGAAATGCTCCTTCAAACTGGTGCTCTGCATGATGACACTGGCTGAGATGGACCGGCTTGTGAATCTCTCTTTCTCCCACCCAAACTTTGTAGCATATCCTGTAAAGACACCCTGATATTTGGGAAGAAGCTTCTGGCCCGTATTCCCGCCTCATGGGGAGTGCATCTGGAATGTTTGTTCTGACACCTTTTTGAAAGTCTTGAACAAATCTGCTAACTAAACACTCAGTGTCTCCACTTTGGCCCCCGCACTTTCATCCTGACTATCATCAACAATGCATTCTTCTGGTATTTTTCCTCTATGCTGCACTGTTAATGACCTGCTGACACCCCGAGGTATAGATTGAAGCCAGACCCCGTATTCCTGAGGGTACCCTAGATTATTTGAACCTATTTGGAGAGTATTCACACCTAGCTGTGTTGTGTGATTCCATAATTCTTCGTATTTACTCTCGCCTAAGGCTTGATCTCTTAAATGCTCAACATCCTTCAAGAGATCCATTACTGGTGGAACGTCTTGCAGTCTACCTAATTGGCGCATTACCCTAAGAGGAGAGTATGGTCTGGTGCAATTGATCCCTAACAAAACTAAAAGAGGTTGCATCCGACAACCACAAAGGATTATTTTTGGAAGAAACCAGAGATAGGTCCACAGAATGTTGTCCTCACATCTTGACTCAAGAAATTTAATCCAAGCATCGATCCCTATTGGCAGCAAGAACTTATCGAAACACATTCTATGATTCATGGATTCCACTCGCTCAAACATAAAACGATCGATCACATCTGACTTAATCAAAGAAGGCACATGAAAGTGCTCCATCATCCATAATTGTAATATCAGGTTGCTTCCTTCGAAGAATCTCACCCCTCCTTTTACCTCGGTTAAAGCTTTATATATTTCTGCCAAGATCATAGGTACGAGAGTAAATGTTTCCCCTAGTTGTTCATGAAATAAGCCCATCACCACCATCTGTAAATGAGTATTAATTCACCTCTCTTCTAATGGGAAGACCAAAATGCCCAACAAGACTAGCGTGAAGACTTCTAGACAACATATCTCCCAATTCTCCTTAGTTATATAAAATTCGTCCCAAAAAAGCAATTAAAACCATTCGAGGGCCCAAACCGAGCATACAAATAATCAAAGGAGACCCAAGATTGTTTAAGACATGTCAGGTGCTTATTTGCCTTTAAACAATAACCATGAAGAAGCCGTATGGGGGAATGAGTCCGCACCCGAATCATCATTTTCTTAATGTAAGGCAACTTATAGAAACTAGATATCTCTGCCAGAGTGGGCGTCATTTCAAAATTTCCAAACCTAAACACCAAACAACCTGGATCCTAAAAAGTCAATATAGCCTCGATCAAATCTGGGCGGGGCGGGAGTTCTAGGAGGGAAGTGAGAGCGCCTAACTTCTTTGTTAACTCCTGCTGTTCAACGTAGTTAAACATGTCCCACCATTTGATTAACTTTTTGGGCACCTTGACAACCATCATGACTCTAGACTTTGTCGACGGATCCATCCTGTAGTAACACATAGGACATCAACTTGAAAATTCTATAAGAGCAAAAGATTCCCAATCCTTGGGACTTTGTCGCAGTCATATGTCGAAGGGACAAACCACTTTATGACTCCAAATCGCCGAATAGTACCACTGAATAAAATCAGCGTACTTGGCTAAGACAAACTAATAACACTAGATTACGAGGAAAAAAACCTAGGCTAAGGCTAAGACAAAGGCTAAAATAAAGATTACCGTACCCACCGAGGGTTGCCTACGTATCCCGCCTCGAGGAACGAGAATCAGGTATGTGTAGTTTGTCCCGATTGGACAATTAACGATTAACTAACAGATTGACCCTAACTTAAGAGACATAACCAAAGACAAACGAATAAAATCTTTTTGGTTTTTTAATTAGACACTTCAACTAAAACTGACACCAACAATTATGAAGGAAAATCTTTTTGGCATTTTCACTATATGAAATGTACAAAACTTCTACCATTTTTCATTTTCTTTTATAAAAACTTTTAAAATCTTTTTTTTTTTAATTTTGAATTATGAATGCATGCTAAAGGAGACAGTGAGAAATCTTTTTGATGTTTTGGTTTTTGAACAAATGAGTGCAGAAAATAAAGAAATCTTTTTGAATTTTCGAATTGTGAAAAACAAAATCCATAAAGAATACTAAAAGCTACGAAACTTTTTTTTTCTTTTTCCCTGTTTTTTTTTATTTTTTCCTGCCACACACTTTACTTCTAACACATGCTTTTCCCAAAATCAGTCCGTCAAATGACCACGTTACCCTCAAAGATGCAACATTTAGCACGTAGAGATGCTTTAGAGGCGAGTCTCCTACAAAAGGCCAAGTGGGCCCTGCTAGGTCTTCAATATGATGCACATAAGCATGACCTAATGGCTGACCTACGTTAAGGTTTACTAACAAGGTTGTTCGGGGGAGCGTATGGTAGATAGTGGCTGCTTTACTTTCTACCTACTCCATACCAGCCAACGGCTCCCCCCTTAAGATAAGGGTGACTCAACTAGAGGCCGTGTACACAGCGTGTACTACAGACTTGTTGTAGAAAAAATGACTCGGGTTATGCACATGATGCCAGATATAAAAATGGTAACACATATGATAAATACTGTAAACAAAGAGCACGAAAACACACAAAAGCGATAACAATAACACAAAGAAAAATCACAAACAATGCTTATACATTCGTAATGCCAAACAAAGCTGATACGACTCCAAAAATAATCTCGGATTCTGAACTTGTTTTCCCCAGCAGAGTCACCAGAGCTGTCACACCCCTTTTTTAACTCCGAAAAAATTTGATTCAAGTTCGAAAGGGTTTTTATTATTAAGTGACAAAAGAAAATGATTATTTCGAAAAGGATTCATTATATTCAAAACTCAGAGTCGCCACTTGGCATAAATCGGGTGTGCCAAGTCACCCGTGGATATCCTTTTTCAAAACGGCTTTGACTCTGTAACACTAATCCGCAAACAGAGATTCCGGTTAAGGAATTTTATTGACCGAGGGAAAGTTGTTAGGCACCCCTCGATCCCGTGATTTGACCACGATCGCTTGATGGAGATATCACCTAATTTGACAACACAAATGTATAAACCACACAAAACGCATAAGAAAAACAAATTAAACAGAGTTCAAAACCAAAATAAAGTCCAGTACAATCCGAAAATAGAAAAGAACGAAAATGTAAACCTACTCTATTCTAAACTAATCATAAACTAAACTCCCGTGCTCTACCCGAATCCTCGGGCCTCGATCACGAACGTCCTCCGGGTAAAAAATTCTTTGGGGCATTCCCCGGATAAATCAATACAAATACCTCGGGGCATTCCCCGGCCTAATGAATTCATTTTTTTTCAATGTGAGAAAACCAAACCATTCACCCAATTTTCAAATATTCAACAAAATTTCAAATCTTCAACAAAAAACACAAATTCTAAACTTTGCCTACCCAACCTACGTTTGCCTATCCAATTCGATGACATTTACATTCAAACACAATAAATCAAAATTTATCTTAATCTAACCTTTTCATCAATTTTTCAATTCAAACCCCTAACTTCTTTTTTATCGATCCATTAAAACATGATCAAGTTCTTTCCTCAAACCTTCGAAGACGAATCACCAAACGTCATGATCATAACATCAATATCAACAAAAATCCAACAAAGCATAATCACATCACACATAATCACAACCATTTCGATAAAAGAATAAAGGGGAAGAAGCGGGTTAAAGAAATGGACCTTCCGAGAATGATTTATGATGATAATAAGAGTTAAAGAAGTCCGAATCCAAAATCTCAAATAGGAACCCTCAACAGCGACAAAACCCCAACTCGAATCAAAATTAATCAGTGTCCAAAAAAATTCCCCTGAAAGTATTCAAAAAATAATGCAAAGTCGCAATATGAACCAATCGACGTTAGAATCAAACGCCAACAAAAAAATTGAGACCTGAATTTTGGTAGAAAACTAACCACCCGTGCGAGTTCGATCTCCGAGGAGCTACCAACGACAAAAGCTGACTGGATTGGACCGAATTCCAGCTAGATCTTGTCTACAATCAAGAAAATCACAGGAATTTGGGGATATTTCGAGGGATGAACAGGTAAACAATGATGACCTGAAGTAGATTTCGGTGAAGAACGTATCACAAATGATGAACTGAAACCGATTCCGGCAAAATGGTCGCCGGAACAGTAACCCGAGGCAAGGAAACTCCCTTTCTGTCCGGATATGTGTGTTATTGTGTGCGTCTATCTGTGAAGAACGAAGTGGGAATGTGTTAGTGAGTACGGGTGAGAGAAAAGTGGAGAAGAAAATCCTCCATGGCTGTGTGTATGCGATCTGTGGAAAAAATGATCAACGGGTTCCTTTTTTTCTTTTGCTTCCAGTGGGTTCTCCCTTTTCTTGAGGGTGACAGTAAGTATATCTTCCAGGAATATGCTTGTGTGTCCCCCCATTTGCTTTATGGGCAAGAAATAAAAAAAAGGGGGCGGGGGGAGAGGGTCACGTGGAGAGGGAGTGGTGAGGGTGATGTGTTATTTTCTTATTGGAGAGGGTTGTTAATTGGTTATTAAATAAGATAAAATTTGTTAAGGGTTGTTGGATTTGTTATTTTGTCATTTTGTGGAGGGATAATTACACGGGGTAGGGCACGTGGTAAGCTGAAGGTAAACGAACGGATAGATTGAGTCTTCAGGAGGGACAAAATTAGGTGTCTACACCCAAGGTATCCCCACAGCCGGCAGTCGTGAGACTAATCCTCCGTTCCTACTGTCAGCCGACTAAGCGGTAGGGAACTGGCCACATAGTTTTTTCCATTCACCAGAAGTGGGGATCGAACCCCCAACCTCTTGCTTAAGGGGTGAGGTGCTGAAACACCACACCAACCCTTGTGGTTAAGTTGTATCTTTTATTGCGAAGTTACGAATCTGTCTAAGCAATACTCTTATTTGAGTTGTGATATATCTGTATATATTGACTTGAATTCTGGGGTATGAAAGGTGTAAAAAAAATTCTTGATCCTTCGATGAACATGCCTGGAAGATCTGGGGCTTCCAGCCACAAATTACTTCGCTAAACTGAATTCTAAAGAAAACAAGCATAGAAGGGGGCGATCTGTTGTTAAAAACTATACAAAATGTCAAAATGAACTAGCAAATAGTTTATGAGACTGACAATTTTTTCCTCTCAATGTCTATGTCAAAGAACTGATTTAAAGAATAGATAACCGACCCCAATCTCAGAGATTTTAAATCGAACAAATATTTAGCAAACAAAGCTAAAAAGAAATTTTTGAAATTGAAGAAGCTAATTTATCTCATAAAGAAAAGAGTGAGAAAACAGATTCTGAAACCGAACAAGCAACTAGAAAACTGAGTAAATGAAAACTTACATAGGTGACTTCAGCTTTTATCACTTTTCTTTTTATGAGTTTGATAATAAAATTCTGAAATTGAAGGATTTTTTCCAGTTGCTTCTTTCTACATTCAAACAAAAAGATATGTATGTTATCAATGTTGAATATGATATTAGTTTCTTGAAATAAATATATTTAAAAAGATTTATCATTACCATTCTCTTATAGATCAGTCGATGAGGTACACAACCAATTGTATGAAGTGATACACCAGTATTTGAGTCACGATTTTTTTTATTTTGTTCGGACTTATTCTTGAATTCAAGAGACTCCCAGTACTCCGTCATCTCCTTGAATGTTGCATCCCCCATCCATTGTGGTTTTCGAGGCAAATTTTTTCAAACATGTTGAAAAAGTCGGTTCATATTTGAAGCTGCCCTTTTATTAAAATTAGACCATATAGCATCATTATAGTGAGGAAGCCATTTAAATTTCTTCTGCATATAACAAATGAATACCATATTAGTCATAGAGCCCCCACACTTATATTTATACATGAATCATAATTTATAAACTTTTTTACCTTGAATTCCTCAAACCATATCTCGCGAGTAGATTTTGGAAACTTCTTCCACGAAGGTTTAACCAATTCAAATTTACTACGAATGCAACTAGCAATACCATCTATAACTTCCTTTTGAGGATCAAACCTACATAAAATACAGTAGTTTTCAAACATGTACACATATAAATAGTCCACCTAGATATATGTATAAGTTAGTCCTATTACCCATCCTCTTCAGGTACAATCCATATTTGATGATCATTGTCTACATTATCAACTATACCAGATGAGGTGGCTGAATTCCTATTGGCCGATTCAGCTGCAAGTATTTTCAAAATTAAGAAAATGCATCGGAAATATAAACCAAAACAATAGAGAAGTGTTCTTATAGACACTTACCGTGGTTTTGACCCTAAGACTTAAGTGTTCTTGTATGCACGATCTCCAAAGATTTGTTTATAGGGGCCTTTCCCCTTCGACGTTCTGGTTGTACAATATCATTTTCACCCCACGCTTCATTGCAAGGACATCTTGGTTGTCTGTCCGTCAAGGATGTGGAAGATGAATGTTAGAAAGTAGACATATTTAACCATAGATTAGTAAAATATTTCATTGCTATTTTTATGTAGTGATTATTTGATGTTACTAATAAATATAATAAGTCAAGTAGCAACCTTGGTACAAGCATGGTCCTGTGTGACATATTCCTGAAATTATTTTCTTGTAACATGTGTGAGAACCAATTCTGTAGTGGGTATTGGTCCCTTTGAACCTAATCAAATGAATGTACAAAATATTTATCTTGTAATTATATTATTAATTTAGACAATATAGTAAACTATTTGATAAAGTAATTAATAATTTATATACATTAATGGTAAAATAAAAGGATGAAATAAATAACCTTAACAATGTGATGGTTTGGAGCCCATAAGGAACCATAGAGACATTGATTTTGGTATTGTTGTTGTTGTACAGGAGGATCAGCGGAAATAGTATCACTTGATGACTCAATTGCATCAAAAGTTGAGTGAACATTTCTTTCAGCATTTTTTGGGCTCTGAAATAATTTTAGACATTTCTATATTATTAATTTAGACAAAATAGTAAACTGATTGATAAAGTAATAATCTATATGCATTAATGGTAAAAGAAAAGGATGAAATAAATTACCATAACAATTTGTCTTTGCCACACCCCTTTTACACCAAAAGAATATTTTAAGGTTTGAAAGGGTTTTAATATTAAGTGAAAAAAGATGAGAATTTGTTTCGAAAAAAGATTATTTATATTCAAAACTCAGAGTCGCCACTTGGCATAAATCGGGTGTGCCAAGTCACCCTTGGATATCCTTTTTCAAAATGGTTTTGACTCTATAAAACTGATCCACGAACAGAGATTTCGACTAAGGAATTTTGTTGACTGAGGGGAAGGTGTTAGGCACCCTCGATCCTGTGGTTTGACCACGGTTTCTTGTTGGAGCATATTAGCTAACTTGACATTAAAAATGTATAAACCACACAAAACACATAAAAAAATAAATCAAACACACAAAACAATCCAAAAAATGGTGTTCAGTCCAATTATACAGTCCAAAATAAAATAAGGCAAAAAATAAATCCTATTCTAACCTACACTAATCATGAACTACGCTCCCGTGCTTTACCCGATGCCTCAAACCTTGATCACGAACAATCTTCGAAGACATAATACGTTGGGGCATTCCCCGGTGAATAAATACATGAAACCTCGGGGCATTCCCCGGCCAAATGAATACACTTTCCAAATGCGAGATGTTCAAACCATTCAACGAAATTTCAAACATTCAACAAAACCACGAGTCCTAAACTTCGCCTACCCAAAACCTATGATTTGCCTACCAATCCTCGATATAAAACATGATACTATCGATGCTCAACATCAACAATGAATTAAGATACCATAATATTCGCTTTTTACTAATTTTTCGATTCCCTCCCCAAAATTCCTTTTAATCAATCGCACCATTAAAAATAATCAAATTCTTTCCTCATACCACCAGAGTCACATCACCAAGCACGTGATCATAACATCAAAAACATCAAACAATTACAATCACCCAACACATAATCATAGCCATTTCAACAAAATAAAATAAAGAAGAAAGTACTGGAGTAAAGAGATGGACCTCAAGAGCTTTCGATTGATTTTAATAAGAGAAATAAGAGCCGCTCCAAGAACCTCGATTAACACCAACGAAATGCCAACTCTCCAAATCAGTCGAGAAACAGTTCAAGAACGCAACAACTTCAAATTCTAATCCGAACAAAGTATATCAAAAAAAACCAACGAAACCAGAATTCTGGCAAAATCCAACGGCAACAGAAGACGACAACGACAGGGGGATTGATGAATTCTCGTCCAGAAATAAAAAAAAGATGGATTTTGGGGAATTTTGGAGGCTGGATAGGTTGACAACGACGAATTGAAGACGTTTCCAGCAAACTCAACGGTGCCAAGAATAGCGAAAATGGATCAAATTCCAGAGAGATGCCATCGGATTCACTGTTCTGAGCACTTCTCGACTAATTTCAGTCCATCGTTTGCTCTTTTCCTACTCAAACTATAGGGATCGACCTTTCTTACTTGCAACTACGGTGGGTGTGCATACTGTGTGGATGTAAAATTTTGTGGAATGTGATGGTTAGAAGCTCATCATGAGTGTGTGATAGTGTATCTTGAGAGTGTGAGGTGTTTGTGTATTGCGTCAATGGTGGTGTTGTAAGGAAGAATCAAAAATGGTGTTTATGTGTGTACTCCAGAGTTTTTTGTGTCTCCCCTCTATTGTATATGTGTGTAAATATCTATCATAATAAAAAATGGTGGCTATATCCATTCTAATGGTGAGGTATGAGTGATTTAGTGTGAATTATTATGTGGTCCCCTCAAAAATGGAAAATCCTGAGGGTGTATATTATTCTGTTATCTGTGGGGTCCTTTTTTGTCTTGGTGTGATGTTTTTTGTTATGAGTTTGTTACCAATAGAAAAAAAGAGTAAAAGGGATACGTGGGGTATGGGGTTGGTAGGGTAGTGAGGTAGGAGGTGGGGTAGGGTAGGTTGTTAGGATGAGATAAAATTAGTTAGGGATTTTGCTAAGGGTTGTTATTTTTTGTATTTTTGTGAGATATAATCACACGGGTGAAGGCACGCAGTAAGATGGGGTGAAATGGTAAAAATACTTTCGGTGAGGGAAAAAATTACGTGTCTACATCATGTCCCTCTTTGAATGTAAACACAAAGTGTTTTCATACAAAGAAGTAGACAACAAGACAGAATTTTGACCCGACCATTATTCAAAGGAAGAAACAAAAGGAAGAAGGACAACCGAGTTGGAGAGTCGAGTGAGGTCCGATCGAGTTTCCGGTCCGCGGCTCTGTCATTACATCGAAAATGAAAACTACAACTTAAAACATAAATGAAATTACAAAATCCTATCTATGTAGCTTCTTTTGGACTCTTGACTTGAGTTTCATCACCCTATTCTGACTTTGCAATTTTTTTTTAAACTTGTTGACTACTTTCAGTTTCATAACCCCGTTCTCTAGGTGGGCTCCTGACTTGCTATTTTTCAATCTGTTGACTTTCAATTTCTTCACCTTGTCATTTGACTTTCAACTTCTTTACCTTGTTGTTTGACTTTTAACTTCTTCGCCATGTTGCTTGATTTTTCATTTATTCCCCCTATTTTTCAGGCAGACTCCTGACAAATGAAAACTGACAAGGAAGTGCGTCCCCCAACAAATGTCACTTGAATTACCCAAGGAAATGCGTCTCCTTACAAATACCGCTTGAATTACCAAACAAGGAAATGCGTCTACTTACCAATATTGCTTGAATTACCTATATAAGGAAGTGAATCTCCTTACAAATATTGGTTGAATTACCCAGATAAGGAAGTGTATCTCCTTACAAATATTTCTTGAATTACCAAACAAGAAAGTGCGTCTCCTTACAAATGCTGCTTGAATTACCAAAACAAGGAAGTGTAGCTCCTTACTAATGCTGCTTGAATTACCTAAACAAGGAAGTGCGTCTCCTTTGAAAGTGCATCTTCTTATGATACCACTTGAATTACCAAACAAGGAAGTGCATCTCCTTACCAATGCCGCTTGAATTACCGAAACAAGAAAGTGTGTCTCCTAACAAATGTCTCTTGAATTACCCAAACAAGGAAATGTGTCTCCTTATCAATGCCGCTTGAATTAAACAAACAAGGAAGTGTGTCTCCTCTTAAATGCCGCTTGAATTACCCAAACAAGGAAGTGTGTCTCCTCACCAATGTAGCTTGAATTACCAAAATAAGGAAGTGTGTCTCCTTACCAATGCTGCTTGAATTACCCAAACAAGGAAGTGCGTCTCTTTACAAATGTTTCATGAATTGTCCAAACAGGGAAATGCGTCTCCTTACAAATGTCACTTGAATTTTCCAA
Source organism: Capsicum pubescens (assembly GCA_030864215.1). Taxonomy (NCBI): domain Eukaryota; kingdom Viridiplantae; phylum Streptophyta; class Magnoliopsida; order Solanales; family Solanaceae; genus Capsicum; species Capsicum pubescens. The sequence continues at coordinate 108,587,450 of CM061548.1, read as the reverse complement.
GGAAATGCGTCTCCTTGAAAAGGAAGTATGTCTCCTAGAGATCTTGAATTATGAGTTTTACCATGGTTTTGATTACCAAACTTGTACAACAACATTGCCTCTTGCATTTGTAGAAGTGAGAAATTACGGTCTTTGATGTTTAGGCTCCAAAATCCTTGATCTGAATGTAACATGTGTTCCTATTTTATACAAAGAAAACTTGGGAGTTTAAAACATGGTGGCTGGTTTATGGCTTTAGCTTTTATGTCAATCGTTCTTACCTCCGTCATATTTAACCTTGCTTCCAACCATTAGCATATGTCATCGACTTACTGTATCATTGACCAAACTCAGATTATCAAGAGTGACTCTGAAACAACTACAGTATCTCTTCTTTTCCATGCTCCTCAAATAAACCCCGTGAACCTTGGTATTTCCATAAGTTTTCAAACTTATCTGTTTGACAAAATTTTCCGCATGCCTTATTTCGGCTCACAATCATGTCTCTTTCATGTGCTAGATTTTGTCTTGATTTGTACAATTAGAGAAGCTGGTAGCCAGTTTTGAAATTTTTTCTCACTTATTTTGGCATAGACTTAACTTGAAGACACGAGAAAAATGACAATGATTTTTTAGATAACTGACTCAAGAAAATAAAATAAAAATAAAAATAAAGAAAGGAAAGAAAAGACCATGAATGTCCCCATTTGAAACAAAGAAATGAAAAATTTATCTAAAAATGACAGTCAACTCTAATGATTATGCCATGCATTTTGAATTAATTTGTCTGGTCTTTCCAGCCACACTTTCACCAATTGTTGTTGAGTCAATGGCCTTGAAAATGAGTTGCTTCATTAGGTCAATTGCATTTAAGACCTCATTAGGCTAGTGAAACCTTGAAGGGTTTTTTCCAACAAGCCTCTCTCATTTTCTTTTTCTCAGTTTACCATTCCCTTATGGTGTCTGTGAGGGTTTTTCATCATTGAGACTCTCTTATTTTCATTTCTCTCAACTCACAGTCGTCTTATGGTGCCTGTGAGGGTTGTCATAAATAAGACTCTTATTTTTATTTCTCTTAACTTACCACCGTCTTATGGTTCCCATGAGGGTTTTCACCAATAAGACTCTCTCATTTTTATTTCTCTCCCAATTCTTATTGCTGGTGAAGAAAAGTAGTTCCCAAAATGCGTCATCGCATTCATTGCATGCTTAGTCTTAACATTCTCAAAGATTGATCTGAAGGTCTTTTTTTGGTTGTAACTTGGCTTTTGAATAGGTTAGAAAGAAAGGATGGCATGTGGCCCAAACGACACTTGAAGTGGGGTAGGGCTTACAACTTTTGGAATCAAATCAAACAATGAAGATTAACTTATGCCCCAGTTTTTTTTGACTGGGTGATTCTAGATTGTTTATTTGGTTGGACCGAGCCCTAAGTAGGGCAGCCTACGTATCTCACCCCCGAGAGAGGAGAATCAGGTCGTGCGTAGTTCTGGCAGCTTGTTCTTTCTTTTGATCTGATTTTTCTTTCTTTTTTTTTATTAGCTTTTTTTCTCTTTGGGACTTTTCTGACTTTATATTTCTTAACACTCTCCTTTTTTTTTCTTTTTGACATACTTTTTCTCTCATTTCTGTTTTGAAACTTTCTGACTTTGTTCTTTTGCTCGACACTTTTTCTTTTGAGTTTTGCTGACTCCATCTTGATTCCAAAATAGAGGTATGAAAGAAAATAACTCTAAGGCTCAAATGGGGTAAACAAAGGATGAAACAATGTTTGGATAGCAGAATGAAATGCCTTCGACATATCAATCCTTGAAAATGCCAGTACACATCATATAATATGAAAATGAAAGATGAAGAACATTTGTGACATCTTTTAAGCATTAACTTTGACTGAGTCTGTCCGTCACTACTTTTTCTGCATTTTTCTAGCATACAACTCCACTTTTGTTGCATATTCCTCACATTGAATGACTCATGATTTTGTGGAGCTGATTTTCATTCTGTTCACGCAACCACTATTTGACCTAATTGAGACATGTCTTTCAATTAATGACCAAGTTATTCTTGTGATTCTCAAAATAAGTGCCTTAATTTTCAAAGAAGGCCTCAGCACTCTACCTATTTCCTCAGATGTTCTCTTTTACTAACTTAAACCTCTGATTCAATGTTTCATGGTTAAATTGGATTTTAAGATATGACTGAAAATTCCGCTAGCATGTCATATCACTAGAATCAACATAAAATGCACTCTGTGAAGAAAATAAACAAACAACATATATTTGAACACAAAGGGAAAAAGGGACACTCTGTTTAATTGAAATAAAATATAGAGGGTTCGAACATAAACGACAAAGGGACAAAGCAAGATAAATCCCAAACTACAACCCTGAAATACTTCAAAAAAACAGAAAAAAAAACTAAACAAACTACTTGACCTCTTCCTAGTAGGGAGATGGGTGACTTCTCAATTGCTCAGCCTAACAACTTAGCCACTGATTTTTCTATCAACATGACTGGAGCTTTCCTCACTGTCAATGTTCTGCACCATAATTGATCTATCTTGAATCATCTTTTTAATTTCTCTTTTCAAATCTCGACAATCTTCAATACTATGATCCTGAGCATCAGAATGATACGCACATTGTGCATTAGGATCAAAATTTCTTAAATGACGAATAGGAGTGTGCCTAAGGAGAGGAGTAATCATGCCCCTCGTTCTCAATCTCTGGAATAAACTGGCATAGGATTCCCCATTAGGAGTGAAATTATCCTTTTCCTTCCTCCTCCTTGTGAACTCTGGCCTCAGATGAAACTTGGATTTAGAGGTTCCTTGGTAAATTTGTGGGGGTCGGGGATGATGTTGAGGGACAGATGCATACCATCGTGGATAAGAATACGGATGGGTACACAATTGTACATTGTTCAAAGGACATTGAGGAAGTAGAATGAAACTCCTTGGATTTTGAAAAGAGGAACCTTGTTGCAGATGAGTAAGTGGATTTGATATGTAAGATCGATATTGAGGATGACAGTATTGGTGAGTTGGGCCACTTAAACTCTGCTTTGGTCCTGGCATGACAATAGGTGCATTTTCCTTCTTTTTTCCTTCAGTTTCCCTTGATTGATTGTAATATTGTCCTAAATGTTTCACAGAATCATGTTGTCCACCAAGCTCCTCAAATTTTGATGTCTCAAAGCTTGGAGGAAGGTTAATACTTGACAATATGCCCCAGTTTTTGTATGAAACATCTTCATAGCCTACAAGTCCCAAGGAACTTTTCATATCATTTTCTACACTCTTAACTTTCCCACCCATTTCCTCTGGCTCTTCTAGCATGCAAGGCTTCTTAGTAAGAAATTTTGGCGGTCCACTTAATTCAAAGGTAGGCTCAAGAGTATAACAATGATCATCAACACTATTGAACATGGATTCACTAGTGGACTGGGGAAGCACAATCATTGGATTGATAGCCAAAGTGGAAGCCTTAGTAGAAGGTTGAGCAACAAAAACACAGATGATATGTGGTGCTGTAAATATGGTATACTTATACTGAGGAGCTAAAGAAAGAGGGGTGGAGGTATTGAGGTGCATTTGATGTGGAATGGGTTCTGAGGCATGCTGTGGTGCATCAACAACAGAAGGAAACTGACTTTGCGATTTTGGTGGAAGATTCAAGGTATTTGCAAGGTCAAAAGTAGGGAACGAAGGTGGAGGCAGCCCACTGGCCCAAGCTCGGTACATTTCCATCATTTGTTGTCTCATTCTCAAATTCTCTTTCTTTAAACTCTTAATTTTCTGACTCTTTGTTTCATCCATAATGTCACTCTCTATATCCTTGTTGGACACAACTAACCCTTTCTTGGATTTGGTGTGATATGGAGGACCAGTCAGGAAGCCACAAACCAACCACCTTAAACTAACTGAAGCAGAGGCAACAAATATGTTAGAGTTCAACATTTTCTTCAAAACCTTTTTTTTTCTTTCAGAAAAGATCATCGAACCCAAGAAGGGTGCCTACGTATCTCACCCCCGAAAGAGGAGAATCAGGTGTGCGTAGTTCGTGAAGTTTTGCCAAAATGGCCAATTAAACTTTTTTCCTTTCTTTTTTCTTTTCTTGAAACTTTAAAAAGAGAACAAAATAACAAATTGTCAAAAGAATAGACCCTTTTTGCATTTTTCACGTTTAAAATTCCTATACAAAATGAAACCTATGATTACCAAAGAAAAATCTTTTTGGATTTTCAATTTTGAATTTCATATGAAAATGAAACTTAAACCTATTAAAGATTTTTTTTTTTTTATAGTTTTGTTTTAAAGATGTATATGAAACACTTACTCTAAATAAAGAGTGAAGAAAATCTTTTTGAATTTTTGAGATAAGATCAACCAAAAATGAAACCTACGACTATTGAGGAAAATCTTTTTTTATGTATTTTAATTTTCAAGACATGTATGAAACACCTACTCTAAATGAAGAGTGAAGAAAATCTTTTTGAATTTTTTAAATAAGATCCCCGAACGAATAATAGGCTGCCTACGTATCTCACTCCCGAGAGAGGAGAATCAGGGGTGCGTAGTTCGTCCAGATTGGACAATTAATGAATAAATAATAGATTGCACCCTGACTTGAGACACGACCAAAGACACACGATGAAAAACATAATAAAATCTTTTTTTTAGTTTTCAATTTGACACTTCACATAAAAAATGACACCAACAGCTATGAAAGAAAATCTTTTTGGTATTTTCGTTATATGAAATGTACAAAACTTCTACCACCTTTTTTTTAATTTTTATTTTATAAAAAGATCCTAAAAAAAATCTTTTTGGAGTTTTCAAATTGTGAATGCTTGCTAATGAAACAAAAGGAAATTCTTTTTGATGTTTTTTTTTATTTTTGAAAAATGAGTGCAAAAAGTAAAAAAAATCTTTTTTTTTTTGAATTGTGGAAAACAAAAGCCATAAAGAACCTAAAAACTATGAAACTCTTTTTTGATTCACCTTTTATCTTTTTTTTTTATTTTTTTTAATTTTTCCATGCCTAGACACCTTTCTTTAATTCTAGCACATGCTTTCCCCAAATCAGTTCGTCAAATGACCTTGTTACCCTAAAAAATATAACAATTAGCACGTAGGGATGCTTTAGAGGAGAGCCTCCTACAAAGGACCAAGTGAGCCCCGCTAGGTCTCAATATGATGCACATAAGTATGACCTAAAGGCTGACCTATGTTGGGGTTTACTAACAAGGCCATTCGGGGGAGCATATGGCCGATACTAGCTGCTTTGCATTCCACCTACTCGATACATCCAACGGCTTCCCCTCCTAAAATAAGGGTGACTCAACTAGAGTTCATGCGCACGACGTGCACTCTGAGACTTGTTGCAGAAAGAATTGACTCGGGTTATGCACATGATGCCAGATATAAAGCGGAAACACATAAGAGAAAAACTATAAACATGTAGCACTCAACAATGATAAAATAAACAACAAACGATAACACAAACAATGTTTATACACCCATAATGTCAAACTAAGCCGATACAACTCCAAAAATAAGCTCTAATTTTGAAATATCCCCAACAGAGTCGCTAGAACTGTCACACCCCTTTTTACATCAAAAGAATATTTTAAGGTTTGAAAGGGTTTTAATATTAAGTGACAAAATATGAGAATTTGTTTCAAAAAAAGACTATTTATATTCAAAACTCATAGTCGCCACTTGGCATAAATCGAGTGTGCCATGTAACCATTGGATATCCTTTTTCAAAATGGTTTTGACTCTATAAAACTGATCCACGAACAGAGATTCCGATTAAGAAATTCTGTTGACCGAGGGGAAGGTGTTAGACACCCCTTGATCCCGTGGTTCGACCACAGTCGCTTGGTGGAGCATCTCGGCTAACTTGCCATTACAAATGTATAAACCACACAAAACAGATAAAATAATCAATCAAACACACAAAACAATCCAAAACATGGTGTTCAGTCTAATTATACAGTCCAAAATAAAATAATACAAAAAATAAATCCTATTCTAACCTGCACTAATCATGAACTACGCTCCCGTGCTTTACCCTATGCCTCGGACCTTGATCACGAACCATATTCGAAGACATAATACGTCGGGGAATTCCCTGTGAATAAATACATGAAACCTGGGGGCATTCTCCGGCCAAATGAATACACTTTCTAAATGCGACAAAATCAAAACATTCAACAAAATTTCAAACATTTAACAAAACCACGAGTCCTAAACTTTGCCTACCCAAAACCTATGATTTGCCTACCATTCCTCGATATAAAACATGATACTATCGATGCTCAACATCAACAATGAATTAAGATACCATAATATTCACTTTTTACTAATTTTTTGATTCCCTCCCCAAAATTCCTTTTAATCAATCGCACCATTAAAACTAATCAAATTCTTTCCTCATACCACCGGAGTCACATCACCAAGCACGTGATCATAACATCAACAACATCAAACAATTACAATCACCCAACACACAATCATAGCCATTTCAACAAAATAAAATAAAGAAGAAGTACGGGAGTAAAGAGATGGACCTCAAGAGCTTTCGATTGATTTTAATAAGAGAAATAAGAGCCGCTCCAAGAACCTCAATGAATACCAACAAAATCCTAACTCTCCAAATCAGTCGAGAAACAGTTCAAGAATGCAACAACTACAAATTCCAATCCGAACAAAATATATCAAAAGAAACCAACGAAACTAGAATTCTGGCGAAATCCAACGGCAACAGAAGACGACAACGACAGGGGGATCAATGGATTCTCGTCAAGAAATAAAAAGAAAAGATGGATTTTGGAAAATTTTGAATGCTGGACAGGTTGACAGCGACAAATTGAAGACGATTCCGGCAAACTCAATGGTGTCAAGAACAACAAAAATGGATTGAATTCCGGTGAGATGCCGTCGGATTCACTGTTCCGAACACTTCTCGACTAATTTCATTCCATCGTTTGCTCTTTTCCTACTCAAACTACAGGGATTGACCTTTCTTGCTTGCATCTCTGGTGGGTGAGCATATTGTTGTGGATGTAAAACTTTGTGGAAGGTGATGGTTAGAAGCTCATCGTGAGTGTGTGATGGTGTATCTTGAGAGTGTGAGTTGTCAGTGTATTGCGTCAATGGTGGTGTTGTGAGGAAGAAACGAAAATGGTGTTTATGTGTGTACCCCAGAGTTTTCCGTGTCTCCCCTCTATTGTATATGTATGTATATATCTATCATAATGAAAAAATGGTGTCTATCTCTATTCTAATGGTGAGGTATGAGTGATTTAGTGCGACTTATTGTGTGGTCCCCTCAAAAATGGAAAATCCTAAGGGTGTATATTATTCTATTATGGGGAATATCTGTGGGGTCTTTTTTGTCTTGGTGTGATGTTTTTTGTTATGAGTTTGTTACCAATAGAAAAAAGAGTAAAAAGGATACGTGGGGTATGGGGTTGGTAGGGTAGTGAGGTAGGAGGTGGGGTAGGGTAGGTTGTTAGGATGAGATAAAATTAGTTAGGAATTTTGCTAAGGGTTGTTTTTCTTTGTATTTTTGTAGGATATAATGACACGTGTGAAGACACACAGTAAGATGGGGTAAAATGGTTAAAATGCTTTCAGGGAGGGACAAAATTACGTGTCTACAGTCTTTCTGGAGCCCACAAGGAACCATAGAGACGTTGATTTTGATATTGTTGTTGTACAGGAGGATCAACGGAAACAGTATCACTTGATGACTCAGCTACATCAAAAGTTGAGTGAACATATCTTTTAGTATATTTTTTGGGCTCTGAGATAAAGTCTCCTCACTTGACGACATTCTTTCAAGGATTTCCTGTAAAAAAATTGAGAGTCACGAAACAGAGAAAAAGATATACTTAGTCTCGTCTCAATTATCATGTAAACAAGATTGGAATGCCAAACATAATTTTTATTTCTTGCACATCAATGATCAATGGAGGCTCTTTAATTTATTTATTTTGTTTTAAAATTAAATTATTGTCATTGTGGTAACGTACAAGTTTGTTGCACTTCATTATAGTTCTTACAGATATAAAAAAAATATTTTTCTTTTACAATCAAAATAAAATAAAAAGGAAAGGAAAGAAATTGCTAGAGTATATGTGAGAAATGAAAGGACAAAGGGAGAAAAATACCTTTTAGTCTTGGGATATGATTAAGAAATGGGGAGTAATTATGTCTGTATTTATAGGTCTTGCAACCTTTAAATATGAAAAATGGTCAACAAAATTGCACCCTTATTTATTTATTTTTTTACTAATTATATCATGGCAATGGGAAATGAATTAGGAGGAAAAAAAATTAATTCAAAAGATTGAGATATTTTTTTTTGTCAACTTCTTAAATAGTTCCAGATTACGCATAGAAGTAAAGAAAAATAAGTTGAATGAAAAATTATAATGTTAGTATAAAAACGACTTTATCACTATCGGAAAAATTAGAAGTATATTTTAAATCAGGTAAAGTAATTATAGAAGTCAACTCAAAGTTATATTATTAATCAAGTAGAATATATACTACAAATTGAGGTTAGCGAAATTTGATTGAAAATCCTACACACCGTAAGACACGGTTGTTTCTCCCTTGAACACGGTGATTTTCCTCAATAAATTATGTGTTACTGTTCTAGATATTGTTATAGGAACTAGGTTCCTAGTTCGAGTAGTTGGTACAGATTTCTTTCACACGAATTTAATATAGGTTCAAGTTTGATCCCATGCGAGATGTTGAAATATAGGTTCTTTATACTAAAATGCTAGAGTTAAACCCCATGTAAAAAGAGACACACACCCATCCCCTTCCCCACTCCCCCCCCCCCCGCCCGCGCCAAACTCTTACACGCACTCGATGTATACACCAAATTAATGTTCTTTATCATGGTTTAGTAATTAAATTAAGTAAAATACATATTACTTAATCATGATTAATTAACATGAACTCTAAATTCAAATGTGTGGCATGCATATATGGATTTGATGTATACACCAGGTGCATGTATGTTTTTACCATCCACACCCACCCCCAAGAAAAAGGAAAAAAATTGTTCAAAACTCAAGAATTGGTAAGATAATTATATAAAATAATAAAGAGCACATTCAGGATCAGAAATATTAAATCACTTCTTCTTTACTAGAACAGGAAATATCTGATGTTCTCTTAATGAATGATACAATCCAAATGGCCTCCAAATTGCTAGACAGGATACTTATGAGTCAAGTGACACTTGATGACTTCTTGAGATCTATCAGAAGGCGTTCATTGGATGATTATGAGGACCAAGGAGACTCAAGGGACATTAGAGAGGCCGATGGAAGACCAAACGGAGCTAGAAAGCCTCGAAAGAGGAGATGTACCCCATCTTCTTTGGAGATGTGCCCAACCCACTCTAGATCCGCTAGAGCGGATCAAAACAGTCCACTACACCTTGGAATGTGCCCCATGTGCTCCCCATATGCTCAAGCAAGTGCCTAATTGGATTTTATGTGTTTGTCTTTTCTAAATGGTTCACTTTTGGGCCCATATGATGTAATAACCTATCGTAAACTATAAATAGGACTTCTTTCATTTTAGTAAGTAGTTTATGTTGAATTATAAATTTGAACACTTGTGAGAGTGTGAGACAAATGTGGATTCGCTTGTGTTGATCTTTTATTTAAAAACGTGGGTTTCTTGGGAATCGACTCCCTTGAGGTCTACATAAGATTTAGTTGCTTTATTCGATTTAATTGATTGAGGGTTTAGGGTTTGATGCACTCTTTATTTGCTTTCAATTCCTTGCATTATGTCTATCTTATTGCAACTCTATCTATCTTTAGTTTTCGTATTCGTATCGTAGTTTAGTTTTTGATTCCGTACTTTATTCGTGTATCATTTGGTATTAAGATCCGAGATTAGAATCGTTCCCACTATTCTAGTCTTGGATTTTGCTATCTCGAAAATCAACAAAAAAAAAAGTCAAAAATTGAAAATCCCAAAAAAAGTACTTTTCACGTTTTAGTCCTAGGTCAAAATTTTAGTTTGATTTTGTATTTTTCTTGTGTTTATAGTGTTAGATTTGTGTTCTCTAGCACTATAGGAGTCTAGGGTTCAAATTTGAGCTTAATCGGAGTCCATTTGAGTGTTCTATCCTTGTTGGAAGCTTGGGTTGAAGATGTTTGATGTGAATTGAAAATTTGAAATTTTTGGTTGTAAATTTGAAAAAAATGATGTTTTTAATGTGTTTATAAGGTTGAAAAGAGCCTCGAGTCAAAATTTCATCGTATTCCGATCATTGGTTCAAGAGTTAGAGCATTTTGAAGTTTTGGTGTTCTTGAGTGTTCTTGAGGAAGATCCATATCTTCATCTTGAATTCTTATCAAAAGGTGGTGTTTGGTTCAAAAAAAGGGAAGAAAAGTGTGGAAAGTTTTTTTGTACAAAAGTATAAAAGAATATTCCACAAGAGAGTACAAAGAGGGGACCATTTGGAGGGTAATTTTGGCCAAACACAAAGGGAGAGACGACCAATCTGCCTTGCATCTGCTCCCAAGGGGCACCTAGTCTGCCCTTGACCTGTGGTCACACCTCAAGTTGCCTTGAACCTGTATCCCAACTGCTGGAGAAGGCTGCCCAAAGCAGATCAGCCATACCCAACGCAAATCACCTCCTTTTGACGTGAATCAACTTCCACAACACCAATCCAAGTTTATCAACACTTTCCAACATCAATTCAAGTCTTAAAACACATATCAACATCTTTAAAACTCCATTGCTCAAGGTTCGATTCTTAGTTTTCATTTCTTGATTCTTAAATCTTTTTTTTGATTCTTAACTACTCATCAACTAGTAACTTATCTACTAAGTTGATTGATAGTTCTTGAGTCCTTTTCATTCATCGTCCTACTTTTCTTTCAAGATTTGATCTTTTGAATTCGTTGTTAATTCTTGACTCAAGTCCGTAAATATTTTCTTTGAGTCATTTCAAACAAGGATCTATTCCGACCTCAAGCCATAATTGATACCAAGCTTTCTCATTGGAGTATAAATGATCTATCAACGCTTGCGACGCTAATTGATAGATGAACTAAAGGTGGAAACTTTGATAGCTTCTGAGGTTGATTTCTTAACCTTTAATGTGTTTGTTGTTTTTGTTTTGTTTTAGTATTCCTTTTATATAGGTACCATGGCATCAGGAGAAGGTAGCCCAAGAGCTTCGGGAGAGATAAACATGAAAAGTTTAATGGTGGTCATAATGAGTGTGAAACAAGACGTAAATCAAAGAATGAAAAGCATGGAAAGTTCACTCTCAAGAAGGATGGACACCTTGGAAGTCCGTCTAAACTCTGGCACATCCACTCCTCAAAACTATCATGGTTCCTCTAGTGGACATGCTCTCAATACCTCCACTACTATAAATCCAGAAATACTTCACCAAATGTTCAATCCACCTAGGAAAGTATATGAACCCATCATCCAAGCCACTACTTACCCAAATAACCAAAATCCTATCCATCCCCTACAACCCCAATTTAATCAAGCCCATCAAGAAGCTCCACAAAACCCAAACCAACCATCTCAAATCCCGGCTAACCCAAATTAACCAATCCAAATTGAGGATGAGGGAGATGAGGAACCTTATGGAAGAGGTGAAGAGTTCGATGAAGTGGCTCTCTTTGCAGAATTTATACAAACTAGAAGAGGAGATCACGAGGGAGAACATAGAGGAAGAGGAGGAATATTTGGTTCGGTTCCACATGGAAGAGAAAACTTAGGAAACTATCCCCAAGTACAAAAAGATCATCAATGGGATCAAGGAGGTAATATGGGTCGATACACGAGTCTTAAATCAATCAAGATCACTCTTCCTACCTTTAAAGATAACAGTGGTCCATCTATCTACCATGATTGGGAGATACAATGCAATAGGCTCTTCCAACTCAATTAGTTAACCAGACCTAAGAAAGCCGCCCACGCAATTGCTCAACTTGAAGGGTATGTTTAAACTTGGTGGGAGACAAAAAGAGTGTAACGAGAAAGAAATGGTAATCCCGACCTTCCGTATTGGGATGAATTGAAGGCACTTATGAGAGAGAGGTATGTTACAAAAAGGTTCAAGCAAAAGCAATTAACAAGGCTCTACAATTTAAGACAAGGAGGATGGTAGAAGTGTGGAAGACTATTATGAGGAGTTTCAAAACTTTATCCTTCGTCTTGAGATTATTGAACCCCCAAATCATTGTATGGATCGATTCAAAGGTAGTTTAGATTATGAATTTGCTTCTCAACTAGTTGTCCATAAATTTGACCGAATAGAAGATCTTGTTGAAGCGGACATTGAGGTTGAAAGGAACAACAATGCTAAGAAGTCCTTCAATAAAGGTTATAATTCTTCTACTTCCTCGGTATGGAACAATAACAAGGATTTCAACAAGACCGTTGATAAGGCAATCCAAAGGTATCCACTAAGGAATGAAGGTAATCCATTTTCTAATCCCAATTTTAAAGGTATTACTTGATTTAGATGTCAAGGTTAGGGTCATAAGGCTAGTGAATACCCCAACCGAAGGAACATAGTATTGGTGGAGGTTAATCCTTACTTTGTTGGATATGGTGACCAAAAATAATGGTGGTGGGGAAAGCCCTCAAGAGGATAATGACCTTGGAAGTGAAGGGGAATTAGAGAAAGTTGAAAGGGACTTTAATGTACCTTGTGGATTGATGATGAAAGTTCCCAATGAAGATGTTTGGCCCGAAGAATAAGAGTTCTTAAATCTTAGCCTCATGATGAGGAGGTATATGAATGGTGAAGATGAGGAGCTTTGGGATCATGAAGGAGATCTTAGTGACAAACCCAAGCCCTTGTTATTCACTACATTTGGTACTAGCATTGTGCCAACTTCCAAGTTGATGCATAAGAGAATAAGTCCACACGATGCAAGTTTAGAAGAAAAGAGAGCAAGCTCAAGTCTTTGCTCCAAAGGTATGTACCTACTCCCTCTTATTTCTAGCTTCTTTGGAATCATGGTGACATTTACCATAGAGTAGACGATGTTACAAAGATATTTGAATTAAAATCCTACCTAGATGGTGTTGATGTCTCTCGGAATGACTTGAATATGCATAAAATATGTGGCTATTTATTAGAAGGTTGTTTGAGTGAAAGGAATGTGAGGTGCTTAAGTTGTTTGTTCTTACCGTTATATGATCTTGTTCTTGGTAGCAACTTAAAAAATCATAACTCTTGTCATTCCATTTTCTTCGTTTGTGAGCATAACCTTGTTGGTGCTAAGTATGTCTTGTGTGTAAACATGGTTTTTTGTGAATAGAAGGGCAATCTAAACCCTAATGATCCCTTAATTATACCCTTAGTGGTTCCAACATATGATGATTTGTTTGGTAACATTGTTAGTGAAACCAACTTAGGATAATTTGTTGATGTTTATCGCCAACTTAGGAGAATTTGTTGATGCTTATCGTAGCCAACTCCTTTACACTTTAAATGTTGACTTCTCTTCTATTGTCTTGAAGGATATTTGGTTATATGTGAAATGGGTGTCTCCTTGGCATGGATGTTTTGATTTTAAACCATGTTCTAACCCTCATTCCTTGAGGAAATATTGGTTCTGTTTTCTTCTCTTGTGTTTTAAGGGTGTAGATTCGAGGATGAATCTTCTTTAAGAAGGAGATGATGATACAATCCAAATGGCCTCCAGATTGCTAGAGAGGATGCTTAGGGTCAAGTGACACTTGATGACTTCTTGAGAGCTATCAAAAGGCGTTCATTGGATGATTATGATGACAAAGGAGACTCAAGGGACATTAGAGAGGCCGATGGAAGACCAAACGGGGCTAGAAAGCCCCGTAAGAGGAGATGCGCCCCATCCTCTTTAGAGGTGCGTCCAACCCACTCTAGATCCACTAGAGCGGATCAAAACAGCCCACTACACCTTGGAATATTCCCCATGTGCTCCCTATATGCTCAACAAAGTGCCTTATGAGCTTTTATGTGTTTGTTTTTCCTAAATGGGTCACTTTTGAGCCCATATGATGTAATAACCTAGCCTGGACTATAAATAGGACTTATTTTCATTTTAGTAAGTAGTTTATGTTAAATTATGAATTTGAACACTTGTGAGAGTGTGAGACAAGCGTGGATTCGCTTGTGTTGATCTTTTGTTTAGAAACGTGGGTTGCTTGAGAATCTATTCTCTTGAGGTCTACGTAAGATTTACGTGCTTTGTACGGTTTAATTGGTTGAGGATTTAGGATTTGATACACCATTTATTTGCTTTCAATTCCTTGCATTGTGCCTATTTTATTTCTTCTCTATCTATCTTTAGCTTTCGTATTTGTATCGTAGTTTAGTTTTTGATTCCGTACTTTGTTCGTGTATCAATGAATATTTTCCAAATTAATTATACATCACAAAAATACAATATTAAATACCTAAAATTCACAACATTAACTAGTAGTGGCTTCAGCCACAAGAAGATCAAGGTCCTGGTCTCGGATCTCATGAAGGGTAGTCCACCCGGGTCTTTAGGGCTAACTAATTTCTGTCCAACTCGGTCGTACATCTGTCATTGTTACAACTTATCGGCAGCGCGTTAATCTTGTGCATTGGATTCATGACTCTCGGCATATCCGACGACCCAACACCAAATCCACCATTACTAGCTCCAATTGCCACTATTGCAATCAATACCTCCCACAATCTGAACAATCTATGAGCCATGAATATCGCATTCGCAAGGTTCATAGATTCTACAAATTGTGGTAGATATTGATTGCAACACCAATTATTGGAGCTAGTAGTGGTAATTCTGGTGTTGGATGGGATTATATATGACGAGGGTCATGGATCCATGCAAATAAATTTGTTTCATATATTCAACTGAGCGTCAGAAGATCTCCTAGTCAATGGATGTGAATTACATAAACAAAATGAAGAAATAAAAAAAAGGAAGTAATTTTCTTTGGGTGTTGAGATAAGTTGAAAAAATAAGGAGCAAATTTGTCTAGATTTATAGGAGAAAATGGTCAACAATGTGGCAATTCATATTTATTTCTTACTAATTATTTTATGGTAGTGGGAAAAGAACAAGGAGAAAAAATATCAATTAAAAGATTGAGGATTTTTCCTTTTTAGCAATTTTTTGAATTGTTCCAGCATAGTACCCATACATATAAAAAAAAATAAGTTAAATGAAAAAAAAATATTAATTAAAAAATTAATTTATTAATTTGAAAAAAATTATAAATATATTACCAAATCAAGTAAAATAGTTAATGAAGAAAATTCAATGTAATATTTCAAATTGAATCCCATGGACTATAGAATAACAATATTTGGAGTGTCATAATTATTTTATTTTAGAATGGTAACTCATTTAAAATATATACCCTTTTAGACTTTATGTCACAACTTAGAAGACTAAAATAGTAGCACTATCACTAAACTAATATTGACCTTTCATAAACTCCAGAAAATTGAAGGAAAGGTGTCTTTTAAGTCTTGAATGAAAGATTGGTGACATTGACCAACAGATAAGGTCAAACATTATAAGAAAACTTGATCAAGTTAATTGTGGACATGATTAATATTTTAAAAACTTTCTAATCTTTTCAAAAATACAAATCAACCCAACCCACACCCTCTTTAATTCAAATCAACCACTCTCTCCTCTCTCTCGACAGCTTCTCTCAACTTTCTTCTAACCAATAGTTCTACAAAATTTCTCCCTTCAACCCCCGACGACTTCTACCTCCGACGATAAATAGTTGGGCTTCGTGTTTCCCTCTTCAATTCAATCAACCTGTCTCTCATCCCTCTCTCGACAGCTTCTCTCAAGTCTCTCCCAACCAACTGTTCTTTAAATTTCTCATTTCAATCCTTGGAGACTTCAACATCCGACTATAAATAGTTGGGCTTCAAGTTCCTCTTCGACTTCAATCGACGTGACAGCCTTGCTCTCTGGCCACAACAGCTTCGAATTCTTCATCGGTCCTTTTCTTCTTTCACAGGTAAAAATTTATGGTCTTTTTAGTTTTGAAGAAAACGAGGAACTTGAGCCAACTTCTCTTATAGTATTGGTTAACAATTTCAATATTTGTTGCACTAATTTGAAATGTGGTATGAATAAAATCCTAATTTCTGGTATTTCTTCTCTTCTCTTTTCGAAGTGAATTATGATATTTTGTTGTGTGTTGCATTTTTTTGAAGTTTGATTTTTATTGTTTGTGTTTATAAAAACAAAAGGATAATTTGGTTTGATTTGTTATGTTCTTGTTCTTGGTAAAAATGGTGAAATTGTTGTTTTTTGTTTAACAAAATCATGCTACTGTTTCCTCTGACATATTACCCATCTGGTGCAACATATTAACCATCTGATGCAATAGATTTATCATATGATGCAACAGATCAACCATCTGATGCACCAGAGGAACCACCAAATTACAATTCTGATGCAACAGCTTTATCATATGTTGCAACAGATTAAGCATCGGATAAAAAATCTGATGCAACTAATTAACCATCTGGTGCAATGGAAGAACCATCAGATTAATGATCTGATGCAACAGATGAACCTCCTGTTGGATAAAATCCGACCAACTCTTCCTACAGGAAAAGTCCAAGACTTGATTTTTCCAACGGATCATTCATCTGCCGTGATAGACGATCCTATGTTGGAAGAAATCTAAACAATATTGACCGTTGATAACTGTTCCAACAGATCACTCATATATTGCAACAGATGATGTCACAACAGTTGTGTGATCGATTGAACAGACCATTCATGTGTCTTAAAACTTGAGTAATATGTTTTGTATTGTTGCAATAGATTACTCATCCGCTACAATAGTTTGGTTATATGCTGCAACAGATATACTACCTTGTGAATTAGATCGGTAATCTGTTACAACTGTTATTTTACTATTTTGCTTGTTTGATTTACTGTTATCCTTTTTTAACGATGCATTAATCAACAATAATATATTAATTTATGTTCCTGTTAATTTTAGATAATATGATTCTCAAAAGAATAGAAACCAAATCAAGTCCAAGTAAAGGAACAAGTGAAGCAGCTAGGCTACATCCACCACTCTATGAGCTTGCTTTACAAGCGTTATCTCAATCAGGAGAAGAATATGATGAACACGGGGAAGAGGAATGTTTCAAAAGAGATGATGCAGATGCTAATAGCCCTTCCACCGAAGATCTGGTCAAAGCCTTCAGCATTGATCGTTATCCTGTGAGAATGTTGTGTGATGGTGCCGTAGATTTAACGGGTGATTTAGTGGTTAAGTCAGCCATGGGAAAATCTTTCGACGCCTTCAGAAAAATACTTCGAGAACAAAAATTGGATGCTTATTTCAGGGACGACTGCTTTGGGAAATATCTTGATTTGTCGGAGGACAACAATGCTCATTTCCAAATGAAAATGGTATATGAACTTCTCAAGCGTAGGTTTATGTATGAAAACAAAAATAAGATGGATGAGGTATGGATAAATTATAGTGGCATGCCTGTTTGTTTTGGTTGAAAGGAGTTTGCCATAGTTACTGGACTAAAATATTTTCCTCCTTCTCAAGTTATACCTATTCTAACCCAAAAAAAGCACCCCTCACAAACAAAAAAGGCAAAGACAAGTCGTGTGATCTTGATGACCTGGTGTCCATCGTTGGTCCAAGCTTCAAAAATAAAAATTTGATATAAGTGTTGAAAGGTAATGGACTTTCAAAGAAGCACAAGCAGTCATTGTGTTTGGTTTGGTTTGTACATAATATTCTTTGGGTGAGAGACGTTAACAACAACATAAGACTCAGTTTAATAAAGCTCTCCGAGGATCTTGAGGCATTTCACAACTATCCATGGGGGTATGAAAGCTTCAAAATGACTGTCAAATATTTGTTGACTCCGTTAGCGCCAAAGACAGTCAACTTATATGGCTTCCCATGGGCTTTCATGGTAAATGTTTCTTTCTTCTATTATGATATCATTCATTTTTTTCGCTCAATAATGGTTTTGATTTATTGGTGTTATTTTATAGGCTTGGGCATTTGAAGTCATTCCTTATTTGAGACAACAAGTGAACTACCAGGAAGGAGTTTCCTGTCCAAGAATCTTGAGATGGTTGTCGTTCAAAACTGATAAAAATACAAAATTTCTTGATCTCTTCAACCCCCGAAAGATGCAGTAAGTATAATTATAATTAATTTTTTCTTTTAATTAATGTTTTTTTGAATGATCTAATCATCATTCTAATATATGTAATAATTTATGTTAAAATGTGCATCTGTCGCTAGTTTCGACCAATCGAGAGTTGAAGATGCCATTTTTTCTTACTTTATGATTTGTGCAAACTTTATCGAACCCTAAGGTCATCGACAGAATAAAAATAGAATTGTTTAGAGCAACAACCATTATAAGAAAAACAATTTTGGAGGGTGGTCTTGTTGTTGTTGATGGAGCTATTGGTGGTGGTAGTGGTGCTTCTGTTGGTGCTAATGATGCTCCTCTTACAGTATTTAAAGCAAACCATTATAAGTATGATCATACTGGTTATACAGATTTTACCTCTCCCAATGAATGTTCTGCATGCAAATGTCAAGACTGAAGGACGAAACATGATGTAGTGATGAATTCTATTAATGCATTAACTGCTTTTGTAAAGGAATTGACATCTAAGAGGGGTATCATTCCATTAAAGAGGATTTTATTTCCATCCGCTCCATTAGAGATTAGGGCTAAGAGGAGAAGGAGAGTGATTTCCAGGGCATTATTAGGCATCCAAAAAAAGTGAAATTGCAACTCCTCTGTCTGTGAGTTGCACTGAGCAACGTACAATGTCCAAAGGAGAGAAACACGAGATGAAGAAGGTGAATATAATATATGTATTCCAACTGACAAAAAAAATAGACACATATCTGTTTCAATAGATGACACATCTGCTAAAAATTATCAAATGAATATATACATCTGTTGCAACAGTTGACTAACCTCTTGCACCAGATATTTTATCTGGTGCAACATATGTTTCGTCTATTTTAGTAAATCAAATAGCTCTTCGTACCACTTTTATTTGTACCAACAGATGGCCTATATGTTGCAACAGATGATTCATATGTTGCAATGGATGGTTCATCTGTTGGAAATTATCACACAGGGTCTTCCTCGTGTAGAAATTTATCCCAATAATTGATTAATTGTTGCAACAGAAATATAATATGTTTGGGACAATTTAAAATGGGAGGAAGACCTATTTGATTTTCTAGAAGAGATAAGTTGTCCTTTTCCATTTTGTTGTATCTCTGTGATTAGCATTGACCAATTCTGGCTTTCCAAGTGGATGTAGAAGAAGCTACTGCTGAACAGTATTGACAATATGCTACTCTTTTTATGGAAATATGGAGAACAGAAAATGCATAAACCGTACGCAAGCGACAATAAAGATCCACAACGAGCAAAGCCGAATTCCATAGCACCGGATGAATAACAACTTGTCCATACTGAGTAGATCTTTATAGCTTGAGCCTATCAAAGTAATCCTTGGCAGTATACTTAAATTATTGTTGATGTATTTGTTGAGATCTATACCCATAACAATTTTTTTACATTTCGTTTATTCATTGACTTATTTCAGCTAATTTATGAAGGCTTCGATTTATTTTATTTTGTCTACGAATTTTATTTATTCCTTAGATTTGAACTTATTAATTGAAAAGGAATACTAGATTCAAATATATCAACAGATAATGTATCTGATGCAACAAATGACACATCTATTAGAAAAATAGAATGGATTTAGACATGTTGCAACAGGTAGGTAATCTGCTGGAATTTATCAAACAGGTCTTCCCACTGTTGCAATAGATGAACTTTTGATAAAAATATCAAGATAATGCAACAGATGACACATCTATTAGGAAAAAAAGAACATATTTAGACATATGTTGCAACAGATGGACTTTATCTGTTGCAACAGACGACACATCTATGGGAATAATTGAACAGATCTATACATATATTGCAACAGGTAGGTTATCTTTTGGAATTTATCAAATAGGTCTTCCCACTATTGCAACAGATGGACTTTAGATAAAAACATCGAGATAATGCAACAGATGACCAACCTATTGCAGCAGACAAACTATATGTCAGAACAGGTAGGATAACTGTTACAACGGATGGAGAATCTGTTGCATTATAAAAATTCAACTTTCGTTGGACATAAAAAATTGCCACTACGTGTAAAAAGGTTAAAGTGAATTGAATTAAAATAAAAAAGGCGCAATCCATTGACTGTGTTCAGTTCAAACACATAAAATAAAATAGGCATCAAGTAGACATGTTCATTTTAAACACGTAAAATAAAATAGGCATCAAATGTGTCAGTGTCAGTCTGACACATTTCGCTGACTTGCCGTCACTTGGCTCCCAACGGTCATTCCCCCCCCCATTGTCGTATATATTCATCTTCCTCCTAAAATTTAACCCTAAATTCCCATATCTTCTTCTTCATCATCATCTTCTTTTATCTATCCAAATTCTTCTAATTATTACTTTCATTTTTTCCAATTGACCTTGACAATGTCGAACGCATCTTCCACTATTTTTTTGTGATAAAGCTTTTCGATATTGTAAGTGCGGTCATGAAGCTCTATTAAAGACTTCTTGGACTCAACAAAATTCGGGTCGAAGGTTTTTTACTTGTAAGATTTCAAAGGTAATATTTTTTTATTTAATTAATTGATTAATTATTGACTTGTAATTGTTTTGTAATTGTGTTCTCTTTTTTATAGAAATTGGGTGGATGCAATTTCTTTGATTGGTATGACGAACGACACCCTTCACAAGAAAATCATGTAATCTGGGGTTTGTTGAAAAAAGTCAAGGCTTCTGAAGAGAAAAAAAATCGAGCAAGACTATACTACATTATTGTCGTTATTGCTACTGGTTTGGTGTTGTTGGGCACATGGATATTGAAGCCTAATTGCTAAAATTTTCATGGTGGTGTGTGTATTTGCTACTGGTTTGTTGTTGACGAGCACATGGATATTCAAGCATAACTGTTGGAAAATATCAAAAAGATTTAGGCATATGTTGTAAAATTTAGGTCATCTGTTGGAAATTATCAAACAGGTCTTCCCACTATTGCAACAGATTAGACTTAAATTATTAGATTATTCATAGAAATAACATCGGCGTAATGCAATAGATTACCAACCTATTGAAACAGATAAACTATCTACCAGAACGGATTAAAGATATTTTACAACAAATTGACAATCTAATCTATTGCATTATAAAAAACTCAACTTTCATCAGAAAAAAATTATTGCCACTACATGTACATGTAATAAAGTGAAGGGTGACTTGAAATTAAAAATTTCTATTTCACAGGCTCTTCTATAAAAACAGGCTTCAAGCGTCAAGTTAAAACCCCATAAGCCTAGACCTCTTGCAGGTTTGCCACAACGTTGTCGCACAAAAAAATCATTGGCTCAACCATTTCTGTGCCGGTCAGCAAACATTCGATATGTGCAAGAGTGTGTGAGCCGCTCGCTTTAGCGGTATCATTTTTTGGAAGGATCATTCCCCTATTTCGACCTTCAAAATCCCATGATTTCTTCATCAACACTTTCTTTGGCAAATGATTCATCAGTTTACTCTCCCTCAATAAGATGGGCAACAACACCATCCGTGGATCCACGAGGAGAAAAAGATCAAAATCTTCAACGAGAGGTACGTTGGAGTCATAAACATTAATCTTTCCCTCCTTGATTAGTATCTCAACAGCCCGATAATGAATGTCGTTCATGCTAATAACTGCAAGAATCCTTTTTTCCTCGGTCCATCTCTTGCCGTGTGAATTTGGCCTGTCCCCTCTAATATATTTTAATGTTTCTTCTTTATCCAAGACCAACGTAGGAACTAGGAAATCAAGTCCCACACCAAGGGATGACTCCTCTCCATTGAGTTGATCGTACCTATCCTTGAGCTTCTTGCAGAAGTCGAGGTCCATTATCCTATTAGCAGCGTCATAAGCTTCCCGGTACGTTAATTGCCTTTTCCTCATGAGGCAGAGAATTATATCAACATGCTGTGAGATAAGAAGTCAATTTTTAAATAGGTTAGTAATTGTAAAGATGTAACAGATGGTCCATCTGTTGCATAGGGTTCTCTGAATCAATAATCCAACGCAACTTATGCAATAGATGGATAATAAGTTACAATAGAACCACAACCAGTTGCACCAGTATACCCAGCTGTTGCAACAGATGTGCAATCTGTTGTGTATCTTCTTCTTCATGGGGTAGATTAGATGAGATAGGCTAGGAAAAGTAAACTTTCCTTGTCCTCGTACGACATACGGATATCAGTCATTGTCTGGAAGTCTTGGGGGGGAAAGGGAGGCCTGGGGTAATTTGGTGCGACTAGCTTGGCATTCTTAGCCTGTCACAGATCCTTTTTCTCTTTGGCGACAAGTTCCGTGTATATGTCCACCTTCTTGATTGGCCCCTAAACTTTAACAACTTTTGGAGAGGGAGGAATTGCAATTTGCTTTTATTTTCGAGCGGAGAGTACGTCTCTAATTGCTCGTTTCTTTCTCCTAACCAACGCCGTAGAAGTGTATGGCTCCCTAACCTTCTTGGATGGTATGACACACCTCTTGGATTTGAATTCCTTGATATCTTTAGAGATAACCTCTACTTTTTCAAAGAGTTTATCCTATCTGTCTTGCGCTCATCGCATTTGCAACGAGAACACGAGGGTGAAAAGGGATGAGAGGACCTGTGTAAGGGCGAAAAGGGGTGTTTTCAAACATATTTATTCTTTCTTGAGAATCAATATGCTCATCATCACGAGTGGTAGAAGAATAAGCATGCCTTACACCAACTCCAACAACTCCACCAGAAGAAGCACCCGGATCTGCCTTAGTAAAAGGTTGGTCATGAAGAGCCTCAACATTAGGCTGACCTTGCCTAACTGCTCTTCTTATGGTTGTTTCTCCAGCCAATTCCTTCTTTATTAGCTCCACCGTTGGGTCTTTAATAGTATCAATAGGACCTAGAGTAATATAAGAAGTCATCACCGACTCTTCCTTAGTAGGCACTATCCATGGATGCATAACCTATCAAAAAAAAAGACAGATGCATTTAAATCATATAATATAATAATTTTCACAGTTGGGCTACATTTTTTAAAAAAGACCTATTTGTTGCATAGTTTGCAGTATATGGTTAAAATCCGTTTGAGTCTGGTTCAGAAAAATAGAGCAACACATGGATAATCTGATGTAAAATATCAATCATCTGTTGCAACAGCTGCACAAGATGGGTAATCTGTTATGCAACAGATGATCTATACATCACAACAGATGAACGATATGTTATCAGATTAAATATCTATTGCATAATTTGCAGTAGATGGTTAATCTTTTAAGAGTCGAGTTCAGAGAACCAAAGCAACAGATGGGTAATATGATACAAGATATACCCGGTCGCAACAGATGTCCCATATGGTGCATCAGCTATAACATCTGTTCAATATCTTTCTTATCTTTGAATAAAATTATTTTACTTGAAGAAGACGTACTGCATCATCCGGAGGGTTAAAGAGATCAGCCTCCTTAATATTGGTGTTGCTCTTTGCATCCAACCACCTAAACATCCTTGGATGAGAAACCTCATCCAGGTAATCCATTAACTGCTTTCATAGGGGAGGAATGGCTTCAAATGCCCAAGCCTAAAAAATGTAAACAGGAAACAAGCAAAAAAAATCATAATAACTATATTCAATATAAATTAATGGATGAGTAAAATTAGTGATTAATTTTACCATGAAAGCCCAAGACAAGCCGTCTAATGTGGTTGTCCCTGAGGATAGCTTTGTCAGTAAATATTGGACAGTCAAGTAAAAGCTATCATATCCCCAGGGATAATTGTTGAATTTATCAAAATCCTCAGCACGCTCTAACAAATCATCTTCTATGACCTTGTTGACGTCTCTTGCCAATATAACCGAATGGGCAAACCAAACTAAGCACAATTTCTCCCTCTGCTGCTCTGGTATGGTTTTATCCTTGAGATCTGTCAACAAATCCGATGCTTTGTAGCCACGTCGAGCAATGTCAAACAACCCATTTATTTTTTCCTTGCATTTTCTTGCCTTGGATCTTTTGCGGGGTGGTAGTCCTTCTGGATGATGGCATCTCAATCCCGTCACTATGGCAAACTCTTGCAAGCCAAAACAAACAGGCATGCCACAGTAGTTGATCCAGATTTTATCCATCTTATTTTTGCCCCCCTCCTTCGAATCTTTATCATCTCCCGCGTACTTGATCCTGCACTTTAGAAAACCGTATACCATCATCATAGGGAAACGGATACGGGCATAGAGGTCCTCAGGTAGCTCAAGAAAGCATCCAAAGTATCTCTTCTTAAGAAGTCCGCCTATGTTTTCGTTCTTCATAATTTTCATAAAATGTTTAAAATTTTTCCCCATCTGACATTTAAGTACAATTTGACCAGTTAGTTGTTTTCCTTCTGGGCCATTTATTGGCATCGCTACTTGAAACCTGTCAATACTAAAAGTTTTGACAGGATCATGCTGGGATGTCGATATTAACTCACGCCCCATCGGTGATCCATTATCATCATGTTGATGATTATCCTCTTTCTCTTTCTGACTCTCCAATTCCTCCTCTTTCTCATTTTCATTTTCTTCATCACCATCTACGGACCCTTGTCCACCTCCCTCAATATTTTTTTCACATCTCTCCTCAGCTTCATTTTTCCCTGACTGGGATAGTTCAGGAAGCTCCTCCGAATCCCTCTGTACTGTAGCCTTTTTTTTGGAGTGGTCAGACGTTGATTGACTTTCACTTTCTTTTCTTTTTGGGAGACATGTTTTACCTACAGACAAAGAAAAACAAAAATTACATTACAGTTGATGTATGCATAGATTTAAAAAAATACATTACAAACACCACGAATACCGACACACCAACAACCACCACCACAAACACCACCAACCAATGCCAACAAACAAACAAATACCACGAATACCGACACCACCACAAACACCACCAACCAATGCCACCACCTGTACCACCACGATGACCACAAACACCACCACCAACACCATCCAACTATACCACGACAGTCAACGAAATACTGCGAGAGAAACTAAGGATTTCTCGAGTTCTTCCTACGATTTTACCATCAAAACTCAAAATTGTAAACCCATTCTCGAAGATAATACAACTAAAAGTTTTATTTTTCATCATTAACTTAAAATCCCTTATTTTTTAGAAAAAAAAATATAGAGCTCTTCTCGAACTCTGTTGCCTACGAAGACAAAGAAAATGACTGATACAAGCAAGAATGATGTCGAAAATAACACCTATGTGGTCGTAAATGAGAAGAAAAATGAACTGTTGTGGAGGGTTGAGCAAATTTGTTGAGTAGTTATTGTTTGTATTGTATTGTTGAGTGGGAATGAGAGAGAAAGAGCCAGACCTCAAGATTTGAAATGATGAAATATTTTGTATGGGTTGATTTGTATTTTGAAAAAGAATGACAAGTAGTTTTGAAAATGTTAATTTGGTCCGAAATGATCTTAATTATTTTTAAAATCATACAATATATGCGTAATTTTTAAAATCATATAAAAACAATTGAAGTTGTAGTTGACCGAGTACTCTAGGAGGACCCTGTGAAAACTCACCCCTGATCCTAGATTAATCAATTTAGGTACTATTAGTCTAACATATGAACTCAATTAAAATTGTAAAACATAAATGTTCAACATATTGCATCAGATTTCTCATCTGTTGTAAATTATCAATCAGATAAGGTAACATCAGATTACGAATCTGATGTAAATTGTCAAATAGATTAAGTCATCTATTGCGATAGATTACCCATCTGTTGTAAATTATCAAATGGATTGTCATATGTCGAACAGATTACCCATATGTTGTAAATTATCAAATAGGCGTTGCCATCTGTTGTGGCTGACCCTATGAGAACTCACCCCTAGTCCTAGATTAATCGATAGTTTACCCTATGAGAACTCTCCCCCAGTCCTAGATTATTCAATTAAGGTATTAGTACCCTAGTCCTAGATTAATCAATTAAGGTATTAGTCTAATATATAAGGTAGTAAGAATCAGTTCGGCTCAGAGTGATCAATCGCCGACTCTAGTCGGGAGGAACGCAGTACCGTTTCATCATGCAATTGATAAAATACTCAATTGAAGTTATAGTTGACCCTATGAGAACTCACATTCAATTAAGGTATTAGTCTAACATATGAACTCAATTGAATTATATATAAACAAATGTTTGACCTGTTGCAACGGATGTCTTTTCTATTGGATCAAATCAAACAATTATGTAATATGTTGCAACATATTATGCATCTGTTGTAAACTATCAAATAGATTAAGCCATTTGTTGCGACAGATCACGAATCTGTTGTAAACTATCAAATAGATTAAGTCATCTATTGCAACAAATTACCCATCTGTTGTAAATTATCAAATGGATTGAGTCATATGTTGCAATAGATTACCCATCTGTTGTAAATTATCAAATAGGCATTGTCATCTATTGTAGTTGACATTATGAGAACTCACCCCTAGTACTAGATCAATCAATTAAGGTATTAGTTGAACATATGAGGTAGTGAGAATCGGTTCGGCTCAGAGTGATCGATCGACACTCTTGTCAGGAAGAACACAGTACCATCTCATCATGCAATTGACAAAAGACTCAATTGAAGTTCTAGTTGATCCTATATTCAATTAGGATATTAGTACCCTAGTCCTAGATTAATTAATTAAGGTATTAGTCTAACATATGAGGTAGTAAGAATCAGTTCGACTTAGAGTTATCGATCGATGACTCTAGTCGGGAGAAACGCAGTACAGTCTCATCATGCAATTGCCAAAAGACTCAATTGAAGTTGTAGTTGACCCTATGAGAACTCACCCCTAGTCCCAGATTATTCAATCAAGGTATTAGTACCCTAGTCCTAGATTAATCAATTAAGGTATTAGTCTAACATATGAGGTAGTAAGAATCGGCTCGGCTCAGAGTGATCGATCGATGACTCTGGTCGGAGGAATGCAGTACCGTCTCATCATGAAATTGCCAAAAAACTCAATCAAAGTTGTATTTGACCCTATGAGAACTCACATTCAATTAAGGTTTTAGTCTAACATATGAACTCAATTGAAATTATATATAAGCAAATGCTCAACCTGTTGCAACAGATGTCTTTTCTGTTGGATCAAATTAAACAGATTAGGTAATATGTTGCAATATATTATGCATCTGTTGTAAACTATCAAACAGATTATGTCATTTGTTGCGACAAATCATGAATCTGTTGTAAACTATCAAACAGATTAAGTCATCTGTTGCACTTAAATATTTTTAGATCTTTTTTTTATAAAGCAATTTAGGTATTTCCTGTCTGAGATAAAATAGATAAAATACTAAGGCGGTAAAAAATACAACTTGGTACTACTTGGATAACTCAAAAATCTCTTGAGTGAGTAGTCTTATCTGGTCTTTTCAATGTCACCATCTCCTCGTGCCCCTCAAAAGTTATTAATGAATATTTAAAACCCCTCATATCTAGAACTCTCTCTCCTTCAGCCATAAAGTAGTCTAGACTCAACTCATAACTTTTCTTTATTCTTTATTTTCAATTATCTTTGTTGTTTCATTTTTTCGTCTCTTTTCTCTCTTCTTTCGGATGAGGATCCTTTGGTATCTCAACCAATCAATATCTTTTCTCGACTGAACTGGATGTTCTGATTCGTTTGCTTTTTTGACATTACAGGTATGGTTCAAAGTTGCTCTTTTCATCTCGTCTTCTTCTTTGTATGACATTTAAATTAGATATTTACATCTGTTGCTATTAATGATTTACCCATTACCAGTTTTCTATTTATTGAGAAAATTGAAGGAAAGGTGACTTTTAAGTCTTGAATGAACGAACCGTTGTTTTTATTAAAATATGCAAAAAAAGTCATTTGTTGGGAGAACTTAAAAAGTCTTGTTATCAGTATAGTTTTTTTTATGTCTTTTTTTTGGAACTTTGGTGGTGCTGTTGTTAGGGGGGTATGTTGGAACATGTGATGTTTGTGTTGTGGATGGAGTTGTTTTGTTTGTTTCTTTGTTGTTGATGCTATTTTTGGTGGTGTTGCAACAGTTTCGTCGACTGTTGCAACTGATGAATCAGCTGTTGGAATAGACAGAGCAACTTTTTGAAGAAATCAAACCATTATCAAGGCTGGTTTGATTTATTCTAATAGATGAACTATCTGCTGCAATATGTCATCCATCCTTTGCAAGTGATGCCTCATTGGTTGAACAGATGGGTAATATGTTTTATCATATTGGTCATCTGTTGATTCACTCAATTTTGTGTTACCCTTTTGTAATGTTCTTTTTGTTCTTCTCTTGTTTGACATCAAATGTATTTCTCTTGTTTGCAGACAAAAGGAAGTGAAATTGGATTCACTTTTGCCCAGCCAGCATTAAAGGCTAGAGTAAAGATGGGCTTAGAGGAATAAGATGCTTGCAGATGGAACCACTTCATATGTGGGAGCTATGTATTACTAATCAACCTATCATGAAAATACACATCTAGTACAATGATTTTGTGAATGTTAGTTCTTTACCTATTAGGCATTAATTCTTCAAACAAGATATGACATTTTACAGTTAAGATTGTTAGGTTCGAACTGGTAAGGCTGAGGGACCAAGACGGTGGTGTCGATATCCCGTTAAAATTTAAGATTGTCAGTTTGAATTGACATATAGGTTTCAATTTTGACCAACAATCTTACCACCTTCCGTGCTCGCAAAGCTTTTTTGTTGGAGTTCTTGTCCTACACTTTGTGAGAGTCTTCATTGAGGCCACGCTCACTAGTTGCATTCTCGAGCAAAGTGCTTTGTCCAGCTCCAGTCCTGTTGACCATTCTTTTTTTTATCGATTGATGGATTTTTATATTTTGATACACTTCCACATTTGAAGCTCATCCGGTTTTTTCGTTTCTAATGTGAATTTCATTGGCTAATTTCTCTACACTTTTCTTTCTACCCTGTGTTTCCTCTTAAACAAGGTCTGAAATGATATATGGCATTCTCCACATCCCCCTTTGTGCATAGGTATTCTCCCAAGCACCTTCTGCTGTAAAAAAGTCTCCTCTACCAATCAATCGATATAAATTTGCACCAGGGGAATTTCTATTGGTTCTATCGCTATTTGCTGCATTGCGAGGCTTTGTAGGCCTTTCAAGAAGTCCATTGTGCCATTAAAACCGATCCAATCACTATTGGATATTTACACTACCGCCAAAAATTTGAACCCTTCCCCAAACTTGACACAAAAACATGTGCATGAATCGTGTCATTAAATTGTAACGGGGTATCGACACCACTGTCTTGGAACCCTTCGGCCTTATCAGTTCGCACCTATCAAACTAAATTGTACAATTTAGGATCTTGTTTGAAGAATCAGTGTCTAATCATTGGTAAAAAACTGCATTCACAAAATCATTTCACTTTATGTGTGTCTTCATGGTAGCCTGATCAATAATATACATATCTCGCATGCATGAAAATGGGATCCATTGCACGCATCTTATTCTTCCTACCCCATCAGGACATGTCAGTGTTGTTTATTCATCTGCACGAATGTGATGACTATAAAAATGGAGGTGTGAAGAGTTGTGACTTTTTATCTTAACACATTCAAAACAGCGGAAGAATCGAAATCTCCATCTGTTGCAACTGATGAATCAGCTGTTGGAAGAAATCAAAACATCTCCTCCAACATATGGTCCATCTGTCGCAACAGATAATCTATATGTTGCAACAGATGGTAAATCTGTTGCGATAGACCTGACTTTTTTTTTAATTAATCTGCACTCATGTGATTACTTCTTTCTAAAAATGTTTGTTTCAATTTAGTTTTCCTATTTATAAAATCAAGAGAATTTTATTATATTCTTTCAAAATTACCCCTATTATTAAATGACTACATAAAGTATATTGTTCACATTTATACTTTCTAATCATAATTAATAAGGCCAATTTGGTAAAATAATCACCTAATTTATATTTTTATTAATTGGTGTGCCAAGCCCATAGGGCCCAACTAATACGTAGCAGAGGGACTATTAAAAAGAGTTGAAGACTTTTTATCTAACACATCCAAAACAACTAATGAACCGAATACTCCATCTGTTGAAACTGAAACTAATGAATCATCTGTCACAGCTGTCAGAAGATATCAAAACATCTCCTTTATACATATTGTCCGTTGTTGACACCTAATTTTTGCCCTCCAGTACTAAGTTTAATCTCTAGTTTTTTTTCGATGTTCAATAAAATTGAAACATTTATTTCATCGGAATAAAAAGATTTTTCAAAATATTTATTTGGATAAATATGCTTTTGATTTTATCAAATCAAAGAAGCTCGGGATTAAACTAGTTGCGAAATTCATTTCAAATCTTGATTTCGATTTGATCAATTTATGAAGATTAGATTTAATTGAAGTCGATTTGGCTACAATCGCAATACAACTGGCCAATTAATCTTCAATTGGGTCCAAATTTAAATACAATTGACTAAAGTCTTTATCAAAAGGCTATTCTTAGATAGTTTAAACCTAATCCTAATTAGGCTATGTCTTAAATAATTCCACCAGCCCAATTCCCTAATTAGTGACCCATGCCCAATTAAAACCGCCCCAGGCCTAGACCACTCATCATATTACCAGCAGCCCATCTTGGCTGCACTAACTCAGCCCAACCAAGTCCCTCTTTACCCCTTCACTGCATCAACAAAACAAAATATCAACCAACGTACGACATCAACCTCATCCACGTACAACACAATCAACTACGCGTACAGCTTCGGAAAATAGCAAAAATCAACCTCATTCCTCTCCTCCATGACCCAAACACAACCAGCGGAGACCCGAATCCAACACCTTTTCTATTGCCTCTTCATAATCACGCGCGTTCTACGCGATAATACAACGGGGAAGGGCCTCGAAGCTTCTAGAAAATAGCTTAGGTATCTCCCCCAACGTCCAAATTTCATGATTTTTGGGATAACTTGTACAAATTCGTACATTGGTGGAGATTTCTCATTGGTTCTTGAAAATGATTCCCCTTTCTCCAATTTGGATTGGTTGGCCTTATTTCAAAATTCATCGGGATTGTACAAGCGGTTAGACAGAATCCCTATGCAAAATTTGGAATTCAAATTTCATTTTTTGTTTTTTTTCCCTAATTTACCCCTAAAAGAAGCCCTAGCTGATTTCTCTATAAAAGAGGAGTTTAAGAGCAGAACCAAAGGGGGGGAGGTTTGGGGGGTTCAAATTCTGGGGTCAAAATTAGGGTTTCAAAGAGAGAAAATTTTGGATCACTAGAGAAGGGATTTTTTCTTGGATCTCTTCTCTTCTTTCGGTGTCAGAAATTGAAGGATTGGAGACTGAGAATTCTTCTTTGGGGGGGTTCAAAAATTGCTTCAAAAACTCTGGGTCTGAAAAGGGAAAAGCCATCTTAAGCAAATCAGTAGCATTTTCTGTTTGAGTTAAAAGTTTGGTCTTTGTGGGTTCGTCAACTGATTGAAGTCTCAAAGTGACGCTTACGATGCTCTTCTGGTGGCTGTGATTCCGTTGAAGGCTCAAGGCACATTTTTCTACCCCTAGAAAGGTAAATCTCTCGATCCCTCGTTCATTTTCTTATTCTTTTGTTGTATGTTTTGAAGAATGTCGGTAATGTAAGAAATTTGAATCATCAGATTAGTAACTTTTAAAGAGGATGCACTTGTGTTTTGTATGGTTTTTGGTATGATGTCCTGTTAGTGATATTTCATCCATGTTCTGCTGCTATATCACTTTATTTCTCTTGAAGTATTTTGATGTTGTGTTCTAAGTTTTGTCTAGTTGAGGATTGTATCTTGATGAATATTGCTGCGTTTGCTTTCTCTTAGCGGTCAGGATTCGTATCTGCGCATAGTCTTTACTCTTTCTTTTCCTCCTTTGATTTTTCTCGAAAATGCTTCTATTCCTGTTTTAAGAATGCTTATCGCTAGGATATTTGTTTGATAAACTTAATTTCAACATGAGGCTATTTGGGAAAGCATGATTAGTAAGTAATGATATAGATCCTTTATAGTAAGGGCCAAAAGGTACCATCTTGACCAATAGAGTGTTCTTCTCATGTTCATATTCACATTCTTCCTTGGCCATGTATGTTTGTAGATTAAATCCCTCTAAGAAAAGATGGGCATGTGTCCAATTTTATTTCTTTTCTTAATTTGATATCATGCTGAAATATGTAAATTGATTAACATCATACGTTTCCTACAATAAATTTGCACTACAACTGAAATATGGATTGACTTTTAATTAGTGCATAAAGATTTGAGTATGCTTAATAATTTTCTTGTGTCATCCCATCCTTTTACTAGACACTAGAATTAGGAGACTCGTAGGTGACAACCATTCATCTAGTGTCGATAGTGTCATTATCATCTAATAGAAATTTAACTTTTCCTAAATAAGATCTTCTGTTCCTTTCTACTTTAATCCAAAAGAAACTAAGGATAATGTGGATTAGAATCTAATGACGTTCTCTTTTAGCAAAGCAAATAATTCATCTAGTTTCTCTATCGTCTAATTCATATGACATGGTCACCTAATCTTTAGCTAATTTTGATAAGTTATCTCCATATAGAAGATTAATTTTCTTTTTCTTCTTTGGTTGATTATTTGTTAACTACCTGTAACTTCCTCTATTTTGGTCGAACTTGTTATTTGAACAAATGCAAAGGTGTCTTATTATTTTCAATGGGCTTTTGATTACTTATTAGGATCGATGTCTCCTTGCTTATAAAGTTAATCATGTATTAATTTTCTTCATTTTTTTATGTGGTTGATCATGTATTAACAGCTATTAGTTTTCCTCTCCCGGTTGATCATGTCTTGACTTCCTTTACACTTTCTCCTCTTCCTTCTTCTATTGATCATGTGTTAATAAGCTTCGTCTTTTCTTTGCATGAACCCACTTTGGAGTCCAAATGGACTTTTCCTTCCCACATTTCGGAGTGGGCCCATATGGCCCAATTTCTCGAGTCAAACCCGGAGGTCTAAAATCCAAAAGACCGTCTCATGGTGTATGGATACAAGGAGTTGAAAGAAGAAAAGAGTGGGTTAAAATCCCATCGTTGAAGCGGTCAAGAGACTTGAGAGTCTCAGTTTTATTCCATTTATTCATTTGTTTATTGTTGTCTTTATCTATTTAGTTATTCATTTATTTTATTCATGTATTTGAGCCTCGAAGCCAAACTTGTAAACTAATACAGGTGGAGTGATACTCGAGCCAAAGACTCGGAAACTAGATTAGGACAGGTGAAATGAGTCAAAAGCCCAATTAGACTAGGACAGGTCTCATTGACTTGGGCCAAATGGCCTAAATCCCTTACTTTCTCCCCTTCCCCCTTTTCTTTACATTTGTTTTCCTTATGTGTTTTGCGAACCTAGTTAAATCCTTAGTCAAGTCGCTAAAAACTGGTTTTGTATAAACACTAAAATAGTCCTAAAATCATTTTCTTTTCAAAAAAATCAACTCTTTTCAAGGTTAATCAAAAGACGATTTTAAAACAGTCTGGATAACCACAAATTAGCAGACGTTTTAGGTTCCTAACACCTTCTTAAAACGTTAATAGGAACCACTTACTCAGAATCTCTAACTTAAAATGATTTTTCTGTCTTGTATCATTTAAGTATTTTACTCAGGTTTCTTAATTCCTTTTCAAAATTAAGTGGCGACTCTCGTTCAAAAGTCAAAATTTCTGCAAAACATCCATCTGTTGCAACAGATAATACATAAGTTGCATCAGATGTCTTATTTGTTGCATATACAAACCATCTATTGCAACAGATGGTAAATCTGTTTTGACAGCCGTCTGTTGCACATTCAATCCATCCATCTATTGTAACAGATGCTAAATATGTTAGAAATGTTGGACGATCTTTTGCAACAGCTCAATAATAATGGCTTTTATCGAGTCTCAAACCGCTATGAAAAGGTAAGAAGTAATTAGTGTAAAAGAAAAAGTTACGACTTTTCACAGAAAATAAAATGTCACCAGTTTGAATGTAATTAATACAACGGAGCTGAACAATCCTGCCTTTTGGCCTGACACGTCCATATTATATTATAGATCCCTTCTTAATCTTCATTCAACTCTATTTATTTCTTGCATTTTTTCCTTTCGTGTGATATCTTCAACCACTTTTCTTCAAAGAGCATATTCCTTTCTCGTTGAGGTAAGTTTTTTTCTGGCGTAAATTTACCAGTTGGTCGTATTCGTTGTATTACATTGTGAATATTTTTCTTTACATTTGTCAATTCATGCGTGTTCTAGATATGGCTGGTCCTTTTTCGGACATTGTTATTCTACGCGACACAGTGCAGGAACTTCAAAGGCAGGTTAATGACCTACATAGCAAGTTGGTCGCTGTGAGAGAGACAATGTTCAGAGAGATGCAGAGGCTGATGAGAGCCCTGCTGCTGCGAGTTGATTGGCCGGCTGTCATTAATGATGATGATGATGATAATAATAATTAGAATGTGTTTTTTTTTAGCGTATGTATTTTAATTTTTCTATATCGGATCTATACCCAATGTATTTTATTTTTCATTTCATGAAAAATTTACTTTTAGTCAGACTTTGGCGTTTTAATTCTTATTCAATTTTCATTCTGTCTATTTCTTCTAATCTAATACATGTTAACATATCGACGGTTGGAGGCAATGTTGAATCTAGTAGCACTAGCAATTTTGGCTTTTGAGTTCTTTCAACAGATGGACTATGTGTTGGAACCGATTGGTCATCTGTTGGGTTTCAACATATTATCCATCTCTTTCGATAGATTTTCATGTGTTGGAGGAAAGCATTCCAGTTTTTTGTGCAACTGTTGAGAATAATCGTGGTCTGTTGTATTATTTAGTTCATGTTTTCCCTCATTTTATTGATGCACAAGTTATTTAAAAAAAAAGAAGACATTTTATATATAATAAATGATAACATTAGGTTCACAACAATGAGTTAAATATATAAAAGTCCACAACAAACAAACAAACAAACAACACAAGTTTCTGCAATTGCAACGATCATGGTGGATTATGATTCGGGCATATAGTTCTTTTTTGGCCAGCGCACTTACATATGGAGCACTTGTTTCTTCTTGATGAAAATGATTCTCCAACTTCACGCCTCCTTTTATATGGCTTCCTTCCCAGTTTGATAGTGCTCGGGTCAATATATGGAGGAGGTATTAATCTCCCCATAAGCTCTACTGGAATAACCCAAGATTCTTCGGGAGGCACCGGAGTAATATGCCCACTATATGCCATTTCATATTTTTCCACCGAATAATATTGAGAGGAGTGCTCGTAAACTTTAGGTCCATATTTCTGTCCGTATTGAGCTCGAAGGGCTGCCATAGCATGTGGACAAGGTATTTTGTCCAAATCAAAAACTGTTCATGTACAAGATCTTGTTTGAAGATCGACCGTGGAAGCATCACCATGACCGATGATACGGAATTTGTAATCTGCTATTTTATGAGAGAATAACCTATTCCCCAAACTGATGTTCGTTGATATTTTCTTTTCGATTTTGAGAACAAATCGGATTCTTTTTTCTGGGCACTTGAACTGCACACGCCTTTCATTAAAAAAATTGCTATATTTCTCGCTTATTTTTTCAAACATAGCCTTGATGGGAAATTCTCTTTCATCGCCAAACAATGAATTCACCGATTCATGCATGTTTAATGTCATAATATTGTACCTATACAAAAGATTCACTTAGTACAACATCAAACTAAACTTGTAAATCAAACAAGACATTAAATTCATAAGAATGTATCTATTTGCTGGACAGAATGCCCGGCTCCATCTCTCGAAACCAACACGTGCAAGAAATTCTGCTACCTTGGGATTCACATCTGCTATTTGATTGAAATGGTCTAAAAACTCCTCTCTACTATATGCTTTAGTTTCTCTATAAAAAAGGGTGACGACCCTTTCGTTGTGATAGTTGTTTCAAATGTTCTCTCCAAGATGCCTGATGCAACAACCAAAGTAAGCTGAAGTGAAGAAAAGTGAACCCATCTTTGGAATACTTGGATGCCTATCCGATACAAAACACAACTCTTTGGTATCTTCGACACAACGTCGCAGTTGTTCAAAAAAAATCCATAAGAGGCATCACATTCCTTATCCGCTACACAAAAAGCGACGGGAAAGATGTGATTCTCCCCATCCTGCGCCACCGCCGCTAGCAGAACTCCATTATACCTACTCCTCAAGAAGGTACCGTCGACGGCTATGTCTTTTCTCAAATGTCGCAAACCTTGAATCCAAGCACCATAGGATACAAAAAATTACTAGAACCTTCCGTTTTTATCCAGATACAATGCCGTCTTACTTTCGGGATTTTTGGACTCAATCATGTAATGGTAAGCATCCAAAACTTCATACCCATGCTTGAGTGTCCCCCGAACCAGGTCCTTGGCAATCCTCATGGCCGTATATACCTTCCAATAACTGACTAGGACACCCAAATCCGTAAGGAGTTGATTGGCCATAAGCCTTGTTGAAGGGCCTTTTCCATCGGGGAAACTACTCCTGAAATATTCACCGAGGACCTTTGCCGTGGCGTGAGGATTTTGGCCCGAGATGTGCACCAAACCACATGTGTGATTCTTTCCATGTTTATGAATAACGAATATGTCAGAACTTGTGTACTTCACCGCTCTCAACTACCACTTGCAGTTCGAATTAGCACATTTGAAGCAAAAGACACTGCTCGAATTAAGCACCTTCTTTATTCTGAAATCTTTTTTCACGCAAGAAATAAACAAAGTTTTAGATAGTTCATTCTTGTCCTTGAATGACATTCCAACAAAAAATCCGGTCTCGTCGTCTTGAAGATTTCCAGATTGTGTCGATTAAGAAGAACTGCACATCGTATTGGTCGCATCAACAGGCGTAGGTGTTTGATCATCATCTGGAATATTCATGTCTAGATCATCCAACCTATCATCAAAGAAGGTTTCTTTTTCTTCTTCTTCTTCTTCTACGTTCTGGTTCTCATTCTCTCTCGTCTTTTCAACCATGTACACCCTTAACACCGGCCTGGTTGAATCACTTAGATAAGAATGCAACTGAACCTGATCGGTTATCTTGAAAGGCAGTACCCTCTAATTTTCAAAGGAGTTGTGCATGCAGCTGATGGCGAATTCTTTCGGTTGACAATTCAGTCCACAAAAGCTGATGATTAAGTTCACAAAATCATCATACGAAACATCACTTTAGACTGTCATAACTATCATCTCTAGCATTTCACCCTCCTTCCAACGACATACATATCGATTGCTCTTCTCGACCCATTTACCGTGACAATCCACCCCTATTGTTATTAATCCCTACATTAGTGATACCTAAATAAAGTCATTTGTTAAAAAAAAATTGATAGTGATTTCATAGTGCCGTAAATGAATCCCAACAGATGTGTTATCTGTTGCAACAGGTAAGTGATGAGTCGCAATAGATTCTTACCTGTTGGGATTCATGTTACGGGTTTGAATATCTGTTGCAACAGATGAATTGCCTGTTGGAATTGATGTTATAACTAAATCACCTTTGAAGCTGATTCCAACATATGAGTGATAGTTGCAACAGATAATTAACCTGTTGCGACAGATGACTTACCTGTTGCAATAGGTTATTAATCTGTTGTAACCTATGTTGGAATCGTGTTCAGGTTCTATTGCAACAGGTAACTAATCTTTTGCAACATATATGTCAAATGTTGCAATAAATGACCCATCTGTTTAAACATAAATCCAATATATCAGTCTTCCTTGGAAATAGATGTCTCATCTGTCGCAACAGATGATTTATCTGTTTAAACAGATGGATTTTATGTTGGATTCATGATTGGGTTCTATCCATTGTTGGAAAACAACAACACAATAGTAGTTACCCAGATGACAGATTCAACTAAAAATCATAATTTGACTTACCAACATCTCCTATGAAGTAATGTCAAAGTGGAAAGTGATGTTAGAAACAAAATTTAACCTAAGAAATTGGTCAAATAGCAACAGTAGCAGTAACAACAACAAATGGTCAACAAGAACAAGATGAAGATGATAATGAAGTAGAAGATGATGATAATGAAGCAGAAGATGATGAATGAAGCAACAGCAACAATGAACAACAAAAATCACTAAGAGAGAGAAAACAACAATGGGTGAGAAGAGAGAAAAAGGTGCCTTTTTTTCCCTCTGTTTTCTGTTATATAGGCTAACATTTGGATCAAAGTGTAAATTTAAAAACTTTTGGGTTATTTTCAAACTTTCCCAACTTTCTTAATCCATAATAAAGTAATTGTCACCTCTATCTAATAATTAAGACTTGTGTTACCTACACCTCATTTTAAAACTCTTTTGTCACCTGTGGCCCAAACCCCCCATAAACTCATTTGATTATGGACGTATAATTATTTAATCTCCAACTTCAAAACATTGACCTTTAGGATTTTAACATCTATTTAGGTAAGTTGTTATAAATACCTTAAAGATCATATTGCGCAATTATTTTTTTTTACTTCTAAATTTGGTTAGATTATCTCAATCACCTTTCAATTATTTAATTATGGGTCCTATCAGGCATCTATAAACATAAATCAAACACTCGTTCTCCTTTTTTGTGTGTATCAAAATATGACTAGAAAAGGGGTATGTCAGGCAATAAGAAATCTCAATGATGGAAAGAAAAAAAATCAAGATAAAAGATTAGTATCACTATGTAATACCCTTTGACTGCTTGAAGACCTACTAAATTTATCCCCTTGATGAAAACTCGAAGCACTTGAATCGTCATATATAATTAGTTTATTCAAATTAATAGGGCTGGGCATTCGATTTGTTCAGTTTGATAATTTAATATCAGTTCGGTTTTTCGATTTTCGGATTGACAAAAATGACAATCGTAACCAAACCGAAATAAATTCGATTCGGTTTGGTTTCTACAAATTCAATTCGGTTATTTTGGACTTTTATTTCGGTTTTGAAGATTAAAGTAGTGAACCTCTCTTTATTATGACTGGACATTTAATATTAATGATTTTTTTAAAAAAAAAAATTCAAACCTATTTTTCATTCCCAGATATAAAGAACTCAGCATAGATGAAACTAAATGATATAATCATAAGTTTAACATAATATATAACTTCATTATGCATAAGTTTGCATAAACAGTCGTAACTCGGAAGAGCGATCGCTACCGAAAAGACCACAGTCAGCACTGCGGGCCCACAATGGTCGTCTGGTCGCCGACTCTAGTGTTGTTGTACAGACGACGATCTCGTCGGCGATCTATGGTTCGATCGATTGTTCAACTATTGGACTGATGTATATATGTTGTTAGTTGTATGTGATGTGCTATTACTTATTAGTTATTAGGGTTGCTATTATATATTTATATTATATTATTATTTATTAAATATTATATATATATAAAATAAAATATATATATATTATTAATTATTTATAGAATTTCGGTTAATCGGTTTATCCGAATTATTTTTTTGAAAAACCAAAGACCAATCCGTTTAACCGAATTTTAAAAATTAAAAACCAAAACCGATCCGAAAAAATGAAAAACCAAACCGAAATTAAAAATTCGATTTGATTTTTCGGTTTTTTTGGTTTTTTCGGTTTAAACCAAAATATGCCCAGCCCTACAAATTAAATGGATGTGCTTCCTCTTCTTGATATTGATTTACGTGTTCATAGTCATCCTCAAAATGGTCATTTTGACTATTTTATGACTTTTTTGAAAACTAAATTACCTAAATTAATCATACTTTATGGATGAAAACAAACTTTGCATGGCTTATTTCTCTGAAAATTAATGGGTTTACAAAAGTATCCATATGAGCATACAGTTCTTGTGAAAATTACAAAGAATGGGAGATTGGGAAAATTCTCATTGCATGCTTTTAAGTTAACGATCTTATATTCATGCCATACTAAAATTGATAGAAAAAGTAAATCTAGAGTTTAATCACATATATAGTTCGATGACAGAAGCTATCAGATTTCTGGTTTAATGCCATACTAAAATGATAGAGTTAAACCCCGTTGTTCTTCATATAGCAAGAAAAAAACAAGGAAATAAATTTGATAAAAACGCAACTGTTTGTAAGATAATTATAAGCAATAACATATATTATCTTCATAACGCATGAGTGACAAAGTTTACAAGAGAAGCATTATGGAATATTTCCTTAAAATACTCTAATTAGTTATACTTCTCAAATCTAAATTTGACTAGTAATGTATTGAAACTTCAGTTCTTCTAATCTTAGTTCATTAAAAAATGTATTCAATCTGTAAGATTTGGACACTTGTAACCATTAAAAAAGGTTCTGAGAGTTCAACATTAAATCAAAATGCAAGCACAAATATAAAGAGAAGTCTCTATTTCATAACAAAGATCCCAAAGGGACCAAAATACTTGCAACAAAAAAACGAAGAAAAAAAAAATGGGCTTCACGCACAAGAAAGCCTCAGAAATGAACTAGCAAATGATAAGAGGAGCTCGAAGGCCCAAAAGTTCTTGAAAACATAACTGCTAGGCATCAGGATAGAGGGGGTGCATCTGAGGCATCTTCACTCTCATCGTCTGAAAGACCCAGAGGGTCATCACTCTCGGAGTCATTTTCGGATAGAGCCTGCTCCAGGGCTTCTCTTGCAGCATTAGCAGCAGCTTCAGCTTCGGTGAAAGCCATGGGAAGATCAAGGTCTCCATCTTGGATCTCAAGAAGGGTGTCCACCCGGGTCTGTAGGGACACCTAGCAACTGTCCAATTCAACCACATTCCTGTCATTTTTACGCCTCACTTGCAGTGCATTCAGCCTGGCCTGAAGTCGCGCTCTGTCCATCTCATTTTTAGCACGCAACTCAGCCAAATCTGCCTCTAGGTTGGCCAACCTTTTCTGCAAGGCATGGTTCCTAGAGTAAAGGTAAGCACGTACGTTCTCCCTTGAAGAGAGCTTACTATGTAGCTCCATTTGCCAGGCTTGCAGCTTCTCATTCTCAGCCTGGAGCCCAGCATTTTTTGATCGGAGCTCACTTACCTGGGCCTGGAGCACACCAACTGTGGATTTTAGATGCTCCACATCACCAGAGTGGTCTAGAAGCTTATGCGTATGATCGCTTGTTTTTTCTCGAGTGGCGATCGTAAATTGGTGGGTCTATAAGTTAAATGCAGAAAAAAGGAAAAATAGTTAGTAAAATTATCACGAAAATGTATTTAGATGACTAGTAGTGCCCGTCTTACTTGTTGGATAGAGGTGATCAGCTGAGTGAATAAACTTTTCAAGTCTTGTTCCTCTAACCTCGCCTTTTCCTCAGGCCTAAGGAAGGCCTCAAACAGTTTAGTTGCCATCGAGAAATCATTCAGAAGATCCACCCCTGGATGAATGTCTACCACAACCCGACGATAAGGAGGATTCAGATCATAACCAGGCATACTGGCAAGCTCCATCATCTCCTGGTCACTTGATGATCCTCCAAATGTCTCCAGACCACCGGTTGGAACCCATGCACGAAAGGCTGAACGCTTAAGAACTGTCAGTGATTCAATTGTACCCCTTTGATGTCGGAGCAAACGGGAATTGATCTCTTCGGCGTCTGGTTTTGTAAGATCCGAAACCCTTCTCCTTTTTGTGGAGTCGGGTGTTGCATAATGGGAAAGCTCAGGCCCAAAGTTGGCCCCACATGTATTAGGCAACCTCGCAACGGGCTTTTCGATGGAAAAACCTGCAAGAATCATAAAAATTAAGAAAAGGCATCGAAAATATAAAACAAAACAATTGGGAAGTTCTCTTTAAGATGCTTACCGTGGTTTTTGTCCCTTAACTGAAGTGTTCTTGTAGATATTTCCTCCAAAGGTTCGTTCATCGGGGATTTTCCACTTCGACATTCCGGCAATGCAATTTCCTTTTCACCCCTCTCTTCTTCAGAAGGAGGCATCGGTGGGGGGCTGTCCGACAAGAATGTGGAAGAGGAACGTTAGGAAGAAGACATATTTAGCCATAGATTAGTAAAATATTTTATTTCTAAATTGTTGCAGTAAAATATCCACCTTGATAGACGCAGGGTTCGTTGTGACAGATTCTCCATGTTATGTTCTTGTAAAATATTGTTGTGGGTTAAAACTTTGAACCTGGTCGAATGAATGTAATAATTATTAGCTTGTAATTATATTTATTAATTTAGATAGAATAGTAAAGTATTTGAAAAGTAATAATTGATATGCACTAATGGTAAAATAAAAGGACAAATAAACAAATTTAAATTATATATAATCTATAAAATAAGGAAAATGGACACCGTTCCATAGACTCCTTAAGACTAGCAATAGAACTTGTTAAAAACATCTAGGTATAAAAACAAGAGAACGAAAGTGATGTTTGAATAATAAACTTTGACAAATAGTTAAAATTAAAGGAAATAAAAAGTACCTCTATGTACAATAAAGATTTGAAGAAGATGACCAGAGAAAAAAAATCAAATTACTTTAGGCGGGTAAGCTATCTTTTGTATTTCATTCAAAAGATCATTAAAACATACAGTATATGTAAAAGATTAAAACACATTCTCTACATTAGAATGAGAGAATTTTGCTAGTATGGGTGAGAGACGAAAGGGCATAAAAAGAGAAAAGTACCTATGAATCTTGAGATATGATGAAAAAATCAGGAGGAAGTACACCTATATTTATAGGACTATGGAACCTTTGAAATAGCATCCTTATTTGATTTTTTATTATTACTTTGAATGGTAACATATTAAATCCATACCATGGATTTTGTGTAACAACTTATAAGTGTAACTAACCTTCCATAAATTTATTTAATTATGGAAGTATAATTATTTAGTCTCCAACTTCAAGATTGTTTTTAAGGTTTTATAAGTACTATAAGTACCTTTGTAATCAGATTGTGCAATTAGTTTCATCTATTTAGGTAAGTTACTAAAAACTTGGTCAAATTATCTCAATCAAATGTAATTTGACCAAATCAGATTATGTTGCCACAAAAGCTAAACACTCTTAATTTATATTCAAAGATAGATACTCACTCATATATTCTACTCTTTTATTTATTGTGTTCCGAAATATGATTGGAAAGGGGGTACGTTGGTGTGACACCTCAAACTTTCGAACTATTATTTAAATCATTCCACGTATGAAATTATAGCCAAACCCCATGAATTTGGTTATCCGTAGGTCTAAAGAATAAATTCTATGTGTAGGATGTATAACGGATGTAAATTAAGGTCTAGAACTCTAGCATAAGATTAAGTTGAAAGCTTCTATACCAAACTAACTATAAAACACAAAAATACAACATTAAATTGCTCATATTCACAATGACCAATCCAAGATTCAGCTACAGTTTCTAAATTTAAACAATATCATCTCATTACCCTTATTTCTGCACCTGTAGCATCACAACTATACCTTAATATTCATTTAAGTGTATAAAGTTATCCTCTAAAAGGCTATGAGTAGTACTATATAAAAGGACGTGTGTAAGCTCATCTGAGGTAACTAAGGTTAAAGAGCGAATTTCTAGACGAAAGGCAACAAAAGCTAGTTAAATATGAAACCAGCTACCTTCAACTTAAAGTGAATGATCAAGGAAAATATATTAGAAAATTAGAGGGAGAAGGAAATGGCGTCAAATAAAACTCTGGTTCTTAAAATCTTAGTTCATTTAACATCGCTTCAATCTTCAAGATTTGGCCACTTGTAACCACTAAAAATGGTTCTGCGAGTTCAACCATTCAATCAAAATGCAAATACAAATATATAGAGAAGTTTTCTATGTATGAAACAAGTTGACTAACGTGATCCAACAAACTATTAGTACAAACATTTACAAGATATAACCCCAACTTCACTAAATCACAATGAACCTTTCAACAAAAGATTACAAGCCTGTGTAACCTAAGGAGTTATAAATTTTAATTCCTAAACAACTCAAAAGCCTCCCAAGGTAAGTGGTCCCAAGTCTTCGAGCTATCCCAACTTGAAGAAAACAATCTTAATTCAGTTTATAACTCACTAAAACTAAGATTACATCAACATTACAACTCAATAAAAAAACCCTAATACATGAATGCTAAACTCATAACACAATACTATATTAAGACCAGGTTTTTAAATA
Organism: Capsicum pubescens; assembly: GCA_030864215.1. Taxonomy (NCBI): domain Eukaryota; kingdom Viridiplantae; phylum Streptophyta; class Magnoliopsida; order Solanales; family Solanaceae; genus Capsicum; species Capsicum pubescens. Next base: position 108,543,085 of record CM061548.1, on the reverse strand, counting down.
TGTTCCTTCAAAATTCAAGTAGCACTTTGTAAAGTCAATCTGCCAATTGTTTTTTTTTTTGCTATGTGAGTGCGTGAGTCACTTCAGTTACTCATCTTATATTTAAATACAACTCTTCAAAGAGTTGTTCTTCAAACCAAATTCCTCAGCAACACATACTCTCATTATAAAGAGTTCTACTTCTTGTGAAAGTCCTTCTTCAATTCAAACTCTTCTCTCTTTAATGTTGAAGTCAAATTTCAATAATTCAAAATTCAAATCTACACATGGTTATATCCTTTGAGCTTATCAGAAGTAACCATATTTGTTCCCTGTCAAGATCTCCAAGTAAATTTGAAGGAAGTTTAGAGGTGAAAATTCCTAATTAACATAATAGAAAAATTTCTTGTGGAAATTTATGAAATTGTTTTGTAAGAAAATTCCTACGAAATTCCCCAGATAAATCCACAAGAACAAATTGTCGCAAGAAGATTTTCATTAATATTTAGCGTATACACCCCCATGGAAATCTTCAAATAATGATTCACATGTAAATCGCAAGATACATTTCACAATTAGACAAAAATCTATTTGAAACCTCCAATAATTTTCAAAAACATCATTTGACAAAAGTCTAATGTAAATCATTACAAGTGATAAAAAACATAATTCATAACATCCACATCAATAATGTATGATTCTTAAATGATCCAAAACAAAATATTTCAAACCTGAATCCTCAATAATACTACCAACCATCAGGGTCAGAATCACTTTCATTCACGTTACCAGAGACAACATCGCTTTCATCCATAAGCTTGGTTTTCTTCTTGAGATGATCATTCATTTGAAGATGATTTCTTGTAAACATGTTTCTTCAACAAGTCTAATTCCTTCCTCATCCTGTTATTTTGTGTCGCTCATTCTGCAACTTTGCATACAAATCACCATTTGAAGCATTTACCTAGGACTTAATCATCTCATCAAGTTCTTCCGGCAAAGTAGATGTTGATTTCTTAGATGCCCTTACAGTTCAACCTAGGGATCCAAGACCTTTGACTCTTACTTTTCTCTTTCCACCAACAGATTGCACCTAGATATCCATTTCACTTAATTGAGAAGGCTGACTAGCTGGATTAGTTTCTCCTTTCACAACTGATGCACTTTGAGCAACTAATACCTCTTGTTTCTTTCTTTCAAACTCATCCTGCATAAGAATAAGTTATTTCAGACCAGATATAGTGCCAACAGAAAATATATTATTAGCATAAATTATATTGGATTCTAGTATCAAATATAAGCACAACAAGTAGCAAAAACAAGCAACATGTATTAGCATATAAAGTATCCGAAACCCAAAGTTTGTTCTAGATTATTATGGATATTGAAGCACCAAGGCCACAATGAAATGAGAAGAATAAATTAGGTATTGTCTAAGCAGTATCTTTTATTGAGAAGTCCTACAATTGTCTAAGTAGTACATTTATTTGAGTTCTGATATATCTATATTGATGAAATACTGAAGTCAGATCACATGTCAGGTTAATTATCTAAGTTGTATCTTTTATTTTATTTTTTTGATTTTCCAATGTCACTCCCCTTTTTTAACTCCGAAAAAAATCGATTTAGGTTCGAAAGGTTTTTTATTATTAAGTGACAAAAGAAAACGATTGTTTCTAAAAGGATTCATTATATTCAAAACTCAGATTCGCCACTTGTCATAAATCGGGTGTGCCAAGTCACCCGTGGATATCCTTTTTCAAAACGGTTTTGACTCTGTAACACTGATCCGCGAACAGAGATTTCGGTTAAGGAATTCTATTGACCGAGGGGAAGGTGTTAGGCACCCCTCGATCCCGTGGTTTGACCACGGTCTCTTGATGGAGAGTATCGGCTAATTTGACAACACAAATGTATAAACCACACAAAACACATAAGACGAACAAATTAAATAGAGTTCAAAACCAAAATAAAGTCCAGTCCGGGTTATACAGTCCGAAAATAGAAAATAGCGAAAATGTAAACCTACTCTATTCTAAACTAATCCTAAACTAAACTCCCGTGCTCTACCCGAAGCCTCGTGCCTCGATCACGAATATCCTCCGGGTACAAAATTCTTCGGGGCATTCCCCGGATAAATCAATACAAATACCTCGGGGCATTCCCCGGCCAAATGAATACATTTTTTTTCAATGTGAGAAAACCAAACCATTCACCCAATTTTCAAACATTCAACAAAATTTCAAATCTTCAACAAAAACCACAAATTCTAAACTTTGCCTATCCAATTCGATGACATTTACATTCAAACACAATAAATCAAAATTTATCCGAATCTAACCTTTTCATCAATTTTTCAATTCCAACCCCCAACTTCTTTTTTATCGATCCATTAAAACATGATCAAGTTCTTTCCTCAAACCTTCGAAGCCGAATCACCAAACATCATGATCATAACATCAATATCAACAAAAATCCAACAAAGCATAATAACATCAAGCATAATCACAACCATTTCGATAAAAGAATAAAAGGGAAGAAGCGTATTAAAGAAACGGACCTTCCGAGAATGATTTATGATGATAATAAGAGTTAAAGAAGTCCGAATCCAAAAGCTCAAATAGGAACCCTCAACAGCGACAAAACCCCAACTCGAATCAAAATTAATCAGTGTCCAAAAAAATTCCACCGAACGGATTCGAAAAACAATGCAAAGTCCCAATATAAACTAATCAACGTTAGAATCAAACGCCCACAGAAAAATTGAGACCCGAATTTTGGCCGAAAACTAACGACCCGTGCGAGTTCGATCTCCGAGGAGCTACCAACGACAAAAGCTGACTGGAATGGACCGAATTCTAGCTAGATCTTGTCTAAAATCAAGAAAATCGCAGGGATTTGGGGATATTTCGAAGGATGACCAGGTCAACAATGATGACCTGAAGACGATTTCAGTGAAGCACGTATCGCGGATGATGAACTGAAACCGATTCCATCAAAATGATCGCCGGAATAGTAACTCGAGGCAAGGAAACTCCCTTTCTGTCCGGATATGTGTGTGCTAGTGTGTGCATCTATATGTGAGGAATGAAGTGGGTATGTGTTAGTTCGTATGGGTGAGAGAAAAGTGGAGAAGAAAATCCTCCATGGCTGTGTGTATGCGATCTGTGGAAAAAATTATCAATGGGTTCCTTTTTTTCTTTTGCTTCCAGTGGGTTCTCCCTTTTCTTGAGGGTGACAGTGAGTATATCTTCCGAGAATATGCTTGTGTGTCCCCCATTTGCTTTGTGGGCAAGAAATTAAAAAAAAAGGGAGGGGGGTCACGTGGAGAGGGAGTGGTGAGGGTGATGTGTCATTTTCTTATTGGAGAGGGTTGTTAATTGGTTATTAAAGAAGATAAAATTTGTTAAGGGTTGTTGGATTTGTTATTTTGTCATTTTGTGGAGGGATAGTTACACGGGGTAGGGCACGTGGTAAGCTGAAGGTAAACGAATGGATAGATTGAGTCTTTGGGAGGTACAAAATTAGGTGTCTACATCATGCCCCCTTTGAATGTAAACACTAAGTGTTTTCATACAAAGAAGTAGACAACGAGATCAAATTTTGACCCGACCGTTATTCAAGGAGAGAAACAGAAAGAAGAAAGACAACCGAGTCTTGGCGGACATCCTACCTACCCAAGTTATGAGGGAATCAAGAGACAGGTATCTCAAAGGATTGGAGGGAGATGGACTATACCGAGTTGGAGAGTCGAGTGAGTTCCCTTAGAGGTTCCAGTCCTCGGCTTTGTTATTACATTAAAATGAAAATTACAAGTTAAAACACAAATGAAATTACAAAATCCTATCTATGCAACTTCTTTTTTACTTGACTTGAGTTTTTATCACCCTATTCTTCAGGTGGGATCCTGACTTGCAATTTCTTTAAAATTTTTGCTTGGTTTTCAATTGCTTCACTTTGTTGCTCGACTTTCATTTATTCACTCTGCTCTTCAGGCGGGCTTCTAACTTGCCATTTTTGTATTTCAATTTCATCACCCTGTTCTTCAGGTGGGTTCCTGACTTGCAATTTCTTCAACTTCCAATTTCATCATCCTGTTCTTCGGGCAGGATCCTGACTTGCAGTTTTCTCACCCTGTTCTTTAGGCGGGCTCCTGAAACCAGAATCAAAACTAGAACGAAAATTATCCCAAACAAAGATTATAATAAAGAAGGAATTCATTATTTTTGAAAGTAATGTCCCATTTTCCAGGAGGGTCCTGAACAGAAAGTAAAATCTCATTTTTCAGTAGGATCCTGAACAGAAAGTAAAATTCCATTTTTTAGGAGGGTCCTGAACAGAATGCAAAATCCCATTTTTCAGGAGTGTCCTGAACATAAAGTACATTCCCATTTTTCAGGAGGGTCCTGAACATAAAGTAAATTCCCATTTTCCAGGAGGGTCCTGAACTGAAAGTAAAATCCCATTCTTCAGGAGGGTCCTGAAAAAAAGGTAAAATCCAATTTTTCAGAAAGGACGTGAACTTGAAGTAAATTCCCATTTTTTAAGAGGGTCCTGAACTGAAAGTAAAATCCCATTTTTCAGGAGGGTCCTGAACATAAAGTAAAATCCCATTTTTTAGGAGGTTCCTGAACAGAAAGTGAAATCTCATTTTTCAGGAGGTTCTTGAACAGATGGTCCTGAACATAAAGTGAAATCCCATTTTTTAGGAGGGTCCTGAACATAAAGTAAAATCCCATTTTTCAGGAGGGTCCTGAACATAAAGTGAAATCTCATTTTTCAGGATGGTCCTGAACATAAAGTGAAATCCCATTTTTCAGGAGGGTCCTAAACATAAAGTGAAATCCTATTTTTCAGGAGGGTCCTGAACAGAAGGTAAAATCCCATTTTTTAGGAGGGTCCTAAATAGAAAGTAAAATCCCATTTTTCAGGAGAGTCCTGAACAGAAAGAAAAATCTCATTTTTAGGAAGGTACTGAACATAAAGTAAAATCTCATTTTTTCAGGAGGGACCTGAACAGAAAGTAAAATCCCAATTTTCAGGAGGGTCTTGAACAGAAAGTAAAATCCCATTTTTCAGGATGGTCCTGAACAGAAAGAAAAATCCCATTTTTCAGGAGGGTCCTGAACAGAAAGTAAAGTCCCATTTTACAGGAGGGTCCTGAACAAAAAGAAAAATCTCATTTTTTAGGAGGGTCCTGAGCATAAAGTAAAATACCATTTTACAGGACGACCCTGAACAGAAAGAGAAATCCCATTTTTCAGGAGGGTCCTGAGCATAAAGTAAAATCCCATTTTTCAGGAGGGTCTTGAGCAGAAAGTAAAGTCCTATTTTTCAGGAGGGTCCTGAACATAAAGTAAAATCCCATTTTTCAGGAGGGTCCTGAACATAAAGTAAAATCTCATTTTTCAGGAGGGTCCTAAACATAAAGTAAAATCCCATTTTTCAGGAGGGTCCTGAACATAAAGTCAAATTCCATTTTTCAGGAGGGTCCTGATCAGAAATTAAAATCCCATGGATATGCTTTCCAATGACAGATGAATTCAATAAACAAAACTTTACCCTTGTTTCATCAAAGAAAAATTTTTCAGTTGAAAACTTGGTGGTGGTTTGCAGCACTTGGCTTTCCAGCATCTGCTCCAGCGCTCGTTCCTTTCATCCTTATTCCGAATCGCTGACACTTGCCCCTATTTTTTTGCATCATTGACCTAGATCCAATTGAGGGAAATGAACTCCGACTTAAATAATGAATTTCGATTTTACCATTCCTCTGAGATGTACCCTTTTCCAAATCTGAATGCTCCCACGAACCCAGCAGCCGGTCGGTTGATAGAATTCCTTTGCTTTGTGTTGAATTACGATCATATTTCTTTCATGTGCTGGTCCTTGGCTTTTCCTCATATAATTGGCAAGACTGATAGCAAGTTTTGAAATCCTTTGTCGCTTGTTTTGACACAGACTTGACTTAAGATGTAAAGAAACGATGGTGACTTTTATTTTGATAAATGACATAAAAGACAAAAGCATGAATATGTAAATGAAAGAAAAGGGAAATGTCCCTCTTTTTAACAAAGAAGAAAACCTATCTGAAGATGGCAACCAACTCTAATGACTATGACATGCATTCTGGATTAAGTTGCCTGATCCTCCTATCCAAGCTTCCCATTTGTTGTTGAGTTTATACCTTCACCGCTGCTGCTTCTTCCAACCCATTGGACTCATATATCTCATTCAACAGAAGATATTTTGAAAGATTTTTTCCAACAAACCTCTTTCCTTTTCACCTTTCTTTTGAACTCGCCATCGCCTTACGGTGCCCATGAGGGTTTTCACCAACTCTCTCATTGTATTTCTCTCAACTCCCCATTTCCTCATGGTGCCCGTAATGATTTTCACCAGTAAGACTCTTTCATTTTTTATTTCTCTCAACTCACCATCGCCTTATGGTGCCCGCAAAGGTTTTCACCAATAAGACTCTCTCATTTTTATTTTTTCTTGATTTCTTATGCTGAGGAAGACAAGTAGTACCCCACGATGTATCATTATATCCATTGCATGCTTAGCCTTAACATTATCAAAGATTGATCTGAAGGTCTTTCTTTGGTTGTAACTTGGCTTTCGGATAAGGTTAGAAAAGGATGGCAAGAGGCTCAAACGACACTTGAAGTGGGGGTGGGACTTACAACTTTTGGAATCGACTCTAACAACACATTAACTCATGCCCCAGTTTTTGTCGACTGGGTGGCCCTAAAATCTTTATTTGGTTGGACCGAGCCCTGAATAGGGAAGCCTACGTGTCTCACTCCCAAGAAAGGAGAATCAGGCCGCACGTAGTTCCATGCTTGTTCTTTGTTTTGATTTGGATTTTTTTTTCTTTTTTTTTCTTTTTTTTTCAAACTCTTTCTTTTATTCTTATTTTCCTGACATTTATCTTTGAATCTATTATGCTTCCAAAAGAGGGATAAGAAAGAAAAATAAAACTAAGCTCGAACGGGTAAACAAAGGATGATACAATGTTTGGATAGAAGAATAAAATGCCTTCATCATATCAATCTTCAAAAATGCAAGTACTAAACATGCAATAAAATCAACAAAGGATAAAATATCATACATAATATCTTTTGACCGCATCAGCATTGATAGCCATTTCTGCCATTTTGCCTTCAATATCTGTCAAATATAAGGCTCCATTGGGCAATACTTTCTTCACAATAAAGGGACCTTGCCAATTTGGGGAGAAGTTGCCTTTAGCTTCAACCTGATGAGGGAGGATACTCTTCAATACCAACTGGCGGCATTATCTGTAATGATCATCTTTGGGATTCCAAACCTACAAATGATGTTGGCGTGAACAAAATCTACCACTACCTGCTTTGTTACTGACTTGAAAGTTAGTGATGCTACCCATTTTGTGATGTAATCAATGGCCACCAAAATGAATCTATGCCCATTTGACTCTTTCGGCTCAATCGGCCCGATCACGTCTATCCCCAAAGCTATGAAAGGCCATTTACCAGACATTGCATGCAATTCAGCGGAAGGAGAACATATCAGATCACCGTGTACCTGAGATTGATGAATTTTTTGAACAAAACAAATGGAATCCCTCTCCATAGTAGGCCAATAATAACCTGCTCTGAGAATCTTCTTAGACAAGACATAACCGTTCATATGAGGCCCACATAATCTGGAATGAACTTCAACCATGATTGTTGAAGCTTCTTTTGCATCAACACACCTCAAAATTCCTAGATCTAGGGTTCTCTTGTATAAGATTCCCCCACTTAAGAAAAATCTACTAGCCAAATGCCTAATAGTCCTCTTTTGATCATTGGTGGCATGTGTTGGGTATTCTCCTGACTGGATGTACTGCTTGATATCAAAGAACCAAGGTTTGCCATAGAGCTATTCTTCAACTACATTACAATAAGCATGTTGATCACGACTCTGTATATACATTGGATCGATATAGGCCTTATCAGGGTGTTGGAGGATTTAAGACAGAGTGTCTAAAGCATCAGCAATCTCATTATGAATCCTTGGAATATGCCTAAATTTTACTGACACAAACCATTGACATAGCTCCTGCAAGCATTGTCGATACGGTATGAGCTTCAAATATCGCATCTCTCAATCACCTTGAATTTGATGGACGAGCAAATCTGAATCCCCCAACACAAATAGTTCCTGGACTCCCATATCAACAGCTAGCCTCAAACCCAGAATGCAAGCTTCATATTCTGCCATGTTATTGGTACAATAAAATGGAAGTTGCGTTGTTACCAGAAAAGGTTACCCCGCCTCAGAGATAAGAACTGCACCTATTCCAACTCCTTTCATGTTGACAGCTCCATCGAAGAACAACTTCCAACCTGGATCAGCATATATAACAACTTCATCGACACACAACACTTCTTCATCAGGAAAATATTTCTTTAATGGCTCGTACTCTTCATTAATGGGATTCTTAGCAAGATGATCTGCCAAGGCTTAGGATTTCATGGTGGTTCGAGTCACATATACAATGTCGAACTCGGTAAGCAATATTTGCCATTTTGCCAAACGATCGGTCGGCATAGGCTTCTGAAAGATATACTTCAAAGGATCCATGCGGGAGATGAGATAAGTAGTGTAGGACGAAAGATAATTCTTCAAATTCTGTGCTACCCAAGTTAGGGCACAACACGTCCTTTCAAGAAGAGTGTACCTGGCCTCATATGCAGTGAACTTTTTGCTAAGATAATAAATAGCCTGCTCATTTTTGCCCGTGACATCATGTTGACCCAGGAGTCAATCGAAAGAATTATCCATGACTGATAAATATAAGATCAAAGGCCTACCAGGCTCCGATGGTACCAGCACGGGCGGATTTGAAAAGTATCTTTTGGTTCTATCGAACGCTTTCTGATATTCTTTAGTCCACTCTACCGCAGCACTCTTTTTTAGCAACTTGAAAATAGGCTCACACGTGGTTGTGAGTTGAGCAATAAACCTGCTGATGTAGTTCAGTCTACCAAGCAAACTCATCACCTCTGTCCTATTCTTGGGCGGGGGCAAATCCTGAATGGCTTTGATTTTTGAGGGATCGAATTCAATTCCCAGACGGCTGACTACAAACCCCAATAGCTTTCCAGACGGAACTCCAAACACACATTTTTCTGGATTGAGCTTGAGATTATACCTGCGAAGCCTTTCAATGAACTTTCTTACATCTTTAACATGGTCAGCCTGACTATTTGACTTAATAATCACATCATCTACATAGACCTCAATCTCATTATGCATCATGTCATGAAACATAGTAGTCATGGCTCTCATGTATGTTTCTCCAGCATTCTTCAAACCAAACGGCATCACTCGATAGCAATAAGTTCCCCGTGGTGAGATAAAAGACGTCTTTTCTGTGTCTTCATCATCCATAATGATCTGGTGTTATCTGGCATAGCAATCCACAATAGAGGCAACCTCGTGTTTACCATAATTATCTAGAAAAATATGGATATTGGGCAACAGAAAATCATCCTTCGGACTTGCTCTGTTCAAATCAGGGTAATCAACATATACTCGAATTTTCCCATCTTTCTTTGGGATAAGAACAACATTGGATAACCACGTAGGAAAATGAGCTACTCGAATGACTTTGGCTTCAAGTTGTTTCATGATTTCCTCTTTGATTTTAATGCTTACATCAGTTTTAAACTTCCTCAACTTTTGTTTCACAGGGGGGAATGCGGGATCAGTTGGCAATTTATGGGCCACTAATTCAGTTCTTAAACCAGGCATATCATCATAAGACCATACAAAAATATCCTTATAATCAATTAATGCTTGAATCATTCCATCTTTTAACTGTGGCAAAGCATATACACTGATTTTAGTTTCCCTAACATCTTCTTGATTCCCTAGATTAATTGGCTCAGTTTCATTCAAATTAGGATTCGGCTTGTCTTCAAACTATTCCAACTCTTTGATTATTTCTTCTAGTGCCTCTTCTTCATCATATTCCCCTTCTTGCTTCATTATATATTGATTAGCTTGGATTTTAAGATCAGGCTGAAAATTTTGCATGCATGCCATGTCATTAGAATCAGCACAAAGAGAACTGTATAAAGAAAAGGACAAAAACAAAATATATTAGACACAAAATAAGGGGGACATTGCATTTCATTTAAAAGGGAAAGATAGGAGGGTTTAAACACAAACAACAGAATATAAACAAGCTAAATTCTGAATTACAACCCTGGAATAATTCGAATAAATAGGAAGAAAAACAAAATGAACTACCAAAACTCCCTCCTGATGGGGAAAAGAGTGACTTCCCAGTTGTTGATCTAGACCTCAGGACCTATGAACAACACATCCACCTTACTGGTACCCTCTCATGTTTTAACCATCTCAACATCAATCAGCAGGATTTGGAAGTCACCAACTAATTTAGGTTCAAATTCTACAGGTTTCGTGACATCGCTCTTGACAAATGATTCCCTGAGTAGCGGCATTAGGAGAGGGAGTGACCATGTTTCCTTTTTCCTACCCTTGGCCATCTTCAAATCTTTAGTCGTGGGTTCAAATCCCAGACCAAAAGTGCCCATGTTCTCTCTCGAACATATAGGACGAATGATACCGTGCAGAGACATTCCCAAACCCTTCCCTGGAACAAATCCATATTTCAAAAGCTCACTCACCATCATAATAGAAGCGAAAGACAATTGTGGTCCCGTGATAACCTGTCCTTCAAGGGTACGATATACTGGCACTGCATCAAAAGTTTGATAGAAAAATGTCTCTTCTACATTGTTTGCTTCAATAAGGGACAAGGGAGAATCTTCGTAGGAGGACAAATCCCCTTCACTATGAATAACCACTTCTTTCCTGTCATGCTCAAACTTGATCATTTGGTGCAATGTAGATGCCACCACCTTGGCCTTGTGAATCCACGGTCTTCCCAGCAACAGATTGTAAGAGGAGTCTATATTCAATACTTGAAACTCTATGGTAAACTCAACAGGCCCTATAATCAACATTAGTTCTATTTCTCCAATGGAGTTTGATTTTGCACCATCAAAAACCCTGACCCATACATTGTTGGGTTTGATCCTCTCAGAACTAATATTTAACTCTTACAAAGTAGAAATAGGCCAGATGTTTACACCTGAACCTACGTCAATCATGACATGAGTGACGTAGAAATCTTTGCACTTCACCATAATGTAAAGACCCCGGGTATGCCCCGTACCTTCAACAGGCAACTCATTATCAGAGAAGCTGATCCGATTGACCTCAAAGATTTTTCCAACCATTTTCTCAAGATGATTTACTGTAATCTCCCTAGGAATATATGCTTCATTTAATGCCTTCAGTATAATATCACGATGTTCCTTGGAATGCAACAACAAAGATAAGATGGAAATTTGAGCAGGGATTTTCTTCAACTGATCTATTATTGAATACTTTGGCAACTTCATCTTTTTCAAAAATTCTTCGGCTTATTCTTCGGTGACCGGATTTTTGATAGATGAAGGTCCACTCACAATTGGCTTGGACTTCCTTAATCTTTCAGGCACGAAGCATCTTCCTGACCGAGTCAAACCCCCTACCTCATCTACATATTCCACTACTTCTTTCCCCTGATAGGTCATCACAATCCGCTTATAGTTCCAGAGAACCTTTTTCATATCAACTATCGGAGGTTGGATCACTGGTTTGAGGACAATAGCCGCTGCCAATGCTCCTTTCACCGTCAAGATGGGCTTACCCGGAGCTCCTACCACCGTCAACTTAGGTTTATCCTAACTTAAATCAACATATCATCTGGAACCTTGCACTATGATCAGGGGTTTCTTTGTGCTTTCTGGGGCTTTATCTTCTCTCATTCCTTCTTGTCTTAATGACATTGCTTTCAAAGACTCTGCTATATTCACCGATTTTTCCTCACTGGTCTGTATCTTAACAATAGGCTTATAACACCTTGACAACTCTTTCCCATCATATATCAATTCTAATATATTGGTTTCAGCATATGTTGGCAGCGGATTCTAGTTAATGTTCGAAACCTCTGAGGCCTGGACCAGAATCTGATTTGCATCGATTAAATCTTGTATGGCTCTCTTCAAATGCCAGCATTTCTCGATATCATGCCCTGGCATATCAGAATAGTACGCACACCTTAAAGAATAATCGAGATTCCTCAGAGGTGGATTTGAAATCCTTCCTTGAATTGGGCTTAAGACTTTCATCTTTCTCAACCTATCAAACAAGCAAGCATATGACTTCTCAAGAGGTGTGAACTGATTTTTGACCGCCTTCTCTTTCTTGTACTCGGGCCTTGGTTGAAAACCGGGTCTGGAGGGGTTTTGGTAATTTGGTGGAGCTGATGGATGAGTTTTTGGAGCTTGTACGCGCCATTGCAAGTAAGAAGGGGTTTGGGCATATAGTTGCGCGCTATATAATGGGTACGGGGGTGGTGGAATGGAAGATAATGGGTTTGGTAGAGGGTAGTAATAGTGGGGAGGAATATATAGAGCTTGGGTATAGACTTGGGCTTAGTATTGGGGATAGGGGCGAGGCGGTCTTTTGGGATAAGAATGGGTTCCAGCTACAACGGTCGCCACATCCTCTTTCTTCTTTTTACCTCCAAATGCGCCAGATCCACCTTGAATCGCTTGTGTGGTGGCTTTCAACGCGGTAAAACTCACTATTTAGCCGGTCTTGATTCCGTCCTCTATCATTTCTCCCATTTTGAGGACTTCAATAAAAGACTTTCCCATTGCCGAAAGTAAATGTTGAAAATAAGTCTCATCCTGTGCTTGAATAAAGACCTCTACTAGCTTACTCTCCTTCATTGGAGGATTTACCCTGGCATCCTGTTCATGCCACCTTATTGCATATTCCTTAAAGCCTTCAGTGCTTTTCTTCTTCATATTGACCAAGGATTTTTCGTCCGGAATCAGGTCGACATTATACTGAAAATGTTGCACAAACTCAGAAGCTAAGTCATCCCAGTTGTTCCACTTGTCTATATCTTGGTCAACGAACCATTCTGAAGCTAGATCGGAAAGACTCTCGCCAAAGAAAGCCATAAGAAACTCTTTCCTTCCCCCTACAGCCCTCAATTGGTGGCAATAACGTCTCAAGTGTGCCACGGGATCACCGTGCCCAGCATACTTCTCGAACTTGGCATTTCAAAACCGAGGGGAAGGTTGACATTTGGGAACATGCAAAGATCTTTATAGGAAACACTCTTATAACCTCCAATTCCCTGTAAATTTCTTATGGCCTATTCCAAACTTTTCAATTTCTATGCTATGACCTCTTGTTCCTCTATTGCGACAGGTTTCTCCGTATCAAATGGAAATGGAGGTGGCTGAGTGTATCCACACGGTTCATTCATTCTCAAAGTAGGCTCTAGGGCATAATACTGACTATCTAAAATCTTCAATACTGGCTCGCTAGAAGACCGCGAAAGCACCGTTGTCGGATGCACAACATAGGTGGGAGCTTCAGGTGGTGGCGAAACTATGAAAATAGGCATTGTTGGTGGCGCCGGCTGAGTCATAGGACTTGGTTAAGGAACTTCCAGGGGCACACTAGAAGTGCTAGGGTAATATTACCGCAAAGTGAATACTAGTGCGTGCTCCAGTGACTCAATGGGAATAGAGAATTGCGCCTGAGAGAGCGGTGGGAAATTGGGGATATTCCCAAGATTTTCAGGGAGTGGAGAAGGAGGCATGCCACTAGCCCATGCTCGGTGCAGATCTAGCAATTGTTTCCTGAGCCTTACTACCTCATTATTGCGTTTTGAACTTTCTTCCCTGGGATCCTGGTCTGAGTCAATGAGCGAATTTTCAATCTCCCTGCTAGCCATGGCAAGCTTTGCTTTTGATATAGTGAAGTACGGGCGACTAGCCAGAGTGCTGCAAACCTACCACTGTTATCTGAAAGAACACGCTCATCAAAGACAACACCCGTTAGGATTAGGGCACACAACAAGTACGGGAATCACATCGGTAAAACTTCCCTAGATTCATGTTCATTTCTACCAGCCTTTAAGGGTAGTGAGTTTATTTTAACATCATCTCAATTTTTACCTACACTAATTTGCTTCTTTCCTCCAATCCACACCTCTTTTCTTTTGCCTTCATTTCTCCCTTCTTTGGTATATGTTTATGTTCTTTCCCTTCCTTCTCTCATCATTCTTTCTTTCTTTTCTTCTCTCGCTATCTACCTTCGTTTTATCATTCTTTATGGTTTTTGCTTTTCTTTAAAAGAGGAAAAATAATGAAAAAAAACTAAACAAAATGATTAGATCGAACCCAAAAGTAGGTTGCCTACGTATCATATTGTACATGAATCAGATCTTGCGTAGTTCGGGCAATGCACACACATAAACACCACAAAGTTGAAGATTTCTTATTATTATTATTATTATTATTTATTTATTTATTTTATTTTATTTTAAAGAAGAACACAGAAAAGGAAACAAATCCGCAACTTCACTACATTTCATAAAAGAGACGACTAAACAAACTTCGAATCTATCAACTTAAAAACCGATCAACAAAGACTAAAAAACATTCAAGACCCAAAAGATAACATGCGTAATACTCCTAGTGAAGAACTTTAATGTTAAAACAAACTTGTCACCGACTTAAAAAGGACAAATACTACAAGGCAGAAAAGTATAAGACTCAAACTAAATAAAAGATAGGAAATGCTCCTTCAAACTGGTGCTCTGCATGATGACCCTGGCTGAGATGGACCGTCTTGTGAAGCTCTCTTTATCCCACCCAAACTTTGTAGCATATCCTGTAAAGACACCCTGATATTTGGGAAGAAGCTTCTGGCCCGTATTCCCGCCTCATGGGGAGTGCACCTGGAAAGATTGTTCTGACACCTTTCTACAGTCTTGAACAAATCTGCTAACTATACACTCATTGTCTCCACTTTGTCCCCCGCACTTTCATCCTGACTATAATCAACAATGCATTCTTCTGGTATTCTTCCTCTATGTTGCACTGGTAATGGCCTGCTGACACCCCGAGGTATAGATTGAAGCCAGACCCCGTATTCCTGAGGGTACCCTAGATTATTTAAACCTACTTGGAGAGTACTCACACCTAGCTGTGTTGCGTGATTCCATAATTCTTCGTATTTACTCTCTCCTAAGGCTTGATCCCTAAAATGCTCAACATCCTTCAAGAGATCCATTACTGGTGGAACGTCTTGCAGTCTACCTAATTGGTGCATTACCCTAAGAGGAGAGTACGGTCTGGTGCAATTGATCCCTAACAAAACTAAGAGAGGTTGCATCCGACAACCACAAGGATTATTTTTGGACGAAACCAGAGATAGGTCCACAGAATGTTGTCCTCAGATCTTGACTCAAGAAATTTAATCAAAGCATCGACCCCTATTGGCAGCAAGAACTTATCGAAACACATTCTATGATTCATGGCTTCCACTCGCTCAAACATACAACGATCGATCACATCCGACCTAATCAAAGAAGGCGCATGAAAGTGCTCCATCATCCATAATTGCAATATCAGGTTGCTTCCTTCGAAGAATCTCACCCCTCCTTTTACCTCGGTTAAAGCTTTATATATTTCCACCAAGATCATAGGTACGAGAGTGAATGTTTCCCCTAGTTGTTCATGAAATAAGGCGATCACCACCGTCTGCAAATGAGTATTAATTTGCCTCTCTTCTAATGGGAAGACCAAAATTCCCAACAAGACTAGCGTGAAGACTTCTAGACAACATTTCTCCCAATTCTCCTTAGTTATATAAAATTCATCCCAAATGCAATCAAAACCATCTGAGGGCCCAAACCGAGCTTACAAATAATCAAAGGAGACCCAAGATTGTTTAAGACATGTCAGGTGCTTATTGGCCTTTAAACCATAACCATGAAGAAACCGTATGGGGAATAAGTCCGCACCCGAATCATCATTTTCTTAATGTAAGGCAGCTTACAGAAACTAGACATCTCTGCCAGAGTGGGCGTCATTTCAAAATTTCCAAACCTAAACACCAAACAACCTGGATCCCAAAAAGTCAATATAGCCTCGATCAGATCTGGGCGGGGCGGGAGTTCTAGAAGGGAAGTGAGAGCGCCTAACTTCTTTGTTAACTCCTGATATTCAACGTAGTTAAACATGTCCCACCAATTGATTAACTTTCTGGGCACCTTGATAACCATCATGACTCTAGACTTTGTCGACGGATCCATCCTGTAGTAACACATAGGACATCAACTTGAAAATTCTATAAGAGCAAAAGATTCCCAACCCTTGGGACTTTGTCGCAGTCATATGTCGAAGGGACAGACCACTTTATGAATCCAAATTGCCGAACAGTACCACTGAATAAAATCAGCGTACTTGGCTAAGGCAAACTAATAACACAAGATTACGAGGAAGAAGACCTAGGCTAAGGCTAAGACAAAGGCTAAAATAAAGATTACTGGACCCACAGAGGGTTGCCTACGTATCCTGCCTCGAGGGACGAGAATCAGGTATGCGTAGTTCATCTCGATTGGACAATTAACGATTAACTAACAGATTGACCCTAACTTAAGAGACATAACCAAAGACAAACGAATAAAATCTTTTTGGTTTTTTAATTAGACACTTCAACTAAAACTGACACCAACAGTTATGAAGGAAAATCTTTTTGGCATTTTCACTATATGAAATGTACAAAACTTCTACCATTTTTCATTTTCTTTTATAAAAACTTTTAAAATCTTTTATTTTGAAATTTTTGAATTATGAATGCATGCTAAAGGAGACAGTGAGAAATATTTTTGATGTTTTGGTTTTTGAACAAATGAGTGCAGAAAATAAAGAAATCTTTTTGAATTTTCGAATTGTGAAAAACAAAAGCCATAAAGAATACGAAAATCTACGAAACTTTTTTTTTTACTCTTCTTTTCTTTTTCCCTCTTTTTTTTTTATTTTTTCCTGCCACACACTTTACTTCTAACACATGTTTTTCTCAAAATCAGTCTGTCAAATGACCACGTTACCCTCAAAGATGCAACATTTAGCACGTAGAGATGCTTTAAAGGCGAGTCTCCTACAAAAGGCCAAGTGGGCCCTGCTAGGTCTTCAATATGATGCGCATAAGCATGACCTAAAGGTTGACCTACGTTAAGGTTTACTATCAAGGCTGTTCGGGGGAGCGTATGGTCGATAGTGGCTGCTTTGCTTTCCAACTACTCCATACCAGCTAAGGGCTCCCCCTTAAGATAAGGGTGACTCAACTATAAGTCGTGTACACAACATGTACTACGGACTTATTGTAGAAAAAATGACTCGGATTATGCACATGATGCCAGATATAAAAGCAGTAACACATATGATAAATACTTTAATCAAAGGGCACAAAAACACACAAAAGCGATAACAATAACACAAAGAAAAATCACAAACAATGCTTATACATTCGTAATGTCAAACAAAGCCGATACGACTCCAAAAATAAGCTAGTATTCTGAACTTGTTTTCCCCAGCAAAGTCGCCAGAGCTGTCACACCCCCTTTTTAACTCCGAAAAAATTCGATTCAAGTTCGAAAGGATTTTTATTACTAAGTGACAAAAGAAAACGATTGTTTCGAAAATGATTCATTATATTCAAAACTCAGAGTCGCCACTTGGCATAAATCGAGTGTGCCAAGTCATCCATGGATATCCTTTTTCAAAACGGCTTTGACTCTGTAACACTGATCCGCAAACAGAGATTCCGATTAAGGAATTTTATTGATCGAGGGGAAGGTGTTAGGCACCCCTCGATCCCGTGATTTGACCATGGTCGCTTGATAGAGAGTATAGACTAATTTGACAACACAAATGTATAAACCACACAAAACGCATAAGACAAACAAATTAAACAGAGTTCAAAACCAAAATAAAGTCCAGTCCGGGTTATACAGTCCGAAAATAGAAAAGAACAAAAATGTAAACCTACTCTATTATAAACTAATCCAAAACTAAACTCCCGTGCTCTACCCGACGCCTCGGGCCTTGATCACGAACGTCCTCTGGGTACAAAATTCTTTGGGGCATTCCCCGGATAAATCAATGCAAATACCTCGGGGCATTCCCCGGCCAAATGAATACATTTTTTTTCAATGTGAGAAAATCAAACCATTCACCCAATTTTCAAACATTCAACAAAATTTCAAATCTTCAACAAAAAACACAAATTCTAAACTTTGCCTACCCAACCTACATTTGCCTATCCAATTCGATGACATTTACATTCAAACACAATAAATCAAAATTTATCCGAATCTAACCTTTTCATCAATTTTTCAATTCCAACCCCTAACTTCTTTTTTATCGATCCATTAAAATATGATCAAGTTCTTTCCTCAAAAATTCAAAGACGAATCACCAAACGTCATGATCATAGCATCAATATCAACAAAAATCCAACAAAGCATAATCACATCACACATAATCACAACCATTTCGATAAAAGAATAAAGGGGAAGAAGCGGGTTAAAGAAATGGACCTTCCGAGAATGATTTATGATGATAATAAGAGTTAAAGAAGTCTGAATCCAAAAGCTCAAATAGGAACCCTCAACAGCGACAAAACCCCAACTCGAATCAAAATTAATCAGTGTCCAAAAAAATTCCCCCGAAAGGATTCAAAAAACAATGCAAAGTCGCAATATGAACCAATCGACGTTAGAATCAAATGCCCACAGAAAAATTGAGACCTGAATTTTGGCAGAAAACTAACCACCCGTGCGAGTTCGATCTCCGAGGAGCTATCAACGAAAAAGCTTACTGGAATAGACCAAATTCCAGCTAGATCTTGTCTAAAATCAAGAAAATCGCAGGAATTTGGGGATATTTCGAGGGTTGAACAGGTCAACAATGATGACCTAAAGACGATTTCGGTGAAGCACATATCGCAGATGATGAACTGAAATTGATTTTGGCGAAATGGTCACCGGAACAGTAACCCGAGGCAAGGAAACTCCCTTTCTGTTCGGATATGTGTGTGTTATTGTGTGCGTCTATCTGTGAAGAACGAAGTGGGTATGTGTTAGTGCGTGTGGGTGAGAGAAAAGTAGAGAAGAGAATCCTCCATGGTTGTGTGTATGCGATCTGTGGAAAAAATGATCAATGGGTTCCTTTTTTACTTTTGCTTCCAGTGGGTTCTCCCTTTTCTTGAGGGTGACAGTGAGTATATCTTCCGGGAATATGCTTGTGTGTCACCCCATTTTCTTTGTGGGCAAGAAATAAAAGGGGGGGGGGTCACGTGGAGAGGGAGTGGTGAGGGTGATGTGTTATTTTCTTATTGGAGAGGGTTGTTAATTGGTTATTAAATAAGATAAAATTTGTTAAGGGTTTTTGGATTTGTTATTTTGTCATTTTGTGGAGGGATAATTACACGGGGTAGGGCACGTGGTAAGCTGAAGGTAAACGAACGGATAGATTGAGTCTTCAGGAGGGACAAAATTAGGTGTCTACACCCAAGGTATCCCCACAGCCGACAGCCGTGAGACTAATCCTCCGTTCCTACTGTCAGCGCACTAAGCGGTAGGGAACTGGCCACATAGTTTTTTCCATTCACCAGAAGTGGGGATCGAACCCCCAACCTCTTGCTTAAGGGGTGTGGTGCTGAAACACCACACCAACCCTTGTGGTTAAGTTGTATCTTTTATTGCGAAGTCACGAATCTGTCTAAGCAATACTCTTATTTGAGTTGTGATATATCTGTATAGATTGACTTGAATTTTGGGGTTTGAAAGGTGTAAAAAAAATTCTTCATCCTTCGATGAACATGCCTAGAAGATCTGGGGCTTCCAGCCACAAATTACTTTGCTAAACTGAATTCTAAAGAAAACAAGCATAGAAGGGGGCGATCTGTTGTTAAAAACTATACAAAATGTCAAAATGAACTAGCAAATAGTTTATGAGACTGACAATTTTTTCCTCTCAATGTCTATGTCAAAGAACTGATTTAAAGAATAGATAACCGACCCCAATCTCAGAGATTTTAAATCGAACAAATATTTAGCAAACAGAGCTAAAAAGAATTTTTTGAAATTGAAGAAGCTAATTTATCTCACAAAGAAAAGAGTGAGAAAATAGATTCTGAAACCAAACAAGCAACTAGAAAACTGAGTAAATGAAAACATACATAGGTGACTTCAGCTTTTATCACTTTTCTTTTTATGAGTTTGATAATAAAATTCTGAAATTGAAGGATTTTTTCCAGTTGCTTCTTTCTACATTCAAAAAAAAAAGATATGTATGTTATCAATGTTGAATATGATATTAGTTTCTTGAAATAAATATATTTAAAAAGATTTATCATTACCATTCTCTTATAGATCAGTCGATGAGGTACACAACCACTTCTATGAAGTAATGCACCAGTATTTGAGTCACGATTTTTTTTATTTTTTTCGGACTTATTCTTGAATTCAAGAGACTCCCTGTACTCCGTCATCTCCTTGAATGTTGCATCCCCCATCCTTTGTGGTTTTCGAGGCAAATTTTTTCGAATATGTTGAAAAAGTCGGTTCATATTTGAAGCTGCCCTTTTATTAAAATTAGACCATATAGCATCATTATAGTGAGGAAGCCATTTAAATTTCTTCTGCATATATCAAATGAATACCATATTAGTCATAGAGCCCCACACTTATATTTATACATGAATCATAATTTATAAACTTTTTTACCTTGAATTCCTCAAACCACATCTCGCGAGTAGATTTTGGAAACTTCTTCCACGAAGGTCTAACCAATTCAAATTTACTACGAATGCAACTTGCAATACCATCAATAACTTCCTTTTGAGGATCAAACCTACATAAAATACAGTAATTTTCAAACATGTACACATATAAATAGTCCACCTAGATATATGTATAAGTTAGTCCTATTACCCATCCTCTTCAGGTACAATCCATATTTGATGATCATTGTCTACATTATCAACTATAACAGATGAGGTGGCTGAATTCCTATTGGCCGATTCAGCTGCAAGTATTTTCAAAATTAAGAAAATGCATCGGAAATATAAACCAAAACAATAGAGAAGTGTTCTTATAGACACTTACCGTGGTTTTTCCCCTAAGACTTAAGTGTTCTTGTACGCATGATCTCCAAAGATTCGTTTATAGGGGCCTTTCCCCTTCGACGTTCTGGTTGTACAATATCATTTTCACCCCACGCTTCATTGAAAGGACGTCTTGGTTGGCTGTCCGTCAAGGATGTGGAAGATGAATGTTAGAAAGTAGACATATTTAACCATAAATTAGTAAAATATTTCATTGCTATTTTTTTGTAGTGATTATTTGATGTTACTAATAAATATAATAAGTCAAGTAGCCACCTTGGTACAAACATGGTCCTGTGTGACATATTCCTGAAATTATTTTCTTGAAACATGTGTGAGAACCAATTCTGTAGTGGGTATTGGTCCCTTTGAACCTAATCAAATGAATGTACAAAATATTTAGCTTGTAATTATATTATTAATTTAGACAATATAGTAAACTATTTGATAAAGTAATTAATAATTTATATGCATTAATGGTAAAATAAAAGGATGAAATAAATAACCTTAACAATTTGATGGTTTGGAGACCATAAGGAACCATAGAGACGTTGATTTTGGTATTGTTGTTGTTGTACAGGAGGATCAGGGGTAATAGTATCACTTGATGACTCAGTTGCATCAAAAGTTTAGAGAACATTTCTTTCAGCATTTTTTGGGCTCTGAAATAATTTTAAACATTTCTATATTATTAATTTAGACAAAATAGTAAACTGATTGATAAAGTAATAATCTATATGCATTAATGGTAAAATAAAAGGATGAAATAAATTACCATAACAATTTGTCTTTGCCACACCCCTTTTACACCAAAAGAATATTTTAAGGTTTGAAAGGGTTTTAATATTAAGTGACAAAAGATGAGAATTTGTTATGAAAAAAAGATTATTTATATTCAAAACTCAGAGTCGCCACTTGGCATAAATCAGGTGTGCCAAGTCACCCTTGGATATCCTTTTTCAAAATGGTTTTGACTCTATAAAACTGATCCACGAACAGAGATTCCGACTAAGAAATTTTGTTGACCGAGGGGAAGGTGTTAGGCACCCTCGATCCCGTGGTTTGACCACGGTCGATTGGTGGAGCATATCGGCTAACTTGACATTAAAAATGTATAAACCACACAAAACACATAAAACAATCAATCAAACACACAAAACTGTCCAAAACATGGTGTTCAGTCCAATTATACAATCCAAAATAAAATAAGGCAAAAAATAAATCCTACTCTAACCTACACTAATCATGAACTACGCTCCCGTGCTTTACCCGATGCCTCAAACCTTGATCACGAACAATCTTCGAAGAGATAATACGTCGGGGCATTCCTCGATGAATAAATACATGAAACCTCGTGGCATTCCCCGGCCAAATGAATACACTTTCAAAATTCGAGAAAATCAAACCATTCAACGAAATTTCAAACATTCAACAAAACCACGAGTCCTAAACTACTCCTACCCAAAACCTATGATTTGCCTACCAATCCTCGATATAAAACATGGTACTCTCGACGCTCAACATCAACAATGAATTAAGATACCATAATATTCACTTTTTACCGATTTTTCGATTCCCTCACCAAATTTCCTTTTAATCAATCGCACCATTAAAACTAATCAAATTTTTTCCTCATACCACCGGAGTCACATCACCAAGCACGTGACCATAACATCAACAACATCAAACAATTACAATCACCCAACACATAATCATAGCCATTTCAACAAAATAAAATTAAGAAGAAAGTACAGGAGTAAAGAGATAGACCTCAAGAGCTTTCGATTGATTTTAATAAGAGAAATAAGAGCCGCTCCAAGAAACTCGAAACTCGATGAACACCAATGAAATCCCGACTCTCCAAATCAGTAGAGAAATAGTTCAAGAATGCAACAACTCCAAATTCTAATCCAAAGAAAATATATCAAAAGAAACCGACGAAACCAAAATTCTGGCGAAATCCAACGGCAACAGAAGACGACAACGACAGGGGATCAACGGATTCTCATCCAGAAATCAAAATAAAAGATGGATTTTGGGGAATTTTGAAGGCTGGACAGGTTGACAACAACGAATTGAAGACGTTTCTGGAGAACTCAACGGCGACAAGAACAACAAAAATGGATCAAATTTCAGAGAGATGACATCGAATTCCCTGTTCCGAGAACTTCTCAACTAATTTTAGTCTATCGTTTGCTCTTTTTCTACACAAACTACAAGGATCGGCCTTTCTTGCTTTTAACTCCAGTGGGTGTACATACTGTGTGGATGTAATATTTTGTGGAATGTGATGGTTAGAAGCTCATCGTGAGTGTGTGATGGTGTATCTTGAGAGTGTGAGGTGTTTGTGTATTGCGTCAATGGTGGTGTTGTGAGAAAGAAACAAAAATGGTGTTTATGTGTGTACTCCATATGTGTGTATATATCTATCATAATGAAAAATGGTGTCTATCTCCATTCTAATGGTGAGGTATGAGTGATTTAGTATGAATTATTGTGTGGTCCCCTCAAAAATAGAAAATCCTGAGGGTGTATATTATTCTGTTATCTGTGGGGTCCTTTTTTGTCTTGGTGTGATGTTTTTTGTTATGAGTTTGTTACCAATAGAAAAAAGAGTAAAAGGGATACGTGGGGTATAGGGTTGGTAGGGTTGTGAGGTAGGAGGTGGGGTAGGGTAGGTTGTTAGGATGGGATAAAATTAGTTAGGAATTTTGCTAAGTGTTGTTATTTTTTGTATTTTTGTAGGATATAATCACACGGGTGAAGGCACGCAGTAAGATGGGGTGAAATGGTAAAAATACTTTCGGGGAGGGAAAAAATTACGTGTCTACATCATGTCCCTCTTTGCATGTAAACACAAAGTGTTTTCATACAAAGAAGTAGACAACAAGACAGAATTTTGACCCGACCATTATTCAAAGGAAGAAACAAAAGGAAGAAGGACAACCGAGTTGGAGAGTCGAGTGAGGTCCCATCGAGGTTCCGGTCCGCGGCTCTTTCATTACATCGAAAATGAAAACTACAAGTTAAAACATAAATGAAATTACAAAATCCTATCTATGTAGCTTCTTTTGGACTCTTGACTTGAGTTTCATCACCCTATTCTGACTTTGCAATTTTTTTTTAAACTTGTTGACTACTTTCAGTTTCATAAACTTATTCTCTAGGTGGGCTCCTGACTTGCTATTTTTCAATCTGTTGACTTTCAATTTCTTTACCTTGTTGTTTGACTTTCAACTTTTTCACCTTGTTGTTTGACTTTCAACTTTTTTGCCATGTCTCTTGATTTTTCATTTATTCACCCTGTTTTTCAGGCAGACTCCTGACAAATAAAAACTGACAAGGAAGTGCGTCCCCCAACAAATTCCACTTGAATTACCCAAGGAAATGTGTCTCCTTAAAATACCGCTTGAATTACCAAACAAGGAAATGCGTCTCCTTACCAATGTTGCTTGAATTACCCAGATAAGGAAGTGCATCTCCTTACAAATATTGGTTGAATTACCCAGATAAGGAAGTGTATCTCCTTACAAATATTTCTTGAATTACAAAACAAGAAAGTGCGTCTCCTTACAAATGCTGCTTGAATTACCAAAACAAGGAAGTGCAGCTCCTTACCAATGCTGCTTGAATTACCTAAACAAGGAAGTGCGTCTCCTTTGGAAGTGAGTCTTCTTATGATACCACTAGAATTACCAAACAAGGAAGTGCATCTCCTTACCAATGCCGCTTGAATTACCGAAACAAGGAAGTGTGTCTCCTAACAAATGTCTCTTGAATTACCCAAACAAGGAAATGTGTCTCCTTATCAATGCCGCTTGAATTAAACAAACAAGGAAGTGTGTCTCCTCATAAATGCTGCTTGAATTACCCAAACAAGGAAGTATGTCTCCTCACCAATGTCACTTGAATTACCAAAATAAGGAAGTGTGTCTCCTTACCAATGCTGCTTGAATTACCCAAACAAGGAAGTGCATCTCTTTACAAATGTTTCTTGAATTGTCCAAATAGGAAATGCGTCTCCTCACAAATGTCACTTAAATTTTCCAAGGAAATTCGTCTCCTTGACAAGGAAGTATGTCTCCTAGAGATCTTGAATTATGAGCTTTACCATGGTTTTGATTA
Source organism: Capsicum pubescens (assembly GCA_030864215.1). NCBI lineage: Eukaryota > Viridiplantae > Streptophyta > Magnoliopsida > Solanales > Solanaceae > Capsicum > Capsicum pubescens. Next base: position 108,517,891 of record CM061548.1, on the reverse strand, counting down.
CCAAACTTGTGCAACAACATTGCCTCTTGCATTTGTAGAAGTGAGAAATTACGGTCTTTTATGTTTAGGCTCCAAAATCCTTGATCTGAATGTAACATGTGTTCCTATTTCATACAAATAAAACTTGTGAGTTTAAAACATGGTGGCTGGTTTATGGCTTTAGCTTTTGCGGCAATCGCTCTTGCCTCCGTCATATTTAACCTTGCTTCCAACTATTAGCATATGTCATTGACATACTGCATCATTGACCAAACTCAGATTATCAAGAGTGACTCTGAAACAACTACAGTATCTCTTCTTTGCCATGCTCCTCAAATAAACCCCTTGAACCTTGGTATTTCCATAAGTTTTCAAACTTATCCGTTTGACAAAATTTTCCGCATGCCTTATTTCGGCTCACAATCATGTCTCTTTCATGTGCTAGCTTTTGTCTTGCTTTGTGCAATTAGAGAAGCTGGTATCTAGTTTTGAAATTTTTTCTCACTTATTTTGGCATAGACTTAACTTAAGTACACGAGAAAAATGACAATGATTTTTTGGATAACTGACTCAAGAAAATAAAATTAAAATAAAAATAAAGAAAGGAAAGAAAAGACCATGAATGTCCCCATTTTAAACAAAGAAATGAAAAATTTATCTAAAAATGACAGTCAACTCTAATGATTATGCCATGCATTTTGAATTAATCTGTCTGGTCTTTCCATCCACACTTTCACCAATTGTTGTTGAGTCAATGGCCTTGAAAATGAGTTGTTTCATTAGGTCAATTGCATTTAAGACCTCATTCGGCTAGTGACACCTTGAAGGGTTTTTGACAACAAGCCTCTCTCATTTTCTTTTTCTCAGTTTACCATTCCTTTATGGTGTCTGTGAGGGTTTTTCACCATTGAGACTCTCTTATTTTCATTTCTCTCAACTCACAGTCGTCTTATGGTACCTGTGAGGGTTTTCATCAATAAGACTCTCTTATTTTTATTTCTCTTAACTTACCATCGTCTTATGGTTCCCATGAGGGTTTTCACCAATAAGACTCTCTCATTTTTATTTCTCTCCCGATTCTTATTGCTGGGGAAGACAAGTAGTTCCCAAAATGTGTCATCGCATTCATTGCATGCTTAGTCTTAACATTCTCAAATATTGATCTGAAGGTCTTTTTTTGGTTGTAACTTGTCTTTTGAATAGGTTAGAAAGAAAGGATGGCATGTGGCCCAAACGACACATGAAGTGGAGTACGACTTACAACTTTGGGAATCGAATCAAACAATGAGGATTAACTCATGCCCCAATTTTTTTGACTGGGTGATTCTAGATTGTTTATTTGGTTGGACCGAGCCCAGAGTAGGGCAGCCTACGTATCTCACCCCCGAGAGAGGAGAATCAGGTCGTGCGTAGTTCTGGCAGCTTGTTCTTTCTTTTGATCTGATTTTTCTTTCTCTTTTTTTTATTAGATCTTTTTCTCTTTGGGACTTTTCTGACTTTATCTTTCTTAACACGCTCCTCTTTTTTTCTTTTTGACATACTTTTTCTCTCATTTCTTTTTTGAAATTTTCTGACTTTGTTCTTTTGCTTGACACTTTTTTTTTGAGTTTTGCTGACTCCATCTTGATTCCAAAATAGAGGTATGAAAGAAAATAACACTAAGGCTCAAATGGGGTAAACAAAGGATGACACAATGTTTGGATAGCAGAATAAAATGTCTTCGACATATCAATCCTTGGAAATGCCAGTACACATCATGTACTATGAAAATGAAAGATGAAGATCATTTGTGACATCTTTTAAGCATTAACTTTGACTGAGTCTATCCGTCACTACTTCTTCTGCATTTTTCTAGCATACAATTCCACTTTTGTTGCATATTCCTCACATTGAATGACTCATGATTTTGTGGAGCTGATTTTCGTTCTGTTCACGCATCCACTATTTGACCTAATTGAGACATGTCTTTCAATTGATGACCAAGTTATTCTTGTGATTCTCAAAATAAGTGCCTTAATTTTCAAAGAAGGCCTCAGCACTCTACCTATTTCTTCAGATGTTCTCTTTTACTAACTTAAACCTCTGATTCAATGTTTCATGGTTAAATTGGATTTTTAGATCTGACTAAAAATTTCGCTAGCATGTCATATCACTAGAATCAACATAAAATGCACTATGTGAAGAAAACAAACAAACAACATATATTTGAACACAAAGGGAAAAAGGGACACTCTATTTAATTGAAATAAAATATAGAGGGTTTGAACATAAACGACAAAGGGACAAAACAAGATAAATCCCGAACTATAACCCTGAAATACTTTAAAAAATAGAAAAGAAAACTAAACAAACTACCAGACCTCTTCCTAGTAGGGAGAGGGGTGACTTCTCAATTGCTCAGCCTGACAACTTAGCCACTAGTTTTCCTATCAACATGACTGGATCTTCCCTCACTGTCAATGTTCTACACCATAATTGATCTATCTTGAATCATTTTTTTAATTTCTCTTTTCAAATCTCGACAATCTTCAATACTATGATCCTGAGCATCAGAATGATACACACATTGTGCATTAGGATCAAAATTTCTTAAATGCCGAATAGGAGTGTGCCCAAGGAGAGAAGTAATCATTCCCCTCTGTCTCAATCTCTAGGATAAACTGGCATAGGATTCCCTATTAGGAGTGAAATTATCCTTTTCCTTCCTTCTCCTTGTGAACTCTGGCCTCGGATGAAACTTGGATTTAGAGGTTCCTTGGTAAATTTGTAGGGGTCGAGGATGATGTTGAGGGACAGATGCATACCATTTTGGATAAGAAGACGGATGGGTACATAATTGTGCATTGTTCAAAGGACATTGAGGAAGTAGAATGAAACTCCTTGGATTTGGAAAAGAGGAACCTTGTTGCAGATGAGTAAGTGGATTTGATATGTAAGCTCGATATTGAGGCTGACAGTATTGGTGAGTTGGACCACTTAAACTCTTCTTTGGTCCTGGCATGACAATAGGTGCATTTTCCTTCTTCTTTCCTTTAGTTTCCCTTGATTGATTGCAATATTGTCCTAAATGTTTCACAGAATCATGTTGTCCACCAAGCTCCTCAAATTTTGATGTCTCAAATCTTGGAGGAAGGTTAACACTTGACAATATGCCCCAGTTTTTGTATGAAACATCTTCATAGCCTACAAGTCCCAAGGAACTTTTTGTACCATTTTCTACACTCTTAACTTTCCCACCCATTTCCTCTGGCTCTTCTAGCATGCAAGGCTTCTTAGTAAGAAATTTTGGCAGTCCACTTAATTCAATGGTAGGCTCAAAAGTATAACAATGATCATCAAGAGTATTGAACATGGATTCACTAGTGGACTGGGGAAGCACAATCATTGGATTGATAGCCAAAGTGGAAGCCTTAGTAGAAGGTTGAGCAACAAAAGCACAGACGGTATATGGTGCTGTAAATGTGGAAGACTTATACTGAGAAGCTAAAGAAAGGGGGGTGGAGGTATTGAGGTGCATTTGATGTGGAATGGGTTCTGAGGCATGCTGTGGTGCATCAACAACATAAGGAAACTGACTTTGCGATTTTGGTGAAAGATTCAAGGTATTTGCAGGGTCAAAGTAAGGAACGAAGGTGGAGGCAGCCCACTGGCCCAAGCTCGGTACATTTCCATCATTTGTTGTCTCAGTCTCAAATTCTCTTTCTTTAAACTCTCAATTTTCTGACTCTTTGTTTCATCCATAATGTCACTCTATATATCCTTGTTGGACACAACTAACCCTCCCTTGGATTTGGTGTGATATGGAGGACCAGCCAGGAAGACATAAACCAACCACCTTAAACTAACTGAACAAGAGGCAACAAATATGTTAGAGTTCTACATTTTCTTCAAAACCTTTTTTTTCTTTTAGAAAAGATCATCGAACCCAAGAAGGGCGCCTACATATCTCACCCCCCGAAAGAGAAGAATCAGGTGTGCGTAGTTCGTGAAGTTTTACCAAAATGGCCAATTAAACTTTTATCCTTTCTTTTTTCTTTTCTTGAAACTTTAAAAAGAGAACAAAATAACAAATTGTCAAAAGAATAGACTTCTTTTGCATTTTTCACGTTTAAAATTCCTATACAAAATGAAACCTATGATTACAAAAGAAAAATCTTTTTGGATTTTCAATTTTGAATTTCATATGAAAATGAAACTTAAACCTATTAAAGAAAAATCTTTTTATAGTTTTGTTTTAAAGATGTATATGAAACAGTTACTCTAAATAAAGAATGAAGAAAATCTTTTTGAATTTTTGAGATAAGATCAACCAAAAATGAAACCTACGACTATTGAGGAAAATCTTTTTTTTGTGTATTTTTATTTTCAAGACATGTATGAAACACCTACTCTAAATGAAGAGTGAAGAAAATCGTTTTGAATTTTTTAAATAAGATCCCCGAACGAATAATAGGCTGCCTACGTATCTCACTCCCGAGAGAGGAGAATCAGGGGTGCGTAGTTCATTCAGATTGGACAATTAATAATTAAATAATAGATTGCACCCTGACTTAAGACACGACCAAAGACACACGATGAACAACATAATAAAATCTTATTTTTAGTTTTCAATTTGACACTTCACATAAAAAATGACACCAACAGCTATGAAAGAAAATCTTTTTGGTATTTTCGTTATATGAAATGTACAAAACTTCTACCACCTTTTTTTTAATTTTTCTTTTATAAAAAGCTCCTAAAAAAAATCTTTTTGGAGTTTTCGAATTGTGAATGCTTGCTAAATGAAACAAAAGGAAAATCTTTTAGATGTTTTTTTATTTTTGAAAAATGAGTGCAAAAACTAAAAAAAATCCTTTTTTTTTGAATTTTTGAATCGTGGAAAACAAAAGCCATAAAGAACCTAAAAACTACGAAACTCTTTTTTGATTCACCTTTTCTTTTTTTTTTCTTTTTTTTTTTTCCATGCCTACACACCTTTCTTTAATTCTAGCACATGTTTTCCCCAAATCAGTTCGTCAAATGACCCTGTTACCCTAAAAAATGCAACAATTACCACGTAGGGATGCTTTAGAGGAGAATCTCCTACAAAGGACCAAGTGAGCCCCGCTAGGTCTCAATATGATGCACATAAGTATGACCTAAAGGCTGACCTGTGTTGGAGTTTTCTAACAAGGCCATTCGGGGAAGCATATGGTCAATACTGGCTGCTTTGTTTTCCACCTACTTGATACATCCAACGGCTTCCCCTCCTAAAATAAGGGTGACTCAACTAGAGTTTGTGCGCACGACGTGCACTCCGAGACTTGTTGTAGAAAGAATTGACTCGGGTTATGCACATGATGCTAGATATAAAGCGGTAACACATAAGAGAAAAACTATAAACACGTATCACTCAACAATGATAAAATAAACAACAAACGATAACACAAACAATGTTTATGCATCCATAATGTCAAACTAAGCCGATACAACTCCAAAAATAAGCTCGAATTTTGAAAAATCCCCAGCAGAGTCGTCAGAACTGTCACACCCCTTTTTACATCAAAAGAATATTTTAAGGTTTGAAAGGGATTTAATATTAAGTGATAAAAGATGAGAATTTGTTTTGAAAAAAAGACTATTTATATTCAATACTCAGAGTCGCCACTTGGCATAAATCGGGTGTGCCAAGTCACCCTTGGATATCCTTTTTCAAAATGGTTTTGACTCTATAAAACTGATCCACGAACAGAGATTCCGACTAAGAAATTCTGTTGACCGAGGGGAAGGTGTTAGACACCCCTCGATCCCGTGGTTCGACCACGGTCTCTTGGTGGAGTATATCGGCTAAATTGACATTAAAAATGTATAAACCACACAAAACACATAAAACAATCAATCAAACACATAAAACAGTCCAAAACATGGTGTTCAGCCCAATTATACAGTCCAAAATAAAATAAGGCAAAAAATAAATCCTATTCTAACCTACACTAATCATGAACTACGCTCCCGTTCTTTACCCGATGCCTCGGACCTTGATCACGAACTATCTTCGAAGACATAATATGTCGGGGCATTCCCCGGTGAATAAATACATGAAACCTCGGGGCATTCCCCAGCCAAATGAATACACTTTCCAAATGCGAGAAAATCAAACCATTCAACGAAATTTCAAACATTCAACAAAACCACGAGTCCTAAACTTTGCCTACCCAAAACTAACGATTTACCTACCAATTCTCGATATAAAACATGATACTATTGATGCTCAACATCAACAATGAATTAAGATACCATGATATTCATTTTTTACTGATTTTTCGATTTCCTCCCCAAAATTCCTTTTAATCAATCGCACCATTAAAACTAATCAAATTCTTTCCTCATACCACCGGAGTCACATCACCAAGCACGTGATCATAACATCAACAACATCAAACAATTACAATCACCCAACACATAATCATAGCCATTTCAACAAAATAAAATAAAGAAGAAAGTACGGGACTAAAGAGATGGACCTCAAGAGCTTTCGATTGATTTTAATAAGAGAAATAAGAGCCGCTCCAAGAACCTCGATGAACACCAACGAAATCCCAACTCTCCAAATCAGTCGAGAAACAGTTCAAGAATGCAACAACTACAAATTCCAATCCGAAAAAAATATATCAAAAGAAACCAACGAAACCAGAATTCTGGCGAAATCCAACGGCAACAGACGACGCCAACGACAGGGGGATCGATGGATTCTCGTCAAGAAATCAAAAGAAAAAATGGATTTCGGGGAATTTTGAAGGCTGGACAAGTTGACAGCGATGAATTAAAGACGATTCCGGCAAACTCAACGGTGCCAAGAACAACGAAAATGGATCAAATTTCGGTGAGATGCCGTCGGATTCATTGTTACGAACACTTCTCAACTAATTTCTGTCCATCGTTTGCTCTTTTCCTACTCAAACTTCAGGGATCAACCTTTCTTGCTTGCAACTCCGGTGGGTGAGCATATTGTTGTGGATGTAAAACTTTGTGGAAGGTGATGCTTAGAAGCTCATCGTGAGTGTGTGATGGTGTATCTTGAGAGTGTGACTTGTCTTTGTATTGCATCAATGGTGGTGGTCTGAGGAAGAAACAAAAATGGTGTTTATGTGTGTACCCCAGCATTTTTCGTGTCTCCCCTCTATTGTATATATGTGTATATATCTATCATAATGAAAAAATAGTGTCTATCTCCATTCTAATGGTGAGGTATGAGTGATTTAGTGTGACTTATTGTGTGGTCCCCTCAAAAATGGAAAATCCTGAGGGTGTATATTATTTTGTTATGGGGAATATCTGTGGGCTCTTTTTTTTCTTGGTGTGATGTTTTTTGTTATGAGTTTGTTACCAATAGAAAAAAAAGTAAAAGGGATACGTGGGGTATGGGGTTTGTAGGGTAGTGAGGTAGGAGGTGGGGTAGGGTAGGTTTTTAGGATGAGATAAAATTAGTTAGGAATTTTTCTAAGGGTTGTTATTTTTTGTATTTTTGTGGGATATAATCACACGGGTGAAGACACGCAGTAAGATGGGGTAAAATGGTTAAAATGTTTTCAGGGAGGGACAAAATTACGTGTCTACAGTCTTTCTGGAGCCCGCAAGGAACCATAGAGACGTTGATTTTGATATTGTTGTTGTACAGAAGGATCAACGGAAACAGTATCACTTGATGACTCAGCTGCATCAAAAGTTGAGTGAACATATCTTTTAGTATTTTTTTTGGGCTCTGAGATAAAGTCTCCTCATTTGACGACTTTCTTTCAAGGATTTCCTGTGAATAAATTGAGAGTCACGAAACAGAGAAAAAGATATACTTAGTCTCGTCTCAATTATCATGTAAACAAGATTGGAATGCCAAACCTAATTTTTATTTCTTGCACATCAATGATCAATGGAGGCTCTTTAATTTATTTATTTTGTTTTAAAATAAATTATTATCATTGTGGTAACGTACAAGTCTGTTGCACTTCATTATAGTTCTTACAGATATAAAAAAAATATTTTTCTTTTACAATCAAAATAAAATAAAAAGGAAAAAAATTGCTAGAGTATATGTGAGAAATGAAAGAACAAAGGGAGAAAAATACCTTTTAGTCTTGGGATATGATTAAGAAATGGGGAGTAAATGGGATATGAAATAAAATAGGTCTTGAACCTTTAAATGTGAAAAATTGTAAAAAAAATTGCACCCTTATTTATTTTATTTTTTTTACTAATTATATCATGGCAATGGGAAATGAATTAGGAGAAAAAAATTAATTCAAAAGATTGAGATATTTTTTTTTTGTCAACTTCTTAAATAGTTCCTGATTACGCATAGAAGTAAAGAAAAATAAGTTAAATGAAGAATTATAATGTTAGTATAAAAGAATATTCCACAAGAGAGTACAAAGAGGGGACCATTTGGAGGGTAATTTTGGCCAAACACAAAGGGAGAGACGGCCAATCTGCCTTGCATCTGCGCCCAAGGGGCACCTAGTCTGCCCTTGACCTGTGGTCACACCTCAAGGCAGTAGCCAAGGCCCCAACCTGCGTCCAAGTTGCCTTGCACCTGCGTCCCAACTGCTGGAGAAGGCTGCCCAACACAGATCAGCCATACCCAATGCAAATCACCTCCTTTTGACGTGAATCAACTTCCACAACACCAATCCAAGTTTATCAACACTTTCCAACATCAATTCAAGTCTTAAAAACACATCTCAACATCTTTAAAACTCCATTTTTCATTTCTCGATTCTTAAATATTTTCTTTGATTCTTAACTACTCATCAACTAGTAACTTATCTACTAAGTTGATTGATAGTTCTTGAGTCCTTTTCTTTCATCGTCCTACTTTTCTTTCAAGATTTGATCTTTTGAATTCGTTGTTAATTCTTGGCTCAAGTCCGTAAATATTTTCTTTAAGTCATTTCAAACAAGGATCTATTCCGACCTCAAGCCATAATTGATACCAAGTTTTCTCGTTGGAGTATAAATGATCTATCAACGCTTGCGACGCTAATTGATAGATGAACTAAAGGTGGAAACTTTGATAGCTTCTGAGGTTGATTTCTTAACCTTTAACGTGTTTGTTGTTTTTGTTTTGTTTTAGTATTCCTTTTATATAGGTACCATGGCATCAGGAGAAGGTAACCCAAGAGCTTCGGGAGAGATAAACATGAAAAGTTTAATGGTGGTCATAATGAGTGTGAAACAAGACGTAAATCAAAGAATGAAAAGCATGGAAAGTTCACTCTCAAGAAGGATGGACACCTTGGAAGTCCGTCTAAACTCTGGTAAATCCACTCCTCAAAACTATCATGCTTCCTCTAGTGGACATGCTCCCAGCACCTCCACTACTATAAATCCAAAAATACTTCACCAAATGTTCCATCCACCTAGGCAAGTATATGAACCCATCATCCAAGCCACTACTTACCCAAATAACCGAAATCATGTTCGTCCCCTACAACCCCAATTTAATCAAGCCCATCAAGAAGCTCCACAAAACCCAAACCAACCATCTCAAATCTCGGCTAACCCAAATCAACCAATCCAAATTGAGGATGAGGGAGATGAGGAACCTTATGGAAGAGGTGAAGAGTTCGATGAGGTGGATCTCTTTGCAGAATTTATACGAACTAGAAGAGGAGATCACGAGGGAGAACATAAAGGAAGAGGAAGAATATTTGGTTCGGTTCCACATGGAAAATAAAACTTAGGAAACCATCCCCAAGTACAAAAAGATCATCAATGGGATCAAGGAGGTAATATGGGTCGATACACGAGTCTTAACTCAATCAAGATCACTCTTCCTACCTTTAAAGGAAATAGTAGTCCATATATCTACCTTGATTGGGAGATACAATGCAATAGGATCTTCCAACTCAATGAGTTAACCGGACCTAAGAAAACCGCCTACGCAATTGCTCAACTTGAAGGGTATGCTTAAACTTGGTGGGAGACAAAAAGAGTGCAACGAGAAAGAAATGGTAATCCCGACCTTCCGTATTAGGATGAATTGAAGGCACTTATGAGAGAGAGGTATGTTACAGAAAGGTTCAAGCAAAAGCAATTAACAAGGCTCTACAATTTAAGACAAGTAGGAAGGTAGAAATATGGAAGACTATTATGAGGAGTTTCAAAACTTGATCCTTCGTCCTGAGATTATTGAACCCCCAAATCATTGTATGGCTCGATTCAAAGGTATTTTAGATTATGAAGTTTCTTCTCAACTAGTTGTCCATAAATTTGACTGAATAGAAGATCTTGTTGAAGTGGTCATTGAGGTTGAAAGGAACAACAATGCTAAGAAGTCCTTCAATAAAGGTTATAATTCTTCTACTTCCTTGGGATGGAACAAGAACAAGGATTTCAACAAGCCTGTTGATAAGGAAATCTTAAGGTATCCACTAAGGAATGAAGGTAATCCATTTTCTAATCCCAATTTTAAAGGTATTACTTGCTTTAGATTTCAAGGTTAGGGTCATAAGGCAAGCGAATACCCCAACCAAAGGAACATAGTATTGGTGGAGGGTAATCCTTACTTTGTTGGATATGGTGACCAAAATTAATGGTGGTGGGGAAAGCCCTCAAGAGGATAATGACCTTGTAATTGAAGAGGAATTAGAGGAAGTTGAAAGGGACTTTAATGTACCTTTTGGATTGATGATGAAAGTTCCCAATGAAGATGTTTGGCCTGAAGAAGAAGAGTTCTTGAATCTTAGCCTCATGATGAGGAGGTATATGAATGGTGAAGATGAGGAGCTTTGGGATCATGAAGGAGAGCTTAGTGACAAACCCAAGCCCTTGTTATTCACTACATTTGGTACTAGCATTGTGCCAACTTCCAAGTTGATGCATAAGAGAATAAGTCCACACGGTGCACGTTTAGAAGGAAAAAGAGCAAGCTCAAGTCTTTGCTCCAAAGGTATGTACCTACTCCTTCTTATTTCTAGCTTCTTTGGAATCATGGTGACATTTACCCTAGAGTAGACGATGTTACAAACATATTTGAATTAAAATCCTACCTAGATGGTGTTGATGTCTCTTGGAATGACTTGAATATGCATAAAATATGTGGCTATTTATTGGAAGGTTGTTCGAGTGAAAGGAATGTAAGGTGCTTAAGTTGTTTGTTCTTACCGTTATATGATCTTGTTCTTGGTAACAACTTAAAAAATCATAACTCTTGTCATTCCCATTTCTTCGTTTGTGAGAATAACCTTGTTGGTGCTAAGTATGTCTTGTGTGTAAACATGGTTTCTTATGAATAGAAGGGTAATCTAAACCCCAATGATCCCTTAATTCTACCCTTAGTGGTTCCAACATGTGATGATTTTTTTGGAAACATTGTTAATGGAACCAACTTAGGAGAATTTGTTGATGCTTATCGCCAACTTAGGAGAATTTATTGATGCTTATCATAGCCAACTCCTTTGCACTTTAAATGTTGACTTCTCTTCTATTTTCTTGAAGGATGTTTGGTTATATGTGAAATGGGTGTCTCCTTGGCATGGATGTTTTGATTTTAAACCATGTTCTAACCCTCATGCCTCGAGGAAATATTGGTTCTGTTTTCTTCTCTTGTGTTTAAAGGGTATAGATTCGAGGATGAATCTTCTTCAAGAAGGAGATGATGATACAATCCAAATGTCCTCCAGATTGCTAGAGAGGATGCTTAGGGTCAAGTGACACTTGATGACTTCTTGAAAGCTATCAAAAGGGGTTCACTGGATGATTATTATGACAAAGGAGACTCAAGGGACATTAGAGAGGCCGATGGAAGACCAAACGGGGCTAGAAAGCCCCGTAAGAGGAGATGTGCCCCATCCGCTTTAGAGGTGCGTCCAACCCACTCTAGATCCACTAGAGTGGATCAAAACATCCCACTACACCTTGGAATATTCCCCATGCGCTCCCCATATGCTCAACAAAGTGCCTTATGGGCTTTTATGTGTTTGTTTTTCCTAAATGGGTCACTTTTGAGCCCATATGATGTAATAACCTAGACTAGACTATAAATAGGACTTCTTTTCATTTTAGTGAGTAGTTTATGTTGAATTATGAATTTTAAAACTTGTGAGAGTGTGAGACAAGCGTGGATTCGCTTGTGTTGATCTTTTGTTTAGAATCGTGGGTTGCTTGGGAATCTATTCTCTTGAGGTCTACGTAAGATTTAAGTGCTTTGTGCGGTTTAATTGGTTGAGGATTTAGGATTTGATACACCCTTTATTTGCTTTCAATTCCTTGCATTTTGCCTATTTTATTGCTTCTCTATCTATCTTTAGCTTTTGTATTTGTAGCGTAGTTTAGTTTTCGATTCTGTACTTTGTTCGTGTATCAATGAATATTTTCCAAATTAATTATACATCACAAAAATACAATATTAAATAGCTAAAATTCACAACATTAACTAGTAGTGGCTTCAGCCACAAGAAGATCAAGGTCCTGGTCTCGGATCTCATGAAGTGTAGTCCACCCGGGTCTTTAGGGCTAACTAATTTCTGTCCAACTCGGTCATACATCTGTCATTGTTACAGCTTATCGGCAGCGCGTTAAGCTTGTGCATTGGATTCATGACTCTCGGAATATCCGACGACCCAAGACCAAATCCACCATTGCTAGCTCCAATTGCCACTATCGCAATCAATACCTCCCACAATCTGAACAATCTATGAGCCATGAATATCGCATTCGCAAGGTTCATAGATTCTACAAATTGTGGTAGATATTGATTGCAACACCGATTATTGGAGATAGTAGTGGTAATTCTGGTGTTGGATGGGATTATATATGACGAGGGTCAAGGATCCATGCAAATAAATTTGTTTCATATATTCAACTGAGCGTCAGACGATCTCCTAGTCAATGGATGTGAATTACATAAACAAAATGAAGAAATAAAAAAAGGAAGTAATTTTCTTTGGGTGTTGAGATAAGTTGAAAAAATAAGGAGCAAATTTGTCTATATTTATAGGAGAAAATGGTCAACAATGTGGCAATTCATATTTATTTCTTACTAATTATTTTATGGTAGTGGGAAAAGAACAAGGAGAAAAAATATCAATTAAAAGATTGAGGATTTTTCCTTTTTAGCAATTTTTTGAATTGTTCCAGCATAGTTCCCATACATATAAAGAAAAATAAGCTAAATGAAATAAAAATAATATTAATTAAAAAATTAATTTATCAATTTGAAAAAAATTATAAATATATTACCAATCAAGTAAAATAGTTAATGAAGAAAATTCAATGTAATATTTCAAATTGAATCCCATGGACTATAGAATAACAATATTTGGAGTGTCGTAATTATTTTATTTTAGAATGGTAACTCATTTAAAATATATACCCTTTTAGACTTTATGTCATAACTTAGAAGACTAAAATAGTAGCACTATCACTAAACTAATATTGACCTTCCATAAACTCGAGAAAATTGAAGGAAAGGTGTCTTTTAAATCTTGAATGAAGGATTGGTGACATTGACCAACAGATAAGGTCAAATATTATAAGAAAACTTGATCAAGTTAATTGTGGACATGATTAATATTTTCAAAACTTTCTAATCTTTTCAAAAATACAAATCAACCCAACCCACACCCTCTTTAATTCAAATCAACCACTCTCTCCTCTCTCTCGACAGCTTCTCTCAACTCTCTCCCAACCAACAGTTCTGCAAAATTTCTCCCTTCAACCCCCGACGACTTCTACCTCCGACGATAAATAGTTGGGCTTCGAGTTTCCCTCTTCAATTCAATCAACCTGTCTCTCATCCCTCTCTCGACAGCTTCTCTCAACTCTCTCCCAACCAACTGTTCTGCAAATTTCTCATTACAATCCTCGGAGACTTCAACATCCGACTATAAATAGTTGGGCTTCAAGTTCCTTTTCGACTTCAATCGACGTGACAGCCTTACTCTCCGGCCACAACAGCTTCGAATTCTTCATCGGTCCTTTTCTTCTTTCACAGGTAAAAATTTATGGCCTTTTTAGTTTTGAAGAAAACGAGGAACTTGAGCCAACTTCTCTTATAGTATTGGTTAAAAATTTCAATATTTGTTGCACTAATTTGAAATGCGGTCTGAATAAAACCCTAATTTCAGGTATTTCTTCTCTTCTCTTTTCGAAGTGAATTATGATATTTTGTTGTTTGTTGAATTTTTTTGAAGTTTGATTTTTATTGTTTTTGTTTATAAAAACAAAAGAACAATTTGGTTTGATTAGTTATGTTCTTGTTCTTGGTAAAAATGGTGAAATTGTTGTTTTTTGTTTAACAAAATCGTGCTACTGTTTCCTCCGACAGATTACCCATCTGGTGCAACATATTAACCATCTGATGCAATAGATTTATCATATGATGTAACAGATCAACCATCTGATGCACCAGAGGAACCATCAGATTACAATTCTAATGCAACAAATTAATAATCTGATGCAATAGATTAAATATCTGATGTAACAGCTTTACCATATATTGCAACAGATTAAGCATCGAATAAAAAATCTGATGCAACTAATTAACCATCTGGTGCAATGGAAGAACCATCAGATTAATGATCTGATGAAACACATGAACCTCTTGATGGATAAAATCCTCCCAACTCTTCCAACAGGAAAAGTCCAAGACTTAATTTTTCCAACGGATCATTCATCTGCCGCAATAGATGACCCTATGTTGGAAGAAATATAAACAATATTGACCGTTGATAACTGTTCCAATAGATCACTCATATATTGCAACAGATGATGTCACAACAGTTGTGTGATCTGTTGAACAGACCATTCATCTGTCTTAAAAGTTGAGTGATATGTTTTGTATTGTTGCAATAGATTACTCATCCGCTGCAACAGTTTGGTTATATGCTGCAACAGATATACTACCTAGTGTAACAGATCGGTAATCTGTTGCAACTGTTATTTTACTATTTTTCTTGTTTGATTTACTGTTATCCTTTTTTAACGATGCATTAATCAACAATAATATGTTATTTTATGTTCCTGTTAATTTTAGATAATATGATTCCCAAAATAACAGAAACCAAATCAAGTCCAAGTAAAGGAACAAGTGAAGCAGCTAGGCTACATCCACCACTCTATGACCTTGCTTTACAAGCGTTATCTCAATCGAGAGCAGAATATGATGAACACGTGGAAGAGAAATGTTTCAAAAGAGATGATGCAGATGCTAATAGCCCTTCCACCGTAGAGCTGGTCAAAGACTTCAGCATTGATCATTATCCTGTGAGAATGCAGTGCGATGGTGCCACAGATTTAACGGGTGATTTCGTGGTTAAGTCAGCCATGGGAAAATCTTTCGACGCCTTCAGAAAAATACTTCGAGAACAAAAATTGGATGCTTATTTCAGGGACAGCTACTTTGGGAAATATCTTGATTTGTCGGAGGACAACAATGCTCGTTTCCAAATGAAAATGGTAGATGAACTTCTCAAGCGTAGGTTTATGTATGAAAACAAAGATAAGATGGATGAGGTGTGGATAAATTACAGTGGCATGCCTGTTTGTTTTGGTTGAAAGGAGTTTGTCATAGTTACTGGACTAAAATGTTTTCCTCCTTCTCAAGTTATACCTATTCTAACCCAAAAAAAGCACCCCGCACAAACAAAAAAGGCCAAGGCAAGTCGTATGATCATGATGACCTGGTGTTCATTGTTGGTCCAAGCTTCAAAAACAAAAATTTGATAGAAGTGTTGAAAGGTAAAGGACTTTCAAAGAAGCACAAGCAGTCATTGTGCTTGGTTTGGTTTGTACATAATATTCTTTGGGCGAGAGACGTTAACAACAACATAAGCCTCAGTTTAATAAAGCTCTCCGAGGATCTCGAGGCGTTTCAAAGCTATCCATGGGGGTATGAAAGCTTTAAAATAACTGTCAAATATTTGTTGACTCCGTTAGCGCCAAAGATAGTCAACTTATATGGCTTCCCATGGTCTTTCATGGTAAATGTTTCTTTCTTCTATTATGATATCATTCATTTTTTTCGCTCAATAATGGTTTTGATTTATTGGTGTTATTTTATAGGCTTGGGCGTTTGAAGTCATTCCTTATTTGAGACAACAAGTGAACTACCAGGAAGGAGTTTCCTTTCCAAGAATCTTAAGATGGTTGTTGTTCAAAAATGATAAAAATACAAAATATTTTGATCTCTTCAACCCCCGAAGGATGCAGTAAGTATAATTATAATTAATTTTTTCTTTTAATTAATGTTTTTTTTGAATAATCTAATCATCATTCTAATATTTGTAATGATTTATGTTAGAATGTGCATCCGTCGCTAGTTTTGACCAATCGAGAGTTGAAGATGCCATTTTTTCTTACTTTACGATTTATGCAAACTTTATCGGACCCTAAGGTCATCGACAGAATAAAAATGGAATTGTTTGGAGCAACAGCCATTATAAGAAAAATAATTTTGGAGGGTGGGCTTGTTGTTGTTGATGGAGCTGTTGGTGGTGGTATTGGTGCTTCTGTTGGTGCTAATGATGCTCCTCTTACAGTATTTAAAGCAAACCATTATAAGTATGATCATACTGGTTATACAGATTTTGCCTCTCCCAGCGAATGTTCTGCATGCAAATGTCAAGACTGCAAGGCGAAACATGATGTAGTGATTAATGCTATTAACGCATTAACTGCTTCTGTAAAGGAATTGACATATAAGAGGGGTCTCATTCCATTAAAGAGGATTTTATTTCCATCCGTTCCATTAGAGATTAGGGCTAAGAGGAGAAGGAGAGTGATTTCCAGGGCATTATCAGGCATCCAAAAAAGCAAAATTGCAACTCCTCTGTCTGTGAGTTGCACTGAGCAACGTACAATGTCCAAAGGAGAGCAACACGAGCTGAAGAAGGTGAATATAATATATGTCTTCCAACTGACAAAACAAACAGACACATATCTGTTTCAACAGATGACACATCTGCTGAAAATTATCAGATGGATATATACATCTGTTGCAACAGTTGACTAACCTCTTGCACCAGATATTTTATCTGGTGCACCATATGTCTCGTCTATTTTAGCAAATCAAACAACTCTTCGTACCGCTTTTATTTGTACCAACAGATGACCTATCTGCTGCAACAGATGATTCATATGTTGCAACGGATGGTTCATCCGTTGGAAATTATCACACAGGGTCTTTCTCGTGTAGAAATTTATCCCAATAATTGATTCATTGTTACAATAGAAAAATAATATGTTTGGGACAATTTAAAATGGGAGGAAGACCTATTTGATTTGCTAGAAGAGATGAGTTATCCTTTTTTGTTTTGTTGTATCTCTGTGATTAGCATTGACCAATTCTGGCTTTCCAGGTGGATGTAGAAGAAGCTACTTCTAAACAGTATTGACAATATGCTACTCTTTTTATGGAAATATGGAGAACAGAAAGCGCAGAAACCGTACGCAAGCGACAATAAAGATCCACAACGAGCAAAGCCGAATTCCATAGCACCGGATGAATAACAACTTGTCCATACTGAGTAGATATTTATAGCTTGAGCCTATCAAAGCAATCCTTGGCAGTATACATAAATTATTTTTGATGTATTTGTTGAGATCTGTACCCATAACAATTTTTTTACATTTCATTTATTCGTTGACTTATTTCAGCTAATTTATGAAGGCTTCGATTTATTTTATTTTTTTCTACGAATTTTATTTATTCCTTAAATTTGAACTTATTAATTGAAAAGGAAAACTAGATTCAAATATTGCAACAGATAATGTATCTGATGCAATAAATGACACATCTATTGGAAAAATTGAAAGGATTTAGACATGTTGCAACAGGTAGGTAATCTGTTGGAATTTATCAAACAGGTCTTCCCACTATTGCAATAGATGAACTTTAGATAAAAACATCAAGATAATGCAACAGATGACACATCTATTGGAAAAAAAAACAGATTTAGACATATGTTACAACAGATGGACTTTATCTGTTGCAACAGACGACACATCTATTGGAATAATCGAACAAATTTATACATATGTTGCAACAGGTAGGTTATCTGTTGGAATTTATCAAACAGGTCTTCCCATTATTGCAACAGATGGACTTTAGATAAAAACATCGAGATAATGCAACAGATGACCAACCTATTGCAACAGAAAAACTATATGTCAGAACAGGTAGGATAACTATTACAACGGATGGAGAATCTGTTGCATTATAAAAATTCAACTTTCGTTGGACATAAAAAATTGTTATTACGTATAAAAAGGTTAAAGTGAATTGAATTAAAATAAAAAAGGCGCAACCCATCGACGGTGTTCAGTTCAAACACCTAAAATAAAATAGGAATCAAGTAGACATGTTCATTTTAAACACGTAAAATAAAATAGGCATCAAATGTGTCAGTGTCAGTCTGGCTCATTTCGCTGACTTGCCGTCACTTGGACCCCAATGGTCATTTTTCCCCATTGTCGTATATATTCATATTCCTCCTAAAATTTAACCCTAAATTCCCATATCTTCTTCTTCATCGTCATCTTCTTTTATCTATCCAAATTCTTTTAATTATTACTTTCATTTTTTCCAACTGACATTGACAATGTCGAACGCATCTTCCACTATTTTTTGTGATAAAGCTATTCGTTATTGTAAGTGCGGTCATGAAGCTCTATTAAAGACCTCTTGGACTCAAAAAAATCCGGGTCGAAGGTTTTTTACTTGTAAGATTTCAAAGGTAATATTTTTTTATTTAATTAATTGATTAATTATTGACTTGTAATTATTTTGTAATTGTGTTCTCTTTTTTATAGAAATTGGGTGGATCCGATTACTTTGATTGGTATGACGAACGACACCCTTCATAAGCAAATCGTGTAATCTGGGGTTTTTTGAACAAAGTCTAGGCTTCTGAAGAGAAACAAAATTGAGCAAGAAGATACTACATTATTGTCGTTATTGCTACTGGTTTGGTGTTGTTGTGCACATGGATATTGATGCCTAATTGCTAAAATTTTCATGGTGGTGAGTGTATTTTCTACTGGTTTGTTATCGATGAGCACATGGATATTCAAGCATAACTGTCGGAAAATATCAAAAAGATTTAGGCATATGTTGTAAAATTTAGGTCACTTGTTGGAAATTATCAAACAGGTCTTCCCACTGTTGCAACAGATTAGACTTAGATTATTAGATTATTCATAGAAATAACATCGGCATAATGCAACAGATGACCAACCTATTGCAACAGATAAACTATCTACCAGAACGGATTAAAGATATTTTACAACAGATTGACAATCTAATCTATTGCATTATAAAAAACTCAACTTTCATCAAAAAAACATTATTGCCACTACATGTACATGTAATAAAGTGAAGGGTGACTTGAAATTAAAAATTTCTATTTCACAGGCTCTTCTATATACATAGGCTTCAAGCGTCCAGTTAGTACCCCATAAGCCCAGACCTCTTGCAGGTTTGCCACAGCGTTGTCGCACAAAAAAATTGTTGGCTCAGCCATTTCTATGTCGGTCAGCAAACATTCGATGTGTGCAAGAGTGTGTGAGACGCTCGCTTTAGCAGCATCATCTTTTGTAAGGATCATTCCCCTGTTTTGACCTTCAAAATCCCATAATTTCTTCATCAACACTTCCTTTGGAAAATGATTCATCAGTTTGCTCTCCCTCAACAAGATGGGCAACAACACCATCAGTGGATCCACGAGGAGAAAAAGATCAAAATCTTCGACGAGAGGTATATTGGAGTCATAAACATTAATCTTTCCCTCCTCGAGTAGTATCTCAACAGCCCGATAATGCATGTCGTTCATGCTAATAACTACAAGAATTCTTTTTTCCTCGGTCCAGCTCTTGCCATGTGAATTTGGCATGTCCCCTCTAATATATTTTAATGTTTCTTCTTCATCCAAGACCAACGTAGGAACTAGGAAATCAAGTCCCACGCCAAGGGTTGATGCCTCTCCATTGAGTTGATCGTACCTATCCTTGAGCTTCTTGCAAAAGTTGAGGTCCATTATGATAAGCTTTCCGGTACGTTAATTGCCTTTTCCTCATGAGGCAGAGAACTATATCAACATGTTGTGAGATGAGAAGTCAATTTTTGAATAGGTTAGTAATTGAAAAGATGCAACGGATGGTCCATCTATTGCATAGGATTCTCTAAATCAATAATCCAATGTAACTTATGCAATAGATGGATAATATGTTGCAATAGAACCACAACCAGTTGCACCAGTATACCCAGTTGTTGCAACAGATGTGAAATCTGTTGCGTATCTTCTTCTTCATGGGGTAGATTAGAAGGGATAGGTTAGGAAAAGTAAACTTTCCTTGTCCTCGTACGGCATACGTATATCAGTCATAGTCTGGAAGTCTTGGGGGGGAGGGAGGCCTGGGGTAATTTGGTGCGCCTGGCTTGGCATTCTTGGCCTGTCTCAGATCCCTTTTCTCTTCGGCGACAAGTTTCGTGTATATGTCCACCTTCTTGACTGGACCCTGAACTTTAACAGCTTTTGGAGAGGGAGGAATTGCAATTTCTTTTGATTTCTGAGCGGAGAGTACGTCTTTAATTGCTCTTTTCTTTCTCCTAACCTACGCTGTAGGAGTGTGTAGATCCCTCACCTTCTTGGATGGTATGAAACACCTCTTGGATTTGAATTCCTCGATATCTTTAGAGATAACCACTACTTTTTCAATGAGTTTATCCTGTCTGTCCTTGTACTCATCGCATTTGCAATGAGAACACGAGGGTGAAAAGGGATGAGAGGACCTGTGTAAGGGAGAAAAGGAGTATTTTCAAACATATTTATTCTTTCTTGAGAATCAACATGCTCATCATCACGAGTGGTAGAAGCATCAGTATACCTGCCACCAACACCAACAACTCCACCCGAAGAAGCACCCGGATCTGCCTTAGTAAAAGGTTGGTCATGAAGAGCCTCAACATTAGGCTGACCTTGCCTAACTACTCTTCTTATGGTTGTTTCTCCAGCTAATTCCTTCTTTATTAGCTCCACCGTTGGGTCTTCAATAGTATCAACATGACCTAGAGTAATATAAGAAGTCATCACCGACTCCTCCTCAGTAGGCACTATCCATGGATGTATAACCTATAAAAAAAAAATAGATGCATTTAAATCATATAATATAATAATTTTCACAGTGGGGCTACATTTTAAAAAAAAGACCCATCTGTTGCATAGTTTGCAATATATGGTCAAAATTCGTTTGATTCTGGTTTAGAAAAACAGAGCAACACATGGATAATCTGATACAAAATATCAATCATCTATTGCAACAGCTACACAAGACGGGTAATCTGTTATGCAACAGATGATCTGTACGTCGCAACAGATAATGATATGTTATCAGATTAAACATCTGTTGCATAATTTGCAGTAGATGGTTAATCTTTTAGGAGTCGAGTTCAGAGTACCAAAGCAATAGATGGGTAATCTGATACAAGATATACCCTGCCGCAACAGATGTCCCATCTGGTGCATCAGATATAACATATGTTGCACCAGATATAACATTTGTTCAATATCTTTCTTATCTTTGAATAAAATTATTTTACTTGAAGAAGACGTACTGCATCATCCGGAGGGTTAAAGAGATCAGCCTCCTTAATATTGGTGTTGCTCTTTGAATCCAACCACCTAAACTTTCTTGGATGAGAAACCTCATCCGGGTAATCCATTAACTGCTTTCGGAGGGGAGGAATGGCTTCAAATGCCCAAGCCTAAAAAATGTAAACAGGAAACAAGCAAAAAAAATCATAATAACTATATTCAATATAAATAAATGGATGAGTAAAATTAGTGATTAATTTTACCATGAAAGCCCAAGGAAAGCCGTCTAATGTGGTCGTCCCTGAGGATAGCTTTGTCAGTAAATATTGGACAGTCAAATAGAAGTTGTCATATCCCCAGGGATAATTGTTGAATTTATCAAAATCCTCAGCACACTCCAACAAATCATCTTTTATGACTTTGTTGACGTCTCTTACCAATATAACCGAATAGGCAAACCAAACTAAGCACAATTGTTCCCTTTGCTACTCTGGTATGGTTTTATCCTTGAGATCTGTCAACAAATCCGATGCTTTGTAGCCACGTCGAGCAATGTCAAACAACCCATCTATTTTTTCCTTGCATTTTCTTTTCTTGGATCTTTTGCGGAGTGGTGGTCCTTCTGGATGATGGCATCTCAATCCCGTCACTATGGAAAACTCTTGCAAGCCAAAACAAATAGGCATGCCACAGTAGTTGATCCAGATTTTATCCATCTTTTTTTTGCCCCCCTCCTTCGGATCTTTATCATCTCCCGCGTACTTGATCCTGCGCTTGAGAAAACCATATACCATCATCATAGGGAAACAGATATGGGCAGAGAGGTCCTCAGGTAGCTCAAGAAAGCGTCCAAAGTCGCTCTTCTTGAAAAGTCCACCTATGTTTTCGTTCTTCATAATTTTCATAACATGTTCAAAAATTTTCCCCATCTGATATTTAAGAACAATTTGACCAGTTAGTTGTTTTCCTTCTGGGTCATTTATCGACATCGCTACTTGAAACCTATTAATACTAAAAGTTTTGGCAGGATCATACTGGGATGTCGATATTAACTCATGCCCCATCAGTGATCCATTATCATCATGTTGATGATCATCCTCTTTCTCTTTCTGACTCTCCAATTCCTCCTCTTTCTCACTTTCATTTTCTTCATCACCATCTATGGACCCTTGTCTACCTCCCTCAATATTTTTTTCACATCTCTCCTCAGCTTCACTTTTCCCTGACTGGGATAGTTCAGGAAGCTCCTCCGAATCCCTCTGTACTGTAGCATTTTTTTTAGTGGTCAGACGTTGATCGACTTTCACTTTTTTTTCTTTTGGGGAGACATGTTTTACCTACAGACAAAGAGAAAAAAAAATTACATTACAGTTGATGTATGCATAGATTTAAAAGAGTACATTACAAACACCATGAATACCGACACACCAACAGCCACCACCACAAACACCACCAACCAATGCCAACAAACAAACAAACACCACGAATACCGACACCACCACAAACACCACCAACCAATGCCAACAAACAAACAAACACCACGAATATCGACACCACCGCAAACACCACCAACCAATGCCACCACCGGTGCCACCACGACGACCACAAACACCACCACTACCAACACCATCCAACTATACCACGACAGTCAACGAAACACTATGATGGAAACTAGGGATTTCTCGAGTTCTTCCTATGATTTTACCATCAAAACTCAAAATTGTAAACCCATTCTCGAAGATAATACAACTAAAAGTTTTATTTTTCATCATTAACTTAAAAGCCCTTATTTTTTAGAAAAAAAAAATATATAGATCTTCTCGAACTCTATTGCCTACGAAGACAAAGAAAATGACTGATACAAGCAAGAATGATGTCGAAAATAACACCTATGTGGTCGAAAATGAGAAGAAAAGCGATCTGTTGTGGAGGGTTGAGAAAATTTGTTAAGTAGTTATTGTTTGTACTGTATTGTTGAGTGGGAATGAGAGAGAAAGAGCCAGACCTTGAGATTTGAAATGATGAAACATTTTGTATGGGTTGATTTGTATTTTGGAAAAGAATGACAAGTAGTTTTGAAAATGTTAATTTGGTCCAAAATGATCTTAATTATTTTTAAAATCATAAAATATATGCGTAATTTTTAAAATCATATAAAAACAATTGAAGTTGTAGTTGACCAAGTACTCTAGGAGGACCCTGTGAAAACTCACCACTGGTGCTAGATTAATCAATTTAGGTACTATTAGTCTAACATATGAACTCAATTGAAATTGTAAAAAATAAATGTTTAACATATTGCATCAGATTTCTCATCTGTTGTAAATTATCAATCAGATTAGATAACAACAGATTACGAATCTAATGTAAATTGTCAAACAGATTAAGTCATTTGTTGTGATAGATTACCCATCTGTTGTAAATTATCAAATGGATTGTCATATGTCACAACAGATTACCCATATGTTGTAAATTATCAAATAGGCGCTGCCATCTGTTGTGGCTGACCCTATGAGAACTCACCCCTAGTCCTAGATTAATCGATAGTTTACCCTATGAGAACTCACCTCTAGTCCTAGATTATTCAATTAAGGTATTAGTACCCTAGTCCTAGATTAATCAATTAAGGTATTAGTCTAACATATGATGTAGTAAGAATCAGTTCGGCTCAGAGTGATCGATCGCCAACTCTGGTCGGGAGGAACGTAGTACCATTTCATCATGCAATTGACAAAAGACTCAATTGAAGTTGTAGTTGACCCTATGAGAACTCACATTCAATTAAGGTATTAGTCTAACATATGAACTCAATTGAATTATATATAAACAAATGTTCAACCTGTTGCAACAGATGTCTTTTCTATTGGATCAAATCAAACAGATTATGTAATATGTTGCAACATATTACACATCTGTTGTAAGCTATCAAACAGATTAAGCCATTTGTTGTGACAGATCATGAATCTATTGTAAACTATCAAACAGATTAAGTCATCTATTGCAACAGATTACCCATCTGTTGTAAATTATCAAATGGATTGAGTCATATGTTGCAATAGATTACCCATCTGTTGTAAATTATCAAATAGGCACTGTCATCTATTGTAGTTGACATTATGATAACTCACCCCTAGTCCTAGATCAATCAATTATAGTTGAACATATGAGGTAGTAAGAATCATTTCGGCTCAGAGTGATCGATCGACACTCTTGTCGGGAGGAACGCAGTACCGTCTCATCATGCAATTGACAAAAGACTCAATTGAAGTTGTAGTTGACCCTATATTCAATTAGGGTATTAGTACCCTAGTCCTATATTAATCAATTAAGGTATTAGTCTAACATATGAGATAGTAAGAATCAGTTCGACTCAGAGTTATCGATCGACGACTCTAGTCGGGAGGAACGCAGTACCATCTCATCATGCAATTTCCAAAAGACTCAATTGAAGTTGTAATTGACCCTATGAGAACTTACCCCTAGTCCCATATTATTCAATCAAGGTATTAGTACCCTAGTCCTAGATTAATCAATTAAGGTATTAGTCTAACATATGAGGTAGTAAGAATCGGCACGGCTCAGAGTGATCGATCGATGACTCTGGTCGGAGGAACGCAGTACAGTCTCATCATGAAATTGTCAAAAGACTCAATTAAAGTTGTATTTGAACCTATGAGAACTCACATTCAATTAAGGTTTTAGTCTAACATATGAACTCAATTGAAATTATATATAAGCAAATGCTCAACCTGTTGCAACAGATGTCTTTTCTGTTAGATCAAATTAAACAGATTAGGTAATATGTTGCAACATATTACACATCTATTGTAAACTTTCAAACAGATTATGTCATTTATTGCGACAGATCACGAATCTGTTGTAAACTATCAAACAGATTAAGTCATTTGTTGCACTTAAATATTTTTAGATCTTTTTTATATAAAGCAATTTAGGTATTTCCTGTCCGAGATAAAATAGTTAAAATACTAAGGTGGTAAAAAATACTACTCGGTACTACTTGGATAACTCAAAAATCTCCTGAGTGAGTAGTCTTATCTGGTCTTTTCAATGTCACCATCTCCTCGTGCCCCTCAAAAGTTATTAATGAATATTTAAAACCCCTCATATCTAGAACTCTCTCTCCTTCAGCCATAAAGTAGTCTAGACTCAACTCATAACTCTTCTTTATTCTTTATTTTCAATTATCTTTGTTGTTTCCTTTTTTCCCCTCTTTTCTCTCTTCTTTTGGATGAGGATCCTTTGGGATCTCAACCAATCAATATCTTTTCTCGACTGAACTGGATGTTCTGATCCGTTTGCTTTTTTGACATTGCAGGTATGGTTCAAAGTTGTTCTTTTCATCTCGTCTTATTCTTTGTATGTTATTTAAATTAGCTATTTACATCTGTTACTATTAATGATTTACCCATTACCAGTTTGCTATTTATTGAGAAAATTGAAGGAAAGGTGACTTTTAAGTCTTGAATGAACGAACCGTTGTTTTTATTAAAATATGCAAAAAAAGTCATCTGTTGGGAGAACTTAAAAAGCCTTGTTATCAGTATAGTTTTTTTTATGTCTTTTTTTTGGTACTTTGGTGGTGGGGGGGGGGTTATGTTGGAACATGTGATGTTTGTGTTGTGGATGGTGTTGGAACATATGGTGTTGTTTTGTTTGTTTCTTTGTTGTTGATGCTATTGTTGGTGGTGTTGCAACAGTTTCCTCGACTGTTGCAACTGATGAATCAGCTGTTGGAACAGACGGAGCAACTTTTTAAAGAAATCAAACCAGTAGCAAGGCTGGTTTGATTTATTCCAATAGATGGCCCATCTGTTGCAATATGTCATCCATCCTTTGCAAGCGATGCCTCATCAGTTGAACAGATGGGTAATCTGTTGCATCATATTGGTCATCTGTTGATTCACTCAATTTTGTGTTACCCTTTTGTAATGTTCTTTTTGTTCTTCTCTTGTATGACATCAAATGTATTTCTCTTGTTTGCAGACAAAAGGAAGTGAAATTGGATCCACTTTTACCCGGCCAGCATTAAAGGCTAGAGTAAAGATGGGTTCAGAGGAATAAGCTGCTTGCAGATGGAACCACTTCATATGTGGGAGGTATGCATTACTGATCAACCTATCATGAAAACACACATCCAGTACAATGATTTGTGAATGTTTGTTCTTTACCTATTAGGCATTAATTCTTCAAACAAGATATGGCATTTTACAGTTAAGATTGTTAGGTTTGAACTAGTAAGGCTAAGGGACCAAGACGGTGGTGTCGATATCCCGTTACAATTTAAGATTGTCGGTCTAAATTGACATGTAGGTTTCAATTTTGACCGACAATCTTACCACCTTCCGTGCTCGTGAAGCTTTTTTGTTGGAGTTCCTGTCCTGCACTTTGTGATATTCTTCATTGAGGCCACGCTCACTAGTTGCATTCTCAAGCAAAGTGCTTTGTCCAGCTCCAGTCCTATTGACCATTCTTTTTTTTTTTATCGATTGACGGATTTTTATATTTTGATACACTTCCACATTTGAAGCTCATCCGATTTTTTCATTTCTAATGTGAATTTCATTGGCTAATTTCTCTACACTTTTCTTTCTACCCTATGTTTCCTCTTAAACAAGGTCTGAAATGATACATGGCCTTCTCCACATCCCTCTTCGTGCATAGGGATGAATCGTGTGCATGAATCGTGTCATTAAATGTGCATGAATCGTGTCATTAAATTGTGATGGGGTATCGACACCACCATCTTGGAACCCTTCGGCCTTATTAGTTCGCACCTATTAAACTAAACTGTACAATTTAGGATCTTGTTTGAAGGATCAATGTCTAATCATCGGTAAGAAACTGCACTCACAAAATCATTTCACTTTATGTGTGTCTTCACGGTAGCCTGATCAATAATATACATATCTCGCATGCATGAAAATGGGATCCATTGCACTCATCTTATTCTTCCTACCCCATCAGGACATGTCAGTGTTGTTTATTCATCTACACGAATGTGATGACTATTAAAATGGAGGTGTGAAGAGTCGTGACTTTTTATCTTAACACATTCAAAACAGCTGAAGAATCAAAATCTCCATCTGTTTCTATTGACGAATCAGCTGTTCGAAGAAATCAAAACATCTCCTCCAACATATGGTCCATCTGTCGCAACAGATAATCTATATGTTGCAACAGATGGTAAATCTGTTGTGATAGACCTGACTTTTTTTTTAATTAATCTGCACGCATGTGATTACTTCGTTCTAAAAATGTTTGTTTCAATTTAGTTTTCCTATTTATAAAATCAAGAAAATTTTATTATATTCTTTCAAGATTACCCCTATTATTAAATGACTACATAAAGTATATTATTCACATTTATACTTTCTAATCATAATTAATAAGGTCAATTTGGTAAAATAATCACCTAATTTATATTTTTATTAATTGGTGTGCCAAGCCCATAGGGACCAACTAATACGTAATTGAGGGACTATTAAAAAGAGTTGAAGACTTTTTATCTAACACATTCAAAACAACTAATGAACCGAATACTTCATCTGTTGAAACTGAAACTGATGAATCAGCTGTCAGAAGATATCAAAACATCTCCTTTATACATATTGTCCGTTGTTGACACCTAATTTTTGCCCTCCACGACTAAGTTTAATCTCGAGGTTTTTTTTTCGATTTTCAATAAAATTGAAACATTTATTTCATCGGAATAAAAAGATTTTTCAAAATATTTATTTGGATAAATATGCTTTTGATTTTATCAAATCAAAGAAGCTCGAGATTAAACTAGTTGCGAAATTCATTTCAAATCTTGATTTCGATTTGGTCAATTTATTAAGATTAGATTTAATTGAAGTTGATTTGGCTACAATCGCAATACAATTGGCCAATTAATCTTCAATTGGGTCAAAATTTAAATACAATTGACAGCAGCCCATCTTGGCTGCACTAACCCGGCCCAACCAAGTCCCTCTTTACCCTTTTACTGCCATCAGCAAAACAAATATCAACCAACGTACGACATCAACCTCATCCACGTACAACACAATCAACTGCGCGTACAGCTTCAGAAAACAACAAAAATCAACCCCATTCCTCTCCTCCACAATCCAAACACAACCAGCGGAGACCTGAATCCAACCCGTTTTCTGTTGCCTCTTCGTAATCACGCGCATTCGACGCGATAATACAATGGGGAAGGGCCTCGAAGATTCTAGAAAATAGCTTAGGTATCTCCCCAAACGTCTAAATTCCGTGATTTTTGGGATAACTTGTATGAAGTCGTACATTGGTGGAGATTTCTCATTGGTTCTTGAAAATGATTCCTCTTTCTCCAATTTGGATTGGTTGGCCTTATTTCGAAATTCACCGGGATTGTACAAGCGGTTAGA
Organism: Capsicum pubescens; assembly: GCA_030864215.1. Classification (NCBI taxonomy): domain Eukaryota; kingdom Viridiplantae; phylum Streptophyta; class Magnoliopsida; order Solanales; family Solanaceae; genus Capsicum; species Capsicum pubescens. Next base: position 108,488,934 of record CM061548.1, on the reverse strand, counting down.
CAGAATCCCTATGCAAAATTTGGAATTCAAATTTCCTTTTTTGTTTTTTTCACTAATTTACCCCCAAAAGAAGCCCTAGCCGATTTCTCTATAAAATAGGAGTTTAAGAGCAGAACCAAAAGGGGGGGAGGGTTTGGGGGGTTCAAATTCTGGGGTCAAAATTGGGGTTTCAAAGAGAGAAAATTTTGGATCACTGGACAGGGGATTTTTTCTTGGATCTCTTCTCTTCTTTCAGGGTCAGAAATTGGAGGATTGGAGACTGAGAATTCTTCTTTGGGGGGGTTCGAAAATTGCTTCAAAAGTTCTGGGTCTAAAAAGGGAAATTCCATCTTGAGCAAATCAGTAGCATTTTCTGTTTGAGTTAAAAGTTTGGTCTTTGTGGGTTCGTCAACTGATTGAAGTCTCAAAGTGATGCTTACGATGCTCTTCTGGTGGCTGTGATTCCGTTGAAGGCTCAAGGCCCATTTTTCTACCCCTAGAAAGGTAAATCTATCGATCCCTCATTCATTTTCTTATTCTTTTGTTGTATGGTTTGAAGAATGTCGGTAATGTAAGAAATTTGAATCATCAGATTAGTAACTTTTAAAGAGGATGCACTTGTGTTTTGTCTGGTTTTTGGTATGATGTCCTGTTAGTGATCTTTCATCCATGTTCTGCTGCTATATCACTTTATTTCTCTTGAAGTATTTTGATGTTGTGTTCTAAGTTTTGTCTAGTTGAGGATTGTATCTTGATGAATATTGTTACCTTTGCTTTCTCTTAGCGGTCAGGATTCGTATCTGCGCATAGTCTTTACTCTTTCTTTTCCTCCTTTGATTTTTCTCGAAAATGCTTCTATTCCTGTTTTAAGAATGCATATCGCTGGGATATTTGTTTGATAAACTTAATTTCAACATGAGGCTATTTGGGAAAGCATGATTAGTAAGTAATGATATAGATCCTTTATAGTAAGGGCCAAAAGGTACCATCTTGACCAATGGAGTGTTCTTCTCATGTTCATATTCACATTCTTCCTTGGTCGTGTATGTTTGTAGATTAAATCCCTCTAGGAAAAGCTGGGCATGTGTCCAATTTTATTTCTTTTCTTAATTTGATATCATGCTGAAATATGTAAATTGATTAACATCATACGTTTCCTACAATTAATTTACAATACAACTGAAATATGGATTGACTTTTAATTAGTGCATAAAGATTTAAGTATGCTTAATAATTTTCTTGTGTCATCCCATCCTTTTACCAGACACTAGAATTAGGAGACTCATAGGTGACAACCATTCATCTAGTGTCACTAGTGTCATTATCATCTAATAGAAATTTAACTTTTCCTAAATAAGATCTTCTATTCCTTTCTACTTTAATCCAAAAGCAACTAAGGATAATGTGGATTAGACCCTAATGACGTTCTCTTTTAGAAAAGCAAATAATTCATCTAGTTTCTCTATCGTCTAATTCATATGACATGGTCACCTAATCTTTAGCTAATTTTCATAAGTTATCTCCATATAGAAGATTAATTTTCTTTTTCTTCTTTGGTTGATTATGTGTTAACTACCTGTAACCTCCTCTATTTTGGTCGAACTTGTTATTTGAACAGATACAAAGGTGTCTTATTATTTTCAATGGGCTTTTGATTACTTATTAGATTGATGTCTCCTTGCTTATTAAGTTAACTATGTATTAATTTTCTTTATTTTTTTATGTGGTTGATCATGTATTAACAGCTATTAGTTTTCCTATCCCGATTGATCATGTCTTGACTTCCTTTACACTTTCTCCTCTTCCTTCTTCTATTGATCATGTGTTAATAAGCTTCGTCTTTTCTTTGCATGAACCCACTTTGGAGTCCAAATGGACTTTTCCTTCCCACATTTCGGAGTGGGACCATATGGCCCAATTTCTCGAGTCAAACCCGGAGGTCTAAAATCCAAAAGACCGTCTCGTGGTGTATGGATACAAGGAGTTGAAAGAAGAAAAGAGTGGGTTAAAATCCCATCATTGAAGCAGTCAAGAGACTTGAGAGTCTCAGTTTTATTCCATTTATTCATTTGTTTATTGTTGTCTTTATCTATTTAGTTATTCATTTATTTTATTCATGTATTTGAGCCTCGAAGCCAAACTTGTAAACTAATACAGGTGTAGCGATACTCGAGCCAAAGACTCGGAAACTAGATTAGGACAGGTGAAATGGGTCAAAAGCCCAATTAGACTAGGACAGGTCTCATTAACTTGGGCCAAATGGCCTAAATCCCTTACTTTCTCCCCTTCCCCCTTTTCTTTACGTTTGTTGGCCTTATGTGTTTTGCGAACCTATTTAAATCCTTAGTCAAGTCGCTAAAAATTGGTTTTGCATAAACACTAAAATATTCCTAAAATCATTTTCTTTTCAAAAAAATAAACTCTTTTCAAGGTTAATCAAAAGAAAATTTTAAAACAATCTGGATAAACGCAAATTAGCGGATGTTTTAGGTGCCTAACACCTTCCTAAAACGTTAATAGGAACCACTTACTCGGAATCTCTAACTTAAAATGATTTTTCTGTCTTGTATCATTTAAGTATTTTACTAAGGTTTCTTAATTACTTTTCAAAATTAAGTGGCGACTCTTTCAAAAGTCAAAATTCCCGCAAACATCCATCTGTTGCAACAGATAATACATAAGTTGCATCAGATGTCTTATTTGTTGCATATACAAACCATCTATTGTAACATATGGTAAATCTGTTTTGACAGTCGTCTATTGCACATTCAATCCATCCATCTGTTGTAACAAATGCTAAATCTGTTAGAAATGCTGGACGATCTATTGCAACAGCTCAATAATAACGTCTTTTATCAAGTCTCAAACCGCTATGAAAAGGTAAGAAGTAATTAGTGCAAAATAAAAAGTCGTGACTTTTCACAAAAAACAAAATGCCACCAGTTTGAATGTAATTAATACAATGGAGCTGAACAATCCTGCCTTTTGGCCTGACACGTCCAGATTATATTATAATCCCTCCTTAATCTTCATTCAACTCTATTTATTTCTTGCATTTTTTCCTTTCGTGTGACATCTTCAACCACTTCTCTTCAAAGAGCATATTCCTTTCTCGTTGAGGTAAGTTTTTTTTGGGCGTAAATTTACCAATTGGTCATATTCGTTGTATTACATTGTGAACATTTTTCTTTACATTTGTCAATTCATGTGTGTTCTAAATATGGTTGATCCTTTTCCGTACATTGCTATTCTACGCGACACAGTGCGGAAACTTCAAAGGCAGGTTAATGACCTGCAGAGCGAGTTGGTCGCTGTGAGAGCGACAATGTTTAGAGAGATGCAGAGGCTGATGAGAGCCCTGCTGCTGCGAGTTGATTGGCCGGCTGTCATTAATGATGATGATGATGATAATAATAATTAGAATGTGTTTTTTCTTTTAGCGTATGTATTTTAATTTTTCTATATCGGATTTATACCCAATGTATTTTATTTTTCATTTAATGAAAAATTTACTTTTAGTCAGACTTTGGCATTTTAATTCTTATTCAATTTTCATTCTGTCTATTTCTTCTAATCTAATATATGTTAACATGTCGACGGTTGGAGGCAATGTTGAATCCAGTAGCACTAGCAATTTTGGCTTTTGAGTTCTTTCAACAGATAGACCATGTGTTGGAACCGATTGGTCATCTGTTGGGTTTCAACAGATTATCCATCTGTTTCGATAGATTTTCATCTGTTGGAGGAAAGCATTCCAGTTGTTTGTGCAACTATTGAGAATAATTGTTGTCTGTTGTATTATTTAGTTTATGTTTTGCCTCATTTTATTGATGCACAAGTTATTTAAAAAAAATACATTTTATATATAATAAATTATAACATTAGGTTCACAACAATGAGTTAAATATATAAAAGTCCACAACAAACAAACAAACAACAACACAAGTTTCTGCAATTGCAACGATCATGGTGGATTATGATTCGGGAATGTAGTTCTTTTGTAGCCAGTGCACTTACATATGGAGCACTTGTTTCTTCTTGATGAAAATGATTCTCCAACTCCATGCCTCCTTTTATATGGATTTCTTCCCAGTTTGATAGTGCTCGGGTCAATATATGGAGGAGGTATTAATCTCCTCATAAGCTCTACTGGAATAACCCAAGATTCTTCGGGAGGCACCGGAGTAATATGCCCACTATATGCCATTTCATATTTTTCCACCGAATAATATTGAGAGGATTGCTCGTAAACTTTAGGTCCATATTTATGGTTGTATTGAGCTCGAAGGGCTGCCATAGCATGTGGACAAGGTATTTTGTCCAAGTCAAAAACTGTACACGTACAAGATCTTATTTGAAGATCGACCGTGGAAGCATCACCATGACCGGTGATACGGAATTTGTAATCTGCTATTTTATGAGAGAATAACCTATTCCCCAATCTGATGTTCGTTGATATTTTCTTTTCGATTTCGAGAACAAATCGGATTCTTTTTTCTGGGCACTTGAACTGCACACGCCTTTCATTAAAAAAATTGCAATATTTCTCGCTTATTTTTTCAAACATAGCCTTGATGGGAAATTCTCTTTCATCGCCAAACAATGAATTCACCGATTCAGCTATGTTTGATGTCATAATATTGTACCTATACAAAAGATTCACTTAGTACAACATCAAAGTAAACTTGTAAATCAAACAAGACATTAAATTCATAAGAATGTATCTATTTACTGGACAGAATGCCCGGCTCCATCTCTCGAAACCAACACGTGCGAGAAATTCTGCTACCTTGGAATTCACATCCGCTATTTGATTGAAATGGTCTAAAAACTCCTCTCTACTATATGCTTTAGCTTCTCTATAAAAAAGGGTGACGACCCTTTCGTTGTGATAGTTGTTTCAAATGTTCTCTCCAAGATGCCTGATGCAACAACCAAAGTAAGCTGAAGTGAAGAAAAGTGAACCCATCTTTGGAATACTTGGATGCCTATCCGATACAAAACACAAATCTTTGGTATCTTCGACGCAGCGTCGCAGTTGTTCAAAAAAAATACATAAGAGGCATCACATTCCTTATACGCTACACAAAAAACGACGGAAAAGATGTGATTCTCCCCATCCTGCGCCACTGCTGCTAGCAGAACTCCATTATACCTGCTCCTCAAGAAGGTACCGTCGACGGCTATTCCTTTTGTCAAATGTCGAAAACCTTGAATCCAAGCACCATAGGATACAAAAAAGTACTTGAACCTTCCGTTTTCATCTAGATGCAATGTTGTCTTACTTCCGGGATATGTGGACTCAATCATGTAATGGTAAGCATCCAAGACTTCATACCCATGCTCGAGTGTCCCCCGAACCAGGTCCTTGGCAATACCCATGGCCGTATATACCTTCCAATAACTGACTAGGACACCCAAATCCGTAAGGAGTTGATTGGACATAAGCCTTGTTGAAGGGCCTTTGCCATCGAAAAAACTACTCCTGAAATATTCACCGAGGACCTTTGTCGTGGCGTGATGATTTTGGCCCGAGATGTGCTCCGAACCACATGTGTGATGCTTTCCATGTTTATGAATAACGAATCTGTCCGAACCTGCATACTTTACCGCTCTCAACCACCACTTGCAGTTTGAATTAGCACATTTAAAGCAAAAGACACTGCTCGAATTAAGCACCTTCTTTATTCTGAAATCTTTTTTCACGCAAGAAATAAAAAAAGTTCTAGACAGTTCATTCTTGTCCTTGAATGACATTCTAATAAAAAAACCGGTCCCATCGTCTTGAAGATTTCCAAATTGTGTTGATTGAGAAGAACTGCACTTCGTATTGGTCGCATCAACGGGAGTAGGTGTTTGATCATCATCTGGAATATTCATGTCTAGATCATCCAACCTATCATCAAAGAAGGTTTCTTTTTCTTCTTCTTCTTCTACGTTATGTTTCTCATTATCTCTCATTTTTTCAACCATGTACACCCTTAACACCGGCCTGGTTGAATCACTTAGATAAGAACACAACCGAACCTTATCGGTTATCTTGAAAGGCAGTATCCTCTAATTTTCAAAGGAGCTGTGCATGCAGCTGATGGCGAATTCTTCCGGTTGATAATTCAGTCTACCAAAGCTGATGATTTTGTTCACAAAATCATCATACGAAACATCACTTTGGAATGTCATAGCTATCATCTCTAGCATTTCACCCTCCTTCCAACGCCATACATATCGATTGCTCTTCTCGACCCATTGACCATGACAATCCACCCCTATTGTTATTAATCCCTCCATTAGTGGTACCTAAATAAAGTCATTTGTTAAAAAAAGTTGATAGTGATTTCATAGTACCGTAAATGAATCCCAACAGATGTGTTATCTGTTGCAATAGGTAAGTGATGAGTCGCAACAGATTCTTACCTGTTGGGATTCATGTTACGGGTCTGAATATCTGTTGCAACAGATGAATCGCCTGTTGGAATTGATGTTATAACTAAATCACCTTTGAAGCTGATTCCAACATATGAGTGACAGTTGCAACATATAATTAACCTGTTGCGACATATAACTTACCTGTTGCAACAGGTTATTAATCTGTTGTAACCTATGTTGGAATCGTGTTCAGGTTCTATTGCAACAGGTAACTAATCTTTTGCAACATATATGTCAAATGTTGCAACAGATGACCCATCTGTTTAAACATGAATCCAATATATCAGTCTTCCTTTGAAATAGATGTCTCATCTGTCGCAACAGATGATTTATCTGTTTAAACAGATGGATTTTATGTTGGATTCATGATTGGGTTCTATCCATTGTTGGAAAACAACAACACAATAGCAGTTACCCAGATGAAAAATTCAACTAAAAATCATAATTTGACTTACCAACGTCTCCTATGAAGTAATGCCAAAGTGGAAAGTGATGTTAGAAACAAAATTTAACCTAAGAAATTGGTCAAATAGCAACAGTAGAGGTAACAACAACAACAACAAATGGTCAACAAGAACAAGATGAAGATGATAATGAAGTAGAAGATGATGATAATGAAGCAGAAGATGATGAATAAAGCAACAGCAACAATGAACAACAAAAATCGCTAAGAGAGAGAAAACAACAATGGGTGAGAAGAGAGAGAAAGATGCTTTTTTTCCCTCCGTTTTCCATTATATAGGCTAACATTTGGATCAAAGTGTAAATTTAAAAACTTGTGGGTTATTTTCAAACTTTCCCAACTTTCTTAATCCATAATAAAGTAATTATCACCTCTATCTAATAATTAAGACTTGTGTCACCTACACCTCATTTTAAAACTCTTTTGTCACCTGTGGCCCAAACCCCCCATAAACTCATTTAATTATGGACGTATAATTATTTAATCTCCAACTTCAAAACATTGACCTTTAGGATTTTAACATCTATTTAGGTAAGTTGTTATAAACACCTTAAAGATCATATTGCGCAATTAATTTCTTTTACTTCTAAATTTGTTTAGATTATCTCAATCACCTTTCAATTATTTAATTATGGGTCCTATCAGGCATCTATAAACATAAATCAAACACTCTTACTCCTTTTTTGTGTGTATCAAAATATGACTAGAAAAGGGGTATGTCAGGCAATAAGAAATCTCAATGATGGAAAAAAAAATCGAGATAAAAGATTAGTATCACTATGTAATACCCTTTGACTGCTTGAAGACCTGCTAAATTTATCCCCTTGATGACAAATTGAAGCACTTGAATCGTCATATATAATTAGTTTATTCAAATTAATAGGGTTGGGCATTCGGTTTGTTCGGTTTGATAATTTAATATCGGTTCGTTTTTTCGATTTTCAAATTGACAAAAATGACAATCGTAACCAAACCGAAATAAATTCGATTCGGTTTGGTTTCTACAAATTCAATTCGGTTATTTTGGACTTTTACTTCGATTTTGAAGATTAAAGTAGTGAACCTCTCTTTATTATGACTGGACATTTAATATTAATGATTTTTTTAAAAAAAAAATTCAAACCTATTTTTCATTCCCATATATAAAGAACTCAACATAGATGAAACTAAATGATATAATCATAAGTTTAACATAATATATAACTCATTATGCATACGTTTGCATAAACAGTCGTAACTCGGAAGAGTGATCGCTGCCGGAAAGACCACAGTCGGCACTGCGGGCTGCAGCCCACAATGGTCGTCTGGTCGACGGCTCTGGTGTTGTTGTACAGACGGCGATCTCGTCGGCGATCTATGGTTTGATCGATTGTTCAACTATTGAACTGATGTATATATGTTGTTAGTTGTATGTGACGTGCTATTACCTATTAGTTATTAGGGTTGCTATTATATATTTATATTATATTATTATTTATTAAATATTATATATATATAAAATAAAATATATATATTATTAATTATTTATAGAATTTCGGTTAATCGGTTTATCCGAATTATTTTTTTGAAAAAACAAAGACCAATCCGTTTAACCGAATTATAAAAATTAAAAACCAAAACCGATCCGAAAAACTGAAAAACCAAATCGAAATTAAAATTTCGATTTAATTTTTCGGTTTTTTCGGTTTAAACCAAAATATGCCCAGCCCTACAAATTAAATGGATGTGCTTCCTCTTCTTGATATTGATTTACGCGTTCATAGTCATCCTCAAAATGGTCATTTTGACTATTTTATGACTTTTTTGAAAACTAAATTACCTAAATTAATTATACTTTATGGACGAAAAAAAACTTTGCGAGGCTTATTTCTCTGAAAATTAATGGGTTTGCAAAAGTATCCATATGAGCATACAGTTCTTGTGAAAATTACAAAGAATGGGAGATTGGGAAAACTCTCATTGCATGCTTTTAAGTTAACGATCTTATATTCATGCCATACTAAAATTGATAGAAAAAGTAAATCTAGAGTTTAATCACATACATAGTTCGATGACAGAAGCTATCAGATTTCTGGTTTAATGCCATACTAAAATGATAGAGTTAAACCCCATTGTTCTTCATATAGCAAGAAAAAAACAAGGAAATAAATTTGTTAAAAACTCAACTGTTTGTAAGATAATTATAAGCAATAACATATATTATCTTCATAACGCATGAGTGACAAATTTTACAAGAGAAGCATTATGGAATATTTTCTTAAAATACTCTAATTAGTTATACTTCTCAAATCTAAATTTGACTAGTAATGTATTGAAACTTCAGTTCTTCTAATCTTAGTTCATTAAAAAATGTATTCAATCTGTAAGATTTGGACACTTGTAACCATTAAAAAAGGTTCTAAGAGTTCAACATTAAATCAAAATGCAAGCACAAATATAAAGAGAAGTCTCTATTTCATAACAAAGACCCCAAAGGGACCAAAATACTTGCAACAAAAAAACGAAGAAAAAAAAAAGATGGGTGTCACGCACAAGAAAGCCTCAAAAATGAACTAGCAAATGATAAGAGGGGCTCGAAGGCCCAAAAGTCCTTGAAAACATAACTGCTAGGCATCAGGATAGAGGGGGTGCATCTGAGGCATCTTCACTCTCATCGTCTGAAAGACCCAGAGGGTCATCACTCTCGGAGTCATTTTCGGATAGAGCCTGCTCCAGGGCTTCTCTTGCAGCATTAGCAGCTTCAGCTTCGGTGACAGCCATGGGAAGATCAAGGTCTCCATCTTGGATCTCAAGAAGGGTGTCCACCCGGGTCTGTAGGGACACCCAGCAACTTTCCAATTCAGCCACATTCCTGTCATTTCTACGCCTCACTTGCAGTGCATTCAGCCTGGCCTGAAGTCGCGCTCTGTCCATCTCATTTTTAGCACGCAACTCAGCCAAATCTGCCTCTAGGTTGGCCAACCTTTTTTGCAAGGCATGGTTCCTAGAGTAAAGGTAAGCACGTACGTTCTCCCTTGAAGAGAGCTTACCATGTAGCTCCATTTGCCAGGCTTGCAGCTTCTCATTCTCAGCTTGGAGCCCAACATTTTTTGATCGGAGCTCACTTACCTCGGCCTGGAGCACACCAACTATGGATTTTAGATGCTCCACATCACCAGAGTGGTCTAGAAGCTTATGCGTATGATCGCTTGCTTTTTCTCGAGTGGCGATCGTAAATTGGTGGCTCTATAAGTTAAATGCAGAAAAAAGGAAAAAAAGTTAGTAAAATTATCACAAAAATGTATTTAGATGACTAGTAGTGCCCGTCTTACTTGTTGGATAGAGGTGATCAGCTGAGTGAATAAACTTTTCAAGTCTTGTTCCTCTAACCTCGCCTTTTCCTCAGGCCCAAGGAAGGCCTCAAAAAGTTTAGTTGCCATCGAGAAATCATTCAGAAGATCCACCCCTGGATGAATGTCTACCACAACCCGACGATAAGGAGGATTCAGATCACAACCAAGCATACTGGCAAGCTCCATCATCTCCTGATCACTTGATGACCCTCCAAATGTCTCCAGACCACCGGTTGGAACCCATGCACGAAAGGCTGAACGCTTAAGAACTGTCAGTGATTCAATTGTACCCCTTTGATGTCGGACCAAACGGGAATTGATCACTTCGACGTATGGTTTGGTAAGATCCGAAACCCTTCTCCTTTTTGTGGAGTCGGGTGTTGTATAATGGGAAAGCTCAAGCCCAAAGTTGGCCCCACATGTATTAGGCAACCTCGCAACGGGCTTTTCGATGGAAAAACCTGCAAGAATCTTAAAAATTAAGAAAAGGCATCGAAAATATAAAAAAAAAAAATAGGGAAGTGCTCTTTAAGATGCTTACCGTGGTTTTTGTCCCTTAACTGAAGTGTTCTTGTAGACATTTCCTCCAAAGGTTCGTTCATCGGGGCTTTTCCACTTCGACGTTCCGGCAATGCAATTTCTTTTTCACCCCTCTCTTCTTCAGAAGGAGGCATCGGTGGGGGGCTGTCCGACAAGGATGTGGAAGAGGAACGTTAGGAAGAAGACATATTTAGCCATAGATTAGTAAAATATTTTATTTCTAAATTGTTGCAGTAAAATATCCACCTTGATAGACGCAGGGTTCGTTGTGACAGATTCTCCATGTTATTTTCTTGTAAAATATTGTTGTGGGTTAAAACTTTGAACCTGATCGAATGAATGTAATAATTATTACCTTGTAGTTATATTTATTAATTTAGATAGAATAGTAAAGTATTTGAAAAGTAATAATTTATATGCACTAATGGTAAAATAAAAGGACAAATAAACAAATTTAAATTATATATAATCTATAAAATAAGGAAAACTGACACCGTTCCATAGACTCCTTAAGACTCGCAATAGAACTTGTTAAAAATATCTAGGTATAAAAACAAGAGAACGAAAGTGATGTTTGAATAATAAACTTTGACAAATAGTTAAAATTAAAGGAAATAAAAAGTACCTCTATGTACAATAAAGATTTGAAGAAGATGACCAGAGAAAAAAAATCAAATTACTTTAGGCGGGTAAGCTATCTTTTGTAGTTCATTCAAAAGATCATTAAAACATACAGTATATGTAAAAGATTAAAACACATTCTCTACATTATAATGAGAGAATTTTGCTAGTATGGGTGAGAGACGAAAGGGCATAAAAAGAGAAAAGTACCTATGAATCTTGAGATATGATGAAAAAATCAGGAGGAAGTACACCTATATTTATAGGACTGGAACCTTTGAAATAGCATCCTTATTTGATTTTTTATTATTATTTTGAATGGTAACATATTAAATCTATACCATGGATTTTGTGTAACAACTTATAAGTGTAACTAACCTTCCATAAATTTATTTAATTATGGAAGTATAATTATTTAGTCTCCAACTTCAAGATTGTTTTTAAGGTTTTATAAGTACTATAAGTACCTTTGTAATCAGATTGTGCAATTAGTTTCATCTATTTAGGTAAGTTACTATAAATTTGGTCAAATTATCTCAATCAAATGTAATTTGACCAAATCAGATTATGTTGCCACAAAAGCTAAACACTCTTAATTTATATTCAAAGATAGATACACACTCATATATTCTACTCTTTTATTTATTGTGTTCCGAAATATGATTGGAAAGGGGGTACATTGGTGTGACACCTCAAACTTTCGAACTATTATTTAAATCGTTCCACGTATGAAATTATAGCCAAACCCCATGAATTTGGTTATCCGTAGGTCTAAAGAATAAATTCTATGTGTAGGATGTATAACGGATGTAAATTAAGGTCTAGAATTCTAGCATAAGATTAAGTTGAAAGCTTCTCTACCAAACTAACTATAAAACACAAAAATACAACATTAAATTGCTCATATTCACAATGACCAATCCAAGATTCAGCTACAGTTTCTAAATTTAAACAATATCATCTCATTACCCTTATTTCTGCTGTAGCATCACAACTATACCTTAATATTCATTTAAGTGTATAAAGTTATCCTCTAAAAGGCTATGAGTAGTACTATATAAAAGGACGTGTGTAAGCTCATCTGAGGTAACTAAGGTTAGAGAGCGAATTTCTAGACGGAAGGCAACAAAAGTTAGTTAAATATGAAACCAGCTACCTTCAACTTAAAGTGAATGATCAAGGAAAATATATTAGAAAATTAGAGGGAGAAGGAAATGGCGTCAAATAAAACTCTGGTTCTTAAAATCTTAGTTCATTTAACATCGCTTCAATCTTTAAGATTTGGCCACTTGTAACCACTAAAAATGGTTCTGCGAGTTCAACCCTTCAATCAAAATGCAAATACAAATATATAGAGAAGTTTTCTATGTATGAAACAAGTTGACTAACGTGTTCCAACAAACTATTAGTACAAACATTTACAAGATATAACCCCAACTTCACTAAATCACAATGAGCCTTTCAACAAAAGATTACAAGCCTGTGTAACCTAAGGAGTTATAAATTTTAATTCCTAAACAACTCAAAAGCCTCCCAAGGTAAGTGGTCCCAAGTCTTCGAGCTATCCCAACTTGAAGAAAACAATCTTAATTCAGTTTATAACTCACTAAAACTAAGATTACATCAACATTACAACTCAATAAACAACCCCTAATACATGAATGCTAAAACCCGTAACACAATACTATATTAAGACCAGGTTCTTCAATATGTTAATACAAAATTCAAGTAGCACTTTGTAAAGTCAATCTGCCAATTGTTTTTTTTTTTTTTTTGCTATGTGAGTGCGTGAGTCACTTCAGTTACTCATCTTATATTTAAATACAACTCTTCAAAGAGTTGTTCTTCAAGCCAAACTCCTCAGCAACACATACTCTCATTATAAAGAGTTCTACTTCTTGTGAAAGTCCTTCTTCAATTCAAAATCTTCTCTCTTTAATGTTGAAGTCAAATTTCAATACTTCAAAATTCAAATCTACACATGTTTATATCCTTTTAGCTTATCAGAAGTAACCATATTTGTTCCCTATGAAGATCTCCAAGTAAATTCGAAGGAAGTTTAGAGGTGAAAATTCCTAATTAACATAATAGAAAAATTTCTTGCGAAAATTTATGAAACTGTTTTGTAAGAAAAATCCTACGAAATGCCCCAGATAAATCCACAAGAACAAATTGTCGCAAGAAATTTTTCATGAATATTTAGAGTATACAACCCATGGAAATTTTCAACCAATGATTCCCATGTAAATCGCTAGATACATTTCACAATTAGACAAAAATCTATTTGAAACCTCCAATAATGTTCAAAAACATTATTTGACACAAGTCTAATGTAAATCATTACAACTAATAAAAAACATAATTCATAACATCCACATCAATAATGTATGATTCTTAAATGATCCAAAAAAAAATATTTCAAACTTGAATCCGCAATAATACTACCAACCATCAGGGTCAGAATCACTTTCATTCACATTACCAGAGACATCATCTCTTTCATCCATAAGCTTGGTTTTATTCTTGAGATGATCGTTCATTTGAAGATGATTTCTTGTATACATGTTTTTCAACAAGTCTAATTCCTTCCTCATCCTGTTATTTTGTGCCGCTCATTCTGCAACTTTGTATACAAATCACCATTTGAAGCATTTACCTAGGACTTAATCATCTCATCAAGTTCTTCCGGCAAAGTAGATGTTGATTTCTTAGATGCCTTTACAGTTCCACGTAGGGATCCAAGACCTTTGACTCTTTCTTTTATGTTTCCACCAACAGATTGCACCCAGATATCCATTTCACTTAATTGAGAAGGATGACTAGCTGGATTAGTTTCTCCTTTCACAACTAACGCACTTTGAGCAACTAATACCTCTTGTTTCTTTCTTTCAAACTCATCCTGCATAAGAATAAGTTATTTCAGACCAGATATAGTGCCAACAGAAAATATATTGTTAGCATAAATTATATTGGATTCTAGTATCAAATATAAGCACAACAAGTAGCAAAAACAAGCAACATGTATTAGCATATAAAGTATCCGAAACCCAAAGTTTGTTCTAGATTACTATGGATATTAAAGCGCCAAGGCCACAATGAAATGAAAAAAATAATTTAGGTATTGTCTAAGCAGTATCTTTTATTGAGAAGTCTTGGAATTGTCTAAGCAGTACTTTTATTTGAGTTCTAATATATCTATATTGATGAAATACTAAAGTCAGATCACATGTCGGGTTAATTGTCTAAGTTGTATCTTTTATTTTTTATTTTTATTTCCCAAGTATCCCCACAGCCGGCAGCCGTGAGACTAATCCTCCGTTCCTACTGTCAGCGCACTAAGCGGTAGAGAACTGGCCACAGAGTTTTTTTCATTCACCAGAGGTAGGGATCGAACCCCCAACCTTTTGCTTAAGGGGTGAGGTGTTGAACCACCACACCAACCATTGTGGTTAAGTTGTATCTTTTATTGCGAAGTCACGAATCTGTCTAAGCAATACTCTTATTTGAGTTGTGATATATCTGTATATATTGACTTGAATTCTGGGGTTTGAAAGGTGTAAAAAAAATTCTTGATCCTTCGATGAACATGCCCGGAAGATCTGGGGCTTCCAGCCACAAATTACTTCGCTAAATTGAATTCTAAGGAAAACAAGCATAGAAGGGGGTGATCTGTTGTTAAAAACTATACAAAATGTCAAAATGAACTAGCAAATAGTTTATGAGACTGGCAATTTTTTCCTCTCTATGTCTATGTCAAAGAACTGATTTAAAGAATAGATAACCAACCCCAATCTCAGAGATTTTAAATCGAATAAATATTTAGCAAACAGAGCTAAAAAGAAACTTTTGAAATTGAAGAAGCTAAATTATCTCATAAAGAAAAGAGTGAGAAAACAGATTCTGAAACCGAACAAGCAACTAGAATACTGAGTAAATGAAAACTTACATAGGTGACTTCAGCTTTTATCACTTTTCTTTTTATGAGTTTGATAATAAAATTCAGAAATTGAAGGATCTTTTCCAGTAGCTTCTTTCTACATTCAAAAAAAAGATATGTATGTTATCAATGTTGAATATGATATTAGTTTCTTGAAATAAATATATTTAAAAAGATTTATCATTACCATTCTCTTATAGATCAGTCGATGAGGTACACAACCACTTGTATGAAGTGATGCACCAGTATTTGAGTAACGATTTTTTTTATTTTGTTCGGACTTATTCTTGAACTCAAGAGACTCCCAGTACTCCGTCATCTCCTTGAATGCTGCATCCCCCATCCATTGTGGTTTTCAAGGCAAATTTTTTCTAACATGTTGAAAAAGTCAGTTCATTTTTTAAGATGCCCTTTTATTAAAATTAGACCATATAGCATCATTATAGTGAGGAAGCCATTTAAATTTCTTCTGCATATATCAAATGAATACCATATTAGTCATCCAGCCCCACACTTATATTTAACATGAATCATAATTTATAAACTTTTTTACCTTGAAGTCCTCAAACCACATCTCGCGAGTAGATTTTGGAAACTTCTTCCACGAAGGTGTAACACCCCCGTACTTTCGGACTAGAATCTAGACCATCGTTCCTACGCGTATAGACCCGAATTAGATAATTCCTTGTTAATATATGTGTGGTTATCAATCCTATAGTGTGGAATACCTTTGAATATGAATTGAGGTCACAAAAATCCCCTAAATCTAATACGAGTTGAAAACATTTCTAGCAATTAAGTTTCAATGGACGTTTAAACTTGGGTCAATTTCCATCAACCATAACTTCTTGTATATATCGAATTAGAGGTCCTACTATACATCAAATGAAACATCTTCGAAGTAGCTTTCGAACGATACCAATTTTGCCAAAATTCAATACCCGAGCGAAAAGTTACAGCCATTTTCATGAGAGAGGCAGTAGTTGCGCGCGATTAGCGTGCGACGCACGCTCCATCGCACACACCTAATTTTCAGGTTCGGTTTTCACGTTTTTAAGGACAATTTGGACCTTTACCTCACCCAAGGTCTGTCCATAACATAAGATTCACGCCCCAAAAGCAGAATACACTCCATAATTTAATTTTTCCTCTCAAATTAAAACCTTAAATCCTTTCCCTGAAGATCAAGAATCAAGATCTTAAGTTCAAGACTCCAGGAAAAGGGTGAAGATCCGGGTTCCATCTATCAAGATCTAGGTTCCATCTTTCAAATCTTATAGTCTAAGGTACGTGGAATTTATCCTAAAAACTACATGGGCTTGAAAACACTAGAGCATGATTTTAAGATTATTAAGCATGAATTTTAAAAGGGAATTTGGAATCTATGTTTTAAATTATGTATTCCGAATGTTTCAATGTTACTATTGCTTTGGCCTTGTGGTCCTTTCCCCTAAATTGATTTACATGTATATGTATATGTATGAAAATTGAGATTGAAGATTGTTTGAGAGCGCAAATTATGAACTCCCTTTCTTGTATTGAATTGAAGTTTATGATTTTGTCGGAAAAGAGTTGAAATGCATGTTTTGTGATTGAAAGTAGTTTTCTCAATGTCATAGTATTTGAACATGATTTAGAGATGATGAGAGGGTGTTTCTTGATATAACTATGTTTTGTGTTAAAGAGAAAGAATTGCATGAAATTAAGAATTTTGACAAGACCACCTTTGTTTACTGAATTGTTGATAAAGAGAATTCCTTGCATGGTTTTACATGAGTTTTAAAGAATAAGTTTTTTGAAAAGAATTGTTGATATGGTGGTCCTGAATTCCATGATTTGAGAATAGAGACATAAGTTGTTATAAATGGCTCAGAGAATGTGACTTGCAAGTCAGTGGTATGATGATACCATGTAAATATATGCCATAGAAGAATTAGAGTCTTCAGAACTTGATTTCAGAGTTGCTTGCTGTGAATAATTAAAAATGGGCTTAAAGAGGGTTAGGTGGTTACCCAAAGAGGGCACAAGTCAATCTACTCATAGCCTAAAATCGTATTTTGCCAATACGGGTATGTTACTTTTGTACGTTGGCGACGGCCCTGTGGCATAGTAGAGATTCAGAGACTCCGACTCTTGCGGCAAACTTGGGTTGGGGGATTGGCTGCCAAGTTAAGGGCAGATTCCATATAGCCCATAAAATTACAGAATTGTAGGGTATACCACCTAGCGCAGAAGTAAAACAAAGAGTGTCACAGAGTTCAGATGATTTTACAGAGTCTTTTAAATATGCCCATGTGATTTTACCTTATGATATATTTATGAATTGTTTTAAAGTGCTCTCATATATGTTGAATACCAATTACTATTTTGGATTTGCTCTGCGTACCAGTACAACTATATTGACCCCCCACCTCTCACGTTCTGAGACACAATGTAGGGGTCCAGATAAGCAGTAGATTTCTTCAGACCGAAGTGCAGAGTTCAGTTGGTGAGCCTTCTATCTTTCAGAGGGCCTAATTTCCTTCAGTCATTTATCGTTATTATGGTTTTGGTCTACTGGGGGCCTTGTCCCAGTTTTCAGACAGCTTTGTTCTTATGTAGTAGAGATTTCCAGATTGAGTCAGATATTATTTTAATGTTGTCGGACTGCAGTCTTTAGCATTATGTTGTTTTCAGAGCATGATCATGATCCCTTATTCAGTTATATTTCTCATTTCTTTTCTGTATATGAATGGTGTATGTGATTACAAGGACGTCCGGACCTTCATGGTTCGATTTGCTCGTCACAGCCAGGACCTAGGATCGGGTCGTGACAGAAGGTCTAGCCAATTCAAATTTACTACGAATGCAACTAGAAATACCATCAATAACTACCTTTTGAGGATCAAACCTACATAAAATACAGTAGTTTTCAAACATGTACACATATAAATAGTCCACCTAGATATTTGTATAAGTTAGTCCTATTACCCATCCTCTTCAGGTACAATCCACTTTTGATGATCATTGTCTACATTCTCAACTATACCAGATGAGGTGGCTGAATTCCTATTGGTCGATGCAGCTGCAAGTATTTTCAAAATTAAGAAAATGCATCGGAAATATAAACCAAAACAATAGAGAAGTGTTCTTATAGACACTTACAGCGGTTTTTGCCCCTAGACTTAAGTGTTCTTGTACGCACGACCTCCAAAGATTCGTTTTTAGGGGCCTTTCCCCTTCGACGTTCTGGTTGTACAATATCTTTCTCACCCATCGCTTCATTGGAAAGACGTCTTGGTTGGCTGTACGTCAAGGATGTGGAAGATGAATGTTAGAAAGTAGACATATTTAGCCATAGATTAGTAAAATATTTCATTGCTAATTTGATGTTACTAATGAATATAAGTCAAGTAGCCACCTTGGTACAAGCATGGTCCGGTGTGACATATTCCCGAAGTTATTTTCTTGTAACAAGTTGTGTGAGAACCAATTCTATAGTGGGTATTGGTCCCTTTGAATCTAATCGAAAGAAGGCACAAAATATTTAGCATGTAATTATATGATTAATTTAGACAAAATAGTAAACTATTTGTTAAAGTAGTTGATAACTTATATGCATTAATGGTAAAATAAAAGGATGAAATAAATTACCTTAACAATTTGACGGTTTGGAGCCCATAAGGAACCATAGAGAGGTTGATTTTGGTATTGTTGTTGTATAGGAGGATCAGCGGAAACAGTATCACTTGATGATTCAGTTGCATCAAAAGTTGCATGAACATTTCTTTTAGCATTTTTTGGGCTCTGAGATAAATTTAGACATTTTTATATTATTAATTTTAGACAAAATAGTAAATTGTTTGAAAAAGTAATAATTTATATGCATTAATGGTAAAAAAAAAAAGGATAAAATAAATTACCATAACAAATTGACAATTTCCGGCCCATAAGGAACCATAGAGACATTGATTTTGGTATTGTTGTTGTTGTATAGGAGGATCAGCGGACACAGTATCACTTGACGACTCAGTAGCGTCAAAAGTTGATTGAACATTTCTTTCCGCACTTTTTGGGCTCAAAGATAAATTTAGACATTTATATATTATTAATTTAGACAAAATAGTAAACTGTTTGATAAAGTAATAAATATATATGCATTAATGGTAAGATAAATGGATGAAATAAATTACAATAACAATTTGACTTTTTGGAGCCCATAAGGAACCATAGAGATGTTGATTTTGGTATTGTTATTGTACAGGAGGATCAGCGGAAATAGTATCACTTGATGACTCAGCTGCATCAAAAGTTAAGTAAGAGTAAACATATCTTTCAGTATTTTTTGGGCTTTGAGATAAAGTCTCCTCACTTAACGACATTCTTTCAAGGATTTCCTGCTAATAAATTGAGAGTCACCAACAGAGAAGAAAATATACTTAATCTCGTCTCAATGATCATGTAAACAAGATTGGAATGCCAAACATAATTTTTACTTCTTGCCCATCAATGATCAATGGAGTCTCTTTAAATTTTTTTGTTTTAAAAAGAAATTATTGTCATTGTGCAAATGTACAAGTTTGTAGCACATAGTAAAACTTGTAATAAACATATATTAGAGTCTTGTATGAAGCGACTAAAAATTGTTCTTGTAGTATGATAATTATAACGATGTGTTAAGGTCTAGATTACAAGAAAAAATCAAGTAAACAGCTACACAAATAGACAAGATTTAGTATATATGTATGTTACTACATGGTAACATACATATATAGTTCTAGGTTACAATCAACTGCAACACAAGTCTATATGTATCAAGATACACCTAAATAAAGAAACACAAAATTAAAAAGTTATTAGGATATAGGTATTAATTTGTATATGGTGAAAATTTATTCATTCAAGAGATCATTAAAACTTGTGGTATATGTAAAAGATTGAAAATCTTTCTCTACTTCATTATAGTTCTTACAGATATACAAAGATTATTTTTCTATTAGATTGGAGAGTGAGTTATACAAACAAAATAAGGAAATACAAAGAAAAAAAAATTTACTAGAGTATGTGTGAGAAATGAAAGGACAAAGAGAGGAAAATACCTTTAATCTTGGGATATGATTAAGAAATGGGGAGTAAATATGTATGTATTTTATACCATCAAATGTGAATAATGTTCAATAAAATAACACCCTTATTTATTTATTTTACTAATTATATCATGGTAATGGAAATAGAATTATAATTTTGACCTTAAACTTTGATAGTGCACAAATATGATCTTTAACTATTCAAAACTGCACAAAGATGACCTCCGATCCTACGTGGCAAAACGCGTGTTCAACACGCAAAACTGGGCGTGTCCAGATTAAAATCTAAGAGCATAATACATAAATATGATTCTAAACTTGACACCAAATTATAACTTTGACCTTAAACTTTGACAGTGTACAAATATGATCTTTAACTATTCAAAACTGCACAAATATAACCTTTAAATGCTTTTCGCTATTATTTTTTCATTACTTTCGGCTCAAAGATGAAAATGACATCTAATTTCTTTTGTCATTGCGGAAAGAGAGCAATATTGAAGATTTATTAATTAGGTGAGTCAGCCTCATACAAAAAAATCACGCGGGTATGGATATATATTATAAAGCAAAGGGAGAATTTATGTTATATAATATATCTAAATATAATTTATTTAAATATTAAATTAAAGATGAAACTATACTAATAATAATAAAAAATTATAATTTTAATAAAACGTTATTAAATTAACATTATTAAAGATAATAGTAGTAGTATATTAAATTAACGTTATCAAATTAACGTTATTAAAATGTTAGTATTGAATTAATATTATCAAAACGTTATTAAATTAACGCAGGGGCGGACCTATGTGGTTGCCATGGGGTTCACCCGAACCCCCTCGATAAAAAAATTGCGTTGTATATATAAGGTAGAAAATCTATATTTATGTACGTATATTAATATTGAACCACATGAAACAAGACACTTAGATAGTCCAGTGGTGTTATTTGCTCTTCTTGGGCGCTTCCTTCAGCCTATTGCACGGGTTTGATCCCTGCTAGTGCCCTTTTTTTTTTAATAAAAAAAAGTTACGTGTTGCTTCTATAGAAATAAATAAATAATAAAAATAATAATAATATTAATAATAAAAACGACGTCGTTTTAACACAAAAAGCAAAACTTTGACAGTGCACAAATATGACCTTTAACTATTCAAAACTGCACAAATATGACCTCCCTCTAAGTCAGCCCTTTTAACGACGTGGCACCGTGTGATTGGATTAATTTTCCACGTAGGCGCGAGTGAAACTCACGCATAGGGTTGCAAAATTGAAGGTCATATTTATTCAGATTTTGAATAGTTAAAGGTTCTATTTATGCACTATCATAGTTTAAGGTCAAAATTATAATTTGATGTCAAGTTTAGGGTCATATATTATGCCTTTTCTTTTTTGTCAACTTCTTAAATAGTTTCAGATTACCCATAGAAGTAAAGAAAAATAAGTTAAATGAAGAATTACGATGTGAGTGTAAAAACGACTTTATCACTATGGGAAAAACTATAAATATATTTCAAATCAAGTAAAGTAATTATGAAGTCAACTCAAAGTTATATTATAAATCAAGTAGAATATACACTGAAGTTCGTGAAGTTTGTTTGAAAACCCTACACAACCGTAAGACGTGATTGTTACTCCCTTGAACACAGGGTGAATTTCCT
The DNA here is from genome assembly GCA_030864215.1 of Capsicum pubescens. Taxonomy (NCBI): domain Eukaryota; kingdom Viridiplantae; phylum Streptophyta; class Magnoliopsida; order Solanales; family Solanaceae; genus Capsicum; species Capsicum pubescens. The sequence goes on along the minus strand of CM061548.1, from coordinate 108,466,906 downwards.
CAATAAATTTTGTGTTATTGTTGTCACTGTTCTAGATATTGTTGTAGGAACCAGACTCCTAGTTCGAGTAGTTGGTACAGATTTCTTTCACGCAAATTTGAAGATGATGGACGGATTTCAAGTTTGATATTGAACTATAGATTCTTTATACTAAAATGCCAGAGCTAAACCGCACCAGGTGGATACACTAAATTGATGTTCTTTATCGTGATTAAGTAATTAAATTAAGTAAAATACATATTAATTAACATTAATGCTAAATTCAAACACGTGGCATGCATACATGGACTTGGTGTATACACCAGGTGCATATAAGTTTTTACCCCAAAAAAAAGAAAAAAAGGAAAAAAATTGTTCAAAACTCAAGAATTGATAAGATAATTATAAGAAATAATAAAGAGCACATTCAGGATCAGAAATATTAAATCACTTCTTCTTTACTAGTACAGGAAATATCTAATGTTCCCTTAAGATAAGTGAATATTTTTTTCAAATCTATATATATCTATATCTATATTTATATCTATATCTATATCTATATCTATAATATATTAAAAGTGTGAAGACCCTTAAAAAGTGATTTGAACTTTTTGTCTTTTATTAAAATTGTCCACATTTGATAAAATGGTCATTTTACTATTTTTATAGAATTATTATTTAATTATATTCATAATATTCTAAACAAAGAGTCCTAAAATATATGGTAAGTTTTAAAAATTACGGAGTATTAAAATATATGATACAACACAATATATGGTAAACACAATATATGGTAAAAATTATTAGAAAATTAAAAATTATTGAATCTAAAATATATGAAAAAAACGGACGAAAAACTTGAAAAAACGGTACACATTTTTTTGGCCAAAGTACACCTTAATGACTAATTTCCTAGAATAAGTTCAAAAGGAAAAAGGAATAATTAAAATAAGTAGATTGTTCCTTTTTCCCCATAATTATCCTTTAATTTTTGGGTAAATATTTTTTAATAATTAATAGTGTCACACCCCTTTTTTTTTTTTGCTCGGAGGTCGAGTCGAAGGGTTTTCCCAATTAAAGTGACGGTTTTGAATAGGGATTAATTTATTACAGAGTCGCCACTTGGAATTGAGTTATGGTGTTCCAAGTCACCTTTTGAATCCCTAATCAAAAGGAAATGACTCTTTTTCTTGGTCTGCGAAAACAGAAGACCGGGTAAGGAATTCTGTTGATCGAGGGGAAGGTGTGAGGCACCCCTCGAGTCCCGTGGTTCAAGCACGGTCGCTTAATTGACTTATCTTGACTTAAACTATTTTGGATAAATTGTGTTAAGGCCTAATTTCGCTCATTTTTAATATTTAAAACTCTTATTTTTAATCGATGAAAAATTAATTTTTTATAGAAAAATATTTGTCAAAGTGTATTTTTACATCTTTGAATTTGAAATGTCTCAAAAAGATGTGTATGCCACATTCTTTAATTGAGACGAACATTTTTAAATATATGTTTAAAATTTGTTTGATATTTAAAACATTGATATAAAATACTTATAACTCATAACAATTTTCTATTTAAAAATGCTAATTAATCTTAATAGTAAACTTAAACAATATTCAATTAAAGTATTCAATTAATTCAATGAATAATTAAATTTTATTAATAATGATGAAATAAAAATAAAATAATAATAATAATAATATTACAAATACATAAAATCAACTTTATTTAATTACATAATTTAAATTAAATTTTAAATAATCCTAAAACAAACATTATTTAAACTACAAACATATAAATTATACGAAATTTAATTTTCCTTGATATCTAACTTTATTAAAACTAATTTTTTTTTTTAAATAAATAAATAAATAAAGATAGAAATAAATTAATCACAAATTAATTAATAAAGAAATATGACACTATATATAATTGAAAAGTAATTTTTGGTTCATAAAGTTTGGTAACACTACATGCCAACATGTCATGTTTTATAAAGCAAATTGTCCACTTTTGGTTGCATATACATGACTCTACATCATGAACTCCTCTTTATCTTTTCTTTTACATTTAAAAAAAATAAAAAAAATTTGCTAAGAACAGCTCATGGTAGAGAGTGGTAAGACGGAAAGGGGAGGCGGAGCGACGCGGGTAAGGGAAGGGGATGGTCAACAGGATCTGGGAGAGAGAGTGTCAACGGCACGGGGAGGTGAAGATGGTAGCGTCAGCGTAGGCAACGCCACGGCAGATCTGGGAGGAACACGACTACGTGGCATTGGACTTCATTGGCTTTGGTGTCGCCGGTGATTGGCCATTAATTCGCCATTTCCGCCGAAGAGGGAAGGGAAAAACAATGCTAGTAACATTGATGGCGATGACTACGGCGGATCTAGCCATATAGGTGGTGATCAGCGGCGGTTTCTCTATTAAAGGAGATTCCAACGAAGACCAACCGATCTTCGATCCGAAAATAGATCGGCTTTGGTGATTTTTATTTCTGATCTGATTTTTTAAATGTAGACAATGAGGGAATAATTACGAAATTCACAACTAATTTTATTTAAACCAACACCATATTTTTACTGATTTTCATCTATCAATTTTTCTCCGCTAATTTGTTTATCAATGCGTGAATTTAAATATGTGTATCTACGAGTTTGTGTTACTGTGTGCACTTATACATGATGTAAATATTAGATTACTGTGAAGATGCTACTATAATAAAAGAATAATATTTGTGTGTTCCCATGTTTCAATGTAAATAATGTGTATACAGTATATGAACAATATCACATATTAGACCATGAAATCATCAACATAATTATAAACATGACTTGATTCACTAAAGTTTCATACATCAAATAATACAAATTTTTTAAATTAAAACCTGATGATGAATTACAATTCGAACGTCTTCACCGAAAACTCGGACTCCAATCTTCTCTTTTTTTTACTATGTTTTCTCTCTTCTTCTTTTTTTGTGTGTTTCTCTGTTTTTCACTTTGTCAAAGTGTCTGATCTTGTAGGAATAATACGTATATTTTTCTTTTTTTTTAAAAGGGGGGAAAGTCCTTTTATAATGGGATTCTTGGGAGGGAACAGTTAAAATTATCAGGTAAGGGAGAGGGAAATTTAAATTTCAAATTAAATTAATTAATATTATTATTATTATTATTATTATTTTTAAATAAAAAATGATAGTAAAAATAAAGATAATAATAATAATAATAACTAAATAAATAAATAAATAAATAATAATAAAAATAATAATAATAATAATAATAATAATAATTAATTAATTTTATATTTAATAAAACATAATAAAAATTTATAAATAGAAAAATATAAATATAATAAAATAATATTAAAACTATTAATTTATTTATTAAAATTTATAAAAGAAAACAAATATTTTTAATTTTTATATTATTTAAAATTAGAATAAAAATAAAAACAAAATTCAAAATAATATGTGATTAAATATAAAAATATAATATATTTAATATAGATAAACAAGTTAAAATTTAGGGAGGATAAAAAATCACGTGTCTACATTTTTGCCCCTCTTTGTGTGAAATCTCGAAGAGTTTTCATACAAAGAAATAGACAAGAAATGATTTTTGACCCTCCAATTATTTGAAAGGTAAAAATAAAAATAAAAATATGACCGAGTCCTGTTTTTGGACATCCTACCTATCCCGGGTTATAAGGGAATCAGGTCATGAGTAGTTCAAAAGGTAATTTAGTTAGAGAAAAAGTTAAAGTCGAGTGAGATTCCATCGAGTTTCCGGTTGACGACTTTTGCTTTTACATTCAACTGACTAATAAAAATCAAAAATAAAAAAATACAAGTAAAAATTGCAATCTCTAGAATCTTGATTCAAATCTTCATGACTTGAACTTGAAAATTTACCGTATTCTTCAGGCGGGCTCCTGAACTTTCTTTTTCTTCACCCTGTTCTTCAAGTGGGCTCCTGGATTTATAATTTCTTCACCCTGTTCTTCAGGCGGGCTCCTGAACTTTCTTTTTCTTCACCCTGTTCTTCAGGCGGGCTCCTGGACTTTATTTTCTTCACTCTATTCTTCAGGCGGGCTCCTGATTTGCAACTTCTTCACCCTGTTCTTCAGGCGGGCTCCTGAAATTCTAATTTCTTCACCCTGTTCTTCAGGCGGGCTCCTGAACTTTCTTTTTCTTCACCCTGTTCTTCAGGCTGGCTCCTGGACTTACAATTCTTCACCCTGTTCTTCAGGCGGGCTCCTGGACTTACAATTCTTCACCCTGTTCTTCAGGCGGGCTCCTGATTTGCAACTTCTTCACCCTGTTCTTCAGGCGGGCTCCTGGACTTCTAATTTCTTCACCCTGTTCTTCAGGAGGGCTCCTAAACTCAAAGCAAATAGTGAAACAGAAAAATAACATCCCATTCTTCAGGAGGGTCCTGGATATAAAATAAATTTCCATTCTTCAGGAGGGTCCTGAACATAAAAATAAATTCTCATTCTTCAGGAGGGTCCTGAACATAAAAATAAATTCTCATTCTTCAAGAGGGTCCTGTCCCATTCTTCAGGAGGGTCCTGAACATAAAAATAAATTCCCATTCTTCGTGATGGTCCCGTCCTCGCAAAGAATAAAGTTTATCATGACCGAGATCCAGTATCGGATGTTGTAACCATGCTTCTTGCATTGAGAGAAGTGTGAAATTGCATCCTTTATCTGAAAATAATTATTTCATCTCTGTTCCAAACAAAGAAAAATTGTGAGTTTTAGAACATGTGGTGGTTGGTTTGTGGAATTTGGCTTTTGAAGTGGCCGCTCTCGCACTTGTCAGGCTCAACTCTTTTCCAATCCATGATAATATTCATTGAATTGTTACACCTCTAACTCTGAATTCTGACTACTGAGATCCTCAACTCAAATCATATTTCTGTTGTATGATGCTTCTGAGTTTAGCTTCCAATACATCCCTTAGATTTTCACGAGTTTAAAATTGTCAAATCACAATCATCTTGAGTACCTTACTTTTACTTTGAAATGTTGTCTCTGTACATCGACTCTTTGTCTTGCTTTGTACCCTTAAAGGAGTTGGTAGTGAGTTTGGAGTCTTTTCTGACTCGATCTGATGTGAATTTGACTCAAAAGACAACAAAAATTTTTGTTTGATGACAAAGACAAAAAAATCAAAAATAAAAATAAAACAAAATAAAAAGACAATAGATATCTCTTTTTCAAAACAAAGAGAAAACTTATCTGAATGTGGAAATCAATTCTGGTGATTATGACATGCATTTTGAATAAAACAACCAGATCTACCCACACCAATCATTACAACTTTTGTCCACATATTGAGCTTGAAATTAAGCCAATCTTGAATTTGTTCCTTCTTGATAACAACCTTTCTTAAGCTAGTGGCACCTCAATGGGTTTTTGTCAACGAGCCTATCTCTTTTTCATTTTCGTCTCAGCTCACAGTCGTCTTATGATGCCCGAAAGGGTTTTCACCAATAAGACTCTCTCATTTTTATTTTTTCATCACTTTTTTTAATAAACACCCAAAATATGAAATATCATGCACTCATAATATGTTTAGCCTTGACATTCTCAAAGATTAATTCGAAGGTCTTTCTTTGGTTGTAATTTGGCTTTTGGATAGGGTTAGAAAGAAATGTAGGCATGAGGCTCAAAAAAATTATATAACATTGGATGAAACATACAACTTTTGGAATCAATTTTTTTTTTGTCTGCCCCAGTTTCATTTCATTCTGGATAATTTGAATTTTCTTCTGGTTAGACCGAACCCCGGAGTAGGGTTACCTACGTATCTTATCATAGCAAGAATCAGGTCAAACGTAGTTCATGAAACATCATTTTTTTGTTTGATTTTGAATTTTTGATTAATTTTTTTATTTTTTTTAATTTGATTCCAAAAGAGGGGTTCGAAGAAAAATAAAAGCTCAAAGGGGTAAGCAAAGGTTTCTATATTATTCAGATAGTAGAACAAAATGCCTTCATCATTTCAATCTTTAAAAATATAAGTGCAAAACATACATAACATAATTGTACATGAATATCATACATAATATATTTTAACTACATCAGCATTGACCGGCATTCCTTCCATTTTTCCTTCTACATCAGTCAGATATAACGCGCCATTAGGTAACATTTTCTTTACCATGAATGGCCCATGCCAATTAGGAGAAAATTTGCCTTTGGCTTCAATCTGATGAGGAAGGATGCGTTTTAGTACTAACTGACCAACTTCAAAATGTCTGTGACGCACCTTTTTATTATATGCTCGTGCCATTCTCTTATGATATAGTTGTCCGTGACATACTGACGCCAATCTTTTTTCATCAATCAAGATTAATTGCTCCAAATGAGTCTTGACCCATTGATCTTCATCAATTTCAGCTTCCACAACTACTCGAAGAGATAGAATCTCAATCTCTGCAGGTATAACTTCTTCAGTTCCATACACTAACAAGTAAGGAGTTGCACCAATTGAAGTTCGAACTGTAGTACGATAACCCAACAAAGCAAAAGGTAACTATTCATGCCATTGTCGGGAACCTTGCACCATCTTACGGAGTATTTTCTTTAAATTCTTTTGGCAGCTTCTACAGCTCCATTCGCCTTTGGACGATACGGAGTTGAATTTCGATGCATAATCTTAAATTGCTGGCACACTTCTTGCATCAGATGGCTATTAAGATTCGCAGCACTATCCGTGACAATTATCTTTGGAATGCCGAAACGACAAATGATGTTGGAGTGAATAAAATCAACCACAACCTTCTTGGTCACTGACTTGAAAGTCACTGCTTCTACCCATTTCGTGAAATAATCAATGGCTACCAAGATGAACCTATGTCCATTCGAGGCCTTTGGTTCAATTGGTCCAATTACGTCCATTCCCCAATCCATAAAAGGCCATGGAACAGTCATTGTATGCAACTCAGATGGAGGGGAATGTATCAAGTGTCCATGTACCTGGCATTCATGACATTTACGAACGAAATTGATGGAATCTCGCTCCATGGTGAGCCAATAATGACCTGCTCGGAGTATTTTCTTTGCCAAAACATACCCACTCATGTGTGGTCCACAAATCCCAGAATGTACTTCAGTCATGATTTTTGAAGCTTCTTTAGCATCTACACACCTCAGAAGTCCCAAATCAGGAGTCCTTTTATACAAGATTCCTCCACTTAAGAAAAATCCACTAGACAAACGTCGAATGGTTCTCTTTTGATTACCATCAGCATGTACAGGATACTTTCCAGTCTGAATATATTCTTTGATATCATAGAACCAAGGCTCCCCATCAAATTCTTCTTCAACCACATTACAATATGCATGTTGATCATGAATCTGTATATGCAAAGGGTCAATATAAGTTTTATCGGGATGTTGAAGCATCGAAGATAAGGTCGCCAAAGCATCAGCAATCTCATTATGAGCTCTGGGAATGTGTTTGAACTTCACTAATATAAATTGTTGACAAAGATCTTGCAAACAACTTCTATATGGTAGGAGTTTCGAATCACGAGTCTCCCAATCTCCTTGGATTTGGTGGACTAATAAATCTGAATCTCCTAATACCAACAATTCTTGGACCCCCATGTCAATGGCTAATCTCAATCCTAGAATGCAAGCTTCGTATTCTGTCATATTATTGGTACAGTAGAATCGAAGTTGGGCTGTTATGGGATAATATTGTCCTGATTCAGAAATAAGAACCGCTCATATCCCCACTCCTTTTATATTAGCAGCTCCATCAAAGAACAACTTCCATCCTGAATGGAAATCTTCTGAAACAAACTCATCAACATATAATACCTCTTCATCTGGAAAATAAATCTTCAATGGTTCGTACTCCTCATCAATAGGATTTTCAGCCAAATGATCCGCCAAGGCTTGAGCTTTCATTGCAGTTCGTGTCACATAAACAATATCAAACTCTGTGAGCAACATCTGCCATTTCGCGAGTCTGCCTGTGGGCATAGGCTTCTGAAAGATGTACTTTAAAGGATCCATATGAGAGATGAGGTAAGTAGTATAAGATGACAAGTAATGTTTCAGCTTTTGAGCTACCCAAGTTAACGCGCAGCACGTTTTCTCAAGAAGAGTGTACTTAGCCTCATAAGTGGTAAACTTTTTGCTGAGGTAGTAGATGGCTTGTTCTTTTCTTCCTGTGACATCATGTTGACCCAATACACATCCAAAAGAATTATCTAAAATAGACATGTACAATATCAAGGGTCGGCCTGACTCTGGAGGAACCAAAATAGGCGGATTCGACAAGTATCTCTTAATTCTGTCAAATGCCTCTTGACATTCTTCAGTCCATTCAACTTTAACATTCTTCTTCAACAACATTAATATTGGCTTGCAAGTTGTCGTAAGCTGAGCAATGAATCTACTGATATAATTCAACCTTCCAAGTAAACTCATCACCTCCGTTTTATTTTTTCGGTGGAGGTAAATCTTGGATAGCTTTTATTTTTGAAGGATCTAACTCAATACCACGTCGACTGACTATAAAACCCAAAAGTTTTCCTGACAGAACTCCAAATACATATTTTGCTGGATTAAGTTTGAGATCATACCTCCGAAGCCTTTCAAAGAATTTTCTCAAATCTTTGATATGATCAGATTGCTCTCTCGACTTAATGATCACGTCATCCACATAAACTTCAATTTCTTTGTGCATCATGTCATGAAACATTGTGGTCATTGCCCTCATGTAAGTTGCCCCAGCATTCTTTAATCCAAAAGGCATAACTCTATAAGAATATGTCCCCCATGGAGTAATAAATGATGTCTTTTCCGCATCTTCTGGATCCATAATGATCTGGTGATACCCCGCATAACAATCCACAAAAGAAGCAAGATCATGTTTGGCACAATTGTCCAATAAAATATGAATGTTGGGAAGTGGAAAATTATCTTTCGGACTTGCTTTATTTAAATCACGATAATCAAAACACATCCGAACTTTGCCGTCTTTCTTTGGAACAGGGACAATATTTCCCAACCAAGTAGGATACTGGGCCACTTGAATGACTTTAGCCTCAAGTTGTTTAGTAATTTCCTCTTTAATTCTTACACTCATGTCAGTTTTGAGTTTTCTTTACTTTTGCTTGACAGGAGGAAAAGCAGGATCAATTGGCAACTTGTGAACTACCAAATCAGTGCTTAAACCGGGCATATCATCATAAGACCACGCAAATATGTCTTTATACTCATGCAAAGCTTCAATTATAGCTTTCTTTTGTTGTGGTTGAACATGTATATTTATCTTAGTCTCCCTAATATTTCCAAGATCTCCTAAATTGATCGCCTCAGTTTCTTCCAAATTGGGATTTGTCTTATTCTCAAAATGTTTGAAGTCTTTGCTTATATCCTCAAATGTTTCCTCTTCATCGTATTCAACCTCCTTATTCATTATTTCAAAATTAGATTGGTTTTTTAACTCTGGTGAACAATTCTTGATGCATGTCATATCATTAGAATCGGCATAGAAAGAACTGTATGATAGAAAATAAATAAATAAAAATCAGACTTAAAATAAAACGAAGGGAAACTGCGCTTTATTAGAAATATAGATAGAAAGAGTTTTAACCTAAAATACCAGATTTAAAGTTCTGAATTATAATCCTAGAATGATTTAAATTACAGGAATAAAAACAAACAAACTACTAAGACTGTAAGAAAACAAATAAACTACCAAGACTCTTTTATAATTGGGAGGGGAGTGGTCTCCCAATTGTTAAGCTGGACATCAGGGCCGACAAACTGCACATCTGCATTACTGGTACCTTCCCCAATTTCAACCATATCAGCTTCAATGAACATATTCTGAAAAAGGTCAATCAACTCTGTATCATCATCATTCATTGATTTTGCAACAGGTAACTTGGAGGATCCAACAACACTGAATTTGATGAAAGACTCATAAAGTGGCGGTATAGGCTTGGCAAGTGACCACGACTCTTTCTTACGCTTTTTAGCCTTCTTTATATCTTCAGCAGTAGGCTCGCATCCCATACCAAAAGTACCGAAGTTCTCATAGAGGTTTATTGGATGAATTATGCCTTGCAAAAACATCCCTAGACCTTTTCCTGGTTCGAAGCCATGCTTCAACATTTAATTCACTACCATAACAGATGCAGAGGACAATTGTGGTCTTGCGATGAGATTCCCCTCGAGGATATACTCAACAGCCACTACCTCAGAAGCTTGATGAATTAACACATTGGCAGTATCTTCTTCGATGGAAGAAACAGAGTAGTCTTTATACATTGATAAGTCTCCTTCACCATGAACCACTATCTCTTGCCTGTCACATTCGAATTTGACCATTTGATGCAACGTTGATGCGACTGCTTTAGCCCTATGAATCCATGGCCTTCCCAATAACATATTGTATGAAGCATCAATGTTCAGTACTTGAAAATCCATAGCAAAATCCACAGGCCCAATTGTCAATATGAGTTTTATTTCACCAATGGCATCAGTTTTTGATCCGTTAAAACCTTTGACGCACACATTGTTAGGTCGGATTCTTTCCACATTAACATTCAACTTTTGTAAAGTTGACATAGGACAAATGTTAGCGCCTGATCCTCCATCAATTCACACTCGAGTGATGATGGAATGCTCGCATTTCACAGAAATGTACAGACCTTTGTTATGCTCCGTACCTTCTATAGGCAATTCATCGTCTGAAAACGTAATTTTATTTGCTTCAAGGATCCTTCCAACAACTTTTTCCAGCTGATTTACTCTAATCTCACTAGGAACACATGCTTCATTAAGAATCTTCATTACAGCCTTGCGGTGTTCCTCTGAATGTATCAATAAAGACAACAAAGAAATCTGTGTTGGTGTCTTCTTCAACTGTTCTATAACAGAATATTCTGGCAATTTCATTTTCTTTAAGAATTCTTCAGCTTCTTCATCAGTGATAGGCTTCTTGACTGTCATTCGTTCTTCACCACCTTGTTTATTCTTTCTTAACTCTACTGGAGCATAACATCTTCCAGATCGAGTTAATCCCCCTACTTCATCTACATCTTCAATCACTTCTTTCCCCTTGTGCATCACCACAATGCGATCATAATTTCAAGGGACTGCCTTAGTATCAACCATAGGCAACTGTGACACTGGTTTAATAACAATAGGAGCTACAGGAGCTCCTTTTATGATTAAAAGAGGCTTATTGGATCTTCCGGGAATAATGAGTTTCGGCTTTATTTGACTTGACCCAATATTTTCTGAAATCTCTTTCCCCATCACCAAGGGATCATTCGATGATTCGGGTTTAGCTATCACCACCTCCGCTTCTGCAGGCTTTTCTTTCGTTAAATCTACAGCATTTGCTGATTTTTCCGAATCAGTTTTAATTTTAATGATTGGCTTAAAGGGAATCATAGCATCTTCACCACTGAGTATCACATCGAGCATGTTTGTTTCATTATGATCTGGCAGCGGATTTTGATTGACATTTGGAGTTCCTGGACTTTCTACCATAATCTGTTGGGTATTAATCAACTCTTGAATGGCTCTTTTCAGATACCAACATTTCTCTGTGTCGTGCCCTGGGGCATCAGAACAGTATTCACATCTTCTAGAATAGTCCAAATTCTTCGGAGGAGGATTCGGGATCCTTCTCTCAATTGGGTTTAGAACATTTATTTTTCTCAGTCTATGAAATAAATTGGTGTAAGATATTCCAATAGGAGTGAAATTATCTTTTACCATGTTATCCCTTTTGAATTCTGCTCTAGGCCAAAAATTAGACCTCGGAGGGCCTCTTTGAACTTGCGGGGCCATTGGATGATTTTGGATTGCTGGTGTACGCCACTGGGGGTAAGAAGGACCTCAAGCATATGGTTGTGTATTGTAAATAGGATATTGGGGGGATGGAACAAAATATAATGGATTCTGTGCGTATGGTTGACGCGCACCTCTCCAATTTTGTCGTGAACCTGCCATGACAGTTGCTACATCCTCTTTTCTTTTCTTTCCCCCAAAACTTCCTGTACCACTTTGAATTGCCTGTGTTGTTGCTTTCAAAGCGGCCTGGCTGATGATCTTTCCTGATTTGATTCCATTTTTTACTATCTCTCCAACTTTGATAGCTTCTGCAAATGTGCTTCCGATAGTAGAGAGCAAATGATGGAAATAATCAGGTTCTTGTGCTTGCAGAAAAATATCAATCATTTCAAATTCTTTTATCGATGGTCTAACTCTTGAAGCCTGCTCTCTCCATCTGATGGCATATTCTCGAAAATTTTTAGTCATTTTTTTTCTCATGTTGGCAAGCGTAGTGCGATCTGGCACTATCTCAATGTTATACTGAAATTGTTGAACGAAATCTTGAGCCATGTTGTCCCACATGTGCCAACGGGAAATGTCTTGGTCAATGAACCATTCAGAAGCTATCCCTGTAAGGCTTTCTCCAAAGTACGCCATCAATAATTCTTCTTTTCCTCCTGCTCCCCTTAATTGATTGCAAAACTTTTTCAAATGAGCTACAGGATTGCCGTGTCCTTTATATTTGTCAAATTTTGGCATTTTGAACCCTATTGGCAAATGGACATCAGGAAACATACATAAATCCTTATATGAAACATTTTTTGGTCCACCTACTCCTTGCATATTTCTCATACTTTGTTCCAGGCTTCTAACTTTTCTAGCCATCTCCTCCTGTTCCTCATTCTTAGCAATCTTATCAATCATGATAGGAGTATCGCGTTGATGAATATGATAATGTGGATTTTGTGATTTGAAAGTCATTTCAGGAGGATATAACATATCATGATTTGGTTTTCCCATATTCTTTGGTATTGTTGGTTGAATACCCGCAGTAGCTGGCGCTACAGAAGTAAAAAGTGGGTTATTTGCGATAGATGGATTTGGTGGGCGCACGGTAGAAGTACCAGCAACTCCAGACATATTAGCAAATGGGCCAAATCCTGGTGGGTAAAATGGATCACTAGTTTGAGCTGGGTCAGAATTTGGATCATTTGAAGTTGAAAGTCCAGGGATTGAAGAAGGCGGGGCTTGTACATTCAACCAAGCTTGGTACATCTCCGTCATCTGTTGTTTTAATGACTTTATTTCTTCCATTGATGTTACTTCCTACGAAATCAACTGATTCTGCTCTTCTTCACTATCAGACCCTATATCTTCTCTGCGGGTCATTCTTCTTTTACCCTTGTATCTGGTGTTATATGGATATGATGCTAGTTTAAACCACAAACCAACCACCAATTATTTTATCTTTCTGTATCAAGTAGCAAACGGGTGAGTGTTATATATTTAACACATTATAATGCCACGTTATATGTCATGTTTCTATATGCATTTCCAACCTATCATGGAAGCTTTGTGTTTCATCCCGGCTTTTCTAGGCTTATTTTCAAAAGTTATGATCGAACCCTTTGGAGGGTTTCCTACATATCATGTCAGGACATGAATCAGATCTTGCGTAGTTCGGGAGGAATTTAACAAAATTGTTTTGTCTTTCTTTTTTTTTTGAAGAAAATAAATAAAGTAAGTAAGGTAAAACATATGTAATATATATAGAAATAAACAGTCAACTTCATTACATTCTATAATATAAATACGATTAAATAACTAACCCAACTCCTAAAATAAAACCTACTAACTGACATCTGAAAACTAAAAGACATAATATCTAAACAAGAAGTTTTAAAACTGAAAATGAAAAACTATGACAAAGAAAAAAGCGATCCATTCAAGGAGACTTCGATTTAATATGTCCTCCCAAACACAAATATATGTCCTCCAATGAAGTAGTGAGTCGCTGTGCGAAAGCTGGTACTTGTGCCAAAAAGTCCTCGCAATCCAACTGCTGATAATCCAAACCTATTCTGGCAGTATCATGTGCTACACGGAGGACCTTCCCTTGAAGGGAACTGAAAGCCTGATCCCATTCATGGGCCTGTCGATCTCAGAAATCAACCATCTCTCTTGCACGTTGTCCACGAGCAGAAGCAACCTCCAACTGTTCGCGTAATATTCCTCTTTCACGGATCCATTGAGATCTATCTCAATCAAATTCTTCTTGCATATTCTTTTCAACTTCTTGAAGTTGTTGTCGGCGAGATGCGGCAAGTTCTGCAACGTGTGACCCCCTAGTGGTAGCAAACTTGATTTGTCCCCGAAGCGCAACCTCAATATCTGGTGACTTAGCTTTCTCTTCAGAAAATTCCCTTTGTTGTTCGTCTATTTTTACCCTGGTATGCTCTAATTCTTCTCTCAAGGAGAACAAGAAGTAATTAATAAAGAAGCATTTGAACTAATAAATATAGAAGTAAATACTCTAGATAAAAATATAATACCTAGTATATCAGAAATAAGAAAACCAACATATAATTACAAAAGTAAGTTTAAAAGATATAATCCAAAGGATGAATATAATAAATGGACACCAAAACAAATAATTAATTACAACTTTTTAGATTTAGACTGTGTAATAGACACAAATAAAACAATACAACTATGGGTAGGATACATGTCAAAACAATTATTAGATAATCAAATAGATACAACAAACACACCAGAATATATAGAAAAGACATTAATAGAAACAACCTAGCCGAAGAAAGTAAAAAAGTAATAAGATCTAATAATAAAACAGAAGGAACATCAACAACTACTAAAATATCACCAACAGAAATATTGAAAAACTATGAAATAGCTATAAGAGATGAATTTAGCAGTATGACAACAGAAGAAGAAGAGCAAAATGAAGAAAAAGATATAAATAGAAATTTAATGTTAAAACTAGCAATATGTAATATGTGTTATATAGATGAGTATACGTGCGCATTTAAATAATATTATTATAAATGAACATATGATATAGAAGAAAGTAAAGAAATAAGAAGATTATATTTTAGTAAATTACCTGAACCATTTAGTTCAAAAATAATAAAGAGTTGGGATGAAGCAAAAATAGTAGATACCCTAGGAGCAAGAATAAAATTTTTACAACAATGACATAGAAATCTATGTGAAAAATATAGAGAAGAAATAAAAATGGAAAAGACATTAATAAGAAATTTAGCATGTTGCAAAGATAAAATATTTGGATGTGAGAAAGATATTATAAGAAAAGTAAAAGACATAAGAAATATAAGAAATACACGAAATCAAAATGTAAGTATAAGAAACCAAGAAAAAGGTATTATGTAAAAAATTATAAACATAAAAGACCATATAGGAAAAAGAAATCTATAAAGGAATGTATTTGTTATAATTGTGGAAAACTAGGACATTTAGCTAGAGATTGTAAAATGCCTAAAAATTCAAAAAAGAAACAAATATCAGAAATAAAGATAGAAAATACAGAATATATGCAGATAGATTATATAGATTATGAATTAGAAAGTGAAGATAGTATATATGAAGTTTCGAAAAATAAAACAGATAATGAAATAGATAGTGAATTAGATAAATCAAATGACTGAAGAAGGAGAGATAATTAATAGTATTAATCACCTTAATTCAGATATAAATTATAGTACAATCAGAATAGAATATTACACAGAAATTAGTAAACAAGCAACTACTTTAGAAAAAATGATAGACTACGAGTATTTAAAATACTGGAGACAAAATATGGAAGAAATAAGGTTAATAGAATTACTTATGAAAGACAATTTAATTGAATATTTTGAAAAAAAGATATAGAACATTTAGAATACCTTCAAAATAATATACAAGAATTACAAAGACTAACAAAAAAAACTAAAGAATATTATAGTGAAGCATTTAATCAATTACCATATAACCACCCCCCAAGATATGAGCATTAATGAAATTAAAATAAATAAATTAAAAATAAAAATGATTAGAGAAGTTAAGAAATATCCACGCACAAACAAAAGTAGATCCATTAGAGCTATAATAGATCTATTTATGTTACCCGAGTAATCCACACCCCTACAAAATTAGAAAAAGAACTACAAATGCAAAAAGATTTATATGAAAAGAGATAGAAAGAAAAAAAAGAAAAAAATAAAGAACAAAAATTATTAAACAAGATAAATCAATTTATAGAAAAATTCGAAATAAAAAATAAATAACCAGAAACCAGTGAATTAGAAATAAATGCAATAAATGCTGAAGAAACAGATAATTATGATTTGAAAGATAGTGAAACATATACAGAAATTCTAGAAAGCATAGGAAAACTAGAAATTCATGGAGAACAAGAAGTAATTAATAAAGAAAATCTAGAACTAATAAATACAGAAGTAAATACTCTAGATAAAAATATAATACCTAGTACCTCAGAAATAAGAAAACCAACATATAATTACAAAAGTAAGTTTAAAAGATATAATTCAAAGGATCAATATAATAAATGGACACCAAAACAAATAATTAATTACAACTTTTTAGATTTAGATTGTGCAATAGACACAAATAAAACAATACAACTATGGGTAGGATATATGTCAAAAAAATTATTAGATAATAAAATAGATACAACAAACACACCAGAATATATAGAAAAGACAATAATAGGAACAATAAAATTATGATTTTTAAACCTAGCCGAAGCAAGTAAAAAAGTATTAAGATCTGATAACAAAATAGAAGGAACATCACCAACTACTAAAATACACCAACAGAAATATTGAAAACATATGAAATAACTATAAGAGATGAATTTAGCAGTATGACAACAGAAGAAGAAGAGTAAAATGAAGAAAAAGATATAAATAGAAATTTAATGTTAAAACTAGCAATATGTAATATGTGCTATATAGTTGAATATACATGCGCATTTAAAGAATATTATTATAAAGGAACATATAATATAGAAGAAAGTAAAGAAATAAGAAGATTATATTTTAGTAAATTACCTGAACCATTTAGGTCAAAAATAATAAAGAGTTGGGATGAAGCAAAAATAGTAGATACCCTTAGAGCATGAATAAAATTTTTACAACAATGATATAGAAATCTATGTGAAAAATATAGAGAAGAAATAATAATGGAAAAAACAATAATAAGAAATTTAGCATGTTGCAAAGATAATATAGTACCTCAATTTGGATGTGAAGAAAGATATTATAAGAAAAGAAAAAGACATAAGAAATATAAGAAATACAAGAAATCAAAATATAAGTATAAGAAACCAAGAAAAAGATATTATGTAAAAAATTATAAACATAAAAGACCATATAGGAAAAAGAAATCTATAAAAGAATATACTTGTTATAATTGTGGAAAACTAGGACATTTGGCTAAAGATTATAAAATGCCTAGAAATCCAAAAAAGAAACAAATATCAGAAATAAAGATAGAAAATGCAGAATATATGCAAATAGATTATATAGATTACGAATTAGAAAGTGAAGATAGTATATAATGAAACAGATAATGAAATATATAGTGAATTAGATGAATCAAATGACTGAAGAAGATATAAAAATGAACCAAATAACTGAAGAAGATATAAAAATAATAACAAAGGAAGAATATTTAAATGAAGAAGGAACAGATCAAAAAATAATATTTTACAGTAATATATTTGATGAAATAAAAGGAAAAGAGTTAGACTTAAGTATAGAAATTTTTTTTAAAATACCAACAATAAAAAATATATTTAGTAGAAAAAAGGAAGAATAGTACGTAGTAAGCCAAAAGGAACATGTAATAGACTGTAGATATGCAAAAGCAAGAGCTAGTATACCACTAGTAACAAAAAGAATAATTAATAAAGAAATAAATGATATAAAAAGTAAAGACACAATAAAATATGTACACCTTGTAGGAACAGAGATATTAATAAAAACATGTTTTAGAGAAGGAATAGATACACCAATAAAATTATATTTAGCAGATGATAGAATTATAAAACCTATAGAAAAAAGTATAATAACTGCCATAAAAGGAAATTTAATATACAAAAAATTTAAATTTATAATAAATGTGAATTATTCAGTAGCAATAACAGATAAAAATAAAGATAAATCATTAGTATTATATTGGAAAATATCATTAATAGAACTAACCCCAGGAAGTAAAATATTTACAGCAAGATGTAAAAATCTATATGTATTATTAACAAAACATAAAAAAAAAAATTAATAAAATACAAATAGAAAGTCCTTTCGAATAATTTGTAAAAACAATTGATAACAATGATTATAGTTACAAAGACTTAGATATAGAAGAAGATTTAGAAATAATAAATGATAGTATATGCACAACAAAAAGAATAGCTCATGAAAAAACAGAATCATCAAGCTCATAAAAAAGAACAAGTTATGAAACAACTTCAACAATTAATTTAAATCAATATTATATAATAGGAACAATAAATGAAAAAGAATATTTAATACTCTTAAACACAGGACAAGAAAAAAATTATATAGCAAAATATCTAGTAAAAAGTGAAGAAATAAAATCTAATAGTAATATATGCCCAAATCTACCAAAGAATCCAATAAACATTAAAGATATAGCTGAAAAGGAAATAATAATAGGAGTTAGAAAAATAAAACTAGAATTTGAAATAAAGGAAGATATGCAAAAAGCAGACATAATATTAGGAAAAAAAATGGTTAGAACAAGTAAAACCATACAATATAGAACACACACAATTATCTATAACATATAATAAAGAGAAATTATTCATAAAAAGAGCTTTAACATGATATGAAAATATATGTACTTGTAAAAATAATAGTAGAAGGATATTATAATAGGTATTATACACCTATGATAGATACAGGAGCAGAAGCAAATTTATGTAGATACAACTGTTTACCAGAAAGTAAATGGGATAAATTAAAAACAACAATAGTAGTCAAAAGATTTAATAATGAAGGAAGATTAATTACATATAAAGCTAAAAATGTAAAAATACAGATATGGGATAAAATAATAACAATGGAAGAAATCTATAATTATGAACTAACATCAAAAGATATGCTTTTAGGAATGTCATTTTTAGATAAATTATACCCACATATAATAATTAAAACATATTGGTGGTTTACAACACCATGTAAACAAAAAGTAAGAGCAAAAAGAGTTATTAATAAAATAAGAAAGAAAACTAATTGGATAGAAGGAAGTGAAAAAATTACACAAAAGTTAGAAAATATAAAAAATACAGAAGACACAGTAGAACTAGTTGTATTTTCGATAAATAAAAAAGAAATAACTATATTTTCAATAGATAAGGTAGAAATAATAAAGAAAAAAATTAACGCAATTATATAGTGAAGATCCATTAAAAGGATGGAAAAAATATAAAACTACTATAAAAAATGAATTAATAGATAAAAATAACATAATAACTCAAAAACCATTAACATATAATTTTGACGATTTAAACCAATTTAAAATACATATAGATGAATTATTAGAAAAATAGTATATACAAAAAAGTAATAGTAAACGCAATAGTCCAGCATTTATAGTAAATAAACATAGTGAACAAAAAAAAGGAAAAAGTAGAATGGTTATTGATTATAGAAACCTAAATGCAAAAACTATGACATATAATTATCCAATACCAAATAAGATACTAAAAATAAGACAAATACAAGGATATAATTATTTTAGTAAATCAGGATTTTACCACTTAAAGTTAGATGAAAATTCTAAGGAATTAACCGCATTTACGGTACCACAAGGATTTTATGAATGGAACGTATTACCATTTGGATATAAAAATGCACCAGGTAGATACCAACATTTTATGGATAGTTATTTTAAACAATTACCTAATTGTATAGTATACATAGATGATTTACTACTATATACAAAAACTAAAGAAGAACATTTAAAATTATTAGAACAATTTACAGATATAATAGAAAAATCGGGAATAAGTTTAAGTGAAAAGAAAGCCAAAATTATGAAAAATCAGAGAGTTTTTAGGAATACAAATAGATAAAAGTGGAGTAAAAATGCAAAAACATATAGTACAAAAAATAATAAATTCAAAAGAAGAATTAGATACAAAAAAGAAATTACAATCATTTTTAGGATTAGTAAACCAAGTAAGAGAATATATACCAAAATTAACAGAAAACATAAAGCCTTTACAGAAAAAATTTAAAAAGGATATAAAATATAATTACAATTAAGAAGATAAAAAACAAGTTCAGAAAATAAAAATACTTTGTAAAGAGTTACCAAAATTACAATTCTCAGATGAAAATAAAAAATTTATATATATAGTAGAAGCAGATGCTAGTGAATATAGTTATGGAGGAGTACTTAAATATAGATATGAAGAAGAAAAGTTAGAACATCATTGTAGATACTACTCAGGTACGTTTAATGAAACAAAAATAAAATGGGAATAAATAGAAAAGAATTATGTTCATTATATAAATGTTTATTAGCATTTGATCCATATATTGTAAACAACAAATTTATTGTACGAACAGATAATACACAGGTACGTTGGTTGTTAACAAAGAAAATACAAAATTCAATTACAACGAAAGAAATTCAGAGACTAGTATTGAATATATTAAATTTTACATTTACAATTGAAGTAATTAGTACTAACAAAAATGTTATTGCAGGTTAAATATCAAGACAAAACTACAAAGACTGATATAATAGAAGATGATGCTGTAGAAAAAATACTCAAAACCCTAACTACGCTTTCAATGAAAGTGGACAGTATGGGTAATGAAATAGAAAAGTTAAAGACTAATGAAGTTAAACTGAAGTCTAAAGCTATGAATCAAATAACTCAGCAGTGTGCAGAGTTATGTCAATCAGAAGACAATAAAATCCCACAGCTAAAAGGAGACGTTGGGACACTCCATAAAACCCATAACGTTTATCAATCTACAAAGTACAAACTTTTCTAAACCTTAACCCCAGAGCTACAAATATCCAAGAACAAAAAACAAACTATATAACCCAAAAATTGCAAGGTTACAACAAGCTAATCACACTACCCAAAACCAACCCAAACTTAATAAAAACTTTTTTCGACTATGGATTATTAAATACCATATATACCCAAGATGGAGAAGAACTAACAGATATAGAAGAATTACATAAAGTATTCACCACCTATAAAAGAGTAACCAAAGGAAATCTATTTTATATAAAGTTTTATACTGCACCAGCTGAGATATTATACGAAGAGATCAAACCAGTTATACAAATTGTAAAAATAAAATTAACCAGAGATATGATTATACCGGAAGATATTGTGCAGCAGCCAGAGATACCCAAAATCGAGATACCTGATTTTTATGCAAAAAAATGACTTATTGGAATAACTACAATTATTCAAGAATTAACAAATAATTATATCAATGAAAACCCAATATGGAGCTATTATTCAAGAGATCATCAAATGATTTATTCAAATTCAAGAGAACTACGACAAACAGATATGGAAGATGTTAGGTAATGGATAATGACGTTACTTAACCCAGAAAAACAATCTACTGCAAGAGCAATTAGGAAGGAATTTATTCCAGACGGACTATTAACAAGTTATTGCAAGATAATTGGACACAAATATCCAGACCATCAATGTTCGAGTTGTAATGGAGAAGATAATATTATCCCGGAAGTCCGTCTAGAATAAAAGAAAAAATCAATCAAGAAGATAAGGACGCCAGCTAGAAGATAAAAATCAATGGAGCAATAATGGAAGAGAAAGAAGACAATATAGTAAAAGTTATGAAAGAAAATGACATGTGAATAGTTTCCTTGACTCTAGATACATAAGTTATTATAGTATTTACTAGTTTTTGATAACTTTTTGACTTTTCTATGGCAAAGTGCCATTATCGTATAGCTTTAGCATTTATTAATTTTATCTTTTTATTGAATAGTCTTAAGATTTTTTGTAAAGTCTTTTGCAAATAGGACAAGTGTAATGTAGAAAATAGTTTACATGTAAAACGTGTAAATTAGGAATAGTATTATGAATAGTTTTTTTTTCTCTTATAAATATGTAAGTCATTCGGCAAGATAAAGGCTAAACTTTCATGTGTTGAAAGCAAGCCTCCTCCTTTGTAAACAAACTTTTGAATATTTAATAAAATGCAAATATATTTCCAATGAAAAGTTATGGATAAACAAAGCCCAGAATTATCAAACCTACCAGAACAGACATATTTATTTACGATTATGAATAGCTAAATTCATAAATTCCTGACAATCATGATATGATAAAATAAGTTCATGTTAGTTACTTTTAGTAGAATTATTCGAAAAATAGCATGTTAAGAAGTTTATTAGCAAAGTGGAAAAGGAGAAAAATCCCTAAGAACTATGCCATCCTAAAGGTGAAACCGGTAAAGTAAGAAAGCCGTGGTGGGGAGTAGTCAGAGTAGAGGCACTGTTTAAGGGAAAAGTATCCAAATTACCATGCTAATAGTGACCGGAGAACATGTTATTTAAGAATAATCTAGTATATAGTAATCTAAAATGATCATATTTTGTTATGTGTATGATTGAAGGGAATATTTTGAAAATAACATCATATGAAAAAGCATGACTACCTATTTATCTGATGGAATGATAGATAAATTTAAAATACTTGTTTTGTATGTACTTAAAGATATAGTAATAGTAGATATAAGAAAAATTATATACGAAGAGGTATTTTATTTTAATGAAGATTTATTAAGTTCTATAGAAAACTTACACCTATATAATGAAAGTTACTGCTCATATTTAGATAGTTGTTACTCAGATGGATATTATACAGATTAGAAATGTTAGAATATATTAGAAAAATTAGAGAAAACCAAAGTGACCTATATGAAGAAATTAATTATAGAAACCGACTCAAAGAAATAATGGAAAATCAAAAAGAAAAATTAATATGGATAAAAGAAACCTTAGAAAAATTTAGAAAAATGTACAGATAATAGTCTATATAACATAAAAAAACTCATTAAGAGAAGAAGAAGGAGACATAATTAATAGTATTAATAACTTTAATTCAGATATAAATTATAGTACAATCAGAATAGAATATTACATAGAAATTAGTAAACAAGCAACTACTTTAGAATAAAATGATAGACTACGAGTATTTAAAATACTGGAAACAAAATATGGAAGAAATAAGATTAATAGAAATGCTTATGAAGGACAATTTAATTGACTATTTTGAAACAAAAGATATAGAATATTTAGAATACCTTCAAAAGAATATACAAGAATTACAAAAACTAACAGAAAAAACTAAAAAATATTACAGTAAAGCATTTAATCAATTACCATATAATCACCCCCCAAGATATGAACATTAATAAAATTTATATAAATAAACTAAAAATAAAAATGATTAGAGAAGTTACGAAATATCCACGCACAAACCAAAATAGATCCATTGGACCAATAATATCAGATTACGCCAAAGTCGGAAAACCGAACCAAAGCACCAACCGAAATATAAAAGAATTTCAAATAGTTTAATGACTGTATGAAATCTTTTATACTACTTCCGATAACTTTAAACAACATAGTCTCTAATACCAATTGTAGGGGGTGCGAATAACTTGGGAAACTTAAATAGATCTATTATAGCTCTAATGGATCTATTTTTAGTTGTGTGTGGATATTTCTTAACTTCTCTAAACATTTTTATTTTTAGTGTATTTATTTTAAATTTTATTAATGTTCATATCTTGGGGGGTGATTAGATGGTATTTGATTAAATGCTTTACTGTAATATTCTTTTATTTTTTTTCTTAGTCTTTGTAATTTTTGTATATTATTTTGGAGGTATTCTAAATATTCTATATCTTTTGTTCTAAAATATTCAATTAAATTCTCTTTCATAAGTATTTCTGTTAATCTTATTTCTTCCATATCTTGTCTCCAATATTTTAAATACTCATAGTCTATCATTTTATCCTAAAGTAGTTATGATACTACAAATTTCTTTGTAATAATTTATTCTAATTGTACTATATCTGATATTAAATTCTAGGTTATCTATTTCGTTAATTATCCTGTCTTTTTCGTCTATGAATAATTACATGTCTAAATCATATTCTAAACTGTCTTTTAATTCTAGTTGTTTTATGGTTTTATTTATCCAAATTAGTCTTTCTTTTAATTGTTCTCTTCCTTTTCTAAGCTGGTTTCTATAATTAATTTCTTCGTATAGCCAACTTTGTTTTTCTCTAACTCTATTAATATATTCTAGAATTTTTAATCTATATAATATCCATTGGAATAATAACTGTCTGAATTATTTCTACCATAGAAATATATATTTTCTAATTCATCTTCTATCCAATTAGTACTTAGTAACTCATCTTCATAATCAAATATTTTTTCCCATATTATTTTCTTTATGTCTTCTAATTCTAAATCTTTTATGATATATAAAATTAGTATCTTAGTTTCATCAGATATATATCTTGTCATATTATCCATATTATGCTTAGGTTTCTAAGAATAACTTGGATAACTTGGAATTGGATTCTAGTAATTAATTGATTTATCATAGTATTTATTCATTGTTTGTTTTAATCTTAATAATTCCTCTATATTTTCAATAAGGAATTCTATATATTTTATATCTTTAGTTCTCATATATTCTTCTAAATTTGTTTTCATTAGTTTTTCTATTAATTGTATATTTTTCATATCAATTTTCAAATATTCTAAAGATATGTAATTTATCATTGTTGATGTGTAGGCTTGGTATGTAAGTATTTGTAAGAATAAGTAGGTAGGTGAGGTATGTAATTTATTCCAGTCATAAAATATTTATCAAATATTTTTTCCAATATAATTTTTCTTACATCTACAATTTCTATATCCTTAAGTACATACAAAACAAGTATTTTGAATTTATCTACCATTTTGTCAGATAAATAAGTATTCATTTTTCATATGATGCTTTTTCAAAATATTCCCTTCAATCATACACATAACAAAATATGATCATTTCAGATTAATATATACTAGATTATTCTTAAATAACATGTTCTTCGGTCACTATTAGCATGGTAATCTGGATACTTTTCTCTTAAACAACGCCTCTACTCTGGCTACTCCCCTATCACGGTTTTCTTGCGTCACCGGTTTCACCTTTAGGATGGCATAGTTCTTAGGGATTTTCTCTCCTTTTCCACTTTGCTAATAAACTTCTTAACATGCTATTTTTCAAATAATTCTACTATAAAGTAACTATCATGAACTTATCTTATCATATCATGATTGTCAGGAATTTATGAATTTAGCTATTCATAATCGTAAATAAATATACCTATTCTGGTAGGTTTGATAATTCTGGGCTTTGTTTATCCATAGCTTTTCCTTGGAAATATATCTGCATTTTATTAAATATTCAAAAGTTTGTTTACAAAGGAGGAGGCTTGCTTTCAACACATGAACGTCTTGCCTTTATCTTGCCGAATGATTTACACATTTATAAGAGAAAAAGAAACTATTCCTACTACTATTTCTAATTTACACGTTTTACATGTAAACTATTTTCTACTTTACACTTGTCCTATTTGCAAAAGACTTTACAAAAAATCTTAAGAATATTCTACAAAAAGACAAAATTAATAAAGGCTATTGCTATACAATAATGACACTTTGCCATAGAAAAGTCAAAAAGTTATCAAAAACTAGTAAATGCTATAATAACTTATGTATCAAAAGTCAAGGAAACTATTCACATGTCATTTTCTTTCATAACTTTTACTATTTTGTCTTCTTTCTCTTCCATTATTGCTCCGTTGATTTTTATCTTCTAGCTGACGTCCTTATCTTCTTGGTTGATTTTTTCTTTTATTCTAGCCGGACTTCCGGTATAATATTATCTTCTCCATTACATCTCGAACATTGATGGTATGGATATTTGTGTCCAATTATCTTGCAATACCTTGTTAATAATCCGTCTGAAATAAATTCCTTCCTAATTGCTCTTGCAGTAGATTGTTTTTCTGGGTTAAGTAACGTCATTATCCACTGCCTAACATCTTCCATATCTGTTTGTCGTAATTCTCTTGAATTTGAATAAATCATTTGATGATCCCTTGAATAATAGCTCCATATTGGGTTTCCATTGATATAATTATTTACTAATTCTTGAATAATTGTAGCTATTCCAATAAGTCGTTTATTTGCGTAAAAATCAGGTATCTCAATTTTGGGTATCTCTGGCTGCTGCACAATATCTTCCGGTATAATCATATCTCTGGTTAATCCTATTTTTACAATTTGTATAACTGGTTTGATCTTGTCGTATAATATCTCTACTAGTGCAGTATAAAACTTTATATAAAATAGATTTCCTTTGGTTACTCTTTTATAGGTGGTGAATACTTTATGTAATTCTTTTATAGCTGTTAATTCTTCTCGATCTTGGGTATATACGGTATTTAGTAATCCATAGTTGAAACAAGTTTTTATTAAGCTTGGGTTGGTTTTGGGTAGTCCGATTAGCTTGTTGTAACTTTGAAATTTTTGGGTTATATAGTTTGTATTTTGTTCTTGGATATTTGTAGCTCTGGGTTAAGGTTTAGAAAAGTTTGTACTTTGTAGATATTTTCTATATATCCTCGGGCTATATGGTTATAAGCTTTTTTATCTTGGTTCAAACTATCTCGATATGTGGTAATTTGTGGGGGTATGAACAAGGGGTCTTTTTGTGCTTTTAGTATAAATGGTTTTTCAAATATCTTATTCATGTTCATGTTCTGGTATCTTTGTCCACTAACTCCTTTGCTTGTACCTGCAATTGTAGATTAATAAACGTTATGGGTTTTATGGAGTGTCCCAACGTCTCCTTTTAGCTCTGGGATTTTATTGTCTTTCGATTGACATAGCTCTGCACACTGCCGAGTTAGCTGATTCATAGCTTTAGACTTCAGTTTAACTTCATTAGTCTTTAGCTTTTCTATTTCATTACCCATACTGTCCACTTTCATTGAAAGCGTAGTTAGGATTTTTAGTATTTTTTCTAAAGCATCATCTTCTATTATATCAGTCTGTGTAGCTTTGTCTTGATATTTAATCTGCAATAGCATTTTTGTTAGTACTAATTACTTCAATTGTAAATGTAAAATTTAATATATTCAATACTAATCTCCGAATTTCTTACGTTGTAACTGAAAGTTGTATTTTCTTTGCTAACCACCAGCGTACCTGTGTATTATCTGTTCGTACAATAAATTTGTTGTATACAATATATGGCTCAAATGCTAATAAACATTTATATAATGAACATAATTCTTTTCTATTTATTTCCCATTTTATTTCTGTTTCATTAAACGTACCTGAGTAGTATCTACAATGATGTTCTAATTTTTCTTCTTCATATCTATATTTAAGTATTCCTCCATAACTATATTCACTAGCATCTGCTTCTACTATATATATTTTTTATTGGTGGTATTTTAAATATTTTTTCTACACTTAAGTCTAACTCTTTTTCTTTTATTTCGTCAAATATATTACTGTCAAATATTATTTTTTGATCTGTTCCTTCTTCATTTAAATATTCTTCCTTTGTTATTATTTTTATATCTTCTTCAGTTATTTGGTTCATTTTTATATCTTCTTCAGTCATTTGATTCATCTAATTCACTATCTATTTCATTATCTGTTTCATTTTCCGAAATTTCATATATACTATCTTTACTTTCTAATTTGTAATCTATATAATCTATTTGCATATATTCTGCATTTTCTATCTTTATTTCTGATATTTTTTTTTTTTTTTGAATTCTTAGGCATTTTACAATCTCTAGCTAAATGTCCTAGTTTTCCACAATTATAACAAGTACATTCTTTTATAGATTTCTTTTTCCTATATGGTCTTTTATGTTTATAATTTTTTACATAATATCTTTTTCTTGATTTCTTTTACTTATATTTTGATTTCTTGTATTTCTTATATTTCTTATGGCTTTTTCTTTTCTTATAATATCTTTCTTCACATCCAAATTGAGGTGCTATTTTATCTTTGCAACATGCTAAATTTCTTATTAATGTTTTTTCCATTTTTATTTCTTCTCTACATTTTTCACATAGATTTCTATACCATTGTTGTAAAAATTTTATTCTTGCTCCTAGGGTTTCTACTATTTTTACTTCATCCCAACTCTTTATTATTTTTGAACTAAATGGTTCAGATAATTTACTAAAATATAATCTTCTTATTTCTTTACTTTCATCTATATTATATTATCCTTTATAATAATATTCTTTAAATGCATATGTATATTGATCTATATAACACATATTACATATTGCTAGTTTTAACATTAAATTTCTATTTATATCTTTTTCTTCATTTTGCTCTTCTTCTTCTGTTGTCATCCTGCTAAATTCATCTCTTATAATTATTTCATATTTTTTCAATATTTCTGTTGGTAGTATTTTAGTAGTTGTTGATGTTCATTCTGTTTTGTTATCAGATTTTAATATTTTTTTACTTGCTTCGGCTAGGTTTAAAAACCATAATTTTACTGTTCCTATTAATGTCTTTTCTATATATTCTGGTGTGTTTGTTATATCTATTTTCTTATCTAATAATTGTTTTGACATATATCCTACCCATAGTTGTATTATTTTATTTGTGTCTATTACACAGTCTAAATCTAAAAAGTTGTAATTAATTATTTGTTTTAGTGTCCATTTATTATATTCATCCTATGGATTATATCTTTTAAACTTACTTTTGTAATTATATGTTGGTTTTCTTATTTCTGATGTACTAGATATTATATTTTTATCTAGAGTATTTACTTCTGTATTTATTAGTTCTAGATTTTCTTTATTAATTACTTCTTGTTCTCCATGAATTTCTAGTTTTCCTATGTTTTCTAGAATTTCTGTATATGTTTCACTATCTTCCGAATCATAATTATCTGTTTCTTCAACATCTATTGCATTTATTTCTAATTCACTGGTTTCTGGTTCTTTATTTTTTATTTTTAATTTTACTTTAAATTGATTTATCTCGTTTAATAATTTTTGTTCTTTATCTTTTTCTTCTTTTTCTCTCTGTCTCTTTTCATATAAATCTTTTAGCATTTATTGAATTTTTGCTAACTCCAACAATTATGTTATACTGTAGTCTTTCTATCCTTATTTTTAATTCTTTACGTTTTTCAGATATTATTTGTTTTAATTCTTTATATTTTTGTAATTTCTGTACGTTATTCATCTAAACAATATTTATAATATTTTGGTGGATATCTAAATATAATTTTATCATAATTAATAAATTAATCAACTAAATCGAAATATATACTACTTCCGATAACTTTAAACAACATAGGCTCTAATACCAATCGGGTAACATAAATAGATCTATTATAGCTCTAATGGATCTATTTTTTTTTGTGCGTGGATATTTATTAACTTCTCTAATCATTTTTATTTTTATTTTATTTATTTTAATTTTATTAATATTCATATCTTGGGGGGTGATTATATGGAAATTGATTAAATGCTTTACTGTAATATTTTTTAGTTTTTTTTCTGTTAGTTTTTGTAATTCTTGTATATTATTTTGAAGGTAGTCTAAATATTCTATATCTTTTGTTTCAAAATACTCAATTAAATTGTCTTTCATAAGTATTTCTATTAATCTTATTTCTTCCATATTTTGTTTCCAGTATTTTAAATACTCGTAGTTTATCATTTTATTCTAAAGTAGTTGCTTGTTTACTAATTTCTGAGTAATATTCTATTCTGATTGTACTATAATTTATATCTAAATTAAGGTTATTAATACTATTAATTATCTCTCCTTCTTCTTCTCTTAATGAGTTCTTTATGTTATATAAACTATTATCTGTACTTTTTTCTAAATTTTTCTAAGGTTTCTTTTATTCTTATTAATTTTTCTTTTAGATTTTCCATTATTTCTTTGAGTCGGTTTCTATAATTAATTTCTTCATATAGGTCACTTTGATTTTCTCTAATTTTTCTAATATATTCTAACATTTCTAATCTGTATAATATCTATCTGAGTAACAACAATCTAAATATGAGCAGTAACTTTCATTATACAGGTGTAAATTTTCTATAGAACTTAATAAATCTTCATTAAAATAAAATACCTCTTTGTATATAATTTTTCTTATATCTACTATTTCTATATCTTTAAGTACATACAAAACAAGTATTTTAAATTTATCTATCATTCCATCAAATAAATAGGTAGTCATGCTTTTTCATATGATGCTATTTTCAAAATATTCCCTTCAATCATACACATAACAAAATATGATCATTTTAGATTACTATATACTAGATTATTCTTAAATAACATGTTCTTCGGTCACTATTAACATGTTAATCTGGATACTTTTCCCTTAAACTGTCACGCCTCAAATCCTATTGGGGCAGACAGACACCCGTAGCCGTGAAGGCCCGAGAGAACCAACCTATAACCTTGGAATTCACATGCATGCAACTATAATAGGCAAAGGTTTTTCCATATACGGATATAATGCCTTAATGAAAAAAAAAATATAAACGACAAACCCTAAAACTATATACATAATAGACTTGGCCGTTGGGGCCATAACATCTACAAGAAAACACACTACCATGCTTAACTTTACATTGGTCTACAAAGCTTCTAGACGATACACAAAATTTTGCTAAGGTCAGGACAAACCCCCCGCCATACTATTAACTTTTATACAATACCAAAAATATATGGAACCGACTCGGAAAGCCCCGAAGAAAACTGGAGCTCACCAATAGCAGATGGATATCCTGGGCTTCTACCGAGGAGGCGTGTTTACCGAAGCACCTGTTCCTGTAGCATGAAATATAAGTCCCCCCATAAGGGGAGTCAGTACGAAAAAAATGTACTGAATATGCAAGGCGGAAAAGTTACATGACATAAAGGCTCAAGTGTAACAGATGCACCAGAATATATAGAAAGAACACTAATAGGAACAGTGAAATTATGGTTTTTAAATCTAACTGAAAATAGTAAAAGAATATTAAGAACTGACAAACCTACAGAAGGAACAATATTAACACCTATAGAATTATTTAAAAAATATGAAACAGCTATAAAAGACGAATTTAGTAGCATGAAAACAATAGAAGAAGAACAAAATGAAGAGAAAGATATAAATAGGAATTTAATGTTAAAATTAGCAATATGTAATATGTGCTACATAGATGAATATACTTGCGCATTTAAAGAATATTATTATAAAGGAGCATATAATATAGAAGAAAGTAAAGAAATAAGAAAATTATATTTTAATAAATTACCTGAACCATTTAGTTCAAAAATAATAAAAAGTTGGGATGAAACAAAAATAGTAGATACTCTAGGAGCAAGAATAAAATTTTTACAACAATGGTATAGAAACCTATGTGAAAAATACAAAGAAGAAATAAAAATGGAAAAAACATTAATAAGAAATTTAGCATGTTGTAAAGATAAAATAGCACCTCAATTTGGATGCGAAGAAAGATATTATAAGAAAAGAAAAAGACATAAGAAATATAAGAAATACAAAAAATCAAAATATAAGTATAAGAAACCAAGAAAAAGATATTATGTAAAAAATTATAAACATAAAAGACCATATAGGAAAAAGAAATCTATAAAGGAATGTACTTGTTATAATTGCGGAAAAATAGGACATTTAGCTAGAGATTGTAAATTACCTAAAAACCCAAAAAATAAACAAATATCAGAAATAAAAATAGAAAACACAGAATATATGCAGATAGATTACATAGATTACGAATTAGAAAGTGAAGACAGTATATATGAAATTTCAGAGAATGAAACAGATAATGAAATAGATAGTGAATTAGACGAATTAAATGACTGAAGAAGATATAAAAATATTAACAAAAGAAGAATATTTAAATGACGAAGGAACAGATCAAAAAATAATATTTGATAACAATGTATTTGATGAAATAAAAGGAAAAGAGTTAGACTTAAGTGTAGAAAAAATATTTAAAATACCAACAATAAAAAATATATTTACTAGAAAAAAGGAAAAATATTATGTAGTAAGCCAAAAGGAACATGTAATAGACTGTAGATATGCAAAAGGTAAAGCTAGTATACCACTAGTAACAAAAAGAATAATTAATAAAGAGATAAACGATATAAAAAGTAGAGACCCAATAAAATACGTACACCTTGGAGGTACAGAAATATTAATAAAAGCATGTTTTAGAGAAGGAATAGATACACCAATAGAATTATATTTAGCAGATGATAGAATTATAAAACCTATAGAAAAAAGTATAATAACTGCCATAAAAGGAAATTTAATATACCAAAAATTTAAATTTATAATAAGTGCGAATTATTCAGTAGCAATAACGGATAGAAATATAGATAAATCACTAGTATTATATTGGAAGATATCAGGAATAGAATTAACCCCAGGAAGTAAAATATTTACAGCAAGATGCAAAAATTTATATGTATTAACAACAAAACATAAAATAACAGGAAAAAATAAGATTAACAAGATACAAATAGATAGCCCATTCGAACAATTTGTAAAAACAATAGATTATAATGATTATAGCTATAGAGACATAGATGTAGAAGAAAATCTAGAAATAATAAATGACAGAATAAGTACAACAAAAAGTCAAGCTCATCAAAAAGAATAAGTTATGAAACAAGATCAATGGATAATTCAAACCAATATTACATAACAGGAAAGGTAAATGAAAAAGAATATTTAATACTCTTAAATACAGGACAAGAAGAAAATTATATAGCAAAATATCTAGTAAAAAATGAGGAAATAAAAACCGACAATAATATATGCCCAGATCTACCTAGAAGTTTAATAAATACTAAAAATATAGCAGAAAAAGAAATAATAATAGGAATAAGAAAAATAAAAATAGAATTTGAAGTAAAAGAAGAAATGCAAAAAACAGACATAATATTAGGAATAAAATGGTTAGAACAAGTAAAACCATATAATATAGAACATACACAATTAACTATAACATATAACAAAGAGAAATTATTCTTAAGAAGAGCTTTAACATAAAATGAAAATATATGTATTAATGAAGATAGTAGTAGAAGGATATTACAGTAGATATTATACGCCTATGATAGATACAGGAGCAGAAGCTAATTTATGTAGATATAATTGCTTACCAGAAAGTAAATGGGATAAATTAAAAACACCAATAATAGTTAAAGGATTTAATAACGAAGGAAGCTTAATTACTTACAAAGCTAAGAATGTAAAAACACAAGTATGAGATAAAATATTAACAATAGAAGAAATTTATAATTATGAACTAACATCAAAAGATATACTTTTAGGAATGCCGTTTCTAGATAAATTATACCCACATATAACAACTAGAACAGATTGGTGGTTTACAACACCATGTAAACAGAAAGTAAGAGCAAAAAGAGTTAATAATAAAATTAGAAAGAAAACTGATTGGATAATAGGAAGTGAAAAAATTACACAGAAGTTAGAAAATATAAAAAATACTGAAGATACAATAGAACTAGTCGTATTTTCGATAAATAAAACAAAAATAACTATATTTTCAATAAATAAGATAGAAATAGTTAACAGAAAATTAGAACAATTATATAGTGAAGATCCATTAAAAGGTTGGGAAAAACATAAAACCATTATAAAAATTGAATTAATAGACAAAAACAACATAATAACCCAGAAACCATTAATATATAATTTTAATGATTTAAAAGAATTTAAAATGCATATAGATGAATTATTAGAAAAACAATATATACAAAAAAGTAATAGTAAACATAATAGCCCAGCATCTATAGTAAATAAACATAGTGAACAAAAAAGAGGAAAAAGTAGAATGGTTATTGATTATAGAAATTTAAATGCAAAAACAATAACTTATAATTACCCAATACCAAATAAGATATTAAAAATACGACAGATACAAGGATACAATTATTTTAGTAAATTTGATTGTAAATCAGGATTTTACCATCTAAAGTTAGAAGAAGAATCTAAGGAATTAACCGCATTTACGGTACCATAAGGATTTTATGAATGGAATGTATTACCATTTGGATATAAAAATGCACCAGGTAGATATCAACATTTTATGGATAGTTATTTTAAACAACTACCTAATTGTATAGTAAATATAGACGATATACTATTATATACAAAGACCAAAGAAGAACATTTAAAATTATTGGAACAATTTACGGATATAATAGAAAAATCGGGAATAAGTTTAAGTAAAAAGAAAGCTGAAATTATGAAAAATCAGATAGAATTTTTAGGAATACAAATAGATAAAAGTGGAGTAAAAAGGCAACAACATATAGTACAAAAAATAATAAATTCGAAAGAAGAATTAGATACGAAAAAGAAATTACAATCATTTTTAGGATTAGTAAACCAAGTAAGAGAATATATTCAAAATTAGCGGAAAACTTAAAACCACTACAGAAAAAACTAAAAAAGGACATAGAATATAACTATAATGAAGAAGATAAAAAACAAGTTCAAAAAATAAAAATACTTTGTAAAGAATTACCAAAATTACAATTTCCAGATGAAAATAGAAAATTTATATATATAGTAGAAGCAGATGCTAGTGAATGTAGTTACGGAGGAGTACTTAAATATAAATATGGAGAGGAAAAATTAGAACACCACTGTAGATACTACTCAGGTACATTTAATGAAACATAAATAAAATGGGAAATAAATAGAAAAGAATTATGCTCATTATATAAATGTTTGTTAGCGTTTGAGCCATATATTGTATATAATAAATTTATTGTGCGAACAGATAATACACAAGTACGCTGGTGGCTAACAAAGAAAATACAAAATTCAGTTACAACGAAAGAGATTCGGAGACTAGTTTTAAATATATTAAATTTCACATTTACAATAGAAGTGATCAGCACTAACAAAAATGTTATTGCAGATTACATATCAAGACAAAGCTACACAGACTGATATAATAGAAGAAGATACTCTAGAAAAGATACTTAACACCCTAATTACGCTTTCAATGAAAGTGGACAGTATAGGTAATGAGATAGAGAAGCTAAAGACTAATGAAGATAAACTGAAGTCTATAGCTACAAATCATCTAACTCAGCAGTGTGCAGAGCCATGTCGATCGGAAGACATTAAAATTCCAGAGCTAGAAGGAGACGTTGGGATACTCCATAAAACCCATAACATTTATCAATCTACTTCTGCAGGTACAAGCAAAGGAGTTAGGAGAAATACTACAAATATGAACCTAAACAAGCTATTTGATAAACCATTTATTCCAAATATACCAAAAGATCCTATGTTTATACCCCCACAAATTACCACATACCGAGAAAGTCTAAACCAAGACAAAAAGACCTACAACTATACAACCCGAACATACATAGAAAATATTTACAAAATACAAACCTTGTTAAATACCAACCCTAGAGCTATAAACATCCAAGAACCACATACAAATTACATAATCCAGAAGCTAACCGGATACAATAAGCTAATTGCTTTGCCCAAAACCAAACCTGGTCTAGTTAAAACATGTTACGAATATGGACTACTTAGCACCGTATATACCCAAGACGGATATGAAATATCCACTATACCAGAGATATATGATTCATTTAACATTTTTAAAAGAATAACCAAAGGTAACCTATTTTTTATAAAATTTTATACGGCACCAGCAGAGATATTGTATGATAAAGTTAAATCACCTATACAAGTTGTAAAGATAGGAATGACCCGAGATATGATTATACCAGAAGATATTACTCAACAACCAGAAATACCTAGAATTGAGATACCAAATTTTTATGCAAATAAAAGAATTATTGGACTATCTACGATTCTTCAAGAATTAGCAAACAATTATCGCAACAGAAATCCCATATGGAGCTATTATTCAAGAGGTAATGTAATAATATACTCGAATTCAAAGGAACTACGAGAAGCAGATATGGAAGACGTAAGGCAATGGATTTTAACCTTACTCAATCCAGAGAAAAACCTATCGCCAGAGCTATCAAAGAAAAATTTATTTTGGAAGAACTATTAACCAGATATTGCAAGTTAATTGGACATAAATATCCAGACCATCAATGTTCAAAATGTAATGGAGAAGATAATATTGTACCAGAAGTTCAGCTAGAATAAAAGAATCATGAAGATAAGCATGCCAGCTGGAAAGATAAGATCAGGAGCAATAATGGAGATACAACAGATACGACAAAATAAACGGAAGACAAGATATCAAGATATTTAATCTTATTGTATAAATTTATTGTTTACGTAAAAAAAAAAAGATAGGATAGCATTTAATGTACATTAAATGTAGTTTATCTTTGTAAGACTTTTTAGACCCCTAGGTAACTTTTTAGCCATGTAGGCTTTTTGACTTTTATTTGTTTTTTGTAAACATTAGAAAAACGTGTACAAAAATGTAAACATTCATTCTTTCGTTTTATAAATAGAGAAGGCAGAAGGCATTGGAAAGCAAGCCTTCATGCGTTGAAGCAAATACTCTCTCAAGTCCACGAAAAATATTTTGCTCAGTTAATTAAAAACAGGTATATTTCAATGGAAAAATCTATGGAGGAACAAAGCTCTGAAATATCAAACCTACCCGAACAGGTATATTTATTTATGATTATGAATAGCTAAATTCATAATTCCCAACAATCATGGTATGATAAAATAAATTCATGTTAGTTACTTTATAGTAGAATTATTCGAAGAATAATATGTTAAGAAGTTTATTAGCAAAGTGGAAACGGAGAAAAATCCCTAAGAACTATGCCATCCTAAAGGTGAAACCAATAAGGCAAGAAGCCATGGTGGGGAGTAACCAGAGTAGAGGCGCTGTTTAGGGGAAAATATCCAGATTACCATGCTAATAGTGAATGAAGAACATGTTATTTAAGAATAATCTAGTATATAGTAATCTAAGATGACCATATTTTGTTATGAACATGGTTGAAGGGAATATTTTGAAAAAAGCAATTTTATGAAAATGAATAATTATTTATCTGATGTGATGGTAGATAAATTTAAAATACTTATTTTGTATGCACTTAAAGATATAAAAGTAGTAGATATAAGAAAAATCATATTAGAAAAAGCATTTGGTAAATATTACATGACTAGAGTAAATTATATACCATACCTACCTAACTACTCCTACAAATACTTAGCATGATAAATTACATAGAATTTTTAGAAAAAGTTATGAGAAACATACAGTTACTAGAAAAACAGATGAAAATAAATATAGAAAAATACATGGAAAATAAAGATATAAAATATATAGAATTCCTTAACAAAAATATGCAAGAATTACTAAGGATAAAACAAACAACTACAAAATATTATAATAAAATATTTAGTCAATTTTAGATGATAGATAATCTTAAAATCTTAATCTTATATGTACTTAGATATTTAGAAATAGATATTAAGAGAACAATATTAGAAAAAATATTAGACTATGAAATTGAAATTATGGATTGGATAGCACAGTTATACCTAGATAATTACCCAGAAGGGTATTATTCAGATTAAAAGATGTTAGAATATATAAAGAAAATTAGAGAAAGGCAAAATTGGATATATGAAGAAGTTAATTACATAAATCAACTTGAAATAGAAAAAAGACAACTAGAAGAAAAATTATTTAAAATAAAATTAACCTTAGAAAAGGAAGATGCAAGTAACAATTTATTTAATACATACGAAAAATTATTTAATACAGATGGAAAATTAGTTACACATGAACAACAAATACTAATTAGTCAGATAAAAAATATAAACCTACGCATTGAATATAGCAAAGTTAGAATAAAATACTACATAGAAATTGCTAAAATTTCAATAGGATAAAATAATAAGCTATACAAATTAATGAATACATCTCACGAAAAGAATAAATCATTAAAAGAAATAGAAACTCAACTATATAGTTTATACCTAGAATACAAAAGATTACATATTACTAACGAGGATCCTAAAACACTAGATAATCTAATCACGATAATATCTAATTTAGAATATGAATTGATAAAACATCTTAAGTCAAGAAGATAAAAATGAAAATTATTCCAATCAATAATATTCATTATAAAAATAAATACCTACGTATTTATTATCTAGTTGAATCTACGCACCTAATCCGCACCCCCTCCACTTTGCCATACAAAAGTAAAAAAAGTTATCAAAAACTAGTAAATTCTATAATAACTTACATATCTAAAGTCAAGGAAACTATTCACATGTCATTTTCTTTCATAACTTTTACTATTTTGTCTTCTTTCTCTTCTATTAATGCTCCGTTGATTTTTATCTTCTAGCTTGCGTCCTTATCTTCTTGGTTGATTTTTTCTTTTATTCTAGCCGGACTTTCGGGATAATATTATCTTCTCCATTACATCTCGAACATTGATGGTCTGGATATTTGTGTTCAATTATCTTGCAATATCTTGTTAATAATCCGTCTGAAATAAATTCCTTCCTAATTGCTCTTGCAGTAGACTATTTTTCTGGGTTAAGTAACGTCATTATCCATTGCCTAACATCTTCCATATCTATTTTTCGTAGTTCTCTTGAATTTGAATAAATCATTTGACGTTCTCTTGAATAATAGCTCCATATTGGGTTTCCATTGATATAATTATTTGCTAATTCTTGAATAATTGTAGCTATTCCAATAAGTCGTTTATTTGCATAAAAATCAGGTATCTCAATTTTGGGTATCTCTGGCTGCTGAACAATATCTTCCGGTATAATTATATCTCTGGTTAATCCTATTTTTACAATTTGTATAACTAGTTTGATCTCGTCGTATAATATCTCTGCTGTTGCAGTATAAAACTTTATATAAAATAGATTTTCTTTGGTTACTCTTTTATAGGTGGTGAATACTTTATGTAATTTTTCTATAGATGTTAGTTCTTCTCTATCTTGGGTATATATGGTATTTAATAATCCACAGTCGAAAAAAGTTTTTACTAAACTTGGTTTGGTTTTGGGTAGTGCGATTAGCTTGTTGTAACCTTGTAATTTTTGGGTTATATAGTTTGTGTTTGGTTCTTGGATTTTTGTAACTCTGGGGTTAAAGTTTAGAAAAGTTTTGTACTTTGTAGATTGATAAACGTTATGGGTTTTATGGAGTGTCCCAACGTCTCCTTTTAGCTCTGGAATTTTATTGTCTTCCGATTGACATAACTCTGCACACTGTTGAGTTAACTGATTCATAGATTTAGATTTCAGTTTAACTTCATTAGTCTTTAGCTTTTCTATTTCATTACCCATACTGTCCACTTTCATTGAAAGCGTAGTTAGGGTTTTGAGTATTTATTCTAAAGCATCATCTTCTATTATATTAGTCTGTATAGCTTTGTCTTGATATGTAATCTGCAATAACATTTTTGTTAGTACTAATTACTTCAATTGTAAATGTAAAGTTTAATATATTCAATACTAGTCTCCGAATTTCTTTCGTTGTAACTGAATTTTGTATTTTCTTTGTTAACTACCAATGTACCTATGTATTATCTGTTCGTACAATAAATTTGTTGTATACAATATATGGCTCAAATGCTAATAAACATTTATATAATGAACATAATTCTTCTCTATTTATTTCCCATTTTATTTCTGTTTCATTAAACGTACCTGAGTAGTATCTACAATGATGTTCTAACTTTTCTTCTTCATATCTATATTTAAGTACTCCTCCATAACTATATTCACTAGCATCTGCTTCTACTATATATATAAATTTTTTGTTTTCATTTGGGAATTGTAATTTTGGTAATTCTTTACGAAATATTTTTATTTTCTGAACTTGTTTTTTATCTTCTTCGTTGTAATTATATTCTATATCCTTTTTTAATTTTTTCTGTAAAGGCTTTAGGTTTTCTGCTAATTTTGGTATATATTCTCTTACTTGGTTTTACTAATCCTAAAAATGATTGTAATTTCTTTTTTATATCTAATTCTTCTTTTGAATTTATTATTTTTGTACTATATGCTGTTGCATTTTTACTCCACTTTTATCTATTTGTATTCCTAAAAACTCTCTCTGTTTTTTCATTATTTTGGCTTTCTTTTCACTTAAACTTATTCCCGATTTTTCTATTATATCTGTAAATTGTTCTAATAATTTTAAATGTTCTTCTTTAGTTTTTGTATATAGTAGTATATCATCTTTGTATACTATACAATTAGGTAATTGTTTAAAATAACTATCCATAAAATGTTGGTATCTACCTGAAGCATTTTTACATCCAAATGGTAATACGTTCCATTCATAAAATCCTTGTGGTACCATAAATGCGGTTATTCCATAGAATTTTAATCTAACTTAAAGTGGTAAAATCCTGATTTACTAAAATAATTATATCCTTGTATTTGTCTTATTTTTAGTATCTTATTTGGTATTGGATAATTAAATGTCATAGTTTTTGCATTTAGGTTTCTATAATCAATAACAATTCTACTTTTTCCTCTTTTTTGTTCACTATGTTTATTTACTATAAATGCTAGATTATTGTGTTTACTATTGCTTTTTTGTATATGTAGACACCTAATTTCGTCCCTCCCCACTATCGTTTTTACCTATTGTTTACCTTATCCTACCGTGTACCCTCACCCGTGTGATAATCCCTCCACAAAATGACAAAAATAACAACCCCCTAACTAATTTGGTTTTATCCTAATATTCTAACAACCCACCCAATTAAAAAACAACACCTACCTACCCTATCCTAACAAACTCTACCCCACCTCACACCCTACCCCTACCCCACATGACCCCACCTACCTCACCACTACCCCACCCTCACCTCATATATACACACACAAAAGGAACATGGAAGAAGGCCATTTTTTCTTGGAATCAAAAAAGAAAAAGCAGAACATTCCAATTTTCTTTTCTTCTTCACAGGACACTCCACAGAATACACCATCACATGTACATATACTATTCCATATACAAAATATTACAGACAGAATACTGAGGGCACACATATTCCTCACAATTTCTATTCCAGAGGAGGACCATTTTTCTATTTTTGGAAGCGGACATAGAACACCGATACACAGCAGACCTCAGCATATACAAAGATGGTCACTCTCACATAAGCACACACATCATTCCTTTCACTGATTCTCGACTCACGCACAACACAGAGCTATACAAAAATATCCGCACACA
Organism: Capsicum pubescens; assembly: GCA_030864215.1. Lineage (NCBI taxonomy): Eukaryota > Viridiplantae > Streptophyta > Magnoliopsida > Solanales > Solanaceae > Capsicum > Capsicum pubescens. The sequence goes on along the minus strand of CM061548.1, from coordinate 108,425,703 downwards.
TACAAAATACAGGATTGAGAGAATAAAAGGGACTCCATTTTTATTTTCGGATCTTCTTCTACGCAAAAACACACAGGCACTCAAGAAGCTCACAACGCACATACACTATACACAGAGTAAGTAAGAAAATGAGAGTATGAAGCTCGTTTGACGGAATCCGGCAACAGAATATGGTAAACGGTGAGAAATCCACCTTCTGTCTGATCTTTTTCGGCGATCTCGGTGCCGGCGTCTGCGTCCCGTCATTGGTTTTGGTCGAATCAGCCTCATAATCGCGGAAATCTCTTGATCTTCCTTTGATTTAGGGACATCTTGGTAAAAAAATGCAAGGTTTCACCGGAATCCGTCTTGTTTTTGTTGGTTTTTTTTGCCCTTCGTACCTTACCGGAGTTCGTATTTGGACTGATCTTTAGTTCACTGTTAGATTTAGGGGATTCGGGTTCGTCTATTTTCTTGATTCGTTCTTGATCTCGTGCTTTGGGGTTTTTCGTGATTAAATCGTGTCAACATTTGGAGTTTGGATTTTATGTTCGAGGTTTTTCTTCTTGGTTTGAATTCTGTTCGGATGGCGATGTCGGGACACTGATTTGGTGTGTTCGTTGTTGGGTTCCCTGATTCAAGGATTTCGGTCTCAGATTTCTTTATTATCGACAAGGATTAGTTTCATTGAGGTCCAACTCTACACTTTCTCTCATCTATTTTATTATTTGCGATGTTTCGTATTTCGAATTGGATATTCGTGTGTGGTTTGATCTTCGTTGGTGATGAATAACTGCTTGTATTGATTGGTTGTTGATTTTGTTGGTTACGATTGTGTGTGATGTGAGTGATGAATATTGATTGTGGATTGTTGAAATAGTAATCGTGATTGTAGAATTTTTTGTGTTAAAATAAAATTGGGGGTAGGAATTAAAAATTGCTAAAATGAATGTTGATTATTTTTGATGCATGGATAATATTAAACATGATAGAATTGTGATATGTTGAACTTGGATAGGCAAATGTAGGCCGGGTAGTCAAATTTAGAAATAACGATTTATTGGAATATTTGAATATGTGCGTGAATGGTTCATTTTACTTTATCGTACGAAAAGCTTCAATTGTATAATTTGGCCGGGGAATGCCCCGAAGTATCTGTATATATTTGTTCACCGGGGAATGCCTCGAAGGATTTTGTATGCAAAGGATGCTCGTGATCAAGTCCCGAGGCATCGGGTGAAGCATAGTTTAGGATTAGCGTAGGTTTACTTTCAGTCCCTTTTTATTTCGGGTTGTAATAATTGGACTGGACTTTACATTTCGGATTATTTTGTTTTGTTTGATTATTTTACGTGCTTTTTGTGCAGTTTATAAATTTCTTAGTGCCAAAAATAGTCGATACACTCTATCAAGCGACCGTGGTTGAACCACGGGATCGAGGGGTGCCTAACACCTTCCCCTCAGTCAACAAATTTCCTTAGCCGGAGTCTCTGTTCGCAAACCAGTTTAAAAGAGTCAAATGGTTTTAAAAAGGATTTTCCAATGGTGACTTAGCACACCAGATTATGCCAAGTGGCGACTCTGAGTAAAAAATATAAATAATCCTTTTCCGAAGCAAATTTTCATTTCTTGTCACTTAAATAATAAAACCCTTTTATATAAATCATTTGGAATACGTAAAAAATAGATGTGACAGCTCTGGCGACTCTGCTGGGGAACTATTTCAGAATTCGAGCTTATTTTTGAGTCGTATCAGCTTTGTTTGGCATTACGAGTGTATAAACATTGTTTGTGATTATTGTTTGTGTTATTTTTTTCACTTTTGTGCGTTTTCGGGCTCTTTGTTTATAGTATTTATCCTATGTGTCACCGCTTTATACCTGTCATTATGAGTCCGCCCCCCGGCCTTCTTTCTGCAACAAGTCCGTAGTACACGTGTGGTACACGACCTCTAGTTGAGTCACCCTTATTTTAGGGGGGAGCCGTCGGTGTTATGGAGTAGGTGGAAAGCAAAGCAGCCACTATCGACCATACACTCCCCCGAACAGCCTTGTTAGTGAACCACAACGTAGGTCAGCCTTTAGGTCATGCTTATGTGCATCATGCGGAGACCTAGTGGGACCCACATGGCCCTTTGTAGGAGACTCATCTCTAAAGCATCCCTACGTGCTAACTGTTGCATATTTGAGGGTAACGTGGTCATTTGACGGACTGATTTAAAAAATAATAATAAATTTTTTTAGAAAAAGTGAGTCGAAAATAATGAATCAAAAGGAATGTTGTAGTTTATTTTAGAATTCTTTATGGCTTTTGTTCTTCACGATCCAAAAACTCAAAAAAAGACTTCTTTACGTTTTGCATTTGTCTTCTTAAAATACCGTAAGCTCAAAAAAAAAATGATGAAAAAAGAAGAAAAAGGGGTTTTGTTTGCCTTTTCTACTTATTTGTCAAAAACAAAATACCAAAAAGATTTTTTTTTTCCTCATAATTGGTGGTGTCAGTCTTAGTTGAAAATCCAAAAAGTTTTCATTCGTTTGTTTTTGGTTGTCTCTTAAGTTAGGGCCAATTTATTTGTTAATCGTTATTTGTCCAATCTGGATGAACTACGCATATCAGATTCAGATATAATCATATTTCTTATCATTGATAAAGTTTCCAAAGTAATCTGTTAGAAAAGTTGATCTCAGTCTCAGACCATGTTGAGTATTCTTATTATCATATCTAAAGATCTGCCATCAGAGAGGATTGATATCCATCTCAGATTCTGTTGAGTATTCTTATTGTCAGATTCGGACCTGATCATACTTCTTATCATTGATAATCGCTTCTGGAATAATGTGTTAGAAAAGCTGATCTCTAATCCTGTCAGTCAAAAGAAGTAAGATCAGAATTCAGTCCTTGATGTGAGTGCGTCTAGACTCTTAGTTATCAGTATCAGATAAGTCAGTGATTCAGACCCTCAGTGTCAGTAGTGAGTTCAATCTGCAATAAAGTGGTATCCAAGTTTCAGTATCTAGAGTTGCGATGATTGTGTTCATGGTTTGTGCATTCATATATGTGTTCTCATGAATCATCATCATGATTATTCAGTTTAGATATTGTGCATGCATGAGCCCTTGCATTAGCCTACCTCGTCTACATACTCGGTACATTCCTGTACTGACGTATTTGCGCTATGGTGTTTTATTTGACACTATAGGTTCCGAGGCACAGGATCCAGATTATCGTCAGTAGTTCAGTCCCAGTCAGCAGCAGTAGCAGTAAGTCCTCTTCTTTTGAGGATGAATCTCAGTTTACTATTATTGCTTCTACCTTGTTTATTTTCAGTTGACGGAGTTAGTTGGGGACCTATCCCATTAACTCCATAGTTCAGACAGTTTAGAGGCTTTTCAGACGGATGTATTAGTATTCAGTTTTTCTGTATTATGGGTATTCATAGATGTGTTGAATCTTATGTCTAGTTTCTGCATTTATTTCAGATATTATGCAGTGTACAGGTACAACTATCATTAAAGGGTTAGCTTGTGGTCCTTCGGGGTCATAAGCACCGTGTGACATCTTGGGATGGGATCTCGGGGCGTTACAAAATTGATATATGCATAGATTTTAAAAAATACATTACAAACACCACGAATACCGACACACCAACATCCACCACCACAAACACCACCAACCAATGCTAACAAACAAACAAACACCACGAATACCGACACCACCGACAGCCACCACAAACATCACCAACCAATGCCACTACCAGTGGCACCATGATGACCACAAACACCACCACCACCACCGCCAACACCATCCAACAATACCACGGCAGTCTACAGAATACTACGATGGAAACTACGGATTTCTCGAGTTCTTCCTACGATTTTACCATCAAAACTCAAAATTGTAAGCCCATTCTCGAAGATAATACAACTAAAAGTTTTATTTTTCATCATTAATTTAAAAGACCTTATTTTTTAGAAACAAAATAACCAATATAGAGCTCTTCTCGAACTCTGTTGCCTACGAAGACAAAGAAAATGACTGATACAAGCAAGAATGAAGTCGAAAATAACACTTATGAGGTCAAAAATAAGAAGAAAAGTGATCTGTTGTAGAGGGTTGAGCAAATTTGTTGAGTAGTTGTTATCTGTACTGTATTGATGAGTGAGAACGAGAGAGAAAGAGCGAGACCTCGAGATTTGAAATAATGAAATGTTTTGTATGGGTTGATTTGTATTTTGGAAAATAATGACAACTAGTTTTGAAAATGTTAATTTGGTCCGAATTGATCTTAATTATTTTTAAAATCATAAAATATATGCATAATTTTTAACCCTCTCATCATGCAATTGCCTAAAAGGGTAATTCAATTAAAATTGTATTAAAACAATTGAAGTTGTAGTTGACCGAGTACTCTAGGAGGTGACCCTATGAAAACTCATCCCTGGTCCTAGATTAATCAATTTAGGTACTATTAGTCTAACATATGAACTCAATTGAAATTGTAAAAACCAAATGTTCAACATGTTGTGTTAGATTTCTCATATGTTGTAAATTATCAATCAAATTAGGTAACAACACATTAGGAATCTGATGTAAATTATCAAATAGATTAAGTCATCTATTGCGACAGATTACCCATCCATTGTAAATTATCAAATGGATTATCATATGTCGCAATAGATTACCCATATGTTGTAAATTATCAAATAGGTGTTGCCATCTGTTGTGGCTGACCCTATGAGAAATCACCCCTAGTCCTAGATTAATCGATAGTTTACCCTATGAGAACTCACCCCTAGTCCCAGATTATTCAATCAAGGTATTAGTACCCTAGTCCTAGGTTAATCAATTATGTTATTAGTTTAACATATGAGGTAGTAAGAATTATTTCGGTTCAGAGTTATCGATCCACGACTCTGATCGGGAGGAACACAGTACCGTCTCTCATGCAATTGCCAAAAAACTCAATTGAAGTTGTAGTTGACCCTATGAGAACTCACATTTGATTAAGGTATTAGTCTAACATATGAACTCAATTGAATTATATATAAGTAAATGTTCAACCTGTTGCAACAGATGTATTTTCTGTTGGATCAAATCAAATAGATTATGTTATCTGTTGCAACATATTAAGCATCTTTTGTAAACTATCAAATATATTACGTCATTTGTTGTGATAGATCATGAATCTTTTGTAAACTATCAAACAGATTAAGTCATCTGTTGCGACAGATTACCCATCTGTTGTAAATTATCAAATGGATTAGGTCATATGTTGCAATAGATTACCCATCTATTGTAAATTATCAAATAAGCATTGTCATCTATTGTATTTGACATTATGAGAACTCACCCCTAGTCCTAGATTAATCAATTAAGGTTTTAGTTGAACATATGAGGTAGTAATAATCGATTCAGCTCAGAGTGATCGATCCGCGACTCTTGTCGGGAGGAATGCAGTACTGTCTCATCATGCAATTGACAAAAGACTCAATTGAAGTTGTATTTGACCCTATGAGAACTCACCCCTAGTCCCAAATTATTCAATTAGGGTATTAGTACCCTATTCCTAGATTAATCAATTAAGGTATTAGTCTAACACATGAACTCAATTGAAATTATATATAAACAAATTTTCAACCTGTTGCAATAGATGTCTTTTCTGTTGGATCAAATCAAACAAATTACGTAATTTGTTGCAACATATTACGCATCTATTGTAAACTATCAAACAGATTACATCAGTTTTTGCGACAGATCATGAATCTGTTCTAAGCTATCAAACAGATTAAGTTATCTATTGCACTTAAATATTTTTAGATCCTTTTTATATAAAGAAATTTAGGTATTTCTTGTCCGAGATAAAATAGTTAAAATACTAAGGCAGTAAAAAATATTACTCGGTACTACTTAGATAACTCAAAAATCTCCTGAGTGAGTAGTCTTATCTGGTCTTTTCAATCTCACCGTCTCCTCATACCCCTCAAAAGTTATTAATGAATATTTAAAACCGCCTATATCTAGAACTCTCTCTCCTTCAGCCATAAAGTAGTCTAGACTCAACTCATCACTCTTCTTTATTCTTTATTCTCAATTATCTTTGTTGTTTCCTTTTTTCCTCTCTTTTCTCTCTTCTTTCGGATGAGGATCCTTTAGGATCTCAACCAATCAATATCTTTTCTCGACTGAACTAGATGTTCTGATCCGTTTACTTTTTTGACATTACAGGTATGGTTCACTGTTGCTCTTTTCATCTCGTCTTCTTCTTTGTATGTCATTTAAATTAGATATTTACATCTGTTGCTATTAATGATTTACCCATTACCAGTTTCCTATTTATTGAGAAAATTAAAGGAAAGGTGACTTTTAAGTCTTGAATGAATGAACCATTGTTTTTATTAAAATATGCGAAAAAAGTCTTCTGTTGGGAGAACTTAAAAAGCCTTGTTATCAGTATAGTTTTTTTATGTCTTTTGTTTGGTACTTTGGTGGTGCTATTGTTGGGGGTGGTGGTTGTGTTGGAATATATGATGTTTGTGTTGTGGATGGTGTTGGAATATATGATGTTATTTTATTTGTTTCTTTGTTGTTGATGCTGTTGTTGGTGGTGTTGCAACAATTTTCTCAACTGTTACAACTGATGAATCAACTGTTGAAACAGACGGAGCAACTGTTTTGAAGAAATTAAACCAGTACCAAGGCTGGTTTGATTTATTCCAACAGATGACCCATCTGTTGCAACATGTCATCCATCCTTTGCAAACGATGCCTCATCGGTTGAACAAATGGGTAATCTCTTGCATCATATTGGTCATTTTTTGATTCACTTAATTTTGTGTTACCCTTTTGTAATGTTCTTTTTGTTCTTCTCTTGTTTGACATCAAATGTATTTCTCTTGTTTGCTGACAAAAGGAAGTGAAATTGGATCCACTTTTGCCCGGTCAGTATTAAAGGCTAGAGTAACTATGGGTTCGGAGGAATAAGCTGCGTGCAGATGGAACCACTTCATATGTTGGAGGTATGTATTACTGATCAACCTATCTTGAAAACACATATCCAGTACAATGATTTTGTGAATGTTTGTTCTTTACCTATTAAGCATTAATCCCTCAAACTAGAAATGGCATTTTACAGTTAATATTGTTAGGTTCGAACTAGTAAGGCTGAAGGACCAAGATGGTGGAGTCGATACCCCATTACAATTTAATAACGGTTCATGCTCATGTTTCTGTTTCAAGTTTGGGGAAGGGTTCAAGTTTTTGGCGGCAGTGTAAATATCCAATAGTGATTGGACCAGTTTTAATGGTGAAATGGACTTGTTGAAAGGCCTTCGAAGCCTCGTACTGCAACAAACAATGATGGATCTAATAGAAATTTCCTTGGTCCAAATTTATATGGATGGGTTATTGGAGGAGACTATTATACGACAGAAGGTGTTTGGGAGAAAACCTGTGCAGGAAGAGGAAGGTTGAGAAGGCCATATATCATCTCAGTCCTTGTTTAAGAGGATACAAAGGTCGGAAGGAAAGTGTAGTGAAATTAGATTATGAAATTGACATGAAAAATGAAAAAACTGGATGAGATGCGAATGTGAAAGTGTATCCAAAAATGAAAATCCATCAGTCGTTGAAGAAAAAGAAGAATGGTCAAGAGGAATTGATATGGTCATTGAGGCCACGCTCGCTAGTTGCATTCTCGAGAAAAGTGTCCAGTTCCAGTCCTGTTGACCATTCTTCTTTATTTCATCGACTGACAGATTTTTATATTTTGATACACTTCCACATTTGAAGCTCATCTAGTTTTTTTGTTTCTCATGTGAATTTCATTAGCCAATTTCGCTACACTTTCCTTCCTACCCTGTGTTTCCTCTTAAACAAGGTTTGAAATGATATATGTCCTTCTCCACCTCCCCCTTCATACATAGGTATTCTCCCAACTACCTTCTGCTGTAAAAAAGTCTCCTCCACCAATCCATCCATATAAATTTTGACCAGGAGAATTTCTATTAGTTCTATCGTTGTTTGCTGCATTGCGAGGCTTTGGAGGCCTTTCAAGAAGTCCATTGTGCCATTAAAACTAGTCCAATCACTATTGGATATTTACACTTCCTCCAAAACTTTGAACCCTTCCCCAAACGTGGCACAAAAATATGTGCATGAATCGTCATTAAATTGTAATGGGGTATCGACACCACCATCTTGGAACCCTTTGGCCTTATCAGTTCGCACCTATCAAACTAAACTGTACAATGCAGGATCTTGTTTGAAGGATCAGTGTCTAATCGGTAAAAAACTGCATTCACAAAATTATTGCACTTTATGTTTGTCTTCACGGTAGCCTGATCAATAATATACATAACTTGCATGCATAAAAATGGGATCCATTACACGCATCTTATTCTTCCTACCCCATCAGGACATGTCAAACAGTGTTGTTTATTCATCTGCACGAATGTGATGACTACTATTCACAAAATCATTGAACTTTATGTGTGTCTTCATGGTACTGATCAATAATATACATAACTCGCATGTATGAAAATGGGATCCATTGCATGCATCTTATTCTTCCTATCCCATCAGGACATGTCAGACAGTGTTGTTTATTCATCTGCACGAATGTGATGACTACTATTAAAATGAAGGTGTGAAGAGTCGTGACTTTTTATCTTAACACATTCAAAACAGCTGATGAATCAGAATCTCAATCTGTTGCAACTGACGAATCAGCTGTTGGAAGAAATCAAAACATCTCCTCAAACATATGATCCATCTGTCGTAACAAATAATCTATATGTTGCAACAGATGGTAAATCTGTTGCGATAGACCTGACCTTTTTTCTTTTTATTCATCTGCACGTATGTGATCACTTCTTGCTAAAAATATTTGTTTCAATTTAGTTTTACTATTTATAAAATGAAGAGAATTTTATTATATTCTTCCAAGATTACCCCTATTATTAAATGACTACATAAAGTATATTATTCACATTTATACTTTCAAATCATAATTAATAAGGCCAATTTGGTAAAATAATCACCTAATTTATATTTTTATTAATTGGTGTGCCAAGCCCATAGGTCCCAACTAATAAGTAACGGAGGGACTATTAAAAAGAGGTGAAGACTTTTTATCTAACATATTCAAAACAACTAATGAACCGAATACTCTATTTGTTGAAACTGAAATAGATGAATTAGCTGTTAGAAGATATCATAACATCTCCTCCAACTTATACTATTCATGTGTCACAACAGGTAATACATAAGTTGCATCAGATGTCTTATTTGTTGCATATACAAACCATCTATTGCAATAGATGGTAAATCTGTTTTAATAGTAGTCTGTTGCACATTCAATCCATCTATTACAACAGATGCTAAATCTATTAAAAATGCTGGACGAATCCATCTGTTGCAACAGATGCTAAATCTATTAAAAATACTGGACGATCTATTGCAACAACTCAATAATAACGGCTTTTATCAAGTCTCAAACCGCTATGAAAAGGTGAGAAGTAATTAGTACAAAAGAAAAAGTTGCGACTTTTCACAGAAAACAAAATGCCACCAGTTTGAATGTAATTAATATAATGGAGCTGAACGGTCCTGCCTTTTGGCCTGACACGTCCAGATTATAGGTCCCTCATTAATCTTCATTCAACTCTATTTATTTCTTGCATTTTTTCCTTTCGTGTGACATCTTCAACCACTTCTCTTCAAAGAGCATATTCCTTTCTCGTTGAGGTAAGTTTTTTTCTGGTGTAAATTTACCAGTTGGTCGTATACATTGTATTACATTTTGAAATTTTTTCTTTATATTTGTTAATTAATGCGTGTTCTAGATATGGCTGATCCTTTTCCAGACATTGATATTCTACGCGACACAGTGTAGGAACTTCAAAGGCAGGTTAATGACCTGTAGAGCGAGTTGGTCGCTGTGAGAGCGACGATGTTCAGAGAGATGCAGAGGCTGATGAGAGCCCTGCTGCTGCGAGTTGATTGGACGACTGTCATTAATTATGATGATGATGATAATAATAATTAGAATGTGTTTTTTCTTTTAGCGTATGTATTTTAATTTTTCTATATCGTATCTATACCTAAAGTATTTTATTTTTCATTTAATGAAAAATTTAGTTTTTGTCATACTTTGGCGTTTTAATTCGTATTCAATTTTCATTCTGTCTATTTCTTCTAAACTAATACAAGTTAACATGTCGATGGTTGGAGGCAATGTTGAATACAGTAGCACTAGCAATTTTGGCTTTTGAGTTCTTTTAACAGATGGACCATGTGTTGGAACTGATTGGTCATCTGTTGGGTTTCAACAGATTATCTATCTGTTTCGACAAATTTGTCATCTGTTGGAGGAAAGCATTCCAGTTGTTTGTGCAACTTTTGAGAATAATTGTGGTCTGCTGTATTATTTAGTTCATGTTTTGCCTCTTTTTATTGATGCACAAGTTATTTTAAAAAAGTCATTTTATATATAATAAATGATAACATTAGGTTCACAACAATGAGTTAAATATATAAAATTCCACAAAAAACAAACAAACAACAACACAAGTTTTTGCAATTACAACGATCATGGCGGATTATGATTCGGGCATGTAGTTCTTTTGTGGCCAGCGCACTTACATATGGAGAACTTGTTTCTTCTTGATGAAAATGATTCTCCAACTCCACGCCTCCTTTTATATGGCTTTCTTCCCAGTTTGATAGAGCTTAGGTCAATATATGGAGGAGGTATTAATCTCCCCATAAGCTCTACTGGAACAACCCAAGATTCTTCCTGAGTAATATGCTCACTATATGCCATTTCATATTTTTCGACCGAATAATATTGAGAGGAGTGCTCGGAAACTTCAGGTCCATATTTATGGTCGTATTGAGCTTGAAGGGCTGCCATAGAATGTGGACAAGGTATTTTGTCCAAGTCAAAAACTCTACACGTACAAGATCTTGTTTGAAGATCGACCGCAGCAGCATCACCATGACTGGTGATACGGAATTTGTAATCTGCTATTTTATGAGAGAATAACCTATTCCCCAAACTGATTTTTGTTGATATTTTATTTTCGATTTCGAGAACAAATCGGGTTCTTTTTTCTGGGCACTTGAACTGCACACGTCTTTCGTTACAAAAATTACTATACTTCTCGCTTATTTTTTCAAACATAGCCTTGATGGGAAATTCTCTTTCATCGCCAAATAATGAATTTACTGATTCAGCTATGTTTGATGTCATAATATTGTACCTATAGAAAAGAATCACTTAGTACGACATCAAACTAAACTTGTAAATCAAACAAGACATTAAATTCATAAGAATGTACCTATTTGCTGGACAGAATGCCCGACTCCATCTCTCAAAATCGACACGTGTGAGAAATTTTTCTACCTTGGGATTCATATCCATTATTTGATTGAAATGGTCTAGAAACTCCTCTCTACTATATGCTTTAGCTGCTCTATACAAAAGGGTGATGACCCTTTCGTTGTGATAGTCGTTTCGAATGTTCTCTCTAAGATGCCTGATGCAACAACCAAAGTAAGATGAAGTGAGTAAAAGTGAAACCATCTTAGGAATACTTAGATGCCTATCCGATACAAAACACAACTCTTCGATATCTTCGATGCAGCGTCACAGTTGTTAAAAAAAATTCCATAAGAGGCATCACATTCCTTGTCCGCTACACAAAAAGCGACAGGAAAGATGTGATTCTCCGCATCCTGTGCCACCGCCTCTAGCAGAACTCCATTATTCTTAATATACATGGAATTTTTTCATCCCAAGGCCTATCAAATTTTATATAATTGAATTAGATTTTCAACGATATCAATTTCGCAAAAATGTGATACCCGAGCGAAGAGTTATGCCCATTTTTGTGAGAGGCTGAAAGGGTGTGCGATGGGCAATGCGCCGCCCAATAAAATGTGTGCGATTAGGAGTGAGGGGCACACCTAAATGTCCTCCATAAGGTGTGTGACGCACACCTTAAGGTCTTCCATGGGTTGTGCGCCGCATACCTCACTTCCAAGTGCTAAAAACACCCCTATATATGTATATAACATGGGATTAAACTCCCATAACACCAAAATAAGTTTACTCTCTCTCAAAATCACCAAGAACATTCATTAGGGTTTCAACCTAAAAATTAAAATATCTCAAGATTCAACCATGAGTTTTCAATAATTCTTCAAGGTTCGGAATCCCCATTCTAAGGGCTACAAGAAGCACCTATTATTTTCACGAATAGAGTCCCAAGGTTAAGAGTTCATCCAAAGCTTCAATTTCAAGGTATGTGGGGTTTTTCAACAAGAACACCCTTTCGTTCTTGTGCCCAAATTGATTTTTCTTTTATGAATATACATGATTTTACATGTTTTGATATGAATTGGAAGCATGAATTTATACCCTATATGGTTTTACATGAGATTATGATACTCTCTATGTTTTGGAAGTTGAATTGAATGAGAATGATGACATTTTTGTACATAAAGTTGAATTTTCCATATTTTAAAGTAAGTTATATATATTTATGATGAAAAGCATGAATCTTGAGAAAATTTAATATGATTTTGGTGTATGAGACCTTGAGTCCTAATTGGGATCACACTTTGAGAAATTATGTTCTATAAGCACAATGAGATTTGAATCCCAAAGCTAATTTTCTTTACCAAGATGTATGATTATAAAGCTGTAATTTTAAGTTTTAAGTGATTATTTATGTGCTTATGTCATAAAGTATGAAACTTTGGAAGGTTTTATGGTGATATTGATGTATGGGTTTTTGGAACCCTATTTGAGATTATTTGTCACGACCCGAGCCGGGGCCCTAGCCGTGACGAGCATCCCGAACCATGAAGGCCCGGAACACCCTTCTCTATCTATCTGGTAATCATGCACATAATTTATATGATAAAAGGTAATGTGGAAATATAAATCTAATAAGGAAACATGGTTAATCTGGATGTGATCATAATACTGAAAACTGAAAACCAAAATATATAAGAATAATAATGTCTGACTCAGTCTGCGAAATCTCTACCATGAACTAATCAATGTTGTCAGAAAGCTGGGACAAGGCCCCCAGTAGACAAAAACCTAACTAATAGTAGTAAAATGAAATAACCAGGCCTTCTGAATCATAGAAGGCTCACCACTACAAACTACGGCCTGTGATTTGAAATCTCTACTGTTTATCTGGACCCCTAGACTGTGCCTCAGAACCTGGAAGGAGGGAGGAAGGGTTCAGCACAATTGTACAGGCATGCGAACCAATCCAAAATAGAGTAATTGAACATATATATATATATATATATATATATATATAATAGGTGAGAGCAATTTTCATCAAAACATCATGCATAAAACAGTTTCTGAAAAACACATGGGAACTTTCTGAAAATATGTAACCTGTCTGTAAATTTCAAATTCTGATCTGTGTATTATTTCTGAGTTAGGTGGTATCCCCTACAAGTTTGATATTCCCCGATCGATATGGAATCCGCCATTGACTCGGCGGGGAAGCCTCCAACCCGAGTATGCCGCAAGGGTTGGAGTTCCTGAATCCGATACGCCACACGAACTTAAGTCAGCGTATAATAATATACCCGGTTCGAAAAACCATGGTTTTAGGCAATGAGTTTCTTGAACTCAATCCCTCTTCAGGGAACCACCTAACATCTCTGTATGCACATTTTTAACCTTTTCTGTACATGCAACATTCTGAATGTCTAAAATCAAGATAGTCTGAAATGTTTATTAGTCTGAGTCTGATATGGCATTGGAATGAATTGGTATCGTCATACCAAGACTTGCAAGTCATGATTTCTGAGTCATAATACATTAAGCTAAATCTTTCATTTAAAGGATAACTTAGACCACCAAAAACATGCAACTGATATAGAAGATTTCGTGTTTCGAAACTCAAGTCAAAATCATGCAAAAACTTCATCAACATATGGTGGTCTAGTGCCTATAGAAAATCCATGCACTCTTTCATTACATGCATTATGAACATTAAACATTCATGCTAGATTCCCTCTGTAGTGATTTAAAACCACCTTTAAATCATAACAAGAGTTCAATCATGTCATATAGTGATTTTCAAGGATGCATTGCAAAACAATTCATATGCTATGAGAAATCTGAAAAAATTCATAATAAGAGGGAATTCACCGAAAATCATGCTTTCAACAAGAATTCATTCTTAAATACATGGTTTCATACATTCATATTCTCAAATCACTTTGGGGAAGGTCAAAAGACCAAAACAATGATGTTAAAACATTTAATACATGAATATATACATAGATTCAAAAACCCCATTCCAAAACATGATTTTTCTATGCCCATGAGAATTTAGAAAAACCCCGCGTACCTCTATTTCGGAAAATAATGGGTGTTTCTTGAAGTCTGTGGATTGGAGATTCTGAATCTCTAATCGATTTTGAAACTCACGATTGAATCTTGATTTTTTTGGGTTTTTAGTTTGAAACCCTTGGGAGTGTTCTTGAGAATTTTTAGATAAATGTGGATGTATTTTGGAGAATTGGGGATTGAATTTCGTGTTTATGGCTGAATAAGGGTGGGAAAAGGACTATTTTGTCCCCAAAACGGAGTGTTTAAGTCACTTGAAACCATTACATATGCACTGCATATGATATCGCCTATGTTTACATAGGTGCCGCCTATGCTATCGCCTATGTTTACATAGGCGCCGCATATGCTATCACATATGCTTTCCAGTGGCCATGCGCGATTGGTTAGACGACGCATACTACTTTTAAAGGCCATAACTTCTTGCTCGGGTGCCGGATTTTAGCAAAATTGATATCGTTGGAAAGCTAACTCGAAAGCCTATCATTTTACACATAGTAGACTCTCTAATTCGACATATACAAAGAGTCATGGTTGATAGAATTTGACACAAATTATAATGTCCACTTAAACTTAATCGATCGAAGTAGTTTTCAACTCGTCCTTGAGTCAAAGGACCTCTATGGTCTAAATTCAAGCTTGAATAGATTCACATACTACACAAATAATTAACATGCCATATTGGTATAGGATTTATGGCTTCGAGATTATCAACGCATCAGAATCATGGTCTATATTGTAGCCTGAAATGCGGGGCGTTACATTATCCCTCCCGTAGGATTATTAGTCCCCGAATAATGATGCGGGACAAAGACAGACACGATTTCAAGCATAATAAGGACTAGGAAAGATAAGATAGGAATAGTACCTTCTGTCTCATCATCCAGCGATGCAAACAAATTGGGCTATCTAATACTCATGTCATCTTCTGACTCCCAAGTTGGTTCTTCAACTTTTTGATTCCTCCACAATACTTTCACTGAGGCTATCTCTTTGCTCCTCAACTTTCAAACTTGGCAATCTAAAACTTCAACGGGCTCTTCTTCGTAAGACAAGTAATCTGTCACTTTGATATTATCTACTGGCAATACCAAAGAATAATCTCCAGTGCATTTCTTCAACATGGATACATGGAATACCTGATGAACCGAACCCAAACTTGCAGACAATTCTAGATCATAAGAAACTGCACCAATCTTTCTCAGAATCTGTTATGGCCGTATATAGAGAGGGCTCAATTTACCCTTTTTTCCAAATCGTATAACTCCTTTCATAGGAGAAACCTTGAGAAACACCCAATCACCAACTTCAAACTCTAATTCTCTTCTCCGAACATCGGCATAGGACTTCTGACGACTCTGATCAGTCTTGAGTCGTTCTCTAATGATCTTCACTTTCTCCGTCGCCTGATGAACAAGATCAGGCCCATATAACTGAGTCTCACCCACTTCATACCATCCTATCAGAGACCTACATCTCCTCTCATACAAAACCTCAAAAGAAGCCATCTTGATGCAGGCATGGTAACTATTATTGTAAGAAAATTCAATCAGTGGCAGGTGATATACCCAACTACCTTTGAAATGAATGACATATACCCTCAACATATCCTCGAGGGTCTGAATGGTACGCTCAGCTTGCCCATCCGTCTGAGGGTGGAAAGCTGTGCTCAAATTCACTTGTGTACCTAAACCCTTCTGAAAAGATCTCCAGAACTGAGATGAAAACTGCGTACCTCTATCGGATATAATGGAAACTGGTGCCCCATACAACCGAACTATCTCCTCAATGTAAATCTTAGCATAACCCTCTCCTGAGTAATTAGTCTTCATAGGCAAAAAGTGGGCTGACTTTGTCAACTGATCTAACATCACCCATATAGAATCATACTGGTTTCGGGATCTCGGAAATCCTGTAATGAAGTCCATGTTTACCATCTCCCACTTCCATAAAGGCAGGTCTATCTCTTGGGAAGTACCACCTGGCCTCATGTGTTCTAACTTCACTTGTTGACAGTTCAAACACTTGGACACAAAATCAGCTATATCACGTTTCATGTTATTCCACCAATACAAGGTTTTCAGATCATGGTACATCTTAGTAGAGCCTGGGCGAACGACATACCTCGAAGTGTGCGCCTCATCAAGGATTCTTTCCCACAGTCCATCAACATTCAGAACGCATAATCTACCCTAAAATCTCAGAATACCATCACCACCAATTTCAAACGACATAACCTTTTGTTGACCCACATCTTTATTGATTTGCATCAAGATGGAATATTCAACCTGCTTCTCCTTAACTTCAGCACAAAGGGATGACTTAGCTAACTCATGAACAATTACCCCTCCATCTTCAGAATCTAAGAGTCACACTCCTAGATTTTCAAGGCAGTGAATATCCTTCACCATCTCTTTCTTTCCTTCTTCTACACGAGAAAGGCTGCCCATAGACAACCTGCTGAGGGCGTCAGCTACAACATTTTCCTTGCCTGGATGGTAATGCAGGCTCATATCATAGTCTTTCAGAAGCTCCATCCAGCGCCTCTTCCTGAGGTTCAATTCTTTCAGCGAGAAAACATACTGCAGACTCTTGTGGTCAGTAAAGATTTCAACGTGAACACCGTACAAGTAGTGCCGCCAAATTTAAGTGCAAACACCACAACCGCTAACTCCAAATCATGGGTGTGGTAGTTTCGCTCATGCACCTTCAACTGCCTAGATTCATAAACCACTACCTTACCATGCTGCATAAACACAAAACCAAGTTCCACACGGGACGCATCACAGTATACCACAAAGCCATCTACACCCTCGGGAAGGGTTAAAATAGAAGCAATGGTCAGTTTGTCTTTCAACTTCTCAAAACAATTCTCATACCGATAAGACCACACAATCTTCACCTTTTTCTGAGTCAATTTAGTGAGTGGAGAATCTATGGAAGAAAAACTCTCTATGAACCTTCTGTAATACCCCGCCAAACCCAAGAAGCTCCGAATATCGGTTGGAGTCGTGGTTCTGGGCCATTTTCTCACTGCTTTAACTTTCTGGGGATCCACTCTTATCCCGTCACTGGACACAATATACCCCAAGAAGGCAATAACATCTAACCAGAATTCACACTTAGAAAATTTGACATACAACTGATGATCCTTAAGGGTCTGAAGAATAATTCAGAGGTGATTGGCGTGATACTCTTTACTATTAGAATAGATCAGGGTATCATCAATAAATACAATGACGAACAAGTCAAGAAACTGATGGAGTACTCTATTCATAAGATCCATGAAGGCTGCAGGGGCGTTAGTCAACCCAAAGGACATGACTAGGAATTCGTAGTGACCATATCGGGTTTGGAAGACTGTCTTGGGTATGTCTGACTCCCTAAATTTCAAATGATGATAACCCGAATGAAGGTCTATTTTTGAAAAATACTTTGCACCCTGATGCTGGTCAAAAAGGTATTCAATCCTAGGAAGAGGATGATTATTTTTAATCGTGACCTTATTCAGCTGACGGTAGTCTATGCACATACGAAGGGAACCATCTTTCTTTCGCATGAAAAGTACAGGCTCCCCCTAGGAGACACACTGGGGCGTATAAAACCCTTATCTAGGAGATCTGCTAACTGTTCTTTCAACTCTTTTAGTTCTGCAGGAGCCATTCTATATGGCTGAATGGAAATAGGACGAGTGTTTGGCAACACATCAATACCAAAATCAATCTCCCTATCAGGTGGTATTCCAGGGAGATCATTTGGAAAGACTTCTAGGAATTCTTTTAATATGGGAATAGATTGAAGAGAAAGAGTCTCGGCATTGGAGTCCTTAACTCGGATAAGGTGGTACAACCAACCTTTAGAAATAAGTTTGAGGGCTCTGAGATAGGATATAAAGCGCCCTCTGGGTGCTAAAGAATATCTTTCCCACTCAATCACTTGTTCATTCAGGAAAGAAAAAGTGACCCTTCGAGTCCTACAATCTAATGCGGCATAGCACAAATGGAGCCAATCCATTCCCAAGATAGCATCAAAAGCAACCATATCTAACTCTATGAGATCTGCTAACGTATCCCGGATACCAACAATCACTACAAAACCCCTGTACACCCTCCTAGTAACAAAAGAATCCCCCACCGGGGTGGAAATAAAAAAGGGTCCCCGGAAACAAAAAAGGGTTTAGAAATCACACTGGGCTCAAACCCAAAACCAACAACCACATAAGGGATCACATACGATAAAGTAGACCCGGGATCAAGTAATACATAAACATCACGGGAAAAGATTTGTAACGTACCGGTAACAACATCTGGGGAAGCTTCCGCCTCTTGACTGTTGGTCAAAGCATATAATCGGTTGCGACTGTTCCCGACAGCTGATATGGCGCCCTTCTGAGGCGGGGGTGGTACCAAAGAATTTGCTTGAGACTTTGCACCACCAACATTCTTTCTAGAAGATGGACATTCCCTCTGAAAGTGACTCGGCTGACCACATGAATAACATACTATCGATCCCAACTGACACCTTCCCGGATGATTTCTACCACAAGTCTCACACCATGGAAAAGTACGATGCTGCTGAGCCACACTACCCTGTGATCGAGTATCCTGAGCTTTGGTTCCATAGTTAGTCTGAAAACTCTAAGATCGTTTGTCTACTGGTGGTCGGGGTATTGGGGCGCTGGCAGTAGACAGTGCATTACCCCAATTCTTCTTTTTCTGCCATTTATTTCCCCACTTATCTCCTTGAGGATGACTGTGACTCTGGTCGGCTGATCTATCTCTTTTCGCTTGTCTTTCCACCTCCCTAGCTTCAGAGATCTTTTTTTTTCTATTCTACCTGCTGCATATGAACGGTCAGCCTAGCAAAGTCTAACTCCTTATTCAACATTGCCCCTTGGCACTTAACTACCAGGTTATCAGAAAGGATGGATGCAAATTTCCTCATCCTGGCTCTCATATTACTAGTCAACTCTGGTGCATAGCGGGCTAGTTTATTAAACTTCAAAGTGTACTCCTGGACACTCATACTGCCGTACTTCAGATTTATAAAATCTTCTTCTTTATCCTCCCTCAACTCCAGAGGAAAGAATCGAACAAGGAAACCTTTCACAAATTCGCCCCAAACTGTGGGCTCAGCACTCTCACCTTTTGCATCCTCCCAGTCGGCATACCACTAATTCGCAACATCCTTAAGCTGATAAGTTGCTAGTTCCACACCTTCAACCTCATCCACATGCATTACCTTAAAGATCTTTTCCATCGCATCCACGAACTCCTGTGGATATTCCTCCACCTTGGTGCCAGTGAACTTAGGTGGGTTCATTTTCATGAAATGTCCGACCCTGGTATCCTCAGATGTAACAGATCCAGACCCAACATCTACTGATCATTGAACTTGGTTAGCTACCAACTATGTCAGAATATGAATAGACTGTCGCATTTGAAATATTTCTTTGAGCAGTCGGGGGACGGTTATCATCAGTCCACGAAGCCCGAGGTGGACTGGTCGGGACTGGAGGGACTCCTAGAGTAGGGATAGGTTCTGGAGTGTGAGATCTGTTATGGGTCCGTATCCCATGGGTGGGATGGAACTCACCTGCCTGAGCATTCTGATCGATGATACGGAGGCATAACTGTGTTTCTGAAATACAAGACATCATTGATTAGGGGGCAATTCAGACTCTGAAGCACGAACTAAATCACAATGAAGGGAAACATTTCCTAAATGCCTAGTAGCCTCTTGCTTATAAGTGTGGCGCGCTACATACCCATAACCAAGACTCTATCCGACGCGATTTCACAAATACTCTGCGACCATGAACCGTGTTTTGATACCAAGTTTGTCATGACCCGAGTCAGAGCCCTATCCCTGAAGAGCATCCCGAACCATGAAGGCCCGGAACACCCTTCTCTATCTATCTGGTAATCATGCACATAATTCATATGATAAAAGGTCATGCAAAAAGAGAAATCTAATACGAAAACATGGTCAATTTGAATGTGATCATAATACTGAAAACTGAAATCTAAAATATATCTGAATAATAATGTCTGACTTAGTCTGCGAAATTTCTACCATGAACTAATCAATGTTGTATGAAAGCTGGGACAAGGCCCCCAGTTGACCAAAACCTAACTAATAGTAGTAATATGAAATAACCAGGCCTTCTGAATCATAGAAGGCTTACCAATGCAAACTTCGGTCTGTGATCTGAAATCTCTACTATTTATCTGGACCCCTAGAATGTGCCTCAGAACCTGGAAGGAGGGGGGGGTCATCACAATTATACTGGCATGCAAAGCAATCCAAAATAGATTAATTGAACATATATATATATATATAATACGTGAGAGCAATTTTTATCAAAACATCATGCATAAAATAGTTTCTGAAAAACACATGGGTACTTTTTAAAAACATGTAACCTGTCTGTAAATTTCAAATTCTGATCTGTGTATTGCTTCTGAGTTAGGTGGTATCCCCTACAAGTATGATATTACCCGGTCGATATGGAATCCGCCATTGACTTGGCGGGGAATCCTCCAACCCAAGTATGTCGTAAGGGTTGGAGTTCCTGAATCTGATACGCCACACGATACTTAAGTCAGCGTATAATAATATACCCGGTTTGGCAAATCATGGATTTAGGCAATGAGTTGCTTGAACTCAAGCCCTCTTCAGGGAACCACCTAACATCTCTGTATGCCCATTTTTAACCTTTTCTGTACATGCAATATTCTGAATGTCTAAAATCATGATAGTTTGAAATATTTATTAGTCTGAGTCTGATATGGCATTGGTCTGAATTGGTATCATCATACCAAGACTTGTAAGTCACGATTTCTGAGACATAATACATTAAGATAAATCTTTCATTTAAAGCATAATTTAGACCACCAAAAACATACAACTGATATAGAAGATTTCATGTTTCGAAACTCAAGTAAAAATCATGCAAAAACTTCATCAACATATGGTGGTTTAGTGCCTTTAGCAAATCCATGCACTCTTTAATTACATGCATTATGAACATTAAACATTCATGCTAAATTCCCTCTTTAGTGATTTAAAACCACCTTTAAATCATAACAAGAGTTCAATCATGTCATATAGTGCTTTTCAAGGATGCATTGCAAAATAATTCATATGCTATGAGAAATTTGAAAAAATTCATAATAAGAGGGAATTCACCGAAAATCATGCTCTCAACAAGAATTCATTCTTAAATACATGGTTTCATACATTCATATTCTCAAATCACTTTGGGGAAGGTCAAAAGACCAAAACAATGATGATAAAACATTTAATACATGAACATATACGTAGATTCAAAAACCCCATTCTAAAACATGATTTTTCTATGCCCATGAGAATTTAGGAAAACCCCGCGTACCTCTGTTTCAGAAAATAATGGGTGCTTCTTGAAGCCTGTGGATTGGGGATTCCGAATCTCTAATCGATTTTGAAAACCCACGGTTGAATCTTGATTTATTTGGGTTTTTAGTTTGAAACCCTTGGGAGTGTTATTGAGAATTTTTAGATGAATGTGGATGTATTTTTGAGCATTGGGGACTGAATTTCGTGTTTATGGCTGAATAAGGGTGGGAAAAGGACCATTTTGCTCTAAAAACGGAGTGTTTAAGTCACTTGAAACCATTACTTAGGCGCTGCATTTAATATCGCCTATGCTATCGCCTATGTGTACATAGGTGCCGCTTATGATATCGCCTATGTTTACATAGGCGCCGCATATGCTATCGCATATGCTTTCCAGTGGCCATGTGCGATTGGTTAGGCAACGCATACTACTTTGAAAGGCCATAACTTCTTGCTCGGGTGCCAGATTTTAGCAAAATTAGTATCGTTTGTAAGCTAACTCGAAAACCTATCATTTTACACATAGTAGTTTCTCTAATTCGACATATACAAAGAGTCATGGTCGATAGAATTTGACACAAATTATAATATCCACTTAAACTTAATTGATCGAAGTAGTTTTCAACTCGTCCTTGAGTCAAAGGACCTCTATGGTCTAAATTCAAGCTTGAATGGATTCACATACTACACAAATAAGTAACATGCCATATTGGCATAGGATTTATGGCTTCGGGAGTATCAACACATCGGAATCATGGTCTATATTGTAGCCCGAAATGCGGGGCGTTACATTATTATTTTGAGAAAATCATGTGTTATAAATACCTTGAGTTTAAATAATTTGAGATAATAAAGAAACTTTGACCTTTTGGTCGTAAAAAGGGTTGTTTTTGAAATCGAGATGAGAAAAGAAATCCACTTTTATTGATTTATTATGAAAGGGGTAGCATGATGGCTCCCGTTGTGAATTGTTGAAATATTTATTAGTGGATTTTCTTTTGGAAAGATCTGAGCTAAGTCCGGGAGTAGTCTTTAGCACCGAGCGGAAGGTATAGAAGGATTGGTACTTCCCTAGAACTACGTTCCCCCGTAGGTTGTAAGCCTGAGGCTGATTTATATATGGTGATCACTAGTGAATAAAAGATTAAGGTCTTACTCCGATGGCAAGGATAGGATAGCTCTCCCCAACGTGGGTTGGACGTTGGACTCCATGTAGCTCACATGGTTTATGTCGGTTATGAGAGACTCACAATGTGTGTGTGTATTCTCCTATCTAATATGAAAAGTCTTATTCTTCTATCTGAGATGAAAACATATTTCTTTGAAAGACTGAGTTTGAGAAATTCATTGTTTTTGAAAGATTTAATGAACATATATTCCAAAGAGAATTTTTATAAGATTTTATTGCTTTGATGATTTGAAATAGAGATGGAAGTGAATTGAGATTTATTATGATGACTCACATGTTTCACCCGATATATTTTACTCTCTTATGATTATGATGATTTTAATTCGAGCTAAGTGAGTCATTTATATCAGCATGCATAATTTTATAAACTGTGATGATATTAAGATATTACTTTATATATGCATTGCACCCCATATGCTCGGTACGTTTCCATGGTACTAACCCACATATTCGTATGTGGGCTATATTTTCTCGAAATATAGGTACAAGGTATAGTGTACATCTTCAGATCCAGTCAGTTCGCAGCATTCAGTCAGCAGGTGATGAGTCCTTTTGATTCAGGGGCTTGAGTTAGTTATACAGTTCTAGAAGTGTTGTATTTTCTTTATTCAGTCGTCTTGAGCTAGGTTAGTCGGGAGTCATGACCCAGCTACCTACAGTCAGTACTAGTAGAGGCTTCATAGACAGTCAGTAGAATTTGATGTATTCCATTTCAGTTTTAGTTGTAAAAGCAGAGTTGTAATCTTGTAAATTTAGTTTTGTATCTATCATATTCAGAAAAGAGTTATTTTCCGCAGATTTGTATAGATTTATACTTTTTGTTTAGTTGCTTATGAGTTATGCCAGTAGAAGGGTTAGCTTGGGGTCACTTGTGATCCTAAGCATCGTGTGACGTCTCGGGACCCGATTTCGGGGCATTACATAAAAATGGGCTTAAAGAGGGTTAGGTGGTTACCCGAAGAAGGCTTGAGTTCAAGTAACTCTTAGCCTAAAATCATATTTTGCTGATACGAATATATTATTATTGTACACTAGCGACGGCCCTATGGTGTAGTAGAGACAGAGACTCCGGCCCTTGTGGCAAACTTGGGTTGGGGTCTTGGCTGCCAAGTTAATGGCAGATTCCATATAGCCCGTGGAATTTCAGAGTTGTAGGGTATACCACCTAGTGTAGAAGTAATATAAAGAATGTCACAGAGTTCAGATGATTTTACAGAATCTTTTAAATATGCCCATGTGATTCTTACCATATGATATATTTATGAACTGTTTTAAATTGCTCTCATATATGTTGAATAAAAATTATTATTTTGGATTTACTCTGCGTACCAGTACAACTGTATTTACCCCCTACCTTCCAGGGTCTGAGGATCGGTCTAGAGGTCCTGCTAATCCGTAGAGATTTCAGACAGAAGCGAGGTTTGTGGTGGTGAGCCTTCTTTATTCCGGAAGGCATATCTCTTTTTAGACATATTTTTTTTACTTTGGTTTTGGTCCACTGACGGTCTTGTCCTAGGTTTTAGACAATTATTGACGTCATGTGTAGTAGAGATTTCACAGACTGAGAAAGATGTTGTTTCAATGTTGATAAACCTATTTCCGTATTGTTGAACAAATTTCAGAGTATGACCATGATTCCATTTACTTTTATTTCTGCAAATTTTCTTATATTATATGAGTATTGTGCATGATTACAAGATTTAGAAGGGTGCTCAAGCCTCCTTGGTTCGGGATGCTCGTCACGGCCAGGGTCTCGGCTCGGGTCGTGACATGAACCCACTTCGAGTTATCCCAAAATTGAAGTTAACTTAGGTTAGTATTGTTCCTAAACAATCAATCTGGGAAAGCAATAAATTACAACTAAATAATAACAATACATTCAAGCTGACTCATGAACTGTAAAGTTTAATCCTGTGAAACAGGTTCGTCAATCTGTTCCTTTCTACTGGCAGCACTTGAATATTCAGTCAGAATTAATGAAGTAATTTTTATTTATAGTACTGAACAAAGCAAAACAACTGAGCAAAACAACTGAGCAAAACAACTGAAGAAAACAACTGAGCAAAACAACTGAACATCCTAATCTAGTGTTCAGTTATTTTTATTTAACAGTTTCCTATGTATGAAGTAAGTTTTCTAACGTGTTCCAAAAAATTGTTAGTAAAAACACAATATTTTTACATGAAAAACACTCGACTCATGAAAGGTGTAAAAACCACGGCTTTTACCCTACAAGATTTATCCCCAATTTCACTAAATCACAATGAGCCTTTCAACAAAAGATTACAAGTCTGTGTAACCTAAGGAATTATAAATTTTATTCCTAAACAACTTAAAAACCTCCCAAGTTAAGTGTTCCCAAGTCTTCTAGTTATCCCAACTTGAAGGAAACAATCTTAATTCAATTTATAACACACTAAAACTATGATTATTTCAACATTACAACACAATAAAAAACTCCTAATACATGAATGCTAAAACTCTTAACACAATACTATATTAGGACCAGGCTCTTCAATGTGTTCTTTCAGAATTCATGTAGCACTTTGTAAAGTCAATCTACCAATTGCTTTTTCTTCTATGTAAGTGCGTGAGTTACTCATCTTATATTTAAATACAACTCTTCAAAGAGTTGTTCTTCAAACCAAACTCATCAGCGCACGAACTTTCATTATAAAGAGTTCTACTTCTAGTGAAAGTCCTTCAACTCAAACTCTTGTGAAATGGGGAGTAAATATGTCTATATACTTACAGGTTTTGAAACCTTCAAATGTGAAAAATGGTCAATAAAATACCACCCTTATTTATTTATTTTACTAATTTTATCATGGCAATGGGAAAAGAATTAGGAGAAAAAAATTTAGTTCAAACGATTGAGATAGTTTTTCTTTTTTTGTTAACTTCTTAAATAGTTCCAGATTACCCATTAAAGTAAAGAAAAATAAGTTAAATCAAGAATTATAATGTGAGTATAAAAAGGACTTTATCACTATAGGAAAAATTATAAATATATTTCAAATCAAATTTGGAATGCTATATGTAAGCAATATCTTGTGGGTTCTATTGTTCTTCTTCTTCACTTCATATTAGGCGTGTTCGTGATAATTAATGATTAACTAACACGGTCTGATTTTTAGTGACTAAGATTATAGAGTTTTAATTTGAATTGCTCATTGAAGTTGGTGAAGTTTGTTTGAAAATACTATACTCCGTAGGATGTGGTTGTTACTCTCTTGAACACAGGGTGATTTTCCTCAATAGATTATGTGTTGCTGTTGTCGATGTTCTAGATATTGTTATAGGAAGCAGGTTCCTAGTTCGAGTAGTTGGTACAGATTTCTTTCACACGACTTTAATATAGGTTCAAGTTTGATCCCATACAGAATACTGAAATATAGGTTCTTTATACAAAAATGCTAGAGTTAAACCCCATGCTAGATATTGAAATAAACTTGTTAATATGCACCAATTTCTGCCAACTCGGCCACATACCTGTCATTTTCATACCTCACCGAAAGCGCATTCAGCCTGTGCACCAGATCCATAACCCTCAGCATATCCGATCCAACACCAAATCCACCATTACTTGCTCCAATAGCCACTATCGCAACCAATACCTCCCACAATTTGAACAATCTATAAGCCATGGATATCGCATTCGCGAGGGTCATAGATTCTACAAATTGCAGTAGGTATTGGTTACAACACCGGCTATTGGTGCTAGTAATGATAATTCTGGTGTTGGATGGGATATGACGAGGGTCGTCAATCTGTGCAAATAAATTTATTTCATATTCAACTGAGCGTCGGAAGATCTCCGGATCTAATTATACAAACAAAATGAAGAAATAAAAAAAGGAAGTAATTTTGCTAGAGTATATATATGTTAGAAAGTGAGAAGAACACCTTTGGGTGTTGAGATAAGTTGAAAAAATGAGGAGCAAATATATCTATATTTATAAGAGAAAATGGTCAACAATGAAGCAATCCATATTTAATTTATTGCTAATTATTTTATGGAAGTGGGAAAAGAATAAGGAGAAAAAAATATCAATTAAAAGATTAAGAATTTTCTTTTTTAGCAATTTTTTAAATAGTTTCAACATAGTACCCATACATATAAAGGAAAATAAGCTAAGTAAAACAAATATAATATGAAATAAAAAATTAATTTATTAATTTGGGAAAAATTATAAATGTATTACCAAATCAAGTAAAATAGTTAGTAATATTTCAAATTGAATCCATGGACTATAGAAAAAGAAATATTTGGAGTGTCATGATTATTTTATTTTTGAATGGTAACACATTAAAGTATATACCCTATTAGACTTAGGGCTGGGCATATTTTTGTTTAAATCGAAAAAACCGAACCGAAATTTAATTTTAGTTTGTTTTTTTGGTTTTTCGTATTGGTTTCAGTTTCAAATTTTAGAAATTTGGTTAAACGGTTTGGTTTTTGGATTTACAAAAAAAAAATCGAATAAATCAAAAATTTGAAATTATATAAATAATATATTATAATATATATAATTTAATAAATATGTAAATATACTAAAAATATAATATAATCTGATATAACATATAAATATATAAATTATAATCATTTAGTAACCCTAAATGCTAATATACTGCTTTGCTTTAGACCCTAACATTAATGTGAAGGTTGCAGTAGTGCTCAACCATCCTCAGTTCGTCAATTCATTTGAAATTAAACTATCGCCAATAACAGTCATTTGCTCAGTTCATTTGCTCAGTTCGTCACTGCCGTCGACAGTCGCTGCCGAGTGCGGCCACTGTCGTCACGCCAACGGCGATGACTCAGGAGGTCGATATTTATGGTTATTTCATGCGTGTTGAATTAATTATATTTGGGAATGAAAAGTAGGTTTGAAAAAAAGATTATTTTTCTAGAAAAATCACCAATTTTAAATGCTCACTACTTTAATCTTTAAAAACAAAATAAAAATCCGAAATAACCGAACCGAATTTGTAAAAACCAAACCAAACTGAAATAATTTTGGTTTGGTTACGGTTATCATTTTCGTCAATCCAAAAATAAAAAAACCAAACCGATATTCAACAATCAAACCGAACAAACCTAATGGCCACCCCTAATTAGACTTGATGTCACAGCTAGGGTTGGGCATAAAATACCAGAAACCAAATTTTCGAACCGAATCGAAGAATTTGGTATTCGATATTTGGTAATTCAGTTTTGGTATGATAATTGGGAGTAAAAATTTTAAAATTACGGTATTTGGGTTCGGGATTGGTAAAAGATATTACTACCATTTGGTATTTGGTATTTATCGAATACCAAATTATTGTTAACTGACCATAGTCTATACTCCATAGGCCACGAGTTCAAATTAATATTCTACAAAAGGTCAAAAATGCCCACAACCTAAAAGTCTATAATACTATATTCATTTTAAAATATTAAAATGAAAATCACTTTTAAAATTTTTATTGTTAGCAGCAGTGGACAAGATGTTCAAATATGAAGTTATTTTTTCATATTACTCGCGTTTTCTTCATTCTGGTTCTATCTATCAAGACAACCTGAACTTGTCTAGTCTTGATGCAACTTGTAGGTATATCTAAGTTATGTCCAGTGAGAGAGTTGATGCAGAGATACTCATTTCCTGCCATATCTAAGTAACTAAATTATCATAAAGGTTTGACACTTTGTTGTATGATTTTAAATATCTCATAAGTTATTCTTGATGAAGGGGTTAGTGAATTCTTTTATTTAAACTCACTCACTAGTCACTACGAGACAAATATTTGAGAAACAGATGTGGCTATTACCTTCCAGAGTCATTTCTGCATTAAACAATTATTATGTTAAATCAACAAATGATGAATGAGCTATAAAACATCACTGATGAAGTGTTAAAAAGTGTTGTTTCCATAAGGCATAGGGCAGAAACTTTATCTTGTGTTTTGATTCAATTCGAAAGTAAACTATTATCATTGGCCTAGAGTAGAGTTTACCAAATTTAACTTTAATCTGGTATTACCAAATACCGTACCAAACCAAAGTTTAATTTACCGATGATCGAATTACCAAACCAAAGTTTAATGGTATGGTATTTGGTATGTACTTTCATTTACCAATTATCGAATTACCGAATCCGAATTATGATAACACCGAACCGAATACGGAATGCCCACCCCTAGTCACAACTTAGAAGACTAAAATAGTAGCACCATCACTAAACTAATATTGACCCTCCGTAAACTCATTTAATTATGGATGTATAATTATTTAATCTCCAACTTCAAAACATTGACCTTTAGAATTTTAACATCTATTTACCTTTAGGATTTTAACATCTATTTAGATAAGTTGTTATAAATACCTTAAAGACCATATTGCGCAATTAGTTTTTTTTTTCCTTCTAAATTTGGTCACAGTATCTCAATCAACTTTCAATTATTTAACTATGGGGTCCTATCATACATCTATAAACATAAATAAAAAACTCCTATTTTTATATCCAGAGATAAATATACATGCATATATTCTACTCCTTTTCTTTTTGTGTACCAAAATATGACTAGAAAAGGGGTACGTCAGGCAATAAGAAATCTCAATGAGGGAAAGAAAAAAATCGAGATAAAAGATTTGTATCACTATGTAATCAACGACACCTCGGTGTTTAAGCCAGTTGAAGTTTCATAATTATTTACTTTTTGAATGGTAACATATTAAAATCTATACCTTATTGGACTTTATGTGTAACAACTTGGAAGTCTAAAATGGTACTATAACTAAACTAATAAGTAACTATTCAACAAAATGCACTAAAAATTTACATGTTCGTAGTCATCATCCTCCAAAACTCGAAGCTCCTGAATTGTCATATATGTTCATTCAAATTTAATGGATGTGCTTCCTCTTCTTGAAATCTATTTAGGTGTTTATAGTCATCCTCAAAACGGTCATTTTGACTATTTTATGAGTTTTTTGAAAACTAAATTACCTAAATTAATTATACTTTATGGATGAAAACAAACTCTGCGAGGCTTATTTATCTGAAAATTAATGGGTTTGAAAAGTATCCATATGAGCATACAGTTCTTGTGAAAATTACAAAGAATGGGAGATTGGGAAAATTCTCATTCATATGTTAACGATCTTATATTCATGAGGAATAGTAATGCCATACAAAAATTGATAGAAAGTAAATCTAGAGTTTAATCATATAGTTCGATGACAGAATCGATCAGATTTCTGGTTTAATGCCATACTAAAATGCTAGAGTTAAACCTCGTTGTTCTTCACATAGAAAGAAAAACACACTATTGAATATATTCTTAAAATACTCTTATTAGTTATACTTCGCAAATCTAAATTGGACTAGTAATGTATTGAAACTTCATTTCTTCTAATCTTAATTCATTAAAAAACGTCTTCAATTTGTAAGATTTGGCCACATTAAAAATGTCTTCAATCTGTAAACATTAAAAATGGTCCTGAGAGTTCAACATTAAATCAAAATGCAAACACAAATATAAAGAGAAGTCTTTATTTCATAACAAAGGGCCCAAAGGGACCGAAATACTTGCAACAAAAAAACAAAGATAACTGCAAGTTAAACTAGCAAATGATAAGAGGGGCTCGAAGGCCCAAAAGTCCTTGAAAACATAACTGCAAGGCATCAGGATAGAGAGCTTACCATGTAGCTCCATTTGCCAGGCTTGCAGCTTCTCATTCTCAGCCTGGAGCCCAACTTTTTTTGATTGGAGCCTCGGCCTGAAGCACACCAACTGTGGTCCAGAATATTATGCGTATGATCGCTTTCTTTTTCTCGGGTGGCGATCATAAATTGGTGGGTCTATAAGTTAAATGCAGGAAAAAGGAAAAAAAGTTAGTAAAATTATCACGAAAATGCATTTAGATGATTAGTAGTGCCCGTCTTACTTGTTGGATAGAGGTGATCAGCTGAGTGAATAAACTTTTCAAGTCCTGTTCCTCTAACCTCGCCTTTTCCTCAGGCCCAAGGAAGGTTTCAAACAGTTTAGTTGCCATCGAGAAATCATTCAGAAGATCCACCCCTGGATGAATGTCTACCACAACCTAGCGACAAGGAGGATTCATATCACAACCAGGCATATTGGCAAGCTCCATCATCTCCTGGTCACTTGATGACACTCCAAATAGTCTCCAGACCACCGGTTGGAACCCATGCACGAAAGGCTGAAGGCTTAAGAACTGTCAGTGATTCAATTGTACCCCTTTGATGTCGGAGCAAACGGGAACTGATCACTTCGACGTCAGGTTTGGTAAGATCCGGAACCATTCTCCTTTTTGTGGAGTCGGGTGTTGCATAATGGGAAAGCTCACGCCCAAAGTTGGCCCCACATGTAGTAGGCAACCTCACAACGGGATTTTCGATGGAAAAACCTGCAAGAATCTTAAAAATTAAGAAAAGGCATCGAAAATATAAAACATACAATAAAGAAATGCCCTTTAAGACGCTTACCGTGGTTTTTATCCCTGGACTGGAGTGTTCTTGTAGACATTTCCTCCAAAGGTTCGTTCATAGGGGCTTTTCCACTTCGACGTTCCTGCAATGAAATTTCCTTTTCACCCCTCTCTTCTTCAGAAGGAGGCATCGGTGGGGGGCTGTCCGACAAGGATGTGGAAGAGGAATGTTAGGAAGAAGACATATTTAGCCATAGATTAGTAAAATATTTTATTGCTAAATTGTTGTAGTAAAATATCCACCTTGTTATTTTCTTGTAAAATGTTGTTGTGAACTAAAACTTTGAACCTGATGAATGAATGTAATAATTATTATCTTGTAATTATATTTATTAATTTAGAAAGAATAGTAAAGTATTTGAAAAGTAATAATTTATATTCATTAATGGTAAAATAAAAGGATGAATAAATTATTAAAAGAGTTGTGATACCAAATTTGAATTATATATAATCTATAAAATAAGAAAAATGGACACAATTTCATAGACTCCTTAAGACTCGCTATAGAACTTGTTAAGAATATCTAGGTGTAAACAATAAGAGAAGAAAAGTTATGCTTGAATCATAAACTTTGACAAATAGTTAAAATTAAAGAATACAAAAATACCTCTACATACAACAAAAAATTTGAAGAAGATGATCCGAGAAAAAAAATCAAATTATCTTTGACGGATAAGCTATCTTTTTTATTTCATTTAAAATATCATTAAAATACACAGTATATATAAAAGATTGAAACTCATTCTCTACTTCATTATACAAATATGATTTTCCTATCAAATTATCGGATGATTAATTATAATGTGAGAAATTTTCTAGTATGGGTGAGAAACGAAAGGATATAAAAAGAGAAAAGTACCTCTAGGTCTTGAGATACAAATAAAAAATAAGGAGCAAATACACCTGTATTTATAGGACTATGGAACCTTCAAAATGGCGTCCTTATTTAATTTTTGACTTACTATTTTGAATGGTAACATATTAAATCTATACCTTGGATTTATGTAACAACTTATAAGTCTAACTAACTTTCCATAAACACTTATTGCTTAATTTATAAACACTTATTTTAAACTTTTAATCACTTGAGCTAAAAAAACTATTTTTTTTAATCCTATCCAAACGGGCTCTAAGTCTTCCATAAACTTATTTAATTATGAAAGTATAATTATTTAGTCTCCCACTTCAAGATTGATTTTTAAGGTTTTACCTACATCTATTTAGGTAAGTTAATATAATTAGCTTTATAATCTAATTGTGCAGTTAGTTTCATTTATTTTGGTAAGTTACTATAACTCTGGTCACACTATCTAAATCAAATTTCAATTATTCAATTATGTTGTCATAAAAGCTAAATATCTTAATTTATATCTAGAGATAGAGAAACACTCATATATTCTACTATTTAATTTATTATGTTCCGAAATATGATTGGAAAGTGGGTACGTTGGTATGACACCTCAAACTTTTGAACTATGATTTAAATCGTTCCACGTATGAAATTAAAATTTATAATTCCTGACTGTGGGATAAGTAGAAGTCATCTATCCCCAGATTTAGCTATAATTTCTAAATTTAAACAATATCATCTCATTGGCCTTGTTTCTGCACCACTTGTGGCATCACAACCATACCTTAATATTTATTCAAGGTGTATAAGGTGAGAGAGCGAAATTCTAAACGAAAGGAAACAAAAGCTAGTTAAATATGAAACCTACCTTCAACTTATAGTGAATGATCAAGGAAAATATATTAGTAAATTAGAGCAACTTGTCGAGGAGAAAGAAATGGTGTTAAACAAAACTCTAGTTCTTAAAATCTTAGTTCATTTAATATCGCTTCAACACTTATGATTTGGCCACTAGTAACCACTAAAAATGGTTCTGTGAGTTCAACCATTCAATCAAAATGCAAACACAAATACCATTCAATCAAAATGCAAACACAAATATATAGAGAAGTTTTCTATGAATGAAACAAGTTGCCCAACGTGTTCCAACAAACTATTAGTAAAAACACAATATCTTTACAAGATTTAACCCCAACTTCACTAAATTACAATGAGCCATTCAACAAAAGATTACAAGCCTGTGTAACCTAAGGAATTATAAATTTTAATTTTAATTCCTAAACAACTCAAAAACTTGCCAAAGTAAGTGTTCCAAAGTCTTCGAGTTAGCCCAACATGAAGACAACAATCTTAATTCAATTTATAACACACTAAAACTAAGATTACATCAACATTACGACTCAAACAACCCCTAATACATGAATGCTAAAACTCTTAACACAATACTATATTAGGACAAGGTTCTTTAATGTGTTCCTTCAGAATTCAAGTAACACTTTGTAAAGTCAATCTGCCAATTGTTTTTCTTGCTATGTGAGTGTGTGAGCCACTTAAGTCACTCATCGTCTATTTAAATACAACTCTTCAAAGAATTGTACTTCAAACCAAACTCCTCAGCAACACGAACTCTCATTATAAAGAGTTCTATTTCTAGTGAAAGTCCTACTTCAATTCAAACTCTGCTCTATTTAATGTTGTAGTCAAATTTCAACACATCAAATCTGAACATTTTTATATCCTTTGAGCTTATTAGAAGTTATCATATCTGTTCCTCATGAAAATATCCAAGTAAATTCGAAGGAAGTTTAGAGATGAAAATTCCTAATTAACAAAAGAAAATTTTCTTGCGAAAATTTATGAAACTATTTGGTAAGAAAATTCGTACGAAATACCCCCAAAAAATCCAAAAGAATAAATTTTTGCAACTAAATTTTTATGAATATTTAGCATATACACCCCATGGAAATTTTCAAATAATGATTCCCATGTAAATCACTACATATATTCCACAAATAGACAAAAATCTATTCGAAACCTCCAATAATCTTCAAAAACATCATTTGACACAAGTCTAATGTAAACCATTATAACTGATAAAAAACATAATTCCTAACATCCACATCAATAATGTCTGATTCTTAAATAATCCAAAACAAAATATTTCAAACTTTAATCCTCAATAATACTACCAACCATCAGGGTCAGAATCACTTTCATTCATGTTTCCAGAGCCATCATCACTTTCATCCATAAGCTTGGTTGTCTTTTTGAGTTGATCGTTCATTTGAAGATGATTTCTTGTATACATGCTTCTTCAACAAGTCAAATTCCTTCCTCATCCTGTTATTTTGTGTCACTCATTCTGCAACTGTGCATACAAATCAACATTTGAAGCATTTACTTAGGACTTAATCATCTCATCAAGTTCTTCCGGCAAAGTAGATGTTGATTTCTTAGATTCCTTTACACTTTGACCTAGGGATCCAAGACCTTTGACACTTCCTTTTCTCTTTCCACCAACAGATTGTACCCAGATATCGATTTCACTTAATTGAGAGGGCCGACTAGATGAATTAGTTTCTCCTTCCACAACTTATGCACTTTGAGCAGCTAATATTTCTTGTTTCTTTCTTTCAAGCTCATTCTGCATAAAAATAAGTTATTTCAAACCAGATATAGTGCCAACAAAAAATATATTATTAACTTAAATTATATTGGACTCTAGTATCAAATATAAGCAAAACAAGCAGCAAAAACAAACAACATGTATTAGCATATAAAGTATCTGAAACTCAAAGTTGGTTCCAAATTATTGTGGCTATTGAAGCACCAGGGCCATAATGAAATAAGAAGAGTAATTCAGGTATTTTCTAAGCAGTATCTTTTATTGAGAAGTCCTGGAATTATCTAAGCAGTACTTTTATTTAAGTTCTGATATATCTATATTGAGGAAATACTGCCGTCAAATTTGTTAGAGTACATGCCCTACTGACCAGTGAATTTAATGTAAGAGTTGCCTATGGATGGAATGGGTTGCCTGACTTGTTCCAAGGAAGCAGTAAAACATGAAGTAAAGAACACAATGATTTTTACATGGAAAACACCCGGCTCAAAATGGTGTAAAAAAACCACGACCTGTACCTCTACAGGATTTAACCACAACTTCACTAAATAACCCTAATTCCTCCTTTAATCAGAACTCTCATTGCATAGAATTATACTTCAAGTAAGACTCCTTCTTCAATTTCAACTCTTTTCTCCTTAGTGTTGTAGTCAAATTCCAACTCTTTAAATCAGGACATGTTTATTTCCTTGAGTTTATCTGAATTAGCCCCCCATCTGGTCCTTCCTTGATTTTTGATCGCTTGTCTTTAATCATTGATTATTTTGCTACAAGTTTCAGCTACATGAGACAGTGTGTCTGTGAACCAGCTTGACTGACATGTTTCATATCACTTTGTCAGTTTGTCAATCATCAAAACTACATCGTACTCAACAAATTTCCCCTTTTTTATGATGACAAACCTCATGTCGTTGTGCATTCAAACATTTTCACCTGTAGGCACTAAAGTATAAAACACTAGAATGAACAAGTTAGTCAATGGGTTATAAACATTGCACAACCCTCTTATCTTTCCCCTTTTGGCATCATCAAAAAACCATTTTAATGCAATAATATACTAGCCAGAGTGATTTGTTATGCTATTCATGGCTACTGGGGCTATCACCAAAATAATCAGACAAAGACTTTAGCCAACATAGTAATGTATTAAAGAGAGAAAAAATATGAGTCAATTTAGCAAAGATAACCATTCCATTTAACTGCCAGAGCATGTTCCACATTAAACCTAAGCTAGTACTAAACCAAGCAAAACAACTGAGCATTAATAAAAAAAATATGGTATAAAAGTGGGACATGACTAAGGATATGAATAGTGAAGAGATGATGAGGAAGGTGGAACAAGTGTTATCAACTGTGTCAATTGACGAATGACTTCAATATTTTCATTCCTTTATCAATCAAGATCAAGCTTCAAAGTCATGATGCTAGCCTTAAGGACTTCTTATTCCACTTTATGACTGTCTTGTGCAACTTCTAGCTCAGATTTTTTTCTCTGCTAAATCATTTCTTTATTATCAATTATTTCAAATGAGTGTTAGCCCTCCTTATTGAAACAGGTAGGGCAACATGATTCATGTATTCAAGAACATCCATTGTTGTTTTATAAGTCAAACCTGAACTAGGACTGAGAAGTTCCCAAAAAAATAGCCAATTAGGAACTAAAAGGAAGAACATTCCCTTTTCATTCTTCAGAAACATATGCTGAATGTGATTGATGATCAAGTTGGGAAAATTCATGATAAAAAAATGATATTTTGGTTGAGAGAGAAAAAAAAATTTCTGGTGTAGAATTAACACATTTGTGCAATACCATTTGGAGAGAGTCAAAGAAAATTTAGTCAACCAATTCATCAACATCATAGGACAAGGGGAGGGTGAAGTGTGAGGAATGGAATACGTGCGCTCAGCTGTTTCTACCTAGACAACCAATGCTTATATCAGTGCAGAGCATACCTGATAAAAAGAACTTTGTGGTCACAATTGCTTGCTTGTACCTATTTTCTGCACAATCTAATACAAAATTTGGTTAGAAGAGTCAAAAATCTGAAATTGGGACACACAACTAAATGTGCTAGACTGAATCGAATAATATTTTAGCTAATAAGATTAAAAAGAAAAATAATTATTCTAGTCAATCATTGAGGAGAGTTCATGCAATTTTAATCATCCCCAAATATAACCTATTCCTTTCAAAATGCTCTCTACTTAGTGCCTTTGGTGCTTCTCTATTCATTTAAATGACCAACATAGTCAACATTTTATAGCCCTCAAGAGTGAAAATACTTTCATTTGAATACCATAGTCTCAAGCCATTGATTCCCATGAGATATCTCAAGATTCTTGTGACAACACCAATTCTTATGAATTACCAACAAAACTATCATCAACTTGTGTTGTTGTTATTGATGCATCAATTTCTTGATTTCTTGTTCCCGCTGTCAATATGCCCTCAGTCTATACAATAATTGAAACAGGTGGTACAATATGTTCCTGTGCATGTCACACCCCTTTTTTTTCACTCCCAAAAAGAATTAATTTTTATGTTTCGAAAGGATTTTGTTATTAAAGTGACAAAAGATGAAAATTGTCTCGAAAAAGGATTCATTATTTTCAAAACTCAGAGTCGCCACTTGGCATAAATCAGGTGTGCCAAGTCACCCGTGGATATCCTTTTTCAAAATGGTTTTGACTCTATAAAACTGATCCGCGAACAAAGATTCCGGCTAAGAAATTTTGTTGACCGAGGGGAAGGTGTTAGGCACCCCTCTATCCCGTGGTTCGACCACAGTCGCTTGGTAGAGTATATCGACTAATTTGGACACTATGAATGTATAAACCACACTAAACATAAATAAAATGATCAATCAAGCAAACAAATCCAAAAACAATGTCCAGTCCAATTGTACAACCCAAAATAGAAAAAGAATGCGAAAATGTAAATCCTATTCTACCCTACACAAATTTTATACTATGCTGTCATGCTACCCGATGCCTCAGGCCTTCATCACGGACGTCCTCCAAATACAAAATACTTTGGGGCATTCCCCGAAGAATAAATACAAGTGATCGTAGGGCATTCCCCGATTAAATGAATACATTTTCAAATGCAAGAACTAAAACCAAACCATTCAACTCAAATTTCACATTCAAACATTAAACAAGAGAACTTATTTCTAAATTTTTGCCTACCCAAACCAACATTCACCTATCCATTTCAACATATCATAATTTTATCACATTCCAACAATATTCATGCTCATTACGAAATAAACAAAAAAACAATAAACCAAAGTTAATCTAAATTCAACTTTTTATCAATTTCTCAATTTCACCCCCCAAATCCATTTTTAACCACATTATTAAACCAGTTAGACTATCAAATTACTTTTCAAAATACGAAACCAACAACACATACCCCAACAAAGATTCAAACATTTAAGCATACCAATCATTCATATCCACAACAACAATTAACATTTTGCTCGAAATATTTAAAATCGCACCACAAAATCATGATATTAACTAACTTTGATATAATAAAAAAGTAGAGTTGAGAGAGGGACCTTTGAAGAAATGATTTCGTTGATAATAAAATCAAGAAAGCCCAAACTATAGAATTCCTAATAGGACCTCAACAATGACGAACTCCAACTTCGTATTGAAAATTTGAGACCCAAAACTGAAGCTCCGTAAATCCAATCAAACTCAAAAACTGACACTGTTCATGGCACTATTCATGGCACCATTCACGGCACTATTCACGGCACTGTTCACGGCACTGTTCACGACACTGATCACGATACTATTTCTCTCTCAATTTTTTTTCTGTCTTGCACGATTCTCTCTTCTTTCCCTCATTTTTTTTGTTCTTCTTGTAAGGAAGATAATGTGGTGATTGTTGTTATTGTGGAGAAGATGATGATGAAAGAATGAGCCTCCCCTTTTCCCCTTTCAGAATTTTCCTTTTATATTTTTTATTTGTTTTTTTTCTTTATTTATTATCCTATGTGGAAGCATATAATTGGTGGCTTATGGGAATAAGTGTGTGGCATGTGAAGAAGTTAGTGTGGCATGTGGAAAGATGAGGGTGACGTGTGGAAAAATGAGTAGGTCATGTGCCTTTTGCATGTATCCAATGAAAAATGGAAAGTGAGGTGTTGAGGTGGCACAGTGAGGTGGCAAAGATTCTATGTATTTAATTATTTTCAATTCATTTTTTTTTGGGGAGAAATTATCAATTAAACAAAAGTATGGTAAGGTGAATAACATAAAAATAGAAATAAAAATAAAAATAAAAATAAAAATAAAAATTTTAAAAAATAAAATAAAATAAAAATTATTAAAATATTTTCGGGAAAGGACAAAATTACGTGTCTACATCATGCCCCCTTTGGATGTAAAGACATGGTGTTTTCATACAAAGTAGTAGACAACGAGATAGAATTTTGTCCTGACCTTTATTCAAAAGCATGGAGCACGAGGAAGGAGGGAAACCAGGTCTTGAGTTAGGACATCCTACCTACCCAAGTTATGAGGGAATCGAGTGACGGTTATCTCAAAGGATTGGAAGGAGATGGACTATGCCGAGTTGGAGAGTCGAGTGAGGTCCCATCGAGGTTCCGTTCCGCGGCTCTGTTATTACATCAAAAATAAAAATTACAAGTTAAAAACATAAATGAAATTACAAAATCCTATCTACGCAGCTTTTGTTGGACTCTTGACTTGAGTTTCGTCACCCTATTCTTCAGGCGGGTTCCTGATTTGAAATTTCTTCAACTTGTTGCTTGGTTTTCAATTTCATCACCCTGTTCTCTAGGCGGGCTCCTGACTTGCTATTTTGATCTGTTGACTTTCATTTTCTTCACTTTGTTACTTGACTTTCAACTTCTTCACCTTGTTGCTTGACTTTCAATTTCTTCACCTTGCTGCTTGACTTTTCATTTATTCGCCCTGTTCTTCGAGCGGGCTCTTGAAATCACATCAAAACTAGTAAGAAAATTATCCCAAACAAAGATTATTATAAAGAGATTTCATATGCCAGGAAAGTGAAGTTGTAACACAAGAATTAAATTTTGCCCCAGTTTATCATCAAAGGACTTTTGCGAAAGTCACATCATTATAGGAATCAAGGAGAATGACTAGACTATAAGGTGCATCTGATAGGAATCAAAGGAATTGACTCGACTAAAAGGTACGTCTTCTAGGGGTCAAGGAGAATGACTAGACTAAAAGGTATGTCTTATAGGAATCAAGGGAAATGACTCGACTAAAAGGTACGTCTTACTAGGAATCAAGGGAGATGACTTGACTAAAATGTACGTCTTATAGGAATCAAAGGGAATGACTCAACTAAAAGGTACGTATTCTAGGGGCCAAAGGGAATGACTAGACTAAAAGGTACATCTTATAGGAATCAAAGGAGATGACTCGACTAAAAGGTACGTCTTATAGGAATCAAAGGGAATGACTTGACTAAAAGGTATGTCTTATAGGAATCAAAGGAGATGACTCGACTAAAAGGTACGTCTTATAGGAATCAAAGGGAATGACTCGACTAAAAGGTACGTCTTTGAGGGGTCAAAGGGAATGACTCAACTAAAAGGTACGTCTTATAGGAATGAAAGGGAATGACTCGACTAAAAGGAACGTCTTATAGGAATCAAAGTAGACGACTCGACTAGAAGGTACGTCTTATAGGAATCAAAGGGAATGACTCAAATAAAAGGTACGTATTATAGGAATCAAAGGGAATGACTCGACTAAAAGGTACGTCTTATAGGAATCAAAGGAGATGACTCTATTAAAAGGTACGTCTTATAGGAATCAAAGGGAATGACTCTAGTAAAAGGTACGTCTTTTAGGGGTAAAAGGGAATGACTTAACTAAAAGGTACGTCTTATAGGAATCAAAGGGAATGACTCGACTAAAAGGTACGTCTTATAGAAATCAAAAGAGATGACTCAACTAAATGGTACGTATTCTTGGGGTCAAGGAGAATGACTCGACTAAAAGGTACATCTTATAGGAATCAAGGGAGATGACTCGACTAAAAGGTACGTCTTACTAAGAATCAAGGGAGATGAATCGACTAAAAGGTACGTCTTATAGGAATCAAAGGGAATGACTCGACTAAAAGGTACGTCTTCTGGGGAAAAAGGGAATGACTCGACTAAAAGGTACATCTTATAGGAATCAAAGGGAATGACTCGACTAAAAGGTATGTGTGATAGGAATCAAAGGAGATGACTCGACTAAAAGGTACGTATTATAGGAATCAAAGCGAATAACTCGACTAAAAGGTACGTCTTATAGGAATAAAAGGAGATGACTCGACTAAAAGATACATATTATAGGAATCATAGGGAATGACTCTACTAAAAGGTACGTACTCTAGGGTTTAAAGGGAATGACTCAACTAAAAGCTACGTCTTATAGGAATCAAAGGGAATGACTCGACTAAAAGGTACGTCTTATAGGAATCAAAGGAGATGACTCGACTAAAAGGTACGTCTTATAGGAATCAAAGGGAATGACTCGACTAAAAGGTACGTCTTATAGAAATCAAAGGGAATGACTCGACTAAAAGGTACGTCTTATAGGAATCAAAGGAGATGAATCTACTAAAAGGTACGTCTTATAGGAATCAAAGGGAATGACTCGAATAAAAGGTACGTCTTTTAGGGGTCAAAGGGAATGACTCGACTAAAAGGTATGTCTTATAGGAAGCAAAGGGAATGACTCGACTAAAAGATACGTCTTATAGGAATCAAAGGAGATGACTCGACTAAAAGGTACGTCTTTTAGGAATCAAAGGGAATAACTCAACTAAAAGGTACATCTTTTAGGAGTGAAGGTTTAATTTAAGAAGTGTATCATATAGAAAATAAAAACTGAAATCCCCAGACAAGAAAGTCTATTCCGAGGGATATAAGATGATGAATTTTTACCATGATTTAATTATCAGACCTATGCAGCAACATTGCTTCCTCCATTTGTAAAAGTGAGAAATTACGGGCCTTGATGTTTAGGCTTTGAAATCCTTGATTTAAAGGTAACATGTGTTCCTGTTTCATACAAAGAAAGGTTGTGAGTTTAAAAACATGGTGGATGGTTTGTGGCTTTGGCTTTTGTGGCAAACGCTCTTGCCGTCATCACATTTAATCTTGCTTCCAACCATTAGCCAGTGTCATTGACTTGCTGCTTCATTGACCAAACTCAGATTATTAAGAGTGACTGAGACAAACACAACATCTCTGCTTTGCCATGCTTCTTAGATAGACCCCTTGGAACCTTGGTATTTCATGAGTTTCCAGACTTATTTGTTGACAAAACTTTCTCCTTGCCTCATTTTGGCTCACAATCATGTCTCTTTCATGAGTTGGTCTTTCTTCCTTGCTTTGTACAATTAAAGAAGCTGGTATCCAGTTTTAAAATCTTTTCTCACTTATTTTGACATAGACTTGACTCAAAGACAAGAGAAAAATGACAATGATTTTATTAGGATAACTGACTCAAGAAAAATAAAAATATAACTATAGAAAAGAAAGAAATGATAATGAATGTCCCCATTGAAAAAGATGAAATAAAAGTTTATATGAAAATGACAGTCAACTCTAATGAATATGACATGCATATCGGAATTAACTACGTGCATATCGGATTAAACTGCCTGATCTTTCCATCCAAAACTCTCACAAATTGTTGTAGAGTTAATTACCCTGAAAGTGAGTTGCTTTCTTGGCCAATTGCATTTGAAGACCTCATTTGGCTAGTGGTTCCTTGAAGGGTTTTCACCAACAAGCCTCTCTCATTTCCTTTTATCACCTGACCATTACCTTATAGTATCCGAGAG
This sequence comes from Capsicum pubescens, assembly GCA_030864215.1. Lineage (NCBI taxonomy): Eukaryota > Viridiplantae > Streptophyta > Magnoliopsida > Solanales > Solanaceae > Capsicum > Capsicum pubescens. The sequence goes on along the minus strand of CM061548.1, from coordinate 108,382,947 downwards.
GGATTTTTACCAATAAGATTCTTATTTTCATTTTTCTCAACTTACAGTCATCTTACAGTACCCGTGAGGGTTTTCACCGATAAGACTCTCTCATTTTTATTTATTTCAACTCACCATCGTCTTATAGTACCCGTGAGGGTTTTCACCAATAAGACTCTCTCAGTTTCATTTCTCTCCTGATTCCTTATGCTGAGGAAGACAAGTAGTTCCCAAAATACGTTATCCACATCCATTGCATGCTTAGCCTGAGCATTCTCCTAGATTGATCTGAAGGTCTTTCTTTGGTCGTAACTTGACTTTTGGATAGGGTTAGAAAGAAAGGATGGCATGGGGACCAAACGACACTTGAAGTGGGGTGAGACTTACAACTTTTGGAATCAACTCAAACAATGAGGATCGACTCATGCCCCAATTTCTTTTGACTGGGCAATACTAAATTTTATTTGGTTGGACCGAGCCCTGAGTAGGGCAGCCTACTATCTCACCACCAAAAGAGGAGAATCAGGTCATGCATAGTTCTGGCTGCTTGTTCTTTTATTGATTCTAATTTTTTTTCTTTGTTTTGTTGACTCTTTTCTTTCTTTCTTTTTTGGACATATTTCTTTTTTTTTTTTTGAAATTTTTCTGACTATATTTCTTTGCTCGACACCTTTGTTTTGAGCTTTGCTGACTCTATCTTAATTCCAAAAGAGGGGTATGCAAGAAAATAGGACTAAAGCTCAAATGGGGTAAACAAAGGATGACACGCTGTTTGGATAGCAGAATGAAATGCCTTCGTCATATCAATCCTTGAAAATGCAACTACAGATCATGCAATATGAAATGAAAGATGAAGATCATTTGTGACACTTTCACAACACTAACTTCAACTGAGCATGTACCAATTATTCTTCTACCCTTGTCAAACATACAACTCCACTTTCGTTGTACACTCCTCATGCTGAAGGACTCATGACTTCGTGGAGTTGATTTTCTTTCTGTTCCTTTTGACATAGGATAGCACATTCACTACTTGACCATTCTACCCGATGCCTTGGGCCTTCATCATGGACGTCCTCCAAATACAAAATACTTCGGGGCATTCCCAGGAGAATAAATACAAGTGATCATGGGGCATTCCCCAATTAAATGAATACATTTCCAAATGAAAGAACTAAAATCAAACCGTTCAACTCAAATTCCACATTCAAACATTCAACAAGAAAACTTATTCCTAAATTTTTGCCTACCCGAACCAACATTCGCCTATCCATTTCAACATATCATAATTTTATCACATTCCAACAATATTCATGCTCATTACGAATTAAACAAAACAACAATAAACCAAAGCTAATCTAAGTTCAACTTTTTATCAATTTCTCAATTTCATCCCCCAAATCCATTTTTAACCACATTATTAAACCAGTTCGACTATCAAATCACTTTTCAAAATCCGAAACCAACAACACACACCCCAACAAAGATTCAAACATTTAAGCATACCAATCATTCATATCCACAACAATAATTAACATTTTGCTCAATATATTTAAAACCGCACCACAAAATCACGATATTAACCAACTTTGATATAATAAAAAAGTAGAGTTTAGAGATGGACCTTTGAAGAATCGATTTCGTTGATAATAAAATCCAGAATGCCCGGACTATAAAATTCCTAATAGGACCTCAACAATGACGAACTCCAACTTTGTATTGAAAAATTTGAGTCCCAAAACTAAAGCTCCGTAAATCCAATCGAACTCGAAAACCAACACTGTTCACGAACTGTTCACAACACTTTTCACGGCACTGTTCACGGCCCTGATCACGATACTATTTCTCTCTCTCGTGATTCTCTCTTCTCTCCCTCAGTTTTTTTGTTCTTCTTATGAGGAAGATGATTTGGTGATTGTTGTTATGGTGGAGAAGATGATGATGAAAGAATGAGCCTCTCCCTTTTTGCCTTTTAGAATTTTCCTTTTTTATTTTTTATTTGGTTTTTCTTTTTCTTTATTTATTATCCTATGTGGAAGCATATAATTGGTGGCTTTGTGGTAATAAGTGTGTGGCATATGGAAAAGTTAGTGTGACATGTGGAAAGATGAGGGTGGGGTGTGGAAAAATGAGTAGGGCATGTGCCTTTTGCATGTATCCAATGAAAAATGGAAAGAGAGGTGTTGAGGTGGCATAGTGAGGTGGCAAAGATTCTATGTATTTAATTATTTTCAATTCTTTTTTTTTGGGGGGAGAAATTATCAATTAAACAAAAGTATGGTAAGGTGAATAAAATAAAAATAAAAATAAAAATAAAAATTAAAAAAATTAAAAAAATAAAATAAAATAAAAATGATTAAAATATTTTTGGGAAAGGACAAAATTACATGTCTACAATGCATGCTCATCAGTTTCACCGTCATCCTTTTTTTTTTTAAAAAAAATAAGAATCTCCCTTGCTTTCCCCATACACAATCACTCCAAATCTGACAATCTTTAAAAAGTTTTTTGTTTTAGTTCTCTCAATCTTTTCTGATCTAGTAATGGTGCCCTTTTTACCATCTCCAAAAAATCCATTTCCCCTTTAAATGTGGTAAGTAAAAGGAACTTTATTTGCTTCCAGTCTTATGCCTTGAGCAAGCTCTATCTATGTACTAATTTTTCTTGTCTCCTTTCACTCTCACCTGCAAAACAAATTAGGGGTTAACTTTAAGAACCCAAACAAGCTTGGGTCCTTTCTTATGAGAAAAAAAATGTATGAGGTTCCTTATAGGCCGTCAAGGCAACAGGTTATGTGACCTATTTCTCTGACCAGGTTTGACTTTTTTGTTAGCTTGTTCTAACATAGAACCATATTCTTTTGCTAGGCTTATGCTTCTTGATTTGCTTTTCGCTGCAACTGGACATTCAGTGGTTGAATGTCCCAGGTCACCACAATATTAGAACTTTTATAAAAGCCCAACCCAGTCATTTCATTGTGAGTTTTTTGACCTAACTTATGAACAATTTTTGAAGAAAGTGTCCATCTATTAGCTCTTTCAAGATTAAGTTTCAATTTAGAAACATCTTGACTCAGTTGACTAACTTTTTCTTTTTCACAAAAGTATTTATGTTTAATCTTAGTCAATTCTGACTCAATCTTTTCTTGTTCCTCACTCTTGGGTCTCAAATTTTTTAATACGGAGTTGGAGTTCATCATTGTTGAGGTCCTATTAGGAATTCTATAGTCCGGGCTTTCTTGATTTTTGTAACGCCCCGCATTTTGGGCTACAATATAGACCATGATTTTGATGCGTTGTTAATCCCGAAGTCATAAAAATCCTATGCCAACACGGCATATTAATTATCGTGTAGCATGTAAAATCCACTCAAGCTTGAATTTAGACCATAGAGGTCCCTCAACTCAAGGACGTGTTGAAACTATTTTGATCGACTAAGTTTAGTGGATGTTGTAAAGTGTGTCATTTTCCTTCGACCATAACTCTCTATATATGTAGAATTAGGGAACCTACTATGCATCAAATGATAGGTATTCGAGTTAGCTTTCCAGCGATACTAATTTGGCTAAAATCCGACACCCGAGCAAGAAGTTATGGCCTTTCAAAGTGATAAGCGACGCCTAACCAATCGTCCATGGCCACTAAAAAGCATAGGCAATAGCATAGGTGGCGCCTATTTAAACATAGGCGATAACCTAGGTGGCGCCTATGTGAACATAGGCGATAGCCTAGGCGGTGCCTATGTGAAGATAGGCGATGGGATGGACGACGCCTATGTAAGGAATTTTAGTGATTTAAACACTCCGTGTTGAGGACAAAGTGGTCCTTTTCCACCCTTACTTAGCCCTAAAACACGAGATTTATTTCCAAGGACCCCAAAATACTTATTCTTTCATCAAAAGTACTCAAGACTCTCCTTAGGGTTTCAAAATAAAAACCCAAGCTACTCAAGATTCAACCGTGGGTTTTAGAAACTAATTGCATATTTGGAATCCTCTCAACGTAGGCTTCAAGAAGCACCTAATATTCATAGTAATCGAGGTACGTGGGGTTATCCAAAAATCTCATGGGTGTAGTTTTATGAACATGCATTCTTTTAAATGGGGGTTTTCAATCAAATGCTAATATCTTGCTTTCAATAAGATTTCTAAGTCATTTTCTTTATGTCATGGTAATTGTTTGCCTATATACTTCAATGGTTGAAACCATGCATATGTGATTTGAGATTTTCCATGGAAGTTGATAAATATGAATGATAAATTGTTTTTCAAATTCCCATGATAACGTTTCAATACTCCATATTATATTTTGATCAACAAAAGAGAGCATGAATTTGAAATAAATATTGTTCACCATTTGTAAATGATGAAGCATATGTGGATGTGACATTGAAGACTTCCAAGTCGGGTATGACGATACCCTTCAAAATACGATATGCGATTGAATAAGATGAAATTTGAATGCATTGATTTTTCATGAGAAAGGTGGATGCCCGAAGAAGGCATTTGAGACACAAGCGGCTCATCGCTGGACGAACGTGTTTGCCGACACGAAATATTGGCACCATAATAAGCGATCTGTGTACTTGACTTCATGTCATTCCCAAATTAGGACTATAGGTAGGAGCCCGAGCCAAGTGATCTTGGGCACTATTATTGGGTCGAGACACCATGCTGTGTGGTCTTGAGTGTCTCTCCCTCACTTATACTCTAATCTCAGCGGCAACCAAGGTTTGATAGTTGGTGTAAATTATGTAGGGTATTCCACCTAGCTCAGTTGCATTTCATTATTGATGAGAAAACTATTGCATTACACCTATGTGCTTTCAAATGATTTGATACAAAATTGCTTTATAATGGCTCTCAATTATATTTTGTAAAAACATTATGTTTTGTTTTGATATCTCTGCGTGCCAGTACTTTTGTGCTGACCCCCTTCCCTCTCCAACCTCTCAGGTTTAGAGGCCCAGTCTAGGGGTTAAAAGAATCAGTAGAACTTTCAGATAGAGCTGTAGAGACAAGTGGTGAGCCTTCTATGTTTCGGAAGGTCTTAAGTCCTGTTGTCCTTTTATCATATATTCATTTTTTGGGTCTACTGGGGGCCTTGTCCCATTTTTCAGATAGTTACTTGTTTTCAGTCATGTAGTAGAGATTTCGTAGATGATTTTCGAAATGTTGATTGAGATTGTGGGACATTATTCCCCATTATTGTCTTCATATGATTCTTGACCATGTTTCCGTTATATTGTGTTTCTTCCGCATTACTTTGATCATATGAATTAGGTTCATGATTACCAGACAGATAAGGGTGTTTCGGGCCTCAAAGGTTCGAAATGCTCGTCACATCCAGGCCCTGGTTCGGGTCGTGACAAACATGGTATCAAAGCACGGTTCATGGTCCCAAGGTGTCTGCAAAATCGCGTCGGGTAAGGTCTTGTTTATGGGTGTGTAGCGCGCCACAATTATAAGCAGGAGGCTTCTAGTCATTTAGGAAATATTTCCTTTCTTTGTGATTTAGTTCGTGCTTCAGAGTCTGAATTGTTCCCTAATCAATGATCGCTTGTGTTTCAGAAAAAACACAGTTATGCCTCCACGTCGTATCGTCGATCAGAATGCTCAGGCAGATAATGTTTGTCCCACCCATGGGATGCGGACCCATGGCAGGGCTCACACTCTAGAATTTTTCCTACTCCGGGAGTCCCTCCAGTCTTGACCAGTCCACCTCGGGATCCGTGGACTAATGTCAACCGTCCATCAACTGCTCAGGGAGATATTTCAAATGCAGAATTCAGACGGTCTATTCATACGCTGACGCAGTTGGTAGCCAACCAAGCTCAACGATCGGAAGATGTTGGGTCTACATCTGTTACACCGGAGGCTACTAGAGTCGGACATTTCATGAAGATGAACCCACCTAAGTTCATTGGCACCAAGGTGGAGAAAGATCCACAGGAGTTCGTGGATGAGATGGAAAAGATCTTTAAGGTAATGCATGTGGATAAGGTTGAAGGGGTGGAGTTAGCAACCTATCAGCTCAAGGACGTTGCGAGTCAGTGGTATGCCGACTGGGAAGATAAAAAAGGTGAAAGTGCTGAGCCTACAGTTTGGGGCGAATTTGTGGAAGCCTTCCTTGATCGATTCTTTTCTCTGGAGTTGAGGGAGGCCAAAGTGGAAGATTTGATGAATCTGAAGCAGGGCAGTATGAGTGTCCAGGAGTACACTTTGAAGTTTATTAAACTAGACCACTATGCACCAGAGTTGACTAGTAATATGAGGGCCCGAATGAGGAAACTTGTATCTGGCCTTGCTGATGACCTGGTACTTGAGTGCCAGGGGGCTATGTTGAATAAGGAGTTAGACTTTGCTCGACTGACCGTTCATATACATCAAGTGGAAGAGAAGAAGAAAAAGATTACTGAATCTAGAGAGAAAGACAGACAGGCTAAGAGAGCTAGATCTGCGGACCAGCATCAGAGTCAGCCGTAGAGTGGTAACTGGGGTGATAAGTGGTCGAAGAAGATGTTTTGGAATAATGCACAGTTAGTAGCCAGCGCCCCAACAACCAAACCAACGACAGACAGACAAACTCCGAGTTTTCAGACTCCTGATGGGTCCAAAGCTCTAGGTACACAGTCTTAGGGTAGTGTGGCGCAACAACATCGTAATCATCCGCGATGTGAGGTTTTCGGAAGGAATCATCTAGGGAAATGCTGGATTGAGGAAAGAAACTGCTATATTTGTGGCAAAGTGGGACATCTTCAGAGAGATTATCGTTCTGCTGGAGTAAATACGGGAGGGGGAGGGGCTAAGTCCTAAGCCGCCTCCTTAGCTCCTTTTCCTAAGGGTGCCCCTTCAGCTGCCGGAAGCGGTCGCAATCGGTTATATTCTTTGACTAACCTCCCGGAGGCAGAAGCTTCACCAGATGTTGTCACCGGTATGTTACAAATCTTTTCTTGTGATGTTTATGTGTTGCTTGATCCCGGGTCTACTTTATCCTATGTGACCCCTTATGTGGATGTTGGTTTCGGGTTGGAGCCCGAATTTATTGTAGAACCCTTCTCTGTTTCTACTCCTGTAGGTGATTCTGTTGTTGCTAAAAGGGTATATAGAAATTGTGTCGTATCTATTCATGGTAGGGAAACTGTGGCAGACCTTATAGAACTGGATATGATAGACTTTGATGCCATCCTTGGGATAGACTGGCTCCATTCGTGTTATGCCACCCTTGATTGCAAAACCCGAAAGGTCACTTTTTTCTTTCCCGAATGAGACACCAGTTGTTTGGGTAGGGAGTTCTCAGAACCTAGAGGTCACTTTATCTCTTATCTTAGAGCCTAAAATTTTATCTCCAAAGGTTGTATGCATCATCTAATCTGAGTAAAAGATTGAAAAGTTGGAAACCTTCCTTTGCAGTCAGTCCCTGTAGTGAATGAATTCCCAGAAGTCTTTCCCTAAGATCTTCCAGGGATACCCCCTGATAGGGAGATAAATTTTGGTATTGATGTGTTGCCAGACACTCGTCCTATTTCTATTCCGCCGTATAGAATGGCTCCCGCGGAACTAAAGGAGTTAAAGGAACAGCTTGCAGACCTCCTAGACAAAGGTTTTATTCGTCCTAGTGTTTCCCCATGGGGTGCACCCATGCTCTTCGTGCGAAAGAAAGATGGGTCCCTTCGGATATGCATAGACTACCGTCAAATGAATAAGGTCACGATTAAAAATAAATATCCTCTTCCAAGGATTGACGACCTTTTTGACCAGCTTCAGGGTGCCAAGTGCTTTTCAAAAATAGACCTTTGTTCGGGTTATCATCAGTTGAAATTTAGGGAGTCAGACATACCCAAGACAGCCTTTCGAACCCGATATGGTCACTACGAATTTCTAGTCATGTCCTTCGGGTTGACTAACGCCCCTGCAGCCTTCATGGATCTTATGAATAGAGTGTTCCATCAGTTTCTTGACTTGTTCATCATTGTATTTATTAATGATATTCTTATCTATTCTAAGAGTAAAGAGGATCATGCCAATCACCTCCGAATTATCCTTCAGACCCTTAAGGATCATCAGCTGTATGCCAAATTTTTTAAGTGTGAATTCTGGTAGACGCTATTGCCTTCTTGGGGCATATTGTGTCCAGTGACGGGATAGGAGTGGATCCCCATAAAGTTGAAGAAGTGAGAAAATGGCCCAGTGATAACGCTCAAACTACAGCTCTCGTAAGAGTGTAAGCGGTCGTCGTCAAATATAGAACCCAACTGGGTTGGGTGTCAAATCCCACAGGGAATACTCGGTCACTAAGTATGCAACTATTATTAGACTGTTAGTCAAAAATTCTACGAAAAAGGGGGGATGGTTTAGGCGTGAATTAAAGGTATCAAAACAGCAAAGTACAAACGAAATGCTTGGTAGGTTTTAATTAATGAGAATTATAAGTTAGGGTTATGTCCACCTTATGAGTTCTACGTATCTATTGGCTATGAGTTATGCGGAATTCAGACATGCATGCGCTTATAGAGATTCGTATTCTATTGTAAATCCTAGCGTCTTTCGACCATCAAGGATTATATCACTTTAACTCTTTCGAGCTTAAAGCGTATACTAATGGTACGAATTCTCCAAGAGGTTAATCTAGTTACGACACTAACTTTTAAACAAGGTTTAGTAGCCCTATTTCCTTGTCATTCTCTCTTTTCCAGACATGTAACTTTTCTTTCGAACAAGTTAATGCTATACTGGTGTATTCTATATGTTTGCAACCACAAGAATTTAAATTAAGATGAAGAGAGTAATGATATAAGCAGCATACGTATCAAGAATTCACAAACTCATAACAACAGATAGTATCTCATAAAGCTTCCATAACCCTAACAGAGAAGTTTAGCTACTCATGAGTGCAACGGAAATCACAATAGACATCATCATCATACCAAAATCTAGAATAATCTTCGCAATAGATGATGTTAACGTCAACTAGGGTTGGACATTTTTTCTCCTTCCGTTGATCAAGTGTTTGCCGGCCTTTCTCAGTTTTGGACTTACAGATTCTGTAACGTGAATTATAGTAAAAGTCGAATGGAAAAGAATTGAATTAATGAATGAGTCACTTGAATGAATTGTATGGATGGAGAGACATAATAATAAAAACTTTAGCAATAGAGGGTATTTATAACACCCATATCCTATTCTTACTAGGCTACTGCATACTTATCCTAATCCTACTAGGTTACTGCATCCTTATCCTAATCCTACTAAGTTACTGCTGATCCCCAAAGTCTTTAGAAATGTTGTTTTTTCCCGGGACAAGTTATCCATGCATCACTTTCAGTCCATAGGTGTCCAAACGCTGCTTTCCTTCTTTCGTGAAGCTTCCTTGGGCGTCAAGTTATCCATAAAGTGCTGGAATTTTCATCATTTATACCTGAAAACTTTCTAATCACGTTTGTTAGATCACTTACAGGAAAAAGGACTAAAAGTGCATGAATTATATATTTGTTCTCAAAACTTAGCTTTAATATGGGTAAATTAAGGTGCTTGATGCGTGTATATACGCCTATCATCAACACCCCACACTTAAAGCTTTGTTCGTCCTCGAACAATATATCATGTCCATATAAACATCTACTTAGGGTTTCACAGTAACAACACAAAATATTCATCAAGACAGGCACGACAATTATTAACAAAGAGAAGTTTTCTAATCACTACTAGAAACAATTCAACCTCCAACATAGACTCGTGATGATGGTTAATTCGTATTCAAAAGTCAAGGCACAAAGAATCATACAAGACTACCCAAAACTCATCAACCATGTGTGTCTCACATAAGATATTACCCATAATCACTCACAAGTATTGCATTTTTCAGAACATGGGTATAAGATTATCCTTGCTCTCACTCTCACAAAGAATTCATATGTTGTAACTGATGACCATAGGCTTGCCCTTAGTGTAATGTTCCACTAATATCAGAATACTAAGCTTAGGATCAAATAGGTCTTTTACAGGTTGTAATGTAGGCTAAGGGACGGGTAGGACTATTTTGGCCAGAAATAGTGACTATGTTCCTAAGCGCTTTAATACATCACATTATTCCATTTACACTTTCTTTTAAACAACCTTTCTACTTTCTTTTAATCTACCACCCCTTCTCACCTCTTTTGTTTTTCAATTTTAAACATAACTAACTTTTTAGTTTTCTTTTCATTTTTCTTTTCATAACACACCTCTATGATAGCAATTCTTTTTCATAACAAATTCAAGCATCAATACATTCTAAGGCATCACACTCATCCAATTTCCTCTTATTATTTCACATGACTTTACAATTTAAAGCGCTTAGGAATTTGGATCAAATTATGGTCTTGAAAAAATGGATTAGGCTACATATGAGGCTGTCAAAGAAAATGGCTAAAGGCTCAAAGAGGTTGACTAGGATAATGTCCACGGGTAGGTAAAACGAAGGTAAACAAGTATAGGTTGCCAAAGAAATGCCTAAATCATCTCCTAAACTCACACTCTTTATTTTGCTTTACACACACACCAGGCAAGTTCTAGCATCAGCCACAAACACAGAATATACTATCACCTCACACACACAAGGCACATGGTCGACTTTATTGGGAGCAGTACAGACTCTTGACCCAACAGATGAAGGAATTAAACCACACACTTATCACATAATGAGTCACATTTAGAGCCTAAATGTCTCAATAGTAATGATTCTAGCACAAACTCTTGTCATAACACCATGCCGCTTATCAGAACAATTTCATGTATCAAAATCTAAAAAAAAATCTACAACTAATTTAAACAAACAAAAAAAATATGACCATAAATGTAGGCAAAGAAGTACAGCATACGAATACCAGCACCCCACACTTAGACGGGACACACTGCCCTCAGTGGACAATAAATATGGAAAACCTGATTAGTCGGACTCCTCTTCTATGTCAGGGGTTATTCCCCCTGCGTCGGAATCATCATCAGAGTCGTCATCCTCAGAGTTTCCTCAAATTGTACCCCACTTGATCCAAAAGTGCGTTGAGGTATTTGTAGCGAGGAGGATTCAACTTGCTCTTTTCTTCCCCTTTTCTGGCCTTTCTGTGAGGTGGTTGCTTTGTATTTTCCTTGGCGTACTTTTGATGCCATTCTACCTGAGATCCTAATAGAGTCATGTTAGCTTCATCTCATAATATTCAATTGATAAACAAACAGTAATGGCACCCCCCCATACTTAAGTTGTTGGCACAGACTAATTAAGTGAGCGATGTCGACTACTCAGACTTCATCGTCATACATTTGGGCGATATGTTCCAACAATATGTTCAGCACAGTCATACTTTCATGTCGTCTTAACTATCCTTTCCAACTCTATTTCATGTAATCTTGATCATACTCTCATGTTTGGATTAATGCACTTTTTGAACAAGACTACTGCATAGAGATCGTATCAAGTTATGGTATAGAAATAATCACAACATCTCATGCTTGTATTCAATCATGATCTTTATCTCGATGAACGAGTCATTCAAACATTCAAGCATTCAATTTTGAAGATCATGCAATTAACTTCACCATGTCGACTCCGCAAAAGTATGACAGTGTATAACAATCAAATACAAGTCAGAACAAAATCAAGAACACCCACACGTATTCTTTCACTCAACGAGATGCATCACAACAAATCATCCATATTCAAATTACCAATACTACTTCAAGATTTAACAATTCATTATAGGCGTAGTAGTGTAGTACTTACGGAATATAAAAGAAGAACAAAGAGGTACTTACTTGGTTGATGGCCTCGGAAGATGTTCTTGCAAAGTAAAAGAGCAAAAGGAAATTTTTTGAGAGATTTTGGAGAGGTAGGCGGCACCTAGGTTGAAGTTGCAATGTATTTTTGTTCTAAGACTAAGGTTCTATTTATAGGACAATCTTGGGTCGGGTTTTGACCCATTTAGAATCGGATTTGGAGACCAAAAGTGACCATAGGCGGCGCCTAATGCTTTGCCTATGCTTGGCATAGGCGGCGCCTTTTGCAAAGCCTTGTTGAGCATAGGCGGCGCCTATGCTATGAAATTGTTGAGCATAGGCGGCGCCTATGCCATGGAATACTAGATTCAGAGACAAAATGCTTTTGCATAGGCGGCGCCTATGCTATGGCATTGTTAGGCATAAGCGGCGCCTATGCTATGGCATACTAGATTCAGAGACAAAATGCCTTTGCATAGGCGGCGCCTATGCTATGGCATTGTTGAGCATAGGCGGAGCCTATGCTATGGCACTCTAGAATCTGAGAGCTTAGGCCATAGCATAGGCCATGCCTTGTTTTTGGCCTAGATTTACATAGGCCTTGCCTTGTTCTTTGCCTATATTTTCATAGGCAATGCCTAACCCATAGCCTTTTTCTTCTTCATTCCTAACTTACCACCTTCAACATGTAATACTTCCAAATCAAAATTTGAAACCAATCTCTTCCTTTATACCTCTTGCACCTACACTTACTCAAAAACAACAAAAACGATTAGAACGATGGGTTTCCTCCCACCAAGAGCCTTAGTTTTGGTCGTGGCTAGACAAAATCTTAAGAAAACAAAACAATTAAAAATGATGGATTTCCTCCCACCAAGCTCTTGATTTATTGTCGCAGCACAACATAGCTATCTCGATTACTTAGACTTCATGGAGATAGATGGGGCATCATTTTTTGAATGGATTCAGACGACGCTGATGCTTACTTGTAGGCATGCAATCTTCTTCGATATGACTCTTGTGCATACATATCCCAGGAGGGATACCAATTATATCATCAATAGTCCAACCCATATCTCTATTGTATCTCTTCAGAGAAGAGATGAGAGCCTCTACATGCTGTTCACTTAAATCATCCGTCACACTCACCGGAAGTGTATTTCTACATCCCAAGCATGCATACCTTAGATAATTGGGGAGCTCTTTCAATTATAGCACTGAGGGCTCTTCAATGGAAGTCTTCGCTGTTGGTGACGGTTGATTCTTAAGATCAAGGTCCGACTGCTTAGGAGTATGAGAATAGGAACCTATTTTTGTTAGAGCACACATAGTTTCTTTATAATCTTCATCATCCTCATTCTCAACATTCAGCAGCGCAGCAGACAATGGCTCAACAGTAAGTTATTTCTCTACAGATAATGCTTTCTTATCCTCATAATGAACATCAGCTACGGAGAACACATTCATATCGCTGGGCTGCTTCATTTCTTTGCATATATCAAAGAGGACCACTTCATCATTCAACCAAAATAAAAGCTCATTAGCTCTCATGTCAATAAGCACACTTCCTGTTGCAAGGAAAGGACGTCCCAAGATTATGGGAACTTCAGAATCCACCTCGCAATCCAAAATCACAAAGTCTGCAGGAAAAATGAAGGTAGACACCTTCACCAACACATCATTCAAGATACCCACAGGTCGTTTTACCGACCTATCTGCCATCACGAGCCGTATATTAGTTGGTGTAGGGTCGCCCAACCCCAACATTCTGTAGACGGATAGTGGCATCAAATTGATGCTAGCTCCCAAATAGCACAATGCCTTAACAAAATTCATAGATCCAACCGTGCAAGGAATAGTGAAAGCACCAGGGTCTTCCTTCTTCTGTACTAAGGACCTTGTGGCAATTGCACTGCAATGATGAATATTATCTGCTGGCTCATAGCTTACTGCCCGCTTCTTTGTTAAAAGATCTTTCATAAATTTTGCGTACCCAGGCATTTGCTCTAGCGCCTCCACCAAAGGGACATTAATAGTCAGCTGCTTCAACATCGTCATGAATTTACTGAACCTTGTATCATCCGCCTTCTTCTTCAGTCTCTGTGGAAAAGGTGGTGGTGGAAGGGGAATAGTTTTCTCCACCACTTCTTTTGCGTCGGGCTTCTGCTGATCAACCTTTTCTGGCTGTGGATGTTTCGGGGTGACGTCATTACCACGTTGTTCAGTTTTTTCAGCTTCATTGACGTCTTCTGGTTCTGCCTTATCCAATATATCATCGGCCACTTGCTTGCTTTGGGATGAGTTTTCCAGCACCTTACCACTCCTGGTAGTAATAGCCATGCATGATCCATTGTTCCTTGGGTTTTGCACCGTATCGCTGGGTAGTGTTCCAGCCTTTCTTTGGTTGAATGCCGCAGATAATTGACTCAATTGTTGCTCTAGCTGTTTTATTGAAGTGGAATGTGAGTCAACCAATTGCTTCATTGAGGACAGATCATTTATTACCTCAGTTACTCCTGTGCTGGTTGCCTCTACTCCTTTCAGCAGCTTAGCCATCATATCTTCCATGGACATATTTCCAGAACCAGATGCAGCGGCATCACGTCTTCCTGGAGGAACATACAAACCACTCCTGTCGGTATTATTTTTCCAACTTCCTTGATCACGGTCCTTGTTTCCAGATTTATCATAATAGTTCCGACCTTGGTTTCCTTGGGCATTGCCTCGAAACCCCCCCTGATTGTTCAAGTAGTTGGCTTCTTCCTCGAAATCGGATTCCTCTCTTCCTTTTGACGCAACAACTTTGATTTTTTCGGTCTTCCCTGATAATAGATGCTTTGTAAGAAGATCCATTTTGTTTTCATGTGCGCCATATCTTGATCACGTTCTTCCTCTCTTCGCCTTTGTTCTGCTGTCATGCCAATAGATACAGTAGGGCTTGCTACCTCAGAATCTCTGGTATGCCAAGCTCTACTTTGCTTTGTCATACGATCTAGCATATCACTTGCCTGAATAAAAGTGAGGTCCATGAATGATCCATCTGCTGCGTTATCAACCACTGGCTTAGTAACCGAGTTGAAAGATCTATATAATATCTCCATCAAGTGGACATTGGTCATATGATGGTTTGGGCATCTCATAAGCTTCTTCTTGAATCTCTCCCATGTTTCGTGGAGAGCTTCAGTTGGAAGCTGTCGAAAATTGCTAATCTCATCTCTCAACTGCGCTCTCTTGGATGGCAGAAAGAATATTTCTAGGAAAGTGTCTTTCAATTGCCTCCAATTAGTAATAGAATCAGGAGTCAGCCCATTCAACCATAGAGTTGCCTCCCCAGACATAGACAATGGAAATAAGCGTAGTCGAATTGCATTCTGTCCAACGCAAGGATTGTCGAATGACTTGCATGTAGAAATAAAGTTGATCAGATGCATATTCGTATCATCGCCTGCTAGTCCACCAAATAATCCCTTGAGTTGCAATAACTGAATCATGGTGCTAGTGATATTGAACTTGGCTCCGGGTGCCAAGGGCGGAGGAATAATAGCTCCTGTGGCACCAGCTCCGTCCAGATCGTCATCATCATCATCAAACGGTATCTGTATAGCTCGGCGTTCAGGTCTACATCTGATTTGACGATCTCTTCTATTAGCAGGTGTCGCCACCTCAGTATCACGCTTAGGGTTTAGTAACTCGTCATCACCTAAGTCCTCATCGTCGGGATTTGTTGCTCGCCCAGGGTTATCAATATTCTGTTGATGTACTTGGGCAGCGGCCAAAGCAGCTAGTCTAGCCTGCTCCTGTTGAGCAGCCCTTCTTTCAATTTCCTGTTGTGCTTCCATTCTGCTAATACGATGTGGTTCAGGATTGATAGGTAATAACGGTTGACCAGAACTTCGAGTATGGGGTATGCACTGAATAAAAATTTATAGAAAACAAAAAAAACAACTATAAGTAAAGTACGAGAATCTTTGACCAAAGGGTCTAGTAACTATCACAAACTTAGTTGACAACCGTATTCTCCGGCAGCAGCGCCAAAATTTGATAACGCTCAAACTACAGCTCTCGTAAGAGTGTAAGCGATCGTCGTCAAAGATAGAACCCAACTGGGTTGGGTGTCAAATCCCACAGGGAATACTCGGTCACTAAGTATGCAACTATTATTAGACTGTTAGTCGAAAATTCTACGAAAAAGGGGGGGATGGTTTAGGCGTGAATTAAAGGTATCAAAACAGCAAAGTAAAAATGGAATGCTTGGTAGGTTTTAATTAATGAGAAATATAAGTTAGGGTTATGTCCACCTTATGAGTTCTACGTATCTATTGGCTATAAGTTATGCGGAATTCAGACATGCATGCGCTTATAGAGATTCGTATTCTATGGTAAATCCTAGCGTCTTTCGACCATCAAGGATTATATCACTTTAACTCTTTCGAGCTTAAAGCGTATACTAATGGTACGAATTCTCCAAGAGGTTAATCCAGTTACGGCACTAACTTTTAAACAGGGTTTAGTAGCCCTATTTCCTTGTCATTCTCTCTTTTCCAGACATGTAACTTTTCTTTCGAACAAGTTAATGCTATACTGGCGTATTCTATATGTTTGCAACCACAAGAATTTAAATTAAGATGAAAAGAGTAATGATATAAGCAGCATACGTATCAAGAATTCACAAACTCATAACAACGGATAGTATCTCATAAGGCTTCCATAACCCTAACAGAGAAGTTTAGCTACTCATGAGTGCAACGGAAATCACATTAGACATCATCATCATACCAAAATCTAGAATAATCTTCGCAATAGATGATGTTAACGTCAACTAGGGTTGGACATTTTTGCTCCTTCCGTTGATCAAGTGTTTGCCGGCCTTTCTCTGTTTTGGACTTACAGATTCTGTAACGTGAATTATAGTAAAAGTCGAATGGAAAAGAATTGAATTAATGAATGAGTCAGTTGAATGAATTGTATGGATGGAGAGAGATAATAATAAAAACTTCAGCAACATAGGGTATTTATAACACCCATATTCTATTCCTACTAGGCTACTGCGTACTTATCCTAATCCTACTAGGTTACTGCATCCTTATCCTAATCCTACTTAGTTACTGCTGATCCCCAAAGTCTTTAGAAATGCTGTTTTTGCCCGGGACAAGTTATCCATGCATCATTTTCAGTCCATAGGCGTCCAAATGCTGCTTTCCTTCTTTCGTGAAGCTTCCTTGGGCGTCAAGTTATCCATAAAATGCTGAAATTTTCATCGTTTATACCTGAAAACTTGCTAATCACGATTGTTAGCTCACTTACAGGAAAAAGGACTAAAATTGCATGAATTATAGATTTTGTTCTCAAAACTTAGCTTTAATATGGGTAAATTAAGGTGCTTTAGGCGTGTAAATACGCCTATCATCACCCAGGCCCACGACTCCAACCAATATTCGGAGCTTCTTGGGTTTGGCGGGGTATTACAGAAGGTTCGTAGAGAATTTTTCTTCCATAGATGCTCCGCTTACTAAAATGACTCAGAAAAAGATGAAGTTTTTGTGGTCTGACTTGTGTGAAAATAGTTTTGAGAAATTGAAGGACAAGCTAACTACTGCTCCTGTTTTGACCCTTCCCGAGGGTGTAGATGATTTTGTGGTTTATTGTGATGCATCTCGTGTGGGACTTTGTTGTGTATTGATGCAGCGTGGTAAGGTAATAGCTTATGCATCTATTAGTTAAAGGTGCATGAGCGCAATTACCCCACTCATGACTTGGAGTTAGCAGCTGTGGTGTTTGTACTTAGAATCTGGAGGCACTATCTCTATGGAGTGCATGTTGATATTTATACTGACCATAAGAGTTTACAGTATGTTTTCTCACAGAAAGAATTAAACCTCAGGCAAAGGCATTGGATGGAGATTTTGAAAGACTATGATATGAGTCTGCATTACCATCCAGGAAAGGCAAATGTTGTAGCCGACGCCCTCAACAGGTTGTCTATGGGCAGCCTTTCTCATGTAGAAGAAAGAAAAAGGGAAATGGTAAAGGATATTCACCGCCTTACAAATCTGGGAGTGCGACTCTTATATTCCGAAGATGGAGGGCTGATTGTTCATGAGTTGGCTAAGTCATCTCTTTGTCCTGAAGTTAAGGAGAAGCAGGTTGAAGATCCTATCTAGATGTAAATCAAGAAAGATGTGGGTCAACAAAAGGTTATGACTTTTGAAATTGGTGTCGATGGTATTCTGAGATTTCAGGGTAGGTTGTGCATTTCGAATGTCGATGGGCTATGGAAAAGAATCCTTAATGAAGCGCACACTTCAAGGTATGTCATTCACCTAGGCTTTACTAAGATGTACCATGATCTGAAAACCTTGTATTGGTGGAATAACATGAAACGTGATGTAGCTGATTTTGTGTCCAAGTGTTTGAACTGTCAACAAGTAAAGGTGGAACACATGAGGCCAGGTGGTACTTCCCAAGAGATAGCCCTGCCTTTATGGAAGTGGGAGATGATAAACATGGACTTCATTACAGGACTTCCGAGATCCCGAAAGCAGTATGATTCTATATGGGTGATTGTAGATTGGTTGACCAAGTCAGCCCACTTTTTGCCTGTGAGGACTAATTATTCGGGAGAGGTTTATGCTAAGATTTACATTAAGGAGATAGTTTGATTGCATGGGGCACTAGTGTCTATTATATCCGATAGAGGTACGCAATTTTCATCTCAGTTTTGGAGATTTTTTCAGAAGGGTTTAGGTACACAAGTGAATTTGAGCACAACTTTCCACCCTCAAATGGATGGGCAAGCTGAGCATACCATTCAGACCCTCGAAGATATGTTGAGGGCATGCGTCATTGATTTCAAAGGTAGTTGGGTAGATCACCTACTACATCTCAATACGGTTCTGAAAACTGGGCCAAGACCCCAGTAGACCAAAACCATATCTAATAATAGTTTTCTAAAAATAAACAGGCCTTCTGTAATAAAGAAGGCTCACCAACTGGACACTACAACTTTTTTTGATAAAATCTATTACTTTTTTGGACCCCTAGATTGAGCCTCAGAACCTGGAGGGAGGAGGTAGGTTCAATACAGATGTACTGGTACGTTGAGTAATCCAAAATAAAACTTTTATATAAGTAAAATAGTAGAGAGAAATTTGGTAAAACATCATGTGTAAACAGTTCTCAAAACACATGGGCACTTTCTGAAAATCATAAGTCATTCATGTCAATGCACTGTCTGTTCTTTGTATTACTTCTGAGTTAGGTGGCACACCCCTAAAAATCTGATATTCCATGGGCTATATGGAATCCTCCATTGACTGAGCAGGGAAGCCCCCAACCCAAGTGTGCTGCAAGGGTTGGAGTGTCTGAGTCTGATACTCCACAGGACACTATAATAGTGTATAATAATATACCTGGATCGGCAAATCACGATTTTAGGCAATGAGTTGTTTGAACTCACGCCTTCTTCGGGGAACCACCTAACATCTTTTTATGCCCAACCTGTTTTGAATATGAGTCAGTCTGAAGTCTAAATCATGAAAATTTGATAAAGTTTGATTTTTGTATTAGTCTGAGTCAGTTATGACATTATCTGATTTGGTATCGTCATACCAAGACTGGCAAGTCGTTATTTTGAGCCATATATGCTTATTTTATTCTAAAATAATGTTCAGGCCACTTGATCATGAATATAGTGTAAGAAGAGTCATATCTCAAATCATAAGTCAAAAATCATGCAAAGGCTTTCCATTCATTCAACAATTTCAATAAGTAGTGGCCAACTTCTCAAAATAAACATTCCTGAAGTTTCTTTGTTTATCAATCTCAACACTTAAAATTATTAAAGCATTCCTCTCTCCCATTCTTAATCATCATGAATTTCACATAAGACAAATAGTATCTTGAATCATTCTGTAAACCATAAGATATAAGGATTCATAACTTGTAAATCAAATAATAAAGTAATGGGAGAGAGAGATTATATATTTCTTGAACTAGTGGACTGATTTTGGTGTTTGTGTTGTTGTGTTCTTGGGGAATTTGGTATCATTTGGTATCAGAGTAGGGCTGGTTGTGTTCCTACACTACCAATCTTGGGTTCTCTTGGACGAAAAAAAAAAAAACTGAAAACTGAAATTTTTTTCCCGAAAAGTGCAAATCTGTCCATTTTGTGTTCTTGGCCGAAAATTGTGTTGTTGGTATCTTGGCCAAGATTTGTTTGTTGTGTGTCTAGAACTTGTTGTCCTTTGTTTGTTTAGAGTGTTTATAGTATTGGTTTCTTTCTCATCAACACTAAAAAGTGTCCAAATCTAAGATTGAACTTGAAATTGTTGAAGTTGTTGATATGAACAAGGTGTGGCCGAGTTGGATGTTATAGTTACCTAAACCTTGGCCGATTTGATGGTCTTGTTGTAGTGGACTTGGAAACTGAAATTGTTGTTGTTCTTAGACTTGTTGTGTTCTTAAGGTTCTTCATCCTTTCATCATCTTGTTAATCCTTAAAGTGCAAACTAGCTCTAAAAAGGTGAAAGACAAGCTTGTAGTAGTTGTTAGTGAAAGACTTGTCCCTATCACTTCAATGACTTTTCATCTACTTTTTCTTGATTTAAGGACCTTGTTTCAAGGAGAAAGTTCAAAGAAGTCAAGTTTTGCTTTTGAAATTTGAACAAGCAGGCTCAAAGACCACTTTTCCCTCCATTAACCAAATCCACCAATTCCAAATTGTATATTGATCAAGACTTGAAATTGGTAAATAAAATTTTGATAAAACTCGAGGGCAATAGTGTACTGCCACATCACTAAAGTACTGTTCACGCAATATTTTTGAGTTCAAATTTTTGATTTCTTAGTTTCATTTTATTGTTTCCTAGTTTCGTTTGTTTTCTCGACACTAATTGACAACCTAGTAATACCCTACTAGCTTGTAAGTTAGTTTTGTGTACGTTCTTCATGTTATGTTTGTTGTGTGCTTTTCTCGTATTTGAGTCGTAGTATCTTTTTTGGTTCAAGTTCGTACATTACTTATTTGAGTCGTTTCAAACAAGAATCTACTCTGACCTCGAGCCACAATTGGGACCAAGTAACCTCATTGGAGTATAAGCGAGTTATCAACACTTGTAAGGCCAATAGAATGAAAAATCCAAAGTGTGAAAGTGAGGGATTGTGGACTATTTTGAGACGCATTGTGGACTGTTTTGTGACGAATTGTGGACTGATGTTTGCTAATCTTTAATGTGTTTGTTGTTTTCGTGTTGTTTACTTAGTTGCTCTTGATGGTACAATGGAGAATGAAGATGAAATGCCTAGTTGGGTTAAATCCATCATGGCAAGGCTTGATGCTATAGATAGGTGAATAATGGACAAAATGGAAGAAAGATTGGAAGGGATGGAAGGCTCTCTGTGCAAGAAGTTGGATAACTTGATGGAGCATCCAAGCCTTCCTAATCAAATTCCCATGAGTGGCCATGCTCCACATGAGCTACAAGGTAATTAAAATAATTTTTGCACTCTAGTGAATGAGGATAATAGCCAACTAAGTGTGAATAATAGTTTTTCTTTAAGTGAGCCGAATGTGCCTTCATTTTGTGATGATAATGTACAACTTGAGATAGTGGATACACTACTTGATTCACCTAGTGTTGAAGCCATTGTGGAAAGTGGTAGTACATTATCTTATGGAAGTCATGAAGACCAACTTGTGTGTGAAAATGATGATGTTGAACATGTTGGCCGAATGACTAAGGGTGACCCTCTATTTGTTTTTGTTATTGACCATGATAGTATAGAGGGGACATTTGATCATTATTGTAGTAGTATTCGGGTAAGGAAGTGTATTCCTAACCCGTGCCCATGGACAATCTACCTATTTGATTCCGGTGATCATTTGAGGTGTGGTGATGACGATGTCTTTTGGAATGACTTGAATGTTCATGGAATGTATGGCTTTCCTCTCTCGTCTTTCAAGTCTAATTTTTGTTCCAAGAAGAGTCTATGTTTTCCACTTAATAAGTGACACTTGTTCCTTGTTTCTTGTCACACTTATATGGATAAACTAGTTGATTCTCCCTTGGTAGGGTATTCGGCTAAGAGGGATGTTTGGGTATATGTGAAGTTTGAGCCTCCCTTGCAAGATACAATGATTGATTACACTAATCCTAACCCTCATACCTTGAGGAACGTTTGTTTGCTTGTCCTTCCTATTGCTTTGCAAGGTTCAAATTCGAGGACGAATCCTTTCCAAGGAGGGGAGGATGATATGGGTACGATCATGATCGGGGTTCAATGTGTCAAGACTCGAGTTCGGGGGCTTCCCATCCAAGGAAAAAGATTTGAAGTGAAGAAAACAAGTCCCACAAGCTCCAAAACTGTTCACTGTTCATCCGCGTTCACTGTTCATCCGCCCTTTGCAAGGGATTTTTAGGAATTTGTAATAAGTTAACCTAGGTATAAATATAACCTCATTAGGTCATTTTTGGGAGATTTTTGGAGAATATATTTTGTAGCCTCTTTGAGAGTCTTTAGCAAGGTGGAATCGTTGGATAAGGTGGAATCCTTGTGTTTATCATTTGCTTAGAAACGGAGATTACTTGGGAATTTCGGTTCCCTTGAGGTCACGTAAGAGATAGGATTAGGTTGTGTGTGATATTAAAGGTCCAAAAGTGGAATAAGCTTTTGGGTTGTTAATATTATACCGTCCCTTTGTCTATCTATCTATCTTTACTTTCTTGTAATCGTTAGTCAATATCTAGTGTAAACCGTTTGTGTTCTTGTCTTGTAACCGTGCATTGTTGTTATTGCATCTTGTTCATCAAGTGTTGTTGCTGTTTTAGTGTGTTTTACTCTTGATATTACTTCCCTTCTTGTTCTTCTTAGGAATCCGAGATAGGTCATCAAAAGGGTCCATAGTTTTGGAACTAGTGCACTAATTTTGGTGTTTGTATTGTTGTGTTCTTGTGGAGTTTGGCATCATACAAGAACGATCATGAAGATGAACTTTTTTGAGTATTTTAGATGTAACCTCGAAGGAGTATGAGTTGAAGTGTTAAAAAGGGATCCAAACCGCCCCTAAAAATACTCCATGGGTGCCTATTTTCCTACTTGGTCATAAAAGGGCCTTTTTTTCATTTTATCTTTTTATTTGTAAAGTAATATAAATAGAAAAATATAGGGTTTTAGTTCATTAGTTTTTGTTGAATATTGTTGAAAGAACACATCTCTTGAGAGAGGATCTATAGGCCTAAACTAGGACATGAACAAGTGTGGATACACTTGTGATTGTGTATTTCTTGGAAATGTTGGTGCTTGAGCGGTGGAATCCCTCTTGTGTCACGTAAGAGTGTGGTGTTGCTAGTGTAAGTCTTAGGGGTCGTTAGATTTAATACATCTTTGGGTTCTTAACCTTGTAATAGTGTATGTCTCACTTCCTATCTTTACATATCATGTACTAGTTGTGTAGTCAAGTGAATCGTTTGGTTCTTGTTGTTCTTGTAATCTTGTAACCGTTGGATTGTTGTTCTTGTAATCTTGTAACCGTTGGATTGTTGTTATTGTAGTGTTGTTCCTATCGTTATTGTTGTTTATTTCTTGTTGTTGTTAGTGCTTTTGGGATCATTTACACCTTGTTTCTTGATATTGTTGGAACCGAGATTTGGTGTTTGTTGAGCTCTTTGGTTTCCCTTTGTTTGTGAATTATTTTGACTTGTTTTTGATACGTACCAAATTTGTATCGTATCATTTGGTATCAAAGCTTGTGGTTGATTTTGTTCCAACAAAATCAATCTTGGGCTTGCTAGAAAAATCAAAAAATAAAAAGATAAAGAAGTGTTCTTGTTCTTGTTCTTGTTCATGGCCGATAAACTTGATGGGTACTTGTTGTAGTCTTGGCCGAAATTTGTGGAGTCTAGGTGTAGGATTTCTTTGTTTTTATTGTTCTTTCTTTATTCACTAAAACTAAAGGTACCTAGATCTATATTTGAGCTTAAAAACTTGTTGAAGTTGTGTTGCGAACAAAGTCCTAGACTGAAATTTGTGGACTTGTTATGGAGGTTGGAGTGGGAGTTGAAGGTGTTGTTATTGTTGTTCTTGAAAAGTTGTTGTGTTCTTGTTGTTTTTCATCATTTCTCTTGTCTCTACCAACTTAAATTATTGAATAGATCTAGAAAAGGTGAAGAAAAAGTAGGAAGACTTGTTGGTGAAAGGACTAGCTCACATCACTCTTGACTTGAAAACAACTTTTTCTACCACTTTCCATGTTTCTAGGAGCCTTGTTTTGTGGAAACTAGGACAAGTCTAATCTCACCTTTTTGGGTTGAATTTGAAAAGAGTTACAAGACTTGTGTTTTACCCTCCAAATACTAATTGTCTTCCATTTCGAAAGTATAAGGACTAAAAATTCCAAGAATGGTGATTAAAACTTGTGAGGGACCGTGACCAATTAGGGGGTGACACGTCACCAATTACTGTTCTACTGACAAATTTTAATATCAAATTTAATCTTCTAGTTTCATTTTGTTGTTTCTTTTGTTGATTCCAATACTAACTTACAAGCTAGTAACCGCTTACTAGATTGTTTGTTGGTTTGAAACCGTTCTTTGTGTTTACATCCTTGTGTAATTTTTTTTCATTTTTGAGTCATTATAAACATTTGAATTATCCTCTCAACATCTCATGGAGTACAAGAAAGCATACAACACTTGTGAGATTAAGTGTGATGAATCCTAGAACAAAGAAATAAAGAGAGAGAGTGAGGACCTTTCTTTTACAACTAACCCATTTATTGTTTTGTAGTGAAATTTCTTGTCTAAACTCAATCGAGCCAGATGAGATTGAAGGAAAAACTCAAGATAGAGAGGAAGCCAAGGTGCAAAATAAAGACGTTGGCCGAGACTTGAAATTGTTGTGTTCTCAGTTTCTTCTTATTTTGTGGATTGTTTTGGATCAATTTTCATTTGGCTAGTGAAATGAATTTGAGGTCAAATTCCTCTCAAGATGGAGAGGATGATACAAGCAAGATCATGAAGATGAACATTTTTGAGTATTTTGGATGTAACCTCGAAGGTGTATGAGTTGAAGTATTAAAAAGGGCTCCAAACTGCCCCTAAAAACACTCCATGGGTGCCTATTAGCCTACTTGGTCATTAAAGGGCCTTTTTGTCATTTTATCTTTTTATTTGTAAAGTACTATAAATAGAACAATATAGGGTTTTAGTTCATTAGTTTTTGTTGAATATTGTTGAAAGAACACATCTCTTGAGAGAGAGGGTCTCTAGTCCTAAACTAGGACATGAACAAGTGTGGATTCACTTGTGATTGTGTATTGCTTGTAAACATTGGTGCTTGAGCAGTGGAATCCCTCTTGAATCACGTAAGAGTGTGGTGTTTCTAGTGTAAGTGTTAGGGGTTCTTAGATTTAATACATCTTTGGGTTCTTAACCTTGTAATAGTGTATGTCTCACTTCCTATCTTTACATATAATCTACTAGTTGTGTAGTCAAGTGAATCATTTGGTTCTTGTTGTTCTTGTAATCTTGTAACCGTTGGATTGTTGTTATTGTAGTGTTGTTCCTCTCGTTATTGTTGTTTATATCTTGTTGTTGTTAGTGCTTTTGGTGTCATTTACACCTTGTTTCTTGTTGTTGTTGGAACCGATATTTGGTGTTTGTTGACCTCTCGGGTTTCCCTTTGTTTGTGGATTATTTTTGGCTTGTTTTTGATACGTACCAAATTTGTATCGTATCATTTGTTATCAAAGATTGTGGTTGATTTTGTTTCAACAAAATCAATCTTGGGATTGCTAGAAAAATCAAAAAATAAAAAGAGAAAGAAGTGTTCTTGTTCTTGTTCATGGCAGATAAACTTGCATGGTACTGGTTGTAGTCTTGGCCGAAATTTGTGGAGTCTAGGTGTAGGATTTCTTTGTTTTTATTGTTGTTTCTTGATTCACTAACACTAATGGTACCTAGATCTATATTTGAGCTTAAAAACTTGCTGAAGTTGTGTTGCGAACAAAGTCCTAGAATGAAATTTGTGGACTTGTTATGGAGGTTGGAGTGGGCGTTGAAGGTGTTGTTATTGTTGTTCTTGAAAAGTTGTTGTGTTCTTGCTGTTCTTCATCACTTATCTTATCTTGACCAACTTAAATTAGTTAATAGATCTAGAAAAGGTGAAGACAAAGTTGGAAGACTTGTTGGTGAAAGGACTAGCTCACATCACTCTTGACAAGAAAACAACATTTTCAACCATTTTCCTTGTTTCTAGGAGCCTTGTTTTGTGGAAACTAGTACAAGTCTAATCTCACCTTTTTGAGTTGAGTTTGAAAAGAGTTACAAGACTTGTGTTTTCCCCTACAAATACTAATTGTCTTCCATTCCAAAAGTATAAGGACTAAAAATTCCAAGAATGGTGATTAAAACTTGTGTAGGCCCGTGACCTATTAGGGGCTGACACGTCACCAATTACTCTTGAAATGAAAAATTTTAAGCTCAAATTTAATCTTCTAGTTTTATTTTGTTGTTTTTTAGTTGATTCCAATACTAACTAACAAGCTAGTAACCACTTACTAGATTGTGTGTTGGTTTTAAATCATTCTTTGTGTTTACATCCTTGTGTATTTTTTTTCATTTTGTAGTCATTGTAAACATTGGAATTCTCCTCTCAGCACCTCATGGAGTACAAGCAAGCATACAACACTTGTGAAATTATAGTGAGAAATCCTAGAACAAATAAATAAAGAGAGAGAGTGAGGACCTTTCTTTTACAACTAACCCATTTATTGTTTTGTAGTGAAATTTCTTGGCTAAACTCAATTGAGATGGACGAGATTGAAGGAAAAACTCAAGATTGAGAGGAAGCCAAGGTGCAAAATAAAAGCGTTGGCCGAGACTTAAAATTGTTGTGTTCTCGGTTTCTTCTTATTTTGTGGATTGTTTTGTAGCCATTTTCATTTTGCTAGTGCAATGAATTTGAGGTCAAATACCTCTTAATATGGA
Organism: Capsicum pubescens; assembly: GCA_030864215.1. Classification (NCBI taxonomy): domain Eukaryota; kingdom Viridiplantae; phylum Streptophyta; class Magnoliopsida; order Solanales; family Solanaceae; genus Capsicum; species Capsicum pubescens. Next base: position 108,356,235 of record CM061548.1, on the reverse strand, counting down.
GAGGATGATTCAATAAAGATCATGAAGATGAACGTTTTTGAGTATTTTGGGTGTAACCTCGAAGGTGTATGAGTTGAAGTGTTAAAAAGGGCTCCAAACTGCCCCTAAAAACACTCCATGGGTGCCTATTTTCCTACTTGGTCATTAAAGGGACTTTTTGTCATTTTATCTTTTTATTTGTAAAGTACTATAAATAGAACAATATTGGGTTTTAGTTCATTAGTTTTTGTTGAATATTATTGAAAGAACACATCTCTTGAGAGAGAGGGTCTATAGTCCTAAACTAGGACATAAACAAGTGTGGATTCACTTGTGATTGTGTATTGCTTTGAAACATTGGTGCTTGGCAGTGGAATCCCTCTTGAATCACGTAAGAGTGTTGTGTTGCTAGTGTAAGTCTTAGGGGTCCTTAGATTTAATACATCTTTGGGTTCTTAACCTTGTAATAGTGTATGTCTCACTTCCTATCCTTACATATCAGGTACTAGTTGTGTAGTCAAGTGAATCGTTTGGTTCTTGTTGTTCTTGTAATCTTGTAACCGTTGGATTGTTGTTATTGTAGTGTTGTTCCTCTCGTTATTATTATTTATCTGTTGTTGTTGTTAGTGCTTTTGGTGTCATTTACACTTTGTTTCTTGATGTTGTTGGAACCGAGATTTGGTGTTTGTTGATCACTCGGGTTTCCCTTTGTTTGTGAATTATTTTTGGCTTGTTTTTGATACGTACCAAATTTGTATCGTATCATTTGGTATCAAAGCTTGTGTTTGATTTTATTCCAACAAAATCAATCTTGGGCTTGCTAGAAAAATCAAAAAATAAAAAGATAAAGAAGTGTTCTTGTTCTTGTTCTTGTTCATGGCCGATAATCATGTAGTGTTCTTGGTGTAGTCTTCGCCAAAATGTGTGGAGTCTAGGTCTAGGATTTCTTTGGTTTTATTGTTTTTTCTTGATTCACTGAAACTAAAGGTACATAGATCTATATTTGAGCTTAAAACTTGTTGAAGTTGTGTTGCGAACAAAGTCCTAGACTTAAATTTATAGACTTGTTATGGAGGTTTGAGTGGGCGTTGAAGGTGTTGTTATTGTTGTTCTTGAAAAGTTGTTGTGTTCTTGTTGTTCTTCATCACTTCTCTTATCTTGACCACTTTAAAGTAGTTAAAAGATCTAGAAAAGGTGAAGACAAAGTTGGAAGACTTGTTGGTGAAAGAACTAGATCACATCACTCTTAACTTGAAAACAACTTTTTCAACCCCTTTCCTTGTTTCTAGGAGCCTTGTTTTGTGGAAACTAGTACAAGTCTAATCCCACCTCTTTTGGTTGAATTTGAAAAGAGTTACAAGACTTGTGTTTTTTCCTCAAAATACTAACTGTCTTCCATTCCAAAAGTATAAGGACTAAAAATTCCAAGAATGGTTATTAAAACTTGTGTGGGCCCATGACCAATTAGGGGCTGGCACGTCACCAATTACTGTTCAAATGACAAATTTTAAGCTTAAATTTAATCTTCTAGTTTCATTTTGTTGTTTCTTTTGTTGATTCCAATTCTAACTTACAAGCTAGTAACCACTTACTAGATTGTGTGTTGGTTTGAAACCGTTCTTTGTGTTTACATCCTTGTGTATTTTTTTCATTTTGGAGTCATTGTAAACATTGGAATTCTCCTCTCAGCACCTCATGGAGTACAAGCAAGCATACAACACTTGTGATATTAAGTGTGGGGAATCCTACAACAAAGAAATAAAGAGAGAGTGAGGACCTTTCTTTTACTACTAACCCATTTATTGTTTTGTAGTGAAATTTCTTGGCTAAACTCAATTGAGACGGATGAGATTGAAGGCAAAACTCAAGATGGAGAGGAAGCCAAGGTGCAAAATAAAGACGTTGGCCGAGACATGAAATTGATGTGTTCTCGGTTTCTTCTTATTTTGTTGATTGTTTTGGAGACATTTTCATTTGACTAGTTCAATGAATTTGAGGTCAAATACCTCTCAAAGGTGTATGAGTTGAAGTATTAAAAAGGGCTCCAAACTGCCCCTAAAAACACTCCATGGGTGCCTTTTTGCCTACTTGGTCATTAAAGGGACTTTTTGTCATTTTATATTTTTATTTGTAAACTACTATAAATAGAACAATAAATGGTTTTAGTTCAATTCATTTTTGTTGAATATTGTTTAAACAACACATCTCTTGGGAGAGAGGGTCTCTGGGCCTAAACTAGGAAATAAACAACTGTGGATTCACTTGTGATTGTGTATTGCATGGAAACATTGGTGCTTGAGAAGTGGAATCCCTCTTGTGTCACGTAAGAGTGTGGTGTTTCTAGTGTAAGTCTTAGGGTTCCTTATATTTAATACATCTTTGGGTTCTTAACCTTGTAATAGTGTATGTCTCACTTCCTATATTTACATATCATGTACTAGTTGTGTAGTCAAGTGAATCGTTTGGTTCTTGTTGTTCTTGTAATCTTGTAACCGTTGGATTGTTGTTATTGTAGTGTTTGTCCTCTCATTATTTTTGTTTATCTCTTGTTGTTGTTAGTGCTTTTGGTGTCATTTACACCTTGTTTCTTGATGTTGTTGGAACCGAGATTTGGTGTTTGTTGAACTCTCGGGTTTCCCTTTGTTTATGGATTATTTTTGGCTTGTTTATGATACGTACCAAATTTGTATAGTATCATTTGGTATCAAAGCTCGTGGTTGATTTTGTTGGAACAAAATCAATCTTGGGCTAGCTAGAAAAATCAAAAAATAAAAAGAGAAAGAAGTGTTCTTGTTCATGGCCGAGAAACTTTAGTGTTCTTGTTGTAGTCTTCGCCAAAATGTGTGGAGTCTAGGTCTAGGATTTCTTTGTTGTTATTGTTGTTTCTTGATTCACTAACACTAAAGGTATCTAGATCTATATTTGATCTTAAAAACGTGTTGAAGTTGTGTTGCGAACAAAGTCCTAGACATAAATTTGTGGACTTGTTATGGAGGTTTGAGTGTGTGTTGAAGGTGTTGTTATTGTTGTTCTTGAAAATTTGTTGTGTTCTTGTTGTTCTTCATCACTTCTCTTATCTTGACAAACTTAAAGTAGTTAAAAGATCTAGAAAAGGTGAAGACAAAGTTGGAAGACTTGTTGGTGAAAGATTAGCTCACATCACTCTTGACTTGAAAACAACTTTTTCAACCCCTTTCCTTGTTTCTAGGAGCCTTGTTTTGTGGAAACTAGTACAAGTCTAATCCCACCTTTTTGAGTTGAATTTGAAAAGAGTTACAAGACTTGTGTTTTTTCCTCCAAATACTAATTGTCTTCCATTCCAAAAGTATAAGGACTAAAAATTCCAAGAATGGTGATTAAAACTTGTGTAGGCCCGTGACCAATTAGGGGCTGACAATTCACCAATTACTGTTCAAATGACAAATTTTAAGCTCAAATTTAATCTTCTAGTTTCTTTTTGTTGTTTGTTTTGTTGATTCCAATACTAACTTACAAGCTAGTAACCACTTACTAGATTGTGTGTTGGTTTGAAACCGTTCTTTGTGTTTACATCCGTGAGTATTTTTTTTTTCATTTTGGAGTCATTGTAAACATTGGAATTCTCCTCTCAGCACCTCATGGAGTACAATCAAGCATACAACACTTGTGATATTAAGTGTGGGGAATCCTACAACAAAGAAATAAAGAGAGAGTGAGGACCTTTCTTTTACTACTAACCCATTTATTGTTTTGTAGTGAAATTTCTTGGCTAAACTCAATTGAGACGGATGAGATTGAAGGCAAAACTCAAGATGGAGAGGAAGCCAAGGTGCAAAATAAAAACGTTGGCCGAGACTTGAAATTGTTGTGTTCTCGGTTTCTTCTTATTTTGTTGATTGTTTTGGAGCCATTTTCATTTGACTAGTTCAATGAATTTGAGGTCAAATACCTCTGAAAGGTGTATGAGTTGAAGTATTAAAAAGGGCTCCAAACTGCCCCTAAAAACACTCCATGGGTGCCTTTTTGCCTACTTGGTCATTAAAGGGACTTTTTTTCATTTTATATTTTTATTTGTAAACTACTATAAATAGAACAATAAATGGTTTTAGTTCATTCATTTTTGTTGAATATTGTTTAAACAACACATCTCATAAGAGAAAGGGTCTCTGGGCCTAAACTAGGAAATAAACAAGTGTGGATTCACTTGTGATTGTGTATTGCGTGGAAATGTTGGTGCTTGAGCGGTGGAATCCCTCTTGTGTCACGTAAGAGTGTGGTGTTTCTAGTGTAAGTCTTAGGGTTCCTTAGATTTAATACATCTTTGGGTTCTTAACCTTGTAATAGTGTATGTCTCACTTCCTATCTTTACATATCATGTACTAGTTGTGTAGTCAAGTGAATCGTTTGGTTCTTGTTGTTCTAGTAATCTTGTAACCGTTGGATTGTTGTTATTGTAGTGTTGTTCCTCTCATTATTTTTGTTTATCTCTTGTTGTTGTTAGTGCTTTTGGTGTCATTTACACCTTGTTTCTTGATGTTGTTGGAACCGAGATTTGGTGTTTGTTGAACTCTCGGGTTTCCCTTTGTTTGTGGATTATTTTTGGCTTGTTTTTGATACGTACCAAATTTGTATCGTATCATTTGGTATCAAAGCTTGTGGTTGATTTTGTTCCAACAAAATCAATCTTCGGCTTGCTAGAAAAATCAAAAAATAAAAAGAGAAAGAAGTGTTCTTGTTCTTGTTCTTGTTCATGGCCGAGAAACTTTAGTGTTCTTGTTGTAGTCTTCGCCAAAATGTGTGGAGTCTAGGTCTAGGATTTCTTTGTTGTTATTGTTGTTTCTTGATTCACTAACACTAACGGTATCTAGATCTATATTTGATCGTAAAAACTTGTTGAAGTTGTGTTGCGAACAAAGTCCTAGACTTAAATTTGTGGACTTCTTATGGAGGTTTGAGTGGGCGTTGAAGGTGTTGTTATTGTTGTTCTTGAAAAGTTGTTGTGTTCTTGTTGTTCTTCATCACTTCTCTTATCTTGACCAACTTAAAGTAGTTAAAAGATCTAGAAAAGGTGAAGACAAAGTTGGAAGACTTGTTGGTGAAAGGACTAGCTCACATCACTCTTGACTTGAAAACAACTTTTTCAACCCCTTTCCTTGTTTCAAGGAGCCTTGTTTTGTGTAAACTAGTACAAGTCTAATCCCACCTTTTTGAGTTGAATTTGAAAAGAGTTACAAGACTTGTGTTTTTTCCTCCAAATACTAATTGTCTTCCATTCCAAAAGTATAAGGACTAAAAATTCCAAGAATGGTGATTAAAACTTGTGTGGGCCCGTGACCAATTAGGTGCTGACACGTCACCAATTACTGTTCAAACAACAAATTTTAAGCTCAAATTTAATCTTCTAGTTTCATTTTTTTGTATGTTTTGTTGATTCCAATACCAACTTACAAGCTAGTAACCACTTACTAGATTGTGTGTTGGTTTGAAACCGTTCTTTGTGTTTACATCCTTGTGTATTTTTTTTTCATTTTGGAGTCATTGTAAACATTGGAATTCTCCTCTCAGCACCTCACGGAGTACAAGCAAGCATACAACACTTGTGATATTAAGTGTGGGGAATCCTACAACAAAGAAATAAAGAGAGAGTGAGGACCTTTCTTTTACTACTAACCCATTTATTGTTTTGTAGTGAAATTTCTTGGCTAAACTCAATTGAGACGGATGAGATTGAAGGCAATACTCAAGATGGAGAGGAAGCCAAGGTGCAAAATAAAGACGTTGGCCGAGACTTGAAATTGTTGTGTTCACGGTTTCTTCTTATTTTGTTGATTGTTTTGGAGCCATTTTCATTTGACTAGTTCAATGAATTTGAGGTCAAATACCTCTCAAAGGTGTATGAGTTGAAGTATTAAAAAAAGCTCCAAACTGCCCCTAAAAACACTCCATGGGTGCCTTTTTGCCTACTTGGTCATTAAAGGGACTTTTTGTCATTTTATATTTTTATTTGTAAACTACTATAAATAGAACAATAAATGGTTTTAGTTCATTCATTTTTGTTGAATATTGTTTAAACAACACATCTCATGAGAGAAAGGGTCTCTGGGCCTAAACTAGGAAATAAAGAAGTGTGGATTCACTTGTGATTGTGTATTGCTGGAAACGTTGGTGCTCGAGCGGTGGAATCCCTCTTGTGTCACGTAAGAGTGTGGTGTTTCTAGTGTAAGTCTTAGGGTTCCTTAGATTTAATACATCTTTGGGTTCTTAACCTTGTAATAGTGTATGTCTCACTTCCTATCTTTACATATCATGTACTAGTTGTGTAGTCAAGTGAATCGTTTGGTTCTTGTTGTTCTTGTAATCTTTTAACCGTTGGATTGTTGTTATTGTAGTGTTGTTCCTCTCATTATTTTTGTTTATCTCTTGTTGTTGTTAGTGCTTTTGGTGTCATTTACACCTTGTTTCTTGATGTTGTTGGAACCGAGATTTGGTGTTTGTTGAGCTCTCGGGTTTCCCTTTGTTTGTGGATTATTTTTGGCTTGTTTTTGATACGTACCAAATTTGTATCGTATCATTTGGTATCAAAACTTGTGGTTGATTTTGTTCCAACAAAATCAATCTTCGGCTTGCTAGAAAAATCAAAAAATAAAAAGAGAAAGAAGTGTTCTTGTTCATGGCCGAGAAACTTTAGTGTTCTTGTTGTAGTCTTCGCCAAAATATGTGGAGTATAGGTCTAGGATTTCTTTGTTGTTATTGTTGTTTCTTGATTCACTAACACTAACGGTATCTAGATCTATATTTGATCTTAAAAACTTGTTGAAGTTGTGTTGCGAACAAAGTCCTAGATCTAAATTTGTGGACTTGTTATGGAGGTTTGAGTGGGCGTTGAAGGTGTAGTTATTGTTGTTCTTGAAAAGTTGTTGTGTTCTTGTTGTTCTTCATCAGTTCTCTTATCTTGACCAACTTAAAGTAGTTAAAAGATCTAGAAAAGGTGAAGACAAAGTTGGAAGACTTGTTGGTGAAAGGACTAGCTCAAATCACTCTTGACTAAAACAACTTTTTCAACCCCTTTCCTTGTTTCAAGGAGCCTTGTTTTGTGGAAACTAGTACAAGTCTAATCCCACCTTTTTGATTTGAATTTGAAAAGAGTTACAAGACTTGTGTTTTTTCCTCCAAATACTAATTGTCTTCCATTCCAAAAGTATAAGGACTAAAAATTCCAAGAATAGTGATTAAAACTTGTGTGGGCCCGTGACCAATTAGGGGCTGACACGTCACCAATTACTGTTCAAACGACAAATTTTAAGTTGATTCCAATACCAACTTACAAGCTAGTAACCACTTACTAGATTGTGAGTTGGTTTGAAACCGTTCTTTGTGTTTACATCCTTGTGTATTTTTTTTTATTTTGGAGTCGTTGTACACATTGGAATTCACCTCTCAACACCTCACGGAGTACAAGCAAGCTTACAACACTTCTGAGATTAAGTGTGAGGAATCCGAGAACAAAGAAATAAAGAGAGAGTGTGAGGACCTTTCTTTTACCACTAACTCATTTGTTGTTTTGTAGTGAAATTTCTTGGCTAAACTCAATTGAGACGGATGAGATGGAAGGAAAAACTCAAGATGGAGAGGAAGCCAAGGTGCAAAATAAAGACGTTGGCCGAGACTTGAAATTGTTGTGTTCTCGGTTTCTTCTTATTTTGTGGATTGTTTTGGAGCCAATTTCAGTTTGCTAGTGCAATGAATTTGAGGTCAAATACCTCTTAAGATGGAGAGGATGATACAAGCAAGATCATGAAGATGAATGTTTTTGAGTATTTTGGATGTAACCTCAAAGGTGTATGAGTTGAAGTGTTAAAAAGGGCTCTAAACCACCCCTAAAAACACTCCATGGGTGCCTATTTGCCTACTTGGTCATTAAAGGGCCTTTTTGTCATTTTATCTTTTTATTTGTAAAGTACTACAAATTGAAAAATATAGGGTTTTAGTTCATTAGTTTTTGTTGGATATTGTTGAAAGAACACATCTCTTGAGAGAGAGGGCCTCTAGGCCTAAACTAGGACATAAACAAGTGTGGATTCACTTGTGATTGTGTATTGCATGGAAACGTTGGTGCTTGAGCGGTGGAATCCCTCTTTTGTCACGTAAGAGTGTGGTGATTATAGTGTAAGTCTTAGGGTTCCTTATATTTAATACATCTTTGGGTTCTTAACCTTGTAATAGTGTATGTCTCACTTCCTATCTTTACATATCATGTACTAGTTGTGTAGTCAAGTGAATCGTTTGGTTCTTGCTGTTCTTGTAATCTTGTAACCGTTGGATTGTTGTTATTGTAGTGTTGTTCCTCTCATTATTTTTGTTTATCTCTTGTTGTTGTTAGTGCTTTTGGTGTCATTTACACCTTGTTTCTTGATGTTGTTGGAACCGAGATTTGGTGTTTGTTGAGCTCTCGGGTTTCCCTTTGTTTGTGGACTATTTTTGGCTTATTTTTTGATACATACCAAATTTGTATCGTATCAACATGCTTCTTCAACAAGTCAAATTCCTTACTCATCCTATTATTTTGTGTCACTCATTCTGCAACTGTGCATACAAATCAACATTTGACGCATTTACTTAGGACTTAATCATCTCATCAAGTTCTTTTGCCAAAGTAGATGTTGATTTCTTAGATGCCTTTACACGTCGACCTAGGGATCCAAGACCTTTGACACTTCCTTTTCTCTTTCCACCAACTGATTGTACCCAGATATCGATTTCACTTAATTGAGAGGGCTGACTAGCGGGATTAGTTTCTCCTTCCACAACTTATGCAATTTGAGCAACTAATATTTCTTGTTTCTTTCTTTCAAGATCATTCTGCATAAAAATAAGTTATTTCATACCATAGTGCCAACAAAAAATATATTATTAACATAAATTATATTGGACTCTAGTATCAAATATAAGCACAACAATCAGCAAAAACAAACAACACGTATTAGCATATAAAGTATCTGAAACTCAAAGTTGGTTCCAAATTATTATGGCTGAAGCACCAAGGCCATAATGAAATGAGAAGAATAATTCAGGTATTTTCTAAGCAGTATCTTTTATTGAGAAGTCCTGGAATTATCTAAGCAGTACTTTTATTTGAGTTCTGATATACATATTGATGAAATACTGCAGTCAGATTTGTTAGAGTACGTGCCCTACTGACCAGTGACTTTAACGTAAGAGTTTCCTATGTATGGAATGGGTTGCCTGGCGTGTTCCAAGGAAACAGTAAAATAGGAAGTAAAGAACACAATGATTTTTATTTGGAAAACACCCGGCTAAAAAAAAGTGTAAAAAAACACGACCTGTACCTCTACAGGATTTAACCCCAACTTCACTAAATAACTCTAAGTCTCAAGAATGACTTATTACAAAACTCTTGTAACCAACAACTAGGAATTATAAACTCTAATTCCTATACCTCAATAACTAGGAATCATAAACTCTAATTCCTATAACTCAACAACTAAGAATCATAAACACTAATTCCTATAACTCAACAATCACCCTTGATTGTTGAACCCATTTCGAGTTATCCCAAACTTGAAGTTAACTCAGCTTAGTATTGTTTCTAAACAATCAATCTAGGAAAGCAATAAATTATAACTCAATAAGAAAAATAAATTTAAACTGACAATGAACTGTAAAGTTTAATCCTGTGAAACAGGTTCATCTATTCCTTTATACTGGCAACACTTGAATCTTGAGTCAGAATTCTCTCAATTATGAACTTTCTCAATTTGATCGTGTTTAGCCTTTTATCTCTGTGTAAGTGCGCAAGTTATTCTGAATAATACATCTTCTATTTAAGCACAACTCTCCAAAGAGTCATTGTTTATTTCAAACTCCTCCTTTAATCAGAACTCTCATTGCATAGAATTCTACTTCAAGTGAGACTCCTTTTTTAATTCCAACAATTGTCTCCTTAGTGTTGTAGTCAAACTCCAAATCTTTAAATCATCCCATGTTTATTTCCTTGAGTTTATCTAAATTAGCCACCCATCTAGTCCTTCCTTGATTTTTACACGCTTGTCTTTAATCATAGATGATTTTTCTACAAGTTTCAGCTATATGAGACAGTGTGTCTGTGAACCAGCTTGACTCACATGTTTCATATCACTTTGTCAGTTTGTCAATCATCAGAACTACATTGTACTAAAAAAATTCCCCTTTTTTTATGATGAAAAACCTCTTTTCTTTGTGCATTCAAACATCTTAACCAGTAGGCACTAAAGTATAAAACACTAGAATGAACAAATTAGTCAATGGGTTATAAACATTGCACATCCCTCTTATCTTCCCCCTTTTGGCATCATCAAAAAACTATTTCAATGCAATAATATACTAGCCAAAGTGATTTGTTATGCTATTCATGGCCACTGGGGCTATCACCAAAACAATCAGACAAAGACTTTAGCAAACATAGTAATATATTAAACAGAGCAAAAATATGAGTCAATTTAGCAAAGTTAACCATTCCATTTAACTTCCAAAGCATGCTCCACATTAAACCTAAGCTAGTACTAAACTGAGCAAAACAATCGAGCATTAATAAAAAAATATGATATAAAAGTGTGACATGGCTAAGGATACAAATAGTGAGTAGCTGATGAGGAAGGTGGAATAGGTGTTATCAACTGTGTCAATTGACGAATGACTTCAACATTTTTATCCCTCTATCAATCAATGTCAAGCTTAAAAGTCATGATGCTAGCCTTAAGGACTTCTTATTCCACTTCATGATTGTCTTATGCAGCTTCTAGTTTAGATTTTTTTCCTAGCTAAATCATTTCTTTATTATCAATTATTTCAAATGAGTGTTAGCCCTCCTTATTGAAACATGTAAGGCAACATGATTCATCTGTTCAAGAATATCCATTGTTGTTTTATAAGTCAAACCTGAACTAGGACTGAGAAGTCCCCCCAAAAATAGCCAATTAGGAACTAAAAGGAAGAGCAAATCCCTTTTCATTCTTTAGAAACATATGCTGCATGTGATTGATGATCAAATTTGGCAAATTCATGATACAAAAATTGATATTTTGGTTGAGAGAGAAGAAGAAATTTCTGGTGTAGAATTAACACATTTGTGCAATTCCATTTGGAGAGAGTCCAAGAAAATTTGTCAACCAATTCATCAGTATCATAGGACAAGGGGGGATGAAGTGCAAGAAATTGAATAGGTGTGCTCAACTATTTCAACTTAGACAGCCTATGCTTATGTCAATGTTGGCATACCTGATAAGAAGAACTTTGTGATCACAATTGCTTTCTTGTACCTATTTTCTTCACAATCTAATACAAAATTACGTTTGAAAAGTCAAAAATCTGAAATTAGGACACACAACAAAATGTGCAAGACTGAATCGAATAATGTTTTAGCTAATAAGATTAAAAAGAAAAATGATTATTCTAGTAAATCATTGAGGGGAGTTAATGAAATTTTAATCATCCCCAAATCTAACCTATTCCTTTCAAAATGCTCTTTAGTTAGTACCTTTGGTGCTTCTCCAGTTATTTAAGTAATTCACATAGTCAACATTTTTATAGCCCTTAAGAGTTAAATTACTTTCATTTGAATACCATAGTCTAAATCCATTGATTCCCATGAGATATCTCAAAATTCTTGTGACAACACAAATTCTTATGAATTACCAACAAAATTATCATCATCTTATGTCGTTGTTATTAATGCATCAATTTCTTGATTTGTTGTTCCCCCTGTCATTATGCCCTCAGTCTATACAATAGTTGAACCAGGTGGTACAATATGTTCCTATGCATTCTAATCAGTTTTACTGTCATCTTCTTTTTTTTTTTTAAAAAAAGAATCTCCCTTGCTTTTCCCTTACACGAGCACTCCAAATCTGACCATCTTTAAAAAATCTTTTGTTTTAGTTCTCTCAATCTTTTCAGATCTAATAATGGTGCTCTTTTTACTATCTTCAAAAGATCCATTCCCCCTTTAAATATGGTAAGTGAAAGGAACTTTATTTTCTTCCAGTCTTGTGCCTTGATCAAGCTCTATTTATGTACTAATTTTGCTTCCCACCTTTCACTCTCACCTGCAAAACAAATTAGGGGCTAACTTTAGGAACCCAGAAAATTTTGGATCCTTTCTTATGAGAAAAAAGATGTATGAAGTTCCTTGTAGCCCATCGAGGCAACAGGTTATGTGACCTGTTTCTCGGACCAGTGTTGATTTTCTTGTTAGCTTGTGCTAACATAGAACCAGATTCTTTTACTAGGCTTATGCTTCTTGATTTACTTTTCACTGCAACTGGACATTTAGTGGTTGGACGTTCCAGGTTACCACAAATATAACACAGACCTTTAATAGCATTAGAACTTTTATAAAACCCAAACCCAGCCTTTTCATTGTGAGTTCTTTAACCTAACTTATGAACAATTCTTGAAGAATGTGTCCATCTATTAGCTCTTTCAAGATCAAGTTTCAATTCAGAAACTTCTTGATTCAGTTGACTAACTTTTTCTTTTTCACAAAAGTATTCATGTTTAATCTTAGTCAATTCTGACTCAATCTTTTCTTGTTCCTCACTCTTGATCTTTTTTTTCTTCAAAAAGAGATAGTTTTAGAACTTCAGATTTGAGGGTCAGGTTTGATGAATCAAGTCTGCTAACCTATTCCTTAAGAGTGAAGTTTTCCTTTTCAACATTTTTCTTATAAGTTTCTAGATCAATAAATTCAAACTTGAGACTTCCAAGATTGTTAAATAACTTATCCCTATCAGAAGTTAATTCTTGGAAATCATCAATTAGGCACTCATTAAGGAAACAAGTTTCTTTTTAGAAAATAAATGCAATTTCTCTTTAAGTTCAAGAATACTTACCTCAGAGTTTCCATCATCATCTTTTATAACTGAATCTCCAATGGTCATGGGAGAAGTTTCATCATCTGATTCATTACTTTCAGAAGCCCTATTTAGACATTCCATGTCCATCTAATAGGTCTTCAAATTACCAACTAACTCATCAAGGGACCTTCTCGTGAGATTCTTAGCTTCTCTTATGGCTATAACATTGACATTCCTCTTAGACTTTGGTAGGACTCTCAAGACCTTGTCTACCTATTCCTCAGTAGATAAAACATTTCCTAGAGATGATAACTCATTTACCAACAAAGTTAACCTAGTTATCATTTCTTGTAGTGAATCATTTTTCTCCATTTCAAAAGCCTCATATTCAGTGAAAAGTAATGCAATTTTGAATTTTCTCACTTGTCTTGTGCCTTCATGTTCATTCACCAATGCATCCCAGATTTGCTTAGCAGTATTACAATTAGACACTTTATTGTACTCGGTTAGACCAAGACCACAAACAAGAATGTTTTATGCTTTTGCATTCTTTTGTAGTGCAACAAGATCTTCTGAGGTAAATTCACTCCTTACCTTTTTAACTTGTTCTCCATCCACAGTCTTCATGGGAATTGTTGGTCCATTAATAATTCTATCCCATAATTCATAATCTACACTTTGAAGAAATGTTTCCATCCTATCTTTCCACCAAATAAAGTGAGACACAACAAAAAGTGGAGGTCTAATAGTGGATTAACCTTCACTGTGACCAGTAGGTGGTGTGTAATTCATCATATTGATCTTTGTCTTTTGTGATAACCCTTTTTAAGACAACCTGCTCTGATAGCACTTGTTAGAGTACGTGCCCTACTGACTAGTGACTTTAACATAAGGTTTGCATATGGATGGAACGAGTTGCCTGACGTGTTCCACGGAAGCAGTAAAACAGGGAGTAAAGAACATAATGATTTCTACGTGGAAAACACCCGACTCAAAAAGGTGTAAAAAAATACGACCAGTACCTCTACAGGATTTAACCCTAACTTCACTAAATAACTCTGAGCCTCAACAATGACTGATTACAAAACTCTTGTAACCAACAACTAGGAATTGTAAACTCTAATACCTATACCTCAAAAACTAGGAATCATAAACTCTAATTCCTATAACTCAACAACTAGGAATCATAAACTCTAAAACTCAACAATCACCCTTGACTATTGAACTGTAACACCCCGTATGTTTGAGCTTGAAATCGAACCGTCGTTCCTACGTGTGTAATCTCTAATTCCATGGTTTATTCTTAGATTCATGTGTCTTGATCTTTCTCCAAGTATATGAAGTTATTATGAGGTAAAAAATGTTTATAGAAATATCCCAAAACAATGTTGAGCTAAGAACCTTTCCTTCATCCAAAATTGGATAGTCGATTCTACAAGGGTCTACTTTGAACGTTGATAATTCTTGATACACATAGAATTTTGCAGATCAATACCCACAAAATTGTAGATTATTGAATTAGATTTCAAATGATACCAATTTCGCCAAAATCCGATAACCGAGAAAAAAGTTATGGCTTTTTCCATGTGAGACAGTAAGCCAACGCGATCATGATGCGTCGCATCAAGATTGCGTTGACACGAAACCAGATCCGGATATAAGGCTGTTTTATGCATTATTTCAGTTTCTAATGGGTCTAGGGGCAGCGTGGTCATTTCCCCTCACCCAAAATCCGTCTATGATAACGCTCAAACTACAGCTCTCGTAAGAGTGTAAGCGGTCGTCGTCAAATATAGAACCCAACTGGGTTGGGTGTCGAATCCCACAGGGAATACTCGGTCACTAAGTATGCAACGATTAGTAGACTTTTTGTGAAGCTGCCTTCCTTCTTACGTAAAGTTTCCTTTGGCGTCCAACAGTCCATAAAATGCTGAAATCTTCATCATAAATACCTGAAATCTTGCTAATCACGTTGGTTAGCTCACTTACAGGAAAATGGACTAAAAGTGTAGGAATTATATATTTTGTCCTTACAACTTAGCTAAAATATGATTAAATTAAGGTGCTTTAGGCGTGTAAATACGCCTAACATCAACACCCCACACTTAAAGCTTTGTTCGTCCTCGAACAAAATATTACGTCCATGCAATCATCTACTTAGGGTTTCACAGTAACAACACAAAATGTTCAACCAGACAGGCACGACAATTATTAACAAAGAGTAGTTTTCTGATCACTACTAGAAACAATTCAACCTCCAACATACACTCGTGATGATGGTTAATTCGTATTCAAAAGTTAAGGAACAAAGAATCATACAAGACTACCCAAAACTCATCAACCCTGTGTGTCTCACAATATATCACCCATAATTACTCACAATTATTTCATTTTTCAAAACATGGGTATAAGATTATCCTTGCTCTCACACTCACAAAGAATTCATATGTTGCAACTGACGACCATAGGCTTGCCCTTAGTGTAATGCTCTACTAATATCAGAATGTTAAGCTTTGGATCAAATAGGTCTTTACAAGTTGTAATGTAGGCTAAGGGACGGGTAGGACTATTTTGGCCAGAAATAGTGACTAAGTTCCCTAAGCGCTTTAATACATCACATTATGCCATTTACATTTTCTTTCAAACGACCTTTCTACTTTCTTTTAATCTACCACCCCTTCTCACCTCTTTTGTTATTCAATTTTAAATAGAATCAACTTTGTATTTTTCTTTTTCATTTCATTTTTCATTTTTTTTTATTTTTATAACACACCTCTATAATAGCCATTCTTTTTCATAAAAAATTCAAGTACCAATTCTCTTTAAGGCATCACTCTCACCCAATTTCCTTTTATTTTGTCACATGACTTTACAATTTAAAGCGCTTAGGAATTTGGATCAAATTATGGTCTTAAAAAAATGGATTAGGCTACATATGAGGTTGTCAAAGAAAATAGCTAAAGGCTCAAAGGGGGTTAACTAGGATAATGTCCACGGGTAGGTAAAAAGAAGGTAAACAATCACAGGTTGTCAAAGAAATGCCTAAATCATCTCCTAAACTCGCACTCTTTATTTCTCTTTACACACACACCGGGCAAGTTCTAGCATCATCCACAAACATAGAATATACTATCATCTCACTCACACAAGGCACATGGTCGACTTTATTAGGAGCAACATAGACTCTTGACCCAACAGATGAAGGAATTAAACCACACATTTATCACATACTGAGTCACATTTAGAGCCTAAATGTCTCAATAGTAATGATTTTATCATAGACTCTTGTCATAATACCATGCTGCCTATCAGAACAATTTTATGAATTTTTTTCTTCTAAAATTTAACTACTAACAAAAAAAACAAACAAACATAAATAAATGCAAATGCAGATAAAGAAGTATAGCATACAAATACCAGCACCCCACACTTAGACGGGACACACTGCCCTCAGTGGAAAATAAATAAGAAGAACCCGATTAGTCGGACTCATCCTCTATGTTTGGGGTCATACCCCCTGCATCAAAATCATCATCAGAGTCGTCGTCATCAGAGTTCTCCTCCACGTCGAAGTCTGGCATTCGTCCATCATCATCGGTTGGCATGTCGTCATCAAGAGGTTCCTCAAAATATACACCTACTCCACATATAGCCCTCACATGCTCATTCATTGGGTAGTCATAATCCAAGTGTTGTAGCTCTGCAGTAGTTGGAACACGACCCCCGCTCATCATGGTAAACCTCGTCATGCCATATAAATGGCGGAAGAAGCTTTCATCGCGAGCAAGTCTTTTTGCAGTGGTTAGGTTGACGCCATGCATGGATTCAACATCTTTAACCTTTGTGAGGTCAACCTTCTTCGGGTTGTGTGGAAGCTTATGATCTGCAGGTTCCTCTTCGATGTCCTCCTTCCTCAATATCGCAGTCAATAGATTGCCAAAGCTGAAGTGGGACCTCTTGTGCAGCCTGGCCTTACGCATTGAAGATCGAATAATTGCCCCAATGTTGATGGGGATGTTCGTCATCAAAGCATACACCAAGCACACTCTATCACATGTGATCTTTGTGTACTGTGACCCTGGAATCAGGAAAAAATTGACTATCCGCAACCATATCCGAGCTTCTCTATTCAAGGAGGCTTACAAGAAGGTATTGTACCGACCGGTATCTTTGTGATGACTCCACCGTGCCATTGATCTTGTTCCGTATTGTGTGTGTTTGATTTACCTGTATGGAGGTCTGCGATAAATCTCCTTGAGCGGTGATGGATCAACAGATGGAAGACCCAGAAAAGAGTTGAAGAACTCCGCATTCAGTTGCAAGACTTGGCCCCGAATCATCACTTCACTTCCGGTAGTCTTTGGGGACCAATTGGCATAGAATTCTCGCGTTAGATCAAGATTGCATTCTCCCATATCTTGGAAAATGAAATCAAGATGTAGCTCCATGATTTTAGCCAAAATGCGGGGTTCTTTCTTTGCTAGGCTCTCCTTTTGTATCAACTCCACATGAACATATTTTTTTACTTTATTGTTCTTGTACCACTCCTTTCCTTCCTCCTCTACGACCCATTTTATCCCGAACATGCGGCGAGGTATTTGCAGCGAGGAGGATTTAGCTTGCACTTTTCTTCACCTTTTCTGACCTTTTTGTGAGGTGGATGCTTTTTCTTTTCCTGGTCGACTTTTTGGTGCCATTGTGCCTGAGATTAAAATAAAGTCATGTTAGCTTCATCTCGGTAGATACAATCGACAAACAAACAGCAGTGGCACCACCCCACACTTAATTTGTTGTGACAAACTAATTAAGTGAACGATGTCGATTACTCAGACTTCATCGCCATACATTTAGGTGTTATGTTCCAACAATATATTCAGCGCAGTCATACTTTTCTTGTCATCTTCACTATCCTTTTCAATTCTTTTTCATGTATTCTTAACTATGTTTTCATGTTTGGGCTAATGCATCTCTTTGAACAAAACTACTACATAGATATCGTATCAATCTATGGCTTAGAAATAATCACAACATCTCATGTTTGTAGTTAACCATGATTTTAATCTCGATGGACAAGTCATTCAAACATACAAGATTTCGAGTTACAAGATTATGCAATTTTCTTAACCATGTCGATTCCGCAAAAGTATGACAGTGTATCAAAATCAAATTCAGGTTGGAACCAAGTCTAGAACATCCTTACGTATTCTTTCACTCACTTAGTTGTATCACAACAAATCAACCATATTCAAATCACCAACACTACTTCAAGATTTAACAATTTCTTATAGGCGTAGTAGTGTAGTACTTTACAGAATATAAAAGAAGAGCAAAGAAGTACTTACTTGGTTGATGGCCTCGGAAGATGTTCTTGCAAAGTTAAAAGAGCAAAAGGAAAATTTTTGAGATATTTTGGAGAGGTAGGCGGCGCTTAGGTTGAATTTGCAATGCATTTTTATTCTAAGACTAAGGTTCTATTTATAGGACAATCTTGGGTCGGGTTTTGACCCATTTGGAATCGGATTAGGAGACCAAAAAGTGAGAATAGGCGGCGCCTAATGCTTTGCCTATGCTTGGCATAGGCGGCGCCTTTTGCAAAGCCTAGTTGAGCATAGGCAGCGCCTATGCTATGGCATTGTTAGGCATAGGTGGCGCCTATGCCATGGCATTCTAGATTTTGAGACAAAAGGCTTTTGCATAGGCGGCGCCTATGCTATGGCATTGTTAGGCATAGGCGGCGCCTATGCCATGGCATTCTAGATTCAGAGACAAAAGGATTTTGCATAGGCGGCGCCTATGCTATGGAATTGTTAGACATAGGCAGCGCCTATGCTATGGCATTCTTGATTCAGAGAGCTTAGGCCATAGCATAGGCCTTGCCTTGTTCGTTGCTTAGATTTTCATAGGCAATGCCTAACTCATAGCCTTTTGCTTCTTCATTCCCAACTTACCACCTTCAACATGCAATACTTCAAAATCAAAATTTGAAACCAATCTCCTCCTTTACACCTCTTGCACCTACACTTATTCAAAAACAACAAAAACGATTAGAACGATGGGTTGCCTCCCACCAAGCTCCTTAGTTTTGGTCGTGGCTCGACTCTTCTTTTTGGATTTTTTTTATTTAACAAAAACAAACTCTTAGTAAAACAATAAAAAAATGAAAAACGATGGGTTGCCTCCCATCTAGCGCTTGATTTATTGTCGCGGCATGACATAGTTACCTCAAGTACTTAGATTTCGTCGAGATAGATGGTGGCCATGCATTTTATCGAGTCAAGAGGACCGATATATGGTTTTAATAGTTAGCCATTCACCTTAAAGACAACACCATTATTGTCTTCTAGCTCAACTACTCTAGACGAGTAGACTTGGCTAATTTTGTACGGACCAGACCATTTGGACCTTAACTTACCTGGGAATATCTTCAGTCTGGAATTGAAAAGAAGTACCATATCACCCTTTTGAAAGTTTCGTTGAAAAATCCGTTGATCATGATACTTTTTCATCCGCTCCTTGTAGAAGTCTGATCTTTCATACGCATGTAGATGGAATTCATCCATCTCATTCAGCTGCTCCAATCTCATATTCATGGCATCATCCCAATTCAAATTCAGTCGCTTCAACGCCCATAATGCTTTATGCTCGAGCTCAATGGGTAAGTGACAAGCCTTCCCATAAACTAGTTGGTACGGGGACATGCCAATTGGAATTTTGAATACAGTCCTATAAGCCCATAGTGCATCGTCCAGCTTCCGAGACCAATCCTTCCTATTAGCGTTTACAGTCTTAGCAAGGATCTGCTTGATCTCTCGATTAGAAACCTCTACCTGTCCACTAGTTTGTGGGTGATAAGGCATGGATACCTTATGTTGCTTGACCCCATATTTCACCAATACGGATTTGAACAGCTTGTTGCAAAAGTGTGATCCTCCATCGCTTATGATGGTACGTGGTACCCCAAAACGAGAGAAGATATTTCTCTTCAAGAATGCTACTACATGCTTTCCTTCATTATCGGCCAGCGCTACTGCTTCGACCCATTTGGATACATAGTCGACAACAACTAGGATATATTTCATCCCAAATGAATTTACGAATGGGACCATGAAATCAACACCCCACACATCAAAAAGCTCTACTTCAAGAATTTTTGACATGGGCATCTCATGGTGCTTCGAAATTGTGCCTTGTCTCTGACATTGGTCACATCTTCTCACAAATTCGTAGGCATCTCTAAATATCGAAGGCCAATAATAGCCGCTTTGCAATACCTTCCTTGCTGTTCGACCACCTGCATGGTGTCCCCCAACTTGGGAAGCATGACTTGCTTCCAAGATACTCGGCACTTCCACATGAGATATGCATCGCCTGATAACACCATTCGCGCATCGTCGAAACAAATATGGCTCATCCCAAAAATAGTGTTTTACATCATGCATGAACTTCCTCTTTTGATGAAAAGACAGATGTGCAGGTATCACATTACTTACCACATAGTTTGCAAAGTCTGCGTACTATGGTAATTCTTCCACCATCGTGGCTAGGATCTCTTCATCGGGGAATGAATTATTAATCTCAAGATCGGGCTGCGCTGTGTGCTCATTCTCAAGTCTAGATAGGTGATCAGCCACTTGGTTTTCGCAACCTCTTCTATCTTTTACATCGAAATCAAATTCTTGCAACAATAACACCCATCGAATTAGCCTCGGCTTTGCATCCTTCTTCATCATTAGGTATCTCAGGGCTGCATGATCGGTATGAACAACCACTTTAGTCCCCAACAGGTAAGCACGAAACTTTTCAAAAGCATAAACAACTGTTAGAAGCTCTTGTTCCGTGACAGTATAGTTCTTCTGAGCTCCGTTCAAGACCTTGCTCGCGTAGTATATTGGATGAAATAACTTTTCTCTTCTCTGGCCAAGTACAGCACCCAAAGCTACTCCGCTTGCATCACACATAACTTCAAATGGTAGGGACCACTCAGGTGATACAATGATAGGATATTCAATTAGCTTCCCTTTGAGTCATTCGAATGCCTTCAAGCAATCTTCACCGAAGTCGAACTTTGCATCCTTCTCCAAAAGCTTTCATAACAGACTAGAAATCTTGGAAAAGTCTTTAATGAACCTTCGATAAAAACCTGCATGCCCGAGGAAACTATGAACTCCCTTTACAGAGATTGGAGGTGGTAGTTTATCGATGACTTCAATTTTAGCTCGATCCACCTCAATTCCTTTTTCGGAAATTTTATGCCCAAGAACAATACCTTCTTTAACCATAAAGTGGCCCTTCTCCCAGTTTAGCACCAAGTTGAATTCAACACATCTCTGTAACGCCATACTTTGATTTGCCAAGCATGATTCAAACGACTCACCCACAACTGAAAAATCATCCATTAATACCTCCAAGGTGTCTTCAACCATATAAAAAAAATGGACATCATACAACGCTGAAAAGTGGCGGGTGCGTTACATAGTCCAAATGGCATACATTTGAAGGCAAACGTACCATATGGGCATGTAAACGTTGTCTTCTCTTGGTCTTCGGGAGCAATACAGATCTGATTATAGCCGTAATAACCATCTAAGAAGCAAAACCATCCTTTCCCTGCCAATCGATGAAGCATTTGGTCCATGAATGGCATTGGGAAGTGATCCTTAAGCGTCCATGAATTCAGCTTCCGGTAGTCCATGCATACTCTCCACCCTTTGACCGGTCTGAGTGGAATTAGCTCATTCCTTTTGTTTGCAACTACCGTCATTCCCCCTTTCTTGGGCACACACTGTACTGAACTCACCCATTTACTGTCAGAGATTGGATACACTATCCATGCATCTAACCACTTAATAATTTCTTTCTTCACCACCTCTTCCATAGGTGGATTCAAACGTTTTTGATGCTCAATAGTGGGTATGCAATTTTCTTCAAGCTGAATCTTGTGCATACATATCCCAGGCGGAATACCAATAATATCAGCTATGGTCCAACCGATAAATCTCATGTATTTCCTTAGAACAGCGATGAGAGCTGCAACTTGCTGCTCACCTAAGTCAGCCGCCACAATAACCAGGAGGGTGTTTCCACTTCCCAAGAATGCGTACTTTAGATGACTGGGTAGCTCCTTCAATTCTAACATTGGTGGCTCTTCAATGGATGGTTTAGCTGGTGGTGTAGGCTGATTTTTGAGATCGAGGTCCAGCTTCTTGGGAGCATAAGGATACGACCCTATTCCTGTTAGAGCACAAATAGTTTCTTCATAATTTTCAGCATCCTCACGCTCAATATTCATAAGCACAGCCACCAATGGTTCAACAATAAGCTTCTCTTCTACGGATATTTCTTTCTCATCATCAAAATAAACATCATCTACCAAGAACACGTTCAGATCTTTGGGTTGCTTCATTGATTTGCATACATCAAAGCGGACTACTTCGTCATTCATCCGGAATAAAAGCTCATTCGCTCTTAAATCAATAAGCACACTCCCTGTTGTAAGGAAAGGGCGCCCCAAGATTATTGGAAATTCATAGTCCACCTCATAGTCCAGAATAACGAAGTCCGCCGAAAAGATGAATGAAGAAACCTTCACCAATACATCATATAAAATACCAACAGGTCGTTTTACCGACCTATCTGCCATCACGAGCCTCATATTGGTTGGAGTAGGATCACCCAACCCCAACTTTCTGTAAAAAGATAGCGGCATCAAATTGATGCTGGCTCCTAAATCGCATAATGCCTTGGAAAAATTCAAAGATCTGATAGTGCAAGGAATAGTGAAGGAACTAGGGTCAGCCTTCTTCTGAACTAGTGATCTGGTAGCGATTGCACTGCAATGAGGAACAGTATCCGTCAACTCATAACTTGCTTCCCGCTTCTTTGTCAAAATATCCTTCATAAATTTTGCGTACCCAGGCATTTGTTCCAGTGCCTCGACCAAAGGAACATTAATAGTTAGCTGGTTCAACATAGTCATAAACTTATTGAACCTGGTATCGTTAGCTTTCTTTTTCAATCTCTGAGGAAAAGGTGGTGGTGGAAGGGGAATAGTTTTCTCCACCGCTTCCTTTTCATCTTGCTTCATTTCGGTGATCTTTTCAGGCTGTGGACGTTGAGAGGTGACGTCACGAACAACCTCATCAGCTGCTTCGACATCTTTTGGTTCTACAATGATCTCATTATCTTCTATATCATCAACCACCTGCTTGCCTTTGGATGGATTTTCCAACACTTTACCACTTCGGGTGGTGATAGCCATACACGATCCATCATTCCTTGGATTTTGTACTGTGTCGCTAGGTAGTGTTCCAGCTTTTCTTTGATTTAATGCCGCTGAAAGTTTACTCAATTGCTGCTCTAGTTGCTTTATTGCAGTAGAATGCGAGTCAACCAATTGATTTATTGAAGACAAATCGTTCTTCACCTCATTCACTCCCGTATTAGTTGCCTCTACTCCCTTCAAAAGCTTTGCCATCATATCTTCCATCGACATCTTCCCAGAGCCAGACGCCACAGCCTCACGGTTTCCAGGAGGAACATACAAACCACTCCTGTCAGTCTTATTCTTCCAACCACCTTGATCGCGGTCCTTGTATCCAGATTTATCATAATAGTTCCGACCTTGGTTTCCTTGGGCATTGCCTCGGAAACCCCCCTGATTATTCAAGTAGTTCTCTTTTTCCTCAGAGTCGGATTCATCTCTTCCCTGTGATATAATGGCCTTAAACTTTTTGGTCTTTCGTGATAATAAGTGCTTGGTAAGAAGATCCAGCTGCATTTTCATGTGAGCCATATCTTGGTCACGTTCCTCTTGTCCATGCCTCTGCTCTGCAGTCAAGCCAATAGATACGGTAGAGCTTGCTACCTCAGAATCCCTGGTATGCCAAGCTCTACTCTACTTTGTCATATGATCTAGCATATCACTTGCCTCAAGAAAAGTAAGGTCCATGAATGACCCACCTGCAACATTATCAACCACTGGCTTTGTCACCGAGTTCAAAGCCTATATAATATTTCCATCAAGTAGATATTCGTCATCTGATGGTTTGGGCATCGCATAAGATTCTTCTTGAATCTCTCCCATGTTTTATGGAGAGCTTCAGTTGGAAGCTGTCAAAAATTGCTGATCTCATCCTGTAATTGGGCTCTCTTGGATGGCGGAAAGAATCTTTCTAGGAAAGCGTCTTTCAGTTGCCTCCAATTAGTAATAGAATCAGGAGTTAGCCCGTTCAACCATAGAGTTGCCTCCCCAGACAGAGACAATGGAAATAAACGCAGCCGAATTGCATTCTGCCCAACTCCTGGATTGTCAAACGACTTGTATGTTGAAATAAAGTTGATCAGATGCATATTCGGATCATCTCCTGCGAGTCCACCAAATAACCCCTTGAGCTGCAATAATTGAATTATGGTGCTAGTAATATTGAACTTAGCTCCGGGTGCTAAGGGTGGAGGAATAATTGCCCCTGTGGCACCAGCTCCATCAAGATCGTCATCATCATCATCAAAAGGAGCCTGCACAGCTCGGCGGTCAGGTCTCATTCTAGCTTGATGATCTCTCCTGTGCATAGGTGCCGCCACCTTATTAGTACGCCTAGGATTCAGTAACTCATCATCACCCAGGTCCTCATCATCAGGATTTGTTTCTAGACCTGGGTTATCAATATTCTGTTGATGCACTTGAGCAGCTGCCAACGCAGCTAATCTAGCCTGCTCCTGTTGAGCAACCCTTCTTTCAATTTCACGTTGTGCATCCATTCTGCCAATAAGTTGTGGTTCAAGATTGATAGGTAATAACGGTTGACCTGAACTTCGAGTGTTTGGCATGCACTCAAACAAACCTGAATAAAACAAAAACAACAATTAACAGTAAAATCTGAGAATTTTTGACCAAAGGGTCTAGTAACTATCACAAACTTAGTTGACAACTGTATTCCCCGGCAACGGCGCTAAAATTTGATAACACTCAAACTACAGCTCTCGTAAAAGTGTAAATGGTCGTCGTCAAATATAGAACCCAACTGGGTTGGGTGTCGAATCCCACAGGGAATACTCGGTCACTAACTATGCAACAATTAGTAGACTTTTGGTGAAAGTTATGCGGATAAGGGGGGATTTAATTGTAGCGTGAATTAAGAGTATCAAAGTAACAAAGAAAAACGGAATGTTTAGTAGGTTTTAATCAATGAGAATTGTAAGTTAGGGTTATGTCCACCTTATGAGTTTTACGTATCTATTGGCTATGAGTTATGCGGAATTTAGACATGCATGTGCTTATAGAGATTCGTATTCTATGGTAAATCCTAGTGTCTTTCGACCATCAAGGATTATATCACTTTAACTCTTTCGAGCTTAAAGCGTATACTAATGGTACGAATTCTCCAAGAGGTTAATCCAGTTACGGCACTAACTTTTAAACAGGGGTTGGTAGCCCTATTTTTTTGTCATTCTCTCTTTTCCAGACATGTAACTTTTCTTTCGAACAAGTTAATGCTATACTGGCGTATTCTATATGTTTGGAACCACAAGAATTCAATTAAGATGAAGAGAGTAATGATATAAGCAGCATACGTATCAATAATTCACAAACTCATAGCAATAGATAGTATATCATAAGGCTTCCATTACCCTAACAGAGAAGTTTAGTTACTCATGAGCGCCACAGAGATCACAATAAACATCATCATCATATCAAAACAAGAATGATCTCACGTTGGAGAGGAGTGTGGCGTCACAACAAGGTTGACATTTTTCCTCTTGGTGTTTCCTACGAGTTAGCGTTTTTCTCTGTTAACAATTGTAACGTGAATTAGGAGTGGAAGTTGAATGAAAAAGACTTGAATTAATGAATGAGTGAATAATAAAAGCTTCCTGAAAAATTCAGCAAATAGGGTTTTTATAACATCCTTGTCCTAGTCCTACTGAAATAGGGTTTTAATCCTTGTCCTAGTCCTACTGGGTTACTGCATACTTGTCCTAATCCTAGTAAGTTACTGCTGATCCCCCAAGTCTTTAGAAATGTTGTTTTTGCCCGGGACAAGTTTTCCATGCATCACTTTCAGTCCACAAGCTTCCAGAAGCTGCCTTCCTTTTTACGTGAAGTTTCCTTTGGCGTCCAACAGTCCATAAAATGCTGAAATCTTCATCATAAATACCTAAAATCTTGCTAATCACATTGGTTAGCTCACTTACATGAAAATGGACTAAAAGTATAGGAATTATATATTTTGTCCTTAAAACTTAGCTAAAATATGGTTAAATTAAGGTGCTTTAGGCGTGTAAATACGCCTAACATCAGTCTATAACATAGAATTTCAGCCCCAAGAAGCCAAAATTTCTTATTTTACTCTAATCCTCTCAAAATCCAAACCCTAATCCGTTTCCTCAAGATCAAGAATCAAGCTATTAAATTCAAGATTTCAAGAAACGGATCAAGATCCGGGCTCCTCTCTTTCTCCTAAATAATCTAAGGTATGTGGGGTTTATCCTAAAACTACATGGGCTTGTTGAAACACTTGAATATGATTTAAAGATTATCAAGCACAAAATTACAATGGGATTTTGGAAACCATGTTTTAAATTATGCATCATGAATTTTTTAATGACATTGTTGTTTTGGCCTTTAGGTCTTTTCCCCTTAAAATTGATTTATACGTATATGTATATGTATGAAAATTTAGATTGAAGATTGGTTGAAAGCACAAATTATGAAATCCCTCTTTTGTGATGAATTCAAGTTTATGATCTTATTGTGAATTGTTTGAAATGAATGATTTATGATTTGAAAATAGTTTTCTCAATATCATAGTATTTGGGCATGATTTAGAGATGATGAGAGGGAGTTTCTTGATATAATTATGTTATTGTGTTAAAAATAAAGAATTCCATGTGATTGAGAACTTTGATATGACCACCTTGTGTATTTGAAATGTTGAATAATAAAGCTTCTTGCATATGTTTACATGAGTTTTAAGAAAGAGTTCTTTGAACTAATTTTTTGATATGGTGGTCCCATACCTTATGTTTTGAAAACAGAGATTATAATATTCTATTAATGGATCAGAGATGCGACTTGCAAGTCAATGGTATAACGATACCATATAAACATATGTCATAACGGAGCTAGAGTTTTTCAGAGTTTGATTTCAGAGAATGAAATATTTTAAATAGTTAAAAATGGGCTTAAAGAGGGTTAGTTGGTTATCCTAAGAAGGCTTGAGTTCAAGTAACTCTTAGACTAAAATCGTATTTTGCCGATACAGGTATATTATTATTGTACACTGGCGACGACCCTGTGGCGTAGTAGAGACAGAGACTCCGGCCCTTGCGCCAAACTTGGATTGGGGGCTTGGCTACCGAGTTAATGGTTCCATATAGCCCATGGAATTTCAGAGTTGTAGGGTATACCACCTAGCGCAAAAGTAATATAAAGAGTGTCACAGAGTTCATATGATTTTACAGAATCTTTTAAATATGCCCATGTGATTCTTACCATATGATATATTTATGAAATGTTTTAAATTGCTCTCATATATGTTGACTAAAAATTATTATTTTAGATTTACTCTTCGTTCCAGTACACCTATATTGACCCCCTACCTTCTAGGGTATGAGGCTCAGTCTAGAGGTCCTGCTAATCCGTAGAACTTTCAAACAAAAGCAAAGTTTGCGGTGGTGAGCCTTGTTTATTATGGAAGTCATATCTCCTTTTAGACATATTTTTTTTACTTTCATTTTGTTCCACTTGGGGTCTTGTCCCAGGTTTCAGATAGTTATTGATATGATGTGTAGTAGAGATTTTGCAGACTGCGAAAGATGTTGTTTCAATATTGATAAACCTATTTACACATTGTTGAACAGATTTCAAAGTATAACCATGATTCCGTTTACTTTTTTTTACATAAATTTCTTACATTATATGAATATTGTGAATGATTACCAGACTTAGAAGGGTGTGCGGGCCTCGTTGGTTCAAGATGCTCATCACGGCCAGGGTCTTGGCTCGGGTCGTGACATGAACCCACTTTGAGTTATCCCAAACTTGAAGTTAACTCTGATTAGTATTGTTCCTAAACAATCAATCTAGGAAATCAATAAATTACAAATCATAAGTACAATACATTTAAACTAACTCATGAACTGTAAAGTTTAATCCTATGAAACAGGTTCGTCAATCTGTTCCTTTGTATTGGCATCACTTGAATCTTCAGTCAGAATTCTCTCAATTAAGAACTTTCTCAATTTTCTAGTGTTTAACCTTTTATCTCTCTGTAAGTGCACAAGTTATTCTGAATAATACATCTTCTATTTAAGCACAACTCTCCAAAGAGTCATTCTTTATTTCAAACTCTTCCTTTTATCAGAACTCTCATTGCATAGAATTCTAATTCAAGTGAGACTCCTTCTTCAATTCCAACTCTTGTCTCTTTAGTGTTGTTGTCAAACTCCAACTCTTTCAATCAGCACATGTTTATTTCCTTGAGTTTATCTGAATTAGCCACCTATCTGGTCCTTCCTTGATTTTTGCACTCGTCTTTAATCATCGATGATTTTGATACATGTTTCATCTACATGAGAGAATTTATCTGTGAACCAGCTTGACTGACATATTTCATATCGCTTTGTCAGTTTGTCAATCATTAAAACTATATCATACCCAATAACTTCCCCCTTTTTTATGATGACAAACCTTTTGTCTTTGTGAATTCAAACATCTTTACCTGTAGGCACTAAAGTATAAAACACTAGAATGAATAAGTTAGTTAATGGGTTATAAACATTGCACAACTCTTTTATATTTCCCCTTTTGGCATCATCGAAAAACTATTTCAATGCAATAATATACTAGACAATGTGATTTGTTATGCTATTCATGGTCACTAGGGATATCATCAAAATAATCAGACAAAGACTTTAGCCAACATAGTAATGTATTAAACAGAGAAAAAATATGAGTCAATTTAACAAAGATAACTATTCTATTTAACTGCTAGAGCATGTTTCACATTAAACCTAAGCTAGTACTGAACAAAGAAAAACAACTGAGCATTAATAAAAAAAAATATGGTATAAAAGTGGGACATAGCTAAGGATATAAATAGTGAGAAGCTGATGAGGAAGGTGAAACAGGTGTTATAAACTGTGTCAATTGACGAATAAAGTCAACATTTTCATCCCTCTATCAATCAAGGTCAATCTTCAAAGTCATGATGCTAGCCTTAAGGACCTCTTATTCCACTTCATGACTGTCTTGTGCAACTTCTAGTTCAATTTTTTTCTCAGCTAAATCATTTCTTAATTATCAATTATTTCAAATGAGTGTTAACCCTCCTTATTGAAGCATGTAGGGCAATATGATTCTTCTGTTCAAGAACATCCATTGTTGTTTTATAAGTTAAACCTGAACTAGGACTGAGAAGTCCCCCAAAAAATATCCAATTAGGAACTAAAAGAAAGAACATGTCCCTTTTCATTCTTCCAAAACATATGTTGCATGTGATTGATAATCAAATTTTGAAAATTCATGATACAAAAACTGATATTTTTGTTGAGAGAGAAGAAGAAATTTTTGGTGTAAAATTAACACATTTGAGCACAACTATTTGGAGAGAGTAAAAGAAAATTTGGTCAACCAATTCATCAGCATCACAAGACAAGGGGTGGATGAAGTTAGTGGAATGGAACAGGTGTTCTCAACTGTTTCAACTTAGACAACCTATGCTTATGTCAGTGTAGAGAATACCTGATAAGAAGAACTTTGTGGTTACAATTTCTTGCTTGTACCTATTTTCTGCACAATCTAATAAAAAATTAGGTTAGAAGAGTCAAAAATCTGAAATTGGGACACAAACTAAATGTGCAAGATTGAATCGAATAACATTTTAGCTAATAAGATTAAAAAGAAAAATGATTATTCTAGTCAATCATTGAGGAAAATTCATTCAATTTTAATTATCCCCAAATCTAATCTATTCCTTTCAAAATGCTCTTTACTTAGTGCCTTTGGTGCTTCTCCAGTCTTTTAAGTAACGCACATAGTCAACATTTTTATAGCCCTCAAGAGTGAAATTGCTTTCATTTGAATACCATAGTCTCTAGCCATTGATTCTCATGAGATATCTCAAGATTCTTCTGACAACACCAATTTTTATGAATTAGCAAAAAAATTATCATCAGCTTGTGTTGGTGTTATTGATGCATTAATTTATTGATTTGTTGATTCCCTTATCAATATGCCCTTAGTCTGTACAACAGTTGAACCAGGTGGTACAACATGTTCCTGTGCATGCTCATCAGTTTCACTGTCATCCTTTTTTTTTAAAAAAAAAAGAATCTCCCTTGCTTTCCCATTACACGAGCACTCCAAATCTCACCATCTTTAAAAAGTCTTTTGTTTTAGTTTTCTCAATCTTTTCAGATCTAGTAATGGTGCTCTTTTTACCATCTCCAAAAGATACATTCCCCCTTTAAATGTGGTAAGTTAAAGGAACTTTATTTTCTTCTAGTCTTATTCCTTGAGCAAGCTCTATCTATGTGCTAATTTTTCTTGCCTCCTTTCACTCTCACCTCCAAAACAAAGTAGGGTTTAAATTTATGAACCCAGACAAGATTGGGTCCTTTCTTATGAGAAAAAGGATGTATGAGGTTCCTAGTATCCCATCGAGGCAACATGTTATGTGACGAGTTTCTCTGACCAGTTTTGAATATCTTGTGAGCTTGTGCTAACATAGAATCAATTTTTTTTTCTGGGCTTATGCTTCTTGATTTTCTTTTTGCTGCAACTGGACATTCATCCAGATTACCACAAATATAACATAGATCTTTAATAGCATTAGAACTTTTATAAAATCCCAACCCAGTCTTTTCATTGTGAGTTCTTTGACCTAAATTATGTACAAATCTTGAAGAATGTGTCCATCTAATAGCTCTTTCAAGATCATGTTTTAATTCAGAAACTTCTTGACCCAGTTGACTAACTTTTTCTTTTTCACAAAAGTATTCATGTTTAATCTTAGTCAGTTCTGACTCAATCTTTTCTTGTTCCTCACTCTTGACCTTTTTTTCTTTTTCAAAAAGAGACAGTGTTAGAACTTCAGATTTGAGGGTCAAGTTTGATGAATAAAGTTTGCTAACCTATTCCTTAAGAGTAGAGTTTTCCTTTTCCATATTTTTCTTACAAGTTTCTAGATCAATAAAATCTAACTTGAGACTTGCAAGATTTTTGAATAACTCTTCCCTATCAGAAGTTAATTCTTGGAAATCATCAATTAGATCACTCATTAAGGAAACAAGTTTCTTTCTAGAAAATAAATTCAACTTCGCTTTGAGTTCAAGAATACTTACCTCAGAGTTTCCATCATCTTCTTCCATGTCCGAATATACAATGTCCATGGGAGCAGTTTCAATATCTGATTCATCAGTTTCATATGCCTTATTTAGATCTTCCATGTCCATCTCATAGGTCTTCAAATTACCAACTCACTCATCAAGGGACATTCTTGTGAGATCGTTAGCTTCTCTTATGGATGTAACTTTAACATTCCACTTAGACTTTGGTAGGACCCTTAAGACCTTCTCTACATGTTCCTCAGTAGATAAAATCTTTCCTAGAGATGATAACTCATTTACCAACAAAGTTAACCTAGTTATCATTTGTTGTAGTGACTCATTTTTCTCCATTTCGAAAGCCTCATATTCAGTGAAAAGTAATGCAATTTTGAATTTTATCACTTATCTTGTGCCTTCATGTGCATTCACCAATTCATCCCAGATTTGTTTAGCAGTGTGGCAATTCGACACTCTATTGTACTCGGTTGGACCAAGACCACAAACAAGAATGTTTTTGGCTTTTTCATTCTTTTGTAGTGCACCAAAATATTTCAAGGTGAATTCACCCCTTACCTTTTTCACTTGTTCTCCATCCACTGTCTTCATGGGAATTGTTGGTCCATTAATAATTCTATCCCATAAATCATAATCTACACTTTAAAGAAACATTTCCATCCTAGCTTTCCACCAAATGAAGTGAGACCCATTAAAGAGTGGAGGTCTAATAGTCGATTGACCTTCACTGTAACCAGTAGGCGGTGAGGAATTCATCATATTGATCTTTGTCTTAGGTGGTAACCCTTTTTAAGACAACCTTCTCTAATACCACTTATTAAAGTACGTGTCTTACTGACCAATGACTTTAATGTAAGAGTTTCCTATAGATGGAATGGGTTGTCTGATGTGTTCCAAATAAGTAGTAAAATAGGGAGTTAAGAACACAATGATTTTTACGTGAAAATCACCCGACTCAAAAAGGTGTTAAAAACCATGACCTGTAGCTCTACAGGATTTAACCCCAACTTCACTAAATAACTCTGAGCCTAAACAACAACTGATTACAAAACTCTTATAACAAACAACTAAGAATTATAATCTCTAATTCCTATACCTCAATAACTAGGAATCATAAACTCTAATTCCTATAACTCAACAACTAGGAATCATAAACTCTAACGCATATAACTCAACAATCACCCTTGACTTTTGAACCCACTTCGAGTTATCCAAAATTTAAGTTAACTCAGCTCAATATTGTTCCTAAACAATCAATCTAGGAAAGCAATAAATTAAAACTCAATAAGAACAATACATTTAAACTGACTCATGAACTGTAAAGTTTAATCCTGTGAGACAGGTTCGTCAATTTGTTCCTTTGTACAGGAAACACTTGACTCTTCAGTCAGAATTCTCTCAAATATGTACTTTCTTAATTTGTTAGTTTTTAGCCTTTTATTTCTCTGTAAGTGCGCAAGTTATTCTGAATAATACATCTTCTATTTAAGCCCAACTCTCCAAAGATTCATTCTTTATTTCAAATTCCTCTTTTAATCAGAACTCTCATTGCATAGAATTCTACTTCAAGTGAGACTCCTTCTTCAGTTCCAAATCTTGTCTCCTTAGTGTTGTAGTCCAACTCCAACTGTTTAAATCAACACATATTTATTTCCTTCGGTTTATCTAAATTAGCCACCCATCTGGTTCTTCCTTAATTTTTGCACGCTTGTCTTTAGTCATCGATGCTTTTGCTAAATGTTTCAGCTACATGAGACAGTGTGTCTGTGAATCAGCTTTACTGACATGTTTCATATCACTTGGTTAGTTTGTCAATCATCAAAACTGCATCGTACCCAACAAATTCCCTCTTTTTTATGATGACAAACCTCTTGTCTTTGTGCATTCAAACATTTTCACCCGTAGGCACTAAAGTATAAAACACTAGAATGAACAAGTTAGTCAATGGGTTATAAACATTGCACAACCTTCTTATCTTCCCCTTTTTGGCATCATCGAAAAACCATTTCAATGCAATAATATACTAGCCAAAGTGATTTTTTATGCTATTCATGGCCACTAGGGCAATCACCAAAACAATCAGACAAAGAATTTAGTCAACATAGTAATGTATTAAAGAGAGCAAAAATATGAGTCAATTTAGCAAAGATAATCATTTCATTTAACTGTCAGAGCATGTTCCACATTAAACCTAAGATAGTACTGAACAAAGCTAAACAACTAAGCAGTAATAAATTAATTTTTATTTATAGTACTGACCAAAGCAAAACAACTGAGCAAAATAACTGAGCAAAACAACTGAACAACCTAACCTAGTGTTCAATTTTTTTTATTTAAAAGTTTCCTATGTATGAAGTAAGTTGCCTAATGTGTTCCAACAAATTGTTAGTAAAAACTCAATATTTTTACATGAAAAACACGCAACTCATGAAAGGTGCAAGAAACCACGGCTTGTACCCTACAAGATTTATTCCCAATTTCACTAAATCGCAATGAGCCTTTCAACAAAAGATTACAAGTCTGTGTAACCTAATAAATTATAAATTTTAATTCCTAAATAACTCAAAAATCTCCCAAGTTAAGTGTTCCCAAGTCTTCTAGTTATCCCAACTTGAAGACAACAATCTTAATTCAATTTATAACACACTAAAACTATGATTATTTCAACATTCCAACACAATAAAAAACTCCTAATACATGAATACTAGAACTCTTAACAAAATATTATATTAGGACCGGGCTCTTAAATGTGTTCCTTCAGAATTCATGTAGCACTTTGTAAAGTCAATCTGCCAATTGCTTTTTTGCTATGTACGTGCGTGAGTTACTCATCTTATATTTAAATACAACTCTTCAAAGAGTTGATCTTCAAACCAAACTCCTCCGCGCACGAACTTTCATTATAAGGAGTTCTACTTCTAGTGAAAGTCCTTCAACTCAAACTCTTGTGAAATGGGGAGTAAATATGTCTTTATACTTACAGGTCTTGAACCCTTCAAATGTGAAAAATGGTCAATAAAATATCACCCTTATCTATTTATTTTACTAATTTTATCATGGAAATGGGAAAAGAATTAGGAGATTTATTTTACTAATTTTATCATGGTAATGGGAAAAGAACTAGGAGAAAAAAATTTAGTTCAAAAGATTGAGATAGTTTTTATTTTTTTGTCAACTTCTTAAATAGTTCCAAATTACCCATAAAAGTAAAGAAAATAAGTTAAATCAAGAATTATAATGTGAGTATAAAAAGGACTTTATCACTATAGGAAAAATTATAAATATATTTCAAATCAAATTTGGAATGTTATATGTAAGTACTATCTTATGGGTTATATTGTTCTTCTTGTTCACATCATATTAGGCTTGTTCGTGATAATTAATGATTAACTAACACGGTCTGATTTTTAGTGTCTTAGATTATAGAGTTTTAATTTGAATTGCTCAGTGAAGTTGGTGAAGTTTGTTTGAAAATACTATACTCCGTAGGACGTGGTTGTTATTCTCTTGAACACAAGGTGATTTTCCTCAATAGATTATGTGTTGCTGTTGTCGATGTTCTAGACATTGCTGGTACAGATTTCTTTCACACAAATTTAATATAGGTTCAAATTTGATCCCATACAGGATACTGAAATATACGTTCTTTATACAAAAATGCTAGAGCTAAACCCCATGCTAGATATTGAAATAAACTTATTAATATGCACCAATTTCTGCCAACTAGGCCGCATACCTGTCATTGTCACACCTCACCGGCAACACGTTTAGCCTGTGCACCAGATCCATAACCCTCAGCATATCCGATAAAACACCAAATCAACCATTACTTGATCCAATAGCCACTATGTTACGACCTGAACTAGGGCCTGGCCGTGACGGACATCCCGAACCATGAAGGTCCGGGCGTCGTACTCTATCTAGTAATCATGCACAACATTCACATAATAAAAGGAGATGCGGAAATATAGTATGATACATAAACATGGTCATACTCTGGATTTAGTTTAACAATAAGGAATGAAATCTGAACTCAACTAAACAACATCTAGAACAGTCTGCAAAATCTCTACTACATGAAAATCTGACAACTATCTGAAAGCTGGGACAAGGCCACCAGTTGACCAAAATAATGAAATAACATAATCTGAAATAACAGGCCTTCTGGAACAAAGAAGGCTCACCACTGCAGAGATCACTTCTCTCTGGGATACTCTACTAATTAGTCGGACCCTTAGATTGAGCTTCCGAACCTGGGAGGTAAGGGGTCAATACAGATGTACTGGTACACAGAGCAAATCCAAAATAATAAATTATATTCAACATATATAAGAGCAATTTAAAAACAGTTCATAACCATATCATATAGTAAGAAATCACAGGGACATTTCTGAAAGACTCTGAAAGAAAATCATCTGAACTCTGAGACATTCTTTGTTTTACTTCTGTGCTAGGAGGTATACCCTGCAACTCTGGAATTCCACGGGCCATATGGAATCTGCCATTGACTCAGCGGGGAAGCCTCCAACCCAAGTGTTCCACAAGGGTTGGAGTCTCTGATTTTGCTACGCCACACGGCCGTCGCCAGCGTAAAAATAATATACCCGAATCGACAAATCACAGTTTTAGGTTAAGAGTTACTTGAACTCTAGCCCTCTTCAGGCAACCACCTAACTCTCTTTATGCCCATTTTTACCTCTTTAAGACATGCATTCTCTGAAAACTTACTCTGAAAACTCTAACTCTGTTATGGCATACATTTTTATGGTATCGTCATACCATTGATTTGTAAGTCACATCTCTGACCCATTATTAGCATATAAGAATCTCTGTTTCAAAATGTAAATCTGGGACCACCATATCAATAAATCATTTCAAGAAATTCTTTCTTAAAGCTCCTGAAACATATGCAAGAAACTCTTTTTTTCACCATTTCAAATACTCAAGGTGGTCATGTCAAAGATATCAATCATATGCATTTTTTTCTTTTTAAGACAAGGACGAAATCATAACAAGAAACTCCCTCTCATCATCATAAAAATCATGTTAAATACTTAAATATTGAAATAATCCCCTTCAAAACATTAAACAAGCATCTCAAATCATTCCCCACAAGTTCATCAACTCTAAATCATCAAAGAGAGGGGTTTTAATAATAATGCTCTCAATAAAATCTTCAACATCATACATATTCATATAAGTTTAAATCAATTTGAGGGGGAAAGGCCTAAAGACCAAAACAATAATATTATCAGCACACCCAAGATGCAAAATTTAAATCATAAGTTCCAAAACCCCTTTAAAATTCATGCTTGATAATCTTTAAATCATGTTCTAGTGTTGATAAGCCCATGTAGTTTTTAGGATAAACCCCACGTACCTCTATTTAGAAAATTAAAGGATGATTATTGATGCCCACGGTTTGGGGATTCAAAATCTTCAATCAATTTCTAAAACCCACTGTTGAATCTTAAGTTGTTTGGGTTTTATTGTTTGAAACCCTAAGGAGTGTTCTTGATGGTTTCTGATGAAAATATTAATAATGAGGTCATTTGAGATTAAAATCCCGTATTTAAGCTTATAAGGGGGGTGAAAAATACCCAATATACCCTTAATGATATGGAATAAAATATAACAGGGAGCCCAATTTTATGGACCTCCGCGATGTGCCACGATCGCGGTGGCTCACTGGAAATTGACGAATGGGATTTTTAAGGTCACCACAACGCGGAGCCATCGCGTTGTCCCACTGGTTAGGACCTGGAACTTCAGCGCGATGCGCCACAATCGTGCTATGCTACTGGAATTTGACAATTGCTAAATAGGCCCACTATGCGACGCGCCAAGCACCAAAATGATGGTGTTTTACGATTAGGACTTAAATTAGCCATAACTTCTTGCCCGGGTATCGGATTTAGGTGAATCTTATATTGACGGAAAGCTTATTCAATTTACCACATGATAAAAAGTCAAAATTAGGGAAATTATATATGGTTTAAACTTTACTTATTTTGGAAGCCTAAAATGAGACTAAGTCTCTTTGACACTATTCTAGTCACTTAACTCTAAGAGCATAGTACCACAAGCTAACGCATGGACGATTTTGCGGGTTGTTACATTTACCATCCTTGGGATCATTCATCCCCGAATGATGACACTGAACACAGACAAGCACGATTTAAGGTACACTAAGGCCTTAAAAGAATAAGACAAGGATTGTACCTTCCATTTTGTCATTAACCGGATTAAATAAGTTTGGGTATCTATCCCTCATGTCATTTTCTGAATCCCAAGTTTCTTCTTCAACTTTCTAATTTTTCCACAACACTTTGACCGAGGCTATTACTTTGCTCCTCAGTTTCCGAACTTGGAAATCCAAGACTACCATGGGCTCTTCTTCATAGTATAAGGCTTCTGTCACTTTGACCTCCTCTACAGGCAACAGTAATGAATGGTCTCCAATACATTTCTTCAACATGGATATGTGAAATACCAAATGAACAGAACCTACACTTGCAGGCAACTCTAACTCGTACGCAACTCTACCTATCCTTCTCAAAATATGGTATGACCCTATATAGTGAGGACACAACTTACCTTTCTTTCCGAATCACATAGCTCCCTTCATAGGGGAGACTTTGATCAATACCCAATCACCAACTTCAAACTCTAAGTCTCTTCTTCTAACATCGGCGTAGAATTTTTGTCTACTTTGGGCTTATTTTAATTGTTCTCTAATAATTTTCACGTCCTCCATCGCCTGATGAACAAGATCAGGCTCGAACAACTGAGCCTCACCCACTTCATACCACCCTACCGGTGATCTACATCTTCTCCCATACAAAGTTTCAAATAGAGCCATCTCAATACTGGCATGGTAGCTGTTATTATAATCAAACTCTATTAATGGCAAGTGATCTACCCAGCTACCTTTGAAGTCAATTACACAAGCCTCAACATATCCTCAACAGTCTGAATGGTACACTTAGCTTGCCCATCCGTCTGAGGGTGGAAAGCAGTACTCAGGTTCACTTGAGTACCTAAAACACTCTGAAAAGACCTCCAAAACTGTGAAGAGAATTGCGTACCTCTGTCAGATATGATGGATACAGGTGACCCATACAAGTGGACTATCTCATTAATGTAAATCTTGGCATAATTATCTCCCGAATAGTTAGTCCTCACAGGCAAAAAATGTGCTGACTTGGTCAGCCTGTCAACAATCACCCAAATAGAATCATACTGGTTTTGGGACCTCAAAAGTCCCATAATGAAATCCATATTGATCATTTGCCATTTCCATAAGGGAAAGGAAATCTCTTGGGAAGTACCACTAGGCCTCATATGTTCTACCTTAACTTGTTGACAGTTCAAACACTTGGCGACATAGTTAGCCACATCGCACTTTATATTATTCCACTAATAAATGGTTTTCAGATCATGATACATCTTAGTAGAGCCTGGGTGAACAACATACCTCAAAGTGTAAGCTTTGTCAAGGATTCTCTTCCACAGACCATCTACATCTGACACACATAATCTACCCTGATATCTCAAAATACCATCACCTACAATTTCAAAGGACATCACCTTCTGTTGACCCACATCTTTCTTGATTTGTATCAAGATGAGATATTCGATCTGCTTCTCTTTAACTTTTGCACAAAGGGATGATTCAGTTATCTCATGAACAACTACCCCTCCATCTTCGGAATCTAAGAGCCGCACTCCAAGATTTGCTAGTCGATGAATATCCTTCACCATCTTTTTTTCCCAGATTTACCATGAGAAAGATTGCCCATAGTCAACCTGCTAAGGGGGTCGGCTACCACATTTTCCTTTCTCGAATGATAGTGCAGGCTCATGTCATAATCCTTTAGCAATTCCATCCAGCGCCATTGCCTGAGGTTCAATTCTTTCTTCGAGAAAACATACTGTAAACTCTTATGGTCAGTGAAAACATCAACATACACCCCATAAATATAATGCCACTAGATTTTAAGCGCAAACACCACATCCGCTAACTCCAAGTCATAGGCGGGGTAATTTCGCTCATGCACCTTCAAATGCTTGGATGCATAAGCTACCACCTTATCGTGCTGCATAAGTACACACCTAAGTCCCACACGGGATGCATCACAGTACACAAAAAAACCTTTTGTACCTTCCGGAAGAGTCAAAGCAGGAGCAGTTGTTAACCTATCTTTTAACTTCTCAAAACTAGTCTCACAGGAGTCAGACCACACGAACTTCACCTTTTTCTAAGTCAACTTAGTAAGTGGTACAACTATGGAAGAAAAATTCTCTACAAATCTTCTGTAACACCCTGCCAAACCCAAGAAGCTCTAAATATTGGTTGGAGTCATGGGTCTGGGCCATTTTCTCACTACCTCAATCTTCTGTGGATCAACCTTAATCCCATCACTAGACACAATATGCCCCAAGAAATGAATAGAATTAAGCGCGAATTCGCACTTGGAAAATTTTGCATACAACTAATGATCTTGGAGAGTTTGAAGGATGATTTAGAGGTGATTGGCATGGTCATCCTTACTCATGAAATAAATTAGAATATCATAAATGAAAACTATAACAAACTGTCACGACCCAAACTAGGGCCTGACCGTGAAGGACATCCCAAACTATGAAGGCCCAGACGTCCTTCTCTATCTGATCTGGTAATCATGCACAACATTCATATCATAAAATAAAATGTGCAAATAAAATATGATATGGAAACATAGAAGTAGTAGAGATTCAGATGTTCATATCATACAAGTCTGATATTCCACGGGCTATATGGAATCCTTCATTGACTCAGCGGGGAAGCCCCCAACCCAAGTGTGCCGCAAGGGTTGGAGTGTCTGAGTATGATACGCCACAGGACACTATAACAGTGTATAATAATATACCTAGATCGGCAAATCACGATTTTAGGCAATGAGTTGTTTGAACTCACGCCTTCTTCGGGGAACCACCTAACATTTCTTTATGCCCAACCTGTTCTGAATATGAGTCACTCCGAAGTCTAAATCATGAAAATCTGATAAAGTCTGATTTCTGTATTAGTCTGAGTCAGCTATGGCATTATCTGATTTGTTATCGTCATACCATGACTGGCAAGTCGTTATTTTGAGCCATATATGCTTATTTCATTTTAAAACAATGTTCAGGCCACTTGATCATGAATATAGTGTACGAAGATTCATATCTCAAATCATAAGTCAAAAGTCATGCAAAGGCTTTCCATTTATTCAACAATTTCAAAAAGTAGTGGCCAACTTCTCAAAATAATCATTCCTGAAGTTTCTTTGTTTATCAATCTCAACACTTAAAATCATTAAAGTATTCCTCTCTCCCATTCTTAATCATCATGAATTTCACATAAGACAAATAATATCTTGAATCATTCTGTAAACCATAAGATGTAAGGATTCATAACTTGTAAATCAAATAATAAAGTAATGGGAGAGAGAGATTATATATTTCGTGCTCTGGATTAACAATTCACACTTTTCAATGCAAATGTACATATATACAATTAAAATCAATTTGGGGGAAGGTCAAAAGACCAAAACAATGCCGTCAAGATTTCTAAAACATGAATGTATTCATAAATCTGAAAACCCCTTTCTTAAAATCATGATTTCTATGCCCATGAGATTTTAGGAAAACCCCGCGTACCTTAATTTATGATTTTTGAATGAACTCGTGCTTTAGGGATGATATTCAAATAAGTTATGGGTGCTTCTTGTAGCCCTCGCAATGGGGATTCCGAATCTCGAAGATTTATTTAAAACCCACGGTGAAATCTTAAGATATTTTGTTCTTTGGGTTGAAATCCTAAGAAGTGTTCTTGGTGATTTTGAGAGAGAATGACCTTATTTTTGTGTTTTGGAGATTTAATCCCATGTTATGGATGAATAGGGGGTGTAAAATGCCATTTTTTCCCTTAAAAATGTAAACACAAAACCTGGAAATTGGGTGTGTTCGTTGCACGCTAATCGCGTAATCTCAGTCATGAAAATGACCATAACTTTTCACTCGGGTATCGGATTTTGGCGAAATTGATATCGTTGGAAAGATAATTAGAACATATTTCATTTGTTATATAGTATACCCTATAATGTTTTGTATACAAAGAGTTATGGTCGATTGAAGTTGACCCAAGTTTTGATGCTCGCTCAAACTCGAACGATAGGAAAGCTTTCAACTTGTCCTTGAGTTAGGGGACCTCTATGATCTCAATTCATGCTAAAATAGGTTCCCACAATACATAATTGATTAACATGCCAGATTTTCATAGGATTTATGGCTTTTGGATCATCTACACATATAAATGCTGGTTTTTGTTCTACCCAAAATGCGGGGTGTTACAAAAACAGATCTAGAAACTGACGGAACACCCTGTTCATAAGATCCATAAAGGCTGCAGGGGAGTTAGTCAAAACGAAGCACATGACTAAGAATTCATAACGAACGTATCTGGTTCAGAAAGCTATTTTGGGAATATCTGACTCCCTAACCTTTAACTTATGATATCCCGAACGAAGGTCTATCTTTGAAATACATTTGGCACCTTGAAGATGGTAAAAAAGATCATCAATCCTAGGAAGAAGATATTTATTTTTAATTGTGACCTTTATTCAGCTAACGTTAATCTATGCACATACGAAGGGAACTATATTTCTTTAACACAAAGAGTATAGGTGCACCCCAGGGAGAAACAGTAGGACAGAAAAAACATTATCTAGAAGATCTGCTAGCTGCTCTTTCAACTCTTTCAACTCTGCTGGAGCCATTCTATATGGCAGAATAGAGATGGGACAGGTATCGAGCAATAAATCAATGCCAAAATCTATCTCCCTATCAGGTTGTATTCCCGGGAGATCATCTGGAAAGACTTCTGGGAACTCATTTACTACCGAGACAGACGAAAAGGAAGGACTTTCGATATTAGAATCTTTAACTCAAATAAGATGGTACAAAAAACCTTTGGAAATAAGTTTACGGTCTCTAAGATAATAAATAAAGTTTCCTCTAGGCGCTAAAGAATGTCCTTCCCATTCTATCACCGGTTCATTTGGAAAAGAAAAGGTGACTCTTCGAGTTCTACAATTTAATGTGGCATTCCACGAATGAAGCCAGTCCATCCCTAGGATAGCATCAAAGGCCTATGAGGTCTACCATTGTATCCCTTCCACAAAAAGTCACCACACAATTTCTATACACCCTCCTAGCCACCACAGAATCCCCCACCAGAGTGGAATCAGAAAAAGGCTCAACAATCACATCGGGTTCAAACCCAAAACCAACATCTACATAAGGGGTCACATCTGGCAGGGTAGACCCGGGATCAAGTAATACATAAACATTGAGACTGCGAACCCTGCATCCTCGTCCCCTGCCTATACTGAAAATATTGAGTACATTGTTTGGCTGGGGGTCTGGACATCGGAGCACTGGCTGCAGACTGTGCATTACCCCAAAACTTCTTCTTCCATTTGTTACCACAATTCCCACTCTGGTGCTGACTATAGCTCTGGTCTGCTATTTTGGCTCTCTTTTCCTGTCTGTCCATCTCTCTAAGATTCAGTGATCTTCTTTTTGTTTTCCTCAACTTACTGTATGTGGACTGACAGTCTGGCAAAATCCATTTCTCGGTTCAACATTGCTCCCTAACATTCAAGCACTAAGTCA
Organism: Capsicum pubescens; assembly: GCA_030864215.1. Taxonomy (NCBI): domain Eukaryota; kingdom Viridiplantae; phylum Streptophyta; class Magnoliopsida; order Solanales; family Solanaceae; genus Capsicum; species Capsicum pubescens. The sequence continues at coordinate 108,313,384 of CM061548.1, read as the reverse complement.
TCTGAAAGGCTGGATGCAAATTTCCTCATTTAAGCTCTCATGTTACTTGTCATCTCTGGAGCATAACGGGCTAGTTGGTAGAACTTCAGAGTGTGCTCCTGGACACTCATCTTTCCCTGCTTTAGATTCATAAACTCTTCAGCCTTTGCCTCCCTTAACTCGAGGGGAAAGAATCGATTGAGGAAGGCTTCCATGAACTCGGCCTAAACTGTGGGCTTGACATGCTCACTCTTTGAATCTTCCCACTCGTTATACCATTGGATCGATACATCCATAAGCTGGTAAGAAACTCATCAACCCCTTCTACCTCATCTATATCCATCACCTTAAAGATCTTCTCCATCTCATCCACAAACTCCTGTGGATCCTCTTCTACCTTGGTAGCAGTAAACTTGGGCGGGTTCATCCTTATGAACTGGCCCACTCTTATAGCCTCAAACGTAATAGATGAAGACCCAATATATTCCAACCGTTGAGTATGTGTGGCTACTAACTGTGCAAGCATGTTAATGGACTATCCGAATTCTGCATTAGATATTTCTCTCTCACGAGGCTGAGTATTGTTAGTTCCCATCCGGGGAGCTCTGGGTTCCCTAGGTAAGATGGTTAAAGTAAGTGGGACTCCTAGTGTAGTATCAATCTTCAAAGTCTAAGATGTGTTTCAGGTACTCATCCAATGAGTGAGACGGATTTCATCTGTCTAAGCAATCTGATCATTAGTACGACGGGGAGGCAAGATTGTTTTTTTGAAATGCAAGAGATCACGAATTGGAGGACAGATTCGACTACAAAGCATGAACTAAATTACAAAGTGGGGAAATATTCCTAAATGCCCAGTAGCCTCCTGCTTATAAGTGTGACATTCTACACACCCATAAATAAGATTCTACCCGACGCAATTTTACAGACACCCTGGGACCATGAACCGTGCTCTGATTCCAATTTTTTCATGACCTGAACTAGGGCCTGTCCATGACAGACATCCCGAACCATGAAGGCCCAAGCATCCTACTCTATCTGGTAATCATGCACAACATTCACATAATAAAAGGAGATGCAGAAATATAATCTAATACGGAAACATGGTCATACTCTAGATTTAGTTTAACAATAAGGAATGAAATCCGAACTCAACTAAACAACATCTGGAACAGTATACGAAATCTGTACTACATGAAAATTTGAAAACTATCTGAAAGCTGGGACAAGGCCCCCAGTATACCAAAACAATGAAATAACATAATTTGAAATAACAGGCCTTCTGGAATAAAGAAGGATCAACACTGCACAGATCACTTCTCTCTGGGATACTCTACTGATTAGACGGATCCTTAGACTAAGCCTCCGAACTTGGGAGGTAGGGGGTCAATAAAGATGTACTAGTACGCAGAGCAAATCCAAAATAATAATTTATATTCAACATATATGAAAGAAATTTAAAAATAGTTCATAAACATATCATATAGTATGAAATCTCATGGGCATTTCTGAAAGACTCTGAAAGAAAATCATCTAAACTCTGAGACATTCTTTGTTTTACTTCGGCGCTAGGTGGTATACCCCACAACTCTGAAATTCCACAGTCGATATGGAATCCGCCATTGACTCGGCAAGGAAGCCTCAAACTCAAGTATGCCGCAAGGGTTAAAGTCTCTGACTTTGCTACGCCACACGGCCGTAGCCATCGTAAAAATAATATACCGGAATCGGTAAATCACGGATTTAGGCTAAGAGTTGCTTAACCTCTATCCCTCTTGAGGCAACCACCTAACTCTCTTTTTGCCCATTTTTACCTCTTTAAGACATGCATTCTCTGAAAACATACTCTGAAAACTCTAACTCCGTTATGGCATACATTTATATGGTATCGTCATACTATTGACTTGTCAGTCACATCTCTGAACCATTATTAGCATATAATAGTCTCTGTTTCAAAATGTAAATCTGGGACCACCTTATCAATAAATCATTTCAAGAAACTCTTTCTTAAAGATCATGTAAACATATGCAAGAAACTCTCTTTTTCACCATTTCAAATACACAAGGTGGTCATGTCAAAAATATCAATCATATGCAATTCTTTCTTTTTAAGACAAGGACAAAATCATAACAAGAAACTCCCTCTCATAATCATTAAAATCATGTTAAATACTTAAATATTAAAAAGATCCCCTTCAAAACATTAAACAAGCATCTTAAATCATTCCCAACAAGTTCATCAACTCTAAATCATCAAAGAGAGGGGTTTCAATAATAATGCTCTCAATCAAATCTTCAACATCATACATATTCATAAAAGTTTAAATCAATTTAAGGGGGAAAGGCCTAATGACCAAAACAATAATATCATCAACACACCCAAGATGCGAAATTTAAATGATAAGTTCCAAAACCCATTTAAAATTCATGCTTGATAATCTTTAAATCATGTTCTAGTGTTGATAATCCCATGTAGTTTTTAGGATAAACCCCACGTACCTATATTTAGAAAATTAATGGATGATTCTTGATGCCCACGATTTGGGGATTCAAAATCTTCAATCAATTTCTAAAACCCACTGTTGAATCTTGAGTTGTTTGGGTTTTATTGTTTGAAACCCTAAGGAGTGTTCTTGATGGTTTCTGATGAAAATATTAATAATGAGGTCATTTGGGATTAAAATCCCGTGTTTCAGATGATAAGGGGGTGAAAAATACCCAATATACCCTTAATGAGACGGAATAAAAATATAACTGGAAGCCCAATTTTATGGACCACCGCGACGCGCCACGATCGCGGTGGCTCACTAAAAATTGAAGAAAGGGATTTTTAAGGTCACCACGACGTGGAGCCATTGCGTTGTCCCACTGGTTGGGACATGAAACTTCAGCGCGACGCTCCACAATCTCGCTATGCTACAGGAATATGATAATTGCTAAATAGGCCCACTCCGCGATGCGCCAAGCACCAAAATGATGGTGTTTTATGATTAAGACTTAAATTAGCCATAACTTCTTGTCTGGGTATTGGATTTGGGTGAATCTAATATGATTGAAAAGCTCATTCAATTTTCCACATGATAAAAACTCAAAATTAGGGAAATTATATATGGTTTGAACTTTACTCATTTTGGAAGTAAAAAATGAGACTAAGTCTCTTTGACACTATTCTAGTCATTTAACTCTAAGAGCATATTACCACGAGCTAACGCATGGACGATTTTGCGGGATTTTACACACTATCCCAACCAATACCTCCCACAATTTGAACAATCTATAAGCCATGGATATCACATTCGCGAATAGATTCTACAAATTGCAGTAGGTATTGGTTACAACACCGACTATTGGTGCTAGTAATGATAATTCTGGTGTTAGATGGGATATGACGAGGTTCATGAATCCATGAAAATAAATTTATTTCATTTATTCAACTGAGCGTCGGAAGATCTCCTGATCTAATTATACAAGCAAAATGAAGAAATAAAAAAAGGAAGTAATTTTGCTTGAGTATATATATGTTAGAAAGTGAGAAGAACACCTTTGGGTGTTGAGATAAGTTGAAAAAATGAGGAGCAAATATATCTATATTTATAGGAGAAAATGGTCAACAATGTAGCAATCCATATTTAATTTCTTGCTAATTATTTTATGGCAGTGGGAAAAGAATAAGGAAAAAAAATATCAATTAAAAGATTAAGAATTTTTCCTTTTTAGCAATTTTTTAAATAATTTCAACATAGTACCCATACATATAAAGGAAAATAAGCTAAGTAAAACAAATATAATATGAATTAAAAAATTATTTATTAATTTGGGAAAAATTATAAATGTATTACCAAATCAAGTAAAATAGTTAAAGAAGAAAATTCAATGTAATATTTCAAATTGAATCCATGGACTATAGAATAAGAAATATTTGGAGTGTCATGATTATTTTATTTTTGAATGGTAATGTCACGACCCAAACTAGGGACTGGCCGTGACGGACATCCCGAATCATAAAGGCCCGGACATCCTACTCTATCTGGTAGTCATCCACAACATTCATATAATAAAAGAAAATGCGGAATTATGATCTAATACGGAAACATGGTCATACTCTGGGTTAATTTTAACAATAAGGAATGCAATCCAAAATCTACTAAACAATAACTGGAACAATCTGCGTAATCTCTACTACATGAAAATCTGACAACTATTTGAAAACTGGAACGAGGCCCCCAATAGACCAAAACTAATATAGATGACATAATCTGAAAGGACAGGCCTTCTAGAATAGAGAAGGCTCACCACTACAGAATCTGATTTGTTTTCTGAATTACCTACTGTTTATTTGGACCCGTAGACTGATCCTCAGAACCTGAGAGGTAGGGGAGGGGGGTCAATACAGATGTACTGGCACGTAGAGCAATCCAAAATAATAATTTATATTCAACATATATGAGAGCAATTTAAAATAGTTCATAAACATATCATATAGTAAGAAATCACATTAGCACTTTAAAAGACTCTGTGAAAACATCTGAAATCTATGACTCTTTGTCTTTCTTCTGCGCTAGGTGGTATACCCTACAACTCTAAAATTTCACGGGCTATATGCAAATTATCATTAAATCGACAGACAAGCCTCAACCCAAGTGTGCTGCAAGGGTTGGAGTCTCTGAATCTACTACGCCACACGGTCGTCGCCAACGTACAATAATAATCTACCCGTATCGGCAAATCCGGTTTCAGGCTAAGAGTTACTTGTACTCAAGCCTCTTTGGGTAACCACCTAATCCTCTTTAAGCTCATTTTTAACTCTTTTAAAATCATGCATTTTCTGAAAACATACTCTGAAATCTCTTATCTATTATGGCATACATACTTATGGTATCGTCATACCATTGACTTACAAGTCACATTCTCTAAGACATTTATAGAAAATTATATCTCTGTTCTCAAAGTCATGGAATTCAGGACCACCATATCAATGATTCTTTCAAGAAACTCATGTAAAACCATACAAGTAATTCTCTTTATCAATCATTTCACTAATACAAGCTGGCCATGTCAAATTTCTCAATCGCATGCAACTCTTTCTTATTTAAAACAAGGATGTAATTACATCAACAAGCTCCATCTCATCACCTCTAAATCATGTTCAAACACTAAGGTATGGAGAAGACTAATTTCAAACCATAAATCATGCATTTCATTTCATTCACAATAAGATCATAAACATGAATTTATCACAAGAGAGGGACTTCATAATCTGTGCTCTCAAACAAATCTTAAATTTTAATTTCATACATATACATATACTTGTAAATAAATTTAAGGGGATGGAGCCTAAAGGCCAAAACAACAATATCAACAACATGAATAAAGCATAATAAAATCATGGATTTCAAACCCCGTTAACAAACTCATGCTTGATAATCTTTAAATCATAATTGAGTGTTTTCAACAAGCCCATGTGTTTTTAGGATAAACCCCACATACCCCTATATAGAAAATTAAAGGATGATTCTTGACGCCCACGGCTTGGGGATTCCAAATCTTTAATCAATTTCTAAAACCCACGATTGAATCTTGAGTTGTTTGGGTTTTCTTGTTTGAAACCCTAAGGAGTGTTCTTGATGGTTTTTGATGAAAATATCAATAATGAGGTCATTTGAGATTAAAAATCCCATCTTTAAGCTGATAAGGCGTGGAAAATATCTAATATACCCTTAATGAGATGGAATAAAAATATAATAGGGAGCCCAATTTTATGGACCTCCGCGATGTGCCACGATCGTGGTGGCTCACTGGAAATTGCCAAATTGGATTCTTAGGGTCACCACGACATGAAGCCATCGCGTTGTCCCACTAGTTGGGTCCTGAAACATCAGTGCAATGTGCCACAATCGCACTAGGCTACTGGAAGTTGTCAATTACTAAATAGACCACCTCCACGATGCGCCAAGCACCAAAATGATGATGTTTTACGACTAGGACTTAAATTAGCTATAACATCTTTCCCGGGTATCATATTTGGGCGAATCTTATATTGATGGAAAGCTCATTCAATTTCACGCATTACATAATTGATTAAAATAGAAAATTTGCATAGGATTTATGGATTTTCGATCATCTACGCATATAAATAAAGATTTTCATTCTAGCCCGAAATGTGGGGTGTTACATTATCTCCCCCTTGGGATCATTCATCCCCAGATGATGGGTAGGAACATTGAATCTTAAAGGTGTGGAATAATGCGGACATTATGTGTCTTCTAAGATGAATTCTGAGATGACTTGCCCTTACTTGTTTTAAGGGGATGATTCATGCTGAGTATTTAGGATTTTCCCCTAAGTGTTTATGCTCAAATCACACACATTGAATTTGGAAGTGATAACTTAGGTAAGTACAAATCATGAGGTAATAAGATTTAGATCGTACAAAGGTATTACACTGTCTGAGCTAAAATAGTTGAAAAAATTTGAGATTATGTGCTAAACTGTTATGAACTAAGTCGTGACTAAATAGCTGAATCGAAAACATGATGCTTGGATTTAATTGAGTTCGTAACTTACACAGATGGAACAAATTATCTTTTGGGATGGTCATACGCATTGGACTTCAGATAGTAGGACTGGATGAAAAGGTGGAAAACCACAGTAACTTGTCTGTCTGACTGTTAAACTGAATCATACTGGACACTTATACTTAACAGGAGTATCTCTTCAATACTCTTTCTAAATAAGTTCTAGTAGCATTAGGGAGCAAGGAATCTCTGACATGAGTTACACAAGACATCCAACTAAGGAATCACAACAATGACACTACTCTATAGCATGGAATGTAGACATATAACTCGTAAACTAGGATAGAATTACCAAACCTTAGGATTTGATTCTCCTAACACTAAACATGGATATCTCCAAAACTTTGACAGACCATACCACTTCTGTTATAGTCTACCAACATCACGACTCCAAACTTATATCTCTCTACTATGAGAATCAAGATCATATCAAAATTCTCAACATTATCAATCAAAACTCCTTAACTTGGCTATTTAGAACACCATATACCGTCTAACTAGTCTTTTATCCACCTAGCAACTCAACGGTACCACTATCCACACACAATATGTAATAGCATTAGAAAAAAAATACCGAAACCTCATATCCCATTGGCATACTTCTACTTCATACATAAAACATCATACTTCATTATGAATCAAATAAACTTAATCTCTTGCATACGCTGTTCAAGCCTATTAGAGCGCTTCCATAAAACTAGTATCATTAACCAAGAAATAATCATATCCACCTTCATGGCCATCAATTATTCAAACTTAATGTCTAGGGCTAAACATGATTTACAACCCAACCTGACGCACAATTCTCACTTGGAAACTACGAAATAAAACATCAAGAAACAATAGTACACTAGGACTCCGTAGCCACAATAATCGATCATGGCCTTACGGTTTTCCTTATTATAATTCATTAACATGCACTATTTTAACACATCACGCCTATAGTCTAGCATAAATCATCTACCACCAATGAAGAATGCAACATAATATACTAGTCCATCAAATTGGGATATTCTACCTAAATATCTCATTTTATTTAGATACAACCCACAACCAAAACACCTTCATGACATCACTGCTATGCCTCAAAATCTACTACATACCTTCTCACAAGTAGTACTAGTTTACAACTACCAAAGAAAAGAAGGTCAAGGGGGGTAGAGTCACATAATAGCCATGGTCAACCTTAATCTTATATTATAACCCCATACAATCTTATCTACTTATACGGCTTTCTAACATCACACTTACTTCCCCAAGCGTACATTTAGACTACCTTCAAATTCCACAACAACCATGAGTCTATAATTATAACCTCCTGGCTAATCTAGCCTTTTTCATTCTTCAAGCAAACAACAATTCCCCTTGACTAATAACTCCTTCTCTACCTTCTACTAAACTAACACACAAGGACGTATCACTTTAATACCAACTCAATATCATGCAAAAAGGTTCTTCTATACATATATTCAATAAATCATCCTTACCACTTTTCTTGACTTTACGCCTCTAAACCCCCAGTTCCAACCAACACAAGAATCAACAAGATGGACAAAAAGTTGCTAGTGAATAGAAAGAGACCCACACGGCTTCACCATACTTTGAGTTTCACAACACAACGATAACAAGGTTACAAGAGATAGAAACTTGACACAAAATAATCAATGATCTGAGAATATATATCTTTCTCTATATGAATAAAAATCTCAGTCAAACACTCCCCCCATAGACTACCATACAATCCATACATTCTACTAGCCACCACATTAGTCTATCACTATAAAGATGTAAATGATCCTCAAACATCGATTATTCAAATAAAATATTTATTTACATGAAAGTCACCCTCACTCTAACTTCTAACTTTGTGACTTCACATTACCAACTTCTTGGTCCAACATCACCACCAATAGGTCATGACACCGACACTTAACTTATACTATTACTTGGGTGAAAATACAGTTCCAACATTCTGCTACACATCATTCCTCCTCATGTGCAACATCTGCAACATAAATTCTTAAAAGGACTGAATACACTTAATACTGCAGGCTGAAAAGCACGATTTCATCAAAATCAAAGTTCACACTAGAATTAATACACTCTGAGGCACCAACGGACTCTTCACAAGTCCTTGTACAATTTCAAAATCTTATATGGCTCAATCAGAAAGGGCCATACTATTTAGATTCTAGACTTCTGCACCTGAATCACATCAACAATGAGACATATCTGAGTGCATCAAAGTAAGTAAAGAATTTGGATAACTTTAGTTTCATATGGGAAACACCATAGCACAAATTAGAGTATGAAAGAGGTACATTCTGACTCCATAGCACGAACTAAAACATGAAGAAAGGAAAACATTCCTAAATGCCTAGTAGCCTCCTGCTTATAAGTGAGGCACGCTACACACCCATAAACAAGACTCTACCCGATGTAATTTTGCAGACACCCTGGGACCATGAACCGTGCTCTGATACCAAGTTTATCACAAAGCAAACTAGGGCATGGCCGTGATGGGCATCCCAAACCATGAAGGCCCAGATGCCATACTCTATCTGGTAGTCATGCACAACATTCATTTAATAAAAGAATATTCAGAATTATGATCTAATACGGAAACATGGTCATACTCTAGGTTAAGTTTAACAATAAGGAATGCAATCCGAAATCAACTAAACAACATCTAGAATAGTCTGAGAAATCTCTCCTACATGAAAATCTGACAACTATCTAAAAACTGGGACAAGGCCCCTAGTAGACCAAAACTGTAATAGATGACATAATCTGAAAGGACATGCCTCCTGGAATAGAGGAAGGTCACCACTGCACAATCTAATCTACTGTCTAAATTACTTATTGCTTATATGGATACCTAGACTGAGATTCAGAAGTTGAGAAGTAGGGAGGGGGGTAAATATAGATGTACTGGTGCGTAGAGAAATCCAAAATTATCATTTACATTCAACATATAAGAGAGTAATTTAAAATAGTTCATAAACATATTATATAGTAAGAAATAACATGGGCACTTTAAAAGACTCGGTGAAAACATCTGTAATCTATGACACTCTTTGTCTTACTTCTGCTCTAGGTGGTATACCCTACAACTCTGAAATTCCATGGGCTATATGGAAACTGCCATTAACTCGGCATCCAAGCCCCCAACCTAACTGTGCCATAAGGGTCGGAGTCTTTGAATCTACTACGCCACACAGCCATCGTCAGTGTACAATAATAATCTACCCGTATCAGAAAATATGATTTCAGGCTAAGAGTTACTTGAAATCAAGCTCTCTTCGGGTAACCACCTAACCTTCTTTAAGCCTATTTTTAACTCTTTTAAAATCATGCAGTTTCTGAAAACATACTTTGAAATATCTTATCTGTTATGGCATACATACTTATGGTATCATCATACCATTGAGTTATAAGTCACATTCTCTGAGCCATTTATAGCAAATTATATCTCTATTCTCAAAATCATGGAATTCCGGACCACTATATCAAAGATTCTTTCAAGAAACTCATGTAAAACTATACAAGTAAATCTCTTTATCAAGCATTTCAAGAATACAAGGTGGCCATGTCAAATTTCTCAATTGCATGCAACTCTTTCTCATTTAAAATAAGGATGTAATTACATAAAGAAGCTCCCTCTCATCATCTTAAAATCCTTCTCAAGCACTAAGTATTGAGAAAACTAATTTCAAACCATACATCATGCATTTCAAATCACTCACAATAAGATCATAAACATGAATTTATCACAAGAGAGGGACTTCATAATCTATGCTCTCAAACAAATCTTAAATTTAAATTTTATACATATACATATACTTGTAAATCAATTTAAAGGGATGAGGCCTAAAGGCCAAAAAAACAATATCAACAACATGCATAAAGCATAATAAAACCATGGATTCCAAACCCCTTTAATGAATTCATGCTTGATAATATTTAAATCATAATTAAGTGTTTTCAACAAGCCCATATATTTTTGGGATAAACCCCATGTACCTCTATTTAGGAAATTAAAGGATGATTCTTGACGCCCACGGTTTGGGGATTCCAAATCTTCAATCAATTTCTTAAACCCACGGTTGAATCTTGAGTTGTTTGGGTTTTCTTGTTTGAAACCTTAAGGAGTGTTCTTGATGGTTTTTGAAGAAAATATCAATAATGAGGTCATTTGGGATTAGAAATCCCGTGTTTAAGCTGATAAGGGGGTGGAAAATACCAAATATACCCTTAATGAGATGGAATAAAAATATAAATGGGAGCCCAATTTTATGGGCCACCGCAATGCTCCACAATCACAGTGGCTCACTGGAAATTGCCAAATGGGATTCTTAGGGTCACCGCGACACGGAGCTATCGCGTTGTCCTACTGGTTGGAACCTGAAACTTTAGCGAGACATGCCACAATCACGCTAGGCTACTGGAATTTGAAAATTTCTAAATAGACCACCTCTGCAATGTGCCAAGTTCTAAAATGATGATGTTTTACGACTAGGACTTAAATTAGCCATAACATCTTGTTCGGGTATCGGATTTGGGTGAATCTTATATCGACGGAAAGCTCATTAAATTTACCACACTACATAATTGATTAACATGGAAAATTTTCATAGGATTTATGGATTTTGGATCATCTACGCATATAAATGATGGTTTTCATTCTAGCCCTAAATACGGGGTATTACTGGTAACACATTAAATTATATACCCTATTAGACTTGATGTCACAACTAGGGTTTGGAATAAAATATCAAAAACGGAATTACCAAACCGAACTGAAGAATTTGGTATTCGGTATTTTTTAATTTGGTAGTTGGTATGGTGTAACGCCCCCAAACTTTTCCTAGCTAAATTTTGTCCCTAAAGTGTCAAGATTAGGATTCTAGAATGATTTACACTAATTTCCCTATGGAATTCCAAAGATTTTAACTCTTCATTATGTAGATAACTGAATAAGCTTTCTATCGATAAAAGATTCATCCAAAACGGACACTCAGTGAAGAAGTTATGGCTATTCTTTGTGCTAGTCGAAAAACATCATCATTTCGGTGTTTATCGCATCACGGAGATGGTTTAATTAGCAATTGTCAAATTATAGTGGGTCCTCGTAATAGTGGCGCATCGTGGATCCCAATTTTGTATTTGTCAATTTCCAGTGAGCCACCGCGATAGTGGCGCATCGCGGTGGACCATAAAATTGAGCACCAGTTATATTTTTACTCTGTCTCCTTAAGGTTAAAATGGTACTTCTCCAACCCCTTATCATCTCTAACACAGGATTTAATCCCAAGAACACCAAAGTTAGATTATTTTCATAAATATCTCTCAAGAAACTCCATTAGGGATTCAAACTAAAAGTCCTCATAACTCAAGATTCAACCGTGAGTTTTTGAAGATAATTAGAGATTTGGAATCCCCAATCCATAAGCTTAAAGAATCATTCATTATTCTTCGAAATAGAGGTACGTGGGGTTTATCCTAAAAACCTACATGGGCTTGAAATTGTTAAAGCGTGATTTAAAGGTTTTGATGCATGTATTTTATGGGGGTTTTGAAAACTATATTATTCATTATGCTTTTCGGAAGTTTCAATGCTACTATTGCTTTGGCATTGTGGTCTTTTCCCCTAAATTGATTTACATATATATGTATATGTATGAATTTGAGATTTAAGATTGTTGAGAGCATAAATTATGAACTCCCTCTCTTGTATTGATTTAAAGAATTATGGTTTTGAGATTTGAAAGAGGTTTTTGCTATATCCTAGAATTTAAACATGATTTGGAATTTTTGAGAGGGTGTCTCTTGAGATCAATATGTTCTTGTGCGTATGAGAAAGAATTTTATGTGTTTACATGAGGATTGAGAAGGAAAAGATTCATTGAATTGAATTATTGAAATGCTGGTCTCAAAACTTGTGTTTTGAATACAAAGATATATGATAGACTAATAATGGATCAGAGATGTGACTTGCAAGTCAATGGTATGACGATACCATATGTATTTATGCCATAACAAATTATGTTTTTAGAGTATGTTTCCAGAGTATGTTTTTAGAGACTTCATGTTTTGATAGAGTTTTAAGAAGGGGTTTAAAGAGGGCTAGGTGGTTACCCGAAGATGGCCCGAGTTCAAGCAACTCTTATCCTGAAACCGTATTTGCCGATACGGGTAGATTATTATTGTACGCTAGAGACGGCCGTATGGCGTAGTAAATTCAGAGACTCCGACCCTTGTGGCACACTTGGGTTAGGGTCTTCGCTTCCGAGTTAATGGATGATTCCATATAGCCCATGGAATTTTTCAGAGTTGTAGGTATACCACCTAGCGCAGAAGTAACACAAATTTATCAGATTTGTGATAATTTTTACAGAGTCTTTAAAATGCCCATGTGAATTCTTACTATATTATATACTCATGAACTGTTTTAAATTGCTCTCACATATGTTGGATAATAAATGATTATTTTGGATATGCTCTGCGTACCAGTACATCTGTATTGCCCCCCTCCCCCTCCAACCTCTCAGATTTTATGGCACAGTCTAGGGGTCTAAATAAGTATTAGATAATTTAGAAAGCTGATCAGATTGTGCAGTGGTGAGCCTTTTGTATTCCAGAAGGCCTGTCTTTTCAGATTATGTCACTTATTTCAGATTTTTTCTACTGAGGCTTTGTCCTAGTTTAAGACAGTTTTCAGATTTTCATGTAGTAGAGATTTTGCAGACTGAGTCAGATATTATTTAGATGTTGAATTGTTGTTTCCATAATTATGTTAAATTTAGAATTGACCATGTTTTCATAGCAGATTATGTTTCCACATCTTCTTTTATTATATGAATATTATGCATGATTACCAGATAGAGAAGGGAATTCTAGGCCTTCATGGTTTGGGATGTCCGTCATAGCTAGGACCTAGTTCGTGTTATGATACACTTGGTATCAGAGCATGGTCCATGGTCCCAGGGTGTCTGCGAAATCACGTCGGGTAGAGTCTTATTTATGGGTGTGTAGCACGCCACACTTATAAGCAGGGGGCTACTAGGTGTTTAGGAATGTTTCTCTTTCTTGTGATTTAGTTTATGCTTCAGAATCTAATATTTACCCTAATCAATGATCTCTGGCTTTTCAGAAAGACAACTATGCCTCCCCATCGTACCAACGTTAATGCTCATGATGATGAAGTCCATCCCACCCATGGGATGTGGACCCACAACAGAGATAATACCCCAGAACCTGTTCCTACTCCGGAAGTACCTTGTATACTGACCAGTCCTCCCAGAGCTCCCCGGACGGGGGCCAATCGTACTCAACCTCTTGAAGGAGAGATGTCTAATGTTGAATTCAGATAGTCTATTCACATGTTTGCATAGCTGGTAACCGCACAGACTCAGAGGTCAGAGGATATGGGGTTAGCATCTATTACTTCTGAAGTTACTAGAGTGGGCCAGTTCATGAGAATGAACCCGCCCAAGTTCTCTGGCTCTAAGGTAGAAGAGGAACCGTAGGAGTTCATAGACGAAATAGAGAAGATTTTCAAAGTAATGCATGTTTATCAGGTGGAAGGTGTTGAGCTAGAAACATACCAGCTAAAGTATGTAGAGAACTAATTGTACAACGAGTGGGAAAATGCGAAGGGTGACTATGCTGAGCCCACAGTTTGTAATACGGGTACGACCATGTGAATGCATTGGAACTGTCCAATAAAGCGTCCAAGTGAAGTGTGGAGAAGATCTTAGATCACACCATAACCCACCCTAAACTTGCACTCACAGGGTGCCCTTGGTCACATTTCATTAAAGGGACCTTTTGGTCATTTTACCTATTATTTGTAACACACTATAAATAGAATGATATAGGGTTTTATTCATTAGTTTTTGTTGAATATGAAAGAGTAACACTTAGGAACCTCTCTCTTGTGAGAATGGCCCTTCCATGGCCGAAATTGTAACTAGGGAAATCAACTTGAGTGTGGAATCACTCATGTTGGATTCAAGCTTGGAAACGTTGGATGCTTGGGATATCGGGGTCACTCTTGTGCCAACGTAAGAGTTAGGTATTTTTTGTGTATGATGTTAAAGGTCCAAGAGTGGAATAGGCTTTTGGGTTGTTAAGATTATACCTTCAATTTGTCTAACTATCTATCCTTTTGTTTCTTTGTAATCGTGTAGTAGTGTTGATGTTGTAACCGTGTGTTTGTGTTGTTAATGTGGAATCCAAAATTTGTCTATTGTTCATCTTGTTCTTGTTGTGTTTCTACTGTTTTGGTGTCAAAAACACCCTTGTATTCTTGTATTCTTGATGTTGTAGTGAATCCGAGAGTGGTCTCCAAAAAGGTTGTCGGATCCTTAAGATTTGCGGACTGTTTTGGAGTTGTTTCGTCTTTCTCTTGTCTTTCGTGTATCTTTTGGTATAAAATAATGGCTTGATCTTGTTCCTACAAGATCAATCTTGGGCTTGCTTGATAGAAAATTTAAAAAAAAGTGTTAGAAAACTGAAAAATAAAAAAGAAGCAAATCTGTCCATTTTGTGTTCTTGGCCGAAATTGTGTTATTGTTGTGTCTTGGCCGAGATTTTTACTTGTTTTGTTGTTTCTAGTGTTAGTTTTCTTCATATGTAACACTCTTGAGTCTAAATGTATGTTTGATCTTACATTGTTGGTGTTGTTTTCGTGAACATAAGGTGTGGCCGAATTGTTGTTGAAACATTGTTGTGGTGGACTTTTTTGGCATTGTGGTTTTCATCTTGTTGTTGTTATAAACTTGTCCACGTGATATTGTTGTTCATTGGAGTCCTAAGAACCATTTTGTTGAATTGTAGTTGTCTTGGTCAAGTGTTGAAGATATTGTATTGTGAAAATTGGAAGTTGGCCGTGTGAAAATTGTGGTATTTTTAGAGATTATTGTTGGTTGTTCTTGGTGATTGTTGATTCCAATCTTGAAGTTCTTCACAACCTTCATATCTTGTTAATAGAAAGTGAACATTAGATGTATAAAGGTGAAGGAAAAAGAGGTGAAACTTTGTTAGTCTTGAAAGACTTCCCATCACTCATCAAATAGTCAATCACATATCAACCACTTTCAAACAACTTTCCATAAAACAAGGGTCCATGTTATAAGAAGAAGTACAAGAAAGTCAAAGTCTTGAAAACTTGACTTTGAAAAGGATTCAAGACTTGTTTGAATTTCACTCCTTAAAACAAATTCCACCAATTCCTAAATTGTAAATTGACCAAGACTTGAAATTGGACAAGAATAACAAAAAAAAAATTGTTAGAAACCGCAACCAATTACGTGTTGCCATGTCATCATTGTTACTGTTCACTCAACATATTAAAGCTCAAATTTCAGATTTTTTAGTTTCCTTTTGATGTTCCTTAGTTTCAATTTCGTTGGTTCCAATACTAATTGGCAAATTAGTACTTATCTACTAGATTGTTAGTTAGTCTTTGTGTTAAACGTTTGTTGTGTGCTTTTCTCTTTTGTGAATTCGTTGTATCTTGTTGGTTCAAGTCCTTAAACAAATTTTCTTTGAGTCAACTCAGACGAAAATCCATTCCAGACAAGAGTAGACTTGACCCTCAATCACTCACGAAGTACAAGCCGACTTTCAACACTTGTGAAACCAATTGTGAGGTAAAACCGAGAATGAGAGTGTAGTGAGGCATTTTGAACTAACAAGTTTTTTTTGTTGTTTGTTGTTGTCCATTGATTTAGTTACCATGGATGCAACTAATCTTGATGCCACGTTTGATCGCATCAATGACGATATTGAAGAAATGAAATGGCACATGGAAAGGCTACGCCAATTGTTACCTAAACTTATCCCACAAAATTCAACTCCCCTTGTCCAAAAACCTTGTGTCGAGAGATTCCCGAAGGAAGAGGTGGGCTACCCCGACCCACACCAAGGTAAAGAGGAGATTGAAACATCTTTGGTACTTGATAGTGAACTTATAGAGAGTGAAGCACTTGCTTGTTCCAAATATGTTCTCGAGATAGATCATGCTCTCTTTAGGTTTAATATTTTGTTTGAAGATGATATAAACACTCCTAATGAACACAATGGTGAAAATAATGGTATAGCTTTCCTTGAAGGCTATAGCCGATATGCTAATCCACTATGGTGTGACAACATTCCTCCTAAAGATGGAAATCTCTTCTTGGAAGATGAGAGTACTCTTATGGACAAGGAATGTGTAGTCTCGGAAATGAGAACTCTTGGTAGTACTCTTAGTGTGCATCATGATCAATTTTCTCTTAAATATAGTTCACTACTTGAGCATGTGAATAGTATGCTTAAAAATTCTCAAGTTAGTGATGATATCTATAGAATTGATCTTGATAATGCACATGAATCTTTGAACATCTTGTGTGGTAAAAGTATTGCAATTAGTTTTATTCATAGAGACCATGTAGATGAAAATGTTTTTCTGTGTGACTGTGTGAGTTACATTCTAGGGGAAGGGAGTGCTAGCCTCAGCTTAGGTCCTTGGATAATTTTTCCATTTGATCCCGGCACCCTCTTGGAATGTGGAAATCTCTACACTCCCCACTTAATGTTTGGTCAAGACGACAAGGAATGTTAGGTTGTGGGTTCTAATGAAGGAATACAAAGTTCTTCCTTATCTCTTTTTGTTGATGATGACCACTTCTTTCGTGTCTTTTGTACTAAGCTTTTTATGTTCAACACAAAGGACCCATGGATATACTCCAAGTTTTTACCCCCCCCGGCATGGAATATGATATGTACATTTTGCTAACCCTAACTCCTCATGTCTTGAGGATGTGTTCTTGTTGTCTTCTCTTGATTTTGCGAGGTACAGATTCGAGGTCGAATCCTTTTGCAAGAAAGGAAGGATGATACGGGTACGACAATGAAGATACACGTATGTGAGAATGCATTGGACCCATCCAATAAAGCATCCAAGTGAAGTGTGGAGAAGATCTTGGATCACACCAAAACTGACCCTAAACTTGCACTCCAAGGGCGTCCTTGGTCACATTTCATTAAAGGGACCTTTTGGTCATTTTATCTATTATTTGAAACACACTATATATAGAATGATGTAGGATTTTACTCATTAGTTTTTGTTGAATATGAAAGAGTAACACTTAGGAACATCTCTCTTGTGAGAATGGACTTTCCATGGCCGAAATTGTAACTAGGGAAATCAACTTGAGTGTGGAATCACTCTTGTTGGATTCAAGCTAGGAAACGTTGGATGCTTGGGATATCGATGTCACTCTTGTGCCAATGTAAGAGTTAGGTATTTGTTGTGTATGATGTTAAAGGTCCAAGAGTGGAATAGGACTTTGGGTTGTTAAGATTATACCTTTAATTTGTCTCACTATGTATCCTTTTGTTTCTTTGTAATCGTGTAGTAGTGTTGATGTTGTAACCGTGTGTTTGTGTTGTTAATATGGAATACGAAATTTGTCTATTGTTAATCTTGTTCTTGTTGTGTTGCTACTATTTTAGTGTCAAAAACACTCTTGTATTCTTGTATTCTTGTTTTTTTAGTGTATCTGAGAGTGGTCTCCAAAAAGGTCCTTGGATCCTTAAGATTTGTGGATTGTTTTGGAGTTGTTTCGTGTTTCTCTTGTCTTTCGTGTATCAGTTTGGGATGAGTTCATGGAAGTATTTCTTGACCGATTCTTTCCTCTGGAGATGAGGGAAGCTAACACAGAGGAGATCATGAACCTTAAGTAGGGTAAGATGAGTGTTCAGGAGTATACTTTTAAGTTTAATTAGCTAGCCCGCTATGCCCCTGAGAAGACGAGTAGTAAGAGGGACAGAATGAGGAAGTTTGCTTTTGGCCTTTTAGAAGATTTGGTGCTTGAGTGTCAGGGAGCTATGCTTAATAGGGATATGGACTTTTCTATACTGTCAATCCACATGCAGTAAGTTGAGGAGAAGAACAAAAAGATTGCCGAATCTAGGGAAAAGGATAGGCAGGCAAAGAGAGACAGAGCGACAGACCGGATTCATAGTCAGCAGCAGAGTGACAATTGGAGCGGAAAATGGCAAAAGAAAAAGAATTAGGGTAATGCTAAGTCGGCAGCTAGTGCTCCAGTGTCCAGAACCGCAGCTGAGCAGCGCACCCAGAATTTCCAGTCTAGTCAGGGGCCGAAGATGCAGAGTATGTAGTCATTTGGAAGTGTATCCCAGACGTCTCGGTCCTATCCGCACTGTGGAGATACGGGAGAAATTATCCAGGGAGATGTCAGTTGGCTCTTTGGTATGTTATTCATGTGGCCAGCCAGGCCATATCCAGAGACACTGTCGGGAAGCAAGGAATAATTTTAGAGGAGCCAAGTCTCAGGCGAATTCTTCTGCACCACCACCTCAGAATGGTACCACTTTAGCCGCCGGAAACGGCCGAAATCGGTTGTACGCCTTGACCAACTTCCAGAAGGCAGAGGCCTCCCCAGATGTTGTTATCGGTACATTGCGAATCTTTTCTTGTGATGCTTATGTGTTGTTAGATCCTAGGTCTACCTTATCCTATGTGACCCCATATGCGGCTGTTGGTTTCGGGTTTGGGCCCGATGTGATTCCTGAACCCTTTTCTGTTTCCACCTCTGTGGGGAATTTTGTTGTTACTAAGAGGGTGTATAGGGGTTGTGTTGTGATTTTTTGTAGCTGGGATACTGTGGCAGATCTCATAGAACATGATATGGTTGATTTTTATGCCATCTTAAGGATGGACTGGCTCCATTCGTACTATTCCACCTTGAATTGTAGGACCTGAAGAGTCACCTTTTCTTTTCCGAATGAGTCTATGATAGAATGGGAAGGGAATTCTCTAGCACCTAGATGGCACTTTATATCCTACCTCAGAGCCCGTAAACTTTTTTCTCAGGGTTGTTTGTACCATCTTATTTGGGTTAAAGATTCTAGTGCCAAAATTCTTTCTCTTCAGTCTGTCCCGTAGTGAATGAATTCCCAGAAGTCTTTCCAGATGATCTCCCAGGAATACTACCACCTGATAGGGAGATAGATTTTGGTATTGATTTATTTCCAGATACCCGTCCGATCTCTATTCCGCCATATAGGATGGCTTTTGCAGAGCTCAAAAGTTGAAAGAACAGCTAGCAAACCTTTTAGATAAAGGTTATATTCACCCCAGCGTGTCTCCCTGGGGTGCACCTGTACTTTTTGTGCGAAAGAAAGATGGTTCCCTGCGTATGTACATAGTTTACCGCCAATTGAATAAGGTCACGATTAAAAATAAATATCCCCTTCCTAGGATTGATGATCTTTTTGACCAACTTCAGGGTACTAAATGTTTTTCAAAGATAGACCTTCGTTCGGGATATCACCAGTTGAAAGTTAGAGAGTCAAATATTCCTAAAACAACTTTTCAAACCAGATATGACCATTATGAATTCTTAGTCATGTCCTTCGAGTTGACTAACACCCCTGCAGCTTTTATGGATCTAATGAATAGGATTTTTTGTCAGTTTTTGGATCTTTTTGTCATTGTCTTCATTGATGACATATTGTTATATTATTAGAGCGAGGAGGACCATGCCAATCACCTCCAAATTATCCTTCAGACTCTTAAGATCATAAGTTGTATGCAAACTTTTCCAAGTGTGAATTCTGGCTGATTACTTTTGCGTTCATGGGGCATATTGTGTCCAGTGAGGGGATTAAGGTTGATCCCCAAAAGATTGAAGTAGTAAGAAAAAGGCCCAAAACCACAACTCCAACCGACATTCGGAGCTTCTTGGGTTTGGCGGGTTATTATAGAAGATTCATAGAGAGTTTTTATTCGAAAGCTGCACCACTTACTAAGTTGACTCACAAAAAGGTGAAGTTTTTGTGAGGATAGTTTTGAGAAGTTAAAAGAAAAGTTGACTATTGCTCCTGTTTTGATTCTTTAGGAGGGTACCAAAGGTTTTGTTTTATACTGTGATGCGTCCCGAGTGGGACTTGGGTGTGTTCTTATGTAGCACGGTAAGGTGGTGGCTTATACATCTAGGCAGTTGAAGGTGAATGACCGAAACTACCCTAATCATGACTTGTAATTAGCGTTTATGGTCTTTGCACTTAAAATTTGGTGGCACTATCTTTATGGGGTGCATGTAGATATTTTCACTGACCACAAGAGCTTACAGTATGTTTTCTCGTAGAAAAAATTAAATCTCAGGCAGAGGCGGTGGTTGGAACTTTTAAATGACTATGACATGATCCTGCACTATCACCCCGGTAAGGCAAATGTTGTAGCTGACGCCTTCAGTAGATTGTCCATGGGCAATCTTTCTCATGTTGAGGAAGAAAAGAGGGAGATGGTGAAGGATATTCACCGACTTACAAATCTAGGAGTTCGACTTTTGGGTTCTGAGGATGGAGGAGTTGTGGTTCATTAGATAGCTAAATCTTCCCTTTGTACAGAAGTTAAAGAAAAGAAGGTTAAGGATTCCTTCTTGATGGAAAATAAGAAAGATGTGTGTCAACAGAAAGTGATGTCATTTGATATCGGTGGTGATGGTATTTTGAGATTCCAGGGTTGGTTGTGTGTGCCATATGTAGATGGTCTGAGGAAGAGGATCCTTGATGATGCTCACACGTCGAGATATGTTGTTCACCCTGGATCTACTAAGATGTATCAGTATTTGAAAACTATTTATTGGTGGAATAATATGAAGCGTGATGTGGCTAATTATGTTGCCATGTATTTGAATTGTCAACAAGTTAAAGTGGAAAATTTAAGGCCAGGTGTTTCTTCTCAAGAGATAGATTTGTCCTTTTGGAAGTTGGAGATGATTAATATGGACTTCATTACAGGACTTCCAAGGTCCTGAAACTAGTATGATTCCATTTGGGTGATTGTAGATACGTTGACCAAGTCAGCTCACTTTCTACCTGTCAGGATTAATTATTTGAGAGAGGATTATGCCAAGATGTTCATTCCAGAAATAGTTTGTTTGCATGGGGCACCTGTGTCCATCATATCTGACCGAGGTTCACAGTTTTCTTCACAGTTTATGAGATCGTTTCAAAAGGGTTTAGGGACCCAAGTGAATTTGAGCATGACTTTCCACCCTCAGATAGATGGGCGAGCTGAGGGAACCATCCAAACCCTTGAGGATATGTTGAGGGTCTGCATGATTGATTTTAAAGGTAGTTGGGTAGAGCACTTTCCATTGATAGATTTCGCATATAATAACAGTTTCCATTCCAATATTAAGATTGATCCTTCTGAAGCACTATATGGGAGAAGATGTAGATCTCCGATAGGATGGTATGAAGTAGGCGAGATGCAGATGTTTAGGCCTGATCTTGTTCATCAGGCAATAGAGGATGTGAAAGTCATTAGAGAATGACTTAAGACAACTTCGAGTCACCAGAAGTCCTACGCCAATGTTTGGAGAAGATATCTAGAGTTTGAGGTTGGAGATTAGGTGTTTCTCAAGGTTTCTCCCATGAAGGGAGTCATGCGATTTGAAACGAAAGGTAAGCTGAGTCCTCACTATATAGGACCATATCAGATTGTGAGAAGGATAGGTGGAGTTGCGTATGAGCTAGAATTTCCAGCTAGTTTGGGTTCTGTACATCCAGTGTTTCATATATCTATGTTGAAGAAGTGTAT
Organism: Capsicum pubescens; assembly: GCA_030864215.1. NCBI lineage: Eukaryota > Viridiplantae > Streptophyta > Magnoliopsida > Solanales > Solanaceae > Capsicum > Capsicum pubescens. The sequence continues at coordinate 108,291,208 of CM061548.1, read as the reverse complement.
TGGAGACCATTCTTTAGTGTTGCCTGGTGAAGAAATCAAAGTGATAGAATCTTTATCCTATGAAGAAGAGCCTATAGAAATTTTTGATCACCAAGTTAGAAGATTGAGGAACAAAGAGATAGCATCAGTTAAAGTATGGTGGAGAAACCAGAATATTGAAAAAGCAACTTGGGAATCAGAAGTTGACATAAGAGATAGATACCCAAACCTTTTTGATCCAATGGATGACGAAATGGAAGGTACAACCCTTGATTTATTCTTTCTATGCCTTAGTATGCTTGAAATTATGCTTATCTGTGTCCCACGTCAACATTCGGGGACAAATATTCCCAAGGGGGAGATATTGTACGCCCCCAAACTTTTCCTAGCTAAATTTTGTCTCTAAAGTGTCAAACTTTATCTTCTAGAATGATTTACACTTATTTTCCTCTTGAATTCCATATATTTCAACTTTTCATTACGTAGATGACAAAATAAGCTTTCCGTCGATATAAGATTCGTCCAGAATGGACACTCGGTGAAGAAGTTATGGCTATTCTATGTGCATGTCATAAAACATCATCATTTTGGTGTTTAGCGCGTCACGGAGATGGTTTAATTAGAAATTATCAAATTCTAGTGGGACCTCGCGATAGTGGCGATCGCGGAGGATCCCAATTTCTCATTCGTCAATTTCTAGTGAGCCACTGCGATAGTGGCGTGTCGCGGTGGCCCATAAAATCGGGCACCAGTTATATTTTTACTCTATCTCATTAAGGGTAAAATGGTACTTCTCCAACCCCTTATGATCTCTAACACGGGATTTAATCCCAAGAACACCAAAGTAAGATTATTTTCATCAAAATCTCTCAAGAAACTCCATTAGGGTTTCAAACTAAAAATCCTCGTAACTCAAGATTCAACCATGAGTTTTTGAAGGTAATTAGAGATTTGGAATTCTCAATCTGTAAGCTTCAAGAATCATTCATTATTCTTTGAAATAGAGGTACGTGGGGTTTATCCTAAAAACCTACATGCGCTTGATATTGTTAAAGCATGATTTAAAGATTTTCATGCATGTATTTTATGGGGGTTTTGAAGACTATATTATTGATTATGCTTTTTGGAAGTTTCAATGCTACTATTGCTTTGGCCTTGTGGTCTTTTCCCCTAAATTGATTTACATATACATGTTTATGTATGAATTTGAGATTTAAGATTGTTGATAGCATAAATTATGAACTCCCTCTCTTGTATGGATTTAAAGAATTATGGTTTTTTGATTTGAAAGAGGTTTTTGCTACATCCTAGTATTTAAACATGATTTGGAATTATTGAGAGGGTGTTTGTTGGAATCAATATGTTCTTGTGCGTATGAGAAAGAATTGCATGTGTTTACATGAGGATTGAGAAGGAAAAGATTCATAGAATTGAATTATTAAAATGCTGGTCTCAAAACTAGTGTTTTGAATACATAGATTTATAATAGACTAATAACGGCTCAGAGATGTGACTTGCAAGTCAATGGTATGACAATACCATATATATCTATGCCATAACAGATTATGTTTTCAGAGCATGTTTTCAGAGTATGTTTTCAGAGACTGCATGTTTTGATAGAGTTTCAAGAAGGGGCTTAAAGAGGGCTAGGTGGTTACCGGAAGATGGCGTGAGTTCCAGCAACTCTTATCCTAAAACCGTATTTGCCGATACAGGTAGATTATTATTGTACGCAGGTGACAGCCGTGTGGCGTACTAGATTCAAAGACTCTGACCCTTACGACAAACTTGGGTTGGGGGCTTTGCTGCCTAGTTAATGGTAGTTTTCATATAGCCCATGGAATTTTTCAGAGTTGTAGGGTATACCACCTTGTGCAGAAATAACACAGATTTATCAAAGTTGTGATGATTTTTACAGTCTTTAAAATGCCCATGTGAATTCTTACTATATGATATACTCATGAACTATTTTAAATTGCTCTCACATATGTTGGATAATAAATGATTATTTTGGATATGCTCTACGTACTAGTACATCTGTATTGACTCCCTCCCCCTCCAACCTCTCAGGTTCTGAGGCACAGTCTAAGGGTCTAGTTAAGCAGTAGATAATTCAGACAACTGATCAGATTGTGCAGTGGGGAGCTTTCTCTATTCTAGAAGGCCTGTCTTTTAGATCATGTCACTTATTTCAGATTTGGTCTACTAGGGGCCTTGTCTCAGTTTCAGACAGTTGTCAGATTTTCATGTAGTAGAGATTTCGCAGACTGAGTCAGATGTTATTAAGATGTTGTTGAATTGCAGTTTTGCATAATTATGTTGAATTTAGAATTTACTATGTTTCCGTAGCCGATTATGTTTCGGCATCTTCTTTTATTATTTGAATGTTGTCCATGATTATCAGATAGCGAAGGGCATTCCGGGCCTTCATGGTTTGGGATGTCCGTCACGGTTAGGCCCTAGTTCGGTTCGTGACATATGGTATTTGGGAGTAAAATTTTAAAATTGCGGTATTTGGGTTCGAGATTGGTAAAAGATATTACTACCATTTGGTATTTGGTATTTACCGAATACCAAACTGTTGTTAACTGGACATAGTCTATACTCCATAGGCCACGAGTCCAAATTAATATTCTACAAAAGGTCAAAGAAAGCCCACAACCTAAAAGTCTATAATACAATATTCATTTTAAATCTTAAAATGAAAATCACTTTTAAAATTTTTATTGTTAGCAGCAGTGGACAACATGTTCAAATATGAAGTTATTGTTTCATATTACTCGCGTTTTCTTCATTCTGGTTCCATCTTTCAAGACAACCTGAACTTTTCTAGTCTTGATGCAACTTGTAGGTATATCTAAGTTATGTCCAGTGAGAGAGTTGATGTAGAGATATTCATTTCCTGCCATATCTAAGTAACTAAATTATCAAAAAGTTTTGACACTATGTTGTATGATTGAAAATATCTCATAAGTTATTCTTGATGAAGGAGTTAGTGAATTCTTTTTTTAAACTCACTCAATAGTCACTACAAGGCAAATATTTGAGGAACAGATGTGTCTATTATCTTCCGGAGTCATTTCTGCATTAAAAAATTATTATGTTAAATCACCAGATGATGAATGAGCTATAAAACATCACTGATGAAGTGTTAAAAAGTGTTGTTTCCATAAGGCATAGGGAAGAAACTTTATCTTGTGTTTTGATTCAGTTCTAAAGTAAACTATTATCGTTGGCCTAGAGTAGAGTCTACCAAATTTAACTTTAATCTGGTATTACCAAATACCGTACCAAACCGAATTTTAATTTACCGATTACCGAATTACCAAACCAAAGTTTAATGGTATGGTATTTGGTATGTACTTTCATTTACCGATTATCGAATTACCGAATTAGAATTATGATAATACCGAACCGAATACCGAACGCCCACCCCTAGTCACAACTTAGAAGACTAAAATAGTAGCACTATCACTAAACTAATACTAGCCCTCCGTAAACTCATTTAATTATGGACGTATAATTATTTAATCTCCAACTTCAAAACTAAATTACCTAAATTAATTATACTTTATGGATGAAAACAAACTCTGCGAGGCTTATTTATCTGAAAATTAATGGGTTTGAAAAGTATTCATATGAGCATATAGTTATTGTGGAAATTACAAAGAATGGGAGATTGGGAAAAATCTCATTGCATGCTTATATGTTAACGATCTTATATTCATGAGGAATAGTAATGCCATACTAAAATTGATAGAAAGTAAATCTAGAGTTTAATCATACATGCATAAGGCATCAGGCATACTGGCAAGCTCCATCATCTCCTGGTCACTTGATGATGCTCCAATAGTCTCTAGACCACCGGTTGGATCCCATGCACGAAAGGCTGAAGGCTTAAGAACTGTCAGTGATTCAATTGTACCCCTTTGATGTCGGAGAAAATGGGAACTGATCACTTCGACGTCAGGTTTGGTAAGATACGGAACCCTTCTCCTTTTTGTGTAGTCGGGTGTTGCATAATGGGAAAGCTCACGCCCAAATTTGGCCCCACAGGTAGAAGGCAACCTCGCAATGGGCTTTTCGATGGAAAAACCTGCAAGAATCTAAAAAAATAAGAAAAGGCATCGAAAATATAAAACAAAACAATAAAGAAATGCCCTTTAAGACTCTTACCGTGGTTTTCATCCCTGGACTGGAGTGTTCTTGTAGACATTTCCTCCAAGGGTTTTTTCATAGGGGCTTTTCCACTTCGACGTTCCGGCAATGCAATTTCCTTTTCAGCCCTCTCTTCTTCAGAAAGAGGCATCGGTGGGGGGATGTCCGACAAGGATGTGGAAGAGGAAAGTTAGGAAGAAGACATATTTACCCATAGATTAGTAAAATATTTTATTGCTAAATTGTTGTAGTAAAATATCCACCTTGTTATTTTCTTGTAAAATGTTGTTGTGAGCTAAAACTTTGAACATGATGAATGAATGTAATAATTATTAGCTTGTAATTCTATTTATTAATTTAGACAAAATAATTAAGCATTTAAAAAGTAATAACTTATATGCATTAATGGTAAAATAAAAGAATGAATAAATTATTAAAAGAGTTGTGACTCCAAATTTGAATTATATATAATCTATAAAATAAGAAAAATGGATACAATTTGATAGACTCCTTAAGACTCGCTATAGAACTTGTTACGAATATCTAGGTGTAAAAACTAAGAGAAGAAAAGAAATGCTTGAATCATAAACTTTGACAAATAGTTAAAATTAAAGAATACAAAAAATACCTCTACATACAACAAAAAAATTGAAGAAGATGACCAGAGAATTTTTTTTTTACCTTTGACGGATTAGCTATCTTTTTATTTCATTTAAAAGATTATTAAAATATATAGTATATGTAAAAGATTGAAACTCATTCTCTACTTCATTATACAAATATGATTTTCCTATCAGATTATCGGATGATGAATTATAATGTGAGAAATTTGCTATTATGGGTGAGAAACGAAAGAGCATAAAAAGAGAAAAGTACCTCTAGGTCTTGAGATACCATGAAAAAATAAGGAGTAAATACACCTGTATTTATAGGCCTATGGAACCTTCAAAATAGCGTCCTTATTTAATTTTTGACTTACTATTTTGAATGGTAACATCTTAAATCTATACCCTGGATTTATGTAACAACTTATAAGTCTAACTAACCTTCCATAAACACTTATTGCTTAATTTATAAGCACTTATTTTAAACTTTTAATCACTTGAGCTAAAAACACTTTTTTTTTTAATCCTATCCAAATGGGCTCTAAGTCTAACTAACCTTCCATAAACTTATTTAATTATGAAAGTATAATTATTTAGTCTCCCACTTCAAGATTGATTTTTAAGGTTTTACCTACATCGATTTAGGTAAGTTACTATAAGTAGCTTTATAATCAGATTGTGCACTAAGTTTCATTTATTTTGGTAAGTTACTATAAATCTGGTCAAACTATCTCAATCAAATTTCAATTATTCAATTATGTTGTCATAAAAGCTAAATTTCTTAATTTATATCTAGAGATAGATAAACACTCATATATTCTACTCTTTTATTTATTATGTTCCGAAATATGATTGGAAAGTGGGTACGTTGGTATGACACCTCAAACTTTCGAGCTATGATTTAAATCGTTCCACGTATGAAATTAAAATTTATAATTCCTGACAATGGGATGTATAACAGATGTAAATTAAGGTCGAAAACTCTAGCACAAGATTAAGTCGAAAGCTTTTCTTCTGAACTAACTATAAAACACGAAAATACAACATTAAGTTGCTAATATCCACAATGACCTGTCCAAGAAGAGAAAAAAGGGATTAGTAGAAGTCCTATATCCCTAGATTTAGCGACAATTTCTAAATTTAAACAATATCATCTCATTGGCCTTGTTTCTGCACCGCTTGTGGCATCACAACCATACCTTAATATTTATTCAAGGTGATTAAGGCGAGAGAGCGAAATTCTAGTCGAAAGGAAACAAAAGCTAGTTAAATATGAAACCTACCTTCAACTTAAAGTGAATGATCAAGGAAAATATATTAGAAAATTAGAGCAACCTGTCGAAGAGAAAGAAATGGTGTTAAACAAAACTCTAGTTCTTAAAATCTTAGTTCAATTAATCTCGCTTCAACACTTATGATTTGGACACTTGTAACCAGTAAAAATGGTTCTGTGAGTTCAACCATTCAATCAAAATGCAAACACAAATACCATTAAATAAAAATGCAAACACAAATTAATAGAGAAGTTTTCTATGAATGAAACAAGTTGCCCAACGTGTTCCAAGAAATTATAAGTAAAAACACAATATCTTTACAAGATTTAACCCCATCTTCAATAAATCACAATGATCCATTCAACAAAAGATTACAAGTTTGTGTAACCTAAGGAATTATAAATTTTAATTTTAATTCCTAAACAACTCAAAAACCTGCAAAGGTAAGTGTTCCAAAGTCTTCGAGTTATCCCAACTTGAAGACAACAATCTTAATTCAATTTATAATACACTAAAACTAAGATTTCATCAACATTATGTCTCAAACAACCCCTAATACATGAATGCTAAAACTCTTAACACAATACTATATTAGGACAAGGTTCTTGAATGTGTTCCTTCAGAATTCAAGTAACACTTTGTAAAGTCAATTTGCCAATAGTTTTTCTTGCTATGTGAGTCCATGAGCCACTTGAGTCGCTCATCGTCTATTTAAATAAAACTCTTCAAAGACTTGGTCTTCAAACCAAACTCCTCAGCAACACGAACTCTCATTATAAAGAGTTCTACTTCTAGTGAAAGTCCTCCTTCAATTCAAACTCTTCTCTCTTTAATGTTGTAGCCAAATTTCAAGACTTCAAATCTAAACATTTTTATATCCTTTGAGCTTATCAGAAGTTATCATATCAGTTTCCCATGAAGATCTCCAAGTAAATTCGAAGGAAGTTTAGAGGTGAAAATTCCTAATTAACAAAAGAAAATTTACTTGAAGAAATTTATGAAACTGTCTGGTAAGAAAATTCCTACGAAATACCCCAAAAAAATCCACAAGAATAAATTGTTGCAAGTAAATTTTAATGAATATTTAGCATATACACCCCATGGAAATTTTCAAATAATGATTCCCATGTAAATCACTACATACATTTCACAATTAGACAAAAATCTATACGAAACCTCCAATAATCTTCAAAATCATCATTTGACACAAGTCTAATGTAAACCATTATTACTGATAAAAAACATAATTCATAACATCCGCATCAATAATGTATGATTATTAATGATCCAAAACAAAATATTTCAAACTTTAATCCTCAATAATACTACCAACCATCAGGGTCAGAATCACTTTCATTCATGTTGCCAAAGCCATCATGACTTTCATCCATATGGTTGGTTGTCTTCTTGAGATGATCGTTCATTTGAAGATGATTTCTTGTATACATGCTTCTTCAACAAGTCAAATTCCTTCCTCATCCTGTTATTTTGTATCACTCATTCTGCAATTGTGCATACAAATCAATATTTGAAGAATTTACTTAGGACTTAATCATCTCATCAAGTTCTTCTGGCAAAGTATATGTTGATTTCTTAGATGCCTTTACACTTCAATATAGGGATCCAAGTCCTTTGACACTTACTTTTCTCTTTCCACCAACAGATTATACCTAGATATCGATTTCACTTAATTTAGAGGGACGACTAGCTGGATTAGTTTCTCCTTCCACAAGTTATGCACTTTGAGAAGCTAATATTTCTTGTTTCTTTCTTTCAAGCTCATTTTGCATAAGAATAAGTTATTTCAGACCAGATATAGTGCCAACAAAAAATATATTATTAACATAAATTATATTGGATTCTAGTATCAAATATAAGCACAACAAGTAGCAAAAAAAAAAAAATGTATTAGCATAAAAAGTATCTGAAACTCAAAGTTGGTTCCAAATTATTGTGGCTATGGAAGCACCAATGCCACAATGAAATGAGAAGAATAATTCAGGTATTTTCTGAGTTGTATCTTATATTGAGAAGTCCTGGAATTATCTAAGAAGTAATTTTATTTGAGTTCTGATATATCTATTTTGATGAAACAGTGTTGTCAGATTTGTTAGAGTACGTGCCCTACAGACCAGTGACTTTAACGTAAGAGTTCCATATGGATGCAACGGGTTGCCTGACATGTTCCAAGGAAGCAGTAAAACAGGAAGTAAAGAACACAATGATTTTTACGTGAAAAACACCCGGCTCAAAAAGGTGTAAAGAAACCACGACCTGTACCTCTATAGGATTTAGCCCCAACTTCACTAAATAACTCGGAGCCTAAACAACAACTGATTACAAAACTCTTGTAACCAGCAACTAGGAATTATAAACTCTAATTCCTATACCTCAATAACTAGTAATCATAAACTCTAATTGCTATAACTCAACAACTAGGAATCATAAACTTTAAAACTCAACAATCACCCTTGACTATTGAACTTTAACACCCCACATTTTTTAGCTAGAAATCGAACCGTCGTTCCTACGTACATAAGTTCTAATTCCATGGTTTATGCTTAGATTCATGTGTCATGATCTTTCTCCGAGTATATGAAGTGATTATGAGGTGAAAAATGTTCATAGAAATGGCCTAAAGCAAAGTTGAGCAAAGAACCTTTCATTCATCCAAAATTGGATAGTCGATTCTATAAGGGTATACTTTGAATGTGGATAACTATTTATACACATATAATTTTTCATCTCAAGACCCACCAAATTATAGATAATTGAATTAGCTTTCCAACTATATCAATTTCGCCGAAATCCGATAACCGAGCGAAAAGTTATGGCTTTATCCGTGTGAGGCAGTAAGCTAATACGATGATGACGCGTGACATCGAGATCGTGTCGACACAAAATTAGACACGGATATAAGGATTTTTTACGTATTATTTAAGTTTCTAATGGGTCTAGGGGCACCGTGGTCATTTTCCCTCACCCAAAATCCATCTATAACATAGAATTTCAACCCCAAGAAGCCAAAATTGCTTATTTTAACCTAATCCTCTCAAAATCTAAACCCTAATCATTTTCCTCAAGATCAAGAATCAAGATCTTAAATTCAAGATTTCAAGATCCGGGTTCCGCTCTTTCTCCTAAATAATCTAAGGTACGTGGGTTTTATCCTAAAACTACATGGGCTTGTTGAAACACTTGAATATGATTTAAAGATTATCAAGAAAAAAATTACAAAGGAGTTTTGGAAACCATGTTTTAAATTATGCATCATGAATGTTTTAATGACATTGTTGTTTTGTCCTTTAGGTCTTTTCCCTTTAAAATTGATTTATACACATATTTATATGTATGAAAAATTATATTGAAGATTGTTTGAGAGCACAAATTATGAAATCCCTCTCTTGTGATGAATTTATGTTTATGATCTTATTGTGAATGGTTTGAAATGCATGATTTATGAGTTGAAAATAGTTTTCTCAATATCATAGTATTTGGGCATGATTTAGAGATGATGAGATAGAGTTTCTTGATATAATTATGTTCTTTTGTTAAAGAGACAGAATTGCATGTGATTGAGAACTTTGATATGACCACCTTATGTATTTGAAATGTTGAAAAAGAGAGTTTCTTGCATGTGTTTACATGAGTTTTAAGAAAGAGTTCTTTGAATTGATTTATTGATGTGGTGGTCCCAAACTTTATGTTTTGAAAACAGAGATTATAATATACTGTTGATGGCTCAGAGACGCGACTTGTAAGTCAATGGTATGACGATACCATATAAATGTATGCCATAACAGAGATAGAGTTTTTCAGAGTTTGATTTCAGAGAATGAAATATTTTAAAGAGTTAAAAATGGGCTTAAAGAGGGTTAGGTGGTTACCCTAAGAAGTCTTGAGTTCAAGTAACTCTTAGCCTAAAATCATATTTTTTTCCGATACAAGTGTATTATTATTGTACACTGGTGACGACCCTGTGGCGTAGTAGAGACAGAGACTTCGACCCTTGCGGCAAACTTGGGTTGGGGGCTTTCCTGCCAAGTGAATGGCAGATTCCATATAGCCCATGGAATTTTAGAGTTGTAGGGTATACCACCTAGCGCAGAAGTAATATAAAGAGTGTCACAGAGTTCAGATGATTTTACAGAATCTTTTAAATATGCCCATGTGATTCTTACCATTTGATATATTTATAAACTGTTTTAAATTACTTTTCAGACAGAAACATCATTTGTGGTGGTGAGCCTTCTTTATTTCGGAAGGCATATCTCTTTTTAGACATATATTTTTTACTTTTGTTTTAGTCCACTGGGGGCCTTGTCCCAGGTTTCAGACAGTTATTGATGTCATGTGTAATAGAGATTTTGAAGACTGAGAAAGATGTTGTTTCAATGTTGATAAACCTATTTCCTCATTGTTAAACAGATTTTAGAGTATGACCATGATTCCGTTTACTTTTATTTCCGTAATTTTTTTTATATTATAGGAATATTGTGCTTGATTACCAGATTTAGAAAGGCACTCGGGCCTCCTTGGTTCAGAATGCTCGTCACGGCCTGGGTCTTAGTTCATTTCATGAGAAACTTGGTATCAGAGCACGGTTCATGGTCCCAGGGTGTCTGTGAAATCATGTCAAGTAGATTCTTGCTTATGGGTATGTTATGCACCACATTTATAATTAGGAGGCTACCAGGCATTTAGGAGTTGTTTCCGATTTCTTCATACTCTAGTTCGTGCTATAGAGTCATCCATAATAAAGTTATCCAAGTTCATTCCTCATTCTAATTTCATGGGTCATGTCTCATTGTTGAGGCAATATAAGTCTAAGATTTTAGCTCCCCCAGCGATGTGGTTCTCTCTGATTGAGTTATCCAGAAAAGTTATGAGATAACATAAGGACTTGAGAAGAGTACAGTAGTGCTTCAAGGTGTATTGATTCGGAAGTATACTGCTATCTTGATGAAATTATCTTTTCCCAGCCTAAGGTACGAAGTGTATTCAGTCTCCTTTAATAAAAGATTATTGTTGGGTGTGTGATATTTAAGGATAATTATGTGTAGCAGAATATTGGAACTGTATTTCCACCAGAGTAGTAGCATATATTAAAATGTCATGACCTATTGGTAGTGAGATGGTCTAGAAGTTGGTCACAAGAAGTCACAAGGTTAGCAGTCAGAGCGAGGGTGACATTTTCGTAAATAAATAGTTTTAGTTGTATAATCGTGGACTGGGGAGTGGGTTTCCATTTTATAGTGATAAACTAATACGATAGAAATATTTATGGATTGTAGGGTAGTATGTGAAGGATGTGGCTAGCCATGATTATTATCTATTCGAATTAGGGAAGGATCCTAGAGTTGATAGTTAAGGTGGTTATAGAGATCAGTTATAGGTTGTAAATGGAAATGATAGATTAGTTAATAAGTTGTAAGTAGAGACTCATTAGTGTTTATTGATTTTTGAAGATCATTGTGATGTACGATTAGGTAAGTATGATGCAAGAAATTAGAATATGTTGATAAGATTGAAATTGGTTATATTGAAACATTAAGATCGACCAACCCAATCATGTGACTTTACCCCTTTGATGGTCCCTTTAGTAGTAGTAAGCTAGCACTTCAAGTGTGAAGGTATGTAGTATATTTTGTGTGGTAACAATGAGGTTAAGGAGGGGTTGTGATTGTAGGTAGCAGCTAAGTAAAGTGAAGTATTTGGGTTGATTTCCCATTTTGATGGACTAGTGTAATATGTGGCATGCTTTATCGATGGTATATAATTGAGGCTAGACAACAGGCTTAAACTCTAGATGTGGAGCGTAGTGGTGAGAATAGTAGCTCGAGGTTGATGATGCATATTTTGTGGGAATTAATTAGTAGGCCTGATGTGGTGTGTGGAATGGCATAGTTGGCAAATTGTGAAAAAAATGGATAAATGGTGGTATATATACTTGAGGACTAGCGTTAGAAATGATGATTTGTGGTTAAGTTATTAAGATGATAAGAGTGATATTCATATAAGAATAAGTTGATCCCAAGATGGCATGTTGTTAGATAAGGTTGTATGGTATAAGCGTCATGTGTACCCAACTAGTGTTTTGAAATTTGTAGCATGGAGAAGTTTGGTGAGTTGTTGTATAGTGTTCATTAAAGTTGAGTTCAGGAAATATAGGTAGGCAATATGTGCCTTTGGCATAGTTTTACAAATTTTGTTAAGTTGTAGGTTATGTGATTAGAGGTGTAATGATAGTATTCTAAGGAATGGAAGATGGAGTGTTAAATGTTTAGAAGTGTGGGTGTCTATGCCTATGAAAATGTTAGTTGTAAGTTGATGACTTTGGGAGTTAGAAGATATTGTGATTAGTGTTCCCAAAAGGGGATGTCCTTGAAATAATTTAGTATCTTTGTATTAGAGATTAATGAGAGGAGTTGTGTTCATAGGTATTTTGATATCACCTTTTATGATAAGGAATATGGATGTGTGCGCTCCTGAGAGTGGGAGTTGTAGAGTGATGGCTATAGAGGCTAGTGGGAGTTAAGAGTAGCATTTACAGAAAAGCATGGCCTTCAAAGTATGGTTCTTCAGGGAGAGTTTCGAGTTTAAGTCTGTGGTGATGTCTCTTTTATGTTGAGGGTTGTGGCTATTGATTTTGATGTAGGGATATGTCCGCAAGTCTAGGGTTGTGACTTTGGTCTAAGGAGGAGATGGTGAATTAAGGTAGTTCCCGAATTTTATCAGATGGGAAGTTTTGGGGAAAAACCATGATAAACCTATTTCTACTCAAGCATAATTCTCCTACTCCAATTTGGGAGAGTATCCTACTAATGTATTATATTTCAAGTTATTCCTATGCCTACGGTTCGAGTACTCCATGGAATTATGTTTATGATTTGACCTCCAAACCAGAAGCAATTATGTCTCTCAGTAATCCAGTCTTTCACGTATTCAAGCCATATGTTATGTTGTTTGTGATCCATAAAAATCTATGTCTCTCAACATGCTTGGTTCTAAGAGAATATGTTTCTACATATCACCAATTCATCGTATGTCGGATTTAGCCCAAGTGATAAGGTTTATGCAAACTCATGGAAAAATCTGAGTTCCTTAAGCGAGGAGAAATAGCTTCAAGCAGAAATCTTTGTCTTAGTTGTAATGTAACACCCTGTAGCATTCTCGACTCAATACCACTCTTGGTTGCATATGTGGATAGCTGTCAACCTAAAAAAAATTCTGGTTGTTAAAAGACTCAATCATATTTATGATCTTGTAACTCTCATCATTTTCAAATTGATCTTTCCGACCTCGAGAAGTAGATTTTTGAGTCAATTCATGTTTAGGAGTATAAAGGGGTTGTTCCGGGAAAGTTTCAGATTTTTCAGACTGCGTTTGAGATGTATTTGAGTGAGCAAACTAGTGGATCAACGCGATATCGATGCACTGCATCGGTAATCGCGTTGGCCAAACCTGAGTCTCGACGCGTCGCGTCGCCAATCGCACCGGGTGCCCAGTTCATCTTACTGATTTTTTGAGTCCAGGAGGGTAATTCAGTCTCTTTTCCTCGTGTTGCCTTGATATGTGCACCAATGTTTCTCACGATGCTCTATCCTAAGAATTCATGTTGTATTGTATCTTCCGAATAACTCTCTACTTATGATCCAGACACTTTATATATGGAGCGCTCGTGGTTATTTTATTGTATCTTTATGTCCCTCCTTCAGTAGTGCAATAAGTATTTGTTATAGTCTAATAGGATTACTTCCATTCACGAAAGTTATGCTCGGGTCCCTTAATGACCCTCCGTATTATAGTATAATGGTGGTTGTGGAAGCATGGTGTTGTGTTAGGTAGAGGTGTAGATGTTCTTGAAGGTTAAAAAAAATTGATTTGATTCTTGAGCTAAGGCTATAGGTGAAAAGCGAAAAGAAGGAGATGTATTTTTGTTGTATGAAATAACTAAGAAGGAGGAATGTGGCAAAAACATTTGTTAGAGTGATTGAAATTGTTGGTCTTAGTGGGGAAATCCATGTAGCGGGTATAGTAATGATTAGGATTGAATTTTGTGGTTGCTGGAAATAAAAATCTATGTGCTACGTGGTTAGTACTCTCTAAATCAAATATCGAGGGTGTTTGACGACAATATTCTTAATGGGATGTAAAGTACAGGGCCTTATAGTTTAAGTTATCACCTTGTTACTCCGCGATAGGCTTCAACATAGCAGTACTAAGTGGTGGAACTCATATTCTTGTGGCTAGATGTATGATTGGAGAATTGTAAGTTGGAAATTATGAAGTGTGTTATTTGTTGTTTGGGGCATAGATGATTAGTGTTTCTAAGTGTAAGGTCTATTTTGTTGTATCATGAGAGGTGGAGAATGATTCTAATCCTATCTTCCACGAATTATTATTTCATTATTAGTACCAATTTAAATCAGGTCTATGATCATCAAATAAATCCCTTCCATATATTGTAAAGATTATGGTGCATAGAGCTCATGTGCAAGATCATCCCTATGTAGTCTCATTATCTAATGTTTCGTGCTTTCACGATTCACTCGGGGTTATCAAGAAACTCGTTTGATTCCATTGTATGTGTTTTTGAGGAAAAATTGTTCCATGTGAGACTATATTCTTTAATTTAAACTTTCTGAGCTTTGAAATGTCCCCAGCCATCATTCAGGGACAAATGATCCCAAGGGGAGATAATATAACACCCCGCATTTTTTAACTAGAAATCGAACCGTCGTTCCTACATGTGTAAGCTCTAATTCCATAGTTTATTCTTAGATTCATGTGTCATGATCTTTCTCCTAGTATATGAAGTGTTTATGAGGTGAAAAATGTTCATAGAAATGGCCTAAAGCAAAGTTGAGCTAAGAACCTTTCATTCATCCAAAATTGGATAGTCGATTCTACAAGGGTCTACTTTGAACGTGGATAACTCTTGATACACATAGAATTTTTCATTTCAAGACCCACTAAATTTTAGATAATTGAATTAGCTTTCCAATGATACTAATTTCGCCAAAATCCGATAACCGAGCAAAAAGTTATGGCTTTTTCCATGTGAGGCAGTAAGCCGATACGATCATGACGCGTCGCATTGAGATCGGGTTGACACGAAACCAGACGTGGATATAAGGCTGTTTTATGCATTATTTCAGTTTCTAATGGGTCTAGGGACACCGTGGTCATTTTTCCCCACCCAAAATCCGTCAATAACATAGAATTTCATCCCCAAGAAGCCAAAATTGCTTATTTTACTCTAATCCTCTCAAAATCCAAACCCTAATCCTTTTCCTAAATATCAAGAATCAAGATCTTAAATTCAAGATTTCAATAAATGGATCAAGATCCGTGTTCCGCTCTTTCTCCTAAATAATCTAAGGTACGTGGAGTTTATCATAACACTACATGGGCTTGTTGAAACACTTGAATATGATTTAAAGATTATCAAGTACGAAATTACAGAAGAGTTTTGAAAACCATGTTTTAAATTATGCATCCTGAATGTTTTAATGACATTGTTGTGTTGTCCTTTAAGTCTTTTCCCCTTAAAATTGATTTATACGTATATGTATGAAATGTAGATTGAAGTTTGTTTGAGAGCACAAATAATGAAATCCCTCTCTTGTGATGAATTTAAGTTTATGATCTTATTGTGAATGGTTTGAAATTCATGATTTATGATTTGAAAATAGTTTTCTCAATATCATAGTATTTGGGCATGATTTAGAGATGATGAGAGAAAGTTTCTTGTTATAATTATGTTCTTGTGTTAAATAGAAAGAATTGCATGTGATTGAGAACTTTGATATGACCACCTTATGTATTTGAAATGTTGAAAAAGAGAGTTTCTTGCATATGTTTACATGATTTTTAAGAAAGAGTTCTTTGAATTGATTTATTGATATGGTGGTCCCAGACCTTCTGTTTTGAAAACAGAGATTATACTATGCTATTAATGGCTCAGAGACGCGACTTTCAAGTCAATGGTATGACAATTCCATATAAATGTATGCCATAATAGAGCGAGAGTTTTTTAGAGTTTGATTTCAAAGAATGAAATGTTTTACAGAGTTAAAAATGGGCTTAAAGAGGGTTAGTTGGTTACCCGAAAAAGGCTTGAGTTTAAGTAACTCTTAGCCTAAAATCTTATTTTGCCGATACGGGTATATTATTATTGTACGCTGGCAACTGCCCTGTGGCGTATAGAGTTAGAGACTCCGGCCCTTTCAGCAAACATGGGTTGGGGGCTTGGCTGCCAAGTTAATGGTAGATTCCATATAGCTCGTGGAATTTCCGAGTTGTAGGGTATACCACCTAGCGCAGAAGTAATATAAAGAGTGTCACAGAGTTCAGATGATTTTACAGAATCTTTTAAATATGCCCATGTGATTCTTACCATATGATATATTTATGAATTATTTTAAATTTCTCTCGTATATGTTGAATAAAAATTATTATTTTGGATTTGCTCTGCGTACCAGTACAACTGTATTGACCCCTTACCTTTCAGGGTCTGAGGCCCAGTCTAGAGGTCCTGCTAATCCGTAGAACTTTCAGACAGAAGCGAGGTTTGTGGTGGTGAGCCTTCTTTATTCCAGAAGGCATATCTCTTTTTAGACATATTTTTTTACTTTAGTTTTGGTCCACTGGGGCCTTGTCCCAGGTTTCAGACACTTATTAACGTCATGTGTAGTAGAGATTTCACAGACTGAGAAAGATGTTGTTTCAATGTTGATAAACCTATTTCCACATTGTTGAACAGATTTCAGAGTATGACCATGATTCCGTTTACTTTTATTTTAGCAAATTTTCTTAAATTATATGAATATTATGCATGATTACAAGATTTAGAAGGGCGCTCGAGCCTTCTTGGTTCGGGATGCTCATCACGGCTAGGGTCTCGGCTAGGGTCATGATATAAACCCACTTCGAGTTATCCCAAACTTGAAGTTAACTTAGCTTTGTATTGATCCTAATCAATCTATCTTGTAAAGCAATAAATTACAACACAATAAGAATAATACATTTAAATTGACTCATGAACTGTAAAGTTTAATCGTGTGAAACAGGTTAGTCAATATGTTCCTTTGTACTGGCAGCACTTGAATCTTCTGTCAGAATTCTCTCAATTATGAACTTTCTCAATTTGCTCGTGTTTAGCCATTTATCTCTCTTTAAGTGCGCAAATTATTCTGAATAATACATCTTCTATTTAAGCACAGCTCTCCAAAGGGTCATTCTTTATTTCAAACTCCTCCTTTAATAATAACTCTCATTGCATAGAATTGTACTTCAAGTGAGACTCCTCCTTCAATTCCAACTCTTGTATCCTTAGTGTGGTAGTCAAACTCTAACTCTTTAAATTAGCACATGTTTATTTCCTTGAGTTTATCTGAATTAGCCACCAATCTGGTCCTTCCTTGATATTTGCACGCTTGTCTTTAATCATTGATGATTTTGCTACATATTTCAGCTACATGAGACAGTGTGTCTATAAACCAGCTTGACTGACATGTTTCATATCACTTTTTCAGTTTGTCAATCATTAAAAGTATATCGTACCCAACAAATTCTCCTTTTTTTATGATAACAAACCTCTTGTCTTTGTGCATTCAAACATCTTCACCTGTAGGCACTAAAGTATAAAACACTAGAGTGAACAAGTTAATCAATGGGTTATAAACATTGCACAACCCTCTTATCTTTCCCCTTTTGGCATCATCGAAAAACCATTTCAATGCAATAATAGTCTAGCCAAAGAGATTTGTTATGCTATTCATGGACACTTGGGCTATCACCAAAACAATCAGACAAAGACTTTAGCCAACATAGTAATGTATTAAAAAGAGCAAAAATATTAGTCAATTTAGCAAAGATAACCATTCCATTTAACTGCGAGAGCATGTTCCACAATAAACCTAATTTAGTACTGAACAAAACCAAATAACTGAGTATTAATAAAAAAAATATGGTATTAACGTGGGACATGGCTAAGGATATGAATAGTGAGGAATTGATGAGGAAGGTGGAACAGGTGTTATCAACTGTGTCAATTGATGAATGACTTCAATATTTTCATCCCTCTATCAATCAAGGTCAAGCTTCATAGTCATGATACTAGCCTTAAGGTCCTCTTGTTCCACTTCATGGCTGTCTTGTGCAGTTTTTAGTGTAGATATTTTTTTCTCAGCTAAATTATTTCTTTATTATCAATTATTTCAAATGAGTGTTAGCGCTCCTTATTACAACAGGTAGGGCAACATGATTCATCTATTCAAGAACATCCATTGTTGTTTTATAAGTTTAACCTGAACTAGGATTGAGAAGTCCCCAAAAAAATAGCCAATTATAGAACTAAAAGGAAGAACATGTCCCTTTTCATTCTTCAGAAACATATCCTTCATGTGATTGATGATCAAATTTGGAAAATTCATGATACAAAAACTGATATTTTGGTTGAGATAGAAGAAGAAATTTCTGGTGTAGAATTAACACATTTATGCACAACCATTTGGAGAGAGTCAAAGAAAATTTGGTCAACCAATTCGTCAGCATCATAGGACAAGGGGAGGATGAAGTGTGAGGAATGGAACAGGTGTGCTCAAATGTTTTAACTTAGACAACCTATGCTTATGTCAGTTTAGAGAATACATTATAAGAACTTTGTGGTCACAATTTCTTTCTTGTACCTATTTTCTTCATAATCTAATAAAAAATTAGGTTAGAAGAGTCAAAAATCTGAAATTGGGACACACAACTAAATGTGCAAGACGGAATCGAATAAAAATTTAGCTAATAAGATTAAAAAGAAAAATCTCTATTCTAGTCAATCATTAAGGAAAATTCATGCAATTTTAGTCATCCCAAAATCTAACCTATTCCTTTCAAGATACTCTCTACTTAGTGCCTTTGCTGAATCTCCAGTCATTTAAGTTACCCACATAGTCAATATTTTTATAGCCCTCAAGAGTGAAATTACTTTCATTTGAATACCATAGTATCAAGCCATTGATTCCCATGAGATATCTCAAGATTCTTGTGATAACACCAATTCTTATGAATTACAAACAAAATTATCCTCAGCTTGTGTTGGTGTAATTGATGCATTAATTTCTTGATTTGTTGTTCACCTTGTCAATATGGCCTCAGTCTGTACAACAATTGAACCAGGTGGTATAACATATTCCTTTGTATGCTCATCAGTTTCACTGTCATCCTTTTTTTTTATAAAAAAAAATGAATCTCCCTTGCTTTCCCCTTACACGAGCACTACAAATATGACCATCTTTAAAAAGTCTTTTGTTTTAGTTCTCTCAATCTTTTCGGATCTAGTAATAGTGCTCTTTTTACGATCTCCTAAAGATCTATTCCCCCATTAAATATGGTAAGTGAATGGAACTTTATTTGCTTCTAGTATTATGCCTTGAGAAAGCTCTATCTATGTACTAATTTTGCCTGCCTCCTTTCACTCTCACCTGCAAAACAAATTAGGGTTAACTTTTGGAACCCAAACAAGCTTGGGTTCTTTCTTATGAGAAAAAGGATGTATAAGGTTCTAAGTAGCCCATCGAGGCAACAGATTATGTGACCTGTTTCTCTTACCAGTTTTGGCTTTCTTGTTAACTTGTGCTAATATAGAATCAAATTCTTTTGCTAGGCTTATGCTTCTTGATTTGCTTTTTCCTGCAACTGGACATTCAGTGGTTGGATGTCCTAGGTTACTATAAACATAACATAGATCTTTAATAGAATTAGAACTTTATAAATGCCCAACCCAACCATTTCATTGTGAGTTCTTTGACCCAACTTATGAACAATTCTTGAAGAATATTTCTATCTATTAGCTCTTTCAAGATAACGTTTCAATTCAGAAACTTCTTGACTTAGTTGACTAATTTTTTTCTTTTTCACAAAAGTATTCATGTTTAATCTTAGTCAATTCTGACTCAATCTTTTCTTGTTCCTCTCTCTTAACCTATTTTTCTTTTTCAAAAAGATACAGTTTTAGAACTTCTGATTTGAGGGTCAGGTTTCATGAATCAAGTCTACTAACCTGTTCCTTAAGAGTGCAGTTTTCCTTTTCAACATTTTTCTTACAAGTTTCTAGATCAATAAAATCAAACTTGAGACTTGCAGGATTGTTGATTAACTCATCCCTATCAGAAGTTAATTCTTGAAAATCATCAATTAAAGCACTCATTAAGGAAACAAGTTTGTTTTTAGAAAATAAATGCAACTTCTCTTAGAGTTCAAGAATACTTACCTCAGAGTTTCCATCATCTTCTTCCATTTCTGAATCTCCAATGGCCATGGGAGTAGTTTCATCATCTAATTAATCATTTTTAGATGCCCTATTTAGATCTTCCATGTCCATCTCATAGGTCTTCAAATTACCAACTAACTCATCATGGGACATTCTAGTGAGATCCTTAACTTCTCTTATGGCTATAACTTTGACATTCCACTTAGACTTTGGTAGGACTCACGAGACCTTCTCTACCTGTTCCTCAGTAGATAAAACCTTTCCTAGAGATGATAACTCATTTACCAACAAGGTTAACCTAGTTATCATTTCTTGTATTGACTCATTTTTCTCCATTTGAAAGCCTCATATTCAGTGATAAGTAATGCAATTTTGAATTTTCTCACTTGTCTTGTGTCTTCATGTGCATTCACCAATGCATCCCAGATTTTTTTAGCAGTGATGCAATTAGACACTCTATCGTACTCGGTTGGACCAAGACCACAAACAAAAATATTTTTGGCTTTTGCATTATTTTGTACTGCAACAAGATCTTCCGAGGAGAATTCACTCCTTACCTTTTTCACTTGTTCTCCAACCACTGTCTTCATGGGAATTGTTGGTCCATTAATAATTTTGTCCCATAATTCATAATAATTACATTGAAGAAACGTTTCCATCCTAGCTTTCTACCAAATGAAGTAAGACCCATCAAAGAGTAGAGGTCTAATAGTGAATTGACCTACACTGTGACCAGTAGGTGGTGCGGAATTCATTATATTGATCTTTGTCTTGGGTTCTAACCCTTTTTAACACAACCTGCTCTGATACCACTTGTTAGAGTACATGTCTTACTGGTCAGTGACTTTAACGTAAAAGTTTTCTATGGATGGAATGGGATGCCTGACGTTTTCCAAGAAAGTAGTAAAACAGGAATTAAAGAACACAATGATTTTTACGTGAAAAATAACCGTCTCAAAAAGGTGTAAAAAATCACGATCTGTACCTCTACAAAATTTAACCCCAACTTCACTAAATAACTCTGAGCCTCAACAACGACTGATTACAAAACTCTTGTAAACAACAACTAGGAATTCTAAACTCTAATTCCTATACCTAAATAACTAGGAATCATAAACTCTAATTCCTATAACTCAACAACTAGGAATCTTAAACTCTAATTCTTATAACTCAACAATCACCCTTGACAGTTGAACCCACTTCGAGTTATCCCAAACTTGAATTTATCTCAGCTCAGTATTGTTCCTAAACAATCAATCTAGAAAATCAATAAATTACAACTTAATAAGAACAATACGTTTAAACTGACTCATGAACAGGTTCGTTAATTTGTTCCTTTGTACTGGCATCACTTGAATCTTCATTCAGAATTCTCTCAATTATGAACTTTCTCAATTTGCTCGTGTTTAGCCTTTTATCTCTCTGTAAGTGCAAAAGTTATTCTGAATAATACATCTTCTATTTAAGCACAGCTCTCCAAAGAGTCATTCTTTATTCCAAACTCCTCTTTTAATCAGAACTCTCATTGCATAGAATTCTACTTCAAGTGAGACTCCTTGTTCAATTCCAACTCTTGTTCCTTAGTGTTATAGTCAAACTCCAACTCTTTAAATCAGTATATGTTTATTTCCTTGAGTATATCTTAATTATCCACCCATCTGGTCCTTCCTTGATTTTTGCAAACTTGTCTTTAATCATCGATGATTTTGCTACAAGTTTCAGCTACATGAGAGTGTGTCTGTGAACCATCTTGAGTGACATGATTCATATCACTTTGTTAGTTTGTCAATCATCAAAACTACATCATACCCAACAAATTCCCCCTTTTTGATGGTGAGAAACCTCTTGTCTGTCGAGGAGAAAGAAATGGTGTTAAACAAACTCTAGTTCTTAAAATCTTAGTTCATTTAATGTCGCTTCAACACTTATGATTTGGCCACTAGTAACCACTTAAAATGGTTCTCTGAGTTCAACCATTCAATAAAAATGCAAACACAAATACCATTCAATCAAAATGCAAACACAAATATATAGAGAAGTTTTCTATGAATGAAACAAGTTGCCCAATGTGTTCCAAAAAACTATTAGTAAAAACACAATATCTTTAGAAGATTTAACCCCAACTTCACTAAATCACAATGAGCCATTGAACAAAAGATTACAAGCCTGTGTAACCTAAGGAATTATAAATTTTAATTTTAATTCCTAAAAAACTCAAAAACATGCCAAGGTAAGTGTTCCAAAGTCTTCGAGTTATCCCAACTTGAAAACAACAATCTTAATTCAATTTATAACACACTAAAACTAAGATTACATCAACATTACGAATCAAACAACCCCTAATACATGAATTCTAAAACTCTTAACACAATACTATATTAGGAAAAGGTTCTTGAATGTGTCCTTCAGAATTCAAGTAACACTTTGTAAAGTCAATATGCCAATTGTTTTTCTTGCTATGTGAGTGCGTGAGCCACTTGAGTCACTCATCGTATATTTAAATACAACTCTTCAAAGACTTGTTCTTCAAACCAAACTCCTCAGCAACACGAACTCTCATTATAAAGAGTTCTACTTCTAGTGAAAGTACTCCTTCAATTCAAACTCTTCTCTCTTTAATGTTGTAGTCAAATTTCAACACTTCAAATGTGAATATTTTTATATCCTCTGAGCTTATCATTAGTTATCATATACGTTCCCCATGAAGATCTCCAAGTAAATTTGAAGGAAGTTTAGAGATGAAAATTCCTAATTAACAAAAGAAAATTTTCTTACGAAAATTTATGAAACTATTTGGTAAGAAAATTCCTACGAAATACCACAAAAAATCCACAAGAATAAATTGTTGCAAGTAAATCTACTAAATAAATTGTTGCATATACACCCCATGGAAATTTTCAAATAATGATTCCAATGTAAATCGCTACATCCATTTCACAATTAGACAAAAATCTATTCGAAACCTCCAATAATCTTCAAAAACACCATTTGACACAAGTCTAATGTAAACCATTATAACTGATAAAAAACATAATTCACAACATCCACATAAATAATGTGTGGTTCTTAAATAATCTAAAATAAAATATTTCAAACTTTAATTCTTAATAATACTACCAACCATCAGGGTCAGAATCACTTTCATTCATGTTGCCAGAGCCATCGTCACTTTCATTTATATGCTTGGTTGTCTTCTTGAGATGATAGTTCTATACATGTGATACGGGTATGATCATGATCGGGGTTCAATGCGTCAAGACTCGAGCTCGGGGGATGCCCATCCAAGGAACAAGCTTTGAAGTGTAGAGAACAAGTCTCAGAAGCTCCAAAACTGTTCACTATTCATCCTCGTTCAATGTTCATCCACCCTTTGCAAGGGTTTTTTAGTCATTTATAATAAGTTAACCTAGGTATAAATAGAACCTCATTAGGTCATTTTTGGGAGATTTTTGTAGAATATATTTTGTAGCCTCTTTGAGAGTCTTTAGCAAGTTGGAATCCTTGGATAAGGTGGAATCCTTGTGTTAATCATTTTCTTAGAAATGGAGATTACTTGGAAATTCCGGTTCCCTTGAGGTCATGTAAGAGATAGGTTTAGGTTGTGTGTGATATTAAAGGTCAAAAAGTGGAATAAGCTTTTGTGTTGTTAATATTATACCATCCCTTTGTCTATTTATGTATTTTTACTTTCTTGTAATCGTTTTTCTATATCTAGTGTAATCCATTTGTGTTCTTATCTTGTAACCATGTGTTGTTGTTATTTCATCTTGTTCATCAAGTGTTTTTTCTGTTTTAGTGTGTTTTACTCTTGATATCACTTCCCTTCTTGTTCTTCTTGCGAATCCGAGAGAGGTCATCAAAAGGGTCCATAGTTCTTGAACTGGTGGACTGATTTTGGTGTTTGTGTTGTTTTTTTCTTGGGGAGTTTGGTATCATTTGGTATCAGAGCAGGGCTGTTTGTGTTCCTACACTACCAATGTTGGGTTCTTTTGGATGAAAATTAAAAAAAAAAAAAAACTAAAAATTGAATTTTTTTTCCAGAAAAGTGCATATCTTTCCATTTTGTGTTCTTGGCCAAAAATTGTGTTGTTGTCATCTTGGCCAAGATTTGTTTGTTGTGTGTCTAGAACTTGTAGTCCTTTGTTTTTTTAGAGTGTTTATAGTATTGGTTTCTTTCTCATCAACACTAAAAAGTGTCCAAATCTAAGATTGAACTTGAAATTGTTGAAGTTGTTGATGTGAACAAGGTGTGGCCGAGTTGGATGTTGTTGTTACCTAAACCTTGGCCGATTTGATGGTCTTGTTGCAGTGGAGTTGGAAACTGAAATTGTTGTTTTTCTTAGACTTGTTGTGTTCTTAAGGTTCTTCATCCTTTCATCATCTTGTTAATCCTTAAAAAGCAAACTAGATCTAAAAAGGTGAAAGGCAAGCTTGTAGTAGTTGTTAGTGAAAGACTTGTCCCTATAACTTCAATGACTTTTCATCTACTTTTTCTTTATTTAAGGACCTTGTTTCAAGGAGAAAGTTCAAATAAGTCAAGTTTTGCTTTTGAAATTTGAACAAAAAGGCTGAAAGACCACTTTTCCCTCCATTAACCAAATCCACCAATTCCAAATTGTGTATTGATCAAGACTTGAAATTGGTAAATAAAATTTTGATAAAACTCGAGGGCAATAGTGGACTGCCTCATCACTAAAGTAATGTTCACGCAATATTTTTGAGTTCAAATTGTAGATTTCTTAGTTTCATTTTATTGTTTCCTAGTTTGATTTGTTTTCTCGGCACTAATTGACAACCTAGTAATACCCTACTATCTTGTAAGTTAGTTTTGTGTACGTTCTTCATGTTATGTTTTTTGTGTGCTTTTCTCGTATTTGAGTCGTAGTATCTTTTTTTGTTCAAGTTCGTACATTACTTATTTGAGTCGTTTCAAACAAGAATCTACTCTAACCTGGAGCCACAATTGGGACCAAGTAACCTCATTGGAGTATAAGCGAGTTATCAACACTTGTAAGGATAATAGAATGAAAAATCCAAAGTGTGAAAGTGAGGGATTGTGGACTATTTTGAGAAGCATTGTGGACTGTTTTGTGACAAATTGTGGACTGATTTTTGCTAATCTTTAATGTGTTTGTTGTTTTCGTGTTGTTTACTTAGTAGCTCTTGATGGTACAGTGGCGAATGAAGCTGAAATGCCTAGATGGGTTAAATCCATCATGGCAAGGCTTGATGTCATAGATAGGTGAATAATGGACAAAATGGAAGAAAGATTGGAAGGGACGGAAGGCTCTCTGTGCAAGAAGTTGGATAACTTTATGGAGCATCCAAGACTTCCTAATAAAATTCCCATGAGTGGCCATGCTCCACATGAGCTACAAGGTAATTAAACTAACTTTATCACTCTAGTGAATAAGGATAATAGCCAACTAAGTGTGAATAATAGTTTGTCTTTAAGTGAGCCGAATGTGCCTTCATTTTGTGATGATAATGTACAACTTGAGATTGTGGATACACTACTTGTTTCACCTAGTGTTGAAGCCATTGTGGAAAGTGGTAGTACATTGTCTTATGGAAGTCATGAAGACCAACTTGTGTGTGAAAATGATGATGTTGAACATGTTGGCCGAATGACTAAGGATGACCCACTATTTGTTTTTCTTATTGACCATGATAGTATAGAGGGGACATTTGATCATTATTGTAGTAGTATTAGGGTAAGGAAGTGTATTCCCAACCCGTGCCCATGGAAAATCTACCCATTTGATTTCGGTGATCATTTGAAGTGTGGTGATGAGGATGTCTTTTGGAATGACTTGAATGTTCATGGAATGTATGTCTTTCTTCTCTCGGCTTTAAAGTCTAATTTTTGTTCCAAGAAGAGTCTATGTTTTCCACTTGATAAGTGACACTTGTTCCTTGTTTCTTGTCACACTTATGTGGATAAACTAGTTGATTCTCCGTTGGTAGGGTATTCGGTTAAGAGGGATGTTTGGGTATATGTGAATTTTGATCCACCCTTGCAAGATGCTATGATTGATTACACTAATCCTAACCCTCATACCTTGAGGAACTTTTGTTTTTTTGTCCTTCCTATTGCTTTGCAAGGTTCAAATTCGAGGACGAATCATTTCTAAGGAGGGGAGGATGATATGGGTACAATCATGATCGGGGTTCAATGCGTCAAGACTCAATCTCGGGGGCTTCCCATCCAAGGAACAAGCTTTGAAATGTAGAAAACAAGTCCCACTAGATCAAAAACTGTTCACTGTTCATCCGCGTTTAGTGTTCATCCGCCCTTTGCAAGAGGTTTTTAGTGATTTGTAATAAGTTAACCTAGGTATAAATATAACCTCATTAGTTCATTTTTGGGAGATTTTTGGAGAATATATTTTTTAGCCTTTTTGAGAGTCTTTAGCAAGGTGGAATCGTTGGATAAGGTGGAATCCTTGTGTTGATCATTTGCTTAGAACCGGAGATTACATGGGAATTTCTGTTCCCTTGAGGTCACGTAAGAGATAGGATTAGGTTGTGTGCGATATTAAAAATCCAAAAGTGGAATAAGCTTTTGGGTTGTTAATATTATACCATCCCTTTGTCTATCTATCTATCTTTACTTTCTTGTAATCGTTTGTCTATATCTAATGTAATCCGTTTGTGTTCTTGTCTTGTAACCGTGCGTTGTTGTTATTTCATCTTGTTCATCAAGTGTTGTTGCTGTTTTAGTGTGTTTTACTCTTGATATCACTTCCCTTCTTGTTCTTCTTGCGAATCCGAGAGAGGTCATCAAAAGGGTCCATAGTTCTGGAACTAATGGACTTATTTTGGTGTTTGTTTTGTTTTGCTCTTGGGGAGATTGGTATCATGAAAGAACGATCATGAAGATGAACGTTTTTGAGTATTTTGGATGTAACCTCAAAGGTGTACGAGTGGAAGTGTTAAAAAGGGCTCCAAACCGCCCCTAAAAATACTACATGGGTGCCTATTTGCCTACTTGGTCATTATAGGGACTTTTTGTCATTTTATCTTTTTATTTGTGAAGTACTATAAATAGAACAATATAGGGTTTTAGTTCATTAATTTTTGTTGAATATTGTTGAAAGAACACATCTCTTGAGAGAAATGGTCTCTAGGCCTAAACTAGAACATGAACAAGTGTGGATTCACTTGTGATTGTGTATTGCTTGGAAATATTGGTGCTTGAGCGGTGGAATCCCTCTTGTGTCACGTAAGAGTGTGTTGTTGCTAGTGTAAGTCTTAGGGGTCCTTAGATTTAATACATCTTTGGGTTCTTAACCTTGTAATAGTGTATGTCTCACTTCCTATCTTTACATATCATGTACTAGTTGTGTAGTCAAGTGAATCGTTTGGTTCTTGTTATTCTTGTAATCTTGTAACCGTTGGATTGTTGTTATTGTAGTGTTGTTCCTCTCGTTATTGTTCTTTATCTTTTGTTGTTGTTAGTGTTTTTGGTGTCATTTACACCTTGTTTCTTGATGTTGTTGGAACCAAGATTTGGTGTTTGTTGAGCTCTCGGGTTTCCCTTTTTTGTGGATTATTTTTGGCTTGTTTTTGATACGTACCAAATTTGTATCGTATCATTTGGTATCAAAGCTTGTGGTTGATTTTGTTCCAACAAAATCAATCTTGGGCTTGCTAGAAAAATCAAAAAATAAAAAGAGAAAGAAGTGTTCTTGCTCTTGTTCTTGTTCTTGTTCATGGCCGATAAACTTGTAGTGTACTTGTTGTAGTCTTGGCCGAAATTTGTGGAGTCTAGGTCTAGGATTTCTTTGTTTTAATTGTTGTTTCTTGATTCACTAAAACTAAAGGTACCTAGATCAATATTCGAGCTTAAAACCTTGTTGAAGTTGTGTTGCGAACAAAGTCCTAGACTGAAATTTGTGGACTTGTTATGGAGGTTGGAGTGGGCGTTGAAGGTGTTGTTATTGTTGTTCTTGAAAAGTTGTTGTGTTCTTGTTGTTCTTCAGCACTTCTCTTATCTTGACCAACTTAAAGTAGTTAATATATCTAGAAAAGGTGAAGACAAAGTTGGAAGACTTGTTGGTGAAAGGACTAGCTCACATCACTCTTGACTTGAAAACAACATTTTCAACCACTTTCCTTGTTTCTAGGAGCCTTGTTTTGTGGAAACTAGTACAAGTCTAATCTCAACTTTTTGAGTTGAATTTGAAAAGAGTTACAAGACTTGTGTTTTTCCCTCCAAATACTAATTATCTTTTATTCCAAAAGTATAAGGACTAAAAATTCCAAGAATGGTGATTAAAACTTGTGTGGGCCCGCGACCAATTAGGGGGTGACACGTCACCAATTACTGTTCAAATGACAAATTTTAAGCTCAAATTTAATCTTCTAGTTTCATTTTGTTGTTTCTTTTGTTGATTCCAATACTAACTTACAAGCTAGTAACCACTTACTAGATTGTGAGTTGGTTTGAAACCGTTCTTTGTGTTTACATCCTTGTGTATTTTTTTTTTCATTTTGGAGCCATTGTAAACATTGGAATTCTCCTCTCAACACCTCATGGAGTACAAAAGCATACAACATTTGTGAGATTAAGTGTGAGGAATCCGAGAACAAAGAAATAAAGAGAGAGAGTGAGGACCTTTCTTTTACAACTAACCCGTTTATTGTTTTGTAGTGAAATTTATTAGCTAAACTCAATTGAGCCGGATGATATTGAAGGCAAAAGTCAAGATGGAAAGAAATCCAAGGTACAAAATAAAGACGTTGGCCGAGACTTGAAATTGTTGTGTTCTTGGTTTCTTCTTATTTTGTGGATTATTTTAGAGCCATTTTCATTTGGCTAGTGCAATGAATTTGAGGTCAAATTCCTCTCAAGATGGAGAGGATGATACAAGCACGGTCATGAAGATGAAATTTTTTGAGTATTTTTGATGTAACCTCAGAGGTGTACGAGTAGAAATGTTAAAAAGGGCTCTAAACTGCCCCTAAAAACACTCCATGGGTGCCTATTTGCCTACTTGGTCATTAAAGGGTCTTTTTATCATTTTATCTTTTTATTTGTGAAGTACTATAAATAGAACAATATAGGGTTTTAGTTCATTAGTTTTTGTTGAATATTGTTGAAAGAACACATCTCTTGAGAGAGAGGGTCACTAGGCCTAAACTAGGACATGAACAAGTGTGGATTCACTTGTGATTGTGTGTTGCGTGGAAACATTGGTTCTTGATTGGTGGAATCCCTCTTATGTCATGTAAGAGTGTGGTGTTTCTATTGTAAGTCTTAGGGGTCCTTAGACTTAATACATCTTTGGGTTCTTAACCTTGTAATAGTGTATGTCTCACTTCCTATCTTTACATATCATGTACTAGTTATGTAGTCTTGTGAACCGTTTGGTTCATGTTGTTCTTGTAATCTTGTAACCGTTGGATTGTTGTTATTGTAGTGTTGTTCCTCTCGTTATTGTTGTTTAAATCTTGTTGTTGTTAGAGCTTTTGGTGTCATTTACACCCTGTTTCTTGATGTTGTTGGAACCGAGATTTGGTGTTTGTTGAGCTCTCGGGTTTCTGTTTGTTTGTGGACTATTTTTGGCTTGTTTTTGATACGTACCAAATTTGTATCGTATTAACATGCTTCTTCAACAAGTCAAATTCCTTCCTCATCCTGTTATTTAGTGTCACTCATTCTGCAACTGTGCATACACATCAATGTTTTACGCTTTTACTTAGGACTTAATCATCTCATCAAGTTCTTTCGGCAAAGTAGATGTTGATTTCTTAAATGCCTTTACACTTCGACCTAGGGATCCAAGACCTTTGACACTTCCTTTTACCTTTCCACCAACCGACTGTACCCAGATATCGATTTCACTTAATTAAGAGGGCCGACTAGCTTGATTAGTTTCTCCTTCCACAACTTATGCACTTTGAGCAGCTAATGTTTCTTGTTTCTTTCTTTAAAGCTCATTCTACATAAAAATAAGTTATTTCAGACCAGATATAGTACCAACAAAAAATATATTATTAACATAAATTATATTGGAATCTAGTATCAAATATAAGCACAACAATCAGCAAAAACAAACAACACGTATTAGTATATAAAGTATCTGAAACTCAAAGTTGGTTCCAAATTATTGTGGCTGAAGCACCAAGGCCACAATGAAATGAGAAGAATAATTCAGGTATTTTCTAAGCAGTATCTTTTATTGAGAAGTCCCGGAATTATCTAAGCAGTACTTTTATTTGAGTTCTGATGTATATTGATGAAATACTGCAGTCTGATTTGTTAGAGTATGTGCCCTACTGACCAGTGACTTTAACTTAAGAGTTGTCTATGTATGGAATGGGTTTCCTGACGTGTTCCAAGGAAGCAATAAAATAGGAAGTAAAGAACACCATGATTTTTATGTGGAAAACACCCGGCTCAAAAAGGTGTAAAAAAACACGACCTGTACCTCTACGGGATTTAACCCCAACTTCACTAAATAACTCTAATCCTCAAGAATGACTTATTACAAAAGTCTTGTAACCAACAACAAGGAATTATAAACTCTAATTCCTATACCTCAATAACTAGGAATCATAAACTCTAATTCCTATAACTCAACAACTAAGAAGCATAAACTCTAATTCCAATAACTCAACAATCACCCTTGACTGTTGAACCCACTTCGATAAGAATAATATATTTAAACTGACTCATGAACTGTAAAGTTTAATCCTGTGAAACAAGTTTGTCAATCTATTCCTTTATATTGGCAACGCTTGAATCTTCAGTCAGAATTCTCTCAATTATGAACTTTCTCAATTTGATTGTGTTTAGCCTTTTATCTCTCTGTAAGTGCGCAAGTTATTTTGAATAATATATCTTCTATTTAAGCACAACTCTCCAAAGAGTCATTCTTTATTTCAAACTCCTCCTTTAATCAGAACTCGCATTGCATAGAATTCTACTTCAAGTGAGACTCCTTCTTCAATTCCAACTCTTGTCTCCTTAGAGTTGTAGTCAAACTCCAACTTTTTAAATCAGCACATATTTATTTCCTTTAGTTTATCTGAATTAGCCACCCATCTGGTCCTTCCTTGATTTTTGCACTCTTGTCTTTAAACATCGATGATTTTGCAACAAGTTATAACTATATAAGACAGTGAGTCTGTGAACCAGCTTGACTCACATGTTTCATATCACTTTGTCAGTTTGTCAATCATCTGAACTACATCGTACTCAACAAATTACACCTTTTTTATGATGAAAAAACTCTTGTCTTTGTGCATTCTAACATCTTCACCTGTAGGCACTAAAGTATAAGAAACTAGAATGAACAAATTAGTTATGGGTTATAAACATTGCACATCCCTCTTATCTTCCCCCTTTTGGCATCATCAAAAAAACTATTTCAAATCAATAATATACTAGCCAAAGTGATTTGTTATGCTAATCATGGCCACTGGGTCTATCACCAAAATAATCAGACAAAGACTTTAGCCAACATAGTAATGTATTAAAGTGAGCCAAAATATGAGTCAATTTAGGAAAGATAACCATTCCATTTAACTGCCAGATCATGCTCCACATTAAACCTAATCTAGTACTAAACAAAGAAAAGCATCTGAGCATTAATAAAAAATTATGATATAAAAGTGGGACATGGCTAAGGATACGAATAGTGAGGAGCTGATGAGAAAGGTGGAATAGGTGTTATCAACTGTGTCAATTGACGAATGACTTCAGCATTTTTATCCCTCTATCAATCAATGTCAAGATTCAATGTAATGATACTATCCTTAAGGACTTCATATTCCACTTCATGACTGTCTTGTGCAGCTTCTAGTTTAGATTTTTTTCCTAGCTAAATCATTTCTTTATTATCAATTATTTCAAATGAGTGTTAGCCCTCCTTATTGAAACATGTAAGCCAACATGATTCATCTGTTCAAGAATATCCATTGTTGTTTTATAAGTCAAACCTGAACTAGGACTGAGAAGTCCCCCAAAAAATAGGCAATTAGGAAATAAAAGGAAGAGAAAGTCCCTTTTCATTCTTTAGAAACATATTCTGCATGTGATTGATGATCAAGTTTGGCAAATTCATGATACAAAAACTGATATTTTGGTTGAGAGAGAAGATGAAATTTTTGGTGTACAATTAACACATTTGTGCAATTCCATTTGGAGATAGTCCAAGAAAATTTGGTCAACCAATTCGTCAACATCATAGGATAGGGGGGGATGAAGTGTAAGGAATGGAATATGTGTGTTCAACTGTTTCAGCTTAGATAGCCTATGCTTATGTCAGTGTTAGTATACCTGATAAGAAGAACTTTGTGGTTACAATTTCTTACTTTTACCTATTTTCTGCACAATCTAATACAAAATTAGGTTAGAAAAGTCAAAAAACTGAAATTGGAACACACAACTAAATATGCAAGACTGAATCAAATAATATTTTAGCTAATAAGATTAAAAAGAAAAATGATTATTCTAGTAAATCATTGAGGGGACTTCATGCAATTTTAATCATCCCCAAATCTAACCTATTCCTTTCAAAATGCTCTCTACTTAGTGCCTTTGGTGCTTCTCCAGTCATTTAAGTAATCCACATAGTCAACATTTTTATAGCCCTTAAGAGTTAAATTACTTTCATTTGAATACCATAGACTCAAGCCATTGATTCCCATGAGATATCTTAAGATTCTTATGACAACACCAATTCTTATGAATTACTAACAAAATTATCATCATCTTATGTCGTTGTTATTGATGCATCAATTTCTTGATTTGTTGTTCCCCCTGTAATTATGCCCTTAGTCTATACAACAGTTGAACCAGGTGGTACAATATGTTCCTATGCATGTTTATCAGTTTTACTATCATCCTCTTTTTTTTTTTAAAAAAAAGAATCTCCCTTCCTTTTCTATTACACGAGCACTCCAAATCTGACCATCTTTAAAAAGTCTTTTGTTTTAGTTCTCTCAATCTTCTTAGATCTAGTAATGGTTCTCTTTTTACCATCTTCAAAAGATCCATTCCCCCTTTAAATGTGGTAAGTGAAAGGAACTTTATTTTCTTCCAGTCTTATCCCTTGAGCAAGCTCTATCTATGTACTAATTTTGCTTGCCTCCTTTCACTCTCACCAGCAAAACAAATTAGGGGTTAACTTTAGGAACCCAGACAATCATAGATCCTTTCTTATGAGAAAAAATATGTATGAGGTTCCTTGTATCCCATCGAGGCAACAGGTTATGTGACCTATTTGTTTGACCAATTTTGACTTTCTTGTTAGCTTGTGCTAACATAGAACCATATTCCTTTGCTAGGCTTATGCTTATTGATTTTCTTTTTGCTGCAACTTGACATTCAGTGGTTGGATATCCCAGGTTATCAAAAATATAACACATATCTTTAATAGCATTTGAACTTTTATAAAAGCCTAACCCAGTCTTTTCATTGTGAGTTCTTTGACCTAAATTATGAAAATTTCTAGAAGAATGTGTCCATCTATTAGCTCTTTTAAGATCAAGTTTCAATTCAGAAACTTCTTGACTCAGTTGACTAACTTATTATTTTTCACAAAAGTATTCATGTGTAATCTTAGTCAATTTTGACTCAATCTTTTATTGTTCCTAACTCTTGATCGTTTTTTCTTTTTCAAAAAGAGACAGTTTTAGAACTTCAGATTTGAGGGTCAGGTTTGATGAATCAAGTTTGCTAACCTGTTCCTTAATAGTACAGTTTTGCTTTTCATCATTTTTCTTATAAGTTTCTAGATCAATAAAATCAAACTTGAGACTTCCAAGATTGTTGAATAACTTATCCCTATCAGAAGTTAATTGTTTGAAATCATCAATAAGAGCACTCATTAAGGAAATAAGTTTCTTTTTAGAAAATATATGCAACTTTTCTTTAAGTTCAAGAATAATTACCTCAGAGTTTCCATCATCTTCTTCCATGCCTGAATATCCAATGGACATAGGAGCAGTTTCATTATCTGATTCATTACTTTTAGAAGACCTATTTAGACTTTCCATGTCCATCTAATAGGTCTTCAAATTACAAACTAGCTCATCAAGGGACATTTTAGTGAGATTCTTAGCTTCTCTTATGGCTATAACATTGACATTCCACTTAGACTTTGGTAGGACTCTCAAGAACTTGTCTACCTATTCCTCAGTAGATAAAACATTTCCTAGAGATGATAACTCAGTTACCAACAAAGTTAACCTTGTTATAATTTCTTGTAGTGACTCATTTTTCTCCATTTTGAAAGCCTCATATTCAGTGAAAAGTAATGAAGTTTTGAATTTTCTCACTTGGCTTGGGCCTTCATGTGCATTCACCAATGCATCCCAGATTTGTTTAGCAGTATTACAATTAGACACTCTATTGTACTCGGTTGGACCAAGACCACAAACAAGAATGGTTTTTTCTTTTGCATTATTTTGTAGTGCAACAAGATCTTCCGAGGTAAATTCACTCCTTACCTTTTTCACTTGTTCTCCATCCACTTTGTTCATGGGAATTGTTGGTCCATTAATAATTCTATCCCATAATTCATAATCTACACTTTGAAGAAATGTTTCCATCCTAGCTTTCCACCAAATAAAGTGAGACACATTAAAAAATGGAGGTCTAATAGTTGATTGAACTTCACTGTGACCAGTAGGTGATGCGGAATTCATCATATTGATCTTTGTCTTTGGTCCTAACCCTTTTTAAGACAACCTGCTCTGATACCACTTGTTAGAGTACGTGCCCTACTGACTAGTGACTTTAACAAAAGGTTTGCATATGGATGGAACGAGTTGTCTGACGTGTTCCAAGGAAGCTGTAAAACAGGAAGTAAAGAACATAATGTTTTATATGGAAAACACCTGGCTCAAAAAGGTGTAAAAAAATATGACTTGTACCTCTACAGGATTTAACCCCAACTTCACTAAATAACTCTGAGCCTCAACAACGACTGATTACAAAACTCTTGTAACCAACAACTAGGAATTGTAAACTCAAATACCGATACCTCAATAACTAGGAATCAAAAACTCTAATTCCTATATCTCAACAACTAGGAATCATAAACTATAAAACTCAACAATCACCCTTGACTATTGAACAGTAACACCCCGTATTTTTTAGCTTGAAATTGAACCGTCATTCCTACGTGAGAAAGCTCTAATTCCATGGTTTATGATTAGATTCATGTGTCTTGATCTTTCTCCAAGTATATGAAGTGATTATGAGGTGAAAAATGTTCATAGAAATGGCCCAAAGCAATGTTGAGCTAAGAACCTTTCATTCATCAAAAATTGGATAGTCGATTATACAAGGGTCTACTTTGAATGTTGATAACTCTTGATACATATAGAATTTTTCATCTCAAGACCCACAAAATTGTAGATAATTGAATTAGATTTCCAATGATACCAATTTCACCAAAATCCGATAACCGAACAAAAAGTTATGACTTTTTTCGTGTGAGACAGTAAACCGACGCGATCATGACGCGGCGCATCGAGATCACGTTGAAACGAAACCAGAAGCAGATATTAGGCTATTTTATGCATTATTTCAGTTTCTAATGGGTCTAGGGGCAGCGTGGTCATTTTCCCTCACCCAAAATTCATCTATAACATAGAATTTCAGCCCCAAGAAACCAAAATTGCTTATTTTACTCTAATCCTCTCAAAATCCAAACGCTAATCCTTTTCCTCAAGATCAAGAATCAAAATCCTAAATTTAAGATTTCAAGAAATGGATCAAGATCCGGGTTCCTCTCTTTCTCCTAAATAATCTAAGGTATGTGGGGTTTATCTTAAAAGTACATGGGCTTGTTGAAACACTTGAATATGATTTAAAGATTATAAAGCATGAAATTAAAAAGGGTTTTTGGAAACCATGTTTTAAATTATGCATCATGAATTGTTTAATGACATTGTTGTTTTGGCCTTTAGGTCTTTTCCCCTTAAAATTTATTTATACGTATATGTATATGTGTGAAAATTTAGATTGAAGATTGTTTGAAAGCACAAATTATAAAATCCCTCTCTTGTGATGAATTCAAGATTATGATCTTATTGTGAATGGTTTGAAATGAATGATTTATGATTTGAAAATAGTTTTCTCAATATCATAGTATTTGGGCATGATTTAGAGATGATGAGAGGGAGTTTCTTGATATAATTATGTTCTTGTGTTAAAAAGAAAGAATTGCATGTGATAGAGAACTTTGATATGACCACCTTGTGTATTTGAAATGTTGAAAAAAAGTGTTTCTTGCTTGTGTTTACATGAGTTTTAAGAAAGAGTTCTTTGAACTGATATATTGATATGGTGGTCCCATACCTTATGTTTTGAAAATAGAGATTATAATATGCTATTAATGGATCAGAGACGCGACTTGCAAGTCAATGGTATGATGATACCATATAAATGTATGCCATAATAGAGCTAGAGTTATTTAGAGTTTGATTTCAGAAAATGAAATGTTTTAAAGAATTAAAAATGGGCTTAAAAAGGGTTAGGTGGTTACCCGAAGTAGGCTTAAGTTCAAGTAACTCTTAGCATAAAATCGTATTTTGTCGATACGGGTATATTATTATTGTACGTTGGCGATGGCCCTGTGGCGTAGTAGAGATAAAGACTCTGGCCCTTGCGGCAAACTTGGATTGGGGGCTTGGCTACCGAGTTAATGGCAGATTCCATATAGCCAGTGGAATTTCAGAGTTGTAGGGTATACCACCTAGCGTAGATGTAATATAAAGAGTTTCACAGAGTTCATATGATTTTACAGAATCTTTTAAATATGCCCATGTGATTCTTACCATATGATATATTTATTAAATATTTTAAATTGCTCTCATATATGTTGAATAAAAATTATTATTTTGGATTTGCTCTTTGTACAAGAACAACTATATTGACTCCCTACCTTCCAGGGTCTGAGTCTCAGACTAGAGGTCCTGCTAATCTGTAAAACATTCAGACAAAAGCAAAGTTTACGGTGGTGAGCCTTGTTTATTCTGGAAGGCATATCTCTTTTTAGACATATTTTTTTACTTTCGTTTTGGTCCACATGGGGCCTTGTCCCAGGTTTCAGACAGTTATTGATGTCATGTGTAGTAGAGATTTCGGAGACAGAGAAAGATGTTGTTTCAATGTTGATAAACCTATTTCTGCATTGTTGAACAGATTTCAGAGTATGACCATGATTCCATTTGCTTTTATTTTCAGAAATTTTCATATATTATATGAATATTGTGCATGATTACTAGATTTAGAAGGGAGAGTGGGCCTCCTTGGTTCGATATGATCATCATGGATAGGGTCTGGGCTCGAGTCGTAACATGAACCCACTTTGAGTTATCCCAAACTTGAAGTTAACTCGGCTTAGTATTGTTCCTAAATAATCAATCTAGGAAAGCAATAAATTACAACTCAATACGTACAATACATTTAAACTAACTCATGAACTTTAAAGTTTAATACTATGAAATAGGTTTGTCAATCTGATCCTTTGTACTGGCATCACTTGAATCTTCAGTCAGAATTCTCTCAATTATGAACTTTCTCAATTTTCTCGTGTTTAGCCTTTTATCTCTCTGTAAGTGCACAAGTTATTCTGAATAATACATCTTCTATTTAAGCACAGCTCTCCAAAGAGTCATTCTTTATTTCATACTCCTCCTTTAATAAGAACTCTCATTGCATTGAATTCTACTTCAAGTGAGACTCCTTCTTCAATTCCAACTCTTGTCTCCTTAGTGTTGTAGTCAAACTCCAACTCTTTAAATCAGCACATGTTTATTTCCTTCAGTTTATCTGAATTAGCCACCCATCTGGTCCTTCCTTAATTTTTGCACTCTTATCTTTAATCAACAATGATTTTCCTACATGTTTTAGCTACATGAGACAATTTATCGGTGAACCATCTTGACTGACATGTTTCATATCACTTTGTCAGTTTGTCAATCATCAAAAATATATCATACCCAATAAATTCCCCTATTTTTATGATGACAAACCTCTTGTCTTTGTGCATTCAAACATCTTCACCTGTAGGCACTAAAGTATTAAACACTAGAATGAACAAGTTAGTTAATGGGTTATAAGCACTACACAACTCTTTTATATTTGTCCTTTTGGCATCATCAAAAAACTATTTCAATGAAATAATATACTAGCCAAAGTGGTTTGTTATGCTATTCGTGGCCACTAGGGCTATCACCAAAATAATCAGACAAAGACTTTAGCCAACATAGTAATATATTAAAGAGAGCAAAAATATGAGTCAATTTAGCAAAGATAACTATTCCATTTAACTGCTAGAGCATGTTTCACATTAAACCTAAGCTAGTACTGAACAAAGCAAAATAACTGAGCATTAATAAAAAAAATATGGTATAAAAGTGGGACATAACTAAGGATATGAATAGTGAAGAGCTGATGAGGAAGGTGGAACAGGTGTTATCAACTGTGTCAACTGGTGAATTACGTCAACATTTTCATCCCTCTATCAATCAAGGTCAAGCTTCAAAGTCATGATGCTAGCCTTAAGGACCTCTTATTCCACTTCATGACTGTCTTGTGCAGCTTCTAGTTCAATTTTTTTCTCAGCTAAATCATTTCTTAATTATCAATTATTTCAAATGAGTGTTAGCCCTCCTTATTGAAACAAATAGGGAAACATGATTCATTTATTTAAGAACATCCATCATTTTTTTATAAGTTAAACCTGAACTAGGACTGAGAATTCCCCCAAAAAATATCCAATTAAAAACTAAAAGGAAGAACATGTCCCTTTTCATTCTTCAGAAACATATGTTGTATGTGATTGATGATCAAGTTTGGCAAATTCATGATACAAAAACTGATATTTTTGTTGAGAGAGAAGAAGAAATTTTTGGTGTAGAATTAACACATTTGTGCACAACTATTTGGAGAGAGTCAAAGAAAATTTGGTCAATCAATTCGTCAGCATCATAGGACAAGGGGTGAATAATTTGAGAGGAATGGAAAAGGTGTGCTCAACTGTTTCAACTTAGACAGTCTATGCTTATGTCAGTGTAGATCATACCTGATAAGAAGAAATTTGTGGTTACAATTGCTTGCTTGTACCTATTTTCTGCACAATCTAATAAAAAATTAGGTTAGAAGAGTCAAAAATCTGAAATTGGGACACAAACTAAATGTGCAAGACTGAATCAAATAATATTTTAGCTAATAGGATTAAAATAAAATGATTATTCTAGTCAATAATTTAGGAAAATTCATGCAATTTTAATTATCCCCAAATCTAATCTATTCCTTTCAAAATGCTCTCTACTTAGTTCCTTTGGTGTTTCTCCAGTATTTTAAGTAAACCGTATAGTCAACATTTTTATAGCCCTCAAGAGTGAAATTACTTTCATTTGAATACCATAGTCTCTAGACATTGATTCTCATGAGATATCTCAATATTCTTCTGACAACACCAATTTCTATGAATTATCAACAAAATTATCATCAGTTTCTGTAGGTGTTATTGATGCATTAATTTATTGATTTGTTTTTCCCCTGGACAATATTCCCTTAGTTTGTACAACAGTTGAACCAGGTCGTACAACATGTTCCTGTGCATGCTCATCAGTTTCAGTGTCATCCTTTAAAAAAAAAAGAATCTCCTTTTCTTTCTCATTACACGAGCACTCCAAATCTGACCATCTTTAAAAAGTCTTTTTTTAGTTCTCTCAATCTTTTCAGATCTAGTAATGGTGCTCATTTTACCATCTCCAAAAGATACATTCCCCCTTTAAATGTTGTAAGTTAAAGGAACTTTATTTGCTTCCAGTCTTATTCCTTGAGCAAACTCTATCTATGTACTAATTTTGCTTGCCTCCTTTCACTCTCACCTGCAAAACAAAGTAGGGGTTAACTTTAGGAACCCAGACAAGCTTAGGTCCTCTCTTATGAGAAAAAGCATGTATGAGGTTCCTAGTATCCCCTCGATGCAATAGGTTATGTGTCGTGTTTCTCTGACCAGTTTTGACTTTCTTGTGAGCTTGTGCTAACATAGAATCAAATTTTTTTTCTAGGCTTATGCTTCTTGATTTGCTTTTTGCTACAACTGGACATTCATCCAGGTTACCACAAATATAACACAAATATTTAATAGCATTAGAACTTTTATAAAAGCCCAACCCAACCTTTTTCATTGTGAGTTCTTTGACCTAACTTATGAAAAATTCTGGAAGAATGTGTCCATCTAATAGCTCTTTCAAGATCAAGTTTCCATTCAGAAACTTCTTGACTCAGTTGACTAACTTTTTCTTTTTCACAAAAGTATTCATTTTTAATCTTAGTCAATTCTGACTCAATATTTTCTTGTTCCTCACTCTTGACCTTTTCTTCTTTTTTAAAAAGAGACAGTTTTAGAACTTCAGATTTGAGGGTCAGGTTTGATGAATCAAGTCTTCTAACTTGTTCCTTAAGAGTATAGTTTTTCTTTTCAACATTTTTCTTACAAGTTTCTAGATCAATAAAATAAAACTTGAGACTTTCAAGATTGTTGAATAACTCATCCCTATCAGAAGTTATTTCTCAGAAATCATCAATTAGATCACTCATTAAGGAAACAAGTTTCTTTTTAGAAAATAAATGCAACTTCTCTTTGAATTCAAGAATACTTACCTTAGAGTTTCCATCATCTACTTCCATGTACGAATCTCCAATGGCCATGGGAGCAGTTTCATTTTTTGATTCATCACTTTCATATGCCTTATTTAGATCTTCCATGTTCATCTCATAGGTCTTCAAATTAACAACTAACTCATCAAGGGACATTCTAGTGAGATCCTTAGCTTCTCTTAGGGCTGTAACTTTAACATTCCACATAGACTTTGGTAGGACTCTCAAGACCTTATCTACCTGTCCCTCAGTAGTTAAAATCTTTTCTAGAGATGATAACTCATATACAAACCAAGTTAACCTAGTTATAATTTCTTGTAATGACTCATTTTTCTCCATTTCGAAAGCCTCATATTTAGTGAAAAGTACTGCAATTTTGAATTTTCTCACATGGCTTGTGACTTCATGTGCATTCACCAATGCATCCCAAATTTGTTTAGCAGTGTTACAATTAGACACTCTATTGTACTCGGTTGGACCAATACCACAAACAAGAATGTTTTTGGCTTTTGCATTCTTTTGTAGTGCAACAAAATCTTTCAAGGTGAATTCACTCCTTACCTTTTTCACTTTTTCTCCATCCGCTGTCTTCATGGGAATTGTTGGTCCATAAATAATTCTGTCCCATAATTCATAATCTACACTTTGAAGAAACATTTCCATCCTATCTTTCCACCAAATGAAGTGAGACCCATCAAAGAGTGGAGGTCTAATAGTGGATTGACCTTCACTATGACCAGTAGGTGGTGCGGAATTTATCATATTTATCTTTGTCTTAAGTGCTAACCCTTTTTATGAAAACCTTCTCTGATACCACTTATTAGAGTACGTGTCTTACTAACCAGTGACTTTAATGTAAGATTTGCCTATGGATGGAATGGGTTGTCTGACGTGTTCCAAGGAAGTAATAAAATAGGAAGTAAAGAACACAATGATTTTTACGTGAAAAACACCCGGATAAAAAATGTGTAAAAAAACACGACCTGTACCTCTACAGGATTTAACCCCAATATCACTAAATAACTCTGAGCCTCAACAACGACTGGTTACAAAACTCTTATAACCAACAACTACGAATTATAAACTCTAATTCCTATACCTCAATAACTAGGAATCATAAACTCTAATTCCTATAACTCAACAACTAGGAATCATAAACTCTAACGCATTAACTCAACAATCACCCTTGACTGTTGAACCCACTTCGAGTTATCCCATATTTGAAGATAACTCAGCTCAGTATTGTTCCTAAATAATCAATCTAGGAAAGCAATAAATTAGAAATCAATAAGAACAATACCTTTTAACTGACTCATGAACTGTAAAGTTTAATCCTGTGAAACAGGTTCGTCAATTTGTTCCTTTGTACTGGCAGCACTTGAATCTTCAGTCAGAATTCTTTAAATTATGAACTTTCTTTATTTGCTTGTTTTTAGCCTATTATTTCTCTATAAGTGTGCAAGTTATTGTAAATAATACATCTTCTATTTAAGCACAGCTCTCCAAAGAGTCATTCTTTATTTCAAATTCCTCCTTTAATCAGAACTCTCATTGCATAGAATTCTACTTGAAACTCCTTCTTCAATTCCAACTCTTGTCTCCTTAGTGTTGTAGTCAAACTCCAACTGTTTAAATCCGCACATATTTATTTCCTTGGGTTTATCTGAATTAGCCACCCATCTGGTCCTTCCTTAATTTCTGCACGCTTGTATTTAATCATCGCTGATATTGCTACAAGTTTCATCTACATGAGACAGTATGTCTGTGAATCAGCTTTACTGACATGTTTCATATCACTTGGTCAGTTTGTCAATCATCAAAATTACATCGTACCCAACAAATTCCCCCTTTGTCTTGTCTTTGTGCATTCAAACATATTCACCCGTAGGCACTAAAGTATAAAACACTAGAATGAACTAGTTAGTCAATGGGTTATAAACATTGCACAACCCTCTTATCTTCCCCCTTTTGGCATCATCAAAAAACCATTTCAATGCAATAATATACTAGCCAAAGTGATTTTTTATGCTATTCATGGCCACTGGGGCTATCACCAAAACAATCAGACAAAAAATTTAGTCAACATAGTAATGTATTAAAGAGATCAAAATATGAGTCAATTTAGCAAAGATAATCATTTCATTTAACTGTCAGAGCATGTTCCACATTAAACCTAAGCTAGTACTGAACAAAGCAAAACAACTGAGCAGTAATAAAGTAATTTTTATTTATAGTAATGAACAAAGCAAAACAACTGAGCAAAGCAACTGAGCTAAACAATTGAACAACCTAACCTAGTGTTCAGTTATTTTTATTTAACAATTTCCTATGTATGAAGTAAGTTGCCTAACGTGTTCCAACAAATTGTTAGTAAAAACACAATATTTTTACATGAAAAACACTCGACTCATGAAAGGTGTAAGAAACCATGGCTTGTACCCTCCAAGATTTATCCCCAATTTCACTAAATCGCAATGAACCTTTCAACAAAACATTACAAGTCTGTGTAACCTAAGGAATTATAAATTTTAATTCCTAAACAACTCAAAAACCTCCCAAGTTAAGTGTTCCCAAGTCTTCTAGTTATCCCAACTTGAAGACAACAATCTTAATTCAATTTATAGCACACTAAAACTATGATTATTTCAACATTCCAACACAATAAACAACTCCTAATACATGAATGCTAAAACTTTTAACAAAATACTATATTAGGATCGGGCTCTTAAATGTGTTCCTTCAGAATTCATGTAGCACTTTGTAAAGTCAGTCTGCGAATTGCTTTTTTTTGCAATGTAAGTGCATGAGTTACTCATCTTATATTTAAATACAACTCTTCAAAGAGTTGTTTTTCAAACAAAACTCCTCCGCGCACGAACTTTCATTATAAGGAGTTCTACTTCTAGTGAAAGTCCTTCAACTCAAACTCTTGCGAAATGGGGAGTAAATATGTCTATATACTTACAGGTATTGAAACCTTCAAATGTGAAAAATGGTCAATAAAATATCACCCTTATCTATTTATTTTAATAATTTTATTATGGCAATGGGAAAAGAATTCGGAGATTTATTTTACTAATTTTATCATGGCAATGGGAAAAGAATTAGGAGGAAAAAATTTAGTTCAAAAGATTGAGATAGTTTTTCTTTTTTTGTCAACTTCTTAAATAGCTCCAGTTTACCCATAAAAGTAAAGAAAAATATGTTAAATCAAGAATTATAATGTGAGTACAAAAAGGACTTTATCACTATAGGAAATATTATAAATTTATTTCAAATCAAATTTGGAATGTTATATGTAAGCACTATCTTATGGGTTATATTGTTCTTCTTCTTCACTTCATATTAGGCTTGTTCGTGATAATTAATGATTAACTAACACGGTCTGATTTTTAGTGGCTTAGATTATAGAGTTTTAATTTGAATTGCTCTTTGAAGTTGGTGAAGTTTGTTTGA
The DNA here is from genome assembly GCA_030864215.1 of Capsicum pubescens. Classification (NCBI taxonomy): domain Eukaryota; kingdom Viridiplantae; phylum Streptophyta; class Magnoliopsida; order Solanales; family Solanaceae; genus Capsicum; species Capsicum pubescens. The sequence goes on along the minus strand of CM061548.1, from coordinate 108,246,826 downwards.
AAATACTATACTCCGTAGGACGTGGTTGTTACTCTCTTGAACACAGGGTGATTTTCCTCAATAGATTATGTGTTGCTGTTGTCGATGTTCTAAACATTGTTATAGAAACCAGGTTCCTAGTTCGAGTAGTTGGTACAGATTTCTTTCACACAAATTTAATATAGTTTCAAGTTTGATCCCATACAGGATACTGAAATATAGGTTCTTCATACAAAAATGCTATAGTTAAACCCCATGCTAGATATTGAAATAAACATATTAATATGCACCAATTTCTGCCAATTTGACCGCATACCTGTCATTGTCACACCTCACCAGCAGTGCGTTTAGCATGTGCCCCAGATCCATAACCCTCAGCATATCCGATCCAACACCAAATCCACCATTACTTGCTCCAATAGTCACTATGTTACGACCCGAACTAGGGCCTGGCCGTGACGGACATCCCAAACCATGAAGGCCCGGGCGTCCTACTCTATCAGGTAATCATGAACAACATTCACATAATAAAAGGAGATGCGGCAATGTTATCTTATATGGAAAAATGGTCATACTCTAGATTAAGTTTAACAATAAGGATTGAAATCCGAACTCAACAAAACAACATCTAGAACTGTCTACAAAATCTCTACTACATGAAAATCTGACAACTATCTGAAAGATGGGACAAGGCCCCCAGTAGACCAAAATAACGGAATAACATAATCTGAAATAACAGGCCTTCTGGAACAAAGAAGATTCACCACTCACAGATCACTTCTCTCTGGGATACTCTACTAATTAGCCGGACCCTTAGACTGAGCCTCCAAACCATTGTGGTAGGGGGCCAATACAGATGTACTGGTACACAAATCAAATCCAAAATAATAATTTATATTCAACATATATGAGAGAAATTTAAAAACAGTTCATAAACATATAATATAGTAAGAAATCTGATGGACATTTCTGAAAGACTCTGAAAGAAAATCATCTGAACTCTGAGACATTCTTTGTTTAACATCTGCACTAGGTGGTATACCCTAAAACACTAAAATTTCATGGGCCATAAGGAATCTGTTATTGACTCGGCGGGGAATCCTCCAACCCAAGTGTGCCGCAAGGGTTGGAGTCTCTGACTCTGCTATGCCACACGGCCGTTGCCAGCGTAAAAATAATATACCCGGATCGGTAAATCACGGTTTTACGCAAAGAGTTACTTGAACTCTAGCCCTCTTCAGGAAACCACCTAACTCTCTTTATGCCTATTTTTAACTCTTTCAGACATACAATCTCTGAAAACATACTCTGAAAATGCTAACTCTATTATGGCATACATTTATATGGTATCGTCATACCATTGACTTACAAGTCACATCTCTGAGCCATTATTATCATATCATAATCTCTGTTTCAAAACATAAATCTGGGACGACCATATCAATAAATCATTTCAAGAAATTGTTTCTTAAAGCTCATGTAAACATATGCAAGAAACTCTCTTTTCACCATTTCAAATACACAAGGTGGTCATGTCAAAGATATCAATCATATAAATTCTTTCTTTCTAAGATAAGGATGAAATCATAACAAGAAACTCCCTCTCATATTCATAAAAATCATGTTTAATACTTAAATATTGAAAAGATCCCCTTCAAAACATTAAACAAACATCTCAAATCATTCCCAACAAGTTCATCAACTCTAAATCGTCAAAGAGAGGGGTTTCAATAATAATGCTCTCAATCAAATATTCAACATCATACACATTCATATAAGTTTAAATCAATTTAAGGGGGAAAGGCCTAAAGAGCAAAACAATAATATCATCAACACACCCAAGATGCAAAATTTAAATCATAAGTTCCAAAACTCCTTTTAAATTCATGCTTGATAATCTTTAAATCATGTTCTAGTGTTGATAAGCCCATGTAGATTTTAGGATAAACCCCACGTACCTCTATTTAGATAATTAAAGGATGATTCTTGATGCCCATGGCTTGGGGATTCCAAATCTTCAATCATTTTCAAAAACCCACGGTTGAATCTTGAGTTGTTTGGGTTTTATTGTTTGAAACCCTAAGGAGTGTTCTTGATGGTTTCTGATGAAAATATTAATAATGAGGTCATTTGGGATTAAAATCCCGTGTTTAAGATGATAAGGCGGGTGAAAAATACCCAATATACCCTTAATGAGATGGAATAAAAAATAACGGGGAGCCCGATTTTATGGACCGCCGCGATGCGCCACGATCGCGGTGGCTCACTGGAAATTGATGAATGGGATTTTTAAGATCACCTCAATGCGGAGCCAATGCGTTGTCCCACTAGTTGGGACCTAGAACTTCAACGCGATGTAACACAATCGTGCTATGCTACTGGAATTTGAAAATTGCTAAATAGGCCCACTCTACGACGCGTCAAGCACCAAAATGATGGTGTTTTAGATTAGGACTTAAATTAGCCATAACTTCTTGCCTGGGTATCAGATTTAGGCAAATCATAGATCGACGGAAAACTTATTCAATTTACCACATGATAAAAAGTGAAAATTAGGAAAATTATATATGGTTTAAACTTTCCTCATTTTGGAAGCCAAAAATAAGACTAAGTCTCTTGGACACGATTCTAGTCATTCAACTCTAAGAGCATACTACCACAAGCTAACGCATGGACGATTTTACGGGGTGTTAAATTATACCCTTCTTGGAATCATTCATCCCTGAATGATGACACGGAACACAGACAAGCACGATTTAAGGTACACTAAGGCCATAAAAGAATAAGACAAGGATTGTACCTTCCATTTCGTCATTCACCGGATTAAATAAGTATGGGTATCTATCTCTCATGTAATTTTTTGACTCCCAAGTTGCTTCTTCAACTTTCTGATTTTTCCACAACACTTTGACCGAGGCTATTACTTTTCTCCTCAGTTTCCTAACTTGGCGATCCAAGACTACCACGGGATCTTCTTCATAGAATAAGGAGTCTGTCACTTGACCTCCTCTACAGGCAACACTAATGAATGATCTCTAATACATTTCTTCAACATGGATATGTGAAATATCGGATGACCAGAACCCACACTTGCAGGCAACTCTAACTCGTACGCAACTCCACCTATCCTTCTAAAAATCTGGTATGGCCCTATATAAAGAGGACACAGCTTAACTTTCTTCCCAAATCGCATAACTCCCTTCATAGGGGAGACATTGAAGAACACCCAATCACCAATCTCAAACTCTAAGTCTCTTCTTCTAACATCAGCATAGGATTTTTGTCTACTCTAGGCTGTTTTAAGTCGTTCTCTAATAATTTTCACATCCTCCATCGCCTGATGAATAAGATCAGGCTCGAAAAATTGATTCTCACCCACTTCATACCACCCTACCGGTGATCTATATCTTCTCCCATTCAAAGCTTTAAATGGAGCCATTTTAATACTGGCATGGTAGTTGTTATTATAAGCAAACTCTATTAATGGTAAGTGATCTACCCAGCTACCTTTGAAGTCAATTACACAAGCCTTCAACATATCCTCAACGGTCTGAATGGTGCACTTAGCTTGCCCATCAGTTTAAGGGTGGAAAGCAGTACTCAGGTTCACTTGAGTACCTAAACCCCACTGAAAAGACCTCAAAAACTGTGAAGCAAATTGCATACCTCTGTCAGATATGATGGATACAGGTGCCCCATGCAAACAGACTATCTCCTCAATGTAAATTTTGGCATAATCATCTCCTGAATAGTTGGTTCTCACAGGCAGAAAATGTGCTGACTTGATCAGCCTGTCAACAATCACACAAATAGAATCATACTGGTTTCGGGACCTCGAAAGTCCCGTAATGAAATCCATATTGATCATTTCCCATTTCCATAAGGGCAAGTCAATCTCTTGGAAAGTACCATCAGGCCTCATATGTTCTACCTTAACTTGTTGACAGTTCAAACACTTGGCTACATAGTTACCCACATCGCAGTTCATATTATTCCACTAATAAATGGTTTTCAGATCATGATACATCTTGGTAGAGCCTGGGTGATCAACATACCTCAAAGTGTAAGCTTCATCAAGGATTCTCTTCCGTAGATCATCTACATCTGGCACACATAATCTACCCTGATATCTCAATATACCATCACCTCCAATTTCAAAGGACATCACCTTCTGTTGACCCACATCTTTCTTGATCTGCATCAAGATGGGATCTTCGATATGCTTCTCTTTAACTTCTGCACAATGGGATGATTTAGTTATCTCATGAACAACTACCCCTCCATCTTCGGAATCTAAGAGTCGCACTCCAATATTTGTTAGTCGGTGAATATCCTTCACCATATCTTTTTTCCCATCTTCAACATAAGAAAGACTACCCATAGATAACCTGCTAAGGGCGTCGGCTACCATATTTGCCTTGCCCGGAAGATAGTGCAGGCTCATGTCATAATTCTTTAGCAATTCCATCCAGCGCCATTGCCTGTGGTTTAATTTTTTCTGCGAGAAAACATACTATAAACTCTTATGGTCGTGAAAACATCAACAAGCACCCCATAAAGATAATGCCGCTAGATTTTAAGCGCAAACACCACAACCGCTAACTCCAAGTCATAGGTGGGGTAATTTTGCTCATGCACCTTCAACTGCCTGGATGCATAAGCCACCACCTTACCATGCTGCATAAGTACACACCCAAGTCCCACACGGGATGGATCACAGTACAGAACAAACCCTTCCGTACCTTCCGAAAGAGTCAAAACAGGAGCAGTTGTTAACCTATTTTTTAACTTCTCAAAATTATTCTCACAGGAGTCAGACCACAAGAACTTCACCTTGTTTTGAGTCAACTTAGTAAGTGGTGCAGCTATAGAAGAAAAACTCTCTACAAATCTTCTGTAATACCCTACCAAACCCAAGAAGCTCCGAATATCGGTTGGAGTCATGGGTCTGGGCCATTTTCTCACTGCCTCAATCTTCTGGGGATCAACCTTAATCCCATCACTAGACACGATATGCCCCAAGAAATCAATAGTATTAAGCCAGAATTCGCACTTGGAAAATTTCGCATACAACTCATAATCTTTTAGAGTTTGAAGGATGATTCATAGGTGATTGGAATGGTCCTCCTTACTCTTGAAATAAATCAGAATATCATCAATGAAAACTATAACAAACTGTCACAACCCGAACTAGGTCCTAGCCGTGATGGACATCCAGAACCATGAAGGCCCAGACGTCCTTCTCTATCTGATCTGGTAATCATGTACAACATTCATATCATAAAAGAAAATGCGGAAATAAAATATGATACGGAAACATGGTCATTATCTCTGGGTTTCAAGACATAAGAAAGAAAAACTGCAATTCAAAATATCTCGATAAGATCTGACTCAGTCTGCGAAATCTCTACTATATCTCAAAACTGGGCCAACACCCCAGTAGACCAAAATCATATCTAATAATAGTTGTCTAAAAATAAGCAGGCTTTCTATAATAAAAAAGGCTCACCAACTGGACACTACAACTTTGTTTGATAAAATCTATTGCTTTTCTGGACCCTTAGACTGAGCCTCAAAACCTGGAGGGGGGAGGGGTGTCAATACAGATGTACTCGTACGTAAAGTAATCAAAAATAAAACTTTTATATAAGTAAAATAGTGGATAGTAATTTGTTAAAACATCATGCATAAACAGTTCTCAAAACACATGGGCACTTTCTGAAAATCATAAGTCATTTTTGCCAATGCATTGTCTGTTCTTCGTATTACTTCTGAGTTAGGTGGCACTCCCCTACAAGTCTGATATTCCACGAGCTATATGTAATCCTCCATTGACTCAGCGGGGAAGCCCCCAACCCAAGTGTGCAGCAAGGGTTGGAGTGTCTGAGTCTGATACGCCATATGACACTAGGCCAACATATAATAATATACCCGGATCGGCAAATCACGGTTTTGGGCAATGAGTTGTCTGAACTCACGCCTTCTTCCGGGAACCACCTAACATCTCTTTATGCCCAACCTGTTCTGAATATGAGTTAGTCTGATGTCTAAATCATGAAAATCTGATAAAGTATGATTTATGTATTAGTCTGAGTCAGTTATTGCATTATCTGATTTGGTATCGTCATACCAAGACTTGCAGGTCGTTATTTTGAGCCATATATGCTTATTTTATTCTAAAACAATGTTTAGGCCACTTGATCATGCATATAGTGTAAGAAGAGTCATATCTCAAATCATAAGTCAAAAATCATGGAAAGGCTTTCCATTCATTCAACAATTTCAATAAGTAGCGGCCAACTTCTCAAAAAAAATATTCCTAAAGTTTCTTTGTTTATCAATCTCAACACTTAAAATCATCAAAGCATTCCTCTCTCCCATTCTTAATCATTATGAATTTCACAAAAGACAAATAGTATCTTGAATCATTTTGTAAACCATAAGATGTAAGGCTTCATAACTTGTAAATCAAATAATAAATTAATGGGAGAGTGCGATTATATATTTCATGCTCTCCATTCACAATTCACAATTTTCAATGTATACGTACATATATACAATTCAAATCAATTTGGGGGAAGGTCAAAAGACCAAAACAATACCGTCAAGATTTCTAAAACATGAATGTATTCATAAATCTGAAAACCCCTTTCTTAATATCATGATTTCTATGCCCATGAGATTTTAGGAAAACCCCACATACCTTAATTTATGACTTTTGAATGAACTCATGCTTTAGGGATGCTATTCAAACAATTGATGGGTTCTTCTTGTAGCCCTCGCAATGGGAATTCCGAATCTCGAAGAATTATTAACAATTGATGGGTTCTTCTTGTAGCCCTCGCAATGGGAATTCCGAATCTCGAAGAATTATTAAAAACCCACGGTGAAATCTTAAGATATTTTGATCTTTGGGTTGAAATACTAAGAAGTGTTCTTGGTGATTTTGAGAGAGAATGACCTTATTTTTGTGTTTGGGGGATTTAATCCCCTGTTATGGATGAATAGGGGGTGAAAAATACCACTTTTGCCCTAAAAAATGCAAAACCAGACCTGGAAATTGGGTGTGTGCGTTGCACGCTAATCGCGTAATGCTACTGTCTCAGTCACAAAAATGACCATAACTTTTCACTCGGGCATCGGATTTTGTCGAAATGGATATCGTTGGAAAGACAATTAGAAGAGATTTCATTTTATATATAGTAGTCCCTCTAATTTGTTGTATATAAAGAGTTGTGGTCGATTGAAGTTGACCCAAATTTCGATGCTAGCTCAAACTCGAACGATAGGAAAGTTTTCGACTCGTCCTTGAGTTAGGGGACCTCTATGATCTCAATTCATGATCAAATAGGTTCCCACACTACATAATTGATTAACAGGACAAATTTTCATAAGATTTATGGGTTTTGAATCATCTATGCATATAAATGATGGTTTTCATTCTAGCCCGAAATGCGGGGTGTTACACAAACAGATCTAGAAACTGACGGAACACCCTGTTCATAAGATCCATAAAGGCTGCAAGGGCGTTAGTCAACCCGAAGGACATGACTAAGAATTCATAATGACCGTATCTGGTTCAGAAAGCTGTTTTGGGAATATCTGACTCCCAAACCTTCAACTAATGCTATCCCAAATGAAGGTCTATCTTTGAAAAATATTTAGCACCCTGAAGCTGGTCTAAAAGATCATCAATCCTAGGAAGAGGATATTTATTTTTAATTGTGACCTTTATTCAACTAATGGTAATCTATGCACATACGAAGGGAACCATCTTTCTTTCACACGAAGAGTATAGGTTCACCCTAGGGAGAAACACCTCTAGGCGATAAAGAATATCACCGGTTCTTTTGGAAAAGAAAAGGTGACTCTTTGGGTTCTACAATTTAATGTGGCATAGGACGAATGAAGCCAGACCATCCCTAGGATAACATCAAAATCAAGCATGTCTAGGACTATGAGGTCTACCATTGTATCCCGTCCACAAAAAGTCACCACACAATTTCTATACACACTCCTAGCCACCACAGAATCCCTCACCGGAGTGGAAATAGAAAAAGGCTCAGCAATCACATCAGGTTCAAACCCAAAACCAACAGCCACATAAGGGGTCACATATGACAGGGTAGACCCAGGATCAAGTAACACATAAACATCACGGGAAAAGATTTGCAACTTACCAGTAACTACATCCGGTGAGGCCTCTGCTTCTTAGCGGTTGGTTAATGCGTACAACTGGTTGCGGCTGTTTCCGGCGGCTGAAGTGGCACCCTTCTGAGGCATTGGTGGTGCATAAGAATTAGCTTGTGACTTGGCTCCACCAACATTACCCTTTACTGGAAGAAATTCTCTATGGATATGGCCTGTCTAGCCGCACGAATAACACACCATAGCGCCAAACTGACATCTCCCTGGATGATTCCTCCTGCATTTCTCACAATGTGGTTATGTTCGAGAGGTCTGAGCTACACTTCCTTGAGACTGTAAACCCTGCATCCTCGTTCCTTGCCTATACTAAAAATCTTAAGTGCGCTGTCCAGATGGGGTCTGGTCACCGGGGCACTGGCAACAAACTGCGCATTACCCCAATTCTTCTTCTTCTGTCATTTGTTACCCCAATTCCCACTTTGCTGCTGATTGTAGCTTAGGTTTGCTATTTTGTCTCTCTTTGCTTGTCTGTCCTTCTCTCTAGATTCAGTGATCTTCTTTTTATTTTCCTCATCTTGCTGCATGTGGACTGACAGTCTGGAAAAATCAATGTCCCAGTTCAACATTGCTCCCTGACATTTAAGCACTAAGTTATCTGAAAGGCCGGATGCAAATTTCCTCATTCGGGATCTCATTTTACTAGTCATCTCTGGAGCATAACGGGTTAGTTTGTTGAACTTTAGAGTGTACTCCTGGACGCTCATCTTTCCCTGCTTTAGATTCATAAACTCTTCCGCTTTGGCCTCCCTCAACTCGGGAGGAAAGAACCGATCGAGGAAGGTTTCCATGAACTCGTCCTAAACTGTGGGCTTGGCATGCTCACTCTTTGAATCTTCCCACTCATTATACCATTGGTTCGCTACATCCTTGAGATGGTAAGCTGCTAACTCAATCCCCTCTACCTCATCTACATGCATCACCTTTAAGATCTTCTCCATCTCGTCCACAAAATCCTATGGATCCTCTTCTTCCTTAGTACCAGTAAACTTGGGCAAGTTCATTCTCATGAACTAGACCACTCTTGTATCCTCAGACGTAATAGATGCAGACCCAATATATTACGACTATTGAGTCTGTGTGGCTACCAACTGTGCATGCATGTGAATGGACTGTCTGAATTCTGCATTAGATACTTCTCTCTTATGAGGCTGAGTGCGGTTTGTCCCTATCCGAGGAGATCTGGGTGCCCTAGGTGGGCTAGTCTGAGTAAGTTGGACTCCTGGAGTAGTATCAATCTTCGTAGTCTAAGCTTTGTTTCGGGTCCTCATCCCATGAGTGAGACAGACCTCATCTGTCTGAGCATTCTGATCATTAGTACGACGGGGAGGCACGATTGTTTTTCTGAAATGCAAGAGATCACGAATTAAAGGACAGATTAGACTACAAAGCACTAACTAAATTAAGAAGAGGGTAAACATTCCTAAATGCCTAGTAGCCTCCTTCTTATAAATATGACACGCTACATACCCATAAATAAGATTCTACTCGACGTAATTTTACAGACACCCTGGGACCACGAACCGTGCTCTGATACCAATTTTGTCACGACCCGAACTAGGGCCTGGCCATGACGGACATCCCGAACCATGAAGGACCGGGTGTCCTACTCTATCTGGTAATCATGCACAACATTCACATAATAAAATAAGATGTGGAAATATAATCTAATACGGAACCATGGTCATACTCTAGATTTAGTTTAACAATATGGAATGAAATCCGAACTCAACTAAACAACATCTGGAAAAGCCTACGAAATCTCTACTACTTGAAAATTTGACAACTATATAAAATATTGGACAAGTCCCCCAGTAGACTAAAACAACGGAATAACATAATCTAAAATAACAGGCCTTCTGGAACAAAGAAGGCTCACCACTGCACAGATCACTTCTCTCTGGGATACTCTACTGATTATCCGGACCCTTAGACTGAGCCTCCGAACCTGGGAGGTAGGGGGTCAATACAGATGTACTTGTACGCAGAGAAAATCCAAAATAATAATTTATATTCAACATATATGAGAGAAATTTAAAAATAGTTCATAAAGATATCATATAGTAAGAAATCTCATGGGGATTTCTGAAATACTCTGAAAGGAAATCATCTGAACTCTGAGACATTCTTTGTTTTACTTCTATGCTAGGTGGTATACCCTACAACTCTGAAATTCTATGGGCCATATGGAATCCTTCATTGACTCGGCAGGGAAGCCTCCAACCCAATTGTGCCTCAAGGGTTGGAGTCTCGGACTTTGCTACGCCACACGGCCGTCGCCAGCGTAAAAATAATATACCCGGATCGGCAAATCACGGTTTTAGGCTAAGAGTTACTTGAAATCTAGCCCTCTTAAGGCAACCACCTAACTCTCTTTATGCCCATTTTTACCTCTTTAAGACATGCATTCTCTGAAAACATATTCTGAAAACTCTAACTCTTTTATGGCATACATTTATATGATATCGTTATACCATTGACTTGCAAGTCACATCTCTGAGCCATTATTAGCATATAATAATCTCTGTTTCAAAACGTAAATCTGGGACCACCATATCAATAAATCATTTCAAGAAACTCTTTCTTAAATCTCATGTAAACATATGCAAGAAACTCTCTTTTTCACCATTTCAAATACACAAGGTGGTCATGTCAAAGATATCAATCATATGCAATTCTTTATTTTTAAGACAAGGACGAAATCATAAGAAGAAACTCCCTCTCATCATCATAAAAATTATGTGAAATACTTAGATATTGAAAAGATCCCCTTCAAAATATTAAACATGCATCTCAAATCATTCCCAACAAGTTCATCAACTCTAAATCATCAAAGAGAGGGGTTTCAATAATAATGCTCTCAATCAAATCTTCAAATCATACATATTCATATAAGTTTAAATCAATTTAAGGGTGAAAGGCCTAAAGACCCAAACAATAATATCATTAACGCGCCAAAGATGCGAAATTTAAATCATAAGTTCCAAAACCCCTTTAAAATTCATGCTTGATAATCTTTAAATCATGTTCTAGTGTTGATAAGCCCATGTAGTTTTTAGGATAAACCCCACAAACCTCTACTTAGGAAATTAAAGGATGATTCTTGATGCACATGTCTTGGGGATTCCAAATCTTCAATCAATTTCTAAAACCCACGGTTGAATCTTCAGTTGTTTGGGTTTTATTGTTTGAAACACTAAGGAGTGTTCTTGATGAAAATATTAATAATAAGGTCATTTGGGATTAAAATCCTGTGTTTAAGATGATAAGGGGGGTGAAAAATACCCTTAATAAGATGGAATAAAAAATAACTTGGAGCTCAATTTTATGGACCGTCGCGATGCACCACGATCGCGGTGGCTCACTGGAAATTGACGAATGGGATTTTTAAGCTCACCGCAACGCGGAGCCATCGCGTTGTCCCACTAGTTGGGAACTGGAACTTCAGCGCGACGTGCCACAATCGCGCTATGCTACTGGAATTTGACAATTGCTAAATAGGCCCACTCCGCGACGGGCCAAGCACCAAAATGACGGTGTTTTATGATTAGGACTTAAATTAGCCATAACTTCTTGCCCGGGTATCGGATTTGGGTGAATCTTATATCGAAGGAAAGTTTATTCAATTTCCTACATGATAAAAAGTCAAAATTATGCAAATTATATATGGTTTGAACTTTACTTATTTTCAAAGTAAAAAATGAGACTAAGTCTCTTTGACACAATTCTAGTCATTTAACTCTAAGAGCATATTACCATGAACTAACGCATGGACAATTTTGCAGGATGTTACACACTATCGCAACCAATACCTCCCACAATTTGAACAATCTATAGGCCATAGATATCACATTTGCGAATAGATTTTACAAATTGCAGTAGGTATTGGTTACAACACCGACTATTGGTGCTATTAATGATAATTCTGGTGTTGGATGGGATATGATGAGGGTCATGAATCCGTGAAAATAAATTTAGTTCATATATTCAACTGAGCGTCGGAAGATCTCCTGATCTAATTATATAAACAAAATTAAGAAATTAAAAAAGGAATTAATTTTTCTAGAGTATATATATGTTAGAAAGTGAGAAGAACACCTTTGGTTGTTGAGATAAGTTGAAAAAATGAGGAGAAAATATATCTATATTTATAGGAGAAAATGGTCAACAATGTAGCAGTCCATATTTAATTTCTTGCTAATTATTTTATGGAAGTGGGAAAAGAATAAGGAAAAAAATATCAATTAAAAGATTAAGAATTTTTCAATTTTAGCAATTTTTTAAATAGTTCCAACATAGTACCCATACATATAAAGGAAAATAAGCTAAGTAAAAAAAATATAATATGAATTAAAAAATTATTTATTAATCTGGAAAAAATTATAAATGTATTACCAAATCAAATAAAATAGTTAAAGAAGATAATTCAATGTAATATTTCAAATTGAATCCATGGAATATAGAATAAGAAATATATGGAGTGTCATGGTTATTTTATTTTTGAATGGTAATGTCACGACCCGAACTAGGGCATGGCCGTGACGGACATCCCAAACCATGAAGGCCCGGACATCCTACTCTATCTGGTAGTCATGCACAACATTCATATAATAAAAGTATGATCTAATACAAAAACATCGTCATACTCTGGGTTAAGTTTAACAATAAGGAATGCAATCCGAAATCTACTAAAAAATATCTGGAACAGTCTGCGTAATCTCTATTACATGAAAATCTGACAACTATTTGAAAACTGGGACAAGGCCCCCAGTAGACCAAAACTATAATAGATGACATAATCTGAAAGGACAGGCCTTCTGGAATAGAGAAGGCTCACCACTGCATAATCTGATTCGTTGTCTGAATTACCTACTGCTTATCTGGACCCCTAGACTGAGCCTCAGAACCTGAGAGGTAGGGGAGGGGGGTCAATACAGATGTACTGGTACGTAGAGCAATCCAAAATAATCATTTATATTCAACATATATGAGAGCAATTTTAAAAAGTTTATAAACATATCATATAGTAAGAAATCACATGGGCACTTTAAAAGACTCTGTTAAAACATCTGAAATCTGTGACACTCTTTGTCTTTCTTCTGCGCTAGGTGGTATACCCTACAACTCTGAAATATCATGGGCTATATGGAAACTATCATTAACTCGGCAGCCAAGTCTCCAACCCAAGTGTGCCGCAAGGGTCGGAGTCTCTAAATCTACTACGCCACACGGTCGTCGCCAGCGTATAATAATAATCTACCCGTATCATTAAATACGGTTTCAGGCTAAGAGTTACTTGAACTCAAGCATCTTCGGGTAACTACCTAACCCTCTTTAAGACCATTTTTAACTCTTTCAAAATCATGCATTTTCTGAAAACATACTCTGAAATTTCTTATCTGTTATGGCATACATACTTATGGTATCGTCATACCATTGACTTACAAGTCACATTCTCTGAGCCATTTATAGAAAATTATATCTCTGCTCTCAAAGTCATGGAATTCAGGACCACCATATCAATGATTCTTTCAAGAAACTCATGTAAAACCATAAAAGTAATTCTCTTTATCAAGTATTTCAATAATACAATGTGGCCATGTCAAATTTCTCAATCGCATGCAAATCTTTCTCATTTAAAACAAGGATGTAATTACATCAAGAAGCTCCATCTCATCTTCTCTAAATCATGCTCAAACACTAAGGTATTGAGAAAACTAATTTCAAACCATAAATCATGCATTTCAAATCATTCACAATAAGATCATAAACTTTAATTAATCACAAGAGAAGGACTTCATAATCTGTGCTCTCAAACAAATCTTAAATTTCAATTTCATACATATACATATACTTGTAAATCTATTTAAGGGGATGGGGACTAAAGTCCAAAACAACAATATCAACAACATGAATAAAGCATAATAAAATCATGGATTTCAAACCCCTTTAACAAATTCATGCTTGATAATCTTTAAATCATAATTAAGTATTTTCAATAAGCCCATGTATTTTTAGGATAAACCCCACGTACCTCTATTTAGAAAATTAAAGGATGATTCTTAATGCCCACGACTTGGGAATTCCACATCTTTAATAAATTTCTAAAACCCACAGTTGAATCTTGAGTTGTTTGGGTTTTCTTGTTTGAAACCCTATGGAGTGTTCTTGATGGTTTTTGATGAAAATATCAATAGTGAGGTCATTTGGGATTACAAATCCCATATTTAATCTAATAAGGGGGTGGAAAATACCTAATATACCCTTAATGAGATGGAATAAAAATATAACTGGGAGCCTAATTTTATGGGCCACCGCAATGCGCCACAATCGCGGTGGCTCACTGGAAATTGCCGAATGGGATTCTTAGGGTCACCGCGACGTGGAGCCATCGCGTTGTCCCACTATTTGGGTCCTAAAACTACAGCACGATGCGCCATAATCGTTCTAGGCTACTGGAATTTGACAATTGCTAAATAGACCACCTCCGCGATGCGCCAAACACCAAAATGATGATGTTTTACGACTAGGACTTAAATTAGACATAACATCTTGCCCGTGTATCAGATTTGGGTAAATCTTATATCGATGGAAAGCTCATTCAATTTCCCAGATTACATAATTGATTAAGATGGAAAATTTTCATAGTATTTATGGATTTTCGATCATCTACGCATAGAAATGAAGGTTTTTGTTCTAGCCCGAAATGCGGGGTGTTATATTATCTCCCCCTTGGGATCATTCGTCCCCGAATGATGGGTAGAAACATTAAAGCTTAAAGGTGTGGAATAATGCAGACATTATGTGTCTTCTAAGAAAGGATATAACTGATCTGAATCATTTGATCTTCTATCATGAAACTGAATTCTGAGTTGACTTGCCCTAACTTGTTTTAAGGAGCTGATTCATGCTGAGAGATTAGGATTTTCCTCGAAGTGTTTATGCTCAAATCACACACATTGGATTTGGAAGTGATAACTTAGGTATGTAAAAATCATGAGGCAACAAGATTTAGATTGTACAAAGGTATTACACTATCTGAGCTAAAATAGCTAGAAAAAATTGAGATTATGTGCTAAACTCTTATGAACTGAGTCGTTACAAAATAACTTAATCTGAAACATGATGCTTGGACCGAACTGAGTTCATAACTCACATGGATGGAATAGATTATCTTTTGGGATGGTCATACGCATTGGACTTTAGATATTAGGACTGGGTGAAAAGGTGGAAAACCACAGTAACTTGTCTGCCTGATTGTTAAACTGAATCATACTGGACATTTATACTTAACAGGAGTATCTCTTCAACACTATTTCTAAAGAAGTTCTAGTAGCATTAGGGAGCCAGGAATATCTGTCATGAGTTACACAAGACATCCAACTAAGGAATCACAACAATGACACTACTCTATAGCATGGAATATAGACATATAACTCATAAACTAGGATAAAAATACCAATTCTTAGGCTTTGATTCTCCTAACACTAAACATGGATATCTCCAAAACTTTGACAGACCGTACCACTTCTGTCATAGTCTACCAACATTACGGCTCCAAACTTATATCTCTCTACTATGAGAATCAAGATCATATCAAAAGGCTCAACATTATCAATCAAAACTCCTTAACTTGGCTATTTAGAACACCATATACCGTCTAACTAGTCTTTTGTCCACCTAGCAACTCAATGATACCACTAGCCACACACAACATGTAATAGCATTAGAAAAAAAAATACCGCAACCTCATATCACCTTGGCATATTTCTACTTCATACATACAACAACATACTTCATTACGAATCAAATAAACTTAAGCTCTTGCATACACTGTTCAAGCCTATTAGATCGCTTCCATCAAACTAGTATCATTAACCAAGAAATAATCACATCCACCTTCATGGACATCAACTGTTCAAACTTAATGTCTAGGGCTAAACATGATTTACAACCCAACCTTACACACAATTCTCACTTGGAAACTATGAAATAAAACATCAAGAAACAATAGTACACTAGGACTCCGTAGCCACAATAATCGATCATGACCTTACGGTTTTCCTTATTATAATTCATTAACATGCACTATTTCAACACATCAATCCTATAGTCTAGCATGAATCATCTACCACCAATGAAGAATGCAACATAATAGACTAGTCCATCAAATTGGGATATTCCACCTAAATATCTCATTTTATTTAGATACAACCCACAACCAAAACACCTTCATGACATCACTGCTATGTCTCAAAATCTAGTACATACCTTCTCACAAGTAGTACTAGTTACAACTACCAAAGAAAAGAAGGTCAAGTGGGGTAGAGTCACATAATAGACATGGTCAACCTTAATCTTATATTATAACCCCATACAATCTTATATACTTATACGGCTTTCTCACATCATACTTACTTCCCTAAGCATATATTTAGACTACTTTCAAATTCCACAACAACCATGAGTCTATAATTATAACCTCCTGGCTAATCAATACTTTTTCATACTTCAAGCAAACAACAATTCCCCTTGACTAATAACTCCTTCTCTACCTTCTACTAAACTAACACACAGGGACGTATCACTTTAATACCAACTCAATATCATGCAAAAAGGTTCTGCTATACATATATTTAATAAATCGCCCTTACCACTTTTCTTGACATTACGCTTCTAAACCCCCAAGTTCCAACCAACACAAGAATCAGCAAGATGGACAACAAGTTTCTAGTGAATCGAAAGAGCCCCACACGGCTTCACCAGACTTTGAGTTTCACAACACAATGATAACAAGGTTACAAGAGATAGAAAGTTGACACACAATAATCAATGATCCAAGAATACATATCTTTCTCTGTATGAATAAAAATCTGAGTCAAACACTCTCCCCACAGACTACCATACAATCCATACATGCTACTACCCACCACATTAGTCTATCACTATAAAGAGGTAAATCATCCTCAAACACCGATTATTAAAATAAAATATTTATTTACATGAAAGTGACCCTCACTCTAACTTCTAACTTTGTGACTTCACATTACCAACTTCTTGGTCCAACATCACCACCAATTGGTCATGACACCGACACTTAACTTATACTACTACTCAGGTGGAAATACAATTCCAACATTCTGCTACACATCATTCCCCCTCATGTGTGACATCTGCAACATAAATTCTGAAAAGGACTGAATTCACTTAATACCGCAGGCTAAAAGTATGATTTCATCAAAATCAAAGTTCACACTAGAATCAATACACTCTGAGGCACTAACGAACTCTTCACAAGTCCTTGCATAATTTCAAAATCTTATATGTCTCAATCAGAAAGGGCCATACCATTTAGATTCTAGATTTCTAAACCTGAATCACATCAACAATGAGGCATATCTGAGTGCATCAAAGTAAGTAAATAATTTGGATAACTTTACTTTCATATGGGAAACACCATAGCATAAATTAGAGTATGAAAGAGTAACATTCTGACTCTATAGAATAAACTGGAACATAAAGAAAGAGAAACATTCCTAAACGCCTAGTAGCCTCCTGCTTATAAGTGAGGCGCGTGACACACCCATACACAAAACTCTACCCGATGAAATTTCGCAGACACCCTGGGACCATGAAACGTTCTTTGATACCAATTTTGTCACAAAGCGAACTAGGGCCTGGCCGTGAAGGACATCCCAAACCATGAAGGCCCAAATGTCCTACTCTATCTGGTAGTCATGCACAACATTCATTTAATAAAAGAAAATATGGAATTATGATCTAATACGGAAACATGTTCATACTCTAGGTTAATTTTAACAATAAGGAATGCAATCCTAAATCAACTAAACAACATATGGAACAATCTGCAAAATCTCTACTACAAGAAATTCTAACAACTATCTGAAAACTGGGACAAGTCCCCCAGTAGACCAAAACTGTAATAGATGACATAATCTGAAAGGACATGCCTCCTGGAATAGAGAAATCTCACCACTGCATAATTTGATTTGTTGTCTAAATTACCTACTTCTTATCTGGACCCTTAGACTGAGCCTCAGAACTTGAGAGGTAGGGAAGGGGGGTAAATATTGATGTATTGGTACACAGAGCAATCCAAAATTATCATTTATATTCAACATATATGAGAGCAATTGAAAATAGTTCATTAACATATCATATAGTAAGAAATCACATGGGCACTTTAAAAGACTCGGTGAAAATATCTAAAATCTGTGACACTCTTTGTCTTACTTCTGCGCTAGGTGGTATACCCTACAACTTTGAAATTCCATGGGCTATATGGAAAATGCCATTAACTCGGCAGCCAAGCCCCCAACCCAAGTGTGCCGCAAGGGTCGGAGTCTCTGAATCTACTACGCCACACGGCCGTCGTCAGTGTACAATAATAATCTACCCGTATCAGTAAGTACGATTTTAGGCTAAGAGTTACTTAAACTCGAGCCCTCTTCGGGTAACCACCTAACCCTCTTTAAGCCTATTTTAACTCTTTTAAAATCATGCATTTCCTTAAAACATACTCAGAAATCTCTTATCTAATATGGCTTACATACTCAGAAACCATCTGTTGGGTTTTCTTATTTGAAACCCTAAGGAGTGTTCTTGATGGTTTTTGAAGAAAATATCAATAATGATTTCATTTGGGATTAAAAATCCTGTGTTTAAGATGATAAGGGGGTGGAAAATATCTAATATACCCTTAATGAGATGGAATAAGAATATAAATGGGAGCCCAATTTTATGGGCCACCGCGATGCGCCACAATCGCGGTGGCTCACTGGAAATTTCTGAATGGGATTCTTAGGGTCACCGCGATGCAGAGCTATCGCGTTGTCCCACTGGTTGGAACATGAAACTTTAGCGCAAGGTGCCACAATCACTCTAGGCTACTGGAATTTGAAAATTACTAAATATACCACCTCTGCGATGTGCCAAGTTCCATAATGATGATGTTTTACGACTAGGACTTAAATTAGCCATAACATCTTTTCCGGGTATCGGATTTGGATGAATCTTATATCGACAGAAAGCTTATTAAATTTACCACATTACATAATTGATTAAAATGGAAAATTTTCATAGGATTTATGTCTTTTGTATCATCTAGGCATATAAATGATGGTTTTCATTCTAGCCCGAAATGCGGGGTGTTACTGGTAACACATTAAATTATATACCCTATTAGACTTGATGGAACAACTATGGTTGGGAATAAAATATCATAAACCAAATTATTGAACCGAAATGAAGAATTTGGTATTCGGTATTTGGTAATTTGGTATTTGGTATGGTGTAACACCCCCTAACTTTTCCTAGCTAAATTTTATCCCTAAAGTGTCAAGCTTTGGATTCTAGAATTATTTAAACTTATTTCCCTATTTAATTTCATATATTTGAACTTTTCATTATGTAGATGACTGAATAAGCTTTCCTTTGATATAAGATTCATCCAAAACGGATACTCGATGAAGAAGTTATGGCTATTCTATGTGCTAGTCGTAAAACATCATCACTTTGGTGTTTATCGCATCACGGAGATGGTTTAATTAGAAATTTTCAAATTCTAGTGGGTCCTCGTGATAGTGGTATGTTTCGGAGGATCCTAATTTTGCATTCATCAATTTCTAGTGAGCCACCGCGATAGTGGCGCATCACGGTGGCCCATAAAATCGGGCACTAGCTATATTTTTACTCCGTCTCCTTAAGGTTATAATGGTACTTCTCCAACCCCTTATAATATCTAACATGGTATTTAATCCCAAGAACACCAAAGTAAGATTATTTTCATCAAAATCTCTCATGAAACTCCATTTGGGTTTCAAAATAAAAATCCTTGTAACTCAAGATTTAACGGTGAGTTTTTGAAGATAAATAGAGATTTGGAATCCCCAATCCGTAAGCTTCAAGAATCATTCATTATTCTTTGAAATACAGGTACGTGGGGTTTATCCTAAAAACCTGCATGGGTTTGAAATTTTTAAAGCATGATTTAAAGGTTTTGATGCATGTATTTTATGGGGGTTTTGAAAACTATATTATTGATTATGCTTTTCGGAAGTTTCAATGCTACTATTGCTTTGGACTTGTGGTCTTTTCCCCTAAATTGATTTACATATATATGTATATGTATCAATTTGAGATTTAAGATTGTTGAGAGCATAAATTATGAACTCCCTCTCTTGTATTGACTTAAAGAATTATGGTTTTGTGATTTGAAAGAGGTTTTTGCTATATCCTAGCATTTAAACATGATTTGGAATTTTTGAGAGGGTATTTCTTGATATCAATATGTTCTTGTGCGTATGAGAAAGAATTGCACGTGTTTACGTGAGGGTTGAGAAAGAAAAGATTCATTGAATTGAATTATTGAAATGCTGATCTCAAAACTTGTGTTTTGAATACAAAGATATATGATAGACTAATAATGGCTCAGAGATGTGACTTGCAAGTCAATGGTATGACGATACCATATGTATTTTTGCCATAACATATTATGTTTTCAGAGTATGTTTTCAGAGACTGCATGTTTTGATAGATTTTTAAGAAGGGGTTTAAAAAGGGCTAGGTGGTTACCCTAAGATGGCGTGAGTTCAAGCAACTCTTAGACTGAAATCGTATTTGTCGATACGGGTAGATTATTATTGTACGTTGGCGACGGTCGTGTGGCGTAGTAGATTCAGAGACTTCAACCCTTGCGGAACACTTGGGTTAGGGTCTTTGCTGTTGAGTTAATCGCAGTTTCCATATAGCCCATGGAATTTTTTAGAGTTGTAGGGTATACCACCTAGTGCAGAAGTAACACAGATTTATCAGAGTTGTGATGATTTTTACAGAGTCTTTAAAATTCCCATGTTAATTCTTACTTTATGATATACTTATTAATTGTTTTAAATTGCTCCCATATATGTCAGATAATAAATGATTATTTTGGATATGCTTTGCGTACCAGTATATCTGTATTGATCCCCTCCCCCTCGAACCTCTCAAAATTTGTGGCATAGTCTAGGGGTCCAGATAAGTAGTAGATAATTCAGACAGCTGATCAGATTGTGCATTAGTGAGCCTTCTCTATTCCAGAAGGCCTGTCTTTTCAGATTATGTCACTTATTTCAGATTTGGTGTACTAGGGGACCTTGTCCCAGTTTCGGACAGTTGTCATATTTTCATGTAGTAGATATTTCACAGACTAAGTCAGATGTTATTTAGATGATGTTGAATTGTTGTTTCCATAATTATGTTGAATTTAGAATTGACTATGTTTTCGTAGAAGATTATGTTTCCGCATCTTCTTTTATTATATGAATGTTGTGCATGATTACCAGATTTAGAAGGGCATTCTGCGCCTTCATCGTTTGGGATGTCCTTCACAGCCAGGACCTATTTCGGGTTGTGAAAAACTTGGTATCAGAGCACGGTTCATGGTCCCATGTCTGCAAAATCGCATCGGGTAGAGTCTTATTTATGGGTGTGTAGCGTGCCACCCTTATAATCAGGGGGCTACTAGGCGTTTAGGAATATTTCTCTTCTTTGTGATTTAGTTTATGCTTTAGAGTCTAATTTGTCCCCTAATCAATGATCTCTTTCTTTTTTCAGAAAGCCAACTATGCCTCCTCATCGCACCAGCATTAATGCTCAGGATGATGAAGTCCGTCCCACCCATAGGATGCGGAGCCATAACAGATCTCATACCCCAAAACCTGTTCCTAATCCGAAAGTACTTCCTATACTGACCAGTCCTTCCAGAGCTCCCCGGACGGGGGCCAATCACACTCAACCTCGTGAAGGAGAGGTGTCTAATGCTGAATTCAGATAGTCTATTCACATGCTTGAATAGCTGGTAACCGCAAAGACTCAGATGTCGGAGGATATTGGGTTGGCATCTGTTACTTCTAAAGTTACTAGAGTAGGCTAGTTTATGAGAATGAACCCACCCAAGTTCTCTGGCGCTAAGGTAGAAGAGGACCCGCAGGAGTTCGTAGATGAAATGAAGAAGGTTTTCAAAATAATGCATGTTGATCAGGTGGAAGGTGTTGAGCTAGAAGCATACCAGCTAAAGGAAGTAGCGAACCAATGGTACAACGAGTGGGAAGATCCGAAGGGTGACAATGCTGAGCCCACAGTTTGTGATATAGGTACGACCATGAGGATGCACGTATGTGAGAATGAATTGGACCCGTCCAATAAAGCGTCCAAGTGAAGTGTGGAGAAGACCTTGGATCACACCAAAACCGACCCTAAACTTGCACTCACAGGGTGCCCTTGGTCACATTTCATTAAAGGGACCTTTTGGTCATTTTACCTATTATTTGTAACACAATATAAATAGAATGATGTAGGGTTTTAGTTATTAGTTTTTGTTGAATATGAAAGAGTAACACTTAGGAACATCTCTCTTGTGAGACTGGCCCTTCCATGGCCGAAATTGTAACTAGGGAAATCAACTTAAGTGTGGAATCACTCGTGTTGAATTCAAGCTTGGAAACGTTGGATGCTTTGGAGATCGGGGTCACTCTTGTGCCAACGTAAGAATTAGGTATTTGTTGTGTATGATGTTAAAGGTCCAAGAGTGGAATAGGATTTTGGGTTGTTAAGATTATACCTTCAATATTTCTAACTATCTATCCTTTTGTTTCTTTGTAATTGTGTAGTAGTGTTGATGTTGTAACCGTGTGTTTGTGTTGTTAATGTGGAATCCAAAATTTGTCTATTGGTCATATTGTTCTTGTTGTGTTGCTACTGTTTTGGTGTCAAAAACACCCTTGTATTCTTGTATTCTTGTATTCTTGTTGTTGTAGTGAATCCGAGAGTGGTCTCCAAAAAGGTCCTCGGATCCTTAAGATTAGAGGACTGTTTTGGAGTTGTTTCATGATTCTCTTGTCTTTCGTGTATCTTTTGGTATCAAATCTTGATATTGTTACTACAAGATCAATCTGGGGCTTGCTTGATAGAAAATTCAAACAAAAAAGTGTTAGAAAATTTAAAAATCAAAAAGAAGCAAATCTGTCCATTTTTTGTTCTTGGCCGAAATTGTGTTATTGTTGTGTCTTGGCTGAGATTTTTACTTGTTTTGTTGTTTCTAGTGTTAGTTTTCTTCATATCTAACACTCTTGAGTCTAAATCTAAGTTTGAGCTTACATTGTTGGTGTTGTTTTCATGAACATAAGGTGTGGCCGAAATGTTGTTGAAACATTGTTGTGGTGGACTTTTTTGGCCTTGTGATTTTCATCTTGTTGCTGTTTTATTCTTGTCCACGTGATATTGTTTTTCATTGGAGGCTTAAGAACCATTTTTTTAAATTGTAGTTGTCTTGGCCAAGTGTTGAAGATATTGTATTGTGAAAATTGGAAGTTGGCTGTGTGAAAATTGTGGTATTTTTGGAGATTGTTGTTGGTTGTTCTTGGTGATTGTTGATGTTCTTGAAGTTCTTCACAACCTTCATAGCTTGTTAATATAAAGTGAACATTAGATCTATAAGGGTGAAGGAAAAAGGGGTGAAGCTTTGTTAGTCTTGAAAGACTTCCCATCACTCATCAAATAGTCAATCACATATCAACCACTTTCCAACAACTTTCCATAAAACAAGGGTCCATGTTATAAGGAGAATTACAAGAAAGTCAAAGTCTTGAAAACTTGACTTTGAAAAGGCTTCAAGACTTGTTTGAATTTCCCTCCTTAAAACAAATTCCACCAATTCCTAAATTGTAAATTGACCAAGACTTGAAATTGGACAACAACAAAAAAAATAATTGTTAGAAACTGCAACCAATTACGTGCTGCCACATCATCATTGTTTCTGTTCACACAACATATTTAAGCTCAAATTTCATATTTCTTAGTTTCTTTTTGTTGTTCCTTAGTTTCAATTTCGTTGGTTCCAATACTAATTGGCAAACTAGTACTCATCTACTTGATTGTTAGTTAGTCTTTGTGTTCGTTCATTCGTGTTAAACATTTGTTGTGTGCTTTTCTCATTTGTGAATTTGTTGTATCTTGTTGGTTCAAGTCCGTAAACAAATTTTCTTTGAGTCAACTTAAACAAAAATCCATTTTGGACAAGAGTAGACTCGACCCTCAATCACTCACGAAGTACAATTCGGCTTTCAACACTTGTGAAACCAATTGTGTGGTAAAACCGAGAATGAGAGTGTGGTGAGGCACTTTGAACTAACAAGTTTGTTTTGTTGTTTTTTGTTGTCCTTTGATTTAGGTACCATGGCTTCCACTAATCTTGATGCCACGTTTGATTGCATCAATGATGATATTGAAGAAATGCAATGGCACGTGGAAAGGCTACGCCAAATGTTACCTAAACTTATCCCACAAAATTTAACTTCCCTTGTCCAAACACCTTGTGCCGAGAGATTCCCGAAGGAATAGGTGGACTACCCCGACCCACACCAAGGTAAAGAGGAAATTAAAACATCTTTGGTACTTGATAGTGAACTTATAGAGAGTGAAGCAATTGCTAGTTCCAAATCTGTTCGTGAGATAGATCATGCTCTCTTTAGGTTTAATGTTTTATTTGAAGATGATATAAACACTCCTAATGAACCTAGTGGTGAAAATGATGGTATAGATTACCTTGAAGGCTATAGCCGATATACTAACCCACTATGGTGTGACAACATTCCTCCTAAAGATGGAAATTTCTTCTTGGAAGATGAGAGTACTCTTATGGACAAGGAATGTGTAGTTTCGAAAATGAGTACTCTTGGTAGTACTCTTAGTATGCATGATGATCAATTTACTCTTAAATGTAGTTCACTACTTGAGCATGTGAATAGTATGCTTAAAAATTCTAAAGTTAGTGATGATCTCTATAGAATTGATCTTGATAATGCACATGACTCTTTGAACATCTTGTGTGGTAAAAGCATTACAATTAGTTTTGTTCATAGAGACCATATGTATGAAAATGTTTTTGTGTGTGAGTGTGTGAGTTACATTCTAGGGGAAGGGAGTGCTAGCCTCGGCTTAGGTCCTTGGCTAATTTTTCCATTTGATCCCGGCACCCTCTTGGAATGTGGAAATCTGTACACTCCCCACTTAATGCTTGGTCAAGATGACAAGTAATGTTTGGTTGTGGGTGCTAATGAAGGAAGAAAAAGTTCTTCCTTATCTCTTTTTGTGGATGATGACCACTTCCTTTGTGTCTTTTGTACTAAGCTTTTTATGTTCAACATAAAGGACCCATGGATATACTCTAAGTTTGTACCCCCTCCCCCGGCATGGAATATGATGTGTGCATTTTGCTAACCCTAACCCTTCATGTCTTGTGGATGTGTGCTTGTTGTCTTCTCTTGATTTTGTGAGGTACGAATTAGAGATCGAATCCTTTTGCAAGAAAGAAAGGATGATAACGGTACGACCACGAGGATGAACGTATATGAGAATCAATTGGACCCATCCAATAAAGAGTGCAAGTAAAGTGAGGAGAAGATCTTGGATCATACCAAAACTGACCCTAAACTTGTACCCCAAGGGCGCCCTTGGTCAAATCTCATTAAAGGGACCTTTTGGTCATTTTACCTATTAGAAGATCTCATAGTACTTGATATGGTTGATTTTGATGCCATCTTAGGGATGGACTGGCTCTATTCATACTATGCCCCCTTGAATTATAGGACCCGACGAGTCACGTTTTCTTTTCCGAATGAGTCTATGATGGAATGGGAGGGGCATTCTCTAGCACCTAAAGGGCACTTTATATCCTTCCTCAGAGCCCGTAAACTTATTTCTCAGGGTTGTTTGTACCATTTTATCCAGGTTAAAGATTCTAGTGCAAAAATTCTTTCTCTTCAGTCTGTACCGTAGTGAATGAATTCCCAGAAGTCTTTCCAGATGATCTCCCATGAATACTACCACCTGATAGGGAGATAGATTTTGGTATTGATTTATTGCTAGATATCCGTCCTATCTCGATTCCGCCATATAGGATGGCTCCTACAGAGCTCAATGAGTTGAAAGAATAGCTAGAAGACCTTCTAGATAAAGGTTTTATCTGCCCCAGTGTGTCTCCCTGGGGTGCACATGTACTTTTTGTGAGAAAGAAAGATGGTTCCCTGCATATGTGCATAGATTACTACCAATTGAATAAGGTCACGATTAAAAATAAATATCCCCTTCCTAGGATTGATGATCTTTTTGACCAACTTCAGGGTGCTAAATATTTTTCAAAGATAGACCTTCATTCGGGATATCACCTGTTGAAAGTTAAAGAGTCAGATATTCCTAAAACAGCTTTTCAAACCAGATATGGCCATTATGAATTCTTAGTCATGTCCTTTGGGTTGACTAATTCCCCTGCAGCTTTCATGGATCTAATGAATAGAGTTTTTCGTCAGTTTTTGGATTTGTTTGTCATTGTCTTCATTGATGACATTTTGGTATAGTCTAAGAGCGAGGAGGACCATGCCAATACCTCCGAATCATCCTTCAGAATCTTAAAGATCATAAGTTGTATGCAAAATTTTCCAAGTGTGAATTCTGGCTGACTGCTAATGCGTTCTTAGGGAATTTTATGTCCAGTGAGGGGATTAAGGTTGATCCCCAAAAGATTGAAGCAGTGAGAAAATGGACCAGACCCACGACTCCAACCGACATTCGAAGATTCTTGGGTTTGGCGGGTTATTATAGAAGATTCGTAGAGAGTTTTTCTTCCATAGCTGCACAACATACTAAGTTGACTCACAAAAAGGTGAAGTTTTTGTGGTCGGACTCTTGTGAGGATAGTTTTGAGAAGTTAAAAGAAAAGTTCACTACTGCTCGTATTTTGACTCTTTCGGAGGGTATCAAATGTTTTGTTTTATACTGTGATGCGTCCCGAGTGGGACTTGGGTGTGTTCTTATGTAGCACGGTAAGGTGGTGGCTTATACATCTAGGCAGTTGAAGGTGCATGAGCAAAACTACCCTACTCATGACTTGGAATTAGCAGCTATGGTATTTGCACTTAAGATTTGGCGGCACTATCTTTATGGGGTGTATGTAGATATTTTCACTGACCACAAGAGTTTACAGTATGTTTTCTCCCAGAAAGAATTAAATCTCAGGCATAGGCGGTGGTTTGAACTTTTAAAAAACTATGACATGAGCCTGCACTATCACCCGGGTAAGGCAAATGTTATAGTTGACGCTCACAGCAGATTGTCCATGGGCAGTCTTTCTCATGTTGAGGAAGAAAAAAGGGAGATAGTGAAGGATATTCACCGACTTGCAAATCCAAGAGTTCGACTCTTGGATTCTGGAGATGGAGGAGTGGTGGTTCATGAGATAGCTAAATCTTCCCTTTGTACAGAAGTTAAAGAAAAGCAGGTTGAGGATCCCTTCTTGATGCAAATCAAGAAAGATGTGGGTCAATAGAAAGTGATGTCATTTTATATCGGTGGTGATGGTATTTTGAGATACTAGGGTAGGTTGTGTGTGCTAGATGTAGATGGTCTGAGGAAGACGATCCTTGACGAAGCTCACACGTCAAGGTATGTTGTTCACCCTGGCTCTACTAAGATGTATCAGGATTTGAAAACTATTTATTGTTGGAATAATATGAAGCGTGATGTGGCTAATTATGTTGCCAAGTGTTTGAATTGTCAACAAGTTAAAGTGGAAAATTTGAGGCCAGGTGGTTCTTCTCAAGGGATAGCTTTGCCCTTGTGGAAGTGGGAGATGATTAATATAGACTTCATTATAGGACTTCCAAGGTCCCGAAACCAGTATGATTCCATTTGGGTGATTGTAGATAGGTTGACCAAGTCAGCTCACTTTCTACCTGTTAGGACTAATTATTCCAGAGTGGATTATGCCAAGCTGTTTATTGCAGAAATAGTTCGTTTGTGTGGGGAACCTGTGTCCATCATATCTGACCGAGGTACACAGTTTTCTTCACAGTTTTAGAGATCGTTTAAAAAGAGTTTAGGGACCCAAGTGAATTTGAGTATGGCATCCAGACCCTTGAGGATATGTTGAGGGTCTGCGTGATTGATTTTAAAGGTAGTTGGGTAGAGCACTTTCCATTGATAGAGTTCGCATATAATAATAGTTTCCATTCCAATATTAAGATTGATCCTTTTGAAGCACTATATCGGATAAGATATAGATCTCTAATAGGATGGTATGAAGTAGTCGAGATGTAGATATTTGGGCCTGATTTTTTTTATCAAGCAATAGAGGATGTGAAAGTCATTAGAGAATGACTTATGACAGCTTAGAGTCACCATAAGTCCTACGCCGATGTTAGGAGAAGAAATCTAGAGTTTGAGGTTGGGGATTTGGTGTTTCTCAAGGTTTCTCCTATGAAGGGAGTCATGCGATTTGAAAAGAAAGGTAAGTTGAGTCCTCACTATATAAGACCATATCAGATTGTGAGAAGGATAGGTGGAGTTGCGTATGAGGTAGAATTGCCAGCTAGTTTGGGTTATTTACATCCGTTGTTTCATATAGCTATGTTGAAGAAGTGTATTGGAGACCATACTTTAGTGTTGCCTGGCGAAGAAATCAAAGTGACAGACTCCTTATCCTATGAAGAAGAGCCTGTAGAAATTTTGTATCGCCAAGTTATAAGATTGAGGAACAAAGACATAGCATCAGTTTATGTATGGTGGAGAAACCAAAAATTTGAACAAGCGACTCGGGAATCAGAAGTTTACATGAGAGCTAGATACCCAAACCTTTTTGATCCAATGGATGAAGAAATGGAAGGTACAACCCTTGATTTATTCTTTATATTCCTTAGTATGCTTGAAATTATGCTTGTCTGTGTCCCGCATCAATATTAGGGTACAAATGTTCCCATGGGGGAGATATTGTACGCGCCCAAACTTTTCCTAGCTAAACTTTGTCCCTAAAGTGTTAAGCTTTGAGTTCTAGAATGATTTACACTTATTTCCCTATGGAATTCCATAGATTTCAACTTTTCATTATGTATCTGACTGAATAAGCTTTCTGTCAATATAAGATTCGTCCAAAATGGACACTCGGTGAAGAAGTTATGGCTATTCTATGTGCTAGTCACAAAACATCATCATTTTGTTGTTTAGCGCATCGCGGAGATAGTTTAATTAGAAATTATCAAATTTTAGTGGGACCTCGCAATAGTGGCGCGTCGCGGAGGATCCCAATTTTGCATTCGTCAATTTCTAGTGAGCTACTGCGATAGTGGCGCGTCGCGGTGGCCCATGAAATCGGGCACCAGTTATATTTTTACTCCGTCTCATTAAGGGTAAAATGGTACTTCTCCAACACCTTATCATCTCTAACACGGGATTTAATCCCAAGAACACCAAAGTAAGATTATTTTCATCAAAATCTCTCAAGAAACTCCATTAGGGTTTCAAACTAAAAATTATCATAGCTCAAGATTCAACTGTGAGTTTTTGAAGATAATTAGAGATTTGGAATCCCCAATTTGTAAGCTTCAAGAATCATTTATTATTCTTCGAAATAGAGGTATGTGGGGTTTATCCTAAAAACCTACATGGGCTTGGAATTGTTAAAGCATGATTTAAACATTTTTATGGGGGTTTTGAAGACTGTATTATTGATTATGCTTTTCGAAAGTTTCAATGCTACTATTGCTTTGGCCTTGTGGTCTTTTCCCCTAAATTGATTTGCATATATATGTATATTTATGAATTTGAGATTTAAGATTGTTGATAGCATAAATTATGAACTCCTTCTCTTGTATTGATTTAAAGAATTATGGTTTTGTGCTTTGAAAGAGGTTTTTTCTATATCCTAGCATTTAAACATGATTTGGAATTCTTGAGAGGGTGTTTCTTGATATCAATATGTTTTTGTGCGTATGAGAAAGAATTGCATGTGTTTACATGAGGATTGAGAAGGAAAAGATTCATTGAATTGAATTATTGAAATGCTGGTCTCAAAACTTGTGTTTTAAATACAGAGATTTATGATAGACTAATAATGGCTCAGAGATGTGACTTGCAATTCAATGGTATGACGATACCATAGGTATTTATGCAATAACAGATTATGTTTTAAAAGCATGTTTTTAGTGTATGTTTTCAGAGACTGCATGTTTTGATAGAGTTTTGAGAAGAGGCTTAAAGAGGGCTAGGTGGTTACCCGAAGATGGCGTGAGTTCAAGAAACTCTTAGCCTGAAACCGTATTTGCCGATACGGGTAGATTATCATTGTACGCTGGCAATGGCCGTGTGGCGTAGTAGATTCAGAGACTCCGACCCTTACGGCACACTTGGGTTGGGGGCTTCGCTGCCTAGTTAATGGCAGTTTCCATATAGCCCATGAAATTTTACAGAGTTGTAGGGTATACCACCTAGTGCATAAGTAACACAGATTTATCAGAGTTGAATGTTGTCCATGATTATCAGATAGCGAAGGGCATTCCGGGCCTTCATGGTTTGGGATGTCCGTCACGGTTAGGCCCTAGTTCGGTTCGTGACATATGGTATTTGGGAGTAAAATTTTAAAATTGCGGTATTTGGGTTCGATATTGGTAAAAGATATTACTACCATTTGGTATTTGGTATTTACCGAATACCAAACTGTTGTTAACTGGCCATAGTCTATACTCCATAGGCCACGAGTCCAAATTAATATTCTACAAAAGGTCAAAAAAAGCCCACAACCTAAAAGTCTATAATACTATATTCATTTTAAATTTTAAAATGAAAATCACTTTTAAATTTGTTATTGTTAGCAGCAGTGGACAACATGTTCAAATATGAAGTTATTGTTTCATATTACTCGCGTTTTCTTCATTCTAGTTCTATCTATCAAGACAACCTGAACTTGTCTAGTCTTGATGCAACTTGTAGGTATATCTAAGTTATGTCCAGTGAGAGAGTGGATGCAGAGATACTCATTTTCTGCCATATCTAACTAACTAAATTATCAAAAAGTTTTGACACTATGTTGTATGATTGTAAATATCTCAGAAGTTATTCCTGATGAAGGAGTTAGTGAATTCTTTTATTTAAACTCACTCAATAGTCAGCACGAGGAAAATATTTGAGGAACAGAAGTGGCTATTATCTTCCGGAGTCATTTCTGCATTAAACAGTTATTATGTTAAATCAGCAGATGATGAATGGGCAATAAAACATCACTGATGAAGTGTTAAAAAGTGTTGTTTCCATAAGGCATAGGGAAGAAACTTTATCTTGTGTTTTGATTCAGTTCTAAAGTAAACTATTATCGTTGGCCTAGAGAAGAGTCTACCAAATTTAACTTTAATATGGTATTCCCAAATACCGCACCGAACCGAATTTTAATTTACCGATTACCGAATTACCAAACCGAAGTTTAATGGTATGGTATTTGGTATGTACTTTCATTTACCAATTATCGAATTACCGAATTCGAATTATGATAATACCGAACCGAATACCGAACACCCACCCCTAGTGAAAACTTAGAAGACTAAAATAGTAGCACTATCACTAAACTAATATTGACCCTCCGTAAACTCATTTAATTATGGACATATAATTATTTAATCTCCAACTTCAAAACTAAATTACCTAAATTAATTATACTTTATGGACGAAAACAAACTCTTCAAGGCTTATTTATCTGAAAATTAATGGGTTTGAAAAGTATCCATATGAGCATACAATTCTTGTGAAAATTACAAAGAATGGGAGATCGGGAAAAATCTCATTGCATGCTTATATGTTAACGATCTTATATTCATGAGGAATAGTAATGCCATACTAAAATAGATAGAAAGTAAAACTAGAGTTTAATCATACATGCATAAGGTATCATGCATACTGGCAAGCTCCATCATCTCCTGATCACTTGATGATGCTCTAAATGTCTCCAGACCACCGGTTGGAACCCATGCATGAAAGGCTGAAGGCTGAAGAACTGTCAGTGATTCAATTGTACCCCTTTGATGTAGGAGCAAACGGGAACTGATTACTTCGACGTCAGGTTTGGTAAGATCCGGAACCCTTCTCCTTTTTGTGGAGTCGGGTGTTGCATAATGGGAAATCTCACGCCTAAAGTTGGCCCCACATGTAGTAGGCAACCTCGCAACGGGCTTTTTGATGGAATAACCTGCAAGAATCTTAAAAATTAAGAAAAGGCATCAAAAATATAAAACAAAACAATAAAGAAATGCCCTTTAAGACGCTTACCGTGGTTTTCGTCCCTGGACTGGAGTGTTCTTGTAGACATTTGCTCCAAGGGTTCGTTCATAGGGGCTTTTCCACTTCGACGTTCCGGCAATGCAATTTCCTTTTCACCCCTCTCTTCTTCAGAAGGAGGCATCGGTGGGGGGCTGTCCGACAAGGATGTGGAAGAGGAATGTTAGGAAGAAGACATATTTAGCCATAGATTAGTAAAATACTTTATTGCAAAGTTGTTGTAGAAAAATATCCACCTCGTTATTTTCTTCTAAAATGTTTTTGTGAGCTAAAACTTTGAACCTGATGAATGAATGTAATAATTATTAGCTTGTAATTCGCTTTATTAATTTAGACAAAATAATAAAGTATTTAAAAAGTAATAACTTATATGCATTAATGGTAAAATAAAAGAATGAATAAATTATTAAAAGAGTTGTGATACCAAATTTGAACTATATATAATCTATAAAATAAGTAAAATGGATACAATTTCATAGACTCCTTAAGACTCGCTATAGAACTTGTAAAACATAAGAGAAGAAAAGTTATGCTTGAATCATAAACTTTGACAAATAGTTAAAATTAAAGAATACAAAAAATACCTCAACATACAACAAAAAATTTGAAGAAGATGACCAGAGAAAAAAAATCAAATTACCTTTGATGGATAAGATATCTTTTTATTTCATTTAAATGATCATTAAAATATACAGTATATGTAAAAGATTGAAACTCATTCTGTACTTCATTATACAAATATGATTTTCCTATCATATTATCGGATGATGAATTATAATGTGAGAAATTTGCTAGTATGGGTGAGAAACAAAAGAGCATAAAAAGAGAAAAGTACCTCTAGGTCTTGAGATACAATGAAAAAATAAGGAACAAATACACCTGTATTTATAGGCCTATGGAACCTTCAAAATAGCGTCCTTATTTAATTTTTGACTTACTATTTTGAATGGTAACATATTAAATCTATACCCTGGATTTATGTAACAACTTATAAGTCGAACTAACCTTCCATAAACACTTATTTCTTAATTTATAAGCACTTATTTTAAGCTTTTAATCACTTGATCTAAAAAAACTATTATTTTTAATCCTATCCAAACGGGCTCTAAGTCTAACTATCCTTCCATAAACTTATTCAATTATGAAAGTATAATTATTTAGTCTCCCACTTCAAGATTGATTTTTAATGTTTTGCCTAAATCTATTTAGGTAAGTTACTATAAGTAGCTTTATAATCAGATTGTGCAGTAAGTTTCATTTATTTTGGTAAGTTACTATAAATCTGGTCAGACTATCTCAATCAAATTTCTATTATTCAATTGTGTTGTCATAAAAGCTAAATATCTTAATTTATATCTAGAGATAGATAAACACTCATATATTCTACTCTTTAATTTATTATGTTCCAAAATATGATTGGAAAGTGGGTACTTTGGTATGACACCTCAAACTTTAGAACTATGATTTAAATCGTTACACGTATGAAATTAAAATTTATAATTCCTGACTGTGGGATGTATAACAGATGTAAATTAAGGTTGAAAACTCTAGCACAAGATTAAGTCGAAAGCTTTTCTTCTGAACTAACTATAAAACACGAAAATACAACATTAAGTTGCTAATATCCACAATGACCTATCCAAGAAGAGAAAAAAGGGATAAGCAGAAGTCATCTATCCCCAGATTTAGCTACAATTTCTAAATTTAAACAATATCATTGCATTGGCCATGTTTTTTCACCTCTTGTGGCATCACAGCCATACCTTAATATTTATTCAAGGTGATTAAGGTGAGAGAGCGAAATTCTAGACGAAAGGAAACAAAAGCTAGTTAAATATGAAACCTACCTTCAACTTCAAGTGAATGATCAAGGAAAATATATTAGAAAATTAGAGCAACCTGTTGAGGAGAAAGAAATGGTGTTAAACAAAACTCTAGTTCTTAAAAACTTAGTTCATTTAATCTCGCTTCAACACTTATGATTTTGCCACTAGTAACCACTAAAAATGGTTCTGTGAGTTCAACCATTCAATCAAAATGCAAACACAAATACCATTCAATCAAAACGCAAACACAAATATATAGAGAAGTTTTCTATGAATGAAACAAGTTGCTCAACGTGTTCCAACAAACTATTAGTAAAAAAACTATCTTTACAAGATTTAACCTCAACTTCACTAAATCACAATGAGCCATTCAACAAAAGATTACAAGACTGTGTAACTTAAGGAATTATAAATTTTAATTTTAATTCCTAAACAACTCAAAAACTTGCCAAGGTAAGTGTTCCAAAGTCTTCAAGTTATCCCAACTTGAAGACAACAATCTTAATTCAATTTATAATACACTAAAACTAAGATTACATCAACATTATGACTCAAACAACCCCTAATACATGAATGCTAAAACTCTTAAAACAATACTATATTAGGACAAGGTTCCTGAATGTGTTCCTTCAGAATTGAAGTAACACTTTGTAAAGTCAATCTGCCAATTGTTTTCCTTGCTATGTGAGTGCGTGAGCCACTTGAGTCACTCATCGTCTATTTAAATACAACTCTTCAAAGAATTGTTCTTCAAACCAAACTCCTCAGCAACACGAACTCTCATTATAAAGAGTTCTACTTCTAGTGAAAGTCCTCCTTCAATTCAAACTCTTCTCTCTTTAATGTTGTAGCCAAATTTCAACACTTCAAATGTGAAAATTTTTATATCCTTTGAGCTTATCAGAAGTTATCATATTTGTTCCCCATGAAGATCTCCAAGTAAATTCGAAGGAAGTTTAGAGGTGAAAATTCCTAATTAACAAAAGAATGTTTACTTGAAGAAATTTATGAAACTGTATGGTAAGAAAATTCCTATGAAATACCCCAAAAAAATCCACAAGAATAAATTGTTGCAAGTAATTTTTAATGAATATTTAGCATATACACCCCATGGAAATTTTCAAATAACGATTCCCATGTAAATCACTACATACATTTCACAATTAGACAAAAATCTATTTGTAACCTCCAGTAATCTTCAAAATCATAATTTGACACAAGTCTAATGTAAACCATTATTACTAATAAAAAACATAATTCATAACATCCACATCAATAATGTATGATTCTTAATGATCCAAAATAAAATATTTCAAACTTTAATCCTCAATAATACTACCAACCATCAGGGTCAGAATCACTTTCATTCATGTTGCCAGAGCCATCATCACTTTCATCCATATGGTTGGTTGTCTTCTTGAGATGATTGTTCATTTGAAGATGATTTCTTGTATACATGCTTCTTCAACAAGTCAAATTCCTTCCTCATCCTGTTGTTTTGTATTACTCATTCTGCAACTGTGCATACAAATCAACATTTGAAGCATTTACTTAGGATTTAATCATCTCATCAAGTTCTTCCGGCAAAGTAGATGTTGATTTCTTTGATTCCTTTACAATTCGACCTAGGAATCCAAGACCTTTGACACTTCCTTTTCTCTTTCCACCTACAGATTATACCCAGATATCGATTTCACTTAATTGAGAGGGCCGACTAGCTGGATTAGTTTCTCCTTCCACAACTTATGCACTTTGAGCTACTAATATTTCTTGTTTCTTTCTTTCAAGCTCATTCTGCATAAGAATAAGTTATTTCAAACAAGATATAGTGCCAACAAAAAATATATTATTAACATAAATTATATTGGATTCTAGTATCAAATATAAGCACAACAAGCAGCAAAAACAAACAACATGTATTAGCATAAAAAGTATTTGAAACTTAAAGTTGGTTCCAAATTATTGTGGCTATGGAAGCATCAACGCCACAATGAAATGAGATGAATAATTCAGGTATTTTCTGTGTTGTATCTTTTATTGAGAAGCCTTGGAATTATCTAAGCAGTACTTTTATTTGAGTTGTGATATATCTATATTGATGAAATAGTACTGTCAGATTTGTTAGAGTACGTGCCCTACTGACCAGTGACTTTAACTTAAGAGTTGCATATTGATAGAACGGGTTGCCTGACGTGTTCCAAGGAAGCAGTGAAACTGGAAGTAAAAAACACAATGATTTTACGTGAAAAAAACCCGGCTCAAAAAGGTGTAAAGAAACCACGACCTGTACCTCTACAGGATTTAACCCCAACTTTACTAAGTAACTCTGAGCCTCAACAACGACTGATTACAAAACTCTTGTAAACAACAACTAGGAATTATAAACTCTAATTCCTATACCTCAATAACTAGGAATCATAAACTCTAATTACTATAACTCAACAACTAGGAATCATAAACTCTAAAACTCAACAATCACCATTGACTATTGAACAGTAACACCCCACATTTTTTAGCTAGAAATCGAACCATCGTTCCTACATGCGTAAGCTAAAATTCCATGGTTTATACTTAAATGGAGAATTGGAAGAAGAAATATACATGGAACAACCTGAGGGTTTTGTGGTTCCAGGAAAGAAAAACAAGGTGTGTAAACTTATCAAGTCATTATATGGACTAAAGCAAGCACCAAAACAATGGCATGCGAAGTTTGACCAAACCATATTGGCAAACGGATTCAAAATAAATGAATGTGATAAATGTGCTTAGATTAAAGACACTCCAAATTACCAATTCATTGTATGTTTATATGTGGATGATATGTCGATCATCAGTAGAGACATTTTTGACATAAATGCAATAAAACAAATGCTTGAGAGCAAGTTTGATATGAAAGACCTTGGAGTTGCAGATGTAATCTTAGGTATAAGAATCCATCGAACTCCACAAGGGTTGGCACTGTCATAGTTTCAGTATATCAAAAAGGTACTTGACAAGTTCAAGCATATAGAATTTGGTATTGCCAAGACTCCATTGGATGCGAGCTTTGCACTACGAAAGAATGAAGGTGAAAGTGACTCACAATTGGAGTACGCAAGAGTATTGGGATGTTTAATGTATATAATGAACTGTACACGACAAGAAATAGAATGCTCTATCAATAAATTGAGTCGTTACATGAGTAATCCCAACAAAACTCATTGGATGGCAATGAAAAGAGTTTTGGGGTATCTTAAGTACACTCAAAATTATGCCTTGCATTATAATAAATATCCTACGGTACTTTAAGGATATAGTGATACAAATTGGATCACCGGATCGAATGAAGTAAAAACCACAAGTGGATATGTATTTACTATCGGTGGAGGAGCGGTTTCTTGAAAATCATCCAAACAGACTTGTATTGCTCACTCTACTATGGAATTTTAATTTATCGCATTGGATAAAGACGATGAAGAAGTAGAATGGATCTGGAATTTCTTGGAAGATATTCCTTATTAACCTAAACCAGTGGCACCAGTATGTATACACTGTGATAGCCAAGTGGCAATAGGTAGGGAAGGGAGCATGATGTACAACAGTAAATCTCATCACATATGAAGGAGACATAATACCGTTAGGGAACTTCTCTCTAGTGGAATTATCACTATTGACTATGTAAAGTCAAAGGATAATATGTCGGATCCACTTACAAAAGGCCTATATAAAGAAGGAGTGGAAAGAACATCCAAGGGAATGGGTTTAAATCCTAGGACGAGTCATCATGGCGGTAACTCTACCCAAAATATTGGAGATCCCAAGAGCTAGGTTCAAGGAGATCAAACAAAGTTGTTTCTATAGGTTCAACATTGTCAATTACCCAACCCATTCTCATGATGTAGACAATGTTTAGTAAACAAGGATAAGACTTAAGGTGAAAAGTATTTTAATGATTATCTAAATTTGGCAGATTAGATCAAATAGTTTAATCTACCGAATTGAACATTTAGAAATCACCTATGTGAGGAAGAAGTGGAAGCCGCTTCAAAGAGAATGTTAGTAAAGACCTATGCTCTAAGCTCTCATGAAACCAGGACGTGTTCATGGCTGAAAAGAATAAAACCGTGAGAACCAAAAATGGTTAAAGGCTGGTTGTGTGACATGTATTGTCTAGGTGTACATTAAATCTCAACGGTTCAAAGATATCAAATCTACCGATTGACCGAGTGCATCCGACGCATGTTCACTACGGAAAGTTTAAAGGAAAACCCACTTATCCAGATGCAATCAGTCTTTGCTTGATGATAACATACTTGTCCGTAAAAAAATTACGAAAAATAGCCATTCCCCATTCATGTGGGGGATTTTTGGGTTCATAGTATATGAAAGAAGTGTGAATTGAAAAATGGAGAGTAAAATGGTGGAGGGGAAGGAGACACTAAAATGGAAAGTGTACTCCCAAATTAGAAATTTTACTCTTTCTCCCACATTGGTGGAAGAAGAGAACTTGAAAGTGTTTATAATCAAGAACACATACTCCACATGGCAAGTGAGGAAAGGAATAAAAGATTGTTGATCCATTAATAATTCTGTCCCATAATTCATAATCTACACTTTGAAGAAACGTTTCCATCCTAACTTTCCACCAAATGAAGTGAGACCCATCAAAGAGTGGAGGTCTATTAGTGGTTTGATCTTCACTGTGACCAGTAGGTGGTGTGGAGTTCATCATATCGATCTTTATATAAGGTGCTAATCCTTTTCAAGACAACCTTCTCTGATACCACTTGTTAGAGTACGTGCCTTACTGACCAGTGACTTTAACGTTAGAGTTGCCTATGGATGGAACGGATTTCCTGACGTGATCTAAGGAAACAGTAAAACAGGAAGTAAAGAATACAATGATTTTTACGTGGAAAACACCCGACTCAAAAAGGTGTAAAAAAAACCACGACCTGTACCTCTAAAGGATTTAACCCCAAATTTACTGAATAACTCTGAGCCTCAACAACGACTGATTACAAAACTCTTGTAACCAACAACTAGGAATTATAAACTCTAATTCCTATACCTCAATAACTAGGAATCATAAACTCTAATTCCTATAACTCAACAACTAGGAATCATAAAATCTAATTCTTATAACTCAACAATCACCCTTGACTGTTGAACCCACTTCTAGTTATCCCAAACATGAAGTTAACTCAGCTCAGTATTGTTCCTAAACAATCAATCTAGGAAAGCAATAAATTAAAACTCAATAAGAACAATACATGTAACACCCCGCATTTCGGGCTAGAATAAAAAATATGACTCTGATGCGTTGATAATCCCAGAGCCTTAAATCCTATACCAACTTGGCATGTTGATCAATTTTTTAGTATGTGAATCCATTTGAGCATGAATTTAGACCATAGAAGTCCTACAACTCAAGTACGAGTTAAAACCATTTCGATCGATTAAGTTTTAGTGGATGTTGTAATTTGTGTCAAATTATATTGACCATAACTCATTGTATATGATGAACTGGGTGCCCTACTATATACCAAATTGTATATAATTGAATAAGTTTTCCAACGATACCAAATTCGCCTAAAACGGACACCCGGTGAAGAAGTTATGGCCTTTCAAAGTTGAATGTGTCGCATATGCACATATAAGCGATGAATAGGGCGGCGCCTATGCAAATATAGGCGATTCATAGGGCGGCGCCTATGTAAATTTAGGCAATGCAAAGGGCGGTGCATAGTTATGGTTTCAGGTGACGAAAACACTCCGTTTTGAGTTACTTTAAGTGCAAGTTAGTCCTTACAAAACCCAAAATCGTCCTAACTCACTCCTAAACGGATTTGGGCCTATTAACAACATTGAAGCCTCCTATAAAATCCCCAAAATCTAATCCTTCAAGAACTTAAGAGAAGGAGCAACTAGGGTTTGAGAAAATAAGCTTGAAGGACCGATCATTCCGAAACTTCTTCGTGAAACAAATTACAGATTCGGAATCCTCTCGACCTAGGCTTCGATAGACACCAAAAATTCGTGGAGAATAAGGTACGTGGGGTTTTCCTAAAATCTCATGGGCATAGAAATCATGTTTTAAGAATTGGGTTTTCGAATTCATGTACATACTCATGTTTCAGAAGCTTTAATGATATTGTTTTGGCCTTTTGGCTTTCCCCCAAAGTGATTTGAAAGTTATATGTATATATAAATAAATGCGTTTGTCCTGAAATATGAATTTAGAGAATGATTTTCATGATACCTCTCTCTTAATGTAAATTTTTTCATGTTTCACATAATATACAATGTTTTGAACACGAAAGAGAGGGTTGTGAATGTTGAATATGCATGTAATCAAAGAATGCATGGTTTTTCCAAAAATGCACATGACCACCATATGTTTGATGAAAGTTTTGCTTGGATTTGACTTGAGTTTCGGAACATGACATCTTTAATGCAAATTACATGTTTTGGTGGTCTAAACTATGTTTTGAATGAAAGCTCTTGCTTAATACATTATGGCTCAGAAATATGACTTGCAAGTCTTGGTATGACGATACCAACTCAGAAAAATGCCATAACAGACACAGACTAGTTCATAAATCATATTTTTATCAGACTCTCATGATTTCGAAATTTCAGAATGATACATGTTCAGAAAAGGCTAAAATAGGGCATAAAGAGAGCTTCGGTGGTTCCCTGAAGAAGGCGGAAGTTCAGACAACTCATTGCCTAAAACCGTGGTTTGCCGACCCGGGTATACTATTATGCGCTGACTTAAATATCCTGTGGCGTATCAGACTCAAACACTCCAACCCTTGCGGCACACTTGGGTTAGGGGCTTCCCCGCCGAGTCAATGGAGGATTCCATGCATCCCGTGGAATATTCAGACATGTAGGGGAATACCACCTAACTCAGAAGTAAAACATAGATCAGGATTTGAAATGAACAGACAGGTTGCATGTTTTCAGAAAGTGCCCATGTGTTTTTCAGAAACAGTTTTATACATGATGTCTTGATGAAAAATTTCTTTCCCTTAATATATATATATATATGTATGTATGTTCCATTATATAACTTTTGGATTGCTTCGCGTGCCAGTACTTTTGTGCTGACCCCCCCTCCTTCCAGGTTCTGAGGCACAGTCTAGGGGTCCAGCTACTCAGTAGACATTCTCGGGTTTGCAGACTTGATCTCACAGTGGTGAGCCTTCTATTATTCGGAAGGCCTAATTATGTCAGACACTATCTTATTTATTATGTTTTTGGTTTACTGGGGGCCTTGTCCCAGCTTCTTTTCAGACAAAGGTTTATGTTCTTAGTAGAGATTTCGTAGACTGATGTCAGATAGTATTATTCAGAAATATTGCAGGACTTGACCATGTTTTCCGTACTCAGTTTCAATTCCGTATTTTATTATGATTATGAATGTTGTGCATGATAACCAGATAGAGAATGGGTATTTCGAGCCTGCATGGTTCGGGATGCTCGTCACGGCAAGGGCCTAGGCTCGGGTCATGACAAACTTGGTATCAGAGCACGGTTCATGGTCCCAGGGTGTCTGCGAAATCGCGTCGGGTAGAGTCTTGTTTATGGGTGTGTAGCGCGCCATACTTATAAATAGGAGGCTACTAGGCATTTAAGAATGTTTCCCTTCTTTGTGATTTAGTTCATGCTTCAGAGTCTAAACTGTCCCATTATTGGGTTGATTCAAGTGCAAAAAGTTTAGAGTATACATGATGTAGTCCTTTTCGATTACATTCTATAAGATTTTAAAAATTATGGAAAACTCG
This sequence comes from Capsicum pubescens, assembly GCA_030864215.1. Classification (NCBI taxonomy): domain Eukaryota; kingdom Viridiplantae; phylum Streptophyta; class Magnoliopsida; order Solanales; family Solanaceae; genus Capsicum; species Capsicum pubescens. The sequence continues at coordinate 108,204,894 of CM061548.1, read as the reverse complement.
ATAGGAATTTGTTAGTGCATCAATATATGCTGATTCTGATGTAAATATTGATCCTGATGGAATCGTGCATTCCAGCTTAAGGTATTAAGTGTATATTGTCCCTCTCAAAATCTTGTTACATTTGTGGATAATGTATTTCAGAATGTTGGAACTATATTTCTACCCAAATAATAGCATAAGTTAAAGTGTTGTTGTCATGACCTATTGGTAGTGATATTGGACCAAGAAGTTGGTGATGTAAAGTCACAAAGTTAGAAGTTAGAGTGAGGGTGATTTTGTGTAAATAAATATTTCAGTTGAATAATCGATGTTTGAGGATAATTTACCCCTTTATAGTGATAAACTAATGTGGTAGCTAGCAGCATGTGTGGATTGTATGGTAGTCCATGGAGGAAGTGTTTTACTCAGATTTTTATTTATACAGAATAATATGTATATTCTTAGACCATTAAATATTAGGTGTCAATTTTCTATCCCTAGTAATATGTAATCTTGTTATCATGATGTTTTTGAAAAAAAATAAAAATTTAAAGTCTAGTGAAGCCGTGCGGGGCTCTTTCGATTCACTAGCATAGTTGCCTTGTCATCCATCTCATTTTCTTGTTCAAAATACAAAACCAAAGTCTAGTGAAGCCGTGTGAGGCCTGTTTCGATTCACTAGCAACTTGTTGTCCAACTTATTGTTCTTTCATTGGTTTAATATATGTATGGCTGAATCTATTTTCATGAGATAGAGTTGGTAATGAAGTGATCCATCCTTGTGTGTTATTATTTGAAGGTAGAGAAGGAGTTGTTGGTCAGGGTGATTTGTTGATTGCTTGAATGTGTAAATGGCTATATTAGCGAGTAAGTTATGATTATAGACTCATGGTTGTTTAAGGAATTTGAAGGCAGTCTAAATGTATGAATGAGTGAGTAAGTATGAGGTGAGAAATACGTATAAGTAGATACAATTGTACGGGGTTATATTATAATATTAAGGTTGACCATGTCTATTATGAGGCTTTAACCCCCTTGACCCTCTTTTCATTGGTAGTTGTAAACTAGTGCTACTTGTGAGAAGGTATGTAGTAGATTTTTGAGATATTTGGGTAGAATATCCCAATATGATGGATTAGTATATTTATATTATGTTGCATTCTCCATTGGTGGTAAATGATTGATACTAAACTATAGGCTTGAATTGAAATGGTGTGGTGGTAAATAGTGGCACGAGTTTGATGATGCATGTTTTGTGGGATTAAATTAGTAGGCTTGATGTGCTGAAATAGTACATGCTGATGGATTATGATAAGGAAAACCGTTAGGTCATGATCGATTATTGTGGATATGAAGTTCTAGTGCACTAGTGTTTCGTGATGTTTATTTCATAGTTTCCAAGTGAAAATTTCGTGTAAGGTTGGGTTGTAAATCATGCATAGCACTATATTAATTTTGAACAGTTGATGGCCATGAAGGTGAAAGTGAAGGTTTCTTGACTAATGATACTAGTTATTGGGAAGTGATCTATAGGCTTGAAACAGTCTATCCGAGTGCCTAAGTTTATTTGATTTCATAATGAAGTATGACGGTGTATGTATGATGTAGAAGTATGCCCAGGGTGGTTTAAAATGGCGGTATTTATTCTAATGCTACTACATGTTGTGTGTGACTAGTGGTACCGTTGAGTTGATGTGTGGCGAGTTCCTTGAAAGTTGTGCTAATAGAAATAAGAGTAGAGGTACTAGAGGGTGTGCAGTTCAACTTTGGGGATGCTCATGAAGATTCGAAGTTAGTAAGTGTTCGAGAAATAGATGATGACTATTGGGGTTACAGAATGATAGAGTTTGCCTCAGAAGGCGGTATTTGTAGTAGGTTTTTCCACTTCCAGATGTAGTCATTAGGGTCAATTTATATTGATTACGTGTATTGTCGTTTTTCATACCCCAGAGTGCAGTTTAGTTTAAAGTCTTATACGGTATCTCCCACAACTTAAGATGATGGTTTGAAGCTAAGGGGGAGATGATAGAATGAATAACCAAGTCAGGTTCTCAGATTCTAGTAGTGATGTCATGACGACAGAGAACGTCAGAAAGTGAGAGTGAGACTCAACCCATTCCTATCTTAGTATTTTTCAGTGATCCCAATGCCTACTCAAGCTTTACGTTTTAGTTCCGTGATCATAGTTCGTAATTCCTGTATATGATAGAGAGTCACGTACTCTTCCAGTTCCAAGATAATGAGTTCTACTTCATTCAAGTAGTCGGAATTACATTCCTTATGTTAGGAACTCTAGTTGAGGTCATGCAACTCATGACACATGTACTCACTCTTTATAGTGTGTTCAGTCCCATATAAAATTCTTCTCATGCTTCAGGGTCTTATGTTTTAACCTTTTAGTGACCTCCCTATGCAATAATAGTGGTGATGATGTAAATGTTCTTGTTGATGGAAGATCATAGTACGTTTGTTTAGATAAGGCCATAAGTATGAAGTGAGATTTTGGGCCAATCTTTGATACATGTGATGTTTAGTGGAAAAGTTAGTGTGTGTATGATTTTAGGATAGTGCGTGGGAGTTATATTTATAATAGTTTAGAAACTATGTCAAGTATGTATTTATGGGTGTTTGCCTTGAAGTTAACATGCGGTTATAAATTAGGCTTGAATGACGTTTTGGGATTGTAGTGGAATGTCGCAATATGCATTAGCGACTTCATATTAAGAGTTCAGAGTAGTCATTGAAGTGGTAAGACATGTTATGCTTAGGATACGATCATTAAAACAGAGATAGAAGGTGGCGTCATATGGTTTAGAATAATAGCGTAGTGTAGCATGTTGTATTTTTGTGACTTAGTGTTAGGCTTGATCGCGGTGTAAGGATGAAGCTATTTTAGACATTAGTAGAAAAAAATTTGTCAATGCTCATATGAGAATTTTAAGCTGAATTGAATGAATATGATATTTATAGGGAATAGTATAGCTAAGGGATACTCGATAAGTGTGCTAAGCTTGAAAGTAAGAAGTCGCATTGACTAAGGCCTGAAAATTCTACCCTAGTTTATGAGATATATGCCTATGTTCCATACTATAGAACAGTGTCAATGTTGGGATCCTATAGTCGGTTGTCTAGTGTAACTCATGCCCAAATATTTTGCTATCTAATGCTACCAGGACCTCGTAAGGAAGAGTGTTGATAAGATACTCTAGATTGAGTATAAGCCTCTAGTGTAGTTCAGTCTATGTGGCCAGCAAATCAGTTTAGCCGTCAGATTTGCATGACTTGTTTTCTCGTCTTTTCATTCAATCATGCTATCCAAAATCTCAGATAAGTTACTATTCCAAGATAGAGTATACTAGTATTTGCGAGTATAGGTTAATTCATGCATCATGTGCTCGTTTTAGATTCTAGATGTTCAAATATGATTAAATTTGTAGGTGCCTAGTGCATTGCCTCAGTTTTCTGAGCATCTTCATGAATTGAGCATTCATAGAGGGACATAGGGTCCCAAGGGGTAGATACCCCATTCAGTTGCATGCATAGATTTTTATTACAAGCTCCACACCAGTTATCATTGTGTATTCGGTCATACGTTCACACGTCAGTTCAGTCAGATATGCATTAGAAATGCATGTCCCATAGAAAAAGCTCAGCTTATCTGTGTATTCAGTTTTGCGTTCATGAGAACAACTCAATAACAAATCCATACATTAGGTATGCATGTTCATTATGAGAACTCAGTTTATGAGTAGCTCCAGTCGTGTATTCCATGCATCAGATATGCATGTTTGATATAAGAATTCAGAATATCAGTAGTTCCATCCATATGGTCATGTTTCAGATCAGTGTATTCTTTATTAGAAGACATATCGTGCCTGCGTTATTCCATACCTTTAAGGCTTCAACAAGTTCCTACCCATCATTCGTGGATGAATGATCCCAAGGGGGAGATAATGTAACACCCCGCATTTTGGGCTAGAATAAAAAATATGACTCTGATGCGTTAATAATGCCATAGCCTTAAATCTTATACCAATTTGGCATGTTAATAAATTTTGTAGTATGTGAATCCATTTGAGCATGAATTTAGACCATAGAAGTCCTTCAACTCAAGGACGAGTTAAAACCATTTCGATCGATTAAGTTTTAGTGGACGTTGTAATTTGTGTCAAATTCTATTGATCATAACTCATTGTATATGATGAACTGGTTGTCCTACTATATACCAAATTGTAGATAATTGAATAAGCTTTCCAACGATACCAAATTCGCCTAAAACGGACACCCGGTGAACAAGTTATGGCCTTTCAAAGTTGAATGTGTCGCCTATGCACATATAGGCGATGCATAGGGCGGCGCCTATGCACATATAGGCGATGCATAGGGCGGCGCCTATGCACATATAGGCGATGCATAGGGCGGTGCCTATGTAAATTTAGGCAATGCAAAGGGCGGCGCAGCGTTATGGTTTCAGGTGACGAAAACACTCCGTTTTGAGTTACTTTAAGTGCAAGTTAGTCCTTACAAAACACAAAATCGTCCTTACCCACTCCTAAACGGATTTGGGCCTATTAAAAACATTGAAGCCTCCTATAAAATCCCAAAAATCTAATCCTTCAAGAACTTAAGAGAAGGAGCAACTAGGGTTTGCGAAAATAAGCTTGAAGGACCGATCATTTCGAAACTTCTTCGTGAAACAAATTACAGATTCGGAATCCTCTCGACGTAGGCTTCGATAGACACCAAAAATTCGTGGAGAATAAGGTACACGGGGTTTTCCTAAAATCTCATGGGAATAGAAATCATGTTTTAAGAATTGGGTTTTTGAATTCATGTACATACTCATGTTTCAGAAGCTTTAATGATATTGTTTTGGCCTTTTGGCTTTCCCCCAAAGTGATTTGAAAGTTATATGTATATATATATATGTGTTTGTCCTGAAATATGAATTTAGAGCATGATTTTCATGAAACCTCTCTCTTAATGTAAATTTTTCCATGTTTCACGTAATATACAATGTTTTGAACACGAAAGAGAGGGTTGTGAATGTTGAATATGCATGTAATGAAAGAATGCATGGTTTTTCCAAAAATTCAAATGACCACCATATGTTTGATGAAAGTTTTGCATGGATTTGACTTGAGTTTCGGAACATGACATCTTTAATGCAAATTACATGTTTTGGTGGTCTAAACTATGTTTTGAATGAAAGCTCTTGCTTAATACATTATGGCTCAGAAATAGGACTTGCAAGTCTTGGTATGACGATACCAACTCAGACAAATGCCAAAACAGACACAGACTAGTTCATAAATCAGATTTTTATCAGACTCTCATGATTTAGAAATTTCAGAATGATACATGTTCAGAAAAGGCTAAAATAGGGCATAAACAGAGCTTTGGTGGTTCCCTGAAGAAGGCGGGAGTTCAGACAAATCATTGCCTAAATCCATGGTTTGCCGATCCGGGTATACTATTATGCGCTGACTTAAATGTCCTGTGGCGTATAAGACTCCGACACTCCAACCCTTGCGGCACACTTGGGTTGGGGGCTTCCCCGCCGAGTCAATGGAGGTTTCCATACAGCCTGTGGAATATTCAGACTTGTAGGGGAATACCACCTAACTTAGAAGTAAAACACAGATCATGATTTGAAATGAACAAACAGGTTGCATGTTTTCAGAAAGTGCCCATGTGTTTTTCAGAAACATTTTTATACATGATGTCTTGATGAAAAATTGCTTTCCCTTAATATATATATATATATATGTATGTTCCATTATACTACTTTTGGATTGCTTCGCGTGCCAGTACTTTTGTGCTGACCCCCCCTCCCCTCCTTCCAGGTTCTGAGGCACAGTCTTGGGGTCCAGCTACTCAGTAGACATTCTCGGATTTGCAGACTTGATCTCACAGTGGTGAGCCTTCTATTATTCGGAAGGCCTAATTATGTCAGACACTATCTTATTTATTATGTTTTTGGTTTACTAGGGGCCTTGTCCCAGCTTCTTTTCGGACAAAGGTTTATGTTCTTAGTAGAGATTTCGCAGACTGATGTCAAATAGTATTATTCAGAAATATTGCAGGACTTGACCATGTTTTCCGTACTCAGTTTCAATTCCGCATTTTATTATGATTATGAATGTTGTGCATGATAACCAGATAGAGAATGGGTGTTCCGGGCCTTCATGGTTCGGGATGCTCGTCACGGATAAGGCCTAGGCTCGGGTCGTGACAATACATTTAAAATAACTCATGAACTGTAAAGTTTAATCCTGTGAAACAGGCTTGTCAATCTGTTCCTTTGTACTGGCAGCACTTGAATATTTAGTCAGAATTCTCTCAATTATGAACTTACTCAATTTGCTCGTGTTTAGCCTTTTATCTCTCTATAAGTGCACAAGTTATTTTGAATAATACATCTTCTATTTAAAACAACTCTCCAAAGAGTCATTCTTTATTTCAAATTCCTTCTTTAGTCAGAACTCTCATTACATAGAATTCTACTTCAAGTGAGACTCCTTCTTCAATTCCAACTCTTGTCTCCTTAGTGTTATAGTCAAACTCCAACTCTTTAAATCAGCACATGTTTATTTCCTTGATTTTATCTAAATTAACCACCCATATGGTCCTTTCTTGATTTTTGCACGCTTGTCTTTAATCATCAATGATTTTTCTACAAGTTTCAGCTACATGACACAGTGTGTCTGGTATGTTTCATATCACTTAATAAGTTTGTCAATCATCAAACCTACATCGTACCCAACAAATTCTCCCTATTTGATGATGACAAACCTCTTGTCTTTGTGCATTCAAACATCTTCACCTATAGGCACTGAAGTATAAAACACTAGAATGAATAAGTTAGTCAATGGGTTATAAACATTGCACAACCCTCTTATCTTCCCCCTTTTTGCATCATCGAAAAACCATTTCCATGCAATAATATACTAGCCAAAGTGATTTTTTATTCTATTCATGGCCACTGGGGCAATCACCAAAACAATCAGACAAAGACTTTATCCAACATAGTAATGTATTAAAGAGAGCAAAAATATTAGTCAATTTAGTATAGATAATCATTCCATTTAACTGTCAGAGCATGTTCCACATTAAACCTAAGTTAGTACTGAACAAAGCAAAACAACTGAGCATTAATAAAGTAATTTTTATTTATAGTACTGAACAAAGCAAAACAACTAAGCAAAACAGCTGAGCAAAACAACTGAACAAAACAACTGAGCAAAACAACTGAACAACCTAACCTAGTGTTCAATTATTTTTATTTAACAGTTTCCTTTGTATGAAGTAAGTAGCCTAACGTGTTCCATCAAATTGTTAGTAAAAACACAATACTTTTACATGAAAAACACTCGACTCATGAAAGGTGTAAAAACCCACGGCTTGTCCCCTATAAGATTTAACCCCAATTTCACTAAATCTCTATGAGTCTTTCAACAAAAGATTACAAGTCTGTGTAACCTAAGGAATTATATATTTTAATTCCTAAACAACTCAAAAACCTCCCAAGTCTTCTAGTTATACCAACTTGAAGACAACAATCTTAATTCAATTTATAACACACTAAAACTATGATTATTTAAAAATTACAACACAATAAGAAACTCCTAATATAGGAATGCTAAATCTCCTAACACAATACTATATTAGGACCAGGCTCTTCAATGTGTTCCTTCAGAATTCATGTAGCACTTTGTAAAGTCAATCTTCCAATTGCTTTTTTTGCTATGTAAGTGTGTGAGTTACTCATCGTATATTTAAATACAACTCTTCAAAGAGTTGTTCTTCAAACCAAATTCCTCAGCACACGAACTTTCATTATAAAGAGTTCTACTTCTTGTGAAAGTCCTTCAACTCAAACTCTTGTGAATGGGGAGTAAATATGTCTATACTTACTGGTCTTGAAACCTTCAAATGTGAAAAATGGTCAATAAAATATCACCCTTATTTATTTATTTTACTAATTATATCATGGCAATGGGAAAAGAATTAGGAGAAAAAAATTTAGTTCAAAAGATTGAGATAGTTTTTCTTTTTTTGTCAAATTCTTAAAAAGTTTCAGATTACTCATAAAAGTAAAGAAAAATGAGTTAAATCATGAATTATAATGTGAGTATAAAATTATCACTATAGGAAAAATTATAAATATATTTCAAATCAAATTTGGAATGCTATATGTAAGCACTATATTGTGGGTTCTTTTGTTCTTCTTCTTCTTCACTTCATATTAGGCTTGTTTGTGATAATTAATGATTAACTAACATGGTCTGATTTTTAGTGGCTTAGATTATAGAGTTTTAATTTGAATTTCTCGTTGTTCTTCATATAGGAAGAAAAAAACAAGGAAATAAATTTGTTAAAAACTCATCTGTTTGTAAGATAATTATAAGCAATAACATAGATTATCTTCATAAAGCATGAGTGACAAAGTTTACAAGAGAAGCATTATGGAATATTTTCTTAAAATACTCTAATTAGTTATACTTTACAAATCTAAATTTGACTAGTAATGAATTGAAACGACAGTTCTTCTAATCTTAGTTCATAAAAAAATGTATTCAATCTGTAAGATTTGGACACTTGTAACCATTAAAAAAGGTTCTGAGAGTTCAACATTAAATCAAAATGCAAGCACAAATAGAAAGAGAAGTCTCTATTGTTGGGTTCATAGTATATGAAAGAAGTGTGAATGGAAAAATGGAGAATAAAATCGTGGAGGGGAAGGAGACACTAAAATGGAAAGTGTACTCCCAAATTAGAAAGTTTACTCTTTCTCCCACATTGGTGGAAGAAGAGAACTTGAAAGAGTTTATAATAAAGAACACTTACTCCACATGGAAAGTGAGGCAAGAAATAATAGATGCCTCGAATCGTCATCGTCATCGCTCACTCGGCTTCAACTTCGGCTTCGGCTTCGGATTTGTATCTATCTTTTTCAACAAACTTTATTTGAATTCCAAAGAATGCCAAGGAAAAATGCAGTAAAATTTTTCTGCAGTGTTTCGGACCTCCATTTATATATACATGCAGTAACAGTTGCACTATTTCAAGTCAACTGATGCATTATTTTTTAACTGGTGCTTCAAAAATGATACATTGTTCTGAACTTGGATTTGAATTTGGATTTGGATTTGTCGATGAGATCTATCTTTTTGGAAAAACTTTATTTGAATTCCGAAGAATGCCAAGGAAAAATGCAGTAAAATATTTCTACAGTGTTTCGGACCTCCATTTATATATACATGCAATAACAGTTGCACTGTTTCAAGTGAACTGATGCATTGTTTTCGAATTGGTGCTTTAGAAATGATGAACAGACATGAACTTAGAGCAAAGGTGTAACCTTTGTAGTGAACCATTGCCTCTTTTCAGAAGAGGCATGTTATGGCTATATAAACCTACTTTCATCCACAGTTTTTGATACAAAATTTAAGAATAAAAAATACTTTTCTTGTCTTCAAAAATTCTGTGTGATCATTCAAAGTGTTGAGTGCACTCGACGAGTCCAAATATTTGAGGTACCGCTATATTTGGATTAAAGGACATTTTATCCTGGAAGGAAAAATTCCATAACCTCGGGTACAGTTAGGGGAATTGTTTCCTTAAGGAAACTCCGTGAATTCGGATGACTTGGCCTTATTCATTACTGTTTCATCTATTTTTTGGAAAAAATAAAATACACCTCTTGAAAAGGTCATTTTGATCTTGTGTTGAAGGTATTTGATATACTTCATTGTGTTCTTGGTTATACTTGAACTCTAGTTGAAATTTTTGTTCAGCATAGACAAATTCTGCGCACCCTTAGAAGGAAATAACACTTTGCAAAATCTAAATTTGACTAGTAATGAATTGAAACGTCAGTTCTTCTAATCTTAGTTCATTAAAAAATGTATTCAATCTGTAAGACTTAGACACATGTAACCATTAAAAAGGGTTCTGAGAGTTCAACATTAAATCAAAATGCAAACACAAATATAAAGAGAAGTCAAGGGACCAAAATACTTGCAACAAAAAAATGAAGAAAAAAAATGGGCTTCACACACAAGAAAGCCTCAGAAATGAACTAGGAAATGATAAGTGGGGCTCGAAGGCCCAAAATTCCTTAAAAACATAACTTCTAGGCATCAGGATAGAGGAGGTGCATCTGAGGCATCTTCACTCTCATCGTATGAAAGACGCAAAGGGTCATGAATCTCAGAGTCATTTTCGGATAGAGCCTGCTCCAGGGCTTCTCTTGCAGCATTAGCAGCAGCTTCAGCATCGGTGACGACCATGGGAAGATCAAGGTCTCCGTCATGGATATCAATAAAGGTGTCCACCCGGGTCTGTAGGGACACCCAACAACTATCCAATTCAGCCCCATTCCTGTCATTTCTACGGCTCACCCGCAATGCATTCAGCCTGGCCTGAAGTCGCGCTCTGTCCATCTCATTTTCAGCACACAATTCAGCCACCCTTTCCTGCAAGTCATGGTTCCTAGAGTAAAGGTAAGAACGTACGTTCTCCCTTGAAGAGAGCTTACCATGTACATACATTTGCCAGGCTTGCAGCTTCTCATTCTCATCCTGGAGCGCAACATATTTTGATCGGAGTTCACTTACCTCGGCTTGGATCACACCAACTGTGGATTTTTGATGCTCCACATCACTAGAGTGGTCCAGAAGCTTATGCGTATGATCTCTTGCTTTTTCTAGGGTGGCAATCATAAATTGGTGGGTCTATAAGTTAAATTCATAAAAAGGGAAAAAAAGTTAGTAAAATTATCACGAAAATGTATTTAGATGACTAGTAGTGCCCGTCTTACTTGTTGGATAGAGGTGATCAGCTGAGTGAATAAACTTTTCAAGTCCTATTCCTCTTACCTCGCCTTTTCCTCAGGCCCAAGAAAGGCCTCAAACATTTTAGTTGCCATCGAGAAATCATTCAGAAGATCCATCCCTGGATGAATGTCTACCACAACCCGGCGACAAGAAGAATTCATATCACAACCAGGCATATTAGAAAGATCCATCATCTCCTGGTCACTTGATGACACTCCAAATGTCTCCAGACCACCGGTTGGAACCCATGCACAAAATGATTAAGTCTTAAGAACTGTCAGTGATTCAGTTGTACCCCTTTGATGTCTGAGCAAATGGGAACTGATCACTTCGACGTCAGGTTTGGTAAGATTCGGAACCCTTCTCCTTTTTGTGGAGTCGGGTGTTGCATAATGGGAAAGCTCATTCCCAAAGTTGGCCCCACATGTAGTAGGCAACCTCGCAACAAGCTTTTCGATGGAAAAACCTGGAAGATTCTTAAAAATTAAGAGAAGGCATCAAAAATATAAAACAAAATAATAAAGAAGTTCCCTTTAAGACACTTACCGCACTGGAGTATTCTTGTAGATATTTCCTCCAAAGGTTCATTCATAGGGGATTTACCACTTTGACATTCCGGCAATGCAATTTCCTTTTCGCCCCCCTCTTCTTCAGAAGGAGGCATCAGTGGGGGGTTGTCCGACAAGGATACGGTAGAGGAATGTTAGGAAGAAGACATATTTAGCCATAGATTAGTAAAATATTTTATTGCTGAATTGTTGTAGTAAAATATCCACCTTGATAGATGCAGGGTTCGTTGTGACAGATTCTCCATGTTATTTTCTTGTAAAATATTATTGTTGGTTATAACTTTGAACCTGATCAAATGAATGTAATAATTATTAGCTTGTATATATATTTATTAATTCAGATAGAATAGTAAAGTATTTGAAAAGTAATAATTTATATGCACTAATTGTAAAATAAAAGGACAAATAAACAAATTTAAATTATATATAATCTATAAAATAAGGAAAATGGTCACCGTTCCATAGACTCCTTAAGACTCGCAATAGAACTTGTTAAAAATATCTAGGTATAAAAACAAGAGAAGGAAAGTGATGTTTGAATCATAAACTTTGACAAATAGTTAAAATTAAAGGAAATAAAAATTACCTCTATGTACAATAAAGTTTTGAAGAAGATGACCAGAGAAAAAAAATCAAATTACTTTAGACGGGTAAACTATCTTTTGTAGTTCATTCAAAAGATCATTAAAACATACAGTATATGTAAAAGATTGAAACACATTCTCTACATTATAATGAGAGAATTTTTCTAGTATGGGTGAGAGACGAAAGGGCATAAAAAGAGAAAAGTACCTATAAATCTTGAGTTGAGTTATGATGAAAAAATAAGGAGGAAGTACACCTATATTTATAGGACTATGGAACCTCTGAAATAGCATCCTTATTTGATTTTGAATGGTAACATATTAAATATATACCATGGATTTTATGTAACAACTTATAAGTGTAACTAAGCTTCCATAAATTTATTTAATTATGGAAGTATAATTATTTAGTCTCCAACTTCAAGATTGTTTTTAAGGTTTTATAAGTACTATAAGCACCTTTGTAATCAGATTGTGCGAATAGTTTCATCTATGTAGGTAAGTTACTATAAACTTGGTCAAATTATCTCAATCAAATCTAATTTGACCAAATCAGATTATGTTGCTACAAAAGCTAAACACTCTTAATTTATATTCAAAGATAGATACACACTCATATATTCTACTCTTTTATTAATTGTTTTCTGAAATATGATTGGAAAGGGGGTACGTTGGTGTGACACCTCAAACTTTCGAACTATTATTTAAATCGTTCCACGTATGAAATTATATCCAAACCCCATGAATTTGGTTATCCGTAGGTCTATCTTTATTGGTTTCTTGAGTATCTTCACTTAGGAAGATGAATTCATGATCTATGTAAGGGAAAGAAACTTGAATCTTGATTTGTTTCTTGGAGATCTTAAACTTGAGGATTGATTTTCTTGATTTCTTGATCTTTGAGGAAACCCTAGTTTCCATCTTGTTCTTGAGAGTAGAGAGGATTAAGATGTTGTAAAACTGATAATATATGGATTATAATGCTTAGGGTTCAATTTATATTCATGGAGGAGGTTTTTGGAGTGAGGGAAAGACCAAAATACCCCTACAAAATCACTTTCCAGTTGCTGAAAAGGCTGATAAGCCGTCAGATCTGTGATAGCCCATCAGCCCAGGTCGTCACCTAGGAGCTGAAATTTATGAGTTTCTGCCTAAGGCTGGCGACATATTCTGATAAGTCGTCAGATTTGTGACAAGCCGTCAGAATTGTCATCACTCAGTTGCCAGGTTGATATGCTGGAGTAAAATGGGCATAACTCTTATCTACGATATCAAATTTTAGCAAAATTGGTGGCGTTGGAAAGAGGACTCAGATACCTTTCATTTTATATATCGTAGGTCACCCAGTTTTTCCTATACAATGAGTTAATATAGATTGAAGTTGACCCAAGTTTTGACACTCACTCAAACTTGAACGATAGGAAAGCGTTCAACTCTTCCTTGAGTTTGGGGACCTCTATGATCTCAATTTCTGATCAAATATTTTCCCACATTAGATAATTGATTAGCATGCCATTTTTGCATAGGATTTATGGCTTTTGGATCATCTACGCATAGAAACGACAATTTTCGTTCTAGCCTGAAATGTGGGGTGTTACATTATCTCTCCTTTGGGATCATTCGTCCCCTAATAATGGGTAGGAATGTTGAAGTCTTAAAGGTACGGAATAATTTGGACATGATATGTCTCCTCAGAAAGAATATACTGATCTGAAACAGTTAAATTTACATCATGAAACTGAATTCTGAGTAGACTTGCCCTTACTTGCTTTAAGGAGCTGATTCATGCTGAGAATTTAGGATTCCCTTGAGGTGTTCATGATCCAATCATACGTATCGAATTGAGAAGTGATAGTTTATGTAAGTACAAATCTTGAGACAAGAATATTTAGATCGTACAAAGGTATTACACTGTCTGAGCTAAAATACTTGGGAAAATTGAGATTATGAGTTGAACTCTTATGAACTGAGTCATGACTACATAGTTGAGTCTGAAACATGATGCTTGGACTGAACTGAATCCGCAATTTGCATGGATGGAATAGATTATATCTTGGGATGGTCGTACGCATGAGACTTCGGATAGTAGGACCGGGTGAAAAGGTGGAAAAACCACATTAACTTGTCTGCCTGACTGTTAAGTTGAATTGTTGGATACACAGACTGAATTATACTGGACACTTATACTTAACTGGAGAATCTATCCAACACTCTTTCTAAATAAGTCCTAGTAGCATTAGGGAGCAACGAATCATGGGAAATAGTTGCACAACACATCCAACCAAGGAATTACAACAATGACACCACTCTATAGCATGAAATATAAACATATAACTCATAAACTAGGATAGAATTACCAGGCCTTAGGCAATGCAACTTCTTACTTTCAAGCTTAGCGCACTTCTCGAATACTCCCTTAACTATATTATTCCCTTTAAATAACATACTTATTTGATTCAACTTAGAACTCTTATATGGGCATTGATAAATCTTTCTACTAATGCTTAAAGTAACATAAGTCCTCTCACCATGATAAAGCCTAACTTCAAATCACAAAATACATGCCACACCACAATACTAGTCGAAACCATATGATTCAATCTTCTATATATATATATATATATATATATTAGAGATCACACCCTAAGCATATCGTGCCTTACCACTTCAATGACTAACTCTGATCTCTTACTATGGATCCACTAGCGCATATTGTGTTCCTTTACTAAAATCCCAACATGTCATTCAAGCCTATCTTTATAACCACATATGAACTTTAAGGCAAACACCCATGAAGACACACTTCAGATATTCTCTAAACCACTATCAATATAACTTCTACGGGCTACCCCAAGAACATACACACACAAATTTCCACTAACCATCACATATATCAAAGACTTGGCCCCAAATCATACTTCACACTTATGGACTTATCTAAAACAAACATACTATGATCTTCCATCACTAAGAAACATTTACTCATCACCACTATTATAACCTAAGGAGGAGTCACTAAAAGGTTAGAACATAATACCTAGAAGCATGGGAGGATATTATACGTGACTTGACACTTAACTGAGTCCGAAGGAATAGCAAATCAACATCAGGGATTCATCAAAGTGATTTGAATTGGGGCATACATGACTATAAGCTAAATCTCGTCAATCATAAAGAGTATAGCATGAATTATGGGAACTGAGCACACTATAAAGCGTGAGTACATGAGTCATGAGCAGCATGACCTCAATTTGAAGTTCATAACATATGGAATGTGATTCTGACTACTGATGAATTGGAACTCCTCATTGTAGAACTGGAAAAACACGTGATTCTCTATCATATACATGAACATAAACTATGATCATGGAACTAAAACGTAAGGCATGAGTAGGTATTCTGATCACTGAAAAATTCTTAGATAAGAATGGGATGAGTTCCACCCTCACTTTCTGATGTTTTATATCATACTAGCATTACTATTTGAATCTGAGAGTCTGGCTTTGTTACTTGTTCTATCATCTCCCCCTTAGCTTTAAGCCATCATCTTAAGTTCGAGAGATCCCTTACTAGACTCTAAACTGAACTACACTCACTGCACTCTGGGGTCTGGAATGCGACAATACACGCAATTAATAGAACTTAACCCAAAATAACTACATCTGAAAATAGAAAACCCACTGGTAATATTACCTTCTGAGATACACTCTATCATTCTATAGCTCCACTAGTCATCATATAATACTTACACACTTACTAACTTTGGGTCTTCATGAGTATTCCCATAGTCGGAGTGCACCCCATCTAGCGCTTTAACTCTTATTTCTGTCAGTTCAACTTCAAAAATTCAAACTCAGATTCTAACACTTAACATGGATATCACCAAGCCTTTGATGAATCATACTACCTCCGACATAGCCTACTAATATCGCAACTCCAAACTTACATCTCTCTACTATGAGAATCAAGATCATATAAAAAGGCTCAACACTATTGATCAAAACTCCTTAACTTAGCTATTTCGAACACCATATACCATCTACTAGTATTTCCCCACATAGCAACTCAACAGTACTACTAGCCACACGCAATATATAATAGCCTTAGAAAAATACCGCAACCTCATATCACCTTGGCATACTTCTACATCATACTTCATTACAAATCAAATAAACTTAAGCTCTTGCATACACTGTTCATGCCTATTAGATCACTTCCATATAACTAGTATCATTAACCAAGAAATCATCACATCAACCTTTATGGACATCAACTGTTCAAACTTAATGTCTAGTGCTAAGCATGATTTACAACCCAACCTGACACACAATTCTCAAAAAACATTCATCATCAATCTTAAGCCATTATTCTTACATCCACATCCTACATTAAATTCAAGCCAATAGTCTATCATCAATCATCTACCACAGATGAAGAAGGAAACATCATATACTAGTCCATCAAATTACGACATTCTATCCAAATACCTCAAAAATTTACTACATACCTTCTCATAAGTAGTACTAGTTTACAACTACCATCGAAAAGAACGTCAATGGGGGTAAAGTCACATAATAGACATGGTCAACCTTAATATTATATTATAACCCCATACAATCTTATCTACTTATACGTCTTTCACATATCACACTTACTCATCCAAGCATACATTTAGACTACCTTTTTGTAATGACTCAAAATCGGGTCCCAAGACGTCACACGGTGCTTAGGGTCACAAGTGACCCTAAGCTAACCCTTCTACTGGCATAACTCACAAGTAACTGAATAAAAATACAAATCCATACAAATCAGTAGAAATTAACTCTTTTCTGAATCTGATCGATACAAAAATGGATTTTTACAGGATTACAATTCTGCCTTTACAACCAAAATTGAAACAAAATACATCAACTTCTACTGACTGTCTATAAAGCCTCTACTAGTACTGACTGTAGGTAGATGGGTCATGACTCCCAACTACCCCAACTCAATACGACTGAATAAAGAAAATACAACACTATAAACTCTGCATAACTAACCCAAGCCCTTGAATCAAAAGTACTCATCCCCTGCTGACTGGATACCACGAACTGACTGGATCCGAAGGTGCAACTATACCTTGTTCCTACATTCCGAGAAAATGTAGCCCACATACGAATATGTGGGTCAGTACCATGGAAAAATACCAAGCATATGGGGGTGCAATGCATATATAAAGTAATATCTTACTATCATCACAGTTTATAAAATTATGCATGCTGATATAGATGACTCACTTAGCTCGAATTAAATCATCAAAACCATGGATGAATAATATATGTAAAGTAAAACAAGTGAGTCATTACAATACGTTCTCAATTCACTTTCATCTCAATTTCAAATAATCAAAACAATCAAATCTCGTGTCAATTCTCATTTGAATATATTCCTTAAATCTTTTAAGAATAATGACTTTCTCAAACTTAGCCTTTTAAGCAAATATGTTTTCATCTCAGATAGAAGAGTACACACACACATTGGGAGATCCTCTAACCGACATAAACCATGTGAGCCACATGGAGTCTAACGTCCAACCCACGTTGGGGAGAGACGTCCTATCCTTGCCATCAGAGTAGGACTTCCAATATCAATTCAAAAACACAAGTGATCACTATATAAATCAGCCTCAGGCTCACATCCTATAGGGGCACGTAGTTCTAGGAAAGTAAGGTCAATTTATACCTTCCACTCGGTGCTAAAGATTACTCCCGGACATAGCTCAGAAAGTTAAATCAGCCTCAGGCTAACATTAAAGAAAATCCACAATAAACACTTCAACAATTTTCATCGGGAGCCAATTTGCTACCTTTTTATCATAATCAATAAAAACGTGGATTTCTTTCACAGTCAATTTCAAAATAACTCATTCACGATCAAAAGGTCAAATCATTCAAAACATCTCAAATATTCAACATCAACGTGCTTAAAACACACATTTTCTCAAAAACACAATTTCAAATGGGGTTCGCGACCCAAATATCAAAATCATAGTAAATTTCTTTCAAGCATCATGCTTTAAGTAATAATTTCATATAAATTCGACTTTTCAAAATCATAAACATCATAATCTCAAGATAACCAAGATAGAATATAAGTTCATACTCCAAAATCATAATAAACATATAAAAATCATATCTTAGTAAAGAAAATTACTTTTGAGCACAAGAACGAAAGATTGTTCTTGTTGAAAAACCCCACATACCTTGAATGATGAACTTTAGATCGATACTCATTTTTGAGATGTTAATCGTGCCTTTGAATGATGGTTCTTGGAGTTCTTGAACTAGGAACTTGGAATCTTGAATAAATTTGCAGAATTAATGGTGAACTTTGGAGGTTCTTGAATTTGGATGTAGGAGCTTAGGGTTTTCTTTTTGAGGGAATTTGATGAAATATAACATATAATGCTTCTAAGAGGCTTTAATATAGGGTTTGGACGGATTTTGGGTGAGGGGGAATGACCAAAACTCCCCTAAAATCAAATAATTCTCGTATTTGTCCTTTGGTGGACTGTTTTGATAGTCTAAAGTAGATCAACCATAATGTTTTACTCTGATATCCATATTGGATGAAACCAATTTCATTAGAAAGAGTACTCTCATATATTTCCGTTGATATATAGTATATCACTCAGATCATTGTGTACAAGGAGTTATGATCGTTTGAAGTTCACCCAAAAATTCACTTTTGATAGGCTGAAGTAGATCAACCATAAATTTTTTCTCCGATAGACAAATTGGATGAAACCAATTTCATAGGAAAGAGGACTCTCAGATCTTTCCGTTGATATATAGTATATCACCCAGATTATTATGTACAAGGAGTTATGATCTCTTAAAGTTGGAGCAAAAATACGCCAGGCCTCAGTTCTTTTTTCCTGCACGTTTTACTGCTCACTAGTATTCACGGTTCAATCGGAATGTTCATAACTCATCGCTCGGGTGTCCGTTTTGGATGATCCATATATCGTTGGAAATATTATTCGATACCCTACACAATGGTGGTTCATAATGTAAGACATTTCGCACGGAAAATTTATAATTTATCCTAGAAGATAGAACCCAACACGTTTACGCACAAAATTTCAACAAAAAATTTCCCGGGGTATTACATCATCTCCCCCTTGGAAACATTCGTCCTCAAATGTCGATGAATAAGTACAGAATACCATGGAAATGAGGACAAAAGGTTGGGATAACGAAATCAATCCACTTACTGCACTCCAAACTTTCGAATACTTCATAGAACATGCTATTGATAATGAGAATGGTCACATAGTTGGATCTTAAACAAAGGAAAATAATTTTAAGGAATCGATATCTTTGGTTTATTCAGAGACAGAGAATCAAAGGTCTCGAAGGGGATCTCATCAAAGAAGGACCACTTGCGCCCAAATGAAACGTCCCTCAACACTCCCTCCAAAAGATTCAAATGACATTGTTTGGGGAGAAAATGAACCATAATTTGATACAATCCTCTCGTATGGGAACAAGGACCCATATGGCATAAATTAAGATAGGAATTTCTAGATCTTGGGAAATATAACTCCTTGCTTCCAAACTTAGCAACACTTCCCAACTACTCCCTCGACTATGTTCAAGCCTAACTCCAAGTACCCATGAGATACGCCACATAACACTATAATATTAATCTATATCATGAACCTCAATACACACTGAGCCTCACAACTCCTTACTTCAAACATAACTCTTATTGCTACTCCAACAACCACATACAATCTTATACTACGGATCCGCTTACTTACGGTGCATTCTTTTAGATATACAACCATAACATTCAAGCCTATACTCATAACCACATACGCACTTCGCACATGCACCTCTAAACGAACACTCATAAGGCATCTTCATCGCTTTCTCTAAGATTCCATCAACTACATCATTCACACATACTGGTCAATTCTTTAAACGGCGCACATAACATTTTCTCAACCAATTGAACTATACACAAAAACTCTGTATTACTATTCCTACAACCTCATAGAAGTTCATAAAAGCAACGCACAACAATCTTTCCAAATAAACATTTAAAACTTCAACTAACCATGGCATGTATCAAGGACTTAGCCTCAATCTAACTTCACTTCACCGCCGTGAGCACACCACCTTCTATCATAGATAAGGAAGTATCTTCTCTCCCTTCTAGACAACTGCTCAACACCATTAACTTGACTTAATGAAAAGGTCACAAAATTTTAAAACATGAAGGGATAATGTAAATAACTTGACTCTATCTATTGAGGCCTTAGGAATAAAATATCAAATACAATGGGTTCATTAAGGTATCAAAACTAAAGACACCCATAACAGAAACTGAATCTCACTGATCAATAAGAGTATTGCATGAGTACTGGAACTGAACATACTGTAAAACTTGAGTATATGAGTCATGGGCGGCATGCCCTGAATTTAGAGCTCATAGCTTATGGAATGTGATTCCAACTGCTAGAAGAACTGGAATTTCTCATTTTTGGAAACTAGAAGAGTATGTAATTCTCCATCACGTGTATGAACATTAATTAAGATCATGGAACTGAAATGTAAAGCATGAGTAGGTTTTGGGACAACTGAAAATACTGAAATAACATTGGGTCAAGCACCGATCTTTCTCACAGCAAATTTACAACTTACTGGTACTTCTACTAAAATGTAAAAGCTTGACTTGACTACTTGTTCTATCATCTCCCCCTTAGCTTTAATCCACCACTCAAATTCTCAAATGCTTACTAATTTCGAATCTCCACGAACATCTCTATCGCCGGAATGTACACCATCTAGTGCTTCAACTTTTATTTCTATTAGCTCAACTTGAATACTTTCTAACCTTTTGATAGACCATGCTACTTTTGTCTTCCCCCTCTAATACCATGCCTATGAACTTATATTTCTAACACATAAGAATCAATATCACACTTAAGAGGCTCAACATTTCCAATCATACGCCTCGCCTTAACTTAGCCATCACAACATCATCCATTGTCTAACTAGTATTTATCCATCTAACAATCCGATGGCACGACTCACTACACCACATACACTAATCCTCGAAATTAAAGCAGTCCCATAATATCTTGGGTGAACTTTCTCATCATAATATAATATTAAACTTAATTACAAATCAACTACACTTAAACTCTTGTGTACACTGTTCAAGCCTATTAGGTCACTTCCGGCAACTAAGACCATTAATCCGGAAATCTTCACATTTGGCTTCATGATCACCAATCATTCAAACTTAAGGTCTCACACTTCACATAATTTACAACTCCATCTCACGCATAACTCCCACGTGAAGATTATAAAACAACACATCCATGAACACTAGCCCACTTAAACTTCATAACAATAATAATTGGTCCTAATCATATAGCCTATCTTATTCACAATCCATTAACACATCCTTCTTTCACCTGTCACTACTATCTATCCTTTATACACAACTTAACATAGTTCATAGCTCTCTACGTCTTAACTTAACTTCCTCTTGCAATTTGGAGAGCGCCTAGATTAAAAACACTTACCCACCAAGTACTTTCATCAATAACCTATACTTTTCTAACACCACAAATACCATCAATAACTCTTTCCTTACCCTATGAAAACAACATTCCACCTTAACTAATAACTCCTCCTCTAACATTCACTAAACTAACAAACAAGGGTATATCACTTCATTACTAATTCAATCATAAGCAAAAATTCAGATATACATATTCAATAAATCGCTCTTACCACATTTCTTGTCACTACACTTCTAAACCCACACTTTCAACTAACACAGGAACGACAAGATGAATAACAAGTTGCTAGTGAATCGAAATAGGCCTCACACGGCTTCACTAGACTTTGGTTTTGTGTTTTGATCAAGAAAGTTATATGAATAACAAAGTAACTATGCTAGTGAATCGAAATAGGCGCCACACGGCTTCACTAGACTTTGGTTTGTATTTTGAACAAGAAAATGAGATGAATAACAAAGAAGCTATGCTAATGAATCGAAAGAGCCCCACATGGCTTCACTAGACTTTGATTTTTCACAAACATAATGATAACAAGATTACATAATACAAGAGATAGAAACTTGACAAACATCATTCAACAATCTAAGAATACACCTTACTCTGTCTTAATTAAATAACTCATAAGAATGAGGGCATAACTTTCAACTTAAGGAACTTAACACACTAGAGAGCTCCTCTCAAGCCCTTTGTGTAACTTTTGAAATTTCTTCTAGAAAATATAGAAGCATTACTTGGGGAAGAACTGGAGCTTGCGAATCATGTTATCTCAAAAATAATACATAGAGGGAGAAGTATAGATTAACATTGTAGATTCTGAGGAGGAATCTGAAATCATATCTAACCTAGGCTTAGTTCACGACTTTTCTGAACATGAATAAAGTACTTCAATCTTTAGAACTCAAAAGCACTGACAGGATACTTTCTAGCTCTCTTAAATCCCATAACTATCTACAGAGAATTTAGCTTAACTGTTTCTGATACCTTGAAAATGAGGTAGAGTTGGCCAGAATAGAGTAAGATGAGAATCTATATAAGCTTCTTGGAGAACCTTTTTATAGCACGATCATAGACTTTAAAGAAGGGAAACATTTCCAAAATGCCCTGTAGCCTCTTAAAGAAAAGTACAGACGTCTCCGTACCGTTCCGCAAGAATCTACTAGACACGACTTCATAGACATCTTAGGACACTTGAACTCTGTGCTCTGATAGCAAGTTTGTAACGCCCCGAAATTGGGTCCCGAGACATCACACGGTGCTTAGGGTCACAAGTGACCCCAAGCTAACCCTTACACGGGTATAACTCATAAGCGAATAAATAAAAATACAAATCCATACAAATCAATAGAAATTAACTTTTTTCTGAATCTGATCGATACAAAAATGGAATTTTACAGGATTACCATTCTGCCTTTACAAACAAAATTGAAACAAGTTACATCAACTTCTACTGACTGTCTATGAAGCCTCTACTAGTACTGACTGTAGGTAGCCGTGTCATGACTCCCGACTACCCCAACTCAATACGACTGAATAAAGAAAATACAACACTATAAACTCTGCATAACTAACCCAAGCCCTTGAATCAAAAGGACTCATCACCTGCTGACTGGATACCACGAACAGACGGGATCCGAAGGTGCAACTATACCTTGTTCCTACATTCCGAGAAAATGTAGCCCACATACGAATATGTGGGTCAGTACCATGGAAAAATACCGAGCATATGGGGTGCAATGCATATATAAAGTAATATCTTAATATCATTACAGTTTATAAAATTATGCATGTTGATATAGATGACTCACTTAGCTCGAATTAAATCATCATAATCATGGATGAATAATACATGTAAAGTAAAACAAGTGAGTCATTACAATACGTTCTCAATTCACTTTCATCTCAATTTCAAATCATCAAAACAATCAAATCTGATGTAAATTCTCATTAGAATATATTCCTTAAATCTTTTAAGAATTATGACCTTCTCAAACTCAGCTTTTTAAGCAAATATGTTTTCATCTCCGATAGAAGAGTACACACACACATTGGGAGATCCTATAACCGACATAAATTATGTGAGCCACATGGAGTCCAACGTCCAACCCACGTTGGGGAGAACCGTCCTATCCTTGCCATCTGAGTAGGACTTCCAATATCAATTCAAAAACACTAGTGATCACTATATAAATCAGCCTGAGGCTCACATCCTACGGAGGCACGTAGTTTTAGGAAAGTAAGGTCACTTTATACCTCCTACTCAGTGCTAAAGATTACTTCCGGACTTAGCTCAGAAATTTAAATCAGCCTCAGGCTTACATTAAAGAAAATCCACAATAAACACTTCAAAAATTTTCATCGGGAGCAAATTTGCTACCCCTTTATCATAATCAATAAAAATGTGGATTTCTTTCACAGTCGATTTCAAAATAACTCATTCACGATCAAAAGGTTAAATCGTTCAAAACATCTCAAATATTCAACACCAACGTGCTTATAACACACATTTTCTCAAAAACACAATTTCAAATGGGGTTTGCGACCCAAATATCAAAATCATAGTAAATTTCTTTCAAGCATCATACTTTAAGTCATAATTTCATATAAATTTGACTTTTCAAAGTCATAAAGATCATAATCTCAAGATAACCAAGATAGAATATAAGTTCATGCTCCAAAATCATCATAAACATATAAAAATAATATCTTCATAAAGAAAATTACTTTTGGGCACAAGAACGAAAGATTGTTCTTGTTGAAAACCCCCACATACCTTGAATGATGAACTTTAGATCGATACTCTTTTTTGAGATGTTAATCGTGCCTTAGAATGATGGTTCTTGGAGTTCTTGAACTAGGAACTTGAAATCTTGAATAAATTTGCAGAATTAATGGTGAACTTTGGAGGTTCTTAAAGTTGGATGTAGGAGCTTAGGGTTTTCTTTTTGAGGGAATTTGATGAAATATAACATATAATGCTTCTAATAGGCTTTAATATAGGGTTTGGACGGATTTTGGGTGAGGGGGAATGACCAAAACACCCCTAAAATCAAATAAGACACGAATCTGTCCTTTGGTGGACTGTTTTGATAGTCTGAAGTAGATCAACCATAACGTTTTACTCCGATATCCAAATTGGATAAAACCAATTTCATTAGAAAGAGGAATCTCATATATTTCCATTGATATATACTATATCACTCAGATCATTGTGTACGAGGAGTTATGATCATTTGAAGGTTACCCAAAAATTCACTTTTGATAGGCTGAAGTAGATCGACAATAACTTTTTGTTCCGATAGACAAATTGGATGAAACCAATTTCATCGGAAAGAGGACTCACAGATATTTCCGTTGATATATAGTAGATCACCCAGATCATTATGTACAAGGAGTTATGATCGTTTAAAGTTGGAGAAAAAATATGTCAGACCTCGGTACTTTTTTCCTGCACGTTTTACCTTTCACTACTATTCACGGTTCTGTCGGAAAGTTCATAACTCGTCGCTCGGGTGTCCGTTTTGGATGATCCACATATCGTTGGAAAGATTATTCGATACTCTACACAATGATGGGTCATAATCTAAGACATTTCGCACGTAAACTTTATAATTCATCCTAGAAGATAGAACCCAACACGTTTACGCACAAAATTTCAACGAAAAATTTCCCGAGGTATTACACTTTTATTTCCACAAACAACAATGAGTCTATAATTATAATGTACTAGCTAATCTAGCAATTTTCATACTTCAAGCAGACAACAATTCACCTTAACTAATAACTGCTTCTCTACCTTCTACTAAACTAACACACAAGGACGTACCACTTTATTACCAACTCAATCTCATGTGAAAAGATCCGACTATACATATATTCAACCAACACAAGAACAACAAGTTCCTAGTGAATCAAAATAGGCCTCGCACGGCTTCACTAGACTTTGATTTTTGTATTTTGAACAAGAAAATGAAATGAATAACAAAGCAACTATGCTAGTGAATCGAAAGAGCCCCACGCGGCTTCACTAGACTTTGATTTTTTTTTTAAAAAACACTATGAAAATAAGATTACATATTACAAGAGATAGAAAATTGACACACAATATTCAATGATCTAAGGATACACATCTTACTCAGGATAAATAAAAATCTGAGTCAAACATTTCCCCCACAGACTACCATACACTCCACATATGCTACTAGCTACCACATTAGTCTATCATTATAAAGTGGTAAATCATCCTCAAACATCGGTTATTCAACTAAAATATTTATTTACACAAAATTCACCCTCGCTCTAACTTCTAACTTTGTGACTTCATATCACCAACCTCTTGGTCTAATATCACTACCAATAGGTCATGACACCGACACTTTAACTTATACTACTAATCGGGTGGAAATACAGTTCCAACATTCTGCTACACAACATTCCCCCTGAAGCATGACATCTGCAACATAAATTTTTTGAAAAGAGACGGAATACTCTTAATACCACAGGCCGAAAAGCCCAATTTCATCAGAATCAAAGTTCACACAAAAATCAATACACTCTGAAGCACTAACGGACTCTTCTCAAGTCCTTGAAAAAATTTTAAAAGCTTACATGGCTCAATTAGAAAGGACCATACCATTTAGACTCTAAACTTCTGCACTTGAATCACCCCAATAACGAGACATATCTGGGCACATAAAAGTAAGGAAAGAATTCGGATAACTTTACTTTCATATGGGCGACACCATACCATGAATTAGAGTATGAAAGAGGAACATTCTAACTCAATAGCTCGAATTAGAACATGAATAAAGGGAAACATTTATAACCGCCTAGTAGCCTCCTGCTTTTAAGTATGGCACGCTACACAACCATAAAAAAGACTCTACCCGACGCAATTTCACAGACACCCTGGGACCATGAACCATTCTTTGATACCAAGTTTGTCACGACCCAAACCAGGGCCCTGGCCGTGATGGACATCCCAAACCATGAAGGCCCGAGAGCCCTTCTAACTTGTAATTATATACACCATTCATATATACATAGAAAATGCGTAAATAAAATCTTCTACGAAAATATGGTCATAATTTAAATTTAGTTTAAAAAAGAGGAATAAAATCCAATATCAACTAAACACAATCTGAAAACCGTCTGCAAAATCTCAACTTCATGATCAAATAACAACTGTTTGAAAAAACTAGGCCTTCTGAAATATAGAAGGCTCACCAACTGGTACTCTTCACTCATGTCTGATGAAATCTACTACTTATCAGGATCCCTAGACTGTGCCTTAGAACCTGTAGGGAGGGAGGGTTAATACAGATGTACGTGTACGCAAAGTAATCCAAAATAAATCTTGTATATAAATAAAATAGTTGGAGAGCAATTTGTCAAAATATAATGCATGAAATAGTTCTAAAACACATGAGCACTTTCTAAATATCATAAATCATTCTTGTCAATGCAATGTCTGATCTTTGTATTACTTCTGAGCTAGGTGGCCTCGCCTACAATTCTTATATTCCACAGGCGTTATGGAATCCGCCTTTGACTCGACGTGGAAGCCTCCAACCCAAGTATGCCGCAAGAATTGGAGTTTCTGATTCTGATACGCCACACGGCACTAGGCCAGCGTAATATAATATACCCGGATCGGAAAATCACGATTTCGGGCAACGAGTTGTCTAAACTCATGCCTTCTTCGGGGAACCACCTAACATCTCTTTATGACCAATTTTATCCTATTCTGAATCATGCATTATTCTAGTTTCAACATCTAAAAATTCTAACATCAAACATGCATTCTATTCTATTCTGAATTACCATGGCATAATCTGAATTGATGTCATCACACCAAAACTTGCAAGTCCTCTTTTCTGAGCCATAATGTATCATGCATAATTCTTTCATTAAAACACAGTTCAGACAACCCAAACATGCAAATAATATAAAAGATTTCATGTTCCGAAAATACAAGTCAAAACTATGGTGAGATTATTCAAACATATGGTGGTCATGTGTTCTTTTTGAAAACCATGCTACTCTTTGTTATATGCATATTCAATATGCATAACCCTCTCTTTTGAATTCAAAAATTATACTCAAGTGATAGTATTAATCAAGACATTTCGTATCATGCCATTCAAGATGCATTTCAAAATATTTCATATTATACAAAAGATGGGAAAAATAGTTCAAGAGAGGGATTATTTATTATTCATTCTCTCAATTGAATATTCATCCTTAAACACCTTCTTACATATATATATAATTTCAAATCAATTTGGGGGAAGGCCTAAAGACCAACACAATATCATTAACATTCATAATGCATAATAAAATCATGGATTTCAAACCCTTTTTCTAAATTCATGCTTGATAGATCTTTAAATCATATTTGAATATTTCAAAAAGCCCATGTAGTTTTAGGATAAACCCCACGTACTTTAAATTATAAGATCTGAAAGATGGAACCCAGATCTAGATAGATGAAATACGGATCTTGATTCGTTTCTTGAGTATCTTCACTTAGGAAATGAATTCTTGATCTATGGAAGGGAAGGAAATTTTAATGTTGATTTATTTCTTGGAGATCTTGAACTTAAGGATTGATTTTCTTGATTTCTTAATCTTGGAGAAAACCCTAGTTTCCATCTTGTTCTTGAGAGTAGAGAGGATTGAGATGTTGTAAAACTGATAATATATGGATTATAATACTTAGGGTTCAATTTATATTCTTTATAGAAGTTGACCCGAGTTTCGATGCTCACTCAAACTCGAAGGATAGAAAAACTTTCAACTCATCCTAGAGTTTGGGGACCTCTATGATCTCAATTTATGATCAAATATGTTCCCACATTACATAATTTATTAACATGCCAAATTTGCATAGGATTTATGGATTTTGGATCATCTTCGCATAGAAACGACGATTTTTGTTCTATCCCAAAATGTGGGGTGTTACAAATACCATCAATAACTATGTTTTGAGGATCAAACCTACATAAAATACAGTAGTTTTCAAACTTGTACACATATAAATAGTCCACTTAGATGTATTAATATGTTAGTCCTATTACCCATCCTCTTCAGGTACAATCCATATTTGATGATCATTGTCTATATTGTCAACTATACTAGATGAGGTGGCTGAATTCCTATTGGCCGATGCTGTTGCAAGTATTTTGAAAATTAAGAAAATGCATCGGAAATATAAACCAAAACAATAGAGAAGTGTTCTTAGAGACACTTACCGCGGTTTTCCCCTAGACTTAAGTATTCTTGTATGCACAACCTCCAAAGATTCATTTATAGGGGCCTTTCCGCTTCGATGTTCTGGTTGTACAATATCATTTTCACCCCGCGCTTCATTGAAAGGACGTCTTGGTTGGATGTCCGTCAAGGATGTGGAAGATGAATGTTAGAAAGTAGACATATTTAGCCATAGATTAGTAAAATATTTCATTGCTATTTTTTGTAGTGATTATTTGATGTTACTAATGAATATATGTAACACCCCGCATTTTGAGCTAGAATGAAAACCGTCATTTCTATGCGTAGATAACCAAAAGCCATAAATCCTATACAAATTTTCCATGTTAATTAATTATGTAGGGTAAAAAACTGAATGAGCTTTACGTCGATATAGGATTCGCCCAAATTCGATACCCGGTAAGATGTTATGGCTAATTTAAGTGCTAGTCATAAAATACCGTCATTTTGGTGTTTGGCAAGTCGCGGAGGTGGTCTATTTAAAAATTGTCAAATTCCAGTAGCCTAGCATGATTATGATGTGTCGCGCTAAAATTCCAAGTCCCAACAAGTGGGATAACGCGATGGCTCCACATCGCGGTGACCCCAAGAATCCCACTTGTCAATTCCCAGTGAGCCACCGCGATAGTGGCGCATTACGATGGCCCATAAAATTTGGTTATCAGTTATATTTTATTCCATCTTATTAAGGGTGTATTGGATAATTTCCACCCCCTTGTCAGCTTAAACGCGTGGTTTTTATCCCAAGTGACCACATTATTCATACTTTCTTCAAAAATTCGTAAGAACACTCTGTAGGGTTTCAAACTAAAAGCCTAAATAACTGAAGATTCAATCGTAGGTTTTCAAAACTGACTGAAGATTTGGAATCCCCAAACAGTAGGATTCAAGAATCATCCATCAAATTTCTAAATTGAGGTACGTGGGGTTTATTCTAAAACTACATGGGCTTGTTGAAAACACCCAATTATGATTTAAAAGAAAATCATCAAGCATGAATTCGTTAAAGGGGTTTTGAGATCCATGATTTTATTATGCTTTATGCATGTTTAATGATATTGTTGTTTTGGCCTTTAGGCCTTTCCCCCTTAAATTGATTTAAACCTATATGAATATGCATAATGTTGAAGATTTGATAGAGAGCATTATTATTGAAATCCCTCTCTTTGATGATTTAGAGTTGATGAACTTGTTGGAAATGATTTAAGATGCTTGTTTAATGTTTTGAAGGGGATCATTTCAATGTGTAAGTATTTAACATGATTTTGATGATGATGAGAGGGAATTTCTTGGTATGATTTCATTCTTGTCTTAAAAAAAAGAATTGTATGTGATTGACATTTTTGACATGACCATCTTGTGTATTTGAATGTTGAAAAAGAGAGGTTCTTGCATATGTTTACATGAGCTTTAAGAAAGATTTTCTTGAAATGACTTATTGATATAGTGGTCCCAGATTTACATTTTGAAATAGAGACTATTATATGCTAATAATGGCTCAGAGATGTGACTTGCAAGTCAATCGTATGACGATACCAGATAAATGTATGCCATAACAGAGTTAGAGTTTTTAGAGAATGCATGTCTTAAAGATTTAAAAATGGGCATAAAGAGAGTTAGGTGGTTGCCTGAAGAGGGCTAGAGTTCAAGTAACTCTTAGCCTAAAAACGTGATTTTCCAAAACAGGTATATTATTTTTACGCTGGCGATGACCGTGTGGCATAGCAGAGTCAGAGAATCAAACCCTTGCGGCACACATCGGTTGGAGGATTCCTCGCCGATTCAATGACGGATTCCATATAGCCCATGGATTTTCAGAGTTGTAGGGTATACCACCTAGAGCAAAAGTAAAACAAAGAGTGTCGAAGAGTTCAGATGATTTTACAGAGCCTTTCAAAAATGCGCATGAGATTTCTTACTATATGATATATTTATTAACTATTTTAAATTTCTCTCATATATGTTGAATATAAATTATTATTTTGAATCTTCTCTGCGTACCAGTATATCTGTATTGGCCCCTACCTCCCAGGTTCGGAGGCTCAGTCTAAGGGTTTGGCTAATCAGTAGAGTATTACAGAGAGAAATGATCTGTGCAGTGGTGAGCCTTCTTTGTTCCAGAAGGCCTGTTATTTTAGATTATGTTATTTCGTTGTTTTGGTCTACTTGGGGCATTGTCCCAGTTTTCAGAACAGTTTTGAGATGTAGTAGAGATTTCGCCGACTGAGTCAGACCTTATTAAAATATTTTAAATTGTAACTTTCATTCTCATGTCTTGAAACATAGAGTTAATGACCATGTTTCTGTATCAGATTGTATTTCCGCTTCTTCTCTTATTATATGAATGTTGTGAATGACTACCAGATAGAGAAGGACGTTTGGGCCTTCATGGTTTGGGATGCCCGTCACTGCTAGGCCCTAGTTTGGGTCGTGAAAAACTTGGTATCAGAGTATGATACATGGTCCCAGGGTGTCTGCGAAATCGCATCGGGTATAGTCTTATTATGGGTTTGTAGCGCACCACACTTATAAGTAGGAGGCTACTAGGCATTGAGGAATATTTCCCTTTCTTTATGTTCTAATTCATGCTATGGTGTTAGAATTTTTCTCTTTCATACTCTAATTCGTGCTATGTTGTCGCCCATACGGATGTCAACTCATCCCAATTCTTTTCTTACTTTGATGTGGTCAGATATGTCTTATTTTTGAAGTAATTCTGGTGCAGAAGTCTAGACTCTAAATGGTATAGTCCTTTCTGATTGATCCATACAAGCTTTTGAAATTGGACAAGGACTTGTAAAGAGTCCATTAGTGCCTCAGAGTGTATTTATTCTAGTGTGAATTTTGATTCTGAGGTGTAGCAGAATGTTGGAACTGTATTTCCATTCAAGTAGTAGTATAAGTTAACGTGTTTGTGTCATGACCTATTGGTAGTGAGATTAGACCAAGAAGTTGGTGATACAAAGTCACAAGGTTAGAAATAAGAGTGAGGATGACTTTTGTGTAGATAAATGTGTTTAGTAGAATAACTGATGTTTGAGGATGATTTACCCCTTTATGGTGATAGACTAATGTGGTAGGTAGTAGCATGTGTGGATTGTATGATAGTCTATGAGGGGATTGTTTTACTCAGATTTTTATTCATACAGAGTAAGATATTTATTCTTAGATCATTGATTATTATGTGTCAAGTTTCTATCTCTTGTAACCTTGTTATCGTTGTGTTGTTGAAAATCAATGTCTAGAGGAGCCGTGTGAGGTCTATTTTGATTCACTAGCAACTTTTTGTCCATCTTGTTGATTCTTGTGTTGGTTGGAACTGGGGGTTTAGAGGCGTAATTGCAAGAAAAGTGGTAAGGGAAATTTATTGAATGTATGTCTAGTCGAACCTTTTTGCATGAGATTGAGTTGGTATTACAGTGATACGTCCTTGTGTGTTAGTTAAGTAGAAGGTAGAGAAGGAGGCATTAGCTAAGATAAGTTGTTGTTTGCTCGAAGTATGAAAATGGATAGATTAGCCAATAAGTTATAATTATAGACACAAGGTTGTTTGTGGAATTTGAAGGTAGTCTAAATGTACGCTTGGGTAAGTAAGTGTGATGTGAGAAAGCCATATAAATAGATAAGATTGTATGGGGTTATGATATAAGATTAAGGTTGACCATGTCTATTATGTAACTCTACCCCTCCTTGACCTTCTTTTCTTTCATAGTTGTAAACTAGTACTACTTGTGAAAAGGTATGTAGTAGATTTTGAGGCATAGCAATGATGTCATGAAGGTGTTTGGTTGTGGGTTGTATCTAAATATAATGAGATATTTGGGTATAATATCCCAATTTGATGGACTAGTATATTATGTTGCATTTTTTATTGGTGGTAGATGATTGATGCTAGACTATAGGCTTGATGTTGAAATAGTGCATGTTAATTAATTATAATAAGAAAAACCGTAAGGTCATGATCGATTATTGTGGCTACGGATATCTAGTGTACTATTGTTTCTTGATGTTTTATTTCGTAGTTTCCAAGTGATAATTATGTGTAAGGTTGGGTTGTAAATCATGTTTATCCCTAGAGATTAAGTTTGAACAGTTGATGGTCATGAAGGTGGATGTGATTATTTCTTGGTTAATGATACTAGTTTTATGGAAGCGATCTAATAGGATTGAAAAGTGCATGAAAGAGCTTAAGTTTATTTGATTCGTAATGAAGTATGATGTTGTATGTATGAAGTAGAAGTATGCCAAGGTGATATGAGGTTGCGGTATTTTTTCTAAGGCTATCACATGTTGTGTGTGGCTAGTGGTACCGTTGAGTTGCTAGGTGGATAAAGACTAGTTAGATGGTATATGGTGTTCTAAATAGCCAAGTTAAGGAGTTTTGATAGATAATGTTAAGCCTTTTGATATGATCTTGATTCTCATAGTAGAGAGATATAAGTTTGGAGTTGTGATGCTGGTAGACTATTATAAAAGTGGTATGGTCCGTCAAAGGTTTGGAGATATCCATGTTTAGTGTTAGAAGAATCTGAGTTGGTGAAAGTTTAAGATGTTATAGAATGACTTTTGGGGCTATATAAACCTAAGGGTTGAATCTTAAAATTAGGTATTCGCATTCGTTGTTATACATGAAGATACCGTCTTACAGAGTAAGTTTAGTTTTATTTGTATTGTTATATCCTCGACTCTAGAGTAAAGTGATTTCAGTTTATACTAGAGTGTATATAGTGGTCCACAGACTTAGAGTAATAGGTTAAATCTAAGGGGGAGATGATAGAACGAGTAACCAAGTTAAGTTTTCAGATGCTAATAGATGTGCCGGTAAGTTGTGGAATTGGCCGTGAGAAAGAATGATGCTCAATCTATTCTTATTTCGACAGTTTACCTCAGTTATTCCGACACATACTCATGCTTTATGTTTCAACTTCATGATCATAGCTCGTGTTCATGCATATGGTAAGGAATCATGTACTCTCCTAGTTCCTAGTATGATGAGTTCCCAGTTTGTTTAGCAGTAAGAATCATTTTCCGTAAGTTATGAATTCCAAAATTCAGATCATGCAGTTCAGGACTCTTGTGCACTTGTGATACTCTTAACGATCAGTGAAAATTCAGATTTATATCAGGTACGTCCTCAGATTAGATCTCTGTAATGAGTCCATACAGTGAGTTCTCTATTTCTCATGCCTCAGTAGGGTATCAAGTTATGCTTAATACTCCCCTTTATGTTCCGAATCCCGATATTTGAATTTGCAGTGACATTTTCCCTTAGGTTGAGATAGTGATGATGAATAGTTGTTTAGATGGGAAAGAGTAAACATTTCTTGTTGATGAAAGATGGTTGTATGCTTATTTGAGTTAAGGCGGTAACTGTGGAGTAAGATTGAGGCCTAGTCTTTGATACGTGTCAAGGTTAGTGGAAGTTTTATGTGTTATATTTGGGAAAAAATATTGTGCGTTTGTTTTATGTGAGTTTATAAGTTGAAAGAATTTTGAGGTAAAGTTTTGTGGATGGCTTGGTTAGTTGAGGATATTTTATGTGTATCATCTGATTAGTGCAGGGAAGTTATCATGGATAGAAGTATTAGAGAATATGAGAAATATGTTTTATGAGTGGTTGTTTATATGTGCATATGTGGGTATGAAGATAGGATTGAATGTCATGTTTGCATCCATATGGATGGATGCCTTGAGTGTTTGTGAATGTCTAATATGAAGTTGAAGTTGATTGCTGAGGTGGCAATAAGAATTATACAGGAGATGAGGAATTGTGAAATGCAGGGTGTGCTAAATTCATGATTCAGACTAGTACTACAGTATTATGTGGTGCGTCTTGTGATTTTGAGTTAGGATTGAAGATGATGAGGGCTTTTAGTTCAGTTTACACATTAGAAGATGGAAATATCAGCGTCCATGTGAGAAAAATAAGTAGAATCAATGAGCATGGTGTTTAAGGGGAAAGTATAGTTGAGAGAGTATTTTAGAAGTGTGGCTAATCTTGAAAGTAAGAAGTTGCAATGCCTAAGGTTTGGTAATTCTATCCTAGTTTACGAGTTATTTGTCTATATTTCATACTATAGAGTAGTGTCATTTTTTGTGATTCCTTAGTTGGATGTCTTGTGTAACTCATGTCAGAGATTCTTTGCTCCCTAATGCTACTAGAACTTCTTTAGAAAGAATGTTGAAGAGATACTACAGTTAAGTATAAGTGTCTAGTATAATTCAGTTTAACAGTAAGGCAAACAAGTTACTATGGTTTTCCACCTTTTCACCCAGTCCTACTATCTGAATTCCAATATGTATGACCATCTTAAAAGATAATCTATTCCATCCGTGTAAGTTGCAAACTCAGTTCAGTCCAAGCATCATGTTTTTGATTCAGTTATTTAGTCATGACTCATGTCATAAGAGTTCAGCACATAATCTCAAATTCTTCCAGCTATTTTAGCTTAGACAGTGTAATACCTATATACGATCTAAATCTTGTTGCCTAATGATTCGTACTTACCTAAGTTATCACTTCCAAATACAATGTGTATGATTTCAGCATAAATGCTTCGGGGGAAATCCTAAACTATCAGCAAGAATCAGCTCCTTAAAATAAGTAAGGGCAAGTCAGCTCAGAATTCAGTTTCATAATAGAAGTTTATATATTTCAGATCAGTTATATCCTTTCTTAGAAGACACATCAAGTCCACGTTATTCTGTACCTTTAACCTTCAACGTTCCTATCCATCATTTGGGGACGAATGATCCCAAAGGGAAGATAATGTAATACCCCGCATTTTGGGATAGAACGAAAACTATCATTTCTATGCGTAGATGATCCAAAAGCCACAAATACGATACAAATTTTCCATGTTAATCAATTATGGAGTGTGGAAAATTTAATGAGCTTTCCGTCGATATAGAATTTCGCCCAAATTCGATACCCAAGAAAAATGTTATGGCTAATTTAATTCCTAGTCATAAAACACCATTATTTTGGTGCTTGGCACATAGCGGAGGTGGTCTATTTAATAATTGTCAAATTTCAGTAGCCTAGCGCGATTATGGCACGTCGCGCTAAAGTTCCAGGTCCAAACCAGTGAGACAACGCGATGTATCCGCATTGCGGTGACCCCAAGAATCCCATTCATCAATTCCCAGTGAGCCACCGCGATAGTGGAGCGTCGCGGTGGCCCATAAAATCGGGCTCCCAGTTATATTTTATTCCGTCTCATTAAGGGTATATTGGGTAATTTTCACCCCCTTGTCAGATCAAACAAGGACTTTTTCTCCCAAGTGACCACATTATTCATATTTTCTTCAAAAATTCATAAGAACACTCTCTAGGGTTTCAAACTTAAAACACAAATAACTCAAGATTCAATCGTGAGTTTTCAAAACTGATTGAAGATTTGGAATCCCCAAACCGCAGGCTTCAAGAATCATCCATCAAATTTCTAAATTGAGTTATGTGGGGTTTATCCTAAAACTACATGGGTTTGTTGAAAACACCCAATTATGATTTTAAAAAAAATCATCAAGCATGAATTTGTTAAAGGGGTTTTGAGATCCATGATTTTATTATGCTTTATGCATGTTTAATGATATTGTTGTTTTGGCCTTTAGGACTTTCCCCATTAAATTGATTGAAACCTATATGAATATGTACGATGTTGAAGATTTGATAGAGAGTATTATTATTGAAATCCCTCTCTTTGAAGATTTAGAGTTGATAAATTTGTTGGGAATGATTTAAGATGCTTGTTTAATATTTTGAAGGATATCTTTTCAATGTATAAGTATTTAACATGATTTTGATGATGATGAGAGGGATTTTCTTGGTATGATTTCATTCTTTACTTAAAAAGAAAGACTTGCATGTGATTTTCATTTTTGACATGACCACCCTGTGTATTTGAATGTTGAAAAAGAGAGGTTCTCACATATGTTTACATGAGCTTTAAGAAAAAGTTTCTTGAAATGACTTATTGTATGTCATAACAGAGTTAGAGTTTTCAGAGTATGTTTTCAGAGAATGCATGTTTTAAAGAGTTAAGAATGTGCATAAAGAGAGTTAGGTGGTTGCCTGAACAGGGCTAGAGTTCAAGTAACTCTAAGCCTAAAACCGTGATTTGTCGATTCAGGTATATTATTTTTACGCTGGCGACGGCCTTGTGGCGTTGCAGAGTCAGATACTCCAACCCTTGCGGCACACTTGGGTTGGAGGCTTCCCCGCCGAGTCAATGAAGGATTCCATATAGCCCGTAAAATTTTAGAGTTGTAGGGTATACCACCTAGTGCAGAAGTAAAATAAAGAGTGTCACAGTGTTCAGATGATTTTACAAAGCCTTTCGAAAATGCCCATGAGATTTCTTACTCTATGATATGTTTATGAGCTATTTTAAATTGCTCTCATATATGTTGAATATAAATTATTATTTTGGATCTGCTCTGCCTACCAGTACATCTGTATTGACCCCCTACCTCCCACGTTCGGAGTCTCAGTCCAAGGGTCCGGCAGTAGAGTATTCCAGAGAGAAGTGATCCGTGCAGTGGTAAGCATTCTTTGTTCCAGAAGACTTGTTATTTCAGATTATGTTATTCCGTTGTTTGGGTCTACTGGGGGCCTTGTCCCAATTTTCAGAATAGTTTTGAGATGTAGTAGAAATTTCGTCGACTGAGTCAGATGTTTTGAATTGTAACTTTCATTCTCATGTCTTGAAACTCAGAGTTAATGACCATGTTTCCGTATCAGATTGTATTTCCGCATCTTCTCTTATTATATGAATGTTGTGCATGACTACCAGATAGAGTAGGACATTCGGGGCTTCATGGTTCGGTATGTCTGTCACAGCCAGGCCTTGGTTCGGGTCGTGACAATATAATACGTCAAGTAGCCACCTTGGTACAAGCATGGTCCTGTGTGACATATTCCTGAAGTTATTTTCTTGTAACATGTGTGAGAACCAATTCTGTAGTGGGTATTGGTCCCTTTGAACCTAATCAAATGAATGTACGAAATATTTATGTTGTAATTATATTATTAATTTAGACAATATAGTAAACTATTTGATAAAGTAGTTAATAATTTATATGCATTAATGGTAAAATCAAAGGATGAAATCAATAACCATAACAATTTGATGGTTTGGAGCCCATAAGGGAACCATAGAGACGTTGATTTTGGTATTTTTGTTGTTGTACAGGAGGATCAGCGAAAATAGTATCACTTGATTGACTCGGTTGCATCAAAGTTGAGTGAGCATTTCTTTCAGCATTTTTTGGGCTCTGAAATAATTTTAGACATTTCTATATTATTAATTTAGACAAAATAGCAAACTGATTGATAGGGTAATAATCTATATGCATTAATGGTAAAATAAAAGTATGAAATAAATTACCATAACAATTTGTCTTTCTGGAGCCCTCAAGGAGCCATAGAGACGTTGATTTTGGTCTTGTTTTATACAGGAGGATCATCAGAAACAGTATCACTTGATGACTCAGTTGCATCAAAAGTTGACTCAGTTGCATCAAAAGTTGAGTGAACATATCATTTAGTATTTTTTTTTTGGGCTCTGAGATAAAGTTTCCTCACTTGACAACATTCTTTCATGGATTTCCTTCGAATAAATTGAGAGTCACGAAACAGAGAAAAAGATATACTTAGTCTCATCTCAATTATCATGTAAACAAGATTGGAATGCCAAACATGCATAATTTTTATTTCTTGCACATCAATGATCAATGGAGGCTCTTTAATTTTTTTTTTGTTTTAAAAACAAATTATTGTCATTGTGGTAACGTACAAGTTTGTTGCACTTCATTATAGTTCTTGCAGATATACAAAAATTATTTTTCTTTTACAGTCAAAATAAAATAAGAAGGAAAAAAATTGCTAGAGTATATGTGAGAAATGAAAGGACAAAGGGAGAAAAATACCTTTTAGTCTTGGGATATGATTAAGAAATGGGGAGTAAATATGTCTGTATTTATAGGTCTTGAAACCTTTAAATGTGAAAAATGGTCAACAAAATTGCACCCTTATTTATTTATTTATTTTTTTACTAATTATATCATGGCAATGGGAAATGAATTAGGAGAAAAAAAATTAATTCAAAAGATTGAGATATTTTTTTTCGTCAACTTCTTAAATAGTTCCAGATTACGCATAGAAGTAAAGAAAAATAAGTTAAATGAAGAATTATAATATTAGTATAAAAATGACTTTATCACTATCGGAAAAATTAGAACTATATTTCAAATCAGGTAAAGTAATTGTAGAAGTCAACTCAAAGTTATATTATTAATCAAGTACAACATATACTACAGATTGAGGTTAGCGAAGTTTGTTTGAAAATCCTACACACCGTAAGACGCGGTTGTTTCTCCCTTGAACACGGTGATTTTCCTCAAAAAATTATGTGTTACTGTTCTAGATATTGTTATAGGAACTAGGTTCCTAGTTCGAGTAGTTGGTACAGATTTCTTTCACACGAATTTAATATAGGTTCAAGTTTCATCCCATGCGGGATATTGAAATATAGGTTCTTTATACTAAAATGCTAGAGTTAAACCCCATGTAAAAAGAGACACACACCCATCCCCTTTCCCACTCCCACCCTCCCCCCGCGCCAAACTCTTACACGCACTCGATGTATACATCAAATTAATATTCTTTATCATGGTTTAGTAATTAAATTAAGTAAAATAGATATTACTTAATCATGATTAATTAACATGAACTCTAAATTCAAATGTGTGGCATGCATATATGGATTTGATGTATACACCAGGTGCATGTATGTTTTTACCATCCACCCCCACCCCCAAGAAAAAGGGAAAAAAATTGTTCATACTCAAGAATTGGTAAGATAATTATACCAAATAATAAAGAGCACATTCAGGCTCAGAAATATTAAATCACTTCTTCTTTACTAGAACAGGAAATATCTGATGTTCTCTTAATGAATGATACAATCCAAATGGCCTCCGAATTGCTAGAGAGGATACTTACGGGTCAAGTGGTACTTGATGACTTCTTGAGAGCTATCAAAAGGCATTTATTGGATGATTATGATGACCAAGGAGACTCAAGGGACATTAGAGAGGCCGATGAAAGACCAAACGGGGTTAGAAAGCCTTGAAAGAGGAGATGTACCCCATCCTCTTTGGAGATGCGCACAACCCGCTCTAGATCCACTTGAGCAGATCAAAACAGCCCACTACACCTTGGAATGTGCCCCATGTGCTCCCCATATGCTCAAGCAAGTGCCTAATGGGCCTTTATGTGTTTGTCTTTCCTAAATGGTTCACTTTTTGGCCCATATGATGTAATAACCTATCCTAGCCTATAAATAGGACTTCTTTTTTCATTTTAGTAAGTAGTTTATGTTGAATTACAAATTTGAACACTTGCGAGAGTGTGAGACAAACACGGATTCTCTTGTGTTGATCTTTTATTAAGAAACGTGGTTTTCTTGGGAATCAATTCCCTTGAGGTCTACGTAAGATTTAGGTGCTTTATTCAATCTAATTGATTGAGGGTTTAGGATTTGATACACACTTTATTTGCTTTCAATTCCTTTCATTGTGTCTATCTTATTGCTACTATCTATCTTTAGCTTTCGTATTCGTATCGCAGTTTAGTTTTCGATTTCGTACTTTGTTCGTGTATCATTTGGTATTAAGAGCTGAGCTTAGAATCGTTCCCACTATTTTAGTCTTGGGTTTGCTATTTGATTCAAAAATAAGGAAGAAAAGTGTGGAAAAAGTGTT
This sequence comes from Capsicum pubescens, assembly GCA_030864215.1. Classification (NCBI taxonomy): domain Eukaryota; kingdom Viridiplantae; phylum Streptophyta; class Magnoliopsida; order Solanales; family Solanaceae; genus Capsicum; species Capsicum pubescens. The sequence goes on along the minus strand of CM061548.1, from coordinate 108,164,306 downwards.
TGTACAAAAGCATAAAAGAAGATTCCACAAGAGAGTACAAAGAGGGGACCATTTGGAGGGTAATTTTGGCCAAACACAAAGGGAGAGACGGCCAATCTACCTTGCATCTGCTCCCAAGGAGCACCTAGTCTGCCCTTGACCTGTGGCCTCACCTCAAGGTAGTAGACAAGACCCCATACTGCATCCAAGGTGACTTGTACCTGCGTCCCAACTGCTGGAGAAGGCTTCTCAATGCAGATAAGCCATACCCAATGCAAATCACCTCCTTTTGACGTGAATCAACTTCCACCACACCAATCCAAGTTTATCAACACTTTCCAACATCAATTAAAGTCTTAAAACACTTCTCAACATCTTTAAAACTCCATTTCTCAAGGTTCGATTCTTAGTTTCCATTTCTTGATTCTTAAATCTCTTCTTTGATTCTTAACTACTCATCAACTAGTAACTTATCTACTAAGTTGATTGATAGTTCTTGAGTTCTTTTCTTTCATCGTCCTACTTTTCTTTAAAGATTTGATCTTTTTAATTCTTGGCTCAAGTATGTAAATATTTTCTTTGAGTCGTTTCAAACAAGGATTTATTCCGACCTCAAGCCATAATTGGTACCAAGCTTTCTCATTGGAGTATAAATGATCTATCAATGCTTACAACGCCAATTGATAGATGAACTAAAGGTGGAAACTTTGATAGCTTGTGAGGTTGATCTCTTAACCTTTAACGTGTTAGTTTTTTTTGTTTTGTTTTAGTATTCCTTTTATATAGGTACCATGGCATCGGGAGAAGGTAGCCCAAGAGCATCGGGAGAGATAAACATGGAAAGTTTAATGGCGGTCATAATGAGTATGAAACAAGATGTAAATCAAAGAATGAAAAGCATGGAAAGTTCTCTCTCAAGAAGGATGGACACCTTGGAAGTCCATCTAAACTCGACCATATCCACTCCTCAAAACTATCATGCTTCCTCAACATCTCCACTACTATAAATTTGGAAATACTTCACCAAATTTTTAATCCACCTAGGCAAGTATATGAACCCATCATCCAATCCACTACTTACCCAACTAACCAAAATCCTGTTCATCTCCTACAACCCCAATTCAATCAATCCCATCAAGAAGCTCCACAAAACCCAAACAAACCATCTCAAATCCTGGAAAACCCAAATCAACCAATCCAAAGTGAGGATGAGAGAGGTGAGGAACCTTATGGAAGAAGTGAAGAGTTCGATGAAGTGGCTCTCTTTGCAGAATTTATACTAAATAGAAGAGAATATTATGGGAGAGGACATAGAGGAAGAGGAGGAAGATTTGGTCCTGTTCCACATGGAAGATAAAACTTGGGAAACCATCCCCAAGTACAAGAAGATCATCAATGGGATCAAGGAGGTAATATGAGGTGATACACGATTCTTAACTCAATCAAGATCACTCTTGCTACCATTAAAGGAACTAGTGGTCTATATATATACCTTGATTGGGAGATACAATGCAATAGGCTCTTACAACTCAATGAGTTAACTGAACCCAAGAAAGTTGCCCACGCAATTGCTTAACTTGAAGTGTATGCTTAAACTTGGTGGGAGACAAAAAGAGTGCAAAGAGAAAGAAATGGTAATACTAACCTTTTAGATTGGGATAAATTGAAGGCACTTATGAGAGAGAGGTATGTTACGAAAAGGTTCAAGCAAAAGCAATTAACAAGGCTCTACAACTTGAGACAAGGAGGTCGGTAGAGGTGTGGAAGACTATTATGAGGAGTTTCAAAACTTGATCCTTCATCTTGAGATTATTGAACACCTAAATCATTGTATGGATCGGTTCAAAGGTAGTTTAGATTATGAATTTTCTTCTCAACTAGTTGTCCATAAATTTGACCGAATAGAAGATCTTGTTGAAGCAGCCATTGAGGTTGAAAGGAACAACAATGCCAAGAAGTCCTTCAATAAAGGTTATAATTCTTACACTTCATTGGGATGGAACAAGAACAAAGATTTCAACAAGCCCGGTGATAAGGCAATCCAAAGGTTTCCACCAAGGAATGAAGGTAATCCATCTTCTAATCCCAATTCTAAAACTATTACTTGTTTTAAATGTCAGGGTTGGGGTCATAAGGCTAGTGAATGCCCTAACCGAAGGAACATAGTATTGGTAGAGGGTAATCCTTACTTTGTTGGAGATATGGTGACAAAAAATAATGATGGTGGGAAAAGACCTCAAGAGGATAATGACCTTAGATGTGAAGGGGAATTAGCAGAAGATGAAAGGGACTTTAATATACCTTGTGAATTGATCATAAAAGTTCCCAATGAAGGTGTTTGGCCTGAAGAAGAAGAGGTCTTGAATATTAGCCTCATGATGAAGATGGCTATGAATGGTGAAAATGAGGAGATTTTTTATCATGAAGGAGAGCTTAGTGACAAACCCAAGCCCTTGTTATTCACTACATTTGGTACAAGCATTGATCCAACTTCCAAGTTGATGCATAAGAGAATAAGTCCACATGGTGCAAGTTTAGAAGGTGAGAGAGAAAGCTCAAGTCTTTGCTCCAAAGGTATGTACCTATTCCCTCTTATTTCAAGCTTCTTTGGAATCATGATGACATTTACCCTAGAGTAGACGATATTACAAAGATATTTGACCTAAAATACTACCTAGATGGTGTTGATGTCTCTCAAAATGACTTGAATATGCATAAAATGTGTGGCTATTTCTTGGAAGGTTGTTCGATTGAAAGGAATGTGAGGTGCTTAAGTTGTTTATTCTTACCGTCATATGATCTTGTTCTTGGTAGCACCTTAAGTAATTGTAACTCTTGCCATTCAATTTTCTTCATTTGTGAGCATCACCTTGTTGGTGCTAAGTATGTCTTGTGTGTAAACATGGTTTCTTGTGAATAGAAGGGTAATCTAAACCCTAATGATCCCTTAATTCTACCCTTAGCGGTTCCAACATGTGATGATTTATTTGGTAACATTGTTAATGGAACCAAATTAGGAGAATTTTTTTATTCATATCGCCAACTTAGGAGGATTTGTTGATGCTTATCGTAGCCAACTCCTTTGCACCTTAAATGTTGACTTCTCTTCTATTGTCTTGAAGGATGTTTGGTTATATGTGAAATGTGTGTCTCCTTGGCATGGATTTTTTGATTTTAAACCATGTTCTAACCCTCATACCTCGAAGAAATATTGGTTCTGTTTTCTTCTTATGTTTAAAGGGTGTAGATTTGAGGATGAATCTTCTTCAAGAAGGAGATGATGATACAATCCAAATGTCCACCATATTGCTAGAGTGGATGCTTACGGGTCAAGTGACACTTGATGACTTCTTGAGAGATATGAAAAGGTATTCATTGGATGATTATGATGAAAAAGGAGACTCAAGGGACGTTGGAGAGGCCGATGGAAGACCAAACGGGGCTAGAAAGGCCCGTAAGAGGAGATGTGCTCCATCCGCTTTAGAGGTGCACCCAACCTGCTCTAGATACACTAGAGTGTATCAAAACAGCCCACTACACCTTGGAATATTCCCCATGTGATCCCCATATGCTCAAGCAAGTGCCTAATGGGCTTTTATGTGTTTGTTTTTCCTAAATGGGTTACTTTTGAGCCCATATGATGTAATAATCTAGCCTAGACTATAAATAGGAATTCTTTTCATTTTAGTAAGTAGTATATGTTGAATTATGAATTTGAACACTTGTGAGAGTGTGAGACAATAGTGGATTCGCTTGTGTTGATCTTTTGTTTAGAAACGTAGGTTGCTTGGGAATCGATTCCCTTGAGGTCTACGCAAGATTTAGGTGCTTTGTTAGGTTTAATTGATTGAGGATTTAGGATTTGATACACCCTTTATTTGCTTTCAATGCCTTGCATTGTGTCTATCTTCTTGATTCTCTATCTATCTTTAGCTTTTGTATTTGTATCGTAGTTTAGTTTTCGATTCCGTACTTTGTTCGTGTATCAATGAATATTTTCCAAATTAATTATATAGCACAAAAATACAATATTAAATAGCTCAAATTCACAACATTAACTAGTAGTGGCTTCAGCCACAAGAAGATCAAGGTCCTGGTCTCGGATCTCATGAAGGGTAGTCCAGCCGGGTCTTTAGGGCTAACTAATTTCTGTCCAACTCGGTCGTATACCTATCATTGTTACAGCTTATCGGCAGCACGTTAAGCTTGTGCATTGGATTCATGACTCTCTGTATATCCGACGACCCAACACCAAATCCACCATTACTAGCTCCAATTGCCACTATCGCAATCAATACCTCCCACAATCTGAACAATCTATGAGCCGTGAATATCGCATTCACAAGGGTCATAGATTTTACAAATTGCGGTAGGTACTGATTGCAACACCGATTATTGGAGCTAGTAGTGGTAATTCTTGTGTTGGATGGGATTATATATGACGAGGCTCATGGATCCATGCAAATAAATTTGTTTCATATATTCAACTGAGCGTAAGACTATCTCCTAGTCAATGGATGTGAATTACACAAACAAAATGAAGAAATAAAAAAAGGAAGTAATTTTCTTTGGGTGTTGAGATAAGTTGAAAAAATAAGGAGCAAATTTGTCTATATTTGTAGGAGAAATTGGTCAACAATGTGGCAATTCCTATTTATTTCTTACAAATTATTTTATGGTAGTGGGAAAAGAACAAGGAGAAAAAATATCAATTAAAAGATTGAGGATTTTTCCTTTTTAGCAATTTTTTGAATAGTTCCAGCATAGTACCTATACATATAAAGAAAAATAAGCTAAATGAAATAAATTTAATATTAATTAAAAAATTAATTTATTAATTTGAAAAAAATTATAAATATATTACCAAATCAAGTAAAATAGTTAAAGAAGAAAATTCAATGTAATATTTAAAATTGAATCCCATGGACTATAGAATAACAATATTTGGAGTGTCACAATTATTTTATTTTAGAATGGTAACTCATTTAAAATATATACCCTTTTAAACTTTATGTCACAAATTAGAAGACTAAATAGTAGCACTATCACTAAACTAATATTGACCTTCCATAAACTGATTTAATTATGGACGTATAATTATTTAATCTCCAACTTCAAAACATTGACCTTTAGGATTTTAACATCTATTTAGGTAAGTTGTTATAAATACCTTAAAGATCATATTGCGCAATTAATTTTTTTTACTTCTAAATTTGGTTAGATTATCTCAATCACCTTTCAATTATTTAATTATGGGGTCCTATGAGGCATCTATAAACATAAATCAAACACTCTTATTTTTATATCCAGAGATAAATATACACGCATATATTCTACTCCTTTTTTGTGTGTACCAAAATATGACTAGAAAAGGGGTATGTCAGGCAATAAGAAATCTCAATGAGGGAAAAAAAAATCGATATAAAAGATTAGTATCACAATGTAATACCCTTAGACTGCTTGAAGACCTGCAAAATTTATCCCCTTGATGACAACTCGAAGCACTTGAATCGTCATGTATAAGTTCATTCAAATTAAATGTATGTGCTTCCTCTTATTGATATTGATTTATGTGTTCATAGTCATCCTCAAAATGGTCATTTTGACTATTTTATGAGTTTTTTGAAAACTAAATTACCTTAATTAATTATACTTTACGGACAAAAACAAACTCTGCAGGCTTATTTCTCTCAAAATTAATGGGTTTGCAAAAGTATCCATATGAGCATACAGTTCTTGTAAAATTACAAAGAATGGAAGATTGGGAAAATTCTCATTGCTTGCTTTTAAGTTAACGATCTTATAATCATGCCATACTAAAATTGATAGAAAAAGTAAATCTAGAGTTTAATCACATATATAGTTCGATGACAGGAGCTATCAGATTTCCGGTTTAATGCCATACTAAAATGCTAGAGTTAAACCCCGTTGTTCTTCATATAGCAAGAAAAAAACAAGGAAAAAAAATTTGTTAAAAACACAAGAGTTTGTAAGATAATTATAAGCGACAAAGTTTACAAGAGAAGCATTATGGAATATTTTCTTAAAATACTCTTATTAGTTATACTTTGGAAATCTAAATTTGACTAGTAATGAATTGAAACGTCAGTTCTTCTAATCTTAGTTCATTAAAAAATGTAGTCAGTAAGATTTGGACACTTGTAACCATTAAAAAAGGTTCTGATAGTTCAACATTAAATCAAAAATGCAAGCACAAATATAAAGAGAAGTCTCTATTTCATAACAAAGGGACCAAAATACTTGCAACAAAAAAATGAAGAAAAAAAAAGATGCGTTTCACGCACAAGAAAGCCTCAGAAATGAATAGTAAATGATAAGAGGGGCTCGAAGGCCCAAAAGTCCTTGAAAACATAACATCTAGGCATCAGGATATAGGGGTGCATCTGAGGCATCTTCACTCTCATCGTCTGAAAGACCCAGAGGGTCATCACTCTCAAAGTCATTTTCAGATAGAGCCTGCTCCAGGGCTTCTCTTGCAGCATTAGTAGCAGCTTCAGCTTCGGTGACGGCCATGGTAAGATCAAGGTCTCCGTCTTGGATCTCAAGAAGGGTGTCCACCCAGGTTTGTAGGGACACCCAACAACTATCCAATTCAACCACATTCCTATCATTTCTACGTCTCACCCGCAATGCATTCAGCCTGGCCTGAAGTCGCGCTCAGTCCATCTCATTTTTAGCACATAACTCAACCAAATCCGCCTCTAGGTTGGCCACCCTTTTCTACAAGGCATGGTTCCTAGAGTAAAAGTAAGCACGTACGTTCTCCCTTGAATAGAGCTTACCATGTTGCTCAATTTGCCAGGCTTGCAGCTTCTCATTCTCAACCTGGAGCCCAGCATTTATTGATCAGATCTCACTTACCCCGGCTTGGAGCACATCAACTATGGATTTTAGATGCTCCACATCACCATAGCGGTCCAGAAGCTTATGCGTATTATCTCTTTCTTTTCTCGGGTGGCGATCGTAAATTGGTGGGTATATAAGTTAAATGCACAAAAAAGGAAAAAAATTTAGTAAAATTATCACGAAAATGTATTTAGATGATTATTAGTGTCCATCTTACTTGTTGTATAGAGGTGACCAGCTAAGTGAATAAACATTTTGGGTCCTGTTCCTCTAACCTCGCCTTTTCCTCAGGCCCAAGGAAGGCCTCAGATAGTTTAGTTGCCATCGAGAAATCATTCAGAAGATCCACCCTTGGATGAATGTCTACCACAACCCGGCGACAAGGAGGATTCATATCACTACCAGGCATATTGGCATGCTCCATCATCTCCTGGTCACTTGATGACACTCCAAATGTTTCCATACCATCGGTTGGAACCCATGCACGAAAGGCTGAAGGCTTAAGAACGGTCAGTGATTCAATTGTACCCTTTTGATGTCGGAGCAAACGGGAACTGATCACTTCGACGTCAGGTTTGGTAAGATTCGGAACCCTTCTCCTTTTTGTGGAGTTGGGTGTTGCATAATGGGAAAGCTCACGCTCAAAGTTGGCCCAACATGTAGTAGGCAACCTCGCAACGGGCTTTTCTATGGAAAAACCTGGAAGAATCTTAAAATTTAAGAAAAGGCATCAAAAATATAAAACAAAACAATAAAGAAATGTCCTTTAAGACGCTTACCGTGTTTTTGTCCCTGGACTGGAGTGTTCTTGTAGACATTTCCTCCAAAGGTTCGTTCATAGGGGCGTTTCCACTTCGACCTTCCGTCAATGCAATTTCCTTTTCACCCCTCTCTTCTTCCAAAGGAGGCATCCGTGGGGGGCTGTCCGACAAGGATGTGGAAGAGGAATGTTAGGAAGAAGACATATATAGACATAGATTAGTAAAATATTTTATTGTTAAATTGTTGTAGTAAAATATCCACCTTGTTATTTTCTTGTAAAATATTGTTGTGAGGTAAAACTTTGAACCTGATGAATGAATGTAATAATTATTAGCTTGTAATTACATTTATTAGTTTAGACAAAATAGTAAAGTATTTGAAAAGTAATAATTTATATGCATTAATGGTAAAATAAAAGGATGAATAAATTATTAAAAGAGTTGTGCTACAAAATTTGAATTATATATAATCTATAAAATAAGAAAAATGGACACAATTTCATAGACACCTTAAGACTCACTATAGAACTTGTTAAGAATATCCAGGTGTAAAAAATAAGAGAAGAAAAGTTATGATTGAATCATAAACTTTGACAAATAGTTAAATTAAAGAATACAAGTCTGTGTAACCTAAGGAATTATAAATTTTAATTTTAATTCCTAAACAACTCAAAAACCTGCCAAGGTAAGTGTTCCAAAGTCTTCGAGTTATCCCAACTTGAAGACAACAATCTTAATTCAATTTATAATAGACTAAAACTAAGATTACATCAAAATTATGACTCAAACAACCCCTAATACATGAATTCTAAAACTCTTAACACAATACTATATTAAGACAAGGTTCTTGAATGTGTTCCTTTAGAATTCAAGTAACACTTTGTAAAGTCAATCTGCCAATTGTTTTTCTTGCTATGTGAGTGCGTGAGCCACTTGAGTCACTCATAGTCTCTTAAATACAACTCTTCAAAGATTTTTTCTTCAAACCAAACTCCTCAACAGCACGAACTGTCATTATAAAGAGTTCTACTTCTAGTGAAAGTCCTCCTTCAATTCAAACTCTTCTCTCTTTAATGTTGTAGACAAATTTCAACACTTCAAATCTGAACATTTTTATATCCTTTGAGCTTATCAGAAGTTATCATATCTGTTCCCCATGAAGATCTCCAAGTAAATTCGAAGGAAGTTTAGAGGTGAAAAATCCTAATTAACAAAAGAAAATTTACTTGAAGAAATTTATGAAACTGTTTGGTAAGAAAATTCCTACGAAATACCCCAAAAAAATACACAAGAATAAATTGTTGCAAGTAAATTTTTATGAATATTTAGCATAGACACCCCATGGAAATTTTCAAATAATGATTCCCAGGTAAATCACTACATACATCTCACAATTAGACAAAAATCTATTCGAAACCTCCAATAATCTCTAAAATCATCATTTGACACAAGTCTAGTGTAAACCATTATTACTGATAAAAATCATAATTCATAACATCCACATCAATAATATATGATTCTTAATGATCGAAAAAAAAATATTTCAAACTTTAATCCTCAATAATACTACCAACCATCAGGGTCAGAATCACTTTCATTCAAGTTGCCAGAGCCATTATCACTTTCATCCATAGGGTTGGTTGTCTTCTTGAGATGATCGTTCGTTTGAAGATGATTTCTTGTATACATGTTTCTTTAAAAAGTCAAATTCCTTCCTCATCCTGTTATTTTGTATCACTCATTCTGCAAAGTTGCATACAAATCAACATTTGTAGCATTTACTTGGGACTTAATCATCTCATCATGTTCTTTCGGCAAAGTAGATGTTGATTTCTTAGATGCCTTTACACTTCAACCTAGGTATCCATGACCTTTGACACTTCCTTTTCTCTTTCCACCAATAGATTATACCCAGATATCGATTTCACTTAATTGAGAGGGCCGACTAGCTGGATTAGTTTCTCCTTCCACAACTTATGCACTTTGAGCAGCTAATATTTCTTGTTTCTTTCTTTCAAGCTCATTCTGCATAAGAATAAGTTATTTCAGACCAGATATAGTGCCAACAAAAAATGTATTATTAACATAAATTATATTGGATTCTAGTATCAAATATAAGCACAACAAGCAGCAAAAACAAACAACATGTATTAGCATAAAAAGTATCTGAAACTCAAAGTTGGTTCCAAATTATTGTGGCTATGGAAGCACCAATGCCACATTGAAATGAGAAGAATAATTCAGGTATTTTCTGAGCTGTATCTTTTATTGAGAAGTCCTGGAATTATCTAAGAAGTACTTTTATTTGAGTTCTGATATATCTATATTGATGAAATAGTGCAGTCAGATTTCATAGAGTACGTGCCCTACTGACCAGTGACTTTAACGTAAGAGTTGCATATGGATGGAACGGGTTGCCTGACATGTTCCAAGGAAGCAGTAAAACAGGAAGCAAATAACACAATTTTTTACGCGAAAAACACCCGGCTAAAAATGGTGTAAAGAAACCACGACCTGTACCTCTACGGGATTTAACCCCAACTTCACTAAATAACTCTGAGCCTCAACAACGACTGATTACAAAACTCTTGTAACCAACAACTAGGAATTATAAACTCTAATTCCTATACCTCAATAACTAGGAATCATAAACTCTAATTCCTATAACTCAACAACTAGGAATCATAAACTCTAAAACTTAACAATCACCCTTGACTATTGAACTGTGACACCCCAAATTATTTAGCTAGAAATCGAACCGTCGTTCCTACGTGCGTAAGCTCTAATTCAATGGTTTATGCATAGATTCATGTTTCATGATCTTTCTCCTAGTATATGAAGTGATTATGAGATGAAAAATGTTCATAGAAATGGCCTAGAGAAAAGTTGAGCTAAGAACCTTTCATTCATCCAAAATTGGATAGTTGATTCTACAAGGGTCTACTTTGAATGTGGATAACTATTTATGCACATATAATTTTTCATCTCAAGATCCACCAAATTATAGATAATTGAATTAGCTTTCCAACGATATCAATTTCGCCAAAATCCGATAACCGAGCGAAAAGTTATGGATTTTTCCGTATGAGGTAGTAAGCCAATACGATCATGACGAGTCACGTCGAGATCGCGTTGACACGAAATCAGACGCGGATAAAAGGCTGTTTTATGTATTATTTCAGTTTCTAATGGGTCTAGGGGCACCGTGGTCATTTCCCCTCACCCAAAATCCGTCTAGAACATAGAATTACAACCCCAAGAAGCCAAAATTGCTTATTTTACTCTAATCCTCTCAAAATCCAAACCCTAATCCTTTTCCTCAAGATCAAGAATCAATATATTAAATTCAAGATTTCAAGAAACGGATCAAGATCCAGGTTCCGCTCTTTCTCCTAAATAATCTAAGGTACGTGGGGTTTATCCTAAAACTACATGGGCTTGTTGAAACACTAGAATATGATTTAAAGATTATCAAGCACAAAATTACAAAGCAGTTTTGGAAACCATGATTTAAATTATGCATCATGAATGTTGTAATGACATTGTTGTTTTGGCCTTTAGGTCTTTTCCCTTTAAAATTAATTTATACGTATATGTATATGTATGATAATTTAGATTGAAGATTGTTTGAGAGAACAAATTATGAAATCCCTCTCTTGTGATGAATTTATGTTTATGATCTTATTGTGAATGGTTTGAAATGCATGATTTATGATTTGAAAATAGTTTTCTCAATATCATAGTATTTGGGCATGATTTAGAGATGATGAGAGAGAGTTTCTTGATATAATTATGTTCTTGTGTTAAAGAGACAGAATTACATGTGATTGAGAACTTTGATATGACCACCTTATGCATTTGCAATGTTGAAAAAGAGAGTTTTTGCATGTGTTTATATGAGTTTTAAGAAAGAGTTCTTTGAATTGATTTATTGATATGGTGGTCCCAAACATTATGTTTTGAAAATAGAGATTATAATATACTATTAATGTCGTTGAGACATGACTTGCAAGTCAATCTTATGACAATACCATATAAATGTATGCCATAATAGAGCTAGAGTTTTTCAGAGTTTGATTTCAGAGAATAAAATATTTTAAAGAGTTAAAAATGGGCTTAAAGAGGGTTAGGTGGTTACCCGAAGAAGGGTTGAGTTCAAGTAACTCTTAGCCTAAAATCGTATTTTGCCGATACGGGTATATTATTATAGTATGCTAGCGACGGCCCTGTGGCGTAGTAGAGAAAGAGACTCCGGCCCTTGCAGAAAACTTGGGTTGGGGGCTTGGCTGCCGAGTTAATGGCAGATTCTATATAGCCCGTGGAATTTCAGAGTTGTAGGGTATACCACCTAGCACAGAAGTAATATAAAGAGTGTCACATATTTCAGATGATTTTACAAAATCTTTTAAATATACCCATGTGATTCTTACCATATGATATATTTATGAACTTTTTTAAATTGCTTTTCAGACAGAAGCGACGTTTGCGGTGGTGAGCCTTTTTTATTTCGGAAGGCATATCTCTTTTTAGACATTTTTTTTACTTTGGTTTTAGTCCACTGGGGGCCTTGTCCCAGGTTTCAGATCGTTATTGATGTCATATGTAGTAGAGATTTTGCAGACTGAGAAAGATGTTGTATCAATGTTGATAAACCTATTTCTTCATTGTTAAACAGATTTTAGAGTATGACCATGATTCAATTTACTTTTATTTCCATAATTTTTTTTATATTATATGAATATTGTGCATGATTACCAGATTTAGAAGGGCGCTCGGGCCTCCTTGGTTCGGAATGCTCGTCACGGTCAGGGTCTTGGCTTGTGTCATGACAAACTTGGTATCAGAGCACGGTTCATGGTCCCAGGGTGTCTGCGAAATCATGTCTAGTAGAGTCTTGCTTATGGGTATGTGATGCACCACACATATAATCAGGAGGCTACCAGGCATTTAGGAGTTGTTTCCTATTCCTTCATACTCTAGTTCGTGCTATAGAGTCATCCTTAAGAAAGTTATCCAAGTTCATTCCTCATTATAATTTCATGGGTCATGTCTCATTGTTGAGGCGATGCAAGTCTAAGATTCTAGCTCCCCCAGCATGTGGTTCTCTCTGATTGAGTTATCCAGAAAAGTTATGAGATAGCACAAGGACTTGAGAAGAGTCCAGTAGTGCTTCAAGGTGTATTGACTCTGAAGTATACTGCTATCTTGATGAAATTATGTTTTCCCAGCCTGAGGTACGAAGTGTATTCAGTCTCCTTTAATAAAAGATTTTTGTTGGGGGTGTCATGTTTAAGGATAATTATGTGTAGCATAATATTGGAACTGTATTTCCACCAGAGTAGTAGCATATGTTAAAGTGTCATGACCTTTTGGTAGTGAAATGGTCTAGAAGTTGGTGACATGAAGTCACAAGGTTAGCAGTCAGAGCGAGGGTGACATTTGCATAAATAAATAGTTTTAGTTGTATAATCATGGACTAGGGAGTGGGTTTCCATTGTATAGTGATAAACTAATGCGGTAGCAATATTTGTGGATAGTAGGGTAGTATGTGAAGGACGTGGCTAGCTATGATTATTATCTATTCGAATTAGGGAAGGAACCTAGAGTTGATAGTTATGGTGGTTATAGAGATCAGTTATAGGTTGTAAATGGAAAGGATAGATTAGTTAATAAGTTGTAAGTAGGGACTCATTAGTGTTTATTGATTTTTGAAGATCATTGTGATGTACGATTAGGTAAGTATAATGCAAGAAATTAGAATATCTTGATAAGATTAAAATGGGTTATATTGCAAGATTAAGATCGACCAACCCAATCATGTGACTTTACCCCTTTGATGGTCCCTTTAGTAGTAGTAAACTGGCACTTCAAGTGTGAACGTATGTAGTAGGTTTTGAGTGGTAACAATAAGGTTATGGCGGGGTTGTGATTGTAGGTAGTAGCTAAGTAAAGTGAAGTATTTGGGTTGATTTCCCAATTTGATGGACTAGTGTAATATGTGGCATGCTTTATCGGTGGTATATAATTGAGGCTAGACAACAGGCTTAAACTGTAGATGTGGAGCATAGTGGTGAGAATAGTAGCTCGAGGTTGATGATGCATATTTTGTTGGAATTAATTAGTAGGCTTGATGTGGTGTGTGGAATGGCATAGTTGGCAAATTGTGAAAAAAAAGTGGATAAATGGTGGTATATATACTTGAGGACTAGCGTTAGAAATGATTAGAACTCTTTATAATGAAAGTTCGTGCGCTGAGGAGTTTTGTTCGAAGAACAACTCTTTGAAGAGTTGTATTTAAATATAAGATGAGTAACTCACACACTTACATAGAAAAAAAAGCAATTGCCAGATTGACTTTACAAAGTGCTACATGAATTCTGAAGGAACGCATTGAAGAGCCTTGTCCTAATATAGTATTGTGTTAAGATTTTTAGCATTCATGTATTAGGAGTTGTTTATTGTGTTGTAATGTTGAAATAATCATAGTTTTAGGGTGTTATAAATTGAATTAAGATTATTGTCTTCAAGTTGGGGTAACTAGATGACTTGGGAACACTTAACTTGGGAGATTTTTAAGTTGTTTAGGAATTAAAGTTTATAATTCCTTAGGTTACACAGACTTGTAATCTTTTGTTGAAAGGCTCATTGCGATTTAGTAAAATTGGGGATAAATCTTGTAGGGTACAAGCCGTGGATTTTACATCTTTCATGAGTCGAGTGTTTTTCATCTAAAAATATTGTGTTTTTACTAACAATTCGTTGGAACACGGTAGGCAACTTACTGCATACATAGGAAACAGTTAAATAAAAATAATTGAACACTAGGTTAGGTTGTTCAGTTTTTTTGTTCAGTTGTTTTGCTCAGTTGTTTTTCTTTGTTCAGTACTATAAATAAAAATTACTTTATTAATGCTCACTTGTTTTGCTTTATTCAGTACTAGCTTAGGTTTAATGTGGAACATGCTTTAGCTGTTAAATGGAATCGTTATCTTTGCTAAATTGACTCATATTTTTGCTCTCTTTAATACATTACTATGTTGACTAAAGTCTTTGTCTAATTGTTTTGGTGATAGCCTAGTGGCCATGAATATCATAGCAAATCACTTTGGCTAGTATATTATTGCATTGAAATGGTTTTTCAATGATTTCAAAAGGGGGAAGATAAGAGGGTTGTGCAATATTTATAACCCATCGACTAACTTGTTCATTCTTGTGTTTTATACTTTAGTGCCTACAGGTGAAGATGTTTGAATGCACAAAGACAAGAGGTTTCTCACCATCAAAAAGGGGGAATTTGTTAGGTACGATGTAGTTTGGATGATTGACCAACTAATAAAGTGATATGAAACATGTCAGTCAAGCTGGTTCACAGACACACTCTCATGTAGCTGAAACTTGTAGCAAAATCATCGATGATTAAAGACAAGCATGCAAATATCAAGGAAGGACCATATGGGTGGCTAATTCAGATATACTCAAGGAAATAAGCATATGCTGATTAAAGGAGGAGTTTGAAATAAAGAATGACTCTTTGGAGATTTGTGCTTTAATAGAAAATGTATTATTCAGAATAACTTGCGCACTTACAGAGAGATAAAAGGTAAAGCATGAGAAAATTGAGAAAATTCATAATTGAGAGAATTCTAACTGAAGATTCAAGTGTTGCCAGTACGAAGAAACAAATTGACGAACCTGTTTCACATGATTAAACTTTACAGTTCACGAGTCAGTTTAAACGTATTGTTCTTATTAAGTTGTAATTTATTGATTTTCTGGAGTGATTGTTTAGGAACAATACTGAGCTGAGTTAACTTCAAGTTTCGGATAACTCGAAGTGGGTTCAACAGTCAAGGGTGATTGTTGAGTTATAAGAATTAGAGCTTATGATTCCTAGTTGTTTAGTTATAAGAATTATAGTTTATGATTCCTAATTATTGAGGTATAGGAATTAGAGTTTATAATTCCTAGTTGTTGGTTACTAGATTTTTGTAATCACTCGTTGTTGAGGCTCAGAGTTATTTAGTGAAGTTGGGGTTAAATTCTGTAGAGGTACAAGTCGTGTTTTTTAACACCTT
Source organism: Capsicum pubescens (assembly GCA_030864215.1). Classification (NCBI taxonomy): domain Eukaryota; kingdom Viridiplantae; phylum Streptophyta; class Magnoliopsida; order Solanales; family Solanaceae; genus Capsicum; species Capsicum pubescens. The sequence goes on along the minus strand of CM061548.1, from coordinate 108,148,624 downwards.
TTTGAGCCAGGTGTTTTTCACGTAAAAATCATTATGTTCTTTACTTCCTACTTTACTTCTTTCTTGGAAAACGTCAGACATCCCGTTCCATCCATAGGAAACTCTTACGTTAAAGTTACTGGTCAGTAAGGAATGCAATCTAACAAGTGGTATCAGAGTAGGTTGTGTTAAAAAGGTTTAGAACCCAAGACAAAGATCGATATAATAAATTTCGCATCACCTACTGGTCACAGTGTAGGTCAATCCACTATTAGACCTCTACTCTTTGATGGGTCTCACTTTATTTGGTGGAAAGCTAGAATGGAAACATTTATTCAAAATGTATATTATGAATTATGGAAAAGAATTATTAATGGACCAACAATTCCCATGAAGACAGTGGATGGAGAACAAGTGAAAAAGGTAACTAGTGAATTCTCCTCGGAAGATCTTGTTGCAGTACAAAAGAATGCAAAAGCCAAAAATATTTTTGTTTGTGGTATTGGTCCAACCTAGTACAATAGAGTGTCTAATTACATCACAGCTAAACAAATCTGGGATGCATTGGTGAATGCACATGAAGACACAAACCAAGTGAGAAAATTCAAAATTACATTACTTATCACTGAATATGAGGCTTTCGAATGGAGAAAAATGAGTCACTTCAAGAATGATAACTAGGTTAACTTTGTTGGTAAACGAGTTATCATCTCTAGGAAAGGTTTTATCTACTGAGGAATAGGTATAGAAGGTCTCGAGAGTCCTACCAAAGTCTAAGTGGAATGTCAAAGTTATAGCCATAAGAGAAGCTAAGGATCTCACTAGAATGTTCCTTGATGAGTTAGTTGGTAATTTGAAGACCTATGAGATGGACATGGAAGATCTAAATAGGGCTTCTGAAAGTGATGGATTAGATGATGAAACTGCTCCCATGGTCATTGGAGATTCAGACATGGAAGAAGATGATGGAAACTCTGAGGTAAGTATTCTTGAACTCAAAGAGAAGAAACATTTATTTTCTAAAAACAAACTTGTTTCTTAATTAATGATTTCCAAGAATTAACTTCTGATAGGGATGAGTTAATCAACAATCCTGTAAGTCTCAAGTTTGATTTTATTGATCTAGAAAGTTGTAAGAAAAATGTTGAAAAGGAAAACTGTACTCTTAAGGAACAGGTTAGCAGACTTGATTCATCAAACCTGACCTTCAAATCTGAAGTTCTAAAACTGTCTCCTTTTGAAAAAGAAAAATGTCAAGAGTGAGAAACAAGAAAACATTGAGTCAGAATTGACTAATATTAAACATGAATACTTTTGTGAATAAGAAAAAAGTTAGTCAACTGAGTCAAAAAGTTTCTGAATTGAAACATTATCTTGAAAGAGATAATAGGTAGACACATTCTTTAAGAATTGTTCGTAAGTTAGGTCAAAGAACTCACAATGAAAAGGCTGGGTTGGTATTTTATAAAATTTCTAATGCTATTAAAGATATGTGTTATATTTGTAGTAACCTGGGACATCCAACCACAGAATTTCTAGTTGCAGCAAAAAGAAAATCAAGAAGCATAAGCCTAGCAAAAGAATTTGATTCTATGTTAGAACAAGCTAATAAGAAAGTCAAAACTGGTCAGAGAAACAGGTCACATAACATGTTGCCTCGATGGGCTACTAGGAACTTCATACATCCTTTTTCTCATAAGAAAGGACCCAAGCTTGTTTGGGTTCCTAAAGTTAACCCCTAATTTGTTTTGCAGGTGAGAGTGAAAGGAGGCAAGCAAAATTAATACATAGATAGAGCTTTCTCAAGGCATAAGACTTGAAGAAAATAAAGATCCTTTCACTTACCACATTTAAAGGGGGAATGATTCTTTAGGAGATGGTAAAAAGAGCACTATTACTAGATCCGAAAAGATTGAGAGAACTAAAACAAAAGACTTTTTAAAGATGGTCAGATTTGGGGTGCTCGTGTAAGGGGAAATCAAGGGAGATTCTTTTTATTTTTTTCAAAAAAGAGGATGACAGTGAAACTAATGAGCATGCACATGAATATATTGTACCACCTGGTTCAACTGTTGTACAGACTGAGGGTATATTGACAGGGGGACAACAAATCAAGAAATAAATGCATCAATAACACCAACACAAGCTGATGATAATTTTGTTGGTAATTCATAAGAATTGGTGTTGTCGCAAGAATCTTGAGATATCTCATGGGAATCAATGGCTTGAGACTATGGTATTCAAATGAAAGTAATTTCACTCTTGAGGGCTATAAAAATGTTGACTATGGGGGTTACTTAAATGACTGGAGACGAACCAAAGGTACTAAGTAGAGAGCATTTTGAAGGAAATAGGCTAGATTTTTGGATGACTAAAATTGCATGAATTTTCCTTAATGATTGACTAGAATAATCATTTTTATTTTTAATCTTATTAGCTAAAATTTTATTCGATTCAGTCTTTCACATTTAGTTGTGTGTCCCAATTTCAGATTTTTGACTCTTCTAACCTAATTTTTTATTAGATTATGCAGAAAATAGGTACAAGCAAGAAATTGTGACCACAAAGTTCTTTTTCTAAGGTATGCTCTACACTGACATAAGCATAGGCTATCTAAGTTGAAACAGTTGAGCACACCTTTTCCATTCCTCACACTTCATCCTCTCCTTTTCCTATGATGCTGACGAATTGGTTGACCAAATTTTCTTTGACTCTCTCCAAATGGTTGTGCACAAATGTGTTAATTCTATACCAGAAATTTCTTCTTCTCTCTCAACCAAAATATTGGTTTTCGTATCATGAATTTTCCAAACTTGATCATCAATCACATGCAGCATATGTTTCTGAAGAATGAAAAGGGACATGTTCTTCCTTTTAGTTTCTAATTGGCTATTTTTCTGGGGACTTCTCAGTCCTAGTTCAGTTAAACTTAAAAAACAACAATAGATGTTCTTGAAAAGATGAATCATGTTGACCTACTTGTTTCAATAAGGAAGGAGGGCTAACACTCATTTAAAATAATTGATAATAAGGAAATAATTTAGCTGAGAAAAAAAGATCTAAACTAGAAACTCCTCAAAACAGTCATGAAGTAGAATAAGAGGTCCTTAACGCTAGCATCATGACTATGAAGCTTGACCTTGATTTTGATTGGTAGAGGGATGAAAATTTGAAGTCATTCATCAATTGACACAGTTGATAACACCTGTTCCACCTTCCTCATCAGTTTCTCACTATTCATATCCTTAGCCATGTCCCACTTTTATACCATATTTTTTTCATTAATGCTCAGTTATTTTGTTTTGTTGAGTACTAGATTAGGTTTACTGTGGAACATTCTCTAGAAGTTAAATGGAATGGTTATCTTTGCTAAATTGACTCATATTTTTGCTCTCTTTAATACATTACTATGTTGGCTAAAGTCTTTGTCTGATTGTTTTGGTGATAGCCCAAGTGGCCACGAATAGCATAACAAATCTCTTTGGCTAGTCTATTATTGCATTGAAATAGTTTTTCGATGATGCCAAAAGGGGAAAGATAAGAGGATTGAGCAATGTTTATAACTCATTGACTAACTTGTTCATTCTAGTGTTTTATACTTTAGTGCCTACAGGTGAAGATGTTTGAATACACAAAGACAAGAGGTTTGTCATGATAAAAAAAGGAGAATTTGTTCGGTACGATATAGTTTTAATGATTGAAAAACTGACAAAGTGATATGAAACATGTCAGTCAAGATGGTTCACAGACACATTGTCTTATGTAACTGAAATATGTAGCAAAATCATCGATGATTATAGACAAGCGTGCAAAAATAAAGGAAGGACAAGATGGGTGGCTAATTCAGATAAACTCAAGGAAATAAAATGTGTTGATTTAAAGAGTTGGAGTTTGACTACAACACTACGGATACAAGAGTTGGAATTGAAGGAGTCTCACTTGAAATAGAATTATATGCAATGAGAGTTATTATTAAAGGAGGAGTTTGAAATAAAGAATGACTCTTTGGAAGCTGTACTTAAATAAAAGATGTATTATTCAGAATAATTTGCGCACTTATAGAGAGATAAATGGTAAACACGAGCAAATTGAGAAAGTTCATAATTGAGAGAATTCTGACTGAAGATTCAAGTGTTTCCAGTTCAAAGGAACAGATTGACGAACCTGTTTCACACAATTAAACTTTACAGTTCATGAGTCAGTTTAAATGTATTGTTCTTATTGAGTTGTAATTTATTGCTTTCCTAGATTGATTGTTTAGAAACAATACTAAGCTGAGTTAACTTCAAGTTTGGGATAACTCGAAGTGGTTTTATGTCACGACCCTAGCCGAGACCCTAGCCGTGATGAGCATCCCGAACCAAGGAGGCTCGAGTGCCCTTCTAAATCTGGTAATCATGCACAATATTCATATAATTTAAGAAAATTTTCTGAAATAAAAGTAAACGGAATCATGGTCATACATTGAAATCTGTTCAACAATGTGGAAATAGGTTTATCAACATTGCAACAACATCTTTCTCAGTCTGTGAAATCTCTTCTACACATGACGTTAATAACTGTCTGAAACCTGGGACAAGGCCCCAGTGGACCAAAACTAAAGTAAAAAAATATGTCTAAAAATAGATATGCCTTCCGGAATAAAGAAGGAACACCACCACAAACCTCACTTCTGTCTGAAAGTTCTACGGATTAGCAGGACCTCTAGACTGAGCCTCAGACCCTGGAAGGTAGGGGGTCAATACAGTTGTACTGGTATGCAGAGCAAATACAAAATAATAATTTTTATTCAACATATATGAGTGAAATTTAAAATAATTCATAAATATATCATATGGTAAGAAACACGTGGGCATATTTAAAAGATTCTGTAAAATCATCTGAACTCTGTGACACTCATTATATTACCTCTGCGCTAGGTGGTATACCCTACAACTCTGAAAATCCACGGTCTATATGGAATCTACCAATAACTTGACAGCCAAGCCCCCAAATCAAGTTTGCCGCAAGGGTCGTAGTCTCTGTCTCTACTACGCCACAAGGCCGTCGCCAGCGTACAATAATAATATACCCGTATCGGCAAAGTACGATTTTAGGCTAAGAGTTACTTGAACTCAACCCTTCTTCGAGTAACCACCTAACCCTCTTTAAGCCCATTTTTAACTCTTTAAAACATTTCATTCTCTGAAATCAAACTCTGAAAAACTCTAGCTCTGTTATGACATACATTTATATGGTATTGTCATACCATTGACTTGCCAGTCGCGTCTCTGAGCCATTAATAGCATAGTATAATCTCTATTTTCAAAACATAAGGTTTCGGACCACCATATCAATAAATCAATTCAAAGACCTCTTTCTCAAAACTCATGTAAACTTATGCAAGAAACTCTCTTTTTTAACATTTCAAATAAACGAGGTGGTCATATCAAAGTTCTCAATCACATGCAATTCTTTCTCTTTAACACAAGAACATAATTATATCAAGAAACTTTCTCTCATCATCTCTAAATTATGCCCAAATACTATGATATTGAGAAAACTATTTTCAAACATAAATCATGCATTTCAAACCATTCACAATAAGATCATAATCTTAAATTCATCACAAGAGAGGGATTTCATAATTTGTGCTCTCAAACAATCTTCAATCTAAATTTTCATAGATATACATATACGTATAAATCAATTTTAAGGGGAAAATACTTAAAGGAAAAAACAAAAATGTCATTAAAACATTCATGATGCATAATTTAAAACATGGTTTCCAAAACTCTTTTGTAATTTGGTGCTTGATAATCTTTAAATCATATTCAAGTGTTTCAACAAACCCATGTAGTTTTATGATAAACCCCACATACCTTAGATTATTTAGGAGAAAGAGCGGAACCCGGATCATGATCCATTTATTGAATCTTGAATTTAAGATCTTGATTCTTGATATTGAGGAAAAGGATTACGGTTTGGATTTTGAGAGGATTAGAGTAAAATAAGAAATTTTGGCGTCTTGGGGCTGAAATTCTATGTTATTGATGGATTTTGGGTGGGAAAAAATGACCACGGTGCCCCTAGACCCATTAGAAACTGAAATAATGCATAAAACAGCCTTATATCCGCGTCTGGTTTCGTGTCAACGCGATCTCGCTGCGATGCGTCATGATCGCGTCGGCTTACTGCCTCACATGAAAAAAGCCATAACTTTTTGCTTGGTTATCGGATTTTTGCAAAATTAGTATCATTGGAAAGCTAATTCAATTATATAAAATTTGGTGGGTCTTGAGATGAAAAATTCTATGTGTATAAAGAGTTATCCACGTTCAAAGTAGACCCTTGTAGAATCGACTATCGAATTTTTGATGAATGAAAGGTTCTTAGCTCAACTTTGCTTTAGGCCATTTCTATGAACATTTTTCACCTCATAAACACTTCATATACTAGGCGAAAGATCATGACACATGAATCTAAGAATAAACCATGGAATTAGAGCTTACACATGTAGGAACGATTGTTCGATTTCTAGCTAAAAAATGTGGGGTGTTACATTATCTCACCTTGAGATCATTTGTCCCTGAATGATGGATGGGGGCCTTTCGAAGCTCAAAAAGTTTAGAATAAAGAATATAGTCTCACATTGAAAAAAATTTCCTCAACAACACATACAATGGAATCAAACGAGTTTCTTGATAACCCCGAGTGAATCGTGAAAGTATGAAACATTTGATAATGAGACTACATAGGGATGATCTTGCACATGAGCTCTATGCACCATAATCTTCACAATATAAGGAAGGGATTTATTTGATGATCATAGACCTGATTTATATTGGTACTAATAATGAAATAATAATTCGTGGAAGATAGGATTAGAATCATTCTCCACCTCTCATGATACAACGGAATAGACCTTACACTTAGAAACACTACTCATCCATGCCCCAAACAACAAATAACACACTTCATCATTTCCAACTTACAATTCTCCAATCATACATCTAGCCACAAGAATATGAGTTCCACCACTTAGTACTGCTATGCTGATGCCTATCGTGGAGTAACAAGGTGATAACTTAAACTATAAGACCTTGTACTTTACATCCCATTAAGAATATTGTTGTCAAACACCCTCAAGATTTCATTTAGAGAGTACTAACCACATAGCACATAGATTTGTATTTCCAGCAATCACAAAATTCAAGCCTAATCATTACTATACCCACTACATGGATTTCCCCACTAAGACCAACAATTTCAATCACTCTAACAAATGTTTTCTCCATATTCCTCCCCCTTTGTTATTTCACACAACAAAAGTTCATCTCCTTCTTTTCCCTTTTCACCTATAGCCTCAGCTTAAGAATCACATCAATTTTTTTTAACCTTCAAGAACATCTACTCCTCTACCTAACACATCACCACGCTTCCACAACCACCATTATACTATAATTCGGAGGGTCATTAAGGGACCCGAGCATAACTTTCGTGAATGAAAGTAACACTATTAGACTATAACATATACTTATTGCACTACTCATGGAGGGACATGAAGATACGATAAAATAACCATGAGCGCTCTATATATAAAGTGTCTAGATCATAAGTAGAGAGTCATTCAGAAGACACAATACAACATGAATTCTTAGGATAGAGAATAGTGAGAAACATTGGTGCACATATCAAGGCAACACGAGGAAAAGAGACTGAATTACCCCTCTGGACACAAAAAATCAGTAAGATGAACTGGGAACCCAGCGCGATTGGCGACGCGACGCGTCAAGATCGCGTCGAGACATAAGTTTGGCCAACACGATTACTGATGTGGTGCGTCGATATCACGTTGATCCACCAGTTTTCTCACTCAAACGCATCTCAAACTTGGTCTGAAAAATCTGAAACTTCCCCGGAACAACCCCTTTATACTCCTGAACATGAATTGACTCAAAAATCTACTTCTCGGGGTCAAAAAGATCAATTTGAAAATGATGAGAGTTACAAGATCATAAATATGACTGAGTCTTTTAACAACCAGAAAGTTTTTTAGGTTGACAGCTCTCCACATATGCAACAAAGAGTGGTATTGAGTCGAGAATGCTACAGGGTGTTACATTACAACTAAGACAAAGATTTCTGCATGGAGCGATTTCTCCTCGATTAAGGAACTGAGATTTTTCCAAGAGTTTGCATAAACCTTATCACTTGGGCTAAATCCGACATACGATGAATTAGTGACATATAGAAACATATTCTCTTAGAACCAAGAATGTTGAGACATAGATTTTTATGGATCACGAACAACATAACATATGGCTTGAATATGTGAAAGACCGGATTACTGAGAGACATAATTACTTCTAATTTGGAGGTAAAATCATAAATCAAGTCCATGGAGTACTCGAACCGTAGGCATAGGCATGACTTGAACGAATGATGTAATACATTAGTAGGATACTCTCCCAAATTGGAGTAGGAAAATTATGCTTGAGTACAAATAGGTTTATCATGGTTTCTCCCCACAACTTTCCATCTGAGAACATTCGGGAACTACCTTAATTCACCATCTCCTTCTTAGACCAAATTCACAACCCTAGACTTGCGGACATATCCCTACATCAAAATCAATACCCACAACCCTCAACACAAAAGAGACATCACCACAGACTTAAACTCGAAACTCTCCCTGAAGAACCATTCTTTGAAGGCCATGCTTTTCTGTATATGCTACTCTTAACTCCCGCTAGCCTCTATAGCCATCACTCTATAACTCCTACTCTCATGAGCGCACACATCCACATTCCCTATCACAAAAGGGGATATCAAAATACCCATGAACACAACTCCTCTCATTAATCTCTAATACAAAGACACTAAATTATTTCAAGGACATCCCCTTTTGGGAACAACAATCGCAATATCTTCTAACTCCAAAAGTCATCAACTTACAACTAACATTTTCATGGGTATAGACACCCACACTTCTAAACATTTTACACTCCATCTTCCAATCCTTAGAATACTATCATTACACCTCTAATCACATAACCTACAACTTAACAAAATTTGTAAAACTATGCCAAAGGCGCATATTGCCTACCTACATTTCCCGAACTCAACTTTAATGAACACTATACAACAAATCCACAAACTTCTCCGTGCTACAAAGTTCAAAACACAAGTTGGGTACACATGACTCTTATACCATACAACCTTATCTAACAACATGACATATTGGGATCAACTTATTCTTATATGAATATCACTCTTATCATCTTAATGACAACCACAAATCATCATTTCTAATGCTAGTCCTCAAGTATATATACCACCATTTATCCACTTTTTTTTTCACAATTTGCCAACTATGCCATTCCACACACCACATCAAGCCTACTAATTAATTCCCACAAAATATGCATCATCAACCTCGAGCTACTATTCTCACCACTACGCTCCACATCTAGAGTTTAAGCCTGTTGTCTAGCCTCAATTATATACCACCGATAAAGCATGCCACATATTACACTAGTCCATCAAATTGGGAAATCAACTCAAATACTTCACTTTACTTAGCTACTACCTACAATCACAACCCCGCCATAACCTTATTGTTACCACTCAAAATCTACTACATACCTTCACACTTGAAGTGCCAGTTTACTACTACTAAAGGGACCATCAAAGGGGTAAAGTCACATGATTGGGTTGGTCGATCTTAATCTTGCAATATAACCCATTTTAATCTTATCAAGATATTCTAATTTCTTGCATCATACTTACCTAATCGTACATCACAATGATCTTCAAAAATCAATAAACACTAATGAGTCCCTACTTACAACTTATTAACTAATCTATCCTTTCCATTTAGTAAACCTTCACATGTGAAAAATGGTCAATAAAATCTCTCCCTTATTTATTTATTTTACTAATTTTATCATGACAATGGGAAAAGAATTAGGAGATTTATTTTACTAATTATATCATGGCAATGGAAAAAGAATTAGGAGAAAAAAATTTAGTTCAAACGATTGAGATAGTTTTTCTTTTTTGGTTAACTTCTTAAGTAGTTCCAGATTACCCATAAAAGTAAAGAAAAATAAGTTAAATCAAGAATTATAATGTGAGTATAAAAAGGACTTTATCACTATAGGAAAAATTATAAATATATTTCAAATCAAATTTGGAATGCTATATGTAAGCACTATCTTGTGGGTTCTATTATTCTTCTTCTTCACTTCATATTTGGCGTGTTCGTGATAATTAATGATTAACTAACACGGTCTGATTTTTAGTGGCTAAGATTATAGAGTTTTAATTTGAATTGCTCATTGAAGTTGGTGAAGTTTGTTTGAAATTACTATACTCAGTAGGATGAGGTTGTTACTCTCTTGAACACAGGGTGATTTTCCTCAATAGATTATGTGTTACTGTTGTCGATGTTCTAGATATTGTTATAGCAACCAGGTTCCAAGTTTGAGTAGTTGGTATAGATTTATTTCACACGAATTTAATATAGGTTCAAGTTTGATCCCATACAGGATACTGAAATATAGGTTCTTTATACAAAAATGCTAGAGTTAAATCAAGAATTATAAGTAAACCAATTTCTGCCAACTCGACCGCATACCTGTCATTGTCACACCTCACCGGCAGCGCATTCATCCTTTGCACCAGATACATAGCCCTCAGCATATCCGATCCAACACCAAATCCACCATTCTTTTCTCCAATAGCCACTATTGCAACCAATACCTCCCACAATTTAACAATCTATAAGCCATCGATATCGCGTTCGCGAGGGTCATAGATTCTACAAATTGCAGTAGGTATTGGTTACAACACCGGCTATTAGTGCTAGTAATGATAATTCTGGTGTTGGATGGGATATGACGAGGGTCATGAATCCGCGCAAATAAATTTATTTCATATATTCAACTGAGCATCGGAAGATCTCCTGATTTAATTATACAAACAAAATGAAGAAATAAAAAAAGGAAGTGATTTTGCTAGAGTATATATATGTTAGAAAGTGAGAAGAACACCTTTGGGTGTTGAGATAAGTTGAAAAAATGAGGAGCAAATATATCTCTATTTATAAGAGAAAATGGTCAACAATTTAGCAATCCATATTTAATTTCATGCTAATTATTTTATGGCAGTGGGAAAAGAATAAGGAGAAAAAAATATCAATTAAAAGATTAAGAATTTTTCTTTTTTAACAATTTTTTAAATAGTTCCAACATAGTACCCATACATATAAAGGAAAATAAGCTAAGTAAAAAAAATATAATATGAATTAAAAAATTAATTTATTAATTTGGGAAAAATTATAAATGTACTACCAAATCAAGTAAAATAGTTAAAGAAGACAATTCAATGTAATATTTCAAATTGAATCCATGGACTATAGAATAAGAAATATTTGGAGTGTCATGATTATTTTATTTTTGAATGGTAACACATTAAAGTATATACCCTATTAGACTTGATGTCACAACTAGGGTTGGGCATAAAATACCAGAAACCAAATTATCGAACCGAATCGAAGAATTTGGTATTCGATATTTGGTAATTCGGTATTTGGTATGATAATTGGGAGTAAAATTTTAAAATTACGGTATTTGGGTTCGGGATTGGTAAAAGATATTACTACCATTTGAAATTTGGCATTTACCGAATACCAAATTATTGTTAACTGACCATAGTCTATACTCCATAGGCCACGAGTCCAAATTATTATTCTACAAAAGGTCAAAAAAAGTCCACAACCTAAAAGTCTATAATACTATATTCATTTTAAAATATTAAAATGAAAATCCCTTTTAAAATTTTTATTGTAAGCAGCAGTGGACAACATGTTCAAATATGAAGTTATTGTTTCATATTACTCGCATTTTCTTCATTCTTGTTCTATCTATCAAGACAACCTGAACTTGTCTAGTCTTGATGCAACTTGTAGGTATATCGAAGTTATGTCCAGTGAGAGAGTTGATGCAGAGATACTCATTTCCTGCCATATCGAAGTACTAAATTATCAAAAAGGTTTGACACTATGTTGTATGATTTTAAATATCTCATAAGTTATTCTTGATGAAGGGGTTAGTGAATTATTTTATTTAAACTCACTCACTAGTCACTACGAGGCAAATATTTGAGAAACAGATGTGGTTATTATCTTCCAGAATCATTTCTCCATTAAACAGTTATTATTTTAAATCAGCAGATGATGAATGGGCTATAAAACATCACTGATGAAGTGTTAAAAAGTGTTGTTTCCATAAGGCATAGGGAAGAAACTTTATCTTGTGTTTTGATGCAGTTCTAAAGTAAACTATTATCGTTGACCTAGAGTAGAGTCTACCAAATTTAACTTTAATCTGGTATTACCAAATACCGTACCGAATCAAAGCTTAATTTACCGAATACCGAATTACCAAACCGAAGTTTAATGGTATGGTATTTGATATGTACTTTCATTTACCGATTATCGAATTACCGAATCTGAATTATGATAATACCGAACCGAATACGGAACGCCCACTCCTAGTGACAACTTAGAAGACTAAAATAGTAGCACTATCACTAAACTAATATTGACCCTACGTAAACTCATTTAATTATGAATGTATAATTATTTAATCTCCAACTTCAAAACATTGACCTTTAGGATTTTAACATCTATTTAGATATGTTGTTATAAATACCTTAAAGACCATATTGCGCAATTAGTCTTTTTTTTCCATCTAAATTTGGTCACAGTATCTCAACCAAATTTCAATTATTTAATTATTAGGTCCTATCATACATCTAGAATAATAAATCAAACACTCTTATTTTTATATCCAGAGATAAATATACATGCATATATTCTACTCCTTTTCATTTTGTGTACCAAAATATGACAAGAAAAGGGGTACGTCAGGCAATAAGAAATCTCAATGAGGGAATTAAAAAAATTAAGATAAAAGATTTGTATCACTATGTAATCATCGACACCTCGGTGTTTAAGCCAGTTGAAGTTTCATAATTATTTAGTTTTTGAATGGTAACATATTAAAATCTATACCTTATTGGACTTTTATGTGTAACAACTTGGAAGTCTAAAATGGTACCATAACTAAACTAATAAGTAACTATGCAACAAACTGATATATGTTTACATGTTCATAGTCATCATCCTCCAAAAGGTAATTTTGACTGCTTGAAGGCCTGCAAAATGTATACCTTTGATGACAACTCGAAGCACCTGAATTGTCATATATGTTCATTCAAATTTAATGGATGTGCTTCCTCTTCTTGAAATCTATTTAGGTATTTATAGTCATCCTCAAAACGGTCATTTTGACTATTTTATGAATTTTTTGAAAACTGAATTATCTTAATTAATTATACATTATTGTCACGACCCGAACCAGGGTCTGGTCGTGACGAGCATTTCGAACCTTTGAGGCCTGAAACACCCCTATCTTTCTGGTAATCATGCACCTAATTCATATGATCAAAGTAATGCGGAAGAAACACAATATAACGGAAACATGGTCAAGAATCATATGAAGACAATAATGGGGAATAATGTCCCACAATCTCAATCAACATTTCGAATATTGTCTACGAAATCTCTACTACATGACTGAAAACAAGTAACTATCTGAAAACTGTGACAAGGCCCCCAGTAGACCCAAAAACTGAATATAAGATAAAAGGACTGCAGGACTTAAGACCTTCCGAAACATAGAAGGCTCACCACTTGTCTCTATAGCTCTGTCTGAAAGTTCTACTGATTCTCTTGACCCTTAGACTGGGCCTCTGAATCTGAGAGGTTGGAGAGGGGAGGGGGTCAGCACAAAAGTACTGGCACGTAGAGATATCAAAACAAAACATAATGTTTTTATAAAATATAATTGAGAGACATTATAAAGCAATTCCGTATCAAATCATTTCAAAGCACATGGGTGTAATGCAATAGTTTTCTCAACAATAATGAAATGCAACTGAGCTAGGTGGAATACCTTAAATAATTTACACCAACTGTCAAACCTCGGTTGCCACCGAAATTAGAGTATAAGTGAGGGAGAGACACTCAAGACCACACAACATGGTGTCTCGACCCAATGATAGTGCCCAAGGTCACTTGGCTCGGGCTCCTACCTATAGTCCAAATTTGGGAATTACATAAAGTCAAGTACACAGATCGCTTAGTGTGGTACCAATATTCCGTGTCGGTAAACACGTTCGTCCACCGATGAGCCGCTTGTATCTCAAATGCTTTCTTCAGGAATCCACCATTCTCATGAAAAATCAATGCATTCAAATTTCATCTTATTCAATCGCATATCGTATTTTGAAGGGTATCGTCATACCCGACTTGCAAGTCATCAATGTCACATCCACATATGCATAATCATGTAAAAACCAAGGTGCTTCATCATTTACAAATGGTGAAAAATATTTATTTCAAATTCATGCTCTTTTTTGTTGATCACAATATAATATGGAGTATTGAAACGTTATCATGGGAATTTGAAAAACAATTTATCACTCATATTTATCAACTTCCATGGAAAATCTCAAATCACATATGCATGGTTTCAACCATTGAAGTATATAGGCAAACAATTCCCATGACATAAAGAAAATGACTTAGAAATCATATTGAAAGCAAGATATTAGCATTTCATTGAAAACCCCCATTTAAAAGCATGCATGTTCATAAAACTACACCCATGAGATTTCTGGATAACCCCATGTACCTCGATTACTATGAATATTAGGTGCTTCTTGAAGCCTACATTGAGAGGATTCCAAATATGCAATTAGTTTCTAAAACCCACGGTTGAATCTTGAGTAGCTTGGGTTTTTATTTTTAAACCCTAAGGAGAATCTTGAACACTTTTGATGAAAGAATAAGTATTTTGGGGTCCTTGGAAATAAATCTCGTGTTTTAGGGCTAAGTAAGGGTGGAAAAGGACCACTTTGTCCTCAACACGGAGTGTTTAAATCACTAAAATTCCTTACATTGGCGCTGCCCATCCCATCGCCTATCTTCACATAGGCGCCGCCTAGGCTATCGCCTATGTTCATATAGGCACCGCGTAGGCTATCGCCTATGTTCACATAGGCGCCGCTTAGGCTATCTCCTATGTTTACATAGGCGCCGCCTAGGCTATTGCCTATGCTTTCCAGTGGACAAGGGCTATTAGTTAGGCTTTGCTTATCACTTTTAAAGGCCATAACTTCCTTCTCGGGTGTCGGATTTTAGCCAAATTAGTATCGTTTGAAAAGCTAATTCGAATACCTATCATTTGAAACATAGTAGGTTCCGTAATTCGACATATACAGAGAGTTATGATCGAAGGAAGCTTACATACTTTACAACATCCACTAAACTTAGTCGATCAAAATAGTTTCAACTCGTCCTTGAATGGAGGGACCTCTATCGTCTAAATTTAAGCTTGAGTGAATTTCACAAGCTACACGATAATTAACATGCCGTGTTGGCATAGGATTTTTTATGGCTTCGGGATTAACAACGCATCGAAATCATGGTCTATATTATAGCCCAATATGCGTGGCGTTACATTATCCCCCCTTAGGATCATTCGTCCTCGAATGATGATGCGGGACACAGATAGACACGATTTTAAGGATAAAAAAAAGGACTAGGAAAGATAAGATAGGAAAAGTACCTTTTGTCTCCTCCTCCATCATAGTAAAAAAATTGGGATATCTAATTCTCATGTCATCTTCTGACTCCCAAGTTGCTTCTTCGACTTTCTGATTCCCCCACAGTACCTTTACTGAGGCTATCTCTTTGATCCTCATCTTTTGAACGTGGTGATCTAAAATTTCAACGGGCTTTTCTTTGTAAGAAAAGGAGTCTGTCACTTTGATACCCTCTACTGACAATACCATAGAATGATCTCCAATGCATTTGTTCAACATGGATACATGGAATACCGGATGAACGGAACCCAAACTTGCAGGCAATTCTAACTCATACGCAAATGTACCAGCCTTTTTTAAAATCTGATATGGCCATACATAACTAGGGCTCAATTTACCCCTTTTTCCAAACTGCATAACTACTTTCATATGAGAAACCTTGAGAAACACCAAATCACCAATTTCAAACTCTAGTTCTCTTCTTCAAACATTGGCATAGGACTTCTGACGACTCTGAGCAGTCTTGAGTCGTTCTCTAATGATATTCACTTTGTCCATTGCCTGATGAACAAGATCAGGCCCATACAACTGAGTCTCAACCACTTCATACCATCCTATCGGAGACCTACATCTTCTCTCATACAAAGCCTCAAAAGGGGCCATCTTGATGCTGGCATGGTAACTATTATTGTAAGCAAATTCAACCAGTGGCAGGTTATCTACCCAACTGCCTTTGAAATCAATGAAGTATGCCCTCAACATATCTTCGAGGGTCTGAATGGTATGCTCAACTTGCCCATCCGTTTGAGGGTGGAAAGTTGTGCTCAAATTCACTTGTGTACCTAAACCCTTCTAAAAAGATCTCCAAAACTGAGATGAAAACTGCGTACCTCTATCGGATATAATGGACACTGGTGCCCCATGCAATCGAACTATCTTCTCATTGTAAATCTTTGCATAAACCTCTCCCGAATAATTAGTCCTCACAGGAAAAAAGTGGGCTGACTTGGTCAACCGATCTACGATCACCCATATAGAATCATACTGGTTTCGGGATCTCGGAAGTCCTATAATGAAGTCCATGTTTATTATCTCCCACTTCTATACAGGCAGGGCTATCTGTTGGGAAGTACCACCTGGCCTCATGTGTTCTACCTTCACTTGTTGACAGTTCAAACACTTGGACACAAAATCAGCTACATCACGTTTTATGTTATTCCACCAATACAAGGTTTTCAGATCATGGTACATCTTAGTAGAGCCTGGGTGAGTGACATACCTCAAAGTGTGCACCTCATTAAGGATTTTTTCCCATAGACCATCGATATTCGGAACGCACAACCTACCCTGAAATCTCAGAATACCATCGCCACGAATTTCAAACGTCATAACCTTTTATTGACCCACATATTTCTTGATTTGCATCAAGATGGGATATTCAACCTGCTTCTCCTTAACTTCAGCACAAAGAGATGACTTAGCCAACTCATGAACAATCACCCCTCCATCTTCGGAATCTAAGAGTCGCACTCCCAGATATGCAAGGCGGTGAATATCCTTTACCATCTCCCTTTTTCTTTCTTCTACATAAGAAAGGCTGCCCATAGACAACCTACTGAGGGCGTCGTCTACAACATTTACCTTGCTCGGATGGTAATGCAGACTCATATCATAGTTTTTCAAAAGCTCTATCCAACGCCTCTGCCTGAGGTTCAATTCTTTCTGTGAGAAAACATACTGTAACCTCTTATTGTCAGTATAAATATCAACATGCACTCCATAGAGATAGTGCCTCCAGATTCTATGTCCAAACACCACGGCTGCTAACTCCAAGCCATGAGTGGGGTAATTGCGCTCATGCATCTTTAACTTCCTAGATGTATAAGCTATCACCTTACCACGCTGCATCAGTACACAACCAAGTCCCACATGGGATGCATCACAATAAACCACAAAATCATCTACACCCTCGGGAAGGGTCAAAACACTAGCAGTAGTCAGCTTGTCCTTCAATATCTCCAAACTGTTTTCACAAAAATCAGACCACACAAACTTCATCTTTTTCTAAGTCAGTTTAGTAAGCGGAGCAACTATGGAAGAAAAATTCTCTACGAACCTTCTGTAATACCCCGCCAAACCAAAGAAGCTCCGAATATCGGTTGGAGTCGTGCGCCTGGGCCATTTTCTCACTGCTTCAACTTTATGGGGATCCGCTCTTATCCCGTCACTGGACACAATATGCCACAGGAAGGCAATAGCGTCTAACTACAATTCACATTTAGAATATTTGGCATACAACTGATGATCCTTAAGGGTCTGAAGGATAATTCGGAGGTGATTGGTGTGATCCTCTTTACTCTTAGAATAGATCAAAATATCATCAATAAATACAATGATGAACAAGTCAAGAAACTGACAAAACACTATATTCATAATATCCATGAAGGCTGCAGGGGCGTTAGTCAACCCAAAGGACATGACTAGAAATTCGTAGTGACCATATCGGGTTCGAAAGGGTGTCTTGGGTATGGCTGACTCCCTAACTTTCAACTGATGATAACCCGAACGAAGGTTTATTTTTAAAAAGCCCTTGGCACCCTGAAGCTGGTCAAAAGGTCATCAATCCTTGGAAAAGGATATTTATTTTTAATCGTGACCTTATTCAGTTGACGGTAGTTTATGCACATTCGAAGGGCCCCATCCTTCTTTCACACGAAAATCACGGGTGCATCCCATGGGGAAACACTAGGACGAATAAAACATTTGTCTAGGAGGTCTGCAAGTTGTTCCTTTAACTCCTTTAGTTCCGCGGGAGCCATTCTATATGGCGGAATAGAAATAGGATGAGCGTCTGGAAACACATCAATGCTAAAATTTATCTCCCTATCAGGGGGTATCCCTGGAAGATCTTCGGGAAAGAGTTCTGGGAATTCATTCACTGGAGGGACTGACTGCAGAGGAAGGTTTCCAACTTTTGAATCTTTTACTCGGATTAGATGATACATACAACCTTTGGAGATAAGCTTTCGGGCTCTAAGATAAGAGATAAAGTGACATCTAGGTTCCACAGAACTCCCTGCCCAAACAACTGGTGCCTCATTCGGGAAAGAAAAAGTGACCTTTTGGGTTCTGCAATCAAGGGTGGCATAACACGAATGGAGCCAGTCCATCCCAAGGATGGTATCAAAGTCTATTATATCCAGTTCTATAAGGTCTCCCACAGTTTGCCTACCATGAATAGACATGACACAATTTCTATATACCTTTTTAGCAATAACAGAATTACCTACAGTTGTAGAAACAGAGAAGGGTTCTACAATAACTTCGGGCTCCAACCCGAAACCAACAGCCACATAAGGGGTCACATAGGATAAAGTTGACCCGGGATCAAGCAACACATAAACATCACGAGAAAGGATTCGTAACATATCGGTGACAACATCTGGTGAAGCTTCCGCCTCCGGGCGGTTAGTCAAAGAATATAACCGGTTGCGACCGCTTCCGGCAGCTGAAGGGGAACCCTTGGGAAAAGGAGTTGTGGAGGCGTCTTGGGACCTATCCCCCTCCATATTTACTGCAGCAGAAGGACAATCTCTCTGAAGGTGACCCACTTTTCCACAAGTATAGCAGTTTCTTTCCTCAAACCAATACTTCCCTAGATAATTCCTTCGACAAACCTCACACCGTGGAAGAGTACGACGTTGTTGGGCCTTACTTCCCTAAGACTGTGTACCTAGAGCTTTGGACCCATGAGGAGTCTGAAAACTCTGAGTTTTTCTGTCTGTCGGTGGTCTGGTTGCTGGGTCGCTGACTGTGCATTATTCCAAAACATCTTCTTCGACCACTTATTACCCAAGTTATCACTCTGCGGCTAACTCTGATGCTGGTCCGTAGATCTAGCTCTCTTAGCCTGTCTGTCTTTCTCTCTAGATTCAGCAATCTTTTTCTTCTTCTCTTCCACTTGATGTATATGAACGGTCAGTCGAGAAAAGTCTAACTCCTTATTCAACATAGCTCCCTGGCACTCAAGTACCAGGTTATCAGCAAGGCCAAATACAAATTTCCTCATTCGGGCCCTTATATTGATAGTCAACTCTGGTGCATAGCGGGCTAGTTTATTAAACTTCAAAGTATACTCCTGGACACTCATACTACCCTGATTTAGATTCATAAACTCTTCCACTTTGGCCTCTCTCAACTCCAGAGGAAAGAATCGATCAAGGAAGGCTTCCACAAATTTGCCCCAAACTGTGGGCTCAGCACTTTCACCTTTTTCATCTTCCCAGTCGGCATACCACTGACTCGCAACATCCTTGAACTGATAGGTTTCTAACTCCACCACTTCAACCTCATCTGCATGCATCACCTTAAAGATTTTTTCCATCTCATCCACGAACTCCTGTGGATCTTCCTCTACCTTGGTGCCAGTGAACTTAGGTGGGTTCATCTTCATGAAATGTCTGACTATAGTAGCCTCAGATGTAATAGATGCATACCCAACATATTCTGATCATTGATCTTGGTTGGCTACCAACTGCGTCAGCATATGAATAGACCGTCTGAATTCTGCATTTGAAATATCTCCCTGAGCAGTTAGGGGACGGTTGACATTAGTCCGCGGACCCCGAGGTGGACTGGTCGGGACTGGAGGGACTCCCGTAGTAGGGATAAATTCTGGAGTGTGAGCCCTGTTATGGGTCCCCATCCCATGGGTGGGACGGACCTCATCTGCCTGAGCATTTTGATCGACGATACGACGTGGAGGCATAACTATGTTTTTCTAAAACACAAGCGATCATTGATTAGGGGACAGTTCAGACTCTGAAGCACGGACTAAATCACAAAGAAGGGAAACATTTCCTCAACTCCTAGTAGCCTCCTTCTTATAAGTGTGGTGCGCTATACACCCATAAACAAGACCCTACCCGATGCAATTTCCCAGACACCCTGTGACCATGAACCTGGCTCTGATACCAAGTTTGTCACGACCCGAACCAGGGCTTGGCCGTGATTAGCATTTTGAACCATTGAGGCCCGAAACACCCCAATCTGTCTAGTAATCATGCACCTAATTCATATGATCAAATTAATGCGGAAGAAACACAATATAACAGAAACATGGTCAAGAATCATATGAAGACAATAATGGGGAATAATGTCCCACAATCTCAATCAACATTTCGAAAATTGTCTACGAAATCTCTACTACATGACTGAAAACAAATAACTATCTGAAAACTGGGACAAGGCCCCCAGTAAACCCTAAAACTGAATATAAGATAAATGGACTGCAAGACTTAAGACTTTCCGAAACATAGAAGGCTCACCACTTGTCTCTACTGCTCTGTTTGAAAGTTCTAATGATTCTCTTTACCCCTAGACTGGGCCTTTGAACTTGAGAGGTTGGAGAGGGGAGGGGGTCAGCATAAATGTACTGCCATGCAGAGATGTCAAAACAAAACATAATGGTTTTATAAAATATAATTGAGAGCCATTATAAAGCAATTTCATATCAAATCATTTGAAAGCACATGGGTGTAATGCAATAGTTTTCTCAACAATAATGAAATGCAACTGAGCTAGGTGGAATACCCTGCATAATTTACACCAACTGTCAAACCTCGATTGCCGCCAAGATTAAAGTATAAGTGAGGGAGAGATACTCAAGACCACACAACATGGTGTCTCGACCCAATGATAGTGCCCAAGATCACTTGGCTCGGGCTCCTACCTATAGTCCCAATGTGGGAATGACATAAAGTCAAGTACACAGATCGCTTAGTCTGGTACCAATATTCCGAGTCGGAAAACACGTTCGTCCACCAATGAGCCGCTTGTGTCTCAAACGCCTTCTTCAGGAATCCACCTTTCTCATGAAATATCAATGCATTCAAATTTCATCTTATTCAATCGCATATCATATTTTGAAGGGTATCGTCATACCCG
Organism: Capsicum pubescens; assembly: GCA_030864215.1. Taxonomy (NCBI): domain Eukaryota; kingdom Viridiplantae; phylum Streptophyta; class Magnoliopsida; order Solanales; family Solanaceae; genus Capsicum; species Capsicum pubescens. The sequence continues at coordinate 108,127,042 of CM061548.1, read as the reverse complement.
ACTTACAAGTCATCAATGTCACATCCACATATGCATAATCATGTAAAAACCAAGGTGCTTCATCATTTACAAATGGTGAACAATATTTATTTCAAATTCATGCTCGTTTTTTTCTATCACAATATAATATGGAGTATTGAAACGTTATCATGGGAATTTGAAAAACAATTGATCATTCATATTTATCAACTTCCATGGAAAATATCAAATCACATATGCATGGTTTCAACCATTGAAGTATATAAGCAAACAATTCCCATGACATAAAGAAAATGACTTAGAAATCATATTGAAAGCAAGATATTAGCATTTGATTGAAAACCCCCATTTAAAAGCATGCATGTTCATAAAACTACACCCATGAGATTTTTGGATAGCCCCATGTACCTCAATTTCTATGAATATTAGGTGCTTCTTGAATCCTACATTGAGAGGATTCCAAATATGCAATTAGTTTCTAAAACCCACAGTTGAATCTTGAGTAGCTTGGGTTTTTATTTGAAACCCTAAGGAGAATCTTGAGCACTTTTGATGAAAGAATAAGTATTTTCGGGTCCTTGGAAATAAATCTCGTGTTTTACGGCTAAGTAAGAGTGGAAAAAGACCACTTTTTCCTAAACACGGAGTGTTTAAATCACTAAAATTCCTTACATAGGCGCCGCCCATCCCATCGCCTATCTTCACATAGGCGCCGCCTAGGCTATCGCCTATGTTCACATAGGCACCGCCTAGGCTATCGCCTATGTTTACAGAGGCGCCGCCTAGGCTATTGCCTATGCTTTCGAGTGGCCATGGGCGATTGGTTAGTCGTCGCTTATCACTTTGAAAGGCCATAACTTCTTGCCCGGGTGTCAGATTTTAGCCAAATTGGTATCGTTGGAAATCTAACTCGAATACCTATCATTTGACACATAGTAGGTTCCCTAATTTGACATATACAGAGAGCTATGGTCGAAGGAAGATGACACACTTTACAATGTCCACTAAACTTAGTTGATCAAAATAGTTTCAACTCGTCCTTGAGTTGAGGGACCACTATGGTCTAAATTCAAGCTTGAGTTGATTTCACATGCTACACGATAATTAACATGCCGTGTTAGCATAGGATTTTTTATGGCTTCGGGATTAACAACGCATCGAAATCATGGTCTATATTGTAGCCCGAAATGTGGTGCGTTACAATTACGGACGAAAACAAACTCTACGAGGCTTATTTCTCTAAAAATTAATAGGTTTGCAAAAGTATCCATATGAGCATATAGTTCTTGTGATAATTACAAAGAATGGGAGATTGGGAAAATTCTCATTGCATGCTTTTAAGTTAACGATCTTTTATTCATGCCATACTAAATTGATAGAAAAGTAAATCTAGAGTTTAATCACATATATAGTTCGATGACAGAAACTATCAGATTTCCGGTTTAATGCCATACTAAAATGCTAGAGTTAAACCTCGTTGTTCGTCATATAGCAAGAAAAAAACAAGGAAATAAATTTGTTAAAACCTCAAAAGCGTTTGTAAGATAATTATAAGCAATAACATATATTATCTTCATAACGTATGAGTGACAAATTTTACAAGAGAAACATTATTGAATATTTTCTTAAAATACTCTTATTAGTTATACCTGGCAAATCTAAATTTGACTAGTAATGTATTGAAACTTCAGTTCTTCTAATCATAGTTCATTAAAAAATAATCTTATAAGCTTTGGCCACTTGTAATCATTAAAAAAGGTTCTGAGAGTTCAACATTAATTCAAAATGTAAGACCAAATATAAAGAGAAGTCTCTACTTCGTAACAAAGGGACCAAAATACTTGCAACAAAAAATGAAGAAAAAAAAGATGGGCTTCACACACAAGAAAGCCTCAGAAATGAACTAGCAAATGATAAGAGGGGCTCGAAGGCCGAAAAGACCTTGAAAACGTAACTGCTAGGCATCAGGATAAAGGGGGTGCATTTGAGGCATCTTCACTCTTATCGTCTGAAAGACCCAGAATGTCATCATTCTCATAGTCATTTTCGGATAGAGACTGCTCCAGGGCTTCTCTTGCAGCATTAGCAGCAGCTTCAGCGTCGGTGACGGCCATGGGAATATCAAGGTCTCTGTCTTGGATCTCAAGAAGGGTGTCCACCCGGGTCTGTAGGGACACCCAGCAACTGTCCAATTCAGCCACATTCTTTTCATTTCTACGCCTCACCCACAATGCATTCATCCTGGCCTGAAGTCGCGCTCTGTCCATCTCATTTTTAGCACACAACTCAGCCAAATCATCCTCTAGGTTGGCCACCCTTTTTTGAAAGGCATGGTTTCTAGAGTAAAGGTAAGAACGTACGTTCTCCCTTGAAGAGAGCTTGCCATGTATCTCCATTTGACAGGCTTGCAGCTTCTCATTCTCAGCCTGCAGCCCAACATTTTTTGATCGGAGCACTTACCTCGGCCTAGAGCACACCAACTGTGGATTTTAGATTCTCCACATCACTAGAGTGATCCAGAAGCTTATGTGTATGATCGCTTGCTTTTTTTTAGGTGGCAATCGTAAATTAGTGGGTCTATAAGTTAAATGCAGAAAAAAGGAAAAAATAGTTAGTAAAATTATCACGAAAATGTATTTAGATGATTAGTAGTGCCCATTTTACTTGTTGGATAGAGGTGATCAGCTGAGTGAATAAACTTTTCAAGTCCTGTTCCTCTAACCTCGTATTTTCCTCAGGCCCAAGGAAGGCCTCCAATAGTTTAGTTGCCATCGAGAAATCATTCAGAAGATCCACCCCTGGATGAATGTCTACCACAACCCGGCGACAAGGAGGATTCATATCACAACCAGGAATATTGGCATGCTCCATCATCTCCTGGTCACTTTATGACACTCGAAATGTCCCCAGACCACCGATTGGAACCCATTCATGAAAGGCTAAAGGCTTAAGAACTGTCAGTGATTCAATTGTACCCCTTTGATGTAGGAGGAAACAGGAACTAATCACTTCGACGTCAGGTTTTTTTAGATCCAAAACCCTTCTCCTTTTTGTGGAGTGGGTGTTGCATAATGGGAAAGCTCACGCCCAAAGTTGGACCCACATGTAGTAGGCAACCTCGCAACGGGCTTTTCGATGGAAAAACCTGCAAGAATCTTAAATATTAAGAAAAGGCATCAAAAATATAAAACAAAACAATAAATAAATGCCCTTTAAGACGCTTACCGTGGTTTTTGTCCTTGTACTGGAGTGTTCTTGTAGACATTTCCTCCAAAGGTTCGTTCATAGGGGCGTTTCCACTTCGACATTCCGGCAATGCGATTTCCTTTTCACCCTTATCTTCTTCAAAAGGAGGCATCGGTGGGGGGCTGTCCGACAAGGATGCGTAAGAGGAATGTTAGGAAGAAGACATATTTAGCCATAGATTAGTTAAATATTTTATTGCTAAATTGTTGCAGTAAGATATTCACCTTATTATTTTCTTGTAAAATGTTGTTGTGAGCTAAAACTTTGAAGCTGATGAATGAATGTAATAATTATTAGCTTGTAATTATATTTATTAATTTAGACAAAATAGTAAAGTATTTGAAAAGTAATAATTTATATGCATTAATGGTAAAATAAATGGATGAATAAATTATTAAAAGAGTTGTGATACCAAATTTGAATTATATATAATCTATAAAATAAGAAAAATGGACACAATTTCATAGACTCCTTAAGACTCGCTATAGAACTTGTTAAGAATATCTAGGTGTAAAAAATAAGAGAATAAAAGTTATGCTTGAATCATAAACTTTGACAAATTGTTAAAATTAATGAATACAAAAAATACCTCTACATACAATAAAATTTTTGAAGAAGATGACCAGAGAAAAAAAATCAAATTATCTTTGACAGATAAGCTATCTTTTTTATTTCATTTAAAATATCATTAAAATATACAGTATATGTAAAAGATTGAAACACATTCTCTACTTCATTATACAAATATGATTATCCTATCAGATTATCGGATGATGAATTATAATGTGAGAAATTTGCTAGTATGGGTGAGAAACGAAAGGACATAAAAAGAGAAAAGCACCTCTAGGTCTTGAGATACAATGAAAAAATAAGGAGCAAATACACTTGTATTTATAGGACTATGGAACCTTCAAAATAGCGTCCTTATTTAATTTTTGACTTATTATTTGAATGTTTACATATTAAATCTATACCCTGGATTTATGTAACAGCTTATAAGTCTAACTAATCTTCCATAAATATTTATTGCTTAATTTATATGCACTTATTCAAAGCTTTTAATCACTTGAGCTAAAAAAACTATTTTTTTTAATCCTATCCAAACAGGCTCTAAGTCTAACTAACCTTCCATAAACTTATTTAATTATGAAAGTATAATTATTTAGTCTCCCACTTCAAGATTGATTTTTAAGGTTTTACCTACAACTATTTAGGTAAGTTACTATAAGTAGCTTTATAATCAGATTGTGCAGTTCGTTTCATTTATTTTGGTAAGTTACTATAAATCTGGTCAGACTATCTCAATCAAATTTCAATTATTCAATTATGTTGTCATAAAAGCTAAATATCTTAATTTATATCTAGAGATAGATAAATACTCATATATTCTACTCTTTTATTTATTATGTTCCAAAATATGATTGGAAAGTGGGTACGTTGGTATGACACCTCAAACTTTCGAACTATGATTTAAATCGTTCCACGTATGAAATTAAAATTTATAATTCCTGACTGTGGGATGTATAACAGATGTAAATTAAGGTCGAAAACTCTAGCACAACATTAAGTCGAAAGCTTTTCATCTGAACTAACTATAAAACACGAAAATAAAACATTAAGTTGCTAATATCCGCAATGACCTATCCAAGAAGAGAAAAAAAGGATAAGTAGAAGTCATCTATCCCCAGATTTAGCTACAATTTCTAAATTTAAACAATATCATCTCATTGGCATTACAACCACACCTTAATATTTATTCAAGGTGATTAAGGTGAGAGAGCGAAATTCTAGACGAAAGGAAACAAAAGCTAGTTAAATATGAAACCTACCTTCAACTTATAGTGAATGATCAAGGAAAATATATTAGAAAATTAGAGCAACCTGTCGAGGAGAAAGAAATGGTGTTAAACAAAACTGTAGTTCTTAAAATCTTAGTTCATTTAATCTCGCTTCAACACTTATGATTTGGCAACTAGTAACCACTAAAAATGGTTCTGTGAGTTCAACCATTCAATCAAAATGCAAACACAAATACCATTCAATCAAAATGCAAACATAAATATATAGAGAAGTTTTATATGAATGAAACAAGTTGCCCAACGTGTTCCAGCAAACTATTAGTAAAAACACAATATCTTTACAAGATTTAACCCCAACTTCACTAAATCACAATGAGCCATTCAACAAAAGATTACAAGCCTGTGTAACCTAAGGAATTATAAATTTTAATTTTAATTCCTAAACAACTCATAAACCTGCCAAGGTAAGTGTTCCAAAGTCTTCAAGTTATCCCAACTTGAAAACAACAATCATAATTCAATTTATAACACACTAAAACTAAGATTACATCAACATTACGACTCAAACAACCCCTAATACATGAATTCTAAAACTCTTAACACAATACTATTTTAGGACAAGGTTCTTGAATGTGTTCCTTCAGAATTCAAGTAACACTTTGTAAAGTCAATCTGCCAATTGTTTTTCTTGCTATGTGAGTTCGTGAGCCACTTGAGTCACTCATTTTCTATTTAAATACAACTCTTCAAAGAATTGTTCTTCAAACCAAACTCCTCAGCAACACGAACTCTCATTATAAAGAGCTCTACTTCTAGTGAAAGTCCTCCTTGAATTCAAACTCTTCTCTCTTTAATGTTGTAGTCAAATTTCAACACTTCAAATCTGAACATTTTTATATCCTTTGAGCTTATCAGTAGTTATCATAACTGTTCCCCATGAAGATTTCCAAGTAAATTCTAAGGAAGTTTAGAGATGAAAATTCCTAATTAACAAAAGAAAATTTTCTTACGAAAATTTATGAAACAATTTGGTAAGAAAATTCCTACGAAATACCCCAAAAAAATCCACAAGAATAAATTGTTGCAAGTAAATCTACGAAATAAATTGTTGCATATACACCCCATGGAAATTTTCAAATAATGATTCCCATGTAAATCGCTACATAAATTTCACAATTAGACAAAAATCTATTTGAAACCTCCAATAATCTTCAAAAACATCATTTGACACAAGTCTAATATAAACCATTATAACTAATAAAAAATATAATTCATAACATCCACATCAATAATGTGTTATTCTTAAATAATCTAAAATAAAATATTTCAAACTTTAATCCTCAATAATACTACCAACCATCAGGGTCAGAATCACTTTAATTCAAGTTGCCAGAGCCATCGTCACTTTTATCCAAAAGCTTGGTAGTATTCTTGAAATGATCGTTCTATACATGTGATACGGGTATGATCATGATCGGGGTTCAGTGCGTCAAGACTTGAGATCGGGGGATACCTATCCAAGGAACAAGCTTTGAAGTGTAGAAAACAAGTCCCACAAGCTCCAAAATTGTTCACTGTTCATCCGCGTTCACTGTTCATCCGCCCTTTGCAAGGGTTTTTTAGTCATTTCTAATAAGTTAACCTAAGTATAAATAGAATCTCATTAGGTCATTTTTGGGATATTTTTGGAGAATATATTTTGTAGCCTCTTTGAGAGTCTTTAGCAAGGTGGAATCCTTGGATAAGGTGGAATCCTTGTATTGATCATTTGCTTAGAAACGGAGATTACTTGGGAATTCCGGTTTCCTTGAGGTCACATAAGAGATAGGTTTAGGTTGTGTGTGATATTAAAGGTCCAAAAGTGGAATAATATTTTGGGTTGTTAATATTATACCATCCCTTTGTCTATCTATCTATCTTTACTTTCTTGTAATTGTTTGTCTATATCTAGTGTAATCCGTTTGTGTTCTTGTCTTGTAACCGTGTGTTGTTGTTATTGCATCTTGTTCATCAAGTGTTGTTGATGTTTTAGTTTGTTTTACTCTTGATATCACTTCCTTTCTTGTTCTTCGTGCGAATCCGAGAGAGGTCATCAAAAGGGTCCATAGTTCTGGAACTAGTGGACTAATTTTTGTGTTTGTGTTGTTGTGTTGTTGGGGATTTTGGTATCATTTGGTATCAGAGAAGGGCTGGTTGTGTTCCTACACTACCAATCTTGGGTTCTCTTGGACAAAAATTTTTTTTTAAAAAAAAAAAGCTGAAAACTTAAATTTTTTTCTAGAAAAGTGGAAATCTGTCCATTTTGGGTTCTTGGCCGAAAATTGTGTTGTGGTTATCTTGGCCAAGATTTGTTTGTTGTGTGTCTAGAAATTATAGTCCTTTGTTTGTTTAGAGTGTTTCTAGTGTTGGTTTCTTTCTCATCAACACTAAAAAGTGTCCAAATCTAAGATTGAATTTGTACTTGTTGAAGTTGTTGATGTGAACAAGGTGTGGCCGAGTTGGATGTTGTTGTTGCCTAAACCTTGGCCGATTTGATGGTCTTGTTGTATTGTAGTTGGAAACTGAAATTGTTGTTGTTCTTGAACTGTTGTGTTCTTAAGGTTCTTCATCCTTTCATCATCTTGTTAATCCTTAAAGTGCAAACTAGATCTAAAATGGTGAAAGACAAGCTTGTAGTAGTTGTTAGTGAAAGACTTATCCCTATCTCTTCAATGCTTTTTCTTGATTTAAGTACCTTGTTTCGAGGAGAAAGTTCAAAGAAGTGAAGTTTTGCTTTTGAAATTTGAACAAAAAGGCTCAAAGACCACTTTTCACTCCATTAACCAAATCCACCAATTCCAAAGTGTATATTGATCAAGACTTGAAATTGGTAAATAAAATTTTGATAAAACTCGAGGGAATTAGTGGACTGCCACATCACTAAAGTACTGTTCATGCAATATTTTTGAGTTCAAATTTTAGATTTCTTAGTTTCATTTTATTGTTTCCAAGTTTCGTTTGTTTTCTCGACACTAATTGACAACCTAGTAATACCCTACTAGCTTGTAAGTTAATTTTGTGTACGTTCTTCATGTTATGTTTTTTGTGTGCTTTTCTCGTATTTGAGTCGTAGTATCTTTTTTGGTTCAATTTCGTACAATAATTATTTGAGTCGTTTCAAACAAGAATCGACTCTGACCTCGAGCCACAATTGGGACCAAGTAACCTCATTGGAGTATAAGCGAGTTATCAACACTTGTAAGGCCAATAGAATGAAAAATCAAAAGTGTGAAAGTGAGGGATTGTGGACTATTTTGAGACGCATTGTGGACTGTTTTGTGACGAATTGTGGACTGATTTTTGCTAATCTTTAATGTGTTTGTTGTTTTCGTGTTGTTTACTTAGTAGCTCTTGATGGTACAATGGCGAATGAAGCTGAAATGCCTAGTTGGGTTAAATCCATCATGGCAAGGCTTGATGCCATAGATAGGTGAATAATGGACAAAATGGAAGAAAGACTGGAAGGGACGGAAGGCTCTCTGTGCAAGAAGTTGGATAACTTGATGGAGCATCCAAGCCTTCCTAATCAAATTCCCATGAGTGGCCATGCTCCACATGAGCTACAAGGTAATTAAACTAACTTTTGCACTCTAGTGAATGAGGATAATAACCAACTAAGTGTGAATAATAGTTTGTCTTTAAGTGAGCCGAATGTGCCTTCATTTTGTGATGATAATGTACAACTTGAGATTGTGGATACACTATTTGATTCACCTAGTGTTGAAGCCATTGTGGAAAGTGGTAGTACATTGTCTTATGAAAGTCATGAAGACCAACTTGTGTGTGAAAATGATGATGTTGAGTATGTTGGCCGAATGACTAAGGATGACCCTCTATTTGTTTTTGTTATTGACCATGATAGTATAGAGGGGACATTTGATCATTATTGTAGTAGTATTGGGGTAAGGAAGTGTATTCCCAACCCGTGCCCATGGAAAATCTACCCATTTGATTCCGGTGATCAATAGAAGTGTGGTTATGAGGATGTCTTTTGGAATGACTTGAATGTTCATGGAATGTATGTCTTTCCTCTCTCGGCTTTCAAGTCTAATTTTTGTTCCAAGAAGAGTCTATGTTTTCCATTTGATAAGCGACACTTGTTCCTTGTTTCTTGTAACACGTATATGGATAAACTAGTTGATTCTTCCTTGGTAGGGTATTCGGGTAAGAGGTATGTTTGGGTATATGTGAAGTTTGAGCCACCTTGGAAAGATGCTATGATTGATTACACTAATCCTTACCCTCATACCTTGAGGAACTTTTGTTTGCTTGTCCTTCCTATTGCTTTGCAAAGTTCAAATTCGAGGACGAATCCTTTCTAAGGAGGGGAGGATGATATGGGTAATATAATGATCGGGGTTCAATGCGTCAAGACTCAATCTTGGGGGCTACCCATCCAAGGAAAAAGGTTTGAAGTGTAGAGAACAAGTCCCACAAGCTCAAAAACTGTCCACTGTTCATCCGCGTTCACTGTTCATCCGCCCTTTGCAAGGGTTTTTTAGTCATTTGTAATAAGTTAACCTAGGTTTAAATAGAACCTCATTAGGTCATTTTTGGAGAATATATTTTGTAGCCTCTTTGAGAGTCTTCGACAAGGTGGAATCCTTGGATAAGGTGGAATCCTAGTGTTGGTCATTTGCTTAGAAACGGATATTACTTGGGAATTTTGGTTCCCTTAAGGTCACGTAAGATATAGGTTTAGGTTGTGTGTGATATTAAAGGTCCAAAAGTGGAATAAGCTTTTGGGTTGTTAATATTATACCATCCTTTTGTCTATCTATCTATCTTTACTTTCTTGTAATCGTTTGTCTATATCTAGTGTAATTCGTTCGTGTTCTTGTCTTGTAACCGTGTGTTGTTGTTATTGCATCTTTTTCATCAAGTGTTGTTACTTTTTTTAAGTGTTTTACTCTTTATATCACTTTCCTTCGTGTTTTTCTTGGGAATCCGAGAGAGGTCATCAAAAGGGTCCATAGTTCTGGAACTAGTGGACTGATTTTGGTGTTTGTGTTGTTATATTCTTGGGGAGTTTGGTATCATACAAGAACAATCATGAAGATAAATGTTTTTGAGTATTTTGGAGGTAACCTCGAAGGTGTATGAGTTGAAGTGTTAAAAAGGGCTCCGAACCGCCCCTAAAAACACTCCATGGATGGCTGTTTGCCTACTTGGTCATTAAAGGTTCTTTTTGTCATTTTATCTTTTTATTTGTAATGTACTATAAATAGAACAATATAGGGTTTTAGTTCATTAGTTTTTGTTGAATATTGTTGAAAGAACACATCTCTTGAGAGAGAGGTTCTCTAGGCCTAAACTAGGACATGAACAAGTGTGGATTCACTTGTGATTGTGTATTACTTGGAAACGTTGGTGCTTGAGCGATGGAATCCTTCTTGTGTCACGTATGAGTGTGGTGCTGCTATTGTAAGTCTTAGGGGTCCTTAGATTTAATACATCTTTGGGTTTTTAACCTTGTAATAGTGTATCTCTCACTTCCTATCTTAACATATCATGTACTAGTTATGTAGTCTAGTGAACCATTTGGTTTTTGTTGTTCTTATAATCTTGTAACTGTTGGATTGTTGTTATTGTAGTGTTGTTCCTCTCGTTATTATTGTTTATCTCTTGTTGTTGTTAGTGCTTTTGGTGTCATTTACACCTTGTTTCTTGATGTTGATGGAACCGAGATTTGGTGTTTGTTGAGCTCTCGGATTTCCCTTTGTTTGTGGACTATTTTTGGCTTGTTTTTGATACGTTCCAAATTTGTATCGTATCATTTGGTATCAAATCTTGTGGTTGATTTTGTTCCAACAAAATCAATCTTGGGCTTTCTAGAAAAATCAAAAAATAAAAAGAGAAAGAAGTGTTCTTGTTCATGGCCGAGAAACTTGTAGTGTTCTTGTTGTAGTCTTGGCCAAAATTTGTGGAGTCTAGGTCTAGGATTTCTTTGTTGTTATTGTTGTTTCTTGATTCACTAAAACTAAAGGTATCTAAATCTATATTTGATCTTAAAAACTTGTTCAAGTTGTGTTGTGAACAAAGACCTAAACTGAAATTTGTGGACTTATTGTGGAGGTTGGAGTGGGCGTTGAAGGTACTGTTATTATTGTTCTTGAAAAGTTGTTGTGTTCTTGTTGTTCTTCGTCACTTCTCTTATCTTGACCAACTTAAAGTAGTTAAAAGATCTAGAAAAGGTGAAGACAAAGTTGGAAGACTTGTTGGTGAAAGGACTAGCTCAAATCACTCTTGACTTAAAAACAACTTTTTCAACCACTTTCTTTGTTTCTAGGAGCCTTGTTTTGTGGAAACTAGTACAAGTCTAATCTCACCTTTTTGAGTTAAATTTGAAAAGAGTTACAAGACTTGTGTTTTTTCCTCCAAATACTAATTGTCTTCCATTCCAAAAGTATAAGGACTAAAAATTCCAAGATTGGTGATTAAAACTTGGGTGGCCCTGTGACCAATTAGGGGGTGACACATCACCAATTACTGTTCAAACGACAAATTTTAATCTCAAATTTGATCTTCTAGTTTCATTTTATTGTTTCTTTTGTTGATTCCAATACTAACTTACAAGCTAGTAACCACTTACTAGATTGTGAGTTGGTTTGAAACAGTTCTATGTGTTTACAACCTTGTGTCTTATTTTTTTCTTTTGGAGTCGTTGTAAACATTGGAATTCACCTCTCAACACCTCACGGAGTACAAGCAAGCATACAACACTTGTGAGATTAAGTGTGAGAAATCCCAGAACAAAGAAAGAAAGAGAGAGTGTAAGGACCTTTCTTTTACAACTAACCCATTTGTTGTTTTGTAGTTAAATTTCTTGGCTAAACTCAATTGATCCGGATGAGATTGAAGGAAAAACTCAAGATGGAGAGGAAGCCAAGGTGCAAAATAAAGACGTTAGCCGAGACTTGAAATTGTTGTGTTCTAAGTTTCTTCTTAATGTGTGAACTGTTTTGGAGCCATTTTCACTTGGCTAGTGCAATGAATTTGAGGTCAAATTCCTCTTAAGATGGAGAGGATGATACAATCACGATCATGAAGATGAATGTTTTTGAGTATTTTGGATGTAACCTCGGAGGTGTACGAGTTGAAGTATTAAAAAGGGCTCCAAACTTCCCCTAAAAACACTCCATGGGTGCCTATTTGCCTACTTGGTCATTAAAGGGCCTTTTTGTCATTTTATCTTTTTATTTGTAAAGTACTATAAATAAAAAAATATAGGGTTTTAGTTCATTAGTTTTTGTTGAATATTGTTGAAAGAACACATCTTTTGAGAGAGAGGGCCTCTAGGCCTAAATTAGGACATAAACAAGTTTGGATTCACTTGTGATTGTGTATTGCTTGGAAACATTGGTTCTTGAGCGGTGGAATCCCTCTTGTGTCATGTAAGAGTGTGGTGTTGCTATTGTGAGTCTTAGGGGTCCTTAGATTTAATACTTCTTTGGGTTCGTAACCTTGTAATAGTGTATGTCTCACTTCCTATCTTTACATATCATGTACTAGTTGTGTAGTCTAGTGAACCGTTTGGTTCTTGTTGTTCTTGTAATCTTTTAACAGTTGGATTGTTGTTATTGTAGTGTTGTTCCTCTCGTTACTGTTGTTTATCTCTTGTTGTTATTAGTGCTTTTGGTGTCATTTACACCTTGATTCTTGATGTTGTTGGACTATTTTTGGCTTATTTTTTGATATGTACCAAATTTGTATCATATCAACATGCTTCTTCAACAAGTCAAATTCCTTCCTCATCCTATTATTTTGTGTCACTCATTCTGCAACTGTGCATACAAATCAGCATTTGACGCATTTACTTAGGACTTAATCATCTCATCAAATTCTTCCGCCAAAGTAGATGTTGATTTCTTAGATGCCTTTACACTTCAACCTAGGGATCCAAGACCTTTGACACTTCCTTTTCTCTTTCCACCAGCAGATTGTACCCAGATATCGATTTCACTTAATTGAGAGGGCCGACTAGCTGGATTAGTTTATCCTTTCACAAATTATGCACTTTGAGCAGCTAATATTTCTTGTTTCTTTCTTTCAAGCTCATTCTGCATAAAAATAAGTTATTTCAAACCATAGTGCCAACAAAAAATATATTATTAACATAAATTATATTGGACTCTAGTATCAAATATAAGCACAACAATCAGCAAAAACAAACAACACGTATTAGCATATAAAGTATCTGAAACTCAAAGTTGGTTCCAAATTATTGTGGCTGAAGAACCAAGGCCACAATGAAATGAAAAGAATTATTCAGGTATTTTTTAAGCAGTATCTTTTATTGAGAAGTCCTGGAATTATCTAAGAAGTACTTTTATTTGAGTTCTGATATATATATTGATGAAATACTGCAGTCAGATTTGTTAGAGTACGTGCCCTACTGACCAGTGACTTTAACGTAAGAGTTTTCTATGTATGGAATGGGTTGCCTGACGTGTTCGAAGGAAGCAGTAACATAGGAAGTAAAGAACACAATGATTTTTATGTGGAAAACACCCAGCTCAAAAAGGTGTAAAAAACCACGACCTGAACCTCTACAGGATTTAACCCCAACTTCACTAAATAACTCTAAGTATCAAGAATGACTTATTACAAAACTCTTGTAACCAACAACTAGGAATTATAAACTCTAATTCCTATACCTCAATAACTAGGAATCAAAAAATCTAATTCCTATAACTCAACAACTAAGAATCATAAACTCTAATTCCTATAACACAACAATCACCCTTGATTGTTGAACCCACTTCGAATTATCCCAAACATGAAGTTAACTCAGCTTAGTATTGTTCCTAAACAATCATTCTAGGAAAGCAATAAATTATAACTCAATAAGAAAAATATATTTAAATTGACTTATGAACTGTAAAGTTACACCTGTGAAACAGGTTGGTCACTCTATTCCTTTATACTGGCAACACTTGAATCTTCAGTCAGAATTCTCTCAATTATGAAATTTCTCAATTTGATCATGTTTATCCTTTTATCTCTCTATAAGTGCGCAAGTTATTCTGAATAATACATATTCTATTTAAGCACAGCTCTCCAAAGAGTCATTCTTTATTTCAAACTCCTCCTTTAATCAGAACTCTCATTGCATAGAATTCTACTTCAAGTGAGACTCCGTTTTTAATTCCAACTATTGTCTCCTTAGTTTTGTAGTCAAACTCCAACTTTTTAAATCATCACATGTTTATTTCCTTGAGTTTATCTGAATTAGCCAACAATCTGGTCCTTCATTGATTTTTGCACGCTTGTCTTTAATCATAGATGATTTTGCTACAAGTTTCAGCTATATGAGACAGTGTGTCTGTGAACCAGCTTGACTCACATGTTTCATATCTCTTTGTCAGTTTGTCAATCATCAGAACTACATCATACTAAAAAAATTACCCCTTTTGATGATGAAAAACCTCTTTTCTTTGTGCATTCATACATCTTCACCTGTAGGCACTAAAGTATAAAACACTAGAATAAACAAATTAGTCAATGGGTTATAAACATTGCTCATCCCTCTTATCTTCCCCCTTTTGGCATCATCAAAAAACTATTTCAATGCAATAATATACTAGCCAAAGTGATTTGTTACGCTATTCATGGCCATTGGGGCTATCACCAAAACAATCAGACAAAGACTTTAGCCAACATAGTAATGTATTAAAAAGAGCAAAAATATGAGTCAACTTAGCAAAGTTAACCATTCCATTTAACTACCAGAGCATGCTCCACATTAAACCTAAGCTAACACTAAACAAAGCAAAACAACTGAGCATTAATAAAAAAATCTGATATAAAAGTGGGACATGGCTAAGGATACGAATAGTGAGGAGCTGATGACGAAGGTGGAATAGGTATTATCAACTGTGTCAATTGACGAATGACTTCAACATTTTATCCCTCTATCAATCAATGTCAAGCTTAAAAGTCATGATGCTAGCCTTAATGACTTCTTATTCCACTTCATGACTGTCTTGTGCAGCTTCTAGTTTAGATTTTTTTCCTAGCTAAATCATTTCTTTATTATCAAATATTTCAAATGAGTGTTAGCCCTCCTTATTGAAACATGTAAGGCAACATGATTCATCTGTTCAAGAATATCCATTGTTGTTTTATAAATCAAACCTGAACTAGGACTGAGAAGTCCCCCCAAAAATAGTCAATTAGGAACTAAAAGGAAGAGCAAGTCCCTTTTCATTCTTTAGAAACATATGTTGCATGTGATTGATGATCAAGTTTGGAAAATTCATGATACAAAAACTGATATTTTGGTTGAGAGAGAAGAAGAAATTCCTGGTGTAGAATTAACACATTAGTGAAATTCCATTTGGAGAGAGTCCAAGAAAATTTTGTCAACCAATTCGTCAGTATCATTGGACAAGGGGGGATGAAGTGCAAGGAATGGAATAGGTGTGCTCAACTATTTCAAGTTAGACAACCTATGCTTATGTCAATGTTGACATACCTGATAAGAAGAACTTTGTGGTCACAATCGCTTTCTTGTACCTATTTTCTTCACAATCTAATACAAAATTGCATTATAAAAGTCAAAAATCTGAAATTGGGACACACAACAAAATGTGCAAGACTGAATCGAATAATATTAAAAATAAAAATGATTATTCTAGTAAATCATTGAGGGGAGTTAATGGAATTTAATAATCCCCAAATCTAACCTATTCCTTTCAAAATGCTCTCTACTTAGTGCCTTTGATGCTTCTCCAGTCATTTAAGTAACCCACATAGTCAACATTTTTATAGCCCTTAAGAGTTAAATTACTTTCATTTGAATACCATAGTCTCAAGCCATTGATTTCCATGAGATATCTCAAAATTCTTGTAACAACACAAATTCTTATGAATTACCAACAAAATTATCATCATCTTATGTCGTTGTTATTAATGCATCAATTTCTTCATTTGTTGTTCCCTCTGTCATTATGCCCTCAGTATGTACAATAGTTGAACCAGGTGGTACAATATGTTCCTGTGCATTCTCATCAGTTTTACTGTCATCCTCTTTTAAAAAAAATAAAATCTCCCTTACATTTCCCTTACACGAGCACTCCAAATCTGAACATCTTTAAAAAATCATTTGTTTTAGTTCTCTCAATCTTTTCAGATCTAGTAATGGTGCTCTTTTTACTATCTTCAAAAGATCCATTCCCCCTTTAAATGTTGTAAGTGAAAGGAACTTTATTTTCTTCCAGTCTTATGCCTTGAGCAAGCTCTATCTATGTACTAATTTTGCTTCCCTCCTTTCACTCTCACCCGCAAAACAAATTGGGGGTTAACTTTAGAAACCCAGAAAATTTTGGATCCTTTCTTATGAGAAAAAAAGATGTATGAAGTTCCTTGTAGCCCATCGAGGCAACAGGTTATGTGACCTATTTCTCGGACCAGTTTTGACTTTCTTGTTAGCTTGTTCAAACATAGAACCAGATTCTTTTACTAGGCTTATGCTTCTTGATTTACTTTTTGCTGCAACTGGAATGTCCCAGGTTACCACAAATATAACACAGATCTTTAATAGCATTAGAAATTATATAAAAGCCCAACCCATCCTTTTCATTGTGAGTTCTTTGACCTAACTTATGAATAATTCTTGAAGAATGTATCTATCTATTATCTCTTTCAAGATCAAGTTTCAATTCAGAAACTTCTTGACTCAGTTGACTAACTTTTTCTTTTTCACAAAAGTATTCATGTTTAATCATAGTCAATTCTGACTTAATCTTTTCTTGTTCCTCACTCTTGATTTTTTTTTTCTTCAAAAAGAGATAGTTTTAGAACTTTAGATTTGAGGGTCAGGTTTGATGAATCAAGTCTGCTAACCTGTTCCTTAAGACGGCAGTTTTCCTTTTCAACGTTTTTCTTATAAGTTTCTAGACCAATAAAATCAAACTTGAGACTTCCAAGATTGTTGAATAACGTATCCGTATCAGAAGATAATTCTTGGAAATCATCAATTAGGCACTCATTAAGGAAACAAGTTTCTTTTTAGAAAATAAATTCAACTTCTCTTTAAGTTCATGAATACTTACCTCAGAGTTTCCATCATCTTCTTTCATATCTGAATCTCCAATGGTCATGGGAGCAGTTTCATCATCTGATTTATTACTTTCAAAAGCCCTATTTAGACCTTCCATGTCCATCTAATAGGTCTTCAAATTACCAACTAACTCATCAAGGGACATTCTAGTGAGATTCTTAGCTTCTCTTATGGCTATAACATTGACATTCCACTTAGACTTTGGTAGGACTCTCAAGACCTTGTCTACCTATTCCTCAGTAGATAAAACATTTCCTAGAGATGATAACTCATTTACCAACAAAGTTAACCTAGTTATCATTTCTTGTAGTGACTCATTTTTCTCAATTTCGAAAGCCTCATATTCAGTGAAAAGTAATGCAATTTTGAATTTTCTCACTTGGCTTGTGCCTTCATGTTCATTCACCAATGCATCCCAAATTTGTTTAGCAGTATTACAATTAGGCACTCTATTGTACTCGATTGGACCAAGACCACAAACAAGAATGTTTTTTGCTTTTGAATTCTTTTGTAGTGCAACACGATCTTCTGAGGTAAATTCACTCATTACCTTTTTCACTTGTTTTCCATCCACTGTCTTCATGGGAATTGTTGGTCCATTAATAATTCTATCCCATAATTTATAATCTACACTTTGAAGAAATGTTTCCATCCTATCTTTCCACCAAATAAAGTGAGACACATCAAAAAGTGGAGGTCTAATAGTGGATTGACCTTCACTGTGACCAGTAGGTGGTGTGGATTTCATCATATTGATCTTTTTCTTTGGTGCTAACCCTTTTTAAGACAACCTGCTTTGATACCATTTGTTAGAGTACGTGCCCTTCTGACTAGTGACTTTAACATAAGGTTTGCATATGGATGGAACGAGTTGCCTGACGTGTTCCAAGGAAGCAGTAAAACAGGAAGTAAAGAACATAATGATTTTTACGTGGAAAACACCCAGCTCAAAAAGGTGTAAAGAAAATACGACATGTACCTCAACAGGATTTAACCCCAACTTCACTAAACAACTATGAGTCTCAACAACGACTGATTACAAAACTCTTGTAACCAACAACTAGGAATTGTAAACTCTAATTCCTATACCTCAATAACTAGGAATCATAAATTCTAATTCCTATAACTCAACAACTAGGAATCATAAACGCTAAAACTCAACAATCACCCTTGACTATTGAACTGTAACACCCCATATTTTTGAGCTTGAAATCGAACCGACGTTCCTACGTGTGTAATATCTAATTCCATGGTTTATTCTTAGATTCATGTGTCTTGATCTTTCTCCAAGTATATGAAGTGATTATGAGGTGAAAAATGTTCATAGAAATGTTCCAAAGCAATGTTGAGCTACAAACCTTTCATTCATCCAAAATTGGATAGTCGATTCTACAAGAGTCTACTTTGAACGTTGATAACTCTTGATACACATTGAATTTTGCAGATCAATACCCACAAAATTGTAGATAATTGAATTAGACTTCCAATAATACCAATTTTGCCAAAATGCGATAATCGAGAAAAAAATTATGGCTTTTTCCGTGTGAGACAGTAAGTCGATGCAATCATGACGTGTCTCATCAAGATTGCATTGACACGAAACCAGATGCGGATATAAGGCTGTTTTACGCATTATTTTAGTTTCTAATGGGTCTATGCTCAGCGTGGTCATTTCCCCTCACCCAAAATCCATCTATAACATAGAATTTCAGCACCAAGAAGCCAAAATTACTTATTTTACTCTAATCCTCTTAAAATCCAAACCCTAATCCTTTTCCTCAAGATCAAGAATCAAGATATTAAATTCAAGATTTCAAGAAACGGATCAAGATCCGGGTTCCTCTCTTTCTCCTAAATAATCTAAGGTATGTGGGGTATATCCTAAAACTACATGGGCCTGTTGAAACACTTGAATATGATTTAAAGATTATCAAGCACGAAATTACAAAGGGATTTTGGAAACCATGTTTTAAATTATGCATCATGAATTTTTTAATGACATTGTTGTTTTGGCCTTAAGGTCTTTTCCCCTTAAAATTGATTTATACATATATGTATATGTATGAAAATTGAGATTGAAGATTGGTTGAAAGCACAAACTATGAAATCCCTCTCTTGTGATGAATTCAAGTTTATGATCTTATTGTGAATGGTTTGAAATGAATGATTTATGATTTGAAAATAGTTTTCTCAATAACATAGTATTTGGGCATGATTTAGAGATGATGAGAGGGAGTTTATTGATATAATTATGTTATTTTGTTAAAAATAAAGAATTCCATGTGATTGAGAACTTTGATATGACCACATTGTGTATTTGAAATATTGAAAAATAGAGCTTCTTGCATATGTTTACATGAGTTTTAAGAAAGAGTTCTTTGAACTGATTTTTTGATATGGTGGTCCCATACCTTATGTTTTGAAAACATAGATTATAATATTCTATTAATGGATCAGAGACGCAACTTGAAAGTCAATGGTATGACGATACCATTTAAATGTATGCCATAATAGAGCTAGAATTTTTCAGAGTTTGATTTTAGAGAATGAAATGTTTTAAAGAGTTAAAAATGAGCTTAAAAAGGGTTAGGTGGTTACCCGAATAAGGCTTGATTTCAAGTAAATCTTAGCCTAAAATCATATTTTGTCGATACAGGTATATTATTATTGTACGCTGGCGATGACCCTGTGGCATAGTAGAGACAGAGACTCCGGCCCTTGCGCCAAACTTGGGTTGGGGGCTTGGCAACCGAGTTAATGATAGATTCCATATAGCCCGTGGAATTTCAGAGTTGTAGGGTGTACCACCTAGCGCAGAAGTAATATAAAGAGTGTCACAGAGTTCATATGATTTTACAGAATCTTTTAAATATGCCCATGTGATTCTTACCATATTTTATATTTATGAAATATTTTAAATTGATCTCATATATGTTGAATAAAAATTATTATTTTAGATTTTCTCTTCATACCAGTACAACTATATTGACCCCCTACCTTCTAGGGTTTGAGGCTCAGTCTAGAGGTCCTGCTAATCCGTAGAACTTTCAGACAAAAGCAAAGTTTGCGGTGGTGAGCCTTGTTTATTCCGGAAGGCATATCTCCTTTTAGACATATTTTTTTTACTTTGGTTTTGTTCCACTTGGGGCCTTGTCCCAGGTTTCAGACAGTTATTGATGTGATTTGTACTAGAGATTTCGCAGACTGTGAAAGATATTGTTTCAATGTTGATAAACCTATTTATGCATTGTTGAACAGATTTCAGAGTATAACCATGATTCCTTTTACTTTTATTTACAAAAATTTTCTAACATTATATTAATATTGTGAATGATTACCAGATTGAGAAGGGCGTGCGAGCCTCCTTGGTTCAAGATGCTCATCACGGCCAGGGTCTCGTCTCGGATCGTGACATGAACCCACTTTGAGTTATCCCAAACTTGAAGTTAAATCTGATTAGTATTGTTCCTAAAAAATCAATCTAGGAAAGCAATAAATTACAACTCAATAAGTAGAATACATTTAAACTAACTCATGAACTGTAAAGTTTAATCCTATGAAACAGGTTCGTCAATCTGTTCCTTTGTACTGGCATCACTTGAACCTTCAGTCAGAATTCTCTCGATTAAGAACTTTCTCAATTTGCTCGTGTTTAGCCTTTTATCTCTCTGTAAGTGCACAAGTTTTTCTGAATAATACATCTTCTATTTAAGCACAACTCTCCAAAGAGTCATTCTTTATTTCAAACTCTTCCTTTTATTAGAACTCTCATTGCATAGAATTCTACTTCAAGTGAGACTCCTTCTTCAATTCCAACTCTTGTCTCCTTAGTGTTGTAGTCAAACTCCAACTCTTTCAATCAACACATGCTTATTTCCTTGAGTTTATCTGAATTAGGCACCCATCTGGTCCTTCCTTGATTTTTTCACTCTTGTCATTAATCATCGATGATTTTGCTACATGTTTCTTCTACATGAGACAGTTTATCTGGGAACCTTCTTGACTGACATGTTTCATATTGCTTTGTCAGTTTTTCAATCATCAAAACTATATCGTACCCAATAACTTCCCCTTTTTTTATGATGACACACTTCTTATCTTTGTGCATTCAAACATATTCACCTGTAGGCACAAAAGTATAAAACACTAGAATGAACAAGTTAGTTAATGGGTTATAAACATTGCACAACACTTTTATATTTCCCCTTTTGGCATCATCGAAAAACTATTTCAACGCAATAATATACTAGCCAAAGTGATTTATTATGCTATTCATGGTCATTAGGGATATCACCAAAATAATCAGACAAAGACTTTAGCCAACATAGTAATGTATTAAAGAGAGCAAAAATATGAGTCAATTTAACCAAGATAACTATTCCATTTAACTGCTAGAGCATGTTTCACATTAAACCTAAGCTAGTACTGAACAAAGCAAAACAACTGAACATTAATAAAAAAAAATATGATATAAAAGTGGGACATAGCTAAGGATATGAATAGTGAGGAGCTGATGAGGAAGGTGAAACAGGTGTTATCAACTGTGTCAATTGACGAATAACGTCAACATTTTAATCCCTCTATCAATCAACGTCAAGCTTCAAAGTCATGATGTTAGCCTTAAGGACCTCTTATTCCACTTCATGACTGTCTTATGCAGCTTCTAGTTCAATTTTTTTCTCAGCTAAATTATTTCTTAATTATCAATTATTTAAAATGAGTGTTAGCCCTCCTTATTGAAATAGGTAGGGCAACATGATTCACCTATTCAAGAACATCCATTGTTGTTTTAAGTTAAACCTTAAGTAGGACTAAGAAGTCCCCCAAAAAATATCTAATTAGGAACTAAAAGGAAGAACATGTCCCTTTTCATTCTTCAAAAACATATGTTGCATGTGATTGATAATCAAGTTTGGAAAATTCATGATACAAAAACTGATATTTTTGTTGAGAGAGAAGAAGAAATTTTTGGTGTAGAATTAACACATTTGTGCACAACTATTTGGAGAGAGTAAAAGAAAATTTGGTCAACCAATTCGTCAGCATCATAGGACAAGGGTAGATGAAGTGAGAGGAATGGAACAGGTGTGCTCAACTGTTTCAACTTAGACAGCCTATGCTTATGTCAGTGTAGAGCATACCTGACAAGAAGAACTTTGTGGTTACAATTTCTTGCTTGTTCCCATTTTCTGCACAATCTAATAAAAAATTAGGTTAGAAGAGTCAAAAATGTGAAATTGGGACACAAACTAAATGTGCAAGACTGAATCGAATAATATTTTAGCTAATAAGATTAAAAAGAAAAATGATTATTCTAGTCAATCATTGAGGAAAATTCATGCAATTTTAATTATCCCCAAATCTAATCTATTCCTTTCAAAATGCTCTCTACTTAGTGCCTTTGATGCTTCTCCAGTCTTTTAATTAACCCACATAGTCAACATTTTTATAGCCCTCAAGAGTGAAATTGCTTTCATTTGAATACCATAGTCTCTAGCCATTGATTCTCATGATATATCTCAAGATTCTTCTGACAACACCAATTTTTATGAATAATCAAAAAAATTATCATCAGCTTGTGTTGGTGTTATTGATGCATTAATTTATTGATTTGTTGTTCCCCCTGTCAATATGCCCTCAGTATGTACAATAGTTGAACCAGGTGGTACAACATGTTCTTGTGCATGCTCATCAGTTTCACTGTCATCCTTTTTTTTTAAAAAAAAAAATCTCCCTTGCTTTCCCATTACACGAGCACTCCAAATCTGACCATCTTTAAAAAGTCTTTTGTTTTAGTTCTCTCAATCTTTTCAGATCTAGTAATGGTTCTCTTTTACCATCTCCAAAAGATACATTCCCCCTTTAAATGTGGTAAGTTAAAGGAACTTTATTCGCTTCCAGTCTTATTCCTTGAGCAAGCTCTATATATGTACTAATTTTTCTTACCTCCTTTCACTCTCACCTGCAAAACAAAGTAGGGGTTAACTTTATGAACCCAAACAAGCTTGGGTCCTTTGTTATGAGAAAAAGGATGTATGAGGTTCTTAGTATCCCATTGAGGCAAAAGGTTATGTGATGAGTTTCTCTGACTAGTTTTGACTTTGTTGTGAGCTTGTGCTAACATAGAATCAAAAAAAAATTCTAGGCTTATGATTCTTGATTTTCTTTTTGCTGCAACTGGACATTCAGCCAGGTTACCACAAATATTACACAGATCTTTAATAGCATTAGAAATTTTATAAAAGTCCAAACCAGCCTTATGTACAATACTTGAAAAATGTGTCCATCTAATAGCTCTTTCAAGATCAAGTTTTAATTCAGAAACTTCTTGACTCAGTTGACTAACTTTTTCTTTTTCACAAAAGTATTCATGTTTAATCTTAGTCAATTCTGACTCAATCTTTTCTTGTTCCTCACTCTTGACCTTTTTTTCTTTTTCAAAAAGAGACAGTTTTAGAACTTCAGATTTGAGGGTCGGGTTTGATCAATCAAGTCTTCTAACCTATTCCTTAAGAGTAGAGTTTTCCTTTTCAATATTTTTCTTACAAGTTTCTAGATCAATAAAATCAAACTTGAGACTTGTAAATTTTTTGAATAACCCATCCCTATCAGAAGTTAATTCTCGGAAATCATCAATTAGATCACTCATTAAGGAAACAAGTTTCTTTTTAGAAAATAAATTCAACTTCGCTTTGAGTTCAAGAATACTTACCTCAGAGATTCCATCATCTTCTTCTATGTCCGAATCTCCAATGGCCATGGGAGCAGTTTCATTACCTGATACATCAGTTTCAGATGCCTTATTTAGATCTTCCATGTCCATCTCATAGGTCTTCAAATTACCAACTAACTCATCAAGGGACATTCTTTTGAGATCCTTAGCTTCTCTTATGGATATAACTTTAACATTACACTTAGAATTTGGTAGGACTCTCAAGACCTTCTCTACCTGTTCCTCAGCATATAAAATCTTTCCTAGAGATGATAACTCATTTACCAACAAAGTTAACCTAGTTATCATTTCTTGTAGTGACTCATTTTTCTCCATTTCGAAAGCCTCATATTCAGTGAAAAGTAGTGCAATTTTTAATTTTCTCACTTGGCTTGTGACTTCATGTGCATTCACCAATTCATCCCAGATTTGTTTAGTAGTGTGGCAATTA
The DNA here is from genome assembly GCA_030864215.1 of Capsicum pubescens. Classification (NCBI taxonomy): domain Eukaryota; kingdom Viridiplantae; phylum Streptophyta; class Magnoliopsida; order Solanales; family Solanaceae; genus Capsicum; species Capsicum pubescens. The sequence goes on along the minus strand of CM061548.1, from coordinate 108,102,752 downwards.
GATACTCTATTGTACTCGGTTGGACCAAGACCACAAACAATAATGTTTTTGGCTTTTGCATTCTTTTGTAGTGCACCAAAATATTTCAAGGTGAATTCACTCCTTACCTTTTTCACTTGTTCTCCATCCACTGTCTTCATGGGAATTGTTGGTCCATTAATAATTCTATCCCATAATTTATAATCTACACTTTAAAGAAACATTTCCATCCTAGTTTTCCACCAAATGAAGTGAGACCCATCAAAGAGTAGAGGTCTAATAGTGGATTGACCTTTACTGTAACCAGTAGGCGGTGAGGAATTCATCATATTGATCTTTGTCTTAGGTGGTAACCCTTTTTAAGAAAACCTGCTCAGATACCACTTATTAGAGTACGTGTCTTACTGACCAGTAATTTAATGTAAGAGTTGCCTATGGATGGAACGGGTTATCTGAAGTGTTCAAAAGAAGTAGTAAAATAGGAAGTTAAGAACACAATGATTTTTACGTGAAAAACACCCGACTCAAAAAGGTGTAAACAACCATGACCTATACCTCTACAGGATTTAACCCCAACTTCACTAAATAACTCTTAGCATAAACAACGAATGATTACACAACTCTTATAACCAACAACTAAGAATTATAAACTCTAATTCCTATACCTCAATAACTAGGAATCATAAACTCTAATTCCTATAACTCAACAACTAGTAATCATAAACTCTAACGCATATAACTCAACTATCACCCTTGACTGTTGAACCCACTTCAAGTTATCCCAAATTTGAAGTTAACTCAGCTCAATTTTGTTCCTAAACAATCAATCTAGGAAAGAAATAAATTACAACTCAATAAGAACAATAATTTAAACTGACTTATGAACTGTAAAGTTTAATCCTGTGAAACTGGTTAGTCAATTTGTTCCTTTATATAGGAAACACTTGAATCTTCAGTCAGAATTCTCTCAATTATGTACTTTCTTAATTTGCTCGTTTTTAGCCTTTTATTTATCTGTAAGTGCACAAGTTATTCTGAATAATACATCTTCTATTTAAGCACAGCTCTCCAAAGAGTCATTATTTATTTCAATTTCCTCTTTTAATCAGAACTCTCATTGCATAGAATTCTACTTCAAGTGAGAATCCTTCTTCAATTCCAACTCTTGTCTCCTTAGTGTTGTAGTCAAACTCCAACTGTTTAAATCAACACATATTTATTTTCTTGGGTTTATTTGAATTAGCCACCCATCTGGTTCTTCCTTAATTTCTGCACGCTTGTCTTTAGTCATCGATGATTTTGCTAAATGTTTCAGCTACATGAGACAGTGTGTCTGTGAATCAGCTTAACTGACATGTTTCATATAACTTGGTCAGTTTGTCAATCATCAAAACTATATCGTACCCAACAAATTCCCCCTTTTTTTATGATGACAAACCTTTTGTCTTTGTGCATTCAATCATTTTCACCCGTAGGCACTAAAGTATAAAACACTAGAATGAACAAGTTAGTCAATGGGTTATAAACATTGCACAACCCTCTTATCTTCCCCCTTTTGGAATCATCGAAAAACCATTTCAATGCAATAATATACTAGCCATTGTTATTTTTATGCTATTCATGGCCACTAGGTCTATCACCAAAACAATCAGACAAAGAATTTAGTCAACATAGTAATGTATTAAAGAGAGCAAAAATATGAGTCAATTTAGCAAAGATAATCATTTCATTTAACTATCAGAGCATGTTCCACATTAAACCTAAGCTAGTACTGAACAAAGAAAAACAACTGATCAGTAATAAAGTAATTTTTATTTATAGTACTGAACAAAGCAAAACAACTGAGCAAAACAACTGAACAACCTAACCTAGTGTTCAGTTATTTTTATTTAACAGTTTCCTATGTATGAAGTAAGTTGCCTAATGTGTTCCAACAAATTGTTAGTAAAAACACAATATTTTTACATGAAAAACACTCGACTCATGAAAGGTGCAAGAAACCATGGCTTGTACCCTACAAGATTTATCCCCAATTTCACTAAATCGCAATGATCCTTTCAACAAAAGATTACAAGTCTGTGTAACCTAACGAATTATAAATTTTAATTCCTAAACAACTCAAAAACCTCCCAAGTTAAGTGTTCCCAAGTCTTTTAGTTATCCCAACTTGAAGACAACAATCTTAATTCAATTTATAACACACTAAAACTATGATTATTTCAACATTCCAACATAATAAACAACACCTAATACATGAATGCTAGAACTCTTAACAAAATACTATATTAGGACCGGGCTCTTAAATGTGTTCCTTCAGAATTCATGTAGCACTTTGTAAAATCAATCTTCCAATTGCTTTTTGGCTATGTACGTGCGTGATTTACTCATCTTATATTTAAATACAACTCTTCAAAGAGTTTATCTTCAAACCAAACTCCTCCGCGCACAAACTTTCATTATAAGGAGTTCTACTTCTAGTGAAAGTCCTTCAACTCAAACTCTTGTGAAATGGGGAGTAAATATGTCTATATACTTACAGGTCTTGAAACCATCAAATGTGAAAAATGGTCAATAAAATATCACCCTTATCTATTTATTTTACTAATTTTATCATGGCAATGAGAAGAGAACTAGGAGAAAAAAATTTAGTTCAAAAGATTGAGATAGTTTTTCATTTTTTGTCAACTTCTTAAATAGTTCCAAATTACCCATAAAAGTAAAGAAAATAAGTTAAATCAAGAATTATAATGTGAGTGTAAAAAGGACTTTATCACTATAGGAAATATTATAAATATATTTCAAATCAAATTTGGAATGTTATATGTAAGTACTATCTTATGGGTTATATTGTTCTTCTTGTTCACTTCATATTAGGCTTGTTCGTGATAATTAATGATTAACTAACGCGGTCTGATTTTTAGTGGCTTAGATTATAGAGTTTTAATTTGAATTGCTCATTGAAGTTGGTGAAGTCTGTTTGAAAATATTATACTCCGTATGACGTGGTTGTTACTCTCTTGAACACAAGGTGAGTTTCTTCAATAGATTATGTGTTGCTGTTGTCGATGTTCTAGACATTGCTAGTACAGATTTCTTTCACACGAATTTAATATAGGTTCAAGTTTGATCCCATACAGGATACTGAAATATTGGTTCTTTATACAAAAATGCTAGAGCTAAACCCCATGCTAGATATTGAAATAAATTTATTAATATGCACCAATTTCTGCCAACTCGGCCGCATACTTGTCATTGTCACACCTCACCGGCAGCGCGTTTAGCCTGTGCACCGGATCCATAACCCTCAGCATATCTGATCAAACACCAAATCAACAATTACTTGCTCCAATAGCCACTATGTTACGACCTGAACTAGGGCCTGGCCGTGACGAACATCCCAAACCATAAAGGCCTGGGCGTCCTACTCTATCTGGTAATCATGCAGAAACATGGTCATACTCTTGATTTAGTTTAACAATAAGGAATGAAATCTGAACTCAACTAAACAACATCTAGAACAGTCTGTGAAATCTCTACTACATGAAAATCTGACAACTATCTGAAAGATGGGACAAGGCCCCCAGTAGACCTAAACTACGGAATAACATAATCTGAAATAACAGGCCTTCTGGAACAAAGAAGGCTCACCAATGCACAAATCACTTCTCTCTGGGATACTCTACTGATTAGCCGTACCCTTAGACTGAGCCTCCGAACCTGGGAGGTAGGGGGTCAGTACAGATGTACTGGTACACAGAGCAAATCCAAAATAATAATTTATATTCAACATATATAAGAGCAATTTAAAAACAGTTCATAAACATATCATATAGTAAGAAATCTTATGGACATTTGTGAAAGACTCTAAAAGAAAAACATCTAAACTCTGAGACATTCTTTGTTTTACTTCTGCGCTAGGTGGTATACCCTACAACTCTGAAAGTCCATGGGCCATATGGAATCCACCATTGACTCGGCGGGGAAGCCTCCAACCCAAGTGTGACACAAGGGTTGGAGTCTCTGACTTTGCTACGCCACACGGCCGTCGCCAGCGTAAAAATAATATACCCGGTCGGCAAATCACAGTTTTAAGCTAAGAGTTACTTGAACTCTAGCCCTCTTCAGGCAACCACCTAACTCTCTTTATGCCCATTTTTACCTCTTTAAGACATGCATTCTCTGAAAACATACCTCTTTAAGACATGCATTCTCTGAAAACATACTCTGAAAACTCTAACCTTGTATGGCATACATTTATATGGTATCGTCATACCATTGACTTGTAAGTCACATCTCAGAGACATTATTAGCATATAATAATCTCTGTTTCAAAATTTAAATCTAGGACAACCATATCAATAAATCATTTGAAGAAACTCTTTCCTAAAGCTCATGTAAACATATGCAAGAAACTCTCTTTTTCACCATTTCAAATACACAAGGTGGTCATGTAAAAGATATCAATCATATGCAATTCTTTCTTTTTAAGACAAGGACGAAATCATAACAAGAAACTCCCTCTCATCATCATAAAAATCATGTTAAATACTTACATATTGAAAAGATCCCCTTCAAAACTCTAAACAAGCATCTCAAATCATTCCCAACAAGTTCATCAACTCTAAATCATCAAAGAGAGGGGTTTCAATAATAATGCTCTCAATCAAATCTTCAACATCATACATATTCATATAATTTTAAATCAATTTAAGGGGGAAAGGCCTAAAGACCAAAACAATAATATCATCAACACACCCAAGATGGAAAATTTAAATAATAAGTTCCAAAACCCTTTTAAAATTCATGCTTGATAATCTTTAAATCATGTTCTAGTGTTGATAAGCCCATGTAGTATATAGGATAAACCCCACATACCTCTATTCTGAAAATTAAAGGATGATTATTGATGCCCACGGTTTGGGGATTCAAAATCATCAATCAATTTCTAAAACCCACTATTGAATCTTGAGTTGTTTGGGTTTTATTGTTTGAAACCCTAATGAGTATTCTTGATGGTTTCTGATGAAAATATTAATAATGAGGTCATTTGAGATTAAAATCCCGTGTTTAAGCTGATAAGGGGATGAAAAATACCCAATATAGCCTTAATGAGATGGAATAAAATATAACTGGAGCCCGATTTTATGGACCGCCGCGATGTGCACGATCGCGGTGGCTCACTGGAAATTGACGAATGGGATTTTTAAGGTCACCACAACACGAAGACATCGCGTTGTCCCACTGGTTGGGACCTGGAAATTCAGCTCGATGCGCCACAATTGCGCTATGCTACTGGAATTTGACAATTGCTAAATAGTCCCACTCTGCGACGCGCCAAGCACCAAAATGATGGTGTTTTACGATTAGGACTTAAATTAGCTATAACTTCTTGCCCGAGTATCGGATTTAGGTGAATCTTATATTGACAAAAAGCTTATTCAATTTACCACATGATAAAAAGTCAAAATTAGGGAAATTATATATGGTTTAAACTTTACTCATTTTGGAAGCCAAAAATGAGACTAAGTCTCTTTGACACTATTCTAGTCATTTAACTCTAAGAGCATATTACCACAAGCTAACACTTGGACGATTTTGTAGGGTGTTACATTATACCCTCCTTGGGATCATTCATCCCCGAATGATGACACTGAACACAGACAAACTTGATTTATGGTACACTATGGCCATAAAAGAATAAGACAAGGATTGTACCTTCCATTTTGTCATTCACCGGATTAAATAAGTCTGGGTATCTATCTCTCAGGTCATTTTCTGATTCCCAAGTTTTTTCTTCAACTTTCTGATTTTTCCACAACACTTTGACATAACTCCCTTCCTAGGGGAGACTTTGAACAACACACAATCACCAACCTCAAACTCTAAGTCTCTTCTTCTAACATCGGCGTAGGATTTTTGTCTACTCTGGGCTGTTTTTAGTTGTTCACTAATAATTTCCACGTCCTCCATCGCCTGATGAACAAGATCAGGCTCGAACAACTGAGCCTCACCCATTTCATACCACCCTACCGTTGATCTACATCTTCTCCCATACAAAGTTTCAAATGGAGCCATCTCAATACTGGCATGGTAGCTATTATTATAATCAAACTCTATTAATGGCAAGTGATCTACCCAGCTACCTTTGAAGTCAATTGCACAATCCTTCAACATATCCTCAATGGTCTGAATGGTGCGCTCAGCTAGCCCATCAGTCTGAGGGTGGAAAGCAGTACTCAGGTTCACTTGAGTACCTAAACCCCACTGAAAAAACCTCCAAAACTGTGAAGAGAATTGCGTACCTCTGTCAGATATGATGGATACAGGTTCCCCATGCAAGTAGACTATATCCTCAATGTAAATCTTGGCATAACTATCTCCCGAATAGTTAGTCCTCACAGCCAGAAAATGTGCTGACTTGGTCAGCCTGTCAACAATCACCCAAATAGAATCATACTGGTTTTGGGACCTCGGAAGTCCCATAATGAAATCCATATTGATCATTTCCCATTTCCATAAGGGCAAGGCAATCTCTTGGGAAGTACCACCAGGCCTGATATGTTCTACCTTAACTTGTTGACAGTTCAAACACTTGGTGACATATTTAGCCATATCACACTTCATATTATTCCACTAATAAATGGTTTTCAAATCATGACACATCTTGGTAGAGCCTGGGTGAACAACATACCTCAAAGTGTAAGCTTCGTCAAAGATTATCTTCCACAGACCATCTACATCTGGCACACATAATCTACCCTGATATCTCAAAACACCATCACCTCCAATTTCAATGGACATCACCTTCTGTTGACCCACATCTTTCTTGATCTGTATCAAGATGAGATCTTCGATCTTCTTCTCTTTAACTTTTGCACAAAGGGATGATTTAGTTATCTTAGGAACAACTACCCCTCCATCTTCGAAATCTATGAGCAACCCTCCAAGATTTGCTAGTCGGTGAATATCCTTCACCATCTTTTTTTCCCATCTTTAACATGAGAAAGACTGCCCATAGACAACATGCTAAGGGCGTCGGCTACCATATTTTCCTTTCCCGGATGATAGTGCAGGCTCATGTCATAATCCTTTAGCAATTCCATCCAGCGCCATTGCCTGAGGTTCAATTCTTTCTGCGAGAAAACATACTGTAAACTCTTATGGACAGTGAAAACATCAACATGCACCCCATAAAGATAATGCCGCTAGATTTTAAGCACAAACACCATAACCGCTAACTCCAAGTCATAGGTGGGGTAATTTCACTCTTGCACCTTCAACTGCCTAGATGCATAAGCCACCACCTTACCGTGCTGCATAAGTACACACCCAAGTCCCACACGGGATGCATCACAGTACACAATAAACCCTTCCATACCTTCCGGAAGAGTCAAAACAGGAGCAGTTGTTAACCTATCTATTAACTTCTCAAAACTATTCTCACAGGAGTCAGACCACACGAACTTCACCGTTTTCTGAGTCAACTTAGTAAGTGGTACAACTATGGAAGAAAAACTCTCTACAAATCTTCTGTAATACCCTGCCAAACCCAAAAAGCAATAAATATCGGTTGGAGTCATGGGTCTAGGACATTTTCTCACTACCTCAATCTTCTGGGGATAAACCTTAATCCAATCACTAGACACGATATACCCCAAGAAATCAATAACATTAAGCCAGAATTCACACTTGGAAAATTTCGCATACAACTAATGATCTTTGAGAGTTTGAAGGATGATTCAGAGGTGATTGGCATGGTCATCCTTACTCTTGAAATAAATTAGAATATCATCAATGAAAACTATAACAAACTTTCATGACCCCCACTAGGGCCTGGCCGTGACGGACATCCCAAACTATGAAGGCCCGAACGTCCTTCTCTATCTAATTTGGTAATCATGCACAACATTCATATAATAAAAGAAAAAGCACAAATAAAATATGATACGGAAACATGGTCATTATCTCTGGGTTTCAAGACATAAGAAAGAAAACTGCAATTCAAAACATCTGAATAAGATCTGACTCAGTTTGCGAAATCTCTACTACATCTCAAAACTGTTCTGAAAACTGGGCCAAGACCCAGTAGACCAAAACCATATCTAATAATAGTTTTCTAAAAATAAACAGGCCTTCTGTAATAAATAAGGCTCACTAACTGGACACTACAACTTTGTCTGATAAAATCTATTACTTTTCTGGACCCCTAGACTGAGCCTCAGAACCTGGAGAGAGGAGGGGGGTCAATACAGATGTACTGGTATGTAAAGTAATCCAAAATAAAACTTTTATATAAGTAAAATAATGGAGAGAAATTTGTTAAAACATCATGTGTAAACAGTTCTCAAAACACATGGGCACTTTCAGAAAATCATAAGTCATTCTTGTCAATGCACTGTCTGTTCTTTGTATTACTTCTGAGTTAGGTGGCACTCCCCTACAAGTCTGATATTCCACGGGCTATATGGAATCCTCCATTGACTCAGCGGGGAAGCCCCCAACCCAAGTGTGCTGCAAGGGTTGGAGTGTCTGAGACTGATACGCCACAGGACACTATAACAGTGTATAATAATATACCTAGATCGGTAAATCACGATTTTAGGCAATGAGTTGTTTGAACTCACTTATTCTTCAGGGAACCACCTAACATCTCTTTATGTCCAACTTGTTCTGAATATGAGTCAGTCTGAAGTCTAAATCATGAAAATCAGATAAAGTCTGATTTTTGTATTAGTCTGAGTCAGTTATGACATTATCTGATTGGGTATCGTCATACTAATACTGGAAAGTCATTATTTTGAGCCATATATGTTTATTTCATTCTATAACAATGTTCAGGCCACTTGATCTTGAATATAGTGTAAGAAGAGTCATATCTCAAATGATAAGTCAAAAATCATGCAAAGGCTTTCCATTCATTCAACAATTTCAATAAGTAGTGGCCAACTTCTCAAAATAAACATTCCTGAAGTTTCTTTGTTTATCAATCTCAACACTTAAAATCATTAAAGCATTCCTCTCTCCCATTCTTAATCATCATGAATTTCACATAAGACAAATAGTATCTTGAATCATTTTGTAAACCATAAGATATAAGGATTCATAACTTGTAAATCAAATAATAAAGTAATGGGAGAGAGAGATCATATATTTCATGCTCTAGATTCACAATTCACACTTTTCAATGCAAACGTACATATATACAATTCAAATCAATTTTGGGGAAGGTCAAAAGACCAAAACAATACCGTCAAGATTTCTAAAACATGAATCTATTCATAAATCTGAAAACCCCTTTCTTAAAATCATGATTTATATGCCCATGAGATTTTAGGAAAACCTTGCGTACCTTAATTTAAGACTTTTGAATGAACTCATGCTTTAGGGAATGTATTCGAAAAAGTGATGGGAGCTTCTTGTATCCCTCGCAATGGGGATTCCGAATCACGAAGAATTATTGGAAACCCACGGTGAAATCTTAAGATATTTTAATCTTTGGGTTGAAATCCTAAGAAGTGTTCTTGGTGATTTTGAGTGAGAATGACCTTATTTTTATGTTTGGGGGATTTAATCCCATGTTATGGATGAATAGGGGGTGGAAAATGCCACTTTTTCCCTTAAAAACGTAAAACCAGAACCTGGAAATTGGGTGTGTGAGTTGTACGCTAATTGCGTAATGCTACTATCTCAGTCACGAAAATGACCATAACTTTTCACTCGGGTATCGGAATTTTGTGAAATTGATATCGTTGGAAAGATAATTAGAAGATATTTCAATTGATATATAGTAGGCCCTCTAATGTTTTGTATACTGAGAGTTCTGGTCAATTGAAGTTGACCCAAGTTTCGACGCTCGCTCAAACTCGAACGATAGGAGAGCTTTCAACTTGTCCTTGAGTTAGGGGACCTCTATGATCTCAATTCATGCTAAAATAGGTTCCCAAAATACATAATTGATTAACATGACAAATTTTCATAGGATTTATGGCTTTTGGATCATCTACACATATAAATGACGGTTTTTGTTCTACCCAAAATGCGGGATGTTACACAAACAGATCTAGAAACTGACGGAACACCCTGTTCATAAGATTCGTAAAGGCTGCAGGGGCGTTAGTCAACCCGAAGGACATAAATAAGAATTCATAATGACCATATCTGGTTCGAAAAGCTATTTTGGAAATATCTGACTCCCTAACCTTTAACTGATGATATCCCGAACGAAGGTCTATCTTTGAAAATCATTTAGCACCCTGAAGCTGGTCAAAAAGATCATCAATCCTAGGAAGAGGATATTTATTTTTAATTATCTATGCACATACGAAGGGAACCATCTTTCTTTCACACGAAGATTACAGGTTCACCCAGGGAGAAACACTAGGACAAATAACACTTTATCTAGAAGATCTGCTAGCTGCTCTTTCAACTCTTTCAACTCTGCTGGAGCCATTCTATATGGCGGAAGAGAGATGGGACGGGTATCTAGCAATAAATCTATCTCCCTATCAGGTGGTATTCCCGGGATATTATCTAGAAAGACTTCTGGGAACTCATTTACTACCGGGACCGACAGAAAGGAAGGACTTTCGATATTAGAATCTTTAACTCGAATAAGATGGTACAAACAACCTTTGAAAATATGTTTACGGGCTTTGAGATAAGATATAAAGTTTCCTCTAGGCGCTAAAGAATGCCCTTCCCATTCTATCACCGGTTAATTTGGAAAAGAAAAGGTGACCCTTCGGGTTCTTCAATTTAATGTGGCATAGCACGAATGAAGCCAGTCCATCCCTAGGATAGCATCAAAATCAAGCATGTCTAGGCCTATGAGGTCTACCATTGTATCCCGTCCACAAAAAGTCACCACACAATTTCTATACACCTTCCTAGCCACCAAAGAATCCCCCACCGGAGTGGAAACAAAAAAAGGCTCAGCAATCACATCGGGTTCAAACCCAAAACCAACAGCCACATAAGCAGTCACATATGGCAGGGTAGACCCGGGATCAAGTAACACATAAACATTGAGACTGTGAACCCTGCATCCTCGGCCCCTGCCTATACTGAAAATATTGAGTACAGTGTTTGGCTGAGGGTATGGACATCGGAGCACTGGCTGCAGACTGTGCATTACCCCAAAACTTCTTCTTCCATTTGTTACCCCAATTCCCACTCTGGTGCTGACTATAGCTCTGGTCTGCTGTTTTGACTCTCTTTTCCTGTCTTTCCATCTCTCTAGATTTAGTGATCTTCTTTTTCTTTTCCTTAACTTGCTGCATGTGGACTGACAGTCTGGAAAAATCCATGTCCCGGTTCAACATTGCTCCCTAACATTCAAGAACTAAGCCATCTGAAAGGCTGGATGCAAATTTCCTCATTCGGGCTCTCATGTTACTAGTCATCTCTGGAGCATAACAGGCTAGTTGGTAGACTTCAGAGTGTACTCCTGGACACTCATCTTTCCCTACTTTAGATTCATAAACTCTTAGGCTTTTGCCTCCCTCAACTCGAGGGGAAAGAATCGATCGAGGAAGGCTTCCATGAACTCGGCCTAAACTGTGGGCTTGGCATGCTCAGTCTTTGAATCTTCCCACTCATTATACCATTGGTTCGATACATCCTTAAGCTGGTAAGTAACTAACTCAACCCCCTCTACCTCATCTATATGCATCACCTTAAAGATCTTCTCCATCTCATCCACACACGCCTATGGATCCTATTCTACCTTGGTACCAGTAAACTTGGGCGGGTTCATCCTTATGAACTGGCCCACTCTTGTAGCCTCAAACGTAACAGATGCAGACCCAATATCTTCCAACCGTTGAGTATGTATGGTTACCAACTGTGAAAGCATGTTAATGGACTATCTGAATTCTACATTAGATACTTCTCTCTCACGAGGCTGAGTATGGTTAGTCCCCATCCGTGGAGCTCTGGGTGCCCTAGGTGAGATGGTTAGAGTAAGTGGGACTCCTAGAGTAGTATCAATCTTCAGAGTCTAAGCTCTGTTTTGGGTACTCATCCAATAAGTGAGACGGACCTCATCTGTCTGAGCAATCTGATCATTAGTACGACGGGGAGGCTAGAAAGTTTTTCTGAAATGCAAGAGATCACGAATTGGAGGACAGATTAGACTACAAGGCATGAACTAAATTACAATGCGGGGAAATATTCCTAAATGCCTAGTACCCTCCTTTTTATAAGTGTGACATGCTACACACCCATAAATAAGATTTTTCCCGACGCAATTTTGCAGACACCCTGGGACCATGAACAATGCTCTGATACCAATTTTTTCATGACCCGAACTAGGGCCTGGCCATGACGGACATCCTGAACCATGAAGGCCCAGGCATCCTACTCTATCTGGTAATCATGCACAATATTCACATTATAAAAAGAGATGCAGAAATATAATCTAATACGGAAACATGGTCATACTCTGGATTTAGTTTAACAATAAGGAATGAAATCTGAACTCAACTAAACAACATCTGGAACAGTCTACGAAATCTCTACTAGATGAAAATTTGACAACTATATGAAAGATGGGACAAGTCCCTTAGTAGACCAAAACAACGGAATAACATAATCTAAAATAACAGGCCTTCTAGAACAAAGAAGGCTAACCACTGCACAAATCACTTCTCTCTGGGATACTCTACTGATTAGCTGGACCCTTCAAACCTGGGAGATAGGTGGTCAATACAGATGTACTAGTACGCAGAGCAAATCCAAAATAATTATTTAAATTCAACATATATGAGAGCAATTTAAAAATAGTTCATAAACATATCATATAGTAAGAAATCTCATGTGCATTTCTGAAAGACTATGAAAGAAAATCATCTGAACTCTGAGATATTCTTTGTTTTACTTCTACGCTAGGTGGTATACCCCACAACTCTGAAATTCCACGGGCCGTATGGAATCCGCCATTGACTTGGAGGGGAAGCCTCCAACCCAAGTGTGCCGCAAGGGTTGGAGTCTCTAACTTTGCTACGCCACACAGTCGTCGCCAGCGTAAAAATAATATACCCGGATCGGTAAATCACGGTTTTAGGCTAAGAGTTGCTTGAACTCTACCCCTCTTCAGGCATCCACCTAACTCTCTTTATGCCCATTTTTACCTCTTTAAGACATGCATTCTCTGAAAACATACTCTGAAAACTCTAACTCTGTTATGGCATACATTTATATAGTATTGTCATACCATTGAATTGTAAGTCACATCTCTGAGTCATTATTAGCATATAATAATCTCTGTTTCAAAATGTAAATCTGGGACCACCATATCAATAAATCATTTCAAGAAACTCTTTCTTAAAGCTCATGTAAACATGTGCAAGAAACTCTCTTTTTCACCATTTCAAATACACAAGGTGGTCATGTCAAAGATATCAATCATATGCAATTCTTTCTTTTTAAGACAAGGATGAAATAATAATAAGAAACTCCCTCTCATCATCATTAAAATCATTTTAAATACTTAAATATTGAAAAGATCCCCTTCAAAACATTATACAAGCATCTCAAATCATTCCCAACAAGTTCATCAACTCTAAATCATAAAAGAGAGGGGTTTCAATAATAATGCTCTCAATCAAATCTTCAACATCATACATACTCATATAAGTTTAAATCAATTTAAGGGGGAAAGGTCTAAAGGCCAAAACAATAATATCATCAACACACCCAAGATGCGAAAATTAAATATAAGTTCCAAAACCCCTTTAAAATTCATGCTAAATAATCTTTAAATCATGTTCTAGTGTTGATAAGACCATGTAGTTGTTAGGATAAACCCCACGTACCTATATTTAGAAAATTAAAGGATGATTCTTGATGCCCACGGTTTGGGGATTCAAAATCTTCAATCAATTTCTAAAACCCACTGTTGAATCTTGAGTTGTTTGGGTTTTATTGTTTGAAACCCTAAGGAGTGTTCTTGATGGTTTCTGATGAAAATATAAATAATGAGGTCATTTGGGATTAAAATCCTGTGTTTAAGATGATAAGGGGGGTGAAAAATACCCAATATACCCTTAATGAGACAAAATAAAAATATAACTGGAAGCCCAATTTTATGGACCACCGCGATGAACCACGATCGCGGTGGCTCACTGAAAATTGAATTATGGAATTTTTAAGGTCACCGCGACGCGGAGCCATTGCGTTGTCCCACTGGTTGGGACCTAAAACTTCAGCGCAATGCGCCACAATCGCGGTATGCTACTGGAATTTGACAATTTCTAAATAAGCCCACTCCGCGTTGCACCAAGCACTAAAATGATGGTGTTTTATGATTAACACTTAAATTAGCCATAACTTCTTCTCAGGGTATCGGATTTGGGCGAATATTATATCGACGAAAAGCTCATTCAATTTTCTACATGATGAAAAGTAGAAATTAGGAAAATTATATATGGTTTGATCTTTACGCATTTTGGAAGTCAAAAATGAGGCTAAGTCTCTTTGACACTATTCTACTCATTTAACTCTAAGAGCATATTACCACGAGCTAACGCATGGACGATTTTGCAGGATGTTACACACTATCACAACCAATACCTCCCACAATGGGAACAATCTATAAGCCATGTATATCGCATTTCCAAATAGATTCTACAAATTGCAGTAGGTATTGGTTACAACACTGACTATTGGTGCTAGTAATGATAATTCTGGTGTTGGATGGGATATGACGAGGGTCATGAATCCGTGAAAATAAATTTATTTCATATATTCAACTGAGCGTCGGAAGATCTCCTGATCTAATTATACAAACAAAATGAAGAAATAGAAAAAGGAAGTAATTTTGCTAGAGTATATATATGTTAGAAAGTGAGAAGAACACCTTTTGGTGTTGAAATAAGATGAAAAAATGAGGAGAAAATATATCTATATTTATAGGAGAAAATGGTGAACAATGTTGCAATCCATATTTAATTTCTTGCTAATTATTTTATCGCAGTGGGAAAAGAATAAGGAAAAAAAATATCAATTAAAAGATTAAGAATTTTTCTTTTTTAGCAATTTTTTAAATAGTTCCAACATAGTACCCATACATATAAAGGAAAATAAGCTACGTAAAACAAATATAATATGAATTAAAAAATTATTTATTAATTTGGGAAAAATTATAAATGTATTACCAAATCAAGTAAAATAGTTAAAGAAGACAATTCAATGTAATATTTCAAATTGAATCCATGGACTATAGAATAAGAAATATTTGGAGTGTCATGATTATTTTATTTTTGAATGGTAATGTCACGACCCGAACTAGGGCCTGGCCGTGATGGACATCCCGAACCATGAAGGCCCGGACATCCTACTCTATCTGATAGTCATCCACAACATTCATATAATAAAAGAAAATGCGGAATTATGATCTAATACGGACACATGGTCATACTCTGGGTTTAGTTTAACAATAAGGAATGCAATCCGAAATCTACTAAACAATATCTAGAACAGTCGACGTAATCTCTACTACATGAAAATCTGACAACTGTTTGAAAACTGGATCAAGGCCCCCAGTAGACCAAAACTATAATAGATGAAATAATCTGAAAGGACAGGCCTTCTAGAATAGAGAAGGCTCACCACTACACAATCTGATTTGTTGTCTGAATTACCTACTTTTTATTTGGACCCCTAGACTGAGCCTCAGAACCTGAGAGGTTGGGGAGGGGGTCAATACAGATGTACTGGCATGTAGATCAATCCAAAATAATCATTTCTATTCAACATATATGAGAGCAACTAAAAATAGTTCATAAACATATCATATAGTAAGAAATCTTTCTTCTGCACTAGGTGGTATACCCTACAACTCTGAAATTTCACGGGCTACATGGAAACTATTATTAACTCGGCAGCCAAGCCTCCAACCCAAGTGTGCCGCAAGGGTCGGAGTCTCAGAATCTACTACGCCACATGGCCGTCGCCTGCGTACAATAATAATCTACCCGTATCGGCAAATACGGTTTCAGGCTAAGAGTTACTTGAACTAAAGCCTCTTTGGGTAACCACCTAACCCTCTTTAAGCTCATTTTTAACTCTTTTAAAATCATGCATTTTCTGAAAACATACTCTGAAATCTCTTATCTGTTATGGCATACATACTTATGGTATCGTTATACCATTGACTTCCAAGTCACATTCTCTGATCCATTTATAGAAAATTATATCTCTGTTCTCAAATTCATGGAATTCAGGACCACCATATCAATGATTCTTTCAAGAAACTCATGTAAAACCATACAAGTAATTCTCTTTATCAAGCATTTCAATAATACAAGGTGGCCATGTCAAATTTCTCAATCGCATGCAACTCTTTCTTATTTAAAACAAGGATGTAATTACATCAAGAAGCTCCATCTCATCACCTCTAAATCATGCTCAAACACTAAGGTATTGAGAAGACTAATTTCAAACCATAAATCATTCATTTCAAATCATTCACAATAAGATCATAAACTTGAATTTATCACAAGAGAGGGACTTCATAATCTGTGCTCTCAAACAAATCTTAAATTTCAATTTCATACATATACATATACTTGTAAATCAATTTAAGGGGATGGGGCCTAAAGGCCAAAACAACAATATCAACAACATGAATAAAGAATAATAAAATCATGGATTTCAAACCCCTTTAAAAAATTCATTCTTGATAATCTTTAAATCATAATTGAGTGTTTTCAACAAGCCCATGTATTTTTAGGATAAACCCTACGTACCTCTATTTAGAAAATTAAAAGATGATTCTTGACGCCCACGGCTTGTTGATTCCAAATCTTTAATCAATTTCTAAAACCCACGGTTGAATCTTGAGTTGTTTGGGTTTTCTTGTTTGAAACCTTAAGGAGTGTTCTTGATGGTTTTTGATGAAAATATCAATAATGAGGTCATTAGAGATTAAAAATCCCATCTTTAAGCTGATAAGGGGTAGAAAATACCTAATACACCCTTAATGAGATGAAATAAAAATATAACTGGGAGCCCGATTTTATGGGTGAAAAGGTGGAAAACCACAGTAACTTGTCTACCTGACTGTTAAACTGAATCATACTGGACACTTATACTTAACTGGAGTATCTCTTCAATACTCTTTCTAAATAAGTTCTAGTAGCATTAGGGAGCAAGGAATCTCTGACATGAGTTACACAAGACATCCAACTAAGGAATCACAACAATGACACTACTCTATAGCATGGAATATAGACATATAACTAGTAAACTAGGATAGAATTACCAAACCTTAGGATTTGATTCTCCTAACAATAAACATGGATATCTCCAATACTTTGACAGACCATACCACTTTTGTCATAGTCAACCAGTATCACAGCTCCAAACTTATATCTCTCTACTATGAGAATCAAGATCATATCAAAGGGCTTAACATTATCAATCAAAACTCCTTAACATGGTTATTTAGAACACCATATACCGTCTAACTAGTCGTTTCTCCACCTAGTAACTCAACGGTACCACTAGCCACACACAACATGTAATAGTATTAGAAAAAAAATACCACAACCTCATAGCACCTTGGCATACTTCTACTTCACACAAACAACATCATACTTCATTACGAATCAAATAAACTTAATCTCTTGCATACGTTGTTCAAGCCTATTAGAGCGCTTCCATAAAACTAGTATCATTAACCAAGTAATAATCACATCCACCTTCATGGACATCAACTGTTCAAACTTAGTGTCTAGGGCTAAACATGATTTACAACCCAACCTTACACACAATTCTCACTTGGAAACTACGAAATAAAACATCAAGAAACAATAGTACACTAGGACTCCGTAGCCACAATAATCGATCATGACCTTACGGTTTTCCTTATTATAATTCATTAACATGCACTATTTCAACACATCAAGCCTATAGTCTAGCATCAATCATCTACCACCAGTGAAGAATACAACATAATAGACTAGTCCATCAAATTGGGATATTCTACCTAAATATCTCATTTTATTTAGATACAACCCACAACCAAAACACTTTCATGACATCACTGCTATGCCTCAAAATCTACTACATACCTTCTCACAAGTAGTACTAGTTTACAACTACCAAAGAAAAGAAGGTCAAGAGGGGTAGAGTCACATAATAGACATGGTGAACCTTAATCTTATATTATAAACCCGTACAATCTTATCTACTTATACGGCTTTCTCACGTCACACTTACTTCCCCAAGCGTACATTTAAATTACCTTCAAATTCCACAACAACCACGAGTCTATAATTATAACCTCCTGGCTAATCTCGCCTTTTTCATACTTCAAGCAAACAACAATTCCTCTTGACTAATAACTCCTTCTCTACCTTCTACTAAACTAACACACAAGGACGTATCACTTTAATACCAACTCAATCTCATGCAAAAAGGTTCTGCTATACATACATTCAATAAATCACCCTTACCACTTTTCTTGACATTACGCCTCTAAACCCCCAGTTCCAACCAACACAAGAATCAGCAAGATGGACAACAAGTTGCTAGTGAATCGAAAGAGCCCCACACGGCTTCACCATACTTTGAGTTTCACAACACAACGATAACAAGGTTACAAGAGATAGAAACTTGGCACACAATAATCATTGATCCGAGAATACATATCTTTCTCTGTATGAATAAAAATATGAGTCAAACACTCTCCCCACAGACTACCATACAATCCATACATTCTACTAGCCACCACATTATTCTATCACTATAAAGAGGTAAATAATCCTCAAACATCGATTATTCAAATAAAATATTTATTTACATGAAAGTCACCCTTATTCTAACTTCTAACTTTGTGACTTCACATTACCAACTTCTTGGTCCAATATCACCACCAAAAGGTCATGACACCGACACTTAACTTATACAACTACTCGGGTGAAAATACAGTTCCAATATTCTGCTACACATCATTCCCCCTCATGTGTGACAGCTACAACATAAATTATGAAAAAGACTGAATACACTTAATACCGCAGGCTGAAAAGCACGATTTCATCAAAATCAAAGTTCACACTA
Source organism: Capsicum pubescens (assembly GCA_030864215.1). NCBI lineage: Eukaryota > Viridiplantae > Streptophyta > Magnoliopsida > Solanales > Solanaceae > Capsicum > Capsicum pubescens. The sequence goes on along the minus strand of CM061548.1, from coordinate 108,083,711 downwards.
GAATTAATACACTCTGAGGCACCAACGGACTCTTCACAAGACCTTGAACAATTTCAAAATCTTATATGGCTCAATCAGAAAGGGCCATACGATTAAGATTCTAGACTTTTGCACGAGAATCACATCAACAATAAGACATATCTGAGTGCATCAAAATAAGTAAAGAATTTGGATAACTTTAGTTTCGTATGGGAAACACCATAGCACGAATTAGAGTATGAAAGAGGTACAATCTGACTCTATAGCACGAACAAAAACATGAAGAAAGGGAAATATTCCTAAATGCCTAGTAGCCTCGTGCTTATAAGTGAGGCGTGCTACATATCCATAAACAAGACTATACCCGATGCAATTTTGCAAACACCCTGGGACCATGAACCGTGCTCTGATACCAAGTTTGTCACAAAGCGAACTAGGGCCTGGCTGTGACGGACATCCCAAACCATGAAGGCCCAGATGTCCTACTCTATCTGGTAGTCATGCACAACATTTATTTAATAAAAGAAAATGCAAAATTATGATCTAATACGGAAACATGGTCATACTCTGGGTTAAGTTTAACAATAAGGAATGGAATCCGAGATCAACTAAACAAATCTGGAACAGTCAGAGAAATCTCTACTACATGAAAATCTGATAACTATCTGAAAACTGGGACAAGGCCCCCAGTAGACCAAAACTATAATAGATGACATAATCTGAAAGGACATGCCTCCTGGAATAGAGAAAGCTCACCACTGCACAATCTAATCTACTTTCTAAATTACTTACTGCTTATCTAGACACCTAGACTGAGCCTCAGAACCTGAGAAGTAGGGAGGGGGGTCAATATAGATGTACTGGTACGTAGAGCAATCCAAAATTATCATTTACATTCAACATATATGAGAGCAATTTAAAATAGTTCATAAACATATCATATAGTAAGAAATAACATGGGCACTTTAAAAGACTCGGTGAAAACATCTGAAATCTATGACACTCTTTGTCTTACTTCTTCTCTAGGTGGTATACCCTACAACTATGAAATTCCATGGGCTATATGGAAACTGCCATTAATCGGCATCCAAGCCCCCAACCTAAGTGTGCCATAAGGGTCAGAGGCTTTGAATCTACTATGCCACATGGCCTTTGTCAGTGTACAATAATAATCTACCCGTATCAACAAATATGATTTCAGGCTAAGAGTTACTTGAACTCAAGCCCTCTTCGGGTAACCACCTAACCTTCTTTAAGCCTATTTTTAACTCTTTTAAAATCATGCATTTTTTGAAAACATACTCTGAAATCTCTTATCTGTTATGGCATACATACTTATGGTATCATCATACCATTGACTTGCAAGTCATATTCTCTGAGCCATTTATAGCAAATTATATCTCTATTCTCAAAATCATGGAATTCAGGACCACTATATCAACGATTCTTTCAGGAAACTCATGTAAAACCATACAAGTAATTCTCTTTATCAAGCATTTCAATAATACAAGGTAGCCATGTCAAATTTCTCAATCGCCTGCAACTCTTTCTCATTTAAAATAAGGATGTACTTACATCAAGAAGCTCCCTCTCATCATCTCAAAATCCTGCTCAAACACTAAATATTGAGAAAACTAATTTCAAATCATAAATAATGCATTTCAAATCACTCACAATAAGATCATAAACATGACTTTATCACAAGAGAGGGACTTCATAATCTATGCTCTCAAACAAATTTTAAATTTAAATTTCATACATATACATATACTTGTAAATCAATTTAAAGGGATGAGGCCTAAAGGCCAAAACAACAATATCAACAACATTCATAAAGCATAATAAAATCATGGATTCCAAACCCCTTTAATGAATTCGTTCTTGATAATCTTTAAATCATAATTAAGTATTTTCAACAAGCCCATATATTTTTAGGATAAACCCCATGTACCTCTATTTATAAAATTAAAGGATGATTCTTGACGCCCACATCTTAGGGATTCCAAATCATCAATTAATTTCTAAAACCCACGGTTGAATCTTGAGTTGTTTGGGTTTTCTTGTTTGAAACCCTAAGGAGTGGTCTTGAAGGTTTTTGAAGAAAATATCAATAATGAGGTCATTTGGGATTAGAAATCACGTGTTTAAGCTGATAAGGGGGTGAAAAATACCTAATTTACCCTTAATGAGATGGAATAAAAATATATATGGGAGCCCAATTTTATGGGCCACCGCAACGCTCCACAATCACGGTGGCTCATTGGAAATTGCCGAATGGGATTCTTAGGGTCACCGCGACGCGGAGCTATTGCGTTGTCCCACTGGTTGGAACCTGAAACTTTAGCGCGACACGCCACAATCATGCTAGGCTACTGGAATTTGACAATTTCTAAGTAGACCACCTCTGCGACGTGCCAAGTTCTAAAATGATGAAGTTTTATGACTAGGACTTAAACTAGCCATAACATCTTGTCCGGGTATCGTATTTGGGTGAATCTTATATCGACGGAAAGCTCATTAAATTTACCACACTATATAATTGATTAACATGGAAAATTTTCATAGGATTTATGGCTTTTGGATCATCTACGCATATAAATGATGGTTTTCATTCTAGCCCTAAATACGGGGTGTTACTGGTAACACATTAAATTATATACCCTATTAGACTTGATGTCACAACTAGGGTTTGGAATAATATATGAAAAACAGAATTACCGAACCAAACTGAAGAATTTGGTATTCGTTATTTGGTAATTTTGTAGTTGGTATGGTGTAACGCCCCAAAACTTTTCCTAGCTAAATTTTGTCCCTAAAGTGTCAAGATTAGGATTCTAGAATGATTTACACTAATTTCCCTATGTAATTCCATAGATTTGAACTTTTCATTATGTGGATGACTGAATAAGCTTTCTGTCGATAGAAGATTCCTCCAAAACGAACACTCAGTGAAGAAGTTATGGCTATTCTTTGTGCTAGTCGTAAAACATCATCATTTCGGTGTTTATCGCATCACGGAGATGGTTTAATTAGCAATTGTCAAATTCCAGTAGGTCTTCGTGATAGTGGAGCATCCCGGAGGATCCCAATTTTTTATTCTTCAATTTCCAGTGAGCCACCACGATGGTGGCGCGTCGCGGTGGCCCATAAAATCGAGCACCAGTTATATTTTTACTCTGTCTCCTTAAGGTTAAAATGGTACTTCTCCAACCCCTTATCATCTCTAACACGGGATTTAATCCCAAGAACACCAAAGTAAGATTATTTTCATCAAAATCTCTCAAGAAACTCCATTAAGGTTTCAAACTAAAAATCCTCATAACTCAAGATTCAACCGTGAGTTTTTTAAGATAATTAGAGATTTTGAATCCCCAATCCGTAAGCTTAAAGAATCATTCATTATACTTCAAAATATAGGTACGTGGGGTTTATCCTAAAAACCTAGATGGGCTTGAAATTGTTAAAGCATGATATAAAGGTTCTGATGCATGTATTTTATGGAGGTTTTGAAAACTATAATATTGATTATGATTTTCAAAAGTTTCAATGCTACTATTGCTTTGGCCTTCTGGTCTTTTCCCCTAAATTGATTTACATATATATGTATATGTATGAATTTGAGAATTAAGATTGTTGAGTGCATAAATTATGAACTCCCTCTCTTGTATTGATTTAAAGAATTATGGTTTTGAGATTTGAAAGAGGTTTTTGCTATATCCTAGAATTTAAACATGATTTGGAATTTTTGTGAGGGTGTTTCTTTAGATCAATATGTTCTTGTGCGTATGAGAAAGAATTGCATGTGTTTACATGAGGATTGAGAAGGAAAAGATTAATTGAATTGAATTATTGAAATGCTGGTCTCAAACCTTGTGTTTTGAATACAAAGATATATGATAGACTAATAATGGCTCAGAGATGTGACTTGCAAGTCAATGGTATGACGATACCATGTGTATTTATGCCATAACAGATTATGTTTTTAGAGCATGTTTTCAGAGTATGTTTTCAGAGACTGCATGTTTTGATAGAGTTTTAAGAAGGGGTTTAAAGAGGTCTAGGTGGTTACCCGAAGATGGCGAGAGTTCAAGCAACTCTTAGCCTGAAACCGTATTTGCCGATACGGGTAGATTATTATTGTACGCTGGAGACGGACATATGGCGTAGTAGATTCAGAGACTCCGACCCTTGCGGCACACTTGGGTTGGGGTCTTCGCTTCCGAGTTAATGGCATTTTCCATATAGCCCATGGAATTTTTCAGAGTTGTAGGGTACACCACCTAGCGCAGAAGTAACACAAATTTATCAGATTTGTGATGATTTTTATAGAGTCTTTAAAATGCCCATGCGAATTCTTACTATATGATATACTCATGCACTGTTTTAAATTGCTCTCACATATGTTGGATAATAAATGATTATTTTGGATATCCTCTGCATACCAGTACATCTGTATTGACCCCCTCCCCCTCTAACCTCTAAGATTTTATGGCACAGTCTAGCGGTCAAGATAAGCATTAGATAATTTAGACAACTGATCAAATTGTGCAGTGGTGAGCCTTCTGTATTCCAGAAGGCCTGTCTTTTCAAATTATGTCACTTATTTCAGATTTGTTCAAATAAGGCCTTGTCCCAGTTTCAGACAGTTGTCAGATTTTCATGTAGTAGAGATTTTGCAGACTGAGTCAGATGTTATTTAGATGTTGAATTATTGTTTCCATAATTATGTTAAATTTAGAATTGACCATGTTTTTGTAGCAGATTATGTTTCCACATCTTCTTTTATTATCTGAATGTTGTGCATGATTACCAAATAGAGAAGGGAATTCTGGGCCTTCATGGTTTGGGATATCCGTCACGGCGAGGCCCTAGTTCGGGTTGTGATAAACTTGGTATCAGAGCATGGTTCATGGTCCCAGGGTGTCTGCCAAATTATGTCGAGTAGAGTCTTATTTATGGGTATGTAGCACGCCACACTTATAAGTAGGGGGCTACTAGGTGTTTAGGAATATTTCTCTTTCTTGTGATTTAGTTTATGCTTCAAAGTCTAATCTGTCCCCTACTCAATGATCTCTGGCTTTTTAGAAAGCCAACTATGCCTCCCTATCGCACCAACGTTAATGCTCAGGATGATAAAGTCTATCCTACCCATAGGATGTGGACCCACAACAGAGCTCATTCCCCAGAACCTGTTCCTACTCTAGAAGTACCTTCTGTACTGACCAGTCCTCCCAGAGCTCCCCGTACGGGGGCCAATCACACTCAACCTCTTGGAGGAGAGGTGTGTAATGTTGAATTCAGACAGTCTATTCACATGTTTGCATAGCTAGTAACCGCACAAACTCAGAGGTCAGAGGATATGGGGTTGGCAGCTATTACTTCTGAAGTTACTAGAGTGGGCCAGTTCATGAGAATGAAGCCACCCATGTTCTGTGGCGCTAAGGTAGAAGAGGACCCGTAGGAGTTCATAGAAGAAATAGAGAAGATTTTCAAAGTAATGCATGTTTATCAGGTGGAAGGTGTTGAGCTAGCAGCATACCAGCTAAAGTATGTAGCGAACCAATGGTACAATGAATGGGAAGATGCAAAGGGTGACAATGCAGAGCCCACAGTTTGTAATACGGGTACGACCATAAGGATGCACATATGTGAGAATGCATTGGACCTGTCCAATAAAGCGTCCAAGTAAAGTGTTGAAAATATCTTGGATCACACCAAAACCGACCCTAAACTTGCACTCACAGGGTGCCCTTGGTCACATTTCATTAAAGGGACCTTTTGTTCATTTTACCTATTATTTGTAACACACTATAAATAGAATGATGTAGGGTTTTATTCATTAGTTTTTGTTGGATATGAAAGAGTAACACTTAGGAACATTTCTCTTGTGAAAATGGCCCTTCCATGGCCGAAATTGTAACTAGGGAAATAAACTTGAGTGTGGAATCACTCATGTTGGATTCAAGCATGGAAACGTTGGATGCTTGGGTGATCGGGATTACTCTTGTTCCAACGTAAGAGTTAGGTATTTGTTGTGTATGATGTTAAAGGTCCAAGAGTGGAATAGGCTTTTTGGTTGTTAAGATTATACCTTCAATTTGTCTAACTATCTATCCTTTTGTTTCTTTGTAATCGTGTAGTAGTGTTGATGTTGTAACCGTGTTTTTGTGTTCTTAATGTGGAATCCAAAATTTGTCTATTGTTAATCTTTTTCTTGTTGTGTTGCTACTGTTTTGGTGTCAAAAACACCCTTGTATTATTGTATTCTTGATGTTGTAGTGAATTCAAGAGTGGTCTCCAAAAACGTCGTCGGATCCTTAAGATTTGCGGACTATTTTGGAGTTGTTTCGTGTTTCTCTTGTCTTTCGTGTGTCTTTTGGTATCAAAGCATGGCTTGATATTGTTCCTACAAGATCAATCTTGGGCTTTCTTAATAGAAAATTCAAAAAAAAAAGTGTTAGAAAACTGAAAAATCAAAAAGAAGCAAATCTGTCCATTTTGTGTTCTTAGCCGAAATTGTGTGATTGTTGTGTCTTGGCAGAGATTTTTACTTGTTTTTTTGTTTCTAGTGTTAGTTTTCTTCATATCTAACACTCTTGAGTCTAAATCTAAGTTTGATCTTACATTGTTGGTGTTGTTTTCGTGAACATAATGTGTGGCCGAATTGTTGTTGAAACATTGTTGTGGTGGACTTTTTTGGCCTTGTGGTTTTCATCTTGTTGTTGTTATAAGCTTGTCCGCGTGATATTGTTGTTCATTGGAGGCCTAAGATCCATTTTGTTGAATTGTAGTTGTCTTGGTCAAGTGTTGAAGATATTGTATTGTGAAAATTGGAAGTTGGCCGTGTGAAAATTGTGGTATTTTTGAAGATTGTTGTTGGTTGTCCTTGGTGATTGTTGATTCCGTTCTTGAAGTTCTTCACAACCTTCATAGCTTGTTAATATAAAGTGAACATTAGATGTATAAAGGTGAAGGAAAAAGAGGTGAAGCTTTGTTAGTCTTGAAAGACTTCCCATCACTCATCAAATAGTCAATCACATATCAACCACTTTCCAACAACTTTCCATAAAACAAGGGTCCATGTTATAAGGAGAAGTACAAGAAAGTCAAATTCTTGAAAACTTGACTTTGAAAAGGCTTCAAGACTTGTTTGAATTTCCCTCTTAAAAACAAATTCCACCAATTCCTAAATTGTAAATTGACCAACACTTGAAATTGGACAATAACAACAAAAAAAAAATTGTTAGAAACTGCAACCAATTACGTGCAGCCACATCATCATTGTTACTGTTCGGCAACATATTTAAGCTCAAATTTCAGATTTCTTAGTTTCCTTTTGTTGTTCCTTAGTTTCAATTTCGTTTGTTCCAATACTAATTGGCAAACTAGTACTCATCTACTAGATTGTTAGTTAGTCTTTGTGTTCATTCATTCATGTTAAACGTTTGTTGTGTGCTTTTCTCTTTTTTGAATTCGTTGTATCTTGTTGGTTCAAGTCCGTAAATAAATTTTCTTTGAGTCAACTCAAACAAAAATCCATTCCGGACAAGAGTAGACTCGACCCTCAATCACTCACGAAGTACAAGCCGGCTTTCAACACTTGTGAAACCAATTGTGAGGTAAAACCGAGAATAAGAGTGTGGTGAGGCATTTTGAACTAACAAGTTTGTTTTGTTGTTTGTTGTTGTCCTTTGATTTAGTTACCATGGCTGCCCCTAATCTTGATGCCACATTTGATCGCATCAATGACGATATTGAAGAAATGAAATGGCACGTGGAAAGGCTACGCCAATTGTTACCTAAACTTATCCCAAAAAATTCAACTTCCCTTGTCCAAACACCTTGTGCTGAGAGATTCCCGAAGGAAGATGTGGGCTACCCCGACCCACACCAAGGTAAAGAGGAGATTGAAACATCTTTTGTACTTGATAGGGAACTTATAGAGAGCGAAGCACTTGCTAGTTCCAAATCTGTTCGTGCGATAGATCATGCTCTCTTTAGGTTTAATATTTTGTTTGAAGATGATATAAACACTCCTAATGAACATAGTGGTGAAAATGATGGTATAGCTTTCCTTGAAGGCTATAGCCGATATGCTAATCCACTATGGTGTGACAACATTCCTCCAAAAGATGAAAAACTCTTCTTGGAAGATGAGAGTACTCTTATGTACAAGGAATGTGTAGTCTCGGAAATGAGTACTCTTGGTAGTACTCTTAGTGTGCATGATGATCAATTTTCTCTTAAATGTAGTTCACTACTTGAGCATGTGAATAGTATGCTTAAAAATTCTCAAGTTAGTGATGATCTCAACAGAATTAATCTTGATAATGCACATGACTCTTTGAACATCTTGTGTGGTAAAAGTATTGCAATTAGTTTTGTTCATAGAGACCATGTATATGAAAATGTTTTTGTGTGTGAGTGTGTGAGTTACATTCTAGGGGAAGGGAGTGCTAGCCTCGGCTTAGGTCCTTGGATAATTTTTCCATTTGATCCCGGCACCCTCTTGGAATGTGGAAATATCTATACTCCCCACTTAATGCTTGGTCAAGACGACAAGCAATGTTTTGTTGTGGGTGCTAATAAAGGAATACAAAGTTCTTCCTTATCTCTTTTTGTGGATGATGACCACTTTCTTTTTGTCTTTTGTACTAAGCTTTTTATGTTCAACACAAAGGACCCATGGATATACTCCAAGTTTGTACCCCCCCCCGGCATGGAATATTATGTGTGCATTTTCCAAACCCTAACTCCTCATGTCTTGAGGATGTGTGCTTGTTGTCTTCTCTTGATTTTGCGAGGTACAGATTTGAGGTAGAATTCTTTTGCAAGAAAGGAAGGATGATACGGGTACGACAATGAGGATTCACGTATGTGAGAATGCATTGGACCCATCCAATAAAGCATCCAAGTGAAGTGTGGAGAAGATCTACGATCACACAAAAACTGACCCTAAACTTGCACTTCAAGGGCGCCCTTCGTCACATTTCATTAAAGGGACCTTTTGGTCATTTTATCTATTATTTGTAACACATTATAAATAGAATGATGTAGGATTTTAGTCATTAGTTTTTGTTGAATATGAAAGAGTAACACTTAGGAACATCTCTCTTGTGAGAATGGCCCTTCCATGGCCGAAATTGTAACTAGGGAAATCAACTTGAGTGTGGAATCACTCGTGTTGGATTCAAGCTTGGAAATGTTGGATGCTTGGGATATCGATGTCACTCTTGTGTATTTGTTGTGTATGATGTTAAAGGTCGAAGAGTGGAATAGGTTTTTGGGTTGTTAAGATTATACCTTCAATTTGTCTAACTATCTATCCTTTTGTTTCTTTGTAATCGTGTCGTAATGTTGATGTTGTAACCGTGTATTTGTGTTGTTAATGTGGAATCCAAAATTTGCCTATTGTTAATCTTGTTTTTGTTGTGTTGCTACTGTTTTAGTGTCAAAAACACCCTTGTATTCTTGTATTCTTGTTGTTTTAGTGAATCTGAGAGTGATCTCCAAAAAGGTCGTCGGATCCTTAAGATTTGCGGACTGTTTTGGAGTTGTTTCGTGTTTCTCTTGTCTTTCGTGTATCAGTTTGGGATGAGTTCATGAAAGCATTTCTTGACTGATTCTTACCTCTGGAGATGAGGGAAGCTAACACAGAACAGATCATGAACCTTAAGCAGGGTAAAATGAGTGTTCAGGAGTATACTTTTAAGTTTAATCAACTAGCCCGTTATGCCCCTGAGAAGATGAGTAGTAAGATGGCCCGAATGAGGAAGTTTTCTTTTGGCCTTTCAAAAAATTTGGTGCTTGAGTGTTAGGGAGCTATGCTGAATAGGGATATGGACTTTGCTATACTGTCAATCCACATGCAGTAAGTTGAGGAGAAGAAGAAGAAGATAGCCGAATCTAAGAAAAAGGATATGCAGGCAAAGAGAGCCAGAGCGACAGACCAAATTCATAGTCAGCAGCAGAGCGACAATTGTAGCGGAAAATGGCAAAAGAAAAAGAATTAGGGTAATGCTCAGTCGGCATCTAGTGCTTCAGTGTCCAGAACCGCAGCTGAGCTGCGCACCCAGAATTTCCAGTCTAGTCAAGGGCCGAGGATGCAGGGTATGCAGTCGTTGGGAAGTGAATCCCAGACCTCTAGGACCTATCCGCACTGTGGGAGATGCGGGAGAAATCATCCAGGGAGATGTCAGTTTGGCGCTTTGGTATGTTATTTATGCGGCCAGCCAGGCCATATCCAGAGAGACTGTCAGGAAGCAAGGAATAATTTTAGAGGAGCTAAGTCTCAGGCGAATTCTTCTTCACCACCACCACCTCAAAAAGGTACCACTTCAGCCGCCGGAAATGTTCGAAATCGGTTGTACGCCTTGACCAACTGCCAGGAGACAGAGGCCTCCCCAGATGTAGTTACCGGTATGTTGTGAATATTTTCTTGTGATGTTTATGTGTTATTAGATCCTAGGTCTACCTTATCCTATGTGACCCCATATGTGGCTGTTGGTTTCGGGTTTGGGCCCGATGTGATTCCTGAACCTTTTTTTGTTTCCACCTCTGTGGGGAATTCTGTTGTTGCTAAGAGGGTGTATAGGTGTTGTGTTGTGAGTGTTTGTAGCTGGGATACTGTGGAAGATCTCATAGAACTTGATATGGTTGATTTTGATGCCATCTTAGGGATGGACTGGCTCCATTCATACTATGCCACCTTGAATTGTAGGACCCGAAGAGTCACCTTTTCTTTTCCGAATGAGTCTATGATGGAATGGGAGGGGCATTCTCTAGCACTTAGAGGGCACTTTATATCCTACCTCAGAGCCCGTAAACTTATTTCTCAGGGTTGTTTGTACCAACTTATCCGGGTTAAAGATTCTAGTGCCAAAATTCTTTCTCTTCAGTCTATCCCATAGTGAATGAATTCCCAGAAGTCTTTCCAGATGATCTCCCAGGAATACTACCACCTGATAGGGAGATAGATTTTGGTATTGATTTATTGCCAGATACCCGTCCTATATCTATTCCACCATATAGGATGGCTCTTGCAGAGCTCAAAGAGTTGAAAGAACAGCTAGCAAACCTTCTAAATAAAGGTTTTATTCTCCCCAGTGTGTCTCCCTGGGGTGCACCTGTTCTTTTTGTGCGAAAGAAAAATGGTTCCCTGCGTATGTGCATAGATTACCGCCAATTGAATAAATTCACGATTAAAAATAAATATCCCCTTCCTAGGATTGATGATCTTTTTGACCAACTTCAGGGTGCTAAATGTTTTTCAAAGATAGACCTTCATTCGGGACATCACCAGTTGAAAGTTAGAGAGTCATATATTCCCAAAACAGCTTTTCAAACCAGATACGGCCATTATAAATTCTTAGTCATGTCCTTTGGGTTGACTAACGCCCCTACAGCTTTCATGGATCTAATGAATAGGGTTTTCTATCAGTTTTTGGATCTGTTTGTCATTGTCTTCATTGATGACATATCGGTATATTCATATTGATGACATATGACATATCAGGCTCTTAAAGATCATAAGTTGTATGCAAAATTTTCCAAGTGTGAATTCTAGATGATTGTTATTGCATTCTTGGGGCATATTGTGTCCAGTGAGGGGATTAAGGTTGATCCCCAAAGGATTGAAGCAGTGAGAAAATGGCCCAGACCCACGACTCCAACCGACATTCAGAGCTTCTTGGGTTTGGCAGGTTATTATAGAAGATTCGTAGAGAGTTTTTATTCCATAGCTGCACCACTTACTAAGTTGACTCACAAAAAGGTGAAGTTTTTGTGGTCAGACTCTTGTGAGGATAGTTTTGAGAAGTTAAAAGACAAGTTGACTACTTCTTCTATTTTGACTCTTTTGAAGGGTACCAAAGGTTTTGTTATATACTGTGATGCGTCGCGAGTGGGACTTGGGTGTGTTCTTATGTAGCACGGTAAGGTGGTGTCTTATACATCTAGGAATTTGAAGGTGCATGAGCGAAACTACCCTACTCATGACTTGGAATTAGAGGCTATGGTCTTTGCACTTAAGATTTGGCGGCACTATCTTTATTGGGTGCATGTAGATATTTTCACTAACCACAAGAGCTTACAATATGTTTTCTAGCAAAAAGAATTGAATCTCAGGCAGAGGCGGTGGTTGGAACTTTTAAATGACTATGACATGATCCTGGACTAACACCCGGGTAAGGCAAATGTTGTAGCTGACGCCTTCAGTAGATTGTCCATGGGCAGTCTCTCATGTTGAGGAAGAAAAGAGGGAGATGGCGAAGGATATTCACCGACTTGCAAATCTAGGAGTTCAACTTTTGGATTCTAAGGATGGAAGAGTGGTGGTTTATGAGATAGCTAAATCTTCCCTTTGTACAGAAGTTAAAGAAAAGAAGGTTAAGGATCCCTTCTTGATGGAAAACAAGAAAGATGTGTGTCAACAGAGAGTGATGTCATTTGATATCGGTGGTGATGGTATTTTAAGGTACAAGGTAGGTTGTGTGTGCCAGATATAGATGGTCTGAGGAAGAGGATCCTTGACGAAGCTCACACGTCGAGGTATGTTGTTCACCCTGGATCTACTAAGATGTATCAGGATTTGAAAACTATTTATTGGTGGAATAATATGAAGCGTGATGTGGCTAATTATGTTGCCAAGTATTTGAATTGTCAACAAGTTAAAGTGGAAAATTTATGGCCAGGTGTTTCTTCTCAAGAGATAGCTTTGCCCTTTTGGAAGTGGGAAATGATTAATATGGACTTCATTACAGGACTTCCAAGGTCCCGAAACTAGTATGATTCCATTTGGGTGATTGTAGATAGGTTGACCAAGTCAACTTACTTTCTACATATCAGGATAAATTTTTCGAGAGAGGATTATGCCAAGTTGTTCATAGCAGAAATAGTTCGTTTGCATGGGGAACCTGTGTCCATCATATCTGACCGAGGTACACAGTTTTCTTCACAGTTTTGGAGATCGTTTCAAAAGGGTTTAGGGACCCAAGTGAATTTGAGCATGGCTTCCCACCCTCAGACAGATGGGCAAGCTGAGGGAACCATCCAGACCCTTGAGGATATGTTGAGGGTCTGCGTGATTGATTTTAAAGGTAGTTGGGTAGAGAACTTTCCATTGATAGATTTCGCATATAATAATAGTTTCCATTCTAATATTAAGATGGATCATTTTGAATCACTATATGGGAGAAGATGTAGATCTCCGATAGGATGGTATGAAGTAGGCGAGATGCAGATGTTTAGGCCTGATCTTGTTCATCAGGAAAAAGAGGATGTGAAAGTCATTAGAGAATGACTTAAGACAGCTTAGAGTCACCTGAAGTTCTACGCCGATGTTTGGAGAAGATATCTAGAGTTTGAGGTTGGAGATTGGGTGTTTCTCAAGGTTTCTCCCATGAAGGGAGTCATGCGATTCGAAATGAAAGGTAAGTTGAGTCCTCACTATATAGGACCATATCAGATTGTGAGAAGGATAGGTGGAGTTGCATATGAGCTAGAATTTCCAGCTATTTTGGGTTTTGTACATCCGGTGTTTCATATATCTATGTTGAAGAAGTGTATTGGAGACCATTCTTTAGAGTTTCCTGGCGAAGAAATCAAAGTGACAGACTCTTTATCTTATGAAGAAGAGACTATATAAATTTTGGATTGCCAAGTTAGAAGATTGAGGAACAAAGAGATAGCATCATTTAAAGTATTGTGGAGAAACCAGAAAATTGAAAAAAGCAACTTGGGAATCATAAGTTGACATGTGAGATAGATACCCAAACCTTTTTGATCCAACGGATGACGAAATGGAAGGTACAACCCTTGCTTAATTCTTTCTATGCCTTAGTATGCTTGAAATTATGCTTATCTGTGTCCCGCGTCAACATTTGGGGACAAATATTCCCAAGGGGGAGATATTGTACTCCCCCAAACTTTTCCTAGATAAATTTTGTCTTTAAAGTTCCAAAATTTAGCTTATAGAATGATTTAAACTTATTTTCTTGTGGAATTCCATACATTTCAACTTTTCATTACGTAGATGACAGAATAAGCTTTCCGTCAATATAAGATTCGTCCAAAACAGACACTCGGTGAAGAACTTATGGTTGTTCTATCTGCATGTCATAAAACATCATCATTTTGTTGTTTAGCGCATCGCGGAGATGGTTTAATAAGAAATTGTCAAATTCTAGTGGGACCTCACGATAGTGGCGCATCGCGGAGGATCCCAATTTCGCATTCGTCAATTTCTAGTGAGCCAATGCGATAGTGGCGCGTCGCGGTGGCCCATAAAAACGGGCACCAGTTATATTTTTACTCCATCTCATTAAGGGTAAAATGGTACTTCTCCAACCCCTTATCATCTCTAACACGGGATTTAATCTCAACAACATCAAAGTAAGATTATTTTCATCAAAATCTCTCAAGAAACTCCATTAGGGTTTCAAACTAAAAATCCTCGTAACTCAGGATTCAACCATGAGTTTTTGAAGATAATTAGAGATTGGAATCCTTAATCTATAAGCTTCAAGAATCATTCATTATTCTTCAAAATAGAGGTACGTGGGGTTTATCCTAAAAAACTACATGGGCTTGAAATTGTTAAAGCATGATTTAAAGATTTTGATGCATGTATATTATGGGGGTTTTGAAGACTATATTATTGATTATGCCTTTCAGAAGTTTCAATGCTACTATTGCTTTGTCCTTGTGGTCTTTTCCCATAAATTGATTTACATATATATGTATATGTATGAATTTGAGATTTAAGATTGTTGATAGCATAAATTATGAACTCCCTCTCTTGTATTAATTTAAAGAATTATGGTTTTGTGATTTGAAAGACGTTTTTGCTACATCCTTGCATTTAAACATAATTTGCAATTTTTGAAAGGGTGTTTGTTGATATCAATATGTTCTTGTGCGTATGAGAAAGAATTGCATGTGTTTACATGAGGATTGAGATGGAAAAGATTCATTGAATTGAATTATTGAAATGTTGGTCTCAAAACTTGTGTTTTGAATACAGAGATTTATGATAGACTAATAATGGCTTAGAGATGTGACTTGCAAGTCAATGTTATGACAATACCATATATATCTATGCCATAACAAATTATGTTTTCAGAGCATGTTTTCAGAGTATGTTTTCAGAGACTGCATGTTTTGATAGAGTTTTAAGAAGGGGCTTAAAGAGGGTTAGGTGGTTACCCGAAGATGGCGTGAGTTCAAGAAACTCTTATCCTAAAACCGTATTTGCCGATACAGATAGATTATTATTGTACGCTGGCGACGGCCGTTTGATATAGTAGATTCCGAGACTTCGACCCTTACGGCACACTTGGGTTGGGGGCTTTGCTGCCTAGTTAATGGCAATTTTCATATAGCCCATGGAATTTTTCAAAGTTGTTGGGTATACCACATTGTGCAGAAATAACACAAATTTATCAAAGTTGTGATGATTTTTACAGTGTCTTTAAAATGCCCATGTGAATTCCTACTATATGATATACTCATGAACTATTTTAAATTGCTCTCACATATGTTGGATAATAAATGATTAATTTGGATATGCTCTACGTACTAGTACATCTGTATTGACTCCCTCCCCCTCCAACCTCTCAAGTTTTGAGGCACAGTCTAAGGGTCTAGATAAGCAGTAGATAATTCAGACAGATGATATGATTGTGTAGTGGTGAGCTTTCTCTATTACAGAAGGCCTGTCTTTTTAGATTATGTCACTTATTTCAGATTTGGTCTACTAGGGGCCTTGTCTCAGTTTCAGACAGTTGTCAGATTTTCATGTAGTAGAGATTTCGCAGACTGAGTCAGATGTTATTTAGATGTTGTTGAATTGCAGTTTCCATAATTATGTTGAATTTAGAACTGACTATGTTTTCATAGCAGATTATGTTTCCGCATCTTATTTTATTATATGAATGTTGTCCATGATTACCAGATAGAGAAGGGCGTTCCGGGCCTTCATGGTTCGGGATGTCCGTCACGGTCAGGCCCTAGTTCGGGTCGTGACATATGGTAATTGGGAGTAAAATTTTAAAATTACGGTATTTGGGTTCGATATTGGTAAAATATATTACTACCATTTGGTATTTGGTATTTACCGAATACCAGACTATTGTTAACTGGCCATAGTCTATACTCCATAGGCCACGAGTCCAAATTAATATTCTACAAAAGGTCAAAAAAAGCCCACAACCTAAAAGTCTATAATATTATATTCTTTTTAAATCTTAAAATGAAAATCACTTTAAAATTTTTTATTGTTAGAAGCAGTGGACAACATGTTCAAATATGAAGTTATTTTTTCATATTACTCGTGTTTTCTTCATTCTGGTTCTATCTTTCAAGACAACTTGAAATTGTCTAGTCTTGATGCAACTTGTAGGTATATCTAAGTTATGTCCAGTGAGAGAGTTGATGCAGAGATACTCATTTCCTGCCATATCTAAGTAACTAAATTATCAAAAAGTTTTGACACTATGTTGTATGATTGTAAATATCACTGATGAAGTGTTAAAAAGTGTTGTTTCCATAAGGAATAGGGCAGAAACTTTATCTTGTGTTTTGATTCAATTCGAAAGTAAACTATTATCGTTGGCCTAGAGTAGAGTTTACCAAAATTAACTTTAATCTGGTATTACCAAATACCGTACCGAACCAAAGTTTAATTTACCGATTATCGAATTACCAAACCGAATTTTAATGGTATGGTATTTGGTATGTACATTCATTTACCAATTATCGAATTACCAAATCCGAATTATGATAACACCGAACCGAATACGGAATGCCCACCCCTAGTCACAACTTAGAAGACTAAAATAGTAGCACTATCACTAAACTAATATTGACCCTCCGTAAACTCATTTAATTATGGACGTATAATTATTTAATCTCCACCTTCAATACTAAATTACCTAAATTAATTATACTTTATAGATGTAAAAAAACTCTGCGAGGCTTATTTATCTCAAAATTAATGGGTTTGAAAAGTATCCATATGAGCATACAGTTCTTGTGAAAATTACAAAGAATGGGAGATTGGGAAAAATCTCATTGCATTCTTATATGTTAACGATCTTATATTCATGAGGAATAGTAATGCCATACTAAAATTGATAGAAAGCAAATATAGAGTTTAATCATACATGCATAAGGCATCAGGCATACTAGCAAGCTCCATCATCTCCTGGTCACTTGATGATGCCCCAAATGTCTCCAGACCACCGGTTGGAACCCATGCATGAATGGCTGAAGGCTTAAGAACTGTCAGTGATTCAATTGTACCCCTTTGATGTCAGAGAAAACGGGAACTGATCACTTCGACGTTAGGTTTGGTAAGATCCGGAACCCCTCTCCTTTTTGTGGAGTCAGGTGTTGCATAATGGGAAAGCTCACGCCCAAATTTGGCCCCACATGTACTAGGCAACCTCGCAACGGGCTTTTCGATGGAAAAACCTGCAGGAATCTTAAAAAATAAGAAAAAGCATCGAAAATATAAAACAAAACAATAAAGAAATGCCCTTTAAGACGCTTACTGTGGTTTTCGTCCCTGGACTGGAGTGTTCTTGTAGAAATTTCCTCCAAGGGTTTGTTCATAGGGGCTTTTCCACTTCGACGTTCCGGCAATGCAATTTCCTTTTCATCCCTCTCTTCTTCAGAAGGAGGCATCGGTGGAGGGCTGTCCGACAAGGATGTGGAAGAGGAATGTTAGGAAGAAGACATATTTAGCCATAGATTAGTAAAATATTTTATTGCTAAATTGTTGTACTAAAATATCCACCTTGTTATTTTCTTGTAAAATGTTGTTGTGAGCTAAAACTTTGAACCTGATGAATGAATGTAATAATTATTAGCTTGTAATTCTATTTATTAATTTAGACAAAATAATTAAGTATTTAAAAAGTAATAACTTATATGCATTAATGGTAAAATAAAAGAATGAATAAATTATTAAAAGAGTTGTGATACCAAATTTGAACTATTTATAATCTATAAAATAAGAAAAATGGATACAATTTCATAGACTCCTTAAGACTCGCTATAGAACTTGTTAAGAATATCTAGGTGTAAAAAATAAGAGAAGAAAAGTAATGCTTGAATCATAAACTTTGACAAATAGTTAAAATTAAAGAATACAAAAAATACCTCTACATACAACAAAAAATTTGAAGAAGATGACCAGAGAAAATAAATTAAATTACCTTTGACGGATAATCTATCTTTTTATTTCATTTAAAAGATTATTAAAATATATAGTATATGTGAAAGATTGAAACTCATTCTCTACTTCATTATACAAATATGATTTTGCTATCAGATTATCGGATGATGAATTATAATGTGAGAAATTTGCTATTATGGGTGAGAAACGAAAGAGCATAAAAAGAGAAAAGTACCTCTAGGTCTTGAGATACAATGAAAAAATAAGGAGCAAATACACCTGTATTTATGGGCCTATGGAACCTTCAAAATAGCGTCCTTATTTAATTTTTGACTTACTATTTTGAATGGTAACATCTTAAATCTATACCCTGAATTTATGTAACAACTTATAAGTCTAACTAACCTTCCATAAACACTTATTTCTTAATTTATAAGCACATATTTTAAGCTTTTAATCACTTGAGCTAAAAAAACTTTTTTTTTTAATCCTATCCAAACGGGCTCTAAGTCTAACTAACCTTCCATAAACTTATTTAATTATGAAAGAATAATTATTTAGTCTCCCACATCAAGATTGATTTTTAAGGTTTTACCTACATCTATTTAGGTAAGTTACTATAAGTTGCTTTATAATCAGATTGTGCACTAAGTTTCATTTATTTTGGTAAGTTACTATAAATCTGGTCAGACTATCTCAATCAAATTTCAATTATTCAATTATGTTGTCATAAAAGCTAAATATCTTAATTTATATCTAGATATAGATAAACACTCATATATTCTACTCTTTTATTTATTATGTTCCGAAATCTGATTTGAAAGTGGGTACGTTGGTAGGACACCTCAAACTTTCGAACTATGGTTTAAATCGTTCCACATATGAAATTAAAATTTATAATTCCTAACTATGGGATGTATAACAGATGTAAATTAAGGTCGAAAACTCTAGCACAAAATTAAGTCGAAAGCTTTTCTTCTGAACTAACTATAAAACACGAAAATACAACATTAAGTTGCTAATATCCGCAATGACCTATCCAAGAAGAGAAAAAAAGGATAAGTAGAAGTCATCTATCCCCAGATTTAGCTACAATTTCTAAATTTAAACAATATCATCTCATTGGCATCACAACCATACCTTAATATTTATTCAAGTTGATTAAGGTGAGAGAGCGAAATTCTAGACGAAAGGAAACAAAAGCTAGTTAAATATGAAACCTACCTTCAACTTAAAGTGAATGATCAAGGAAAATATATTAGAAAATTAGAGCAACCTGTCGAAGAGAAAGAAATGGTGTTAAACAAAACACTAGTTCTTAAAATCTTAGTTCAATTAATCTCGCTTCAACACTTATGGTTTGGACACTTGTAACCACTAAAAATGGTTCTGTGAGTTCAACCATTCAATCAAAATGCAAACACAAATACCATTCAATAAAAATGCAATCACAAATAAATAGAGAAGTTTTCTATGAATGAAACAAGTTGCCCAACGTGTTCCAAGATATTATTAGTAAAAACACAATATCTTTACAAGATTTAACCCCAACTTCAATAAATCACAATGAGCCATTCAACAAAAGATTACAAGCCTGTGTAACCTAAGGAATTATAAATTTTAATTTTAATTCCTAAACAACTCACAAACCTGCCAAGGTAAGTGTTCCAAAGTCTTCGAGTTATCCCAACTTGAAGACAACAATCTTAATTCAATTTATAATACACTAAAACTAAGATTACATCAACATTATGACTCAAATAACCCCTAATACATGAATGCTAAAACTCTTAACACAATACTATATTAGGATAAGGTTCTTGAATGTGTTCCTTCAGAATTCAAGTAACAATTTGTAAAGTCAATCTGCCAATTGTTTTTCTTGCTATGTGAGTCTATAAGCCACTTGAGTCACTCATTGTCTATTTAAATACAAATCTTCAAAAAATTGTTCTTCAAACCAAACTCCTCAGCAACACAAACTCTCATTATAAAGAGTTCTAGTGAAAGTCCTCCTTCAATTCAAACTCTTCTCTCTTTAATGTTGTAGCCAAATTTCAACACTTCAAATCTGAACATTTTTATATCCTTTGAGCTTATCAGAAGTTATCATATCTGTTTCCCATGAAGATCTCCAAGTAAATTCGAAGGCAGTTTAGAGGTGAAAATTCCTAATTAACAAAAGAAAATTTACGTGAAGAAATTTACGAAACTGTCAGGTAAGTAAATTCCTATGAAATACCCCAAAAAATTCCACAAGAATAAATTGTTGCAAGTATCTTTTTATGAATATTTAGCACATACACCCCATGGAAATTTTGAAATAATTATTACCATGTAAATCACTACGTACATTTCGCAATTAGACAAAAATCTATTTGAAACCTCCAATAATCTTCAAAATCATCATTTGACACAAGTCTAATGTAAACCATTATTACTGATAAAAAACATAATTCATAACATCCACATCAATAATGTATGATTCATAATGATCCAAAACAAAATATTTCAAACTTTAATCCTTAATAATACTACCAACCATCAAGGTCAGAATCACTTTCATTCATGTTGCCAGAGCCATCATCACTTTCATCCATATTGTTGGTTGTCTTCTTGATATGATCGTTCATTTGAAGATGATTTCTTGTATACATGCTTCTTCAACAAGTCAAATTCCTTCCTCATCCTGTTATTTTGTATCACTCATTCTGCAACTGTGCATACAAATCAACATTTGAAGCATTTACTTAGGACTTAATCATCTCATCAAGTACTTCCGGCAAAGTAGATGTTGATTTCTTAGATGCCTTTACACTTAAAGCTAGGGATCCAAGGCCTTTGACACTTCCTTTTCTCTTTCCACCAATAGATTATACCCAGATATCGATTTCACTTAATTGAGAGGGCCGAGTAGCTGGATTAGTTTCTCCTTCCACAACTTATGCACGTTGAGAAGCTAATATTTCTTGTTTCTTTCTTTCAAGCTCATTTTGCATAAGAATAAGTTATTTCAGACCAAATATAGTGCCAACAAAAAATATATTATTAACATAAATTATATTGGATTCTAGTATCAAATATAAGCACAACAAGCCGCAAAAACAAACAACATGTATTAGCATAAAAAGTATCTGAAACTCAAAGTTGGTTCCAAATTATTGTGTCTATGGAAGCACCAATGCCAAAATGAAATGAGAAGAATAATTCAGGTATTTTCTGAGTTGTATCTTTTATTGAGAAGTCCTGGAATTATCTAAGCAGTACTTTTATTTGAGTTCTGATATATCTATTTTGATGAAATAGAGTTGTCAGATTTGTTAGAGTACGTGCCCTACTGACCAGTGACTTTAATGTAAGAGTTCCGTATGGATGCAACGGGTTGCCTAACATGTTCCAAGGAAGCAGTAAAATAGGAATTAAAGAACACAATGATTTTTACGTGAAAAACACCCGTCTCAAAAAGGTGTAAAGAAACCACGACCTGTACCTCTATAGGATTTAACCCCAACTTCACTAAATAACTCGGAGCCTCAACAACGACTGATTACAAAACTCTTGTAACCAACAACTAGGAATTATAAACTCTAATTCCTATCCCTCAATAACTAGGAATCATAGAATCTAATTTCTATAACTCAACAACTAGGAATCATAAACTTTAAAACTCAACAATCACCCTTGACAATTGAACTGTAACACCCCACATTTTTTAGCTAGAAATCGAACCGTCGTTCCTACGTGCATAATCTCTAATTCCATGGTTTATGCTTAGATTCATGTGTCATGATCTTTATCCTAGTATATGAAGTGATTATGGGGAAAAAAATGTTCATAGAAATTGCTTAAAGCAAAGTTGAGCTAAGAACCTTTCATTCATCAAAAATTGGATTATCGATTCTACAAGGGTTTACTTTGAATGTGGATAAGTATTTATACACATATAATTTTTCATCTCAAGACCCACCAAATTATAGATAATTGAATTAGATTTCCAACTATATCAATTTCGCCAAAATCCGATAACCGACCGAAAAGTTATGGCTTTTTCCGTGTGAGGCAGTAAGCCAATACGATCATGACGTGTCACATCGAGATCGTGTCGACATGAAATTAGACACGGATATAAGTCTGTTTTACGTATTATTTCAGTTTCTAATGGGTCTAGTGGCACCGTGGTCATTTTCCCTCACCTAAAATCCGTCTATAATATAGAATTTCAACACCAAGAAGCCAAAATTGCTTATTTTAACCTAATCCTCTCAAAATCCAAACCCTAATAATTTTTCTCAAGATCTAGAATCAAGATCTTAAATTCAAGATTTCAAGATCCGGGTTCTGCTCTTTCTCCTAAATAATCTAAGGTACGTGGGGTTTATCCTAAAACTACATGGGCTTGTAGAAACACTTAAATATGATTTAAAGATTATCAAGCACAAAATTACAATGAAGTTTTAGAAACCATGTTTTAAATTATGCATCATGAATGTTTTAATGACATTGTTGTTTTGGCCTTTAGGTCTTTTCCCTTTAAAATTGATTTATACGTATATGTATATGTATTAAAATTTAGATTGAAGATTGTTTGAGAGAACAAATTATGAAATCCCTCTCTTGTGATGAATTTATGTTTATGATCTTATTGTGAATGGTTTGAAATGCATGATTTATGATTTGAAAATAGTTTTCTCAATATCATACTATTTGGGCATGATTTAGAGATGATGAGAGAGAGTTTCTTGAAATAATTATGTTCTTGTGTTAAAGAGACAGAATTGCATGTGATTGAGAACTTTAATATGACCACCTTATGTATTTGAAATGTTGAAAAAGAGTGCATGTGTTTACATGAGTTTTAAGAAAGAGTTCTTTTAATTGATTTATTGATATGGTGGTCCCAAACATTATGTTTTGAAAACAGAGATTATAATATACTGTTAATGGCTCAGAGACGCGACTTGTAAGTCAATAGTATGACGATACCATATAAATGTATGCCATAACAGAGCTAGAGTTTTTCAGAGAATGATTTCAGAGAATGAAATATTTTAAAGAGTTAAAAATGGGCTTAAAGAGGGTTAGGTGGTTACCCTAAGAAGGCTTGAGCTCAAGTAACTCTTAGCCTAAAATTGTATTTTGCTAATACAGGTATATTATTATTGTACACTAGCGACGGCCCTGTGGCGTAGTAGAGACAGAGACTCCGACCCTTGCGGCAAACTTGGGTTGGGGGCTTTCCTGCCAAGTTAATGGCAGATTCCATATAGCCCATGGAATTTCAGAGTTGTAGGGTATACCACCTAGTGCTGAAGTAATATAAAGAGTGTCACAGAGTTCAGATGATTTTATAGAATCTTTTAAATATGCCCATGTGATTCTTACCATATGATATATTTAAAAACTGTTTTAAATTGCTTTTCAGACAGAAGCATCGTTTGCGGTGGTGAGCCTTCTTTATTTCGGAAGGCATATCTCTTTTTAGACATATTTTCTACTACTTTGGTTTTAGTCCACTGGGGGCCTTGTCTCAGGTTTCAGACAGTTGTGGATGTCATGTGTAGTAGAGATTTCGCAGACTGAGAAAGATGTTGGTTCAATGTTGATAAACATATTTCCTCATTGATAAACAGATTTTAGAGTATAACCATGAATCGGTTTACTTTTATTTACAATTTTTTTTTATATTATAGGAATATTGTGCTTGATTACCGAATTTAGGAGGGCGCTCGGGCCTCCTTGGTTTGGAATGCTCGTCACGGCCAGGGTGTTAGCTTGTGTCATGACAAACTTGGTATAAGAGCACGGTTCATGGTCCCAGGGTGTCTGTGAAATCATGTCTAGTAGAGTCTTGCTTATGGGTATGTTATGTACCGCACTTATAATCAGGAGGCTACCGAGTATTTAGGAGTTGTTTCCCATTGCTTCATAGTCTAGTTCGTGCTATAGATTCATCCATAAGAAATTTATCCAAGTTCATTCCTCATTCTAATTTCATGAGTCATGTCTCATTGTCGAGGCGATACAAGTCTATGATTCTACCTCCCCCAGTGATGTGGTTCTCTCTGATTGAGTTATCCAGAAAAGTTATGAGATAGAACAAGGACTTGAGAAGAGTCTAGTAGTGCTTCAAGGTGTATTGATTCGGAAGTATACTGCTATCTTGATGAAATTATGTTTTTCCAGCCTAAGGTACGGAGTGTATTCAGTCTCCTTTAATAAAAGATTCTTGTTGGGGGAGTGATGTTTAAGGATAATTATGTGTAGAAGAATATTGGAACTGTATTTCCACCAGAGTAGTAGCATATGTTAAAGTGTCATGACCTATTGGTAGTGAGATGGTCTAGAAGTTGGTGACAAGAAGTCACAAGGTTAGCAGTCAGAGCGAGGGTGACATTTACGTAAATAAATAGTTTTAGTTGTTTAATCGTGGACTGGGGAGTGGGTTGCCATTTTATAGTGATAAACTAATGCGGTAGCAATATTTGTGGATTGTAGGGTAGTATGTGAAGGATGTGGCTAGCTATGATTATTATCTATTCGAATTAGGGAAGGAACCTAGAGTTGACAGTTAATTTGGTTATAGAGATCAGTTATAGGTTGTAAATGAAAAGGATAGATTAGTTAATAAGTTGTAAGTAGAGACTCATTAGTGTTTATTGATTTTTGAAGATCATTGTGATGTACGATTAGGTAAGTATGATGCAAGAAATTAGAATATGTTGATAAGATTGAAATGGTTATATTGAAAGATTAAGATCGACCAACCCAATCATGTGACTTTACCCCTTTGATGGTCCCTTTAGTAGTAGTAAGCTAGCACTTCAAGTGTGAAGGTATGTAGTAGATTTTGAGTGGTAACAATGAGGTTATGGCGGGGTTGTGATTGTAGGTAGCAGCTAAGTAAAGTGAAGTATTTGGGTTGATTTCCCAATTTAATGGACTAGTGTAATATGTGGCATCCTTTATCGGTGGTATATGATTGAGGCTAGACAATAGGCTTAAACTCTAGATGTGGAGCGTAGTGGTGAGAATAGTAGCTCGAGTTTGATGATGCATATTTTGTGGGAATTAATTACTAGGATTGATGTGGTATGTGGAATGGCATAGTTGGCAAATTATGAAAAAAATGGATAAATGGTGGTATATATACTTGAGGACTAGCATTAGAAGTGATGATTTGTGGTTGAGTCATTAAGATTATAAGAGTGATATTCATATAAGAATAAGTTGATCCCAAGATGACATGTTGATAGATAAGGTTGTATGGTATAAGCGTCATGTGTACCCAACTTGCGTTTTGAAATTTGTAGCGCGGAGAAGTTTGGGGAGTTGTTGTATAGTGTTCATTAAAGTTTAGTTCAGGAAATGTAGGTAGGCAATATGCGCCTTTGGCATAGTTTTAAAAATTTATTTAAGTTGTAGGTTATGTGATTAGAGGTGTAATGATAGTATTCTAAGGAATGGAAGATGGAGTGTTAAATGTTTAGAAGTGTGGGTGCCTATGCCCATGAAAATGTTAGTTGTAAGTTGATGACTTTGGGAGTTAGAAGATATTGCGATTAGTGTTCCCAAAAGGGGATGTCCTTGATATAATTTAGTGTCTCTGTATTAGAGATTAATGAGAGGAGTTGTGTTCATGGGTATTTTGATTCCCCGTTTATGATAGGGAATATGGATGTGTGCGCTCCCGAGAGTGGGAGTTGTAGAGTGATGGCTATAGAGGCTAGCGGGAGTTAAGCGTAGCATTTACAGAAAAGCATGGCCTTCAAAGTATGGTTCTTCAGGAAGAGTTTCGAGTTTAAGTCTGTGGTGATGTCTCTTTTATGTTGAGGGCTGTGGCTATTGATTTTGATGTAGGGATATGTCCGCAAGTCTAGGGTTGTGACTTTGGTCTAAGGAGGAGATGGTGAATTAAGGTAGTTCCCGAATGTTCTCAGATGGGAAGTTGTGGGGAAAAACCATGATAAACCTATTTCTACTCAAGCATAATTCTCCTACTCAAATTTGGGAGAGTATCCTACTAATGTATTACATCATTCGTTCAAGTCATGCCTATGCCTACAGTTCGAGTACTCCATAGAATTATGTCTATGATTTGACCTCCAAACTAGAAGCAATTATGTCTCTCAGTAATCCAGTCTTTCACGTATTCAAGCCATATGTTATGTTTTTAGTGATCCATAAAAATCTATGTCTCTCAACATGCTTGATTCTAAGAGAATATGTTTCTACATGTCACCAATTCATCGTATGTCGGATTTAGCCCAAGTGATAAGGTTTATGCAAACTCATGAAAAAATCTTAGTTCTTTAAGCGAGGAGAAATCGCTTCAAGCAGAAATCTTTGTCTTAGTTGTAATGTAACACCCTGTAGCATTCTCGACTCAACACCACTCTTGGTTGCATATGTGGATAGCTGTCAACCTAAAAAAAAATTTGGTTGTTAAAAGACTCAGTCATATTTATGATCTTGTAACTGTCATCATTTTCAAATTGATCTTTCTGACCCCGAGAAGTAGATTTTTGAGTCAATTCATGTTTAGGATTATAAAGGGGTTGTTCCGGGAAAGTTTCAGATTTTTCAGACCGCGTTTGAGATGTATTTGAGTGAGCAAACTAGTGGATCAACGCGATATCGATGCACCGCATCGTTAATCGCATTGGCCAAACATGTGTCTCGACGCGTCGCGTCGGCAATCATGCCGGGTGCTCAGTTTATCTTACTAATTTTTTGAGTCCAGGAGGGTAATTCAGTCTCTTTTCCTCGTGTTTCGTTGATATGTACACCATTGTTTCTCACTATGCTCTATCCTAAGAATTCATGTTGTATTGTATCTTCCGAATGACTCTCTACTTATGATCCAGACACTTTATATATGGAGCGCTCGTGGTTATTTTATCGTATCTTCATGTCCCTCCTTGAGTAGTGCAATAAGTATATGTTATAGTCTAATAGTTTTACTTCCATTCACGAAAGTTATGCTCGGGTCCCTTAATGACCCTCCGTATTATAGTATAATGGTGGTTGTGGAAGAGTGGTGTGTGTTAGGTAGAGGTGTAGATGTTCATGAAGGTTAAAAAAAATTGATGTGATTCTTGAGCTGAGGCTATAGGTGAAAAGCAAAAAGAAGGAGATGAACTTTTGTTGTGTAAAATAACTAAGAAGGAGGAATGTGGCGAAAACATTTGTTAGAGTGATTGAAATTGTTGGTCTTAGTGGGGAAATCCATGTAGTGGGTATAGTATTGATTAGGCTTGAATTTTGTGATTGCTGGAAATACAAATCTATGTGCTATGTGGTTAGTACTCTCTAAATAAAATATCGAGGGTGTTTGACGATAATATTCTTAATGGGATGTAAAGTACAGGGTCTTATAGTTTAAGTTATCACCTTGTTACTCCGCGATAGGCTTCAACATAGCAGTACTAAGTGGTGGAACTCATATTCTTATGGCTAGATGTATGATTGGAGAATTGTTAGTTGGAAATTATGAAGTGTATTATTTGTTGTTTGGGGCATAGATGAGTAGTGTTTCTAAGTGTATGGTCTACTCCGTTGTATCATGAGAGGTGGAGAATGATTCTAATCCTATCTTCCACGAATTATTATTTCATTATCAGTACCAATTTAAATCAGGTCTATGATCATCAAATAAATCCCTTCCTTATATTGTGAAGATTATGGTGCATAGAGCTCATGTGCAAGATCATCCCTATGTAGTCTCATTATCTAATGTTTCATGCTTTCACGATTCACTCGGGGTTATCAAGAAACTCGTTTGATTCCATTGTATGTGTTGTTGAGGAAAGATTTTTCAATGTGAGACTATATTCTGTATTCTAAACTTTCTGAGCTTCAAAATGTCCCCATCCATCATTCAGGGACAAATGATCCCAAGGGGAGATAATGTAACACCCCGCAATATTTAACTAGAAATCCAACTGTCGTTCCTACATGTGTAAGCTCTAATTCCATGGTTTATCCTTAGATTCATGTGTCATGATCTTTCGCCTAGTAGATGAAGTGTTTATGAGGTGAAAAATATTCATAGAAATGGCCTAAAGCAATGTTGAGCTAAGAACCTTTCATTCATCAGAAATTGGATAGTCGATTCTACAAGGGTCTACTTTGAACGTGGATAACTCTTGATACACATATAATTTTTCATCTCAAGATCCGCCAAATTGTAGATAATTGAATTAACTTTCCAATGATACTAATTTCGCCAAAATACGATAACCGAGCAAAAAGTTATGGCTTTTTCCGTGTGAGGCAGTAAGTTGATGCGATCATGACGTGTCGCATTGAGATCGTGTTGACACAAAACCAAACGCAGATATAAGGCTGTTTTGTGCATTATTTCAGTTTCTAATGGGTCTAGGGGCACCGTGGTCATTTTTCCCAACCCAAAATCCATCAATAACATAGAATTTCAGCCCCAAGAAACCAAAATTGCTTATTTTACTCTAATCCTCTCAAAATCCAAACCCTAATCCTTTTCCTCAATATCAAGAATCAAGATCTTAAATTCAAGATTTCAATAAATGGATCAAGATCCGGGTTCCGCTCTTTCTCCTAAATAATCTAAGGTATGTGGGGTTTATCATAAAACTACATGGGCTTGTTGAAACACTTGAATATGATTTAAAGATTATCAAGCACGAAATTACAAAGGAGTTTTGGAAACCATGATTTAAATTATGCATCATGAATGTTTTAATGACATTGTTGTTTTTTCCTTTAAGTCTTTTCCCCTTAAAATTGATTTATATGTATATGTATATGTATGAAAATTTCAATTGAAGTTTGTTTGAGAGAACAAATAATGAAATCCCTCTCTTGTGATGAATTTAAGTTTATGATCTTATTGTGAATTGTTTGAAATGCATGATTTATGAATTGAATATAGTTTTCTCAATATCATAGTATTTGGGCATGATTTAGAGATGATGAGAGAAAGTTTCTTGATATAAATATGTTCTTGTGTTAAAGAGAAAGAATTGCATGTGATTGAGAACTTTGATATGACCACTTTGTGTATTTGAAATGTTGAAAAATAGAGTTTCTTGCATGTGTTTACATGAGTTTTAAGAAAGATTTCATTGAATTGATTTATTGATTTGGTGGTCCCAAACCTTATGTTTTGAAAACAGAGATTATAATATGCTATTAATGGCTCAGAGACGCGACTTTCAAGTCAATGGTATGACAATACCATATAAATGTATGCCATAACAGAGCGAGAGTTTTTCAGAGTTTGATTTCAGAGAATGAAATGTTTTACAGAGTTAAAAATGGGCTTAAAGAGGGTTAGCTGGTTACCCGAAAAAGGCTTGAGTTTAAGTAACTCTTAACCGCAAATCGTATTTTTCTGATACGGGTATTTTATTATTGTACGCTGGCGACGGCCCTGTGGCATAGTAGAGTCAGAGACTCCGGCCCTTGCAGCAAACTTGGGTTGGGGGCTTGGCTGCCAAGTTAATGGTAGATTCCATATTGCCCGTGGAATTTCAGAGTTGTAGGGTATACCACCTAGCGCAGAAGTAATATAAAGTGTGTCACAGAGTTTAGATGATTTTACAGAATCTTTTAAATATGCCCATGTGATTCTTACCATATGATATATTTATGAATTATTTTAAATTTCTCTCATATATGTTGAATAAAAATTATTATTTTTTATTTTCTCTGCGTACCAGTACAACTGTATTGACCCCTTACCTTCCAGGGTCTGAGGCTCAGTCTAGAGGTCCGGCTAATTCGTAGAACTTTTAGACAAAAGCGAGGTTTGTGGTGGTGAGCCTTCTTTATTCCATAAGGCATATCTCTTTTTAGACATATTTTTTTACTTAAGTTTTGGTCCACTGGGGCCTTGTCCTAGGTTTCAGACACTTATTAATGTCATGTGTAGTAGAGATTTCACAGACTGAGACAGATGTTGTTTCAATGTTGATAAACCAATTTCCACATTGTTGAACAGATTTCAGAGTATGACCATGATTCCGTTTACTTTTATTTCAGCAAATTTTCTTAAATTATATGAATATTGTGCATGATTACCAGATTTAAAAGGGCGCTCAAGCCTCCTTGGATCGGGATGCTCATCACGGCTAGGGTCTCGGCTCGGGTCATAACATAAACCCACTTCGAGTTATCCGAAACTTGAAGTAAACTCAGCTTTGTATTGTTCCTAATCAATCAATCTTGGAAAGCAATAAATTACAACTCAATAAGGACAATACATTTAAACTGACTCATGGACTGTAAAGTTTAATCGTGTGAAACAGGTTCGTCAATCTGTTCCTTTGTACTGGTAGCACTTGAATCTTCAGTCAGAATTCTCTCAATTATGAACTTTCTCAATTTGCTAGTGTTTATCCATTTATCTCTCTATAAGTGCACAAATTATTCTAAATAATACATCTTCTATTTAAGAACAGCTCTCCAAAGAGTCATTCTTTATTTCAAACTCCTCCTTTAATAATAACTCTCATTGCATAGAATTCTACTTCAAGTGAGACTCCTTCTTCAATTCCAACTCTTGTATCCTTAGTGTTGTAGTCAAACTCTAACTCTTTAAATTAGCACATGTTTATTTCCTTGAGTTTATCTGAATTAGCCACCCATCTGGTCCTTCCTTGATCTTTACACGGTTGTCTTTAATCAGCGATGATTTTGCTACATAGTTCAGCTACATGAGACAGTGTGTCTGTGGACCAGCTTGACTGACATGTTTCATATCACTTTTTCAGTTTGTCAATCATTAAAACTATATTGTACCCAACAAATTCTCCTTTTTTTATGATAACAAACCTCTTGTCTTTGTGCATTCAAACATCTTCACCTGTAGGCACTAAAGTATAAAACACTAGAATGAACAAGTTAATCAATGGGTTATATACATTGCACAACCCTTTTATCTTTCCCCTTTTGGCATCATCGAGAAACTATTTCAATGCAATAATAGACTAGCCAAAGAGATTTGTTATGCTATTCATGGCCACTTGGGCTATCACCAAAACAATCAGACAAAGACTTTAGCCAACATAGAAATGTATTAAAGAGAGCAAAAATATGAGTCAATTTAGCAAAGGTAACCATTCCATTTAACTGCTAGAGCATGTTCCACATTAAACCTAATCTAATACTGAACAAAACAAAATAACTGAGCATAAATAAAAAAAATATGGTATAAAAGTGGGACATGGCTAAGGATATGAATAGTGAGGAATTGATGAGGAAGGTGGAACAGGTGTTATCAACTGTGTCAATTGATGAATGACTTCAATATTTTTATCCCTCTATCAATCAAGGTAATGCTTCATAGTCAAGATGCTAGCGTTAAGGACCTCTTGTTCCACTTCATGACTGTCTTGTGTAGTTTCTAGTTTAGATATTTTTTTCTCAGCTAAATTATTTCTTTATTATCAATTATTTTAAATGAGTGTTATCCCTCCTTATTAAAACAGGTAGGGCAACACAATTTATCTATTCAAGAACATCCATTGTTGTTTTATAAGTTTAACCTGAACTAGGACTGAGAAGTCCCCAAAAAAATTGCCAATTATAGAACTAAAAGGAAGAACATGTCCCTTTTCATTCTTCAGAAGCATATGCTATATGTGATTGATGATCAAATTTGGCAAATTCATGATACAAAACTAATATTTTGGTTGAGAGAGAAGAAGAAATTTCTGGTGTAGAATTAACACATTTATGCACAACCATTTGGAGAGAGTCAAAGAAAATTTGGTCAACCAATTCGTCAGCATCATAGGACAAGGGGAGGATGAAATGTAAGGAATGGAACAGGTGTGCTCAACTGTTTCAACTTAGACAGCCTATGCTTATGTCAGTGTATAGCATACCTTTTAAGAAGAACTTTCTGGTCACAATTTCTTGCTTGTACCTATTTTCTGCATAATCTAATAAAAAATTAGGTTAGAAGTGTCAAAAATATGAAATTGGGACACACAACTAAATGTGCAAGACTGAATCGAATAAAATTTTAGCTAATAATATTAAAAAGAAAAATCTCTATTCTAGTCGATCATTAAGGAAAATTCATGCAATTGTAGTCATCCCCAAATCTAACCTATTTCTTTCAAAATACTCTCTACTTAGTGCCTTTGGTGCGTCTCCAGTCATTTAAGTTACCCACATAGTCAATATTTTTATAGCCCTCAACAGTGAAATTACTTTCATTTGAATACCATAGTCTCAAGCCATTGATTCCCATGAGATATCTCAAGATTCTTGTGATAACACCAATTCTTATGAATTACCAACAAAATTATCCTCAGCTTGTGTTGGTGTTATTGATGCATTAATTTCTTGATTTGTTGTTCCCCCTGTCAATATTCCCTCTGTCTGTACAACAATTGAACCAGGTGGTACAACATGTTCCTGTGCATGCTCATCAATTTCACTGTCATCCTCTTTTTTTTTTTAAAAAAAAGAATCTCCCTTGTTTTCCCCTTACACGAGCACTCCAAATATGACCATCTTTAAAAAGTCTTTTGTTTTAGTTCTCTCAATCTTTTCGGATCTAGTAATAGTGCTCTTTTTACCATTACCTAAAGATCCATTCCCCCTTTAAATGTGGTAAGTGAAAGGAACTTTATTTTATTCTAATCTTATGCCTTGAGAAAGCTCTATCTATGTACTAATTTTGCCTGCCTCCTTTCACTCTCACCTACAAAACAAATTAGTGGTTAACTTTTGGAACCCAAACAAGCTTGGGTCCTTTCTTCTGAGAAAAAGGATGTATGAGGTTCCAAGTAGCCCATCGAGGCAACAAGTTATGTGACCTGTTTCTCTTACCAGTTTTGATATTCTTGTTAACTTGTGCTAACATAGAATCAAATTCTTTTGCTAGGCTTATGCTTCTTGATTTTCTTTTTGCTGCAACTGGACATTCAGTGGTTGGATGTCCTAGGTTACTACAAATATAACATATATCTTTAATAGCATTAGAACTTTTATAAATGCCTAACCCAGCCTTTTCATTGTGAGTTCTTTGACCTAACTTATAAACAATTCTTGAAGAATGTGTCTATCTATTAGCTCTTTCAAGATAAAGTTTCAATTAAAAAACTTCTTGACTCAGTTGACTAACTTTTTTCTTTTTCACAAAAGTATTCATTTTTAATCTTAGTCAATTCTGACTCAATCTTTTCTTGTTCCTCAATCTTGACCTATTTTTCTTTTTCAAAAAGAGACAGTTGTAGAACTTCCGATTTGAGGGTCAGGTTTGATGAATCAAGTATGCTAACCTAATCCTTAAGAGTGAAGTTTTCCTTTTCAACATTTTTCTTACAAGTTTCTAGATCAATAAAATAAAACTTGAGACTTGCAGGATTGTTGATTAACTCATCCCTATCAGAAGTTAATTCTTTGAAATCATCAATTAAAGTACTCATTAAAGAAACAAGTTTGTTTTTAGAAAATAAATATAACTTCTCTTTGAGTTCAAGAATACTTACCTCAGAGTTTCCATCGTCTTTTTCAATGTCTAGATCTCCAATGGTCATGGGAGTAGTTTCATCATCTAATTCATCACTTTCAGATGCCCTATTTAGATCTTCCATGTCCATCTCATAGGTCTTCAAATTACCAACTAACTCATCATGAGACATTCTAGTGAGATCCTTAACATCTCTTATGGCTATAACTTTGACATTCCACTTAGACTTTGGTAGGACTCTTGAGACCTTCTCTACCTGTTCCTCAGTAGATAAAACCTTTCCTAGAGATGATAACTCATTTACCAACAAAGTTAACCTAGTAATCATTTCTTGTAGTGACTCATTTTTCTCCATTCGAAAACCTCATATTCAGTGATAAGTAATGCAATTTTGAATTTTCTCATTTGGCTTGTGTCTTCATGTGCATTCACCAATGCATCCCAGATTTTTTTAGCAGTGATGCAATGAGACACTCTATTGTACTTGGTTGGACCAAGACCACAAACAAAAATATTTTTGGCTTTTGCATTCTTTTGTACTGCAACAAGATCTTGTTGGTCCAATTATAATTTTGTTCCATAATTCATAACAAACACTTTGAAGAAACGTTTCCTTCCTAGCTTTTCACCAAATGAAGAGAGACCCATCAAAGAGTAGAGGTCTAATAGTGGATTGACCTACACTGTGACCAGTAGGTGGTGCAGAATTCATTATATTGATCTTTGTCTTGGGTTCTGACCCTTTTTAACACAACCTGCTCTGATACCACTTATTAGAGTACGTTCCTTACTGATCAGTGACTTTAACGTAAGAGTTTCATAGGGATGGAACGGGATGCCTAACATTTTCCAAGAAAGGAGTAAAACAGGAAGTAAAGAACACAATGATTTTTACGTGAAAAACATCCGGCTCAAAAAGGTATAAAAAATCATGATCTGTACCTCTACAAAATTTAACCCCAACTTCACTAAATAACTCTGAGCCTCAACAACGACTGATTACAAAACTCTTGTAACCAAAAACTAGGAATTATAAACTCTAATTCCTATACCTCAATAACTAGGAATCATAAACTCTAATACCTATAACTCAACAACTAGGAATCTTAAACTCTAATTCTTATAACTCAACAATCACCCTTGACTGTTGAACCCAGTTTGAGTTATCCCAAACTTGAAGTTAACTAAGCTCAGTATTGTTCCTAAGCAATCAATCTATAAAATCAATAAATTACAATTTAATAAGAATAATACGTTTAAACTGACTTATGAACAGGTTCGTCAATTTGTTCCTTTGTACTGGCGGCACTTGAATCTTCATTCAGAATTCTCTCAATTTGCTCGTGTTTAGCCTTTTATCTCTCTGGAAGTGCACAAGTTATTCTGAATAATACATCTTCTATTTAAGCACAGCTCTCCAAAGAGTCATTCTTTATTTCAAACTTCTCTTTAAATCAGAACTCTCATTGCATAGAATTCTACTTCAAGTGAGACTCCTTCTTCAATTCCAACTCTTGTTCCATAGTGTTGTAGTCAAACTCCAACTCTTTAAATCAGCATATGTTTATTTTCTTGAGTATGTCTGAATTAGCCACCCATCTGGTCATTCCTTGATTTTTGCACACTTATCTTTAATGATCGATGATTTTACTACAAGTTTCAGCTACATGAGAGTGTGTCTGTGAACGAGCTTGACTGACATGTCTCATATCACTTTGTTAGTTTGTCAATCATCAAAACTACATCATACCCAACAAATTCCCCCTTTTGATGGTGATAAACCTCTTGTTTGTTGAGGAGAAAGAAATGGTGTTAAACAAAACTCTAGTTCTTAAAATCTTAGTTCATTTAATCTCGCTCCACACTTATGATTTTGCCACTAGTAACCCCTAAAAATGGTTCTCTGAGTTCAACCATTCAATCAAAATGCAAACACAAATACCATTCAATCAAAATGCAAACACAAATATAAAGAGAAGTTTTCTATGAATGAAACAAGTTGCCCAATGTGTTCCAACAAACTATTAGTAAGAACACAATATCTTTACAAGATTTAACCCCAACTTCACTAAATCACAATGATCCATTCAACAAAAGATTACAAGCCTGTGTAACCTAAGGAATTATAAATTTTAATTTTAATTCCTAAACAACTCAAAAACCTGCCAAGGTAAGTGTTCCAAAGTCTTCGAGTTATCCCAACTTGAAAACAACAATATTAATTCAATTTATAACACACTCAAACTAAGATTACATCAACATTACGACTCAAACAAACCCTAATACATGAATTCTAAAACTCTTAACACGATACTATATTAGGACAAGGTTCTTGAATGTGTCCTTCAGAATTCAAGTAACACTTTGTAAAGTCAATATGCCAATTGTTTTTGTTGCTATGTGAGTGCGTGAGCCACTTGAGTCACTCACCGTCTATTTAAATACAACTCTTCAAAGAATTGTTCTTCAAACCAAACTCCTCAGTAGCATGAACTCTCATTATAAAGAGTTCTACTTCTAGTGAAAGTCCTCCTTCAATTCAAACTCTTCTCTCTTTAATGTTGTAGTCAAATTTCAACACTTCAAATCTGAACATTTTTATATCCTTTGAGATTATCAGTAGGTATCATATCTGTTCATCATGAAGATCTCCAAGTAAATTTGAAGGAAGTTTAGAGATGAAAATTCCTAATTAACAAAAGAATCTTTTCTTACGAAAATTTATGAAACTATTTGGTAAGAAAATTCCTATGAAATACCACAAAAAAATCCTCAAGAATAAATTGTTGCAAGTAAATCTACGAAATAAATTGCTGCATATACACCCCATGGAAATTTTCAAATAATGATTCCAATGTAAATCGCTACATACATTTCACAATTAGACAAAAATCTATTCGAAACCTCCAATAATCTTCAAAAACATCATTTGACACAAGTCTAATGTTAACCATTATAACTTATAAAAAACATAATTCATAACATCCACATCAATAATGTGTGATTCTTAAATAATCTAAAATAAAATATTTCAAACTTTAATTCTCAATAATACTACCAACCATCAGGGTCAGAATCACTTTCATTCATGTTGCCAGAGCCATCGTCACTTTCATCCATAAGCTTGGTTGTCTTCTTGAGATGATAATTCTCTACATGTGATATGGATACGATCATGATTGGGGTTCAATGCATCAAGACTCGATCTCGGGGGCTTCCCATCCAAGGAACAAGCTTTGAAGTGTAGAGAACAAGTCTCACAAGATCCAAAACTGTTCACTGTTCATCCGCGTTCAATGTTCATACGCATTTTGCAAGGGTTTTTTAGTCATTTGTAATAAGTTAACCTTGGTATAAATAGAACCTCATTAGGTCATTTTTGGGAGATTTTTAGAGAATATATTTTTTAGCCTCTTTGAGAGTCTTTAGCAAGTTGGAATCCTTGGATAAGGTGGAATCCTTGTGTTGATCATTTGCTTAGAAACGGAGATTACTTGGGAATTCCGATTCCCTTGATGTCACGTAAGAGATAGGTTTAGGTTGTGTGTGATATTAAAGGTCAATAAGTGGAATAAGATTTTGTGTTGTTAATATTATACCATCCCTTTGTCTATCTATGTATCTTTACTTTCTTGTAATTGTTTGTCTATATCTAGTGTAATCCATTTGTGTTCTTGTCTTGTAACCGTGTGTTGTTGTTATTTCATCTTGTTCATCAATTGTTTTTGCTGTTTTAGTGTGTTTTAATCTTGATATCACTTCCCTTCTTGTTCTTCTTGCGAATCCGAGAGAGGTCATAAAAAGGGTCCATAGTGCTTGAACTAGTGGACTGATTTTGGTGTTTGTGTTGTTGTGTTCTTGGGGATTTTGGTATCATTTGGTATCAGAGAAGGGCTGGTTGTGTTACTACACTACCAATCTTGGGTTCTCTTGGACGAAAATTAAAAAAAAAAAAAAAAAACTGAAAACTGAATTTTTTTTCCAGAAAAGTGCAAATCTGTCCATTTTGTGTTCTTGGCCGAAAATTGTGTTGTTGTTATCTTGGCCAAGATTTGTTTGTTGTGTGTCTATAACTTGTAGTCCTTTGTTTGTTTAGAGTGTTTATAGTATTGGTTTCTTTCTCATCAACACTAAAAAGTGTCCTAATCTAAGATTGAACTTGAAATTGTTGAAGTTGTTGATGTGAACAAGGTGTGGCCGAGTTGGATGTTGTTGTTACCTACAGCTTGGACGATTTGATGGTCTTGTTGTAGTGGAGTTGGAAACTGAAATTGTTGTTGTTCTTAGACTTGTTGTTTTCTTAAGGTTCTTCATCCTTTCATCATCTTGTTAATCCTTAAAGTGCAAACTAGATCTAAAAAGGTGAAAGACAAGCTTGTAGTAGTTGTTAGTGAAAGACTTGTCCCTATCACTTCAATAACTTTTCATCTGCTTTTCTTGATTTAAGGACCTTGTTTCAAGGAGAAAGTTCAAAGAAGTCAAGTTTTCCTTATGAAATTTGAACAAAAAGGCTCAAAGACCACTTTTCCCTCCATTAACCAAATCCACCAATTCCAAATTGTATATTGATCAAGACTTGAAATTGGTAAATAAAATTTTGATAAAACTCGAGGGCAATAGTGGACTGCCACATCACTAAAGTAATGTTCACGAAATATTTTTGAGTTCAAATTTTAGATTTCATAGTTTCATTTTATTGTTTCCTAGTTTCATTTGTTTTCTCGACACTAATTGACAACCAAGTAATACCCTACTAGCTTGTAAGTTAGTTTTGTGTACGTTCTTCATATTATGTTTGTTGTGTGCTTTTCTCGTATTTGAGTCGTAGTATCTTTTTTGGTTCAAGTTCGTACATTACTTATTTGAGTCATTTCAAACAAAAATCTACTCTGACCTCGAGCCACAATTGGGACCAAGTAATCTCATTGGAGTATAAGCGAGTTATCAACACTTGTAAGGCCAATAGAATGAGAAATCCAAAGTGTGAAAGTGAGGGATTGTGGACTATTTTGAGACGCATTGTGGACTATTTTGTGACGAATTGTGGACTGATTTTTTCTAATCTTTAATGTGTTTGTTGTTTTCGTGTTGTTTACTTAGTAGCTCTTGATGGTACAATGGAGAATGAAGCTGAAATGCCTAGTTGGGTTAAATCCATCATGGCAAGGCTTGATGCCATAGATAGGTGAATAATGGACAAAATGGAAGAAAGATTGGAAGGGACGGAGCAAGAAGTTGGATAACATGATGGAGCATCCAAGCCTTCCTAATCAAATTCTCGTGAGTGGTCATGCTCCACATGAGCTACAAGGTAATTAAACTAACTTTTACACTCTAGTGAATGAGTACAATAGCCAACTAAGTGTGAAAAATAGTTTGTCTTTAAGTGAGCCGAATTTGCCTTTATTTTGTGATGATAATGTACAACTTGAGATTGTGGATACCCTACTTGGTTCACCTAATGTTGAAGCCATTGTGGAAAGTGGTAGTATATTTTCTTATGGAATTCATGAAGACCAACTTGTGTGTGAAAATGATGATGTTGAACATGTTGGCCGAATGACTAAGGATGACCATGATAGTATAGAATGGACATTTGATCATTATTGTAGTAGTATTGGGGTAAGAAAGTGTATTCACAACCCGTGCCCATGGACAATCTACCCATTTGATTCCGGTGATCATTTGAAGTGTGCTGATGAGGATGTCTTTTGGAATGACTTGAATGTTCATGGAATGTATGGCTTTCCTCTCTCGGCTTTCAAGTCTAATTTTTGTTCCACGAAGAGTCTATGTTTTTCACTTGAAAAGTCACACTTGTTCCTTGTTTCTTGTCACACTTATGTGGATAAACTAGTTGATTCTCCCTTGGTAGGGTATTCGGGTAAGTGGGATATTTGGGTATATGTGAAGTTTGAGCCACCCTTGCAAGATTCTATGATTGATTACACTAATCCTAACCCTCATACCTTGAGAAACTTTGGTTTGCTTGTCCTTCCTATTGCTTTGCAAGGTTCAAATTCGAGGACGAATCCTTTTTAAGAAGGGGAGGATGATATGGGTATAATCATGATCAGAGTTCAATGCATCAAGAATCGAGCTCGGGGGCTTCCCATCCAAGGAACAAGCTTTGAAGTGTAGAAAACAAGTCCCACAAGCTCCAAAACTGTTCACTGTTCATCCGTGTTCACTGTTCATCCGCCCTTTGCAAGGGTTTTTTAGTCATTTGTAATAAGTTAACCTATGTATAAATATAACCTCATTAGGTCATTTTTGGGATATTTTTGGAGAATATATTTTGTAGCCTCTTTGAGAGTCTTTAGCAAGGTAGAATCGTTAGAAACGGTGGAATCCTTGTGTTGATCATTTGCATAGAAATGGAAATTACTTGGGAATTCCAGTTCCCTTGAGGTCACGTAAGAGATAGGATTAGGTTGTGTGTGATATTAAAGGTCCAAAAGTGGAATAAGCTTTTGGGTTGTTAATATTATACCATCCCTTTGTCTATCTATCTATCTTTAATTTCTTGTAATCGTTTGTCTATATCTAGTGTAATTCGTTTGTGTTCTTGTCTTGTAACCGTGCGTTGTTGTTATTGCATCTTGTTAATCAAGTGTTGTTGCGGTTTTAGTGTGTTTTACTCTTGATATCACTTCCTTTTTTGTTCTTCTTGCGAATCCGAGAGAGGTCATCAAAAGGGTCCATAGTTCTAGAACTAGTGCACTGATTTTGGTGTTTGTGTTGTTGTGTTCTTGGGGAGTTTGGTATCATACAAGCACGATCATGAAGATGAACGTTTTTGAGTATTTTGGATGTAACCTCGAAGGTGTATGAGTTAAAGTGTTAAAAAGGGCTCCAAACCACCCCTAAAAATACTCCATGGGTGCCTATTTGCCTACTTGGTCATTAGAGGGCCTTTTTGTCATTTTATCTTTTTATTTGTAATGTACTATAAATAGAACGATATAGGGTTTTCGTTCATTATTTTTTGTTGAATATTGTTGAAAGAACAAATCTCTTGAGAGAGAGGGTCTCTAGGCCTAAACTAGGACATGAACAAGTGTGGATTCACTTGTGATTGTGTATTGCTTGGAAACGTTGGTGCTTGAGAGGTGGAATGCCTCTTGTGTCACGTAAGAGTGTGGTGCTGCTAGTGTAAGTCTTAGGGGTCCTTAGATTTAATACATCTTTGGGTTCTTAACCTTGTAATAGTGTATGTCTCACTTCCTATCTTTACATATCATGTACTAGTTGCGTAGTCAAGTGAATCGTTTGGTTCTTGATGATATTGTAATCTTGTAACCGTTGGACTGTTGTTATTGTAGTGTTGTTCCTCTCGTTATTGTTGTTTATCTCTTGATGTTGTTAGTGTTTTTGGTGTCATTTACACCTTGTTTCTTGATGTTGTTGAAACCGAGATTTTGTGTTTGTTGAGCTCTCGTGTTTCCCTTTATTTGTGGATTATTTTTGGCTTGTTTTTGATACGTACCAAGTTTGTATCGTATCATTTGGTATCAAAGCTTGTGGTTGATTTTGTTCCAACAAAATCAATCTTGGGCTTGCTAGAAAAATCAAAAAATAAAAAGAGAAAGAAGTGTTCTTGTTCTTGTTCTTGTTCATGGCCGATAAACTTGTGGTGTACTTGTTGTAGTCTTGGCCAAAATTTGTGGAGTCTAGGTATAGGATTTCTTTGTTTTTATTGTTGTTTCTTCATTCACCAAAACTAAAGGTACCTAGATCTATATTTGAGCTTAAAAACTTGTTGAAGTTGTGTTGCGAACAAAGTCCTAGACTGAAATTTGTGGACTTGTTATAGAGGTTGGAGTGGGCGTTGAAGGTGTTGTTATTGTTGTTCTTGAAAAGTTGTTGTGTTTTTGTTTTTCTTCATTTATCTTATCTTGACCAACGTAAATTAGTTAATAGATCTAGAAAAGGTGAAGACAAAGTTGGAAGACTTGTTGGTGAAAGGACTAGCTCACATCACTCTTGACTTGTAAACAACTTTTTCAACAACTTTCCTTGTTTCTAGGAGCCTTGTTCTGTGGAAACTAGTACAAGTCTATTCTCACCTTTTTGAGTTGAATTTGAAAAGAGTTACAAGACTTGTGTTTTTCCCTCCAAATACTAATTGTCTTCCATTCCAAAAGTATAAGGACTAAAAATTCCAAGAATGGTGATTAAAACTTGTGTGGGCCCATGACCAATTAGGGGGTGACACGTCACGAGTTACTATTCAAAGGACAAATTTTAAGCTCAAATTTAATCTTCTAGTTTCATTTTATTGCTTCTTTTTTTGATTCCAATACTAACTTACAAGCTAGTAACCACTTACTAGATTGTGAGTTGGTTTCAAACCGTTCTTTGTGTTTACATCCTTGTGTATTTTTTTTTCATTTTGGAGTCATTGTAAATATTGGAATTGTTATCTCAACACCTCATGGAGTACTAGAAAGTATACAACACTTGTGAGATTAAGTGTGAGGAATCCGAGAATAAAGAAAAAAAGAGAGAGAGTGAGGACCTTTCTTTTACAACTAACCCATTTATTGTTTTGTAGTGAAATTTCTTGGCTAAACTCAATTGAGCCGGATGAGATTGAAGGAAAAACTCAAGATGGAGAGGAAGCCCAGGTGCAAAATAAAGACGTTGGCCGAGACTTGAAATTGTTGTGTTCTCGGTTTCTTCTTATTTTGTGGATTGTTTTGAAGCCATTTTCATTTGGCTAGTGCTATGAATTTGAGGTCAAATTCCTCTCAAGATGGAGAGGATGATACAAGCACAATCATAAAGATGAACGTTTTTGAGTATTTTGGATGTAACCTCGAAGGTGTATGAGTTGAAGTGTTAAAAAGGGCTCCAAACTGCCCCTAAAAACAATCCATGGGTGCCTATTTGCCTACTTGGTCATTAAAGGGTCTTTTTGTCATTTTATCATTTTATTTGTAAAGTACTATAAATTGAACAATATAGGGTTTTAGTTCATTAGTTTTTTTTTAATATTGTTGGAAGATCACATCTCTTGAGAGAGAGGGTCTCTAGGTCTAAACTAGGTCATAAACAAGTGTGGATTCACTTGTGATTGTGTATTTCTTGGAAATGTTGGTGCTTGAGCGGTGGAATCCTATTGTGTCACATAAGAGTGTGGTGTTGCTAGTGTATGTCTTAGGGGTCCTTAGATTTAATACATCTTTGGGTTCTTAACCTTGTAATAGTGTATGTCTCACATCCTATCTTTACATATCATGTACTAGTTGTGTAGTCAAGTGAATCGTTTGGTTCTTGTTTTTCTTGTAATCTTGTAACCGTTGGATTGTTGTTATTGTAGTGTTGTTCCTCTCGTTATTGTTGTTTATCTCTTGTTGTTGTTAGTGCTTTTGGTGTCATTCACACCTTGTTTCTTGATGTTGTTGGAACTGAGATTTGGTGTTTGTTAATCTCTCGGGTTTCCCTTTGTTTGTGGATTATTTTTTCTTGTTTCTGTTACGTACCAAATTTGTATCGTATCATTTGGTATCAAAGCTTGTGGTTGATTT
Source organism: Capsicum pubescens (assembly GCA_030864215.1). NCBI lineage: Eukaryota > Viridiplantae > Streptophyta > Magnoliopsida > Solanales > Solanaceae > Capsicum > Capsicum pubescens. Next base: position 108,040,555 of record CM061548.1, on the reverse strand, counting down.
TGTTCCAACAAAATCAATCTTGGGCTTGCTAGAAAAATCAAAAACTAAAAAGAGAAAGAAGTGTTCTTGTTCTTGTTCATGGTCGATAAACTTGTAGTGTACTTGTTGTAGTCTTGGCCGAAATTTGTGGAGTCTAGGTGTAGGATTTCTTTGTTTTTATTTTTTTTCTTGATTCACTAAAACTAAAGGTACCTAGATCTATATTTGAGTTTCAAAACTTATTGAAGTTGTGTTGCGAACAAAGTCCTAGACTGAAATTTGTGGACTTGTTATGGAGGTTGGAGTGGGCGTTGAAGGTGTTGTTATTGAAAAGTTGTTGTGTCCTTGTTGTTCTTCATCACTTCTCTTGTCTTGACCAACTTAAATTAGTTAATAGATCTAGAAAAGGTGAAGACAAAGTTGGAAGACTTGTTGGTGAAAGGACTAGCTCACATCACTCTTGACTTGAAAACAACTTTTTGAACCACTTTCCTTGTTTCTAGGAGCCTTGTTTTGTGGAAACTAGTACAAGTCTAAGCACACCTTTTTGAGTTGAATTTGAAAAGAGTTACAAGACTTGTGTTTTACCCTCCAAATACTAATTGTCTTCCATTCCAAAAGTATAAGGACTAAAAATTCCAAGAATGGTGATTAAAACCTGTGTGGGCCCTTGACCAATTAGGGGGTGACACATCACCAATTACTGTTCAAAGGGAGAAATTTTAAGCTCAAATTTAATCTTCTAGTTTCATTTTGTTATTTCTTTGGTTGATTCCAATACTAACTTACAAGCTAGTAACCACTTACTAGATTGTGAGTTGGTTTGAAACAGTTCTTTGTGTTCACATCCTTGTGTATTTTTTTCTCATTTTGGACTCATTGTAAACATTGGGATTCTCCTCTCAACACCTCATGGAATACAAGCAATCATACAACACTTGTGAGATTAAGTGTGAGGAATCCGAGAACAAAGAAATAAAGAGAGAGAGTGAGGACCTTTCTTTTACAACTAACCCATTTATTGTTTTGTAGTGAAATTTCTTTGCTAAACTCAATTGATCCGGATGAGATTGATGGTAAAACTCAAGATGGAGAGGAAGCCAAGGTGCAAAATAAAGACGTTGGCCGAGACATGAAATTGTTGTGTTATCGATTTCTTCTTATTTTGTGGATTGTTTTGGAGCCATTTTCATTTGGCTAGTGCAATGAATTTTAGGTCAAATTCCTCTCAAGATGGAGAGGATGATATAAGCACGATCATAAAGATGAATGTTTTTGAGTATTTTGGATGTAACCTCGAAGGTGTATGAGTTGAAGTGTTAAAAAGGGCTCCAAACTGCAATCATACAACACTTGTGAGATTAAGTGTGAGGAATCTGAGAACAAAGAAATAAAGAGAGAGAGTGAGGACCTTTCTTTTACAACTAACCCATTTATTGTTTTGTAGTGAAATTTCTTTGCTAAACTCAATTGATCCGGATGAGATTGAAGGCAAAACTCAAGATGGAGAGGAAGCCAAGGTGCAAAATAAAGACGTTGGCCGAGACTTGAAATTGTTGTGTTATCGATATCTTCTTATTTTGTGGATTGTTTTGGAGCCATTTTCATTTGGCTAGTGCAATGAATTTGAGGTCAAATTCCTCTCAAGATGGAGAGGATGATATAAGCACGATCATAAAGATGAACGTTCTTGAGTATTTTGGATGTAACCTCGAAGGTGTATGAGTTGAAGTGTTAAAAAGGGCTCCAAACTGCCCCTAAAAACACTCTATGGGTGCCTATTTGCCTACTTGGTCATTAAAGGGTCTTTTTGTCATTTTATCTTTTTATTTGTAAAGTACTATAAATAGAACAATATAGTGTTTTAGTTCATTAGTTTTTGTTTAATATTGTTGAAAGAACACATCTCTTGAGAGAGAGGGTCTCTAGGCCTAAACTAGGACATCAACAAGTGTGGATTCACTTGTGATTGTGTATTGCCTAGAAATATTGGTGCTTGAGCGATGGAATCCCTCTTGTATCACGTAAGAGTGTGGTGCTACTATTGTAAGTCTTAGGGGTCCTTAGATTTAATACATCTTTTGGTTTTTAACCTTGTAATAGTGTATGTCTCACTTCCTATCTTTGCATATCTTGTACTAGTTGTACAGTCTAGTGAACCGTTTGGTTCTTGTTGTTCTTATAATCTTGTAACCGTTGGAATGTTGTTATTGTAGTGTTGTTCCTCTCGTTATTTTTGTTTATCTCTTGTTGTTGTTAGTGCTTTTGGTATCATTTACACCTTGTTTCTTGATGTTGTTGGAACTGAGATTTGTTGTTTGCTGAGCTCTCGGGTTTCCCTTTGTTTGAGTACTAGTTTAGGCTTGTTTTTTATACGTACCAAATTTGTATCATATCTTTTGGTATCAAAGCTTGTGGTTGATTTTGTTCCAACAAAATCAATCTTGGGCTTTCTAGAAAAATCAAAAAATAAAAAGAGAAAGAAGTGTTCTTGTTCATGGTCGAGAAACTTGTAGTGTTCTTGTTGTAGTCTTGGCCAAACTTTGTGGAGTCTAGGTCTGGGATTTGTTTGTTGTTATTGTTGTTTCTTGATTCACTAACACTAAAGGTATCTAGATCTATATTTGATCTTAAAAACTTGTCCAAGTTGTGTTGTGAACAAAGTCCTAAACTGAAATTTGTGGACTTATTATGGAGGTTGGAGTGGGTGTTGAAGGTATTGTTATTGTTGTTCTTTAAAAGTTGTTGTGTTCTTGTTGTTCTTCATAACTTCTCTTATCTTGACCAACTTAAAGTAGTTAAAAGATCTAGAAAAGGTGAAGACAAAGTTGGAAGACTTGTTGGTGAAAGGACTAGCTCACATCACTCTTGACTTGAAAACAACTTTTTCAACAACTTCCCTTGTTTCTAGGAGCCTTGTTTTGTGGAAACTAGTACAAGTCTAATCTCACCTTTTTGAGTTAAATTTGAAAAGAGTTACAAGACTTGTGTTTTTCCCTCCAAATACTAATTTTCTTCCATTCTAAAAGCATAAGGACTAAAAATTCCAAGAATGGTGATTAAAACTTGTGTGGGCCTGTGACCAATTAGGGGGTGACACATTACCAATTACTGTTCAAACGACAAATTTTAAGCTCAAATTTGATCTTCTAGTTTCATTTTGTTGTTTCTTTTTTTGATTCCAAAACTAACTTACAAGCTAGTAACCATTTACTAGATTGTGAGTTGGTTTGAAACCGTTCTTTGTGTTTACATCCTTGTGTATTTTTTTTTATTTTGGAGTCATTGTAAACATTGGAATTCACCTCTCAACACCTCACGGAGTACAAGCAAGCATACAACACTTGTGAGATTAAGTGTGAGGAATACGAGAACAAAGAAATAAAGTGAGAGTGTGAGGACCTTTCATTTACAACTAACCCGTTTGTTGTTTTGTAGTGAAATTTCATGGCAAAACTCAATTGAGCCGGATGAGATTGACGGCGATACTCAAGATGGAGAGGAAGCCAAGGTGCAAAATAAAGACGTTAGCCGAGACTTGAAATTGTTGTGTTCTTAGTTTCTTCTTAATGTGTGGACTGTTTTGGAGCCATTTTCATTTGGCTAGTGCCATGAATTTGAGGTCAAATTCCTCTCAAGATGGAGAGGATGATACAATCACGATCATGAATATGAACGTTTTTGAGTATTTTGGATGTAACCTCGGAGGTGCATGAGTTGAAGTGTTAAGAAGGGCACCAAACCTCCCCTAAAAACACTCCATGGGTGCCTATTTGCCTACTTGGTCATTAAAGGGCCTTTTTGTCATTTTATCATTTTATTTGTAAAGTACTATAAATAGAAAAATATAGGGTTTTAGTTCATTAGTTTTTGTTGAATATTGTTGAAAGAACACATCTCTTGAGAGAAAGGGCCTCCAGGCCTAAATTAGGACATAAACAAGTGTTGATTCACTTATGATTGTGTATTGCTTGGAAACGTTGGTTCTTGAGCGGTGGAATCCCTCTTGTGTCATGTAAGAGTGTGGTGTTTCTTTTGCAAGTCTTAGGGGTCCTTAGATTTAATACATCTTTGGGTTAGTAACCTTGTAATAGTGTATGTCTCACTTCCTATCTTTACATATCATGTACTAGTTGTGTAGTCTAGTGAACCGTTTGGTTCTTGCCGTTCTTGTAATCTTTTAACCGTTGGATTGTTGTTATTGTAGTATTGTTCCTCTCGTTATTGTTGTTCATTTCTTGATGTTGTTAGTGCTTTTGGTGTCATTTAAACCTTGTTTCTTGATGTTGTTGGTACCGAGATTTTGTTTTTGTTGAGCTCTCGGGTTTCCCTTTGTTTGTGGACTATTTTTGGCTTACTTTTTGATACGTACCAAATTTGTATCGTATCAACATGCTTCTTCAACAAGTGAAATTCCTTCCTCATCCTGTTATTTTGTGTCACTCATTCTGTAACTGTGCATACAAATCAACATTTGACGCATTTACTTAGGACTTAATCATCTCATCAAGTTCTTCTGCCAAAGTAGATGTTGATTTCTTAGATGCCTTTACACTTCGACCTAGGGATCTAAGACCTTTGACACTTCCTTTTCTCTTTCCACCAACATATTGTACCAAGATATCGATTTCACTTAATTGAGAGGGCTGACTAGCTGGATTAGTTTCTCCTTCCACAACTTATGCACTTTGAGCAGCTAATATTTCTTGTTTCTTTCTTTCAATCTCATTCTGTATAAAAATAAGTTATTTCAGACCATAGTGACAAAAAAAAATATATTATTAACATAAATTATATTGGACTCTAGTATCAAATATAAGCACAACAATCAGCAAAAACAAACAACATGTATTAGAATATAAAGTATCTGAAACTCGAAGTTGGTTCCAAATTATTGTGGCTGAAGCACCAAGGCCACAATGAAATGAGAAGAATAATTCAGGTATTTTCTAAGCAGTATCTTTTATTGAGAAGTCCTAGAATTATCTAAGCAATACTTTTATTTGAGTTCTGATATATATATTGATGAAATAATGCAGTCAGATTTGATAGAGTACGTGCCCTACTGACCAGTGACTTTAACGTACGAGTTTCCTATGTATGGAATGGGTCGCCTGACGTGTTCCAAGGAAGCAGTAAAATAGGAAGTAAGGAACACAATGATTTTTATGTGGAAAATACCCGGCTCAAAAAGGTGTAAAAAACCACGACCTGTACCTCTACAGGATTTAACCCCAACTTCACTAAATAACTCTAAGTCTCAAGAATGACTTATTACAAAACTCTAGTAACCAACAACTAGGAATTATAAACTCTAATTCCTATACCTCAATAACTAGGAATCATAAACTCTAATTCCTATAACTTAACAACTAAGAATCATAAACTCTAATTCCTATAACTCAACAATCACCCTTGATTGTTGAACCCACTTCGAGTAATCCCAAAGTTGAAGTTAACTCAGCTTAGTATTGTTCCTAAACAATAAATCTAGGAAAGAAATAAATTATAACTCAATAAGAAAAATATATTTAAACTAACTCATGAACTGTAAAGTTTAATCCTGTGAAACAAGTTGGTTAATCTATTCCTTTATACTGAAAACACTAAAATCTCCAGTGAGAATTCTCTCAATTATGAACTTTCTCAATTTGATCGTGATTAGACTTTTATCTATCTATAAGTGCGCAAGTTATTCTGAATAATACATCTTCTATTTAAGCACAGCTCTCCAAAGAGTCATTCTTTATTTCAAACTCCTCCTTTAATCAGAACTCTCATTGCATAGAATTCTACTTCAAGTGAGACTCCTTTTTTAATTCAAAATATTGTCTCCTTAGTGTTGTAGTCAAACTCCAACTCTTTAAATAATCACATGTTTATTTCCTTGAGTTTATCTGAATTAGCCACCCATCTAGTCCTTCCTTGATTTTTGCACGCTTGTCTTTAATCATAGATGATTTTGCTAGAAGTTTCAGCTATATGAGACAGTGTGTCTGTGAACCATCTTGACTCACATGTTTCATATCACTTTGCCAGTTTGTCAATTATCAGAACTACATCGTACTCAAAACATTCCCCCTTTTTAATGATGAAAAACCTCTTTTCTTTGTGCATTCAAACATCTTCACCTGTAGGCACTAAAGTATAAAACACTAGAATGAACAAATTAGTCAATGGGTTATAAACATTGCACATCCCTCTTATCTTCCCCCTTTTGGCATCATCAAAAAACTATTTCAATGCAATAATATACTAGACAAAGTGATTTGTTATGCTATTTATGGCCACTGTGGCTATCACCTAACCAATCAGACAATGACTTTAGCCAACATAGTAATGTATTAAATAGAGCAAAAATATGAGTCAATTTAGCCAAGTTAACCATTCCATTTAACTGCCAGAGCATGCTCCACATTAAACCTAAGCTAGTACTAAACAAAGCAAAACAACTGAGCATTAATACAAAAATATGATATAAAAGTGGGACATGGCTAAGGATACGAATAGTGAGGAGCTGATGAGGAAGGTGGAATAGGTGTTATCAACTGTGTCAATTGACGAATGACTTCAACATTTTTATCCCTCTATCAATCAATGTCAAACTTAAATGTCATGATGCTAGCCTTAAGGACTTCTTATTCCACTTCATGACTATCTTGTGCAGCTTATAGTTTAGATTTTTTTCCTAGCTAAATCATTTCATTATTATCAATTATTTCAAATGAGTGTTAGCCCTCCTTATTGAAACATGTAAGGCAACATGATTCATTTGTTCAAGAATATCCATTGTTGTTTGATAAGTCAAACCTGAACTAGGACTGAGAAGTCCCCCCAAAAATAGCCAATTAGGAACTAAAAGGAAGAGCAAATCCCTTTTCATTCTTTAGAAACATATGCTGCATGTTATTGATGATCAAGTTTGGCAAATTCATGATACAAAAACTGATATTTTGGTTGAGAGAGAAGAAGAAATTTTTGGTCTATAATTAACACATTTGTGCAATTCCATTTGGAGAGACTCTCAGAAAATTTTGTCAACCAATTCACCAGTATCATAGGACAAAGGGGGATGAAGTGCAAGAAATGGAATAGGTGTTCTCAACTACTTCAACTTAGACAACCTATGCTTATGTCAATGTTGGTATACCTAATAAGAAGAACTTTGTGGTCACAATTTCTTTCTTGAACCTATTTTCTTCACAATATAATACAAAATTACGTTAGAAAAATCAAAAATCTGAAATTGGGACACACAACAAAATGTGCAAGACTGAATCGAATAATATTTTAGCTAATAAGATTAAAAAGAAAAATGATTATTCTAGTAAATCATTGAGGAGAGTTAATGCAATTTTAATCATCCACAAATATAACATTTTCCTGTAAAAATGCTCTCTACTTAGTGCCTTTGGTGCTTCTCCAGTCATTTAAGTAACGCACATAGTTAACATTTTTATAGCCCTTAAGAGTTAAATTACTTTCATTTGAATACCATAGTCTCAATCCATTGATTCCCATGAGATATCTCAAAATTCTTGTGACAACACAAATTCTTATGAATTACCAACAAAATTATCATCATCTTTTGTCGTTGTTATTGATGCATCAATTTCTTGATTTGTTGTTCCCCCTGTCATTATGCCCTCAGTCTGTACAATAGTTGAACCATGTGGTACAATTTGTTCCTGTGCATTCTCATCACTTTTACTGTCATCCTCTTTTTTTTAAAGAAAAAGAATCTCCCTTGCTTTTCCCATACACGAGCACTCCAAAGCTGACCATCTTTAAAAAATCTATTGTTTTAGTTCTCTCAATCTTTTCAGATCTAGTAATGGTGCTCTTTTTAATATCTTCAAAATATCCATTCCCCCTTTAAATGTGGTAAGTGAAAGGACCTTTATTTTCTTCCAGTCTTATGCCTTGAGCAAGCTCTATCTATGTACTAATTTTGCTTCCCTCCTTTTACTCTTACCTGCAAAACAAATTAGGGGTTAACTTTAGGAACCCAGAAAATTTTGGATCCTTTCTTATGAGAAAAAAGATGTATGAAGTTCCTTGTAGCCCATCGAGGCAACAGGTTATGTGACATGTTTCTCAGACTAGTGTTGACTTTCTTGTTAGCTTGTGCTAACATAGAACCAGATTCTTTTACTAGGCTTATGTTTCTTGATTTACTTTTTGTTGTAACTAGACATTTAGTGGTTGGATGTCCCAGGTTACCACAAATATAACACAGATCTTTAATAGCATTAGAACTTTTATAAAAGCCTAACCCAGCCTTTTCATTGTGAGTTCTTTGACCTAACTTATGAACAATTCTTGAAGAATGTGTCTATCTATTAGCTCTTTCAAGATCAAGTTTCAATTTAGAAACTTCTTGACTCAGTTGACTAACTTTTTCCTTTTCACAAAAGTATTCATGTTTAATCTTAGTCAATTCTGACTCAATATTTTCTTTTTCCTCACTCTTGATCTTTTTTTTCTTCAAAAAGGGATAGTTTTAGAACTTCATATTTGAGGGTCAGGTTTGATGAATCAAGTCTGCTAACCTGTTCCTTAAGAGTGCAGTTTTCCTTTTCAACATTTTTCTTAAAAGTTTCTAGGTCAATAAAATCAAACTTGAGACTTCCAAGATTGTTGAATAACTTATCCCTATCAGAAGTTAATTCTTGGAAATCATCAATTAGACACTCATTAAGGAAACAAGTTTCTTTTTAGAAAATAAATGCAACTTCTCTTTAAGTTCAAGAATACTTACCTCAGAGTTTCCATCATCTTCTTTCATGTCTGAATCTCCAATGGTCATGGGAGCAGTTTCATAATCTGATTCATTACTTTCAGAAGCCCTATTTAGACCTTCTACGTCCATCTAATAGGTCTTCAAATTACCAACTAACTCATCAAGGGACATTCTAGTGAGATTCTTAGCTTCTCTTATGGCTATAACATTGACATTCCACTTAGACTTTGGTAGGACTCTCAAGACCTTGTCTACCTATTCCTCAATAGATAAAACATTTCCTAGAGATGATAACTCATTTACCAACAAAGTTAACCTAGTTATCATTTCTTGTAGTGACTCATTTTTCTCCATTTCAAAAGCCTCATATTCAGTGAAAAGTAATGCAATTTTGAATTTTCTCACTTGTCTTGTGCCTTCATGTTCATTCACCAATGCATCCCAGATTTGTTTAGCAGTATTACAATTAGACACTCAATTGTACTCGGTTGGACCAAGACCACAAACAAGAATGTTTTTTGCTTTTGCATTCTTTTGTAGTGGAATAAGATTTTCTGAGGTAAATTCACTCCTTACCTTTTTAACTTGTTCTCCATCCACTGTCTTCAGGGGAATTGTTGGTCCATTAATAATTCTATCCCACAATTCATAATCTACACTTTGAAGAAATGTTTCCATCCTATCATTCCACCAAATAAAGTGAGACACATCAAAAAGTGGAGGTCTAATAGTGAATTGACCTTCACTGTGACCAGTAGGTGGTGTGGAATTCATTATATTGATATTTGTCTTTGGTGCTAACCTTTTTTAAGACACCCTGCTCTGATACCACTTGTTAGAGTACGTGCCCTACTGACTAGTGAATTTAACATAAGGTTTGTATATGGATGGAACGAGTTGCCTGACGTGTTCCAAGGAAGCAGTAAAACAGGGAGTAAAGAACATAATGATTTTTATGTGGAAAACACCCGGCTCAAAAAGGTGTAAAAATAATATGACCTGTACCTCTACAGTATTTAACCCCAACTTCACTAAATAACTCTAAGCCTCAACAACGACTGATTACAAAACTCTTGTAACCAACAACTAGCAATTGTAAACTCTAATTCCTATACCTCAATAACTAGGAATCGTAAATTCTAATTGCTATAACTCAACAACTAGGAATCATAAACTTTAAAACTCAACAATCACCCTTGACTATTGAACTGTAACACCCCACATTTTTTAGCTAGAAATCGAACCATCGTTCCTACGTGCATAAGCTCTAATTCCATGGTTTATGCTTAGATTCATGTGTCATGATCTTTCTCCTAGTATATGAAGTGATTATGAGGTGAAAAATGTTCATAGAAATGGCCTAAAGCAAAGCTGAGCTAAGAACCTTTCATTCATCCAAAATTGGATAGTCGATTCTACAAGGGTCTACTTTGAATGTGGATAACTATTTATACACATATAAGTTTTCATCTCAAGACCCACCAAATTATAGATAATTTAATTAGCTTTCCAACTATATCAATTTCGCCAATATCCGATAACCGAGTGAAAAGTTATGGCTTTTTCCGTGTGAGGCAGTAAGCCAATACGATCATGATGCGTCACATCGAGATCGTGTTGAAACGAAATGGACGTGGATATAAGGCTGTTTTACGTATTATTTCTGTTTCTAATGGGTCTATGGGCATCGTGGTCATTTTCCTTCACCCAAAATTCGTCTATAACATAGAATTTCAACCCCAAGAAGCCAAAATTGCTTATTTTAACCTAATCCTATCAAAATCTAAACTCTAATCATTTTCCACAAGATCAAGAATAAAGATCTTAAATTCAAGATTTCAAGAAACGGATCAAGATCCGGGTTCCGCTCTTTCTCCTAAATAATCTAAGGTACGTGGGGTTTATCCTAAAACTACATGGGCTTGTTGAAACAGTTGAATATGATTTAAATATTATCAAGCACGAAATTACAAAGGAGTTTTGGAAACCATGTTTTAAATTATGCATCATGAATGTTTTAATGACATTGTTGTTTTGGCCATTAGGTCTTTTCCATTTAAAATTGATTTATACGTATATGTATATGTATGAAAATTTAGATTGAAGACTGTTTGAGAGAACAAATTATGAAATCCCTCTCTTGTGATGAATTTATATTTATGATCTTATTGTGAATGGTTTGAAATGCATGATTTATAAATTGAAAATAGTTTTCTCAATATCATAGTATTTGGACATGATTTAGAGATGATGAGAGAGAGTTTCTTGATATAATTAAGTTCTTGTGTTAAAGAGACAGAATTGCATGTGATTTAGAACTTTGATATAGAGATTTTCTTGCATGTGTTTACATGAGTTTTAAGAAAGAGTTCTTTGAATTGATTTATTGATATGGTGGTCCCAAACTTTATGTTTTGAAAACAGAGATTATAATATATTGTTAATGGCTCAGAGACGCGACTTATAAGTCAATGGTATGACGATACCATATAAATGTATGCCATAACAGAGCTAGAGTTTTTCAGAGTTTGATTTCAGAGAATGAAATATTTTAAAGAGTTAAAAATGGGCTTAAAGAGGGTTAGGTGGTTACCCTATGAAGGCTTGAGTTCAAGTAACTCTTAGCCTAAAATTGTATTTTGCTGATACAAGTATATTATTATTGTACACTGGCGACGGCCCTCTGGCGTAGTAGAGACAGAGACTCTGGCCCTTGCGGCAAACTTGGGTTGGGGGCTTTCCTGCCAAGTTAATGGCAGATTTCATATAGCCCATGAAATTTCAGAGTTGTAAGGTATACCACCTAGCACAGAAGTAATATAAAGAGTGTCACAAAATTCAGATGATTTTACAGAATCTTTTAAATATGCCCATGTGATTCTTACCATATGATATATTTATGAACTGTTTTAAATTATTTTTCAGACAGAAGCGTCATTTGCGGTGGTGAGCCTTCTTTATTTTGGAAGGCATATCTCTTTATAGACATATTTTTTTTACTTTGGTTTTAGTCCACTGGGGGCCTAGTCCCAGGTTTCAGAGAGTTATTGATGTCATGTGTAGTAGAGATTTCACAAACTGAGAAAGATGTTGTTTCAATGTTGATAAACCTATTTCCTCATTGTTAAACAGATTTTATAGTATGACCATGATTCCGTTTACTTTTATTTCTATAAATTTTTTATATTATAGGAATATTGTGCTTGATTACCGGATTTAGAAGGGCGCTTGGGCCTCCTTCGTTCGGAATGCTTGTCATGGCCAGGGTCTTAGCTCGTGTCGTGAAAAACTTGGTATCAGAGCACGGTTCATGGTCCCAGGATGTCTGTGAAATCATGTCTAGTAGAGTCTTTCTTATGGGTATGTTATGCACCACACTTATAATCAGGAGGCTACCAGGCATTTAGGAGTTGTTTCCCATTGCTTCATACTCTAGTTCATGCTATAGAGTCATCCATAAGAAAGTTATCCGAGTTCATTCCTCATTCTAATTTCATGGGTCATGTCTCATTGTTGAGGCGATACAAGTCTAAGATTCTAGCTCCCCCAACGATGTGGTTCTCTCTAATTGAGTTATCCAGAAAAGTTATGAGATAGCACAAGGACTTGAGAAAAGTCCAGTAGTGCTTCAAGGTGTATTGATTCGGAAGTATACTGCTATCTTGATGAAATTATGTTTTCCCAGCCTAAGGTACGAAGTGTATTCAGTCTCCTTTAATAAAAGATTCTTGTTGGGGGCGTGATGTTTAAGGATAATTATGTGTAGCAGAATATTGGAACTGTATTTCCACTAGAGTAGTAGTATATGTTAAAGTGTCATGACCTATTGGTAGTGAGATGGTCTAGAAGTTGGTGACAAGAAGTCACAAGGTTAGCAGTCAGAGCGAGGGTGACATTTTCGTAAATAAATAGTTTAGTTGTATAATCGTGGACTGGGGAGTGGGTTACCATTTTATAGTGATAAACTAATGCGATAGCAATATTTGTGGATTGTAGGGTAGTATGTGAAGGATGTGGCTAGCTATGATTATTATCTATTCAAATTAGGGAAAGAACCTAGAGTTGATAGTTAAGGTGGTTATAGAGATCAGTTATAGGTTGAAAATGGAAAGGATAGATTAGTTAATAAGTTGTAAGTAGAGACTCATTAGTGTTTATTGATTTTTGAAGATCATTGTGATGTACGATTAGGTAAGTATGATGCAAGAAATTAGAATATGTTGATAAGATTGAAATGGGTTATATTGAAAGATTAAAATCGACCAACCCAATCATGTGACTTTACCCCTTTGATGGTCCCTTTAGTAATAGTAAGCTAGCACTTCAAGTGTGAAGGTATGTAGTAGATTTTGAGTGGTAACAATGAGGTTACGGCGGGGTTGTGATTGTAGGTAACAGCTAAGTAAAGTGAAGTATTTGGGTTGATTTCCCAATTTGATGGACTAGTGTAATATGTGGAATGCTTTATCAGTGGTATATTATTGAGGCTAGACAATAGGCTTAAACTCTAGATGTGGAGCATAGAGGTGAGAATAGTAGCTCGAGGTGGATGATGCATATTTTGTGAGAATTAATTAGTAGGCATGATGTGGTGTGTGGAATGGAATAGTTGGCAAATTTTGAAAAAAATTTGGATAAATGGTGGTATATATACTTGAGGACTAGCGTTAGAAATGATGATTTGTGGTTGAGTCATTAAGATGATAAGAGTGATATTCATATAAGAATAAGTTGATCTCAAGATGGCATGTTGTTAGATAAGGTTGTATGGTATAAGCATTATGTGTACCCAACTTGTGTTTTTAAATTTGTAGCACGGAGAAGTTTGGCGAGTTGTTGTATAGTGTTCATTAAGGTTGAGTTCAGGAAATGTAGGTAGGCAATATGCTCCTTTGGCATAGTTTTAAAAATTTATTTAATTTGTTGGTTATGTGATTAGAGGTGTAATGATAGTATTCTAAGGAATGGAAGATGGAGTGTTAAATGTTTAGAAGTGTGGGTGTCTATGCCCATGAAAATGTTAGTTATAAGTTGATGACTTTGGGAGTTAGAAGATATTGCGATTAGTTTTCCCAAAAGGGGATGTCCTTGAAATAATTTAGTGTCTTTGTATTAGAGATTAATGAGAGGAGTTGTGTTCATGGGTATTTTGATATACCCTTTTATGATAGGGAATATGGATGTGTATGCTCCTGAGAGTGGGAGTTGTAGAATGATGGCTATAGAGGCTATGGGGAGTTAAGAGTAGTATTTATAGAACAGCATGGCCTTCAAAGTATGGTTCTTCAGGAAGAGTTTCGAGTTTAAGTCTGTGGTAATGTCTCTTTTATGTTGAGGGTTGTGGCTATTGATTTTGATGTAGGGATATGTTCGCTAGTCTAGGGTTGTGACTTTGATCTAAAGAGGAGATGGTGAATTAAGGTAGTTCCCGAATGTTCTCAGATGGGAAGTTTAGGGAAAAACCATGATAAACCTATTTCTACTCAAGCATAATTCTCCTACTCCAATTTGGGAGAGTATCCAACTAATGTATTGCATCATTCGTTCAAGTCATGCCTATGCCTAGGGTTCGAGTACTCCATGGAATTATGTTTATGATTTGACCTCCAAACTAGAAGCAATTATGTCTCTCAGTAATCCAGTCATTCACGTATTCAAGCAATATGTTATGTTGTTCGTAATCCATAAAAATCTATGTCTCTCAACATGCTTGGTTCTAAGAGAATATGTTTCTACATGTCAATAATTCATCGTATGTCGGATTTAGCCCAAGTGAAAGGTTTATGCAAACTCATGGAAAAATCTTAGTTCCTTAAGCGAGGAGAAATCAATTCAAGCAGAAATCTTTGTCTTAGTTGTAATGTAACACCCTGTATCATTCTTGACTCAATACCACTCTTGGTTGCATATGTGGATAGCTGTCAACCTAAAATAATTTCTGGTTGTTAAAAGACTCAGTCATATTTATGATCTTGTAACTCTCATCATTTTCAAATTGATCTTTCCGACCCCGAGAAGTAGATTTTTGAGTCAATTCATATTTAGGAGTATAAAGGGGTTGTTCGGGGAAAGTTTCCGATTTTTCAGACCGCGTTTGAGATGCGTTTGAGTGAGCAAACTAGTGGATCAATGCGATATCAATGCACCGCATCGGTAATCGCGTTGGCCAAACCTGTGTCTCGACGCGTCGCGTCGCCAATCGTGCCGGGTGCCCAGTTCATCTTACTGATTTTTTGAGTCCAGGAGGGTAATTAAGTCTCTTTTCCTCATGTTGCCTTGATATGTGCACCAATGTTTCTCACTATGCTCTATCCTAAGATTTCATGTTGTATTGTATCTTCCGAATGACTCTCTACTTATGATCCAGACACTTTATATATGGATTGCTCGTGGTTATTTTATCGTATCTTCATGTCCCTCCTTGAGTAGTGCAATAAGTATATGTTATAGTGTAATAGTGTTGTTTCCATTCATGAAAGTTATGATCGGGTCCCTTAATGACCCTCCGTATTATAGTATAACGGTGGTTGTGGAAGCGTGGTGATGTGTTAGGTAGAGGTGTAGATGTTCTTAATGGTTAAAAAAAAATTGATATGATTCTTGAGCTGAGGCTATAGGTGAAAAGCGAAAAGAAGGAGATGAACTTTTGTTGTGTGAAATAACTAAGAAGGAGGAATGTGGCAAAAACATTTGTTAGAGTGATTGAAATTGTTGGTCTTAGTGGAGAAATCCATGTAGTGGGTATAGTAATGATTAGGCTTGAATTTTGTGGTTGCTGGAAATACAAATCTATGTGCTACGTGGTTAGTACTCTATAAATGAAATATCGAGGGTGTTTGACGACAATATTCTTAATGGGATGTAAAAAACAGGGTCTTATAGTTTAAGTTATCACCTTGTTACTCCGCTATAGGCTTCAGCATAGCAGTACTAAGTGGTGGAACTCATATTCTTGTGGCTAGATATATGATTGGAGAATTGTAAGTTGGAAATTATGAAGTGTGTTATTTGTTGTTGGGGCATAGATAAGTAGTGTTTCTAAGTGTAAGGTCTATTCCATTGTATCATGAGAGGTGGAGAATGATTCTAATCCTATCTTCCACGAATTATTATTTCATTATTAGTACCAATTTAAATCAGGTCTATGATCATCAAATAAATCCCTTCCTTATATTGTGAAGATTATGGTGCATAGAGCTCATGTGCAAGATCATCCCTATGTAGTCTAATTATCTAATGTTTCGTGCTTTCACGATTCACTCGGGGTTATCAAGAAACTCGTTTGATTCCATTGTATGTGTTGTTGAGGAAAAATTATTCAATGTGAGACTATATTCTTTAATCTAAACTTTCTGAGCTTTTAAATGTCCCCATCCATCATTCAGGGACAAATGATCCCAAGGGGAGATAATGTAACACCCCGCATTTTTAAACTAGAAATCAAACCGCGTTCCTACATGTGTAAGCTCTAATTCCATGGCTTATGCTTAGATTCATGTGTCATGATCTTTCTCCTAGTATATGAAGTGTTTATGAGGTGAAAAATGTTCATAGAAATGGCCTAAAGCAAAGTTGAGCTAAGAACCTTTCATTCATCCAAAACTGGATAGTCGATTCTACAAGGGTCTACTTTGAACGTGGATAAATCTTGATACACATAGAATTTTTCATCTCAAGACACACCAAATTGTAGATAATTGAATTAGTTTTCCAATGATACTAATTTTGCCAAAATCAGATAACCGAGCAAAAAGTTATGGCTTTTTCCGTGTGAGGCAGTCAGCCGATGCGATCATGACGCGTCACATTGAGATTGGGTTGACACGAAACCAGACACGGATATAAGGCTGTTTTATGCATTATTTCAGTTTCTAATGGCTCTAGGGGCACCGTGGTCATTTTTCCCCACCCAAAATCCGTCAATAACATAGAATTTCAGCCCCAAGAAGCCAAAATTGTTTATTTTACTCTAATCCTCTCAAAATCCAAACCCTAATCCTTTTCCTCAATATCAAGAATCAAGATCTGAAATTCAAGATTTCAATAAATGGATAAAGATCCGGGTTCCGCTCTTTCTGCTAAATAATCTAAGGTACGTGGGGTTTATCATAAAACTACATGGGCTTGTTGAAACACTTGAATATGATTTAAAGATTATCAAGCACAAAATTACAAATGAGTTTTGGAAATCATGTTTTAAATTATGCATCATGAATGTTTTAATGACATTGTTGAATTGTCCTTTAAGTATTTTCCCCTTAAAATTGATTTATACGTATATGTATATGTAGGACAATTTAGATTGAAGTTTGTTTGAGAGAACAAATAATGAAATCCCTCTATTGTGATGAATTTAAGTTTATGATCTTATTGTGAATGGTTTGAAATGCATGATTTATGATTTGAAAATTGTTTTCTCAAAATCATAGTATTTGGGCATGATTTAGAGATGATGAGAGAAAGTTTCTTGATATAATTATGTTCTTGTGTTAAAGAAAAAGAATTGCATGTGTTTGAGAACTTTGATATGACCACCTTGTGTATTTGAAATTTTGAAAAACAGAGTTTCCTGCATGTGTTTACATGAGTTTTAAGAAAGAGTTCTTTGAATTGATTTATTGATATGGTGGTCCCAAACCATATGTTTTGAAAACAAAGATTATAATATGCTATTAATGGCTCAGAGACGCGACTTTGAAGTCAATGGTATGACAATACCGTATAAATGTATGCCATAACAGAGCGAGAGTTTTTCAGAGGTTGATTTTAGTGAATGAAATGTTTTAAAGAGTTAAAAATGGGCTTAAAGAGGGTTAGCTGGTTACTCGAAAAAGGCTTGAGTTCAAGTAACTCTTAGCCTAAAATCGTATTTTGCCGATACGGGTATATTATTATTGTACGCTGGCGATGGCCCTGTGGCGTAGTAGAGACAGAGACTCCGGCCCTTGCGGCAAACTTGGGTTGGGGGCTTGGTTGCCAAGTTAATGGTATATTCCATATAGCCCGTAGAATTTCAGAGTTGTAGGGTATACCACCTAGCGCAGAAGTAATATAAAGAATGTCACAGAGTTCTGATGATTTTACAGAATCTTTTAAATATGCGCATGTGATTCTTACCATATGATATATTTATGAATTATTTTAAATTTCTCTCATATATGTTGAATAAAAATTATTATTTTGGATTTGCTCTGCGTACCAGTACAACTGTATTGACCCCTTACCTTCCAGGGTCTGAGGCCCAATCTAAAGGTCCTGCTAATCCGTAGAACTTTCAAACATATGCGAGGTTTGTGGTGGTGAGCCTTTTTTATTCCAGAAGGCATATCTCTTTTTACACATATTTTTTTACATTAGTTTTGGTCCACTGGGGCCTTGTCCCAGGTTTCAGACACTTATTAACGTCATGTTTAGTAGAGATTTCACAGACTGAGAAAGATATTGTTTCAATGATGATAAACCTATTTCCACATTGTTGAACAGATTTTAGAGTATGACCATGATTCCGTTTACTTTTATTTCAGAAAATTTTTCTTAAATCATATGAATATTGTTCATGATTACAAGATTTAGAAGGGCGCTCGAGCCTCTTTGGTTTGGGATGCTCATCACGGCTAGGGTCTCGGCTCGGGTCATGACATAAACCCACTTCGAGTTATCCCAAACTTGAAGTTAACTCAGCTTTGTATTGTTCCTAAACAATCAATCTTGGAAAGTAATAAATTACAACTCAATAAGAACAATACATTTAAACTGACTCATGAACTTTAAAGTTTAATCGATTGAAAAAGGTTCGTCAATCTGTTCCTTTGTACTGGCAGCACTTGAATCATCAGTCAGAATTCTCTCAATTATGAAGTTTCTCAATTTGCTCGTGTTTAGCCATTTATCTCTCTATAAGTGCGCAAATTATTCTGAATAATACATCTTCTATTTAAGCACTTCTCTCCAAAGAGTCATTCTTTATTTCAAACTCCTCAATTAATAATAACTCTCATTGCATAGAAATCTACCTCAAGTGAGACTCCTTCTTCAATTCCAACTCTTGTATCCTTAGTGTTGTAGTCAAAATCTAACTCTTTAAATTAGCACATGTTTATTTCCTTGAGTTTATCTGAATTAGCCACCCATCTGGTTCTTCCTTGATCTTTGGACTCTTGTCTTTAATCATCGATGATTTTGCTAAAATTTCAGCTACATGAGACAATGTGTCTGTAAACCAGCTTGACTGACATGTTTCATATCATATTTTTATTTTGTTAATCATTAAAACTATATCGTACCCAACAAATTCTCCTTTTTTTATGAAAACAAACCTCTTGTCTTTGTGCATTCAAACATTTTCACCTGTAGGCACTAAAGTATAAAATACTAGAATGAACAAGTTAATCAATGGATTATAAACATTGCACAACCCTCTTATCTTTACCCTTTTGGCATCATCGAAAAAACATTTCAATGCAAAAATAGACTAGCCAAAGAGATTTGTTATGCTATTCATGGACACTTGGGCTATCACCAAAACAATAAGACAAAGACTTTAGCCAACATAGTAATGTATTAAAGGGAGCAAAAATATGAGTCAATTTAGCAAAGATAACCATTCCATTTAACTGCTAGAGCATGTTCCACATTAAACCTAATCTAGTACTGAACTAAAGAAAATAACTGAGCATTAATAAAAAAAATATGGTATAAAAGTGGGACATGGCTAAGGATATGAATAGTGAGGAATTAATGAGGAAGGTGGAACAACTGTTATCAACTGTGTCAATTGACGAATGACTTCAATTTTTTCATCCCTCTATCAATCAAGGTCATACTTCATAGTCATGATGCTAGCCTTAAGGACCTCTTGTTCAACTTCATGGCTGTCCTGTGCAGTTTTTAGTTTAGATATATTTTTCTCATCTAAATTATTTCTTTATTATCAATTATTTCAAATGAGTGTTAGCCCTCCTTATTAAAACAGAGTAGGGCAATATGATTCATCTATTCAAGAACATCCATTGTTGTTTTATAAGTTTAACCTGAACTAGGACTGAGAAGTTCTTAAAAAAATAGCCAATTATAGAACTAAAAGGAAGAACATGTCCCTTTTCATTCTTCAGAAACATATTTTGCATGTGATTGATGATCAAATTTTGCAAATTCATGATACAAAAACTGATATTTTGGTTGAGAGAGAAGTAGAAATTTCTGGTGTAGAATTAACACATTTATGCACAACCATTTGGAGAGAGTCATAGAAAATTTGGTCAACCAATTCGTCAGCATCATAGGATAAGGGGAGGATGAAGTGTGAGGAATGGAACAGGTGTGCTCAACTGTTTCAACTTAGACAGTCTATGCTTATGTCAGTGTAGAGCACACATTATAAGAAGAACTTTGTGGTCATAATTTCTTGCTTGTACCTATTTCCTGCATAATCTAATAAAAAATTAGGTTAGAAGAGTCAAAAAATTGAAATTGGGACACACAACTAAATGTGCAAGACTGAATCGAATAAAATTTTAGATAATAAGATTAAAAAGAAAAATCTCTATTCTAGTCAATCATTAAGGAAAATTCATGTAATTTTAGTCATCCCCAAATCTAACCTATTTCTTTCAAAATACTCTCTACTTAGTGCCTTTGGTGCGTCTCAAGTCATTTAAGTTATCCACATAGTCAATATTTTTATAGCCCTCAAGAGTGCAATTATTTTCATTTGAATACCATATTCTCAAGCCATTGATTCCCATGAGATATCTCAAGATTCTTGTGATAACACCAATTCTTATGAATTACTAACAAAATTATCCTCAGCTTGTGTTGGTGTTATTGATGCATTAATTTCTTGATTTGTTGTTCCCCCTGTCAATATGCCCTCAGTCTGTACAACAATTGAACCAGGTGGTACAACATGTTCCTGTGCATGCTCATCAGTTTCACTGTCATCCTCTTTCTTTTAAAAAAAAAGAAAAGAATCTCCCTTGCTTTCCCCTTACACGAGCACTCCAAATATGACCATCTTTAAAAAGTCTTTTGTTTTAGTTCTCTCAATCTTTTCGGATCTAGTAATAGTGATCTTTTTACCATTTCCTAAAGATCCATTCCCCCTTTAAATATGGTAAGTGAATGGAACTGTATTTCCTTCTAGTCTTATGCCTTGAGAAAGCTTTATCTATGTACTAATTTTGCCTGCCTCCTTTCATTCTCACCTGCAAAACAAATTAGGGGTTAACTTTTGGAACCCAAACAAGCTTGGGTCCTTTCTTATGAGAAAAGGGATGTATAAGGTTCCAAGTAGCCCATCGAGGCAACAGGTTATGTGACCTGTTTCTCTTACCAGTTTTGACTTTCTTGTTAACTTGTGCTAACATAGAATAAAATTCTTTTGCTAGGCTTATGCTTCTTGATTTGCTTTTTGCTGCAACTGTACATTCAGTGGTTGGATGTCCTAGGTTACTACAAATACAACATAGATCTTTAATAGCATTAGAATTTTTATAAATGCCCAACCCATCCTTTTCATTGTGAGTTCTTTGACCTAACTTATGAACAATTCTTGAATAATATGTCTATCTATTAGGTCTTTCAAGATAAAGTTTCAATTCAGAAACTTCTTGACTCAGTTGACTAACTTTTTTCTTTTTCACAAAATTATTCATGATTAATCTTAGTCAATTCTGACTCAATCTTTTCTTGTTCCTCACTCTGGACCTATTTTTCTTTTTCAAAAAGAGAAAGTTTTAGAACATCCGATTTGAGGGTAAGGTTTGATGAATCAAGTCTGCTAACCTATTCCTTAATAGTGCAGTTTTCCTTTTCAACATTTTTCTTACAAGTTTTTAGATAAATAAAATCAAACTTGAGACTTGCAAGATTGTTGATTAACTCATCCCTATCAGAATTTAATTCTTGGAAATCATCAATTAAAGCACTAATTAAGGAAACAAGTTTGTTTTTAAAAAATAAATGCAACTTCTGTTTGAGGTCAAGAATACTTACCTCAGAGTTTCCATCATCTTATTCCATGTCTGAATCCCCAATGGCCATGGGAGTATTTTCATCATTTAATTCATCACTTTCAGATGCCCCATTTAGATCTTCCATGTCCATCCCATAGGTCTTCAAATTACCAACTAACTCATCAAGGGACATTCTAGTGAGATCCTTAACTTCTCTTATGGCTATAACTTTGACATTCCACTTAGACTTTGGTAGGACTCTCGAGACCTTCTGTACATGTTCCTAAGTAGATAAAACCTTTCCTAGAGATGATAACTCATTTACCAACAAAGTTAACCTAGTTATCATTTCTTGTAGTGACTCATTTTTCTCCATTCGAAAGCCTCATATTCAGTGATAAGTAATGCAATTTTGAATTTTCTCACTTGGCTTGTGTCTTCATGTGCATTCACCACTGCATCCCAGATTTGTTTAGCAGTGATGAAATTAGACACTCTATTGTACTCGGATGGACCAACACCACAAATAAAAATATTTTTGCCTTTTGCATTCTTTAGTACTGCAACAAGATCTTCCGAGGATAATTCACTCCTTACCTTTTTCACTTGTTCTCCATCCACTGTCTTCATGGGAATTGTTGATCCATTAATAATTCTGTCCCATAATTCATAATAAACACTTTGAAGAAACGTTTCCATCCTAGCTTCCCACCAAATGATGTAGACCCATCAAAGAGTAAAGGTCTAATAGTGGATTGACCTACACTGTGACCAGTAGGTGGTGTGAAATTAATTATATTGATCTTTGTCTTGGGTTCTAACCCTTTTTAACACAACCTGCTCTGATACCACTTGTTAGAGTACGTGCCTTACTGATCAGTGACTTTAACGTAAGATTTTCCTATGGATGGAATGGGATGACTGACGTTTTCCAAGAAAAAAGTAAAACAGGAAGTAAAGAACACAATGATTTTCACGTGAAAAACACCCGGCTCAAAAAGGTGTAAAAAATCACGATCCGTACCTCTACAAAATTTAACCCCAACTTAACAAAATAACTCTGAGCCTCAACAACGACTAATTACAAAACTCTTGTAACCAACAACTAGGAATTATAAGCTCTAATTGCTATACCTCAATAACTAGGAATCAAAAACTCTAATTCCTATAACTCAACAACTAGGAATCTTAAACTCTAATTCTTATAACTCAACAATCACCCTTGACTGTTGAATCCACTTCGAGTTATCCCAAACTTGAAGTTAACTCAGCTCAGTATTGTTCCTAAATAATCAATCTAGAAAATCAATAAATTACGACTTAATAAGAACAATATGTTTAAACTTACTCATGAACAGGTTCGTCAATTTGTTCCTTTTTACTGGCAGTACTTGAATCTTCATTCAGAGTTCTCTCAATTATGAATTTTCTCAATTTGTTCATGTTTATCCTTTTATCTCTCTGTAAGTGCAAAAGTTATTCTGAATAATACATCTTCTATTTAAGCACAGCTCTCCAAAGAGTCATTCTTTATTTCAAACTCCTCTTTTAATCAGAACTCTCATTGCATAGAATTCTACTTCAAGTGGGACTCCTTCGTCAATTCCAACTCTTGTTCCTTAGTGTTGTAGTCAAACTCCAACTCTTTAAATCAACATATGTTTATTTCCTTGAGTATATCTGAATTAGCCACCCATCTGGTCCTTCCTTGATTTTTGCACACTTGTCTTTAATCATCGATGATTTTGCTACAAGTTTCAGCTACATGAGTGTGTGTATGTGAACCAGCTTGACTGACATGTTTCATATCACTTTGTTAGTTTGTCAATCATCAAAACTACATCATACCCAACAAATTTCCCCTTTTTGATGGTGAGAAACCTCTTGTCTGTCGAGGAGAAAGAAATGGTGTTAAACAAACTCTAGTTTCTAAAATCTTAGTTCATTTAATCTCGCTTCAACACTTATGATTTGGCCACTAGTAACCACTAAAAATGGTTCTGTGATTTCAACCATTCAATCAAAATGCAAACACAAATACCATTCAATCAAAATGCAAACACAAATATATAGAGAAGTTTTCTATGAATGAAACAAGTTGCCCAACGTGTTCCAACAAATTATTAGTAGAAACACAATATCTTTACAAGATTTAACCCCAACTTCACTAAATCACAATGATCCATTCAACAAAAGATTACAAGCCTGTGTAACCTAAGGAATTATAAATTTTAATTTTAATTCCTAAACAACTCAAAAACCTGCCAAGGTAAGTGTTCCAAAGTCTCCGAGTTATCCCAACTTGAAAACAACAATTTTAATACAATTTAAACACCCTAAAACTAAGATTACATCAACATTATGAATCAAACAACCCCTAATACATGAATGCTAAAACTCTTAACACAATACTATATTAGGACAAGGTTCTTGAATGTGTCCTTCAGAATTCAAGTAACACTTTGTAAAGTCAATATGCCAATTGTTTTTCTTGCTATGTGAGTGCGTGAGACACTTGAGTCACTCATCGTCTATTTAAATACAACTCTTCAAAGAATTGTTCTTCAAACCAAACTCCTCAGCAACACGAACTCTCATTATAAAGAGTTCTACTTCTAGTGAAAGTCCTCCTTCAATTCAAACTCTTCTCTCTTTAATGTTGTAGTCAAATTTCAACACATCAAATCTGAACATTTTTATATCCTTTGAGCTTATCAGTAATTATCATATATGTTCCCCACGAAGATCTCCAAGTAAATTTGAAGGAAGTTTACAGATGAAAATTCCTAATTAACAAAAGAAAATTTTCTTACGAAAATTTAGGAAACTATTTGGTAAGAAAATTCCTACAAAATACCACAAAAAAATCCACTAGAATAAATTGTTTCAAGTAAATCTACTAAATAAATTGTTGAATATACACCCCATGGAAATTTTCAAATAATGATTCCAATGTAAATCGCTACATACATTTCACAATTAGACAAAAATCAATTCGAAACCTCCAATAATCTTCAAAAACATCATTTGACACAAGTCTAAGGTAAATTATTATAACTGATAAAAAACATAATTCATAACATCCACAACAATAATGTGTGATTCTTAAATAATCTAAAATAAAATATTTCAAACTTTAATTCTCAATAATACTACCAACCATCAGGGCCAGAATCACTTTCATTCATGTTTCCAGAGCCATCGTCACATTCATCCATAAGCTTGGTTGTCTTCTTGAGATGACAGTTCTATTCATGTGATACGGGTACGATCATGATCGGGGTTCAATGCGTCAATACTCGAGCTCGGGGGCTTCCCATCCAAGGAATAAGCTTTGAAGTGTAGAGAACAAGTCTCACAAGCTCCAAAACTGTTCACTGTTCATCCGCGTTCAATGTTCATCCTCCCTTTGCAAGGGTTTTTTAGTCATTTGTAATAAGTTAAACTAGGTATAAATAGAACCTCATTAGGTCATATTTGGGAGATTTTTGGAGAATATATTTTGTAGCCTCTTTGAGATTCTTTAGCAAGATGGAATCCTTAAATAAGGTTGAATCCTTGTGTTGGGTTCTCTTGGACGAAAATTAAAAAAAAAATACTGAAAACTAAAAAAAAAATCCAGAAAAGTGCAAATCTGTCCATTTTGTTTTCTTGGCCGAAAATTATGTTGTTGTTATCTTGGCCAAGATTTGTTTGTTGTGTGTCTAGAAATTTTAGTCCTTTGTTTGTTTAGAGTGTTTATAGTATTGGTTTCTTTCTCATCAACACTAAAAAGTGTCCAAATCTAAGATTGAACTTGAAATTGTTGAAGTTGTTGATGTGAGCAAGGTGTGGCCGAGTTGGATGTTATTGTTACCTAAACCTTGGCCGATTTGATGGTCTTGTTGCAGTGGAGTTGGAAACTGAAATTGTTGTTTTTCTTAGACTTGTTGTGTTCTTAAGGTTCTTCATCCTTTCATCATCTTGTTAATCCTTAAAGTGAAAACTAGATCTAAAAAGGTGAAAGACAAGCTTGTAGTAGTTGTTAGTTAAAGTCTTGTCCCTATCATTTCAATGACTTTTCATCTACTTTTTCTTGATTTAACGACCTTGTTTCAAGGAGAAAGTTCAAAGAGTTCAAGCTTTGCTTTCGAAATTTGAACAAAAAGGATCAAAGACCACTTTTCCCTCCATGAACCAAATCCACCAATTCCAAATTGTATAAAGATCAAGACTTGAAATTGGCAAATAAAATTTTGATAAAACTCGATGGCAATAGTGGACTACCACATCACTAAAGTACTGTTCACGCAATATTTTTGAGTTCAAATTTTAGATTTCTTAGTTTCAATTTATTATTTCCTAGTTTCGTTTGTTTTCTCGACACTAATTGACAACCTAGTAATACCCTACTAGCTTGTAAGTTAGTTTTTTGTACGTTCTTCATGTTATGTTTGTTGTGTGCTTTTTTCGTATTTGAGTTGTAGTATCTTTTTTGGTTCAAGTTCGTACATTACTTTTTGAGTCATTTCAAACAAGAATCTACTCTTAACTCGAGCCACAATTGGGACCAACTAACCTCATTGAAGTATAAGCGAGTTATCAACACTTGTAAGGCCAATAGAATGAAAAATCCAAAGTGTGAAAGTGAGGGATTGTGGACTATTTTGAGATGCATTGTGGACTGTTTTGTGACTAATTGTGAACTGATTTTTGCAGATCTTTAATGTGTTTGTTGTTTTTGTGTTGTTTACTGAGTAGATCTTGATGGTACAATGGAGAATGAAGCTGAAATGCCTAGTTGGGTTAAATCCATCATGCCATAGATAGGTGAATAATGGACAAAATGGAAGAAAGATTGGAAGGGATGGAAAGCTCTCTGTGAAAGAAGTTGGATAACTTGATGGAGCATCCAAGCCTTCCTAAAAAAATTCCCATGAGTGGCCATGCTCCACATGAGCTACAAGGTAATTAAACTAACTTTTTCACTCTAGTGAATGAGGATAATAGCCAACTAAGTGTGAATAATAGTTTGTCTTTAAGTGAGCCGAATGTGCCTTCATTTTGTGATGATAATGTACAACTTGAGATTGTGGATACACTACTTGATTCACCTAGTGTTGAAGCCATTGTGGAAATGGTAGTACATTGTCTTATGGAAGTCATGAAGACCAACTTGGGTGTGAAAATGATGATGTTGAACATGTTGGCCGAATGACTAAGGATGACCCCCTATTGTTTTTGTTATTGACCATGATAGTATAGAGGGGACATTTGATCATTATTGTAGTAGTAATGGGGTAAGGAAGTGTATTCCCAACCCGTGCCCATGGACAATCTACCCATTTGATTCTGGTGATCATTTGAAGTATGGTGATGAGGATGTCTTTTGGAATGACTTGAATGTTCATGGAATGTATGGCTTTCCTCTCTCGGCTTTCAAGTCTAATTTTTTTTCCAAGAAGAGTCTATCTTTTCCAGTTGATAAGTGACACTTGTTCCTTGTTTCTTGTCACACTTATGTGGATAAACTAGTTGATTCTCCCTAGGTAGGGTATTCAGGTAAGAGGGATGTTTGAGTATATGTGAAGTTTGAGCCACCTTGGCAAGATTATATCATTGATTACACTAATCCTAATCCTCATACCTTGAGGAACTTTTGTTTGCTTGTCCTTCCTATTGCTTTGCAAGGTTCAAATTCGAGGACGAATCCTTTCTAAGGAGGGGAGGATGATATGGGTACGATCATGATCGGGGTTCAATGCGTCAAGCCTCGATCTCGGGGGCTTCCCATCCAAGGAACAATCTTTGAAGTGTAGAAAACAAGTCCCACAAGCTCCAAAACCGTTCACTGTTCATCCGCATTCACTGTTCATCCGCCCTTTACAAGGGTTTTTTAGTCATTTGTAATAAGTTAACCTAGGTATAAATATAACCTCATTAGGTCATTTTGGGAGATTTTTAGAGAATATATTTTGTAGCCTCTTTGAGAGTCTTTAGCAAGGTGGAATCGTTGGATAAGGTGGAATCCTTGTGTTGATCATTTGCTTAGAAACGGAGATTACTTGGGAATTCTGGTTCCCTTGAGGTCACGTAAGAGATAGGATTAGGTTGTGTGTTATATTAACAGTCCAAAAGTTGAATAAGCTTTTTGGTTGTTAATATTATACCATCCCTTTGTCTATCTATCTATCTTAACTTTCTAGTATCGTTTGTCTATATCTAGTGTAATACGTTTGTGTTCTTGTCTTGTAACCGTGCATTGTTTTTATTGCATCTTGTTCATCAAGTGTTGTTGCTGTTTTAGTGTGTTTTACTCTTTATATCACTTCCCTTCTTGTTCTTCTTGCGAATCCGAGAGAGGTCATAAAAAGGGTCCATAGTTCTGGAACTAGTGGACTGATTTTGGTCTTTTTGTTGTTGTGTTCTTGGGTAGTTTGGTATTATACAAGAAAGATCATGAAGATGAACATTTTTGAGTATTTTGGATGTAACCTCGAAGGCGTACGAGTTGAAGTGTTAAAAAGGGCTCCAAACAGCACCTAAAAATACTCAATGGGTGCCTATTTGCCTACTTGGTCATTAAAGGGCCTTTTTGTCTTGTTATCTTTTTATTTATAAAGTACTATAAATAGAACAATATAGGGTTTTAGTTCATTAGTTTTTGTTGAATATTGTTGGAAGAACACATCTCTTGAGAGAGAGGGTCTCTAGGCCTAAACTAGGACATGAACAAGTGTGGATTCACTTGTGATTGTGTACTGCTTGGAAACATTGGTGCTTGAGCGGTGGAATCCCTCTTGTGTCACGTAAGAGTGTGGTGTTGCTAGTGTATGTCTTAGGGGTCCTTAGAATTAATACATCTTTGGGTTCTTAACCTTGTAATAGTGTATGTCTCACTTCCTATCTTTACATATCATGTACTAGTTGTGTAGTCAAGTGAATCGTTTGGTTCTTGTTGTTCTTGTAATCTTGTAACTGTTGGATTGTTATTATTGTAGCGTTGTTCCTCTCGTTATTGTGGTTTATCTCTTGTTGTTGTTAGTGATTTTGGTGTCATTTATACCTTGTTTCTTGATGTTGTTGGAACCGAGATTTGGTGTTTGTTGAGCTCTCGGGTTTCCCTTTGTTTGTGGATTATTTTTGTCCTGTATTTGATACATACGAAATTTGTATCGTATCATTTGGTATCAGAGCTTGTGGCTGATTTTGTTCCAACAAAATCAATCTTGGGCTTGCTAGAGAAATCAAAAAATAAAAAGAGAAAGAAGTGTTCTTGCTCTTGTACTTGTTCATGGCCGATAAACTTGTAGTGTACTTGTTGTAGTCTTGGCCAAAATTTGTGGAGTCTAGGTCTAGGATTTCTTTGTTTTTATTGTTGTTTCTTGATTCACTAAAACTAAAGTTACCTAGATCTATATTTGAGCTTAAAAACTTGTTGAAGTTGTTTTTCGAACAAAGTCCTAGACTAAAATTTCTGGATTTGTTATGGAGGTTGGAGTGGGCGTTGAAGGTGTTGTTATTGTTGTTCTTGAAAAGTTATTGTGTTCTTGTTGTTCTTCATCACTTCTCTTATCTTGACCATCTTAAAGTAGTTAATAGATCTAGAAAAGGTGAAGACAAAGCTGGAAGACTTGTTGGTGAAAGGACTAGCTCACATCACTCTTGACTTGAAAACAAAATTTTCAACCACTTTCCTTGTTTCTAGGAGCCTTGTTTTGTGGAAACTAGTACAAGTCTAATCTCACCATTTTGAGTTGAAATTGAAAAGAGTTACAAGACTTGTGTTTTTCCCTCCAAATACTAATTGTCTTCCATTCCAAAAGTATAAGGACTAAAAATTCAAATAATGGTGATTAAAACTTTTGTGGGCCCGTGACCAATTAGGGGGTGACACATCACCAATTACTGTTCAAATGACAAATTTTAAGCTCAAATTTAATCTTCTAGTTTCATTTTGTTGTTTCTTTTGTTGATTCCAATTCTAACTTACAAGCTAGTAACCACTTACTAGATTGTGAGTTGGTTTGAAACCGTTCTTTGTGTTTACATCCTTGTGTATTTTTTTTTCATTTTGGAGTCATTGTAAACATTGGAATTCTCCTCTCAACACCTCATGGAGTACAAGCAAGCATACAACACTTGTGAGATTAAGTGTGAGGAATCCGAGAACAAAGAAATAAAGAGAGAGAGTGAGGACCTTTCTTTTACAACTAACTCATTTATTGTTTTGTAGTGAAATTTTTTGGCTAAACTCAATTGAGCCGGATGATATTGAAGGAAAAACTCAAGATGGAAAGGAAGCCAAGGTGCAAAATAAAGACGTTGGCCGAGACTTGAAATTGTTGTGTTCTCAGTTTCTTCTTATTTTGGGGATTGTTTTGGAGACATTTTCATTTGACTAGTGCAATGAATTTGAGGTCAAATTCCTCTCAAGATAGAGAGGATGATACAAGCACAATCATGAAGATGAATTTTTTTGAGTATTTTGGATGTAACCTCAGAGGTGTACGAGTTGAAGTGTTAGAAAGGGCTTTAAACTGCCCCTAAAAACACTTCATGGGTGCCTATTTGCCTACTTGGTCATTAAAGGGTCTTTTTGTCATTTTATCTTTTTATTTGTAAAGTGCTATAAATAGAACAATATAGGGTTTTAGTTCATTAGTTTTTGTTAAATATTGTTGAAAGAACACATCTCTTGAGATAGAGGGTCTCTAGGTCTAAACTAGGACATAAACAAGTGTGGATTCACTTGTGATTGTGTATTTCATGGAAACGTTGGTGCTTGAGCAGTGGAATCCCTCTTGTGTCATGTAAGAGTGTGGTGTTGCTATTGTAAGTCTTAGGGGTCCTTAGATTTAATACATCTTTGGGTTCTTAACCTTGTAATAGTGTATGTCTCACTTTCTATCTTTACATATCATGTACTAGTTGTATAGTCTAGTGAACCGTTTGGTTCTTGCTGTTCTTGTAATCTTATAGCCGTTGGATTGTTGTTATTGTAGTGTAGTTCCTCTCGTTGTTGTTGTTTATCTCTTGTTGTTGTTAGTGCTTTTGGTGTCATTTACACCCTGTTTCTTGATGTTGTTGGAACCGAGATTTGGTGTTAGTTGAGCTCTCGGGTTTCCCTTTGTTTGTGGACGATTGTTGTCTTGTTTTTGATACGTACCAAATTTGTATCGTAATAACATGCTTCTTCAACAAGTCAAATTCCTTCCTCATCCCGTTATTTTGTGTCACTCATTCTGCAACTGTGCATACAAATCAACATTTGACGCATTTACTTAGGACTTAATCATCTCATAAAGTTCTTTCGGTAAAGAAGATGTTGATTTCTTAAATGACTTTACACTTCGACCTAGGGATCCAAAACCTTTGACACTTCCTTTTCTCTTTCCACCAACAGATTGTACCCAGATATCGATTTCACTTAATTGAGAGGGCCGACTAGCTGGATTAGTTTCTTCTTCCACAACTTATGCACTTTGAGCAGCTAATATTTCTTGTTTCTTTCTTTAAATCTCATTATGCAGAAAAATAAGTTATTTTAGACCAGATATAGTGCCGACAAAAAATATATTATTAACATAAATTATATTGGACTCTAGTATCAAATATAAGCTCAACAATCAGCAAAAACAAACAACATGTATTAGCATATAAAGTATCTGAAACTCAAAGTTGGTTCCAAATTATTGTGGCTGAAGCACCAAGGCTACAATGAAATGAGAAGAATAATTCAGGTATTTTCTAAGCAGTATCTTTTATTGAGAAGTCCTAAAATTATCTAAGCAGTACTTTTATTTGAGTTATGATATATATATTGATGAAATACTACAGTCTAATTTGTTAGAGTACGTGCCCTACTGACTAGTGACTTTAACGTAAGAGTTGTCTATGTATGGAATGAGTTTCCTGACGTGTTCCAAGGAAGCAATAAAATAGGAAGTAAAGAACACAATGATTTTTATGTTGAAAACACCCGGCTCAAAAAGGTGTAAAAAAACACGATCTGTACCTCTACGGGATTTAACCCCAACTTCACTAAATAACTCTAAGCCTCAAGAATGACTTATTACAAAACTCTTGTAACCAAAAACTAGGAATTATAAACTCTAATTTCTATACCTCAATAACTAGGAATCATAAACTATAATTCCTATAACTCAACAACTAAGAATCATAAACTCTAATTCCTATAACTCAACAATCACCCTTGACTGTTGAACCCACTTCGAGTTATCCCAAACTTGAAGTTAACTCAGCTTAGTATTGTTCCTAAACAATCAATCTTGGAAAGCAATAAATTACAACTGAATAAGAATAATATATTTAAACTGACTCATGAACTGCAAAGTTTAA
Organism: Capsicum pubescens; assembly: GCA_030864215.1. NCBI lineage: Eukaryota > Viridiplantae > Streptophyta > Magnoliopsida > Solanales > Solanaceae > Capsicum > Capsicum pubescens. The sequence goes on along the minus strand of CM061548.1, from coordinate 108,008,539 downwards.
TCCTGTGAAACATGTTCGTCAATCTGTTCCTTTATATTGGCAACACTTGAACCTTCAGTTAGAATTCTCTCTATTATGAACTTTCCCAATTGGATTGTGTTTGGCCTTTTATCTCTCTGTAAGTGCGCAAGTTATTCTGAATAATACATCTTCTATTTAAGCACAACTCTCCAAAGAGTCATTCTTTATTTCAAACTCCTCCTTTAATCAGATCTCTCAATGCATAGAATTCTACTTCAAGTGAGACTCCTTCTTCAATTCCAACTCTTGTCTCCTTAGTGTTGTAGTCAAACTCCAACTCATTAAATCAGCACATGTTTATTTCCTTGAGTTTATCTGAATTAGCCACCCATCTGGTCCTTCCTTGATTTTTGCACGCTTGTCTTTAATCATCGATAATTTTGCTACATGTTTCAGCTATATAAGACAGTGTGTCTCTGAACCAGCTTGACTCACATGTTTCATATCACTTTATCAGTTTGTCAATCATCAGAACTACATCGTACTCAACAAATTCCCCCTTTTTGATGATGAAAAAACTCTTGTCTTTGGGCATTCAAACATCTTCACCTGTAGGCACTAAAGTATAAAACACTAGAATGAACAAATTAGTTAATGGGTTATAAACATTTCACATCCCTCTTATCTTCCCACTTTTGGCATCATCAAAAAAACTATTTCAAATTAATAATATACTAGCCAAAGTGATTTGTTATGCTATTCATGGCCACTAGGTCTATCACCAAAACAATCAGACAAAGACTTTAGCCTACATAGTAATTTATTAAACAGAGCAAAAATATGAGTCAATTTAGTTAAGATAACCATTCCATTTAACTGTCAGATCATGCTCCACATTAAACCTAAGCTAGTACTAAACAAAGCAAAACAACTGAGCATTAATAAAAAATTATGATATAAAAGTGGGACATGACTAAGGATACGAATATTGAGGGGCTGATGAGAAAGGTGGAATAGGTGTTATCAACTATGTCAATTGACGAATGACTTTAGCATTTTTATCCCTTTATCAATCATTGTCAAGCTTCAAAGTCATGACACTAGACTTAAGGACTTCTTATTCCACTCTATGACTGTCTTGTGCAGCTTGTAGTTTAGATTTTTTTCCTAGCTAAATCATTTCTTTATTATCAATTATTTCAAATGAGTGTTATCACTCCTTATTGAAACATGTAAGGCAACCTGATTCATCTGTTCAAGAATATCTGTAACACCCCGCATTTCGGGCTAGAATAAAAAAAAATATAACTCTGATGCGTTGATAATCCCAGAGCCTTAAATCCTATACCAATTTGGCATGTTGATCAATTTTTTAGTATGTGAATCCATTTGAGCATGAATTTAGACCATAGAAGTCCTTCAACTCAAGGACGAGTTAAAACCATTTCGATCGATTATGTATTAGTGGACGTTGTAATTTGTGTCAAATTCTATTGACCATAACTCATTGTATATGATGAACTGGGTGGCCTACTATATACCAAATTGTATATAATTGAATAAGCTTTCCAAAGATACCAAATTCGCCTAAAACGGACACCCGGTGAAGAAGTTATGGCCATTCAAAGTTGAATATGTCGCCTATGCACATATAGGCGATGTATAGGGCAGCGCCTATGCAAATATAGGCAATGCCTAGGGAGGCGCCTATGTAAATTTAGGCAATTCAAAGGGAGGCACATAGTTATGGTTTCAGGTGACGAAAACATTCCGTTTAGAGTTACTTTAAGTGCAACTTAGTCCTTACAAAACCCAAAATCATCCTTACCCACTCCTAAACGGATTTGGGCCTATTAACAACATTGAAGCCTCCTATAAAATCCCAAAATCTAATACTTCAAGAACTTAAGAGAAAGCGCAACTAGGGTTTGAGAAAATAAGCTTGAAGGACCGATCATTCCGAAACTTCTTCGTGAAACAAATTACAGATTCGGAATCCTCTCGACGTAGGCTTCGATAGACACCAAAAATTCGTGGAGAACAAGGTACGCGGGGTTTTCCTAAATTCTCATGGGCATATAAAAATCATGTTTTAGAATGGGGTTTTAAATTATATATATATATTTATGTATAAGATGTTTTAACATCATTGTTTTGGTCTTTTGACCATCTCCAAAGCGATTTGACAGTTTATATACATATATGAATGAATGTGTTTCAATTTTGAATACATGAACTTGCTAAAGACATTTGACCACTAGGTGTTTGATGAAATTTCTGCATGAATTGAACTTTAAGTTTCGGAATATGAAATCCTTTACATCAGTTACATGTTTTGGTGGTCTAAACTATGTTTTGAATGAAAGATCTTGCTTAATACATTATGGCTCAGAAAAATAATGACTTGCAAGTCTTGGTATGACGATACCAACTCAGAATAATGCCATATCAGACTCAGACTAACAGACATTTTAGACTTTCATGATTTTAGACATTCAGAATGTTGCATGTACATAAAAGGTTAAAAATGGGCATACAGAGATGTTAGGTGGTTCCCCGAAGAGGTCTTGAGTTCAAGCGACTCATTTCCTAAAACCATGGTTTGCCGACCCGGGTATACTATTATGCGCTGACTTAAATGTCATGTGGCGTATCAGACTCAGACACTCCAACCCTTGCGGCACACTTGGGTTGGGGTTTCCCCGCTGAGTCAATGGAGGATTCCATACATCCCGTGGAATATCAGACATGTAGGGGAATACCACCTAACTCAGAAGTAAAACACAGATCATGATTTGAAATGAACAGACAGGTTACATGTTTTCAGAAAGTGCCCATGTATTTTTCAGAAACAGTTTTATACATGATGTCTTGATGAAAAATTGCTTTCACTTAATATGTATATATATATATATGAATGTTCCATTATACTATTTTTTTGGATTGCTTCGCGTGCCAGTACTTTTATGCTGACCCCCTCCTTCCAGGTTCTGAGGCACAGTCTAGGGGTCCAGCTACTCAGTAGACATTCTCGGATTTGCAGACTTGATCTCACAGTGGTGAGCCTTCTATTATTCGGAAGGCCTAATTATGTCAGACATTATCTTATTTATTTTGTTTTTGGTTTACTGGGGGCCTTGTCCCAGTTTTTTTTCAGACAGATGTTTATGTTCTTAGTAGAGATTTCGCAGACTGATGTCAGATAGTATTATTCAGAAATGTTGCAGAACATGACCATGTTTTCCATACTCAGTTTCAATTCCGCATTTTATTATGATTATGAATGTTGTGCATGATAACCAGATAGGGAATGGGTGTTCCGGTCCTTCATGGTTTGGGATGCTCGTCACGGCTAGGTCCTAGGCTCGGGTCATGACAAACTTGGTATCAGAGCACGGTTCATGGTCCCAGGGTTTCTGCGAAATCGCGTCGAGTAGAGTTCTGTTTATGGGTATGTAGCGCGCCACACTTACAAGCAGTAGGCTACTAGGCGTTTAGGAATGTTTCCCTTTTTTGTGATTTAGTTCGTGCTTCAGAGTCTAAACTGTCCCATTATTGGGTTGATTCAAGTGCAAAAAGTTTATAGTATACATGATATAGTCCTTTTCGATTACGTTCTATAAGATTTTAAAAATTATGGAAAAACTCGATAGGAGTCTATTAGTGCATCAATATATGCTGATTCTGATGTAAATCTTGATCTTGATGGAATCGTGCATTCCAGCTTAAGGTATTAAGTGTATATTGTCCCTCTCAAAATCTTGTTACAGTTGTGGACAATGTATAGCAGAATGTTGGAACTATATTTCTACCCAAATAGTAGCATAAGTTAAAGTGTTGTTGCCATGACCTATTGGTAGTGATATTGGACCAAGAAGTTGGTGATGTAAATTCAAAAAGTTAGAAGTCAGAGTGAGGGTGATTTTGTGTAGATGAATATTTTAGTTGAATAATCAATGTTTGAGGATGATTTACCCCTTTATAGTGATAAACTAATGTGGTCGATAGCAGCATGTATGGATTGTATGGTAGTCCATGATTATGAATGTTGTGCATGATAACCAGATAGAGAATGGGTGTTCCGGTCCTTCATGGTTTGGGATGCTCGTCACGGCTAGGTCCTAGGCTCGGGTCATGACAAACTTGGTATCACAGCACGGTTCAAGGTCCCAGGGTGTCTGCGAAATCGCATCGAGTAGAGTTCTTTTTATGGGTGTGTAGCGCGCCACACTTATAAACAGGAGGCTACTAGGCGTTTAGGAATGTTTCCCTTTTTTACTAAGATTTTTATTTATAGAGAATAGTATGTATATTCTTAGACCATTAAATATTAGGTGTCAATTTTCTATCCCTTGGAATATGTAATCTTGTTATCATGATGTTTTTGAAAAAAAATAAAAAATTAAAGTCTACTGAAGCCGTTTGGGGCTCTTTCGATTAACTAGCATAGTTGCCTTGTCATCCATCTCATTTTCTTGTTCAAAATAAAAAACCAAAGTCTAGTGAAGCCGTGTGAGGCCTGTTTCGATTCACTAGCAACTTGTTGTCCAACTTGTTGTTCTTTCATTGGCTTAATATATGTATGGTTGAATCTGTTTGCATGAGATAGAGTTGGTAATGAAGTGATTCATCCTTGTGTGTTATTAGTTTAAGGTAGAGAAGGAGTTGTTGGTCAGGGTGATTTGTTGATTGCTTGAATATGGAAATGGCTATATTAGCGAGTAAGTTATGATTATCGACTCTTGGTTGTTTAAGGAATTTGAAGGCAGTCTAAATGTATAAATGAGTGAGTAAGTATGAGGTGAGAAATCTATATAAGTAGATACAATTGTACGGTGTTATAATATAAGATTAAGGTTGACCATGTCTATTATGAGGCTTTAACCCCCTTGACCCTCTTTTCATTGGTAGCTGTAAACTAGTGCTACTTGTGAGAAGGTATGTAGTAGATTTTTGAGATATTTGGGTAGAATATCCCAATATGATGGATTATTATATTTATATTATGTTGCATTCTCCATTGGTGGTAAATTATTGATACTAAACTATAGGCTTGAATTGAAATGGTGTGGTGGTAAATAGTGGCACGAGTTTGATGATGCATGTTTTGTGGGATTAAATTAGTAGGCTTGATGTGCTGCAATAGTACATGCTGATGGATTATGATAAGGAAAACCGTTAGGTCATGATCGATTAGTGTGGATATTAAGTTCTAGTGCACTAGTGTTTCGTGATGTTTATTTCATAGTTTCCATGTGAAAATTTCGTGTAAGGTTGGGTTGTAAATCATGCATAGCACTATATTAAGTTTGAACAGTTGATGGCCATGAAGGTGAAAGTGAAGGTTTCTTGACTAATGATACTAGTTATTGGGAAGTGATCTATAGGCTTGAAACCGTCTATCTGAGTGCCTAAGTTTATTTGATTTCATAATGAAGTATGACGGTGTATGTATGATGTAAAAGTATGCCCAGGGTGGTTTAAAACGACGGTATTTATTCTAATGCTATTACATGTTGTGTGTGACTAGTGGTACCGTTGAGTTGATGTGTGGCGAGTGCCTTGAAAGTTGTGCTAATAGAAATAAGAGTAGAGGTACTAGAGGGTGTGCGCTTCAACTTTGGGGATGCTCATGAAGATTCGAAGTTAGTAAGTGTTCGAGTAATAGATGATGACTATTGGGGTTACAGAATGATAGAGTTTTTCTCAGAAGCTGTATTTGTAGTAGGTTTTTCCACTTCCAGATGTAGTCATTAGGGTCAATTTATATTGATTACGTGTATTGTCGTTTTTCATACCCCAGAGTGCAGTTATGTTTAAAGTCTAATACGGTATCTCCCACAACTTAAGATGATGTTTTGAAGCTAAGGGAGAGATTATAGAATGAATAACCAAGTCAGGTTCTCAGATTCTAGTAGTGATGTCATGACGACAGAGAACGCCAGAAAGTGAGAGTGAGACTCAACCCATTCCTATCTTAGTATTTTTCAGTGATCCCAATGCCTACTCAAGCTTTACGTTTTAGTTCTGTGATCATAGTTCGTGATTCCTGTATATGATAGAGAGTCACGTACTCTTCCAGTTCCAAGATAATGAGTTCTACTTAATTCAAGTAGTCGGAATTACATTCTTTATGTTAGGAACTCTAGTTGAGGTCATGCAACTCATGACGCATGTACTCACTCTTTATAGTGTGTTCAGTCCCATATAAAAATCTTCTCATGCTTCAGGGTCTTATGTTTTAACCTTTTAGTGACCTCCCTATGCAATGATAGTGGTGATGATGTAAATGTTCTTGTTGATGGAAGATCATAGCACGTTTGTTTAGGTAAGGCCATAATTATGAAGTGAGATTTTGGGCCAATCTTTGATACATGTGATGTTTAGTGGAAAAGTTTGTGTGTGTATGTTTTTAGGATAGCGCGTGGGAGTTATATTGATAATAGTTTAGAAACTATGTGAAGTATGTATTTATGGGTGTTTGCCTTGAAGTTAACATGCGGTTATAAATTAGGCTTGAATGACGTTTTGGGATTGTAGTGGAAGGTCGCAATATGCATTAGCGACTTCATATTAAGAGTTCAGAGTAGTCATTGAAGTGGTAAGACATGTTATGCTTAGGATGTGATCTTTAAAAGAGATATAGAAGGTGGCGTCATATGGTTTAGAATAATAGCGCGGTATAGCATGTTGTATTTTTGTGACTTAGTGTTAGGCTTGATCGCGGTGGAAGGATGAAGCTATTTTAGACATTAGTAGAAAAAAATTTGTCAATGCTCATATGAGAATTTTAAGATGAATTGAATGAATATGATATTTATAGGGAATAGTATAGTTAAGGGATACTCGAGAAGTGTGCTAATCTTGAAAGTAAGAAGTCGCATTGACTAAGGCCTGAAAATTCTACCCTAGTTTATGAGATATATGCCTATGTTCCATACTATAGAACAGTGTCAATGTTGGGATCCTATAGTCGGATGTCTAGTGTGACTCATGCCCAAATATTTTGCTATCTAATGCTACCAGGACTTCATAAGGAAGATTGTTGATAAGATACTCCAGATTGAGTATAAGCCTCTAGTGTAGTTCAGTCTATGTGGCCAGCAAATCAGTTTAGCCGTCAGATTCGCATGACTTGTTTTCTCGTGTTTTCATTCAATCATGCTACCCAAAATCTCAGATATGTTACTATTCCAAGATAGAGTATACTAGTATTTGCGAGTATAGGTTAATTCATGCATCATGTGCTCGTTTTACATTCCAGATGTTCAGATATGATTAAATTTGTAGGTGCCTAGTGCATTGCCTCAGTTTTCTGAGCATCTTGATGAATTGAGCATTCATAGAGGGACATAGGGTCCCAAGGGGTAGATACCCCATTCAGTTGCATGCATAGATTTTTATTACAAGCTCCACACCAGTTATCATTGTGTATTCGGTCATACGTTCACACGTCAGTTAAGTCAGATATGCATTAGAAATGCATGTCCCATAGAAAAAGCTCAGCTTATCTGTGTATTCAGTTCTGCGTTCATGAGAACAACTCAATAACAAATCCATACATTATGTATGCATGTTCATTATGAGAACTCAGCCTATGAGTAGCTCCAGTCGTGTATTCCATGCATCAGATATGCATGTCCGATATAAGAATTCAGAATATCACTAGTTCCATCCATATGGTCATGTTTCAAATTAGTGTATTCTTTATTAGAAGACATGTCGTGCCTGCGTTATTCCATACCATTAATGCTTCGACAAGTTCTTACCCATCATTCGAGGACGAATGATCCCAAGGGGGAGATAATGTAACACCTCATATTTTGGGTTAGAATAAAAAAAATATGACTCTGATGCGATGATAATCCCAGAGCCTTAAATCCTATACCAATTTGGCATGTTAATCAATTTTGTAGTATGTGAATCCATTTGATCATGAATTTAGACAATAGAAGTCCCTCAACTCAAGGACGAGTTAAAACTATTTCGATCGATTAAGTTTTAGTGGACGTTGTAATTTGTGTCAAATTCTATTGACCATAACTCATTGTATATGATGCACTGGGTGTCCTACTATATACCAAATTGTAGATAATTGAATAATTTTTACAACGATACCAAATTCGCCTAAAAAGGACACCCGGTGAAGAAGTTATGGCCTTTCAAAGTTGAATGTGTTGCCTATGCACATATAGGCGAAGCATAGGGCGGCGCCTATGCAAATATAGGCGATGCCTAGGGCGGAGCCTATGTAAATTTAGGCAATGCAAAGGGCGGTGCATAGTTATGGTTTCAGGTGACGAAAAAACTCCGTTTTGAGTTACTTTAACTGCAAGTTAGTCCTTACAAAACCCAAAATCGTCCTTACCCACTCCTAAACGGATTTGGTCCTATTAACAACATCGAAGCATCCTATAAAATCCCAAAATCTAATCCTTCAAGAACTTAAGAGAAGGCGCAACTAGGGCTTGAGAAAATAAGCTTGAAGGACCGATCATTCCAAAACTTCTTCGTGAAACAAATTACAGATTCGGAATCCTCTCGACGTAGGCTTCAATAGACACCAAAAATTCGTGGAGAACAAGGTGCGTGGGGTTTTCCTAAATTCTCATGGGCATAGAAAAATCATGTTTTAGAATGGGGTTTTAAATTATATATATATATTTATGTATAAGATGTTTTAACATCATTGTTTTGGTCTTTTGACCATCTCCAAAGCGATTTGACAGTTTATATACATATATGAATGAATGTGTTTCAATTTTGAATACACGAACTTGCTAAAGACATTTGACCACCAGGTGTTTGATGAAATTTCTGCATAAATTGAACTTTATGTTTCGGAATATGAAATCCTTTACATCAGTTACATGTTTTGGCGGTCTAAACTATGTTTTGAATGAAAGATCTTGCTTAATACATTATGGCTCAGAAAAATCATGACTTGCAAGTCTTAGTATCACGATACCAAGTCAGACTAATGCCATATCAGACTCAGACTAACAGACATTTCAGAATTTCATGATTTTAGACATTCAGAATGTTGCACGTACAGAAAAGGTTAAAAATGGGCATACAGAGATGTTAGGTGGTTCCCCAAAAAGGACTTGAGTTCAAGCTACTCATTGCCTAAAACCGTGGTTTGCCGACCCGGGTATACTATTATGCGCTAACTTAAATGTCCTGTGGCGTATCAGTGTAACACCCCGCATTTCGGGCTAGAATAAAAAAATATGACTCTGATGCGTTGATAATCCCAGAGCCTTAAATCCTATAACAATTTGGCATGTTAATAAATTTTGTAGTATGTGAATCCATTTGAGCATGAATTTAGACCATAGAAGTCCTTCAACTCAAGGATTAGTTAAAACCATTTCGATCGATTAAGTTTTAGTGGATGTTGTAATTTGTGTCAAATTCTATTGACCATAACTCAATTTATATGATGAACTGGGTGGCCTACTATATAACAAATTGTAGATAATTTAATAAGCTTTCCAACGATACCAAATTCGCCTAAAACGGACACCCGGTGAAGAAGTTATGGCCTTTCAAAGTTTAATGTGTCGCCTATGTACTTATAGGGGATGCATAGGGAGGCGCCTATGCAAATATAGGCGATGCATAGGGAGGCGCCTATGTAAATTTTGGCAATGCAAAGGGCGGCGCATAGTTATGGTTTCAGTAGTCTGTTTTGAGTTACTTTAAGTGCAAGTTAGTCCTTACAAAACCCAAAATCGTCCTTATCCACTCCTAAATGAATTTGGGCCTATTAACAACATTGAAGCCTCCTATAAAATCCCAAAATCTAATCCTTCAAGAACTTAAGATAAGGAGCAACTAGGGTTTGAGAAAATAAGCTTGAAGGACAGATCATTCCGAAACTTCTTCGTGAAAAAAATTACAGATTCGGAATCCTCTCGACGTAGGCTTCGATAGACACCAAAAATTCGTGGAGAACAAGGTACGCGGGGTTTTCCTAAATTCTCATGGGCATAGAAAAATCATGTTTTAGAATGGGGTTTTAAATTATGTATATATATTTATGTATAAGATGTTTTAACATCATTGTTTTGGTCTTTTGACCATCTCCAAAGCGATTTGATAGTTTATATACATATATGAATGAATGTGTTTCAATTTTGAATACATGAACTTGCTCAAGACATTTGACCACCAGGTGTTTGATGAAATTTCTGCATGAATTGAACTTTAAGTTTCGGAATATGAAATCCTTTACATCAGTTACATGTTTTGGTGGTCTAAACAATGTTTTGAATGAAAGCTCTTGCTTAATACATTATGGCTCAGAAAAATCATGACTTGCAAGTCTTAGTATGACGATACCAAGTAAGACTAATTCCATATCAGACTCAGACTAACAGACATTTCAGACTTTCATGATTTTAGACATTCAGAATGTTGCATGTACAGAAAAGGTTAAAAATGGGCATACAGAGATGTTAGGTGGTTCCCCGAAGAGGGCTTGAGTTCAAGCGACTCATTGCCTAAAACCGTGGTTTGCCGACCCGGGTATACTATTATGCGCTGACTTAAATGTCCTGTGGCATATCAGTGTAACACCCCGCATTTCGGGCTAGAATAAAAAAATATGACTCTGATGCGTTGATAATCCCAGAGCCTTAAATCCTATACCAATTTGGCATGTTAATCAATTTTGTAGTATGTGAATCCATTTGAGCATGAATTTAGACCATAGAAGTCCTTCAACTCAAGGACGAGTTAAAACCATTTCGATCGATTAAGTTTTAGTGGATGTTGTATTTTTTGTCAAATTCTATTGACCATAACTCATTGTATATGACGAACTGGGTGGCCTACTATATACCAAATTGTAGATAATTGAATAAGATTTCCAACGATACCAAATTCGCCTAAAACGGACACCCGGTGAAGAAGTTATGGTCTTTCAAAGTTGAATGTGTCGCCTATGCACATATAGGCGATGCATAGGGCGGTGCCTATGCAAATATAGGCGATGCATAGGGCGGCGGCTATGTAAATTTAGGCAATTCAAAGGGCGGCGCATAGTTATGGTTTCAGGTGACGAAAATACTCCGTTTCGAGTTACTTGAAGTGCAAGTTATTCCTTACAAAACCCAAAATCGTCCTTACCCACTCCTAAACGGATTTGGGCCTATTAACAACATTGAAGTCTCCTATAAAATCCCAAAATCTAATCCTTCAAGAACTTAAGAGAAGGAGCAAGTAGGGTTTGAGAAAATAAGCTTGAAGAACCGATCATTCCGAAACTTCTTCATGAAACAAATTACAGATTCGGAATCCTCTCGACGTAGGCTTCGATAGACACCAAAAATTCCTGGAGAATAAGGTACAGGGGGTTTTCATAAAATCTCATGGGCATATAAATCATGTTTTAAGAATTGGGTTTTCGAATTCATGTACATACTCATGTTTTAGAAGTTTTAATGATATTGTTTTGGCCTTTTGTCTTTCCCCCAAAGTGATTTGAAAATTATATGTATATGTATATATGTGTTTGTCCTGAAATATGAATTGAAAGCATGGTTTTCATGAAACCCCTCTCTTAATGTAAATTTTTCCATGTTTCACGTAATATACAATGTTTTGAACACGAAAGAGAGGGTTGTAAATGTTGAATATGCATGTAATGAAAGAATGCATGGTTTTGCCAAAATACACATGACCACCATATGTTTGATGAAAGTTTTGCATGGATTTGACTTGAGTTTAGGAACATGACATCTTTAATGCAAATTACATGTTTTGGTGGTCTAAACAATGTTTTGAATGAAAGCTCTTGCTTAATACATTATGGCTCAGAAATAGGACTTGCAAGTCTTGGTATAACAATACCAACTCAAACAAATGCCATAACAGACACAGACTAGTTCAGAAATCAGATTTTTATCAGACTTTCATGATTTAGAAATTTCAGAATGATACATGTTCATAAAAGGCTAAAATAGGGCATAAAGAGAACTTAGGTGGTTCCCTGAAGAAGGCGGGAGTTCAGAAAACTCATTGCCTAAAACCGTGGTTTGCCGTCCCGGGTATACTATTATGCGCTGACTTAAATGTCCTGTGGCGTATCAGACTCAGACACTCCAACCCTTACGGCACACTTGGGTTGGGGGCTTCCCCGCCGAGTCAATGGCGGATTCCATACAACCCGTGGAATATCAGACTTGTAGGGGAATACCACCTAACTCAGAAGTAAAACACAGATCATGATTTGAAATGAACAGACAGGTTACATATTTTCAGAAAGTGCCCATGTATTTTTCAGAAACGGTTTTATACATGATGTATTGATGAAAAATTTCTTTCACTTAATATGTATATATATATATATGTATGTTCCATTATACTATTTTTTTGGATTGCTTCGCGTGCCAGTACTTTTATGCTGACCCCCTCCTTCCAGGTTCTGTGGCACAGTCTAGAGGTCCAGCTACTCAGTAGACATTCTCGGATTTGCAGACTTGATCTCACAGTGGTGAGCCTTCTATTATTCGGAAGGCCTAATTATGTCAGACATTATCTTATTTATTTTGTTTTTGGTTTACTGGGGGCCTTGTCCCAGTTTTTTTTCAGACAGATGTTTATGTTCTTAGTAGAGATTTCGCAGACTGATGTCAGATATTATTATTCAAAAATGTTGCAGAACTTGACCATGTTTTTCGTACTCAGTTTCAATTCTGCATTTTATTATGATTATGAATGTTGTGCATGATAACCAGATAGAGAATGGGTGTTCCGGGCCTTCATGGTTCGGGATGCTCATCATGGCTAGGGCCTAGTCTCGGGTCGTGAAAAACTTGGTATCAGAACACGGTTCATGGTCCCAGGGTGTCTGCGAAATCACGTCGAGTAGAGTTCTGTTTATGGGTGTGTAGCGCTCCACACTTATAAACAGGAGGCTACTAGGCGTTTAGGAATGTTTCCCTTTTTTGTGATTTAGTTCGTGCTTCAGATTCTAAACTGTCCCATTATTGGGTTGATTCAAGTGCAAAAAGTTTATAGTATACATGATATAGTCCTTTTCGATTACGTTCTATAAGATTTTAAAAATTATGGAAAAACTCGATAGGAGTCTGTTAGTGCATCAATATATGTTGATTCTGATGTAAATATTGATCCTGATGGAATCGTGCATTCCAGCTTAAGGTATTAAGTGTATATTGTCCCTATCAAAATCTTGTTACAGTTGTGGACAATGTATAGCATAATGTTGGAACTATATTTCTACTCAAATAGTAGCATAAGTTAAAGTGTTGTTGTCATGACCTATTGGTAGTGATATTGGACCAAGAAGTTGGTGATGTAAAGCCACAAAGTTAGAAGTCAGAGTGAGGGTGATTTTGTGCAAATGAATATTTTAGTTGAATAATCGATGTTTGAGGATGATTTACCCCTTTATAGTGATAAACTAATGTGGTAGCTAGCAGCATGTGTGGATTGTATGGTTGTCTATGGAGGAAGTGTTTTACTCAGATTTTTATTTATACAGAATAATATGTATATTCTTAGACCATTAAATATTAGGTGTCAATTTTCTATCCCTTGTAAGATGTAATCTTGTTATCATGATGTGTTTGAAAAAAAATAATTTAAAGTCTAGTGAAGCCGTGTGGGGCTCTTTCGATTCACTAGCATAGTTGCCTTGTCATACATCTCATTTTCTTGTTCAAAATACAAAACCAAAGTCTAGTGAAGCCCTGTGAGGCCTGTTTCGATTCACTAGCAACTTGTTGTCCAACTTGTTGTTCTTTCATTGGTTTAATATTTGTATGGCTGAATCTGTTTGCACGAGATAGAGTTGGTAATGAAGTGATTTATCCTTGTGTGTTATTAGTTGAAGGTAGAGAAGGAGTTGTTGGTCAGGGTTATTTGTTGATTGCTTGAATGTGGAAATGGCTATATTAGCGAGTAAGTTATGATTATAGACTCATGGTTGTTTGAGGAATTTGAAAGCAGTCTAAATGTATGAATGAGTGAGTAAGTATGAGGTGAGAAATCCGTATAAGTAGATACAATTGTACGGGGTTATAATATAAGATTAAGGTTAACCATGTCTATTATGAGGCTTTAACCCCCTTGACCTTCTTTTCATTGGTAGTTGTAAACTAGTGCTACCTGTGAGAAGGTATGTAGTAGATTTTTGAGATATTTGGATAGAATATCCCAATTTGATGGATTAGTGTATTAATATTATGTTGCATTCTTCATTGGTGGTAGATGATTGATACTAAACTATAGGCTTGAATTTAAATGGTGTGGTGGTAAATAGTGGCAAGAGTTTGTTGATGCATATTTTGTGGATTAATTTAGTAGGCTTGAGGTGCTGAAATAGTACATGCTAACGGATTGATGATAAGGTAAATAGTTAGGTCATGATCGATTATTGTGGTTATGATGTTCTAGTGCACTAGTGTTTCGTGATGTTTACTTATAGTTTCCAAGTAAAAATTTTGTGTAAGGTTGTGTTGTAAGTCATGCATAGCACTAGATATTAAGTTTGAATAGTTGAAGTTCATAAAGGTGGATGTGATGATTTCTTGATCAATGATGTTAGTTATATGAAAGTGATCTAATAGGTTTGAACGGTGTGTGAAATTTCTTAAGTTTAAATTGATTCTTAATGAAGTATAATGTTGTGGGTATGGTGTGTAAGTATGCCCAAGGCGATATGGAGTTGTGGCATTTCTCTAAGACTATTACATGTTGTGTGTGACTAGTGGTACCATGGAGTTGCTAGTTGGAAAAAGACTAGTTAGATGATATATGGTGTTCTAGATAGCCAAGTTAAGGAGCCTTGATTGATAGTGTTGAGCCTTTTGATGTGATCTCGATTCTCATGAATGAGAGATATAAGTTTGGAGTAGCAATAATGTTATGCTAGGACGGAAGTGGTATGGTTCATTAAAGGCTTGGTGATATCCATGTTAAGTGTTAGAATCTAAGTTTTTGTTCTGAAGGTTGAACGGATAGAAATAAGTGTGCAAGCATTATACTTTGGCTATTGGTGGCTATGGAAAGATAGAGTGTATCCCATAAGGTAGTCATTCGGGTTGAGTTCTATGATATGCATGTATTGTCAATTTTAAAGAACCTAGAGTGCAGTAAGTGTAGTTCAGTTAGAATCTGTTAAGGGATCTCCCAAACGCTAGATGATGACCTGAAGCTAAGTGGGAGATGATAGAACGAATAACCAAGTAAGGCTCTCAGATTCTAGTAGTGATGCAGTGTGATTTAGAACATCAGAAAGTAAGGGTGAATCTCAACCCATTCCTACCTCAATATTTTTGATTTTTTTTTTGTTATCCGGATGCTTACTCATGCCTTACGATGTAGTTCCGTGATAATAGTTCATGATTCCGGTATATGATAGAGAGTCACGTACTCTTCCAATTCCAAGATAATGAGTTCTAGTTCATTCAAGTAGTCGGAATCACATTCCTTATGTTAGGAACTCTAGTTGAGGTCATGCAACTCATGACGCATGTACTCACTCTTTATAGTGTGTTCAGTCCCATATAAAAATCGTCTCATGCTTCAGGGTCTTATGTTTTATCCTTTTAGTGACCTCCCTATGCAATGATAGTGGTGATGATGTAAATGTTCTTGTTGATGGAAGATCATAGTACGTTTGTTTAGATAAGGCCATAAGTATGAAGTGAGATTTTGGGCCAATCTTTGATACATGTGATGTTTAGTGGAAAAGTTTGTGTGTGTATGTTTTTAGGATAGCGCGTGGGAGTTATATTGATAATAGTTTAGAAACTATGTGAATTATGTATTTATGGGTGTTTGCCTTGAAGTTAACATGCGGTTATAAATTAGGCTTGAATGACGTTTTGGGATTGTAGTGGAAGGTCGCAATATGCATTAGCGACTTCATATTAAGAGTTCAGAGTAGTCATTGAAGTGGTAAGACATGTTATGCTTAGGATGTGATTTTAAAAGAGGTATAGAAGGTGTCATCATATGGTTTAGAATAATAGCGTGGTATAGCATGTTGTATTTTTGTGATTTAGAGTTAGTCTTGATAGCGGGTAAGGATTAAGATATTTTAGACATTAGTAGAAAAAAAAACATTATCAATGCTCATATGAGAATTTTAAGCTGAGTTGAATGAATATAATATTTATAGGGAATAGTATAGTTAAGGGATATTCGGGAAGTGCTCTAAGCCTTAAAGTATGAAGTTGTATTGCCAAAGGTCTAAAAATTCTATCCTAATTTAGGAGTTATATGTCTATATTCCAGACTGCAGAGCAGTGTCAATGTTTTGATTTCCTCAGTGGGATGTTTTGTGTAATCCATACCCAAGATTCATGGTTCCCTATTACTGCTAGAGCTTCCTTAGAGAGAGTGTTGAAGAGAATACTCCAGTTAAGTATGAGGGTGTAGTATAATTCCGTCGGTATGGCCAATAAGTCAGTTTAGCAGTCAGATTCGCATGACTTGTTTTCTTCTCTTTGCACTTATTCATGCTACCCAAAATCTCAGATATGTTACTATTCCAAGATAGAGTATACTAGTATTTGCGAGTATGGGTTAATTCATGCATCATGTGCTCGTTTTAGATTCCAGATGTTCAGATATGATTAAATTTGTTGGTGTCTAGTGCATTGCCTCAGTTATCTGAGCATCTTCGTGAATTGAGCATTCATAGAGGGACATAGGGTCCCAAGGGGTAGATACCCAACTCAGTTGCATGCATAGATTTTTATTACAAGCTCCACACCAGTTATCATTGTGTATTCGGTCATACGTTCACACGTCAGTTCAGTCAGATATGCATTAGAAATGCTTGTCCCATAGAAAAAACTCAGCTTATCTTTGTATTCAGTTTTGCGTTCATGAGAACAACTCAATAACAAATCCATACATTTGGTATGCATGTTCATTATGACAACTCAGCTTATGAGTAGCTCCAGTCGTGTATTCCATGCATCAGATATGCATGTACGATATAAGAATTCAGAATATCAGTAGTTCCATCCATATGGTCATACTTCAGATCAGTGTATTCTTTATTAGAAGACATGTCTTGCCTGCGTTATTCCATACCTTTAAGGCTTCAATAAGTTCCTACCCATCATTCGAGGACGAATGATCCCAAGGGGGAGATAATGTAACACCCCGCATTTTGGGCTAGAATAAAAAAATATGACTCTAATGCGTTGATAATCCCAGAGACTTAAATCCTATACCAATTTGGCATGTTAATCAATTTTGTAGTATGTGAATCCATTTGAGCATGAATTTAGACCATAGAAGTCCTTCAACTCAAGGACGAGTTAAAACCATTTCGATCGATTAAGTTTTAGTGGATGTTGTAATTTCTGTCAAATTCTATTGACCATAACTCATTGTATATGATGAACTGGGTGGCCTACTATATACAAAATTGTAGATAATTGAATAAGCTTTCCAACGATACCAAATTCGCCTAAAACGGACATCCGGTGAAGAAGTTATGGTCTTTCAAAGTTAAATGTGTCGCCTATGAACATTTAGGCGATGCATAGGGCGGCGCCTATCCAAATATAGGCGATGCATAGGGCGGCGCCTATGTAAATTTAGGCAATGCAAAGGGCGGCGCATAGTTATGGTTTCAGGTGACGAAAACACTCCGTTTTGAGTTACTTTAAGTGCAAGTTAGTCCTTACAAAACCCAAAATCGTCCTTACCCACTCCTAAACGGATTTGGGCCTATTAACAACATTGAAGCCTCCTATAAAATCCCAAAATCTAATCCTTCAAGAACTTAAGAGAGGGAGCAACTAGGGTTTGAGAAAATAATCTTGAAGGACCGATCATTCCGAAACTTATTCGTGAAACAAATTACAGATTCGGAATCCTCTCGACGTAGGCTTCGATAAACACCAAAAATTCGTGGAGAATAAGGTACGCGGGGTTTTCCTAAAATCTCATGGGCATAGAAATCATGTTTTAGGAATTGGGTTTTCGAATTCATGTACATACTCATGTTTTAGAAGTTTTAATGATATTGTTTTGGCCTTTTGGCTTTCCCTCAAAGTGATTTGAAAATTATATGTATACGTATATATGTGTTTGTCCTGAAATATGAATTGAAAGCATGGTTTTCATTAAACCCCTCTCTTAATGTAAATTTTTCCATGTTTCACGTAATATACAATGTTTTTAACACGAAAGAGAGGGTTGTTGTAACGCTCCGTAAAAGTCATGCATGTATTAGACTGTAATTTCTGAGCTTTACACTTAAGTTTTAAATTTTTTTCTAAGTGTTGAAATGACTTAGACTCATTCTTAGCTGGCAACCTTCGGGATACAACTTCTCGACCTTCCCGACCTTCATTTTTAGATTTTCAAGTTGCGTTACGATCGGGAAATCTCATAGTACATCTCGGATAAGTTTTGGAATTTTTCGGAATGCATAAGGCTGCGTTTGGATTTCAAAACAGTAGAAAAACGCATAGCATATTGCCCAGTTTTTCAGCATTTCAGGGTCAACTTAAAACAATCATAACTCCCTGAATATAATGAACTGTGTGAGCTATAATATATCAAACGAAAGATCTTTGGGTCCTCTTTCAAATTCAGTTGGTTTCATCCAATTTTAATATATTATTAAAAAGTTATAATCGATTTACTCCATCCTATCAAACTGTCAACTGAGGGACAGATTTGACCTTAATTGTTCCTTAGGGGTATTTTGGTCATCCTCCACCCCTATATATACCACCAAAACGGGATTTAATCCCTCAAACACCATAATACACATGCTTTCCTCACAATTGCTCAAGAATTCTCCTTAGGGTTTCAAAATAAAAACCCAAATAGTTCAAGATTCGACCGTAAGTTTTCAAAGATAATTACATATTCGGAATCACCAATCCGCAAGCTTCAAGAAACATCTATTATCCTTGGAGAACAAGGTACGCGGGGTTTTCCTAAAATCTCATGGGCATAGAAATCATGTTTTAAGAATTGGGTTTTCGAATTCATGTACATACTCATGTTTCAGAAACTTTAATGATATTGTTTTGGCCTTTTGGCATTCCCCCAAAGTGATTTGAAAGTTATATGTATTTATATATATGCGTTTGTCCTGAAATATGAATTTAGAGCATGATTTTCATGAAACCTCTCTCTTAATGTAAAATTTTCCATGTTTCACATAATATACAATGTTTTGAACACGAAAGAGAGGGTTGTGAATGTTGAATATGCATGTAATGAAAGAATGCATGGTTTTGCCAAAAATGCACATGACCACCATATGTTTGATGAAAGTTTTGCATGGATTTGACTTGAGTTTCGGAACATGATATCTTTAATGCAAATTACATGTTTTGGTGGTCTAAACTATGTTTTGAATGAAAGCTCTTTCTTAGTACATTATGGCTCAGAAATAGGACTTGCAAGTCTTGGTATGACGATACCAACTCAGACAAATGCCATAAAAGACACAGACTAGTTCAGAAATTAGATTTTTATCAGACTCTCATGATTTAGAAATTTCAGAATGATTAATGTTCAGAAAAGGCTAAAATAGGGCATAAAGAGAGCTTAGGTAGTTCCCTGAAGAAGGCGGGAGTTTCAGACAACTCTCTGCCTAAAACCGTGGTTTACCGACCCGGGTATATTATTATACGCTGACTTAAATGTCCTGTGGCGTATCAGACTCAGACACTCCAACCCTTGCGGCACACTTGGGTTGGGGGCTTCCCCGCCGAGTCAATGGCGGATTCCATACAGCCCGTGGAATATTCAGACTTGTAGGGGAATACCACCTAACTCAGAAGTAAAACACAGATCATGATTTGAAATGAACAGACAGGTTGCATATTTTCAGAAAGTGCCCATGTATTTTTCAGAAACAGTTTTATACGGGATGTCTTGATGAAAAATTTCTTTCACTTATATATATATATATATATGTATGTTCCATTATACTATATTTTGGATTGCTTCGCGTGCCAGTACTTTTTTGCTGACCCCCCCTCCTTCCAGGTTCTGAGGCACAGTCTAGGGGTCCAGCTACTCAGTAGACATTCTCGGATTTGCAGACTTGATCTCACAGTGGTGAGCCTTCTATTATTCGGAAGGTCTAATTATGTCAGACACTATCTTATTTATTATGTTTTTGGTTTACTGGGGGCCTTGTCCCAGCTTCTTTTCAGACAAAGGTTTATGTTCTTAGTAGAGATTTCGCAGACTGATGTCAGATAGTATTATTCAGAAATATTGCAGGACTTGACCATGTTTTCCGTACTCAGTTTCAATTCTGCATTTTATTATGATTATGAATGTTGTGCATGATAACTAGATAGAGAATGGGTGTTCCGGGCCTTCATGGTTCGGGATGCTCGTCACGGCTAGGGCCTAGGCTCGGGTCGTGACAAGCTTGGTATCAGAGCACGGTTTATGGTCCCAGGGTGTCTGCGAAATCGCGTCGAGTAGAGTTCTGTTTAAGGGTGTGTAGCGCGCCATACTTATAAATAGGAGGCTACAAGGCGTTTTGGAATGTCTCTTTTTCTTCATGTTCTAGTTCGTGCAATAGAGTCAGAATGTTCCTCTTTCATACTCTAATTCGTGCTATGGTGACGTCCATACGAAAGAAAAATCATCCCAAATTCTTTCCTTACTCTGATGTTCTCAGACCCATCACATTTCTGGGGTGAATCAAGTGCAGAAGTTTAGAGTGTAAATCGTATTGTCCCTTCGGATCGCGTCATATAAGATCTTAAAAATTGTGCAAGGACTTGAAAACAGTCCGTTATTGCTTCAGAGAGTGGATGGGTTCTAGTGTGAACCTTGATCTTGACGAAATCATGCTTTTCAGCCTTCTGTATTGAGTATATTCGACCCTTTTCAGAAATTTATGTTGCAGATGTCTTGCTTAAGGGGGGATGATGTGTCGTAGAATGTTGGAACTGTATTTCCACCCAAATAGTAGTATGAGTCAAAGTTTTGTTTTCATGACCTATTGGTAATGAAATTAGACCAAGAAGTTGGTGATGTAAAGTCACAAAGTTAGAAGTGAGAGTGAGGGTGATTTACCCCTTTATAGTGATAAACTAATGTGGTAGATAGTAGCACGTGTGGATGGTATGGTAGTCCACGGGGGAAGTGTTTTACTCAAATTTTTATTTATACAGAATAAGATGTATATTCTTAGACCATTAAATATTATGTGTCAATTTTCTATCTCTTGTAATATGTAATCTTGTTATCATGGTCTTTTTGAAAAAAAAAAAATTTAAGTCTAGTGAAGCCGTGTGGGGCTCTTTCGATTCACTAGCATAGTTGTCTTGTCATTTTGCTTGTTCAAAATACAAAAAAAAAAAAAAAAAAAATCAAAGTCTAGTGAAGCCGTGTGAGGCCTATTTCGATTCACTAGCAACTTGTCGTCCAACTTGTTGATTTTGTGTTGGTTTAATATATGTATAGCTGAATTTATTTTCACGAGATTGAGTTGGTAATGAATTGATATGTCTTTGTGTGTGATTAGTAGAAGGTAGAGAAGGAGTTGTTAGTCAGGGTGATTTGTCGGTTGCTTGATGTGTGAAAATGGTTGTATTAGCCATTAAGTTATGATTATAGACTCATGGTTGTAGTGGAAATTGAAGGTAGTCTAAATGTATATAGGGAGAAATCTGTATAAGTAGAAAAGATTGTATGGGGTAATAATATAAGGATAAGGTTGACCATGTCTATTATGAGGCTTTAACCCCCTTGACCCTCTTTTCATTGGTAGTTGTAAACTAGTGCTACTTGTGAGAAAGTATGTAGTAGATTTTTGAGATATTTGGGTAGAATATCCCAATTTGATGGATTAGTATATTTATATTATGTTGCATTCTTCATTGGTGGTGAATGATTGATACTAAACTATAGGCTTGAATTTAAATGGTGTGGTGGTAAATAGTGGCACGAGTTTGATGATGCATGTTTTGTGGGATTAAATTAGTAGGCTTGATGTGTTGAAATAGTACATGCTAATGGATTATGATAAGGAAAACCGTTAGGTCATGATCGATTATTGTGGATATGAAGTTCTAGTGCACTAGTGTTTCGTGATGTTTATTTCATAGTTTCCAAGTGAAAAATTCGTGTAAGGTTGGGTTGTAAATCATGCATAGCACTAGATATTAAGTTTGAACAGTTGATGTCCATGAAGGTGGATGTGAAGATTTCTTGGTTAATGAATTCTAGTTGTATAGAAGTGATCTAATAGACTTAAACGGTGCATGCAATAGAGTAAGTTTATTGCATTCGTAGTGGTGTATGATATTGCATGTATGATGTAGAAGTATGCCTAAGGTGACATGAGGTCGCGGCATTTTTCTAAGGCTATTACGTGTTGTGCATGGCTAGTGGTACCATTGAATTTTTAAGTGGATAAAGACTAGTTAGATGGTACATGGTGATCTAAATAGCCATGTTAAGGTGTTCTGATTGATAGTGTTGGGCCTTTTGCGGTGATCTTGATTCTCATAGTAGAGGGATATAAATTTGGAGTCGCAATAGTGGTATGCTCTATAGAAAGAGATATGGTTCATCAAAGGCTTGGTGATATCCATGTTAAGTGTTAGCATCTAAGCTTGACTTTTGAAGGTTGAACCGATAGAATAAGTATGCAAGCATTATACTATGACTATTGGTGGCTAGAGAAAGATAGAGTGTATCCCGGAAGGTAGTCATTCGGGCAAAGTTCTATGATATGCATGTATTGTTATATTTTTTTTTCAGACCCTAGAGTGTAGTAAGTGTAGTTCTGTTAGAATCTGGTAAAGGATCTCCCAAACTCTAGATCATGACTTGAAGCTAAGGAGGAGATGACAGAACGAATGACCAAGTAAGGCTCTCAGATTCTAGTAGTGATGCAGTATGATTTAGAACGTTAGAAAGTGAGGGTGAGACTCAACCCATTCTTATCTTAGTATTTTTCAGTGATCCCAATGCCTACTCAAGTTTTACGTTTCAGTTCCGTGATCATAGTTCGTGATTCCTGTATATGATAGAGAGTCACGTACTCTTCCAGTTCCAAGATAATGAGTTCTACTTCATTCAAGTAGTCGGAATTACATTCCTTATGTTAGGAACTCTAGTTGAGGTCATGCAACTCATGACGCATGTACTCACTCTTTATAGTGTGTTCAATCCCATATAAAAATCTTCTCATGCTTCAGGGTCTTATGTTTTAACCTTTTAGTGACCTCCCTATGCAATGATAGTGGTGATGATGTAAATGTTCTTGTTGATGGAAGATCATAGTACGTTTGTTTAGATAAGGCCATAAGTATGAAGTGAGATTTGGGGCCAATCTTTGATACATGTGATGTTTAGTGGAAAAGTTTGTGTGTGTATGTTTTTAGGATAGCGCGTGGGAGTTATATTGATAATAGTTTAGAAACTATGTGAAGTATGTATTTATGGGTGTTTGCCTTGAGGTTACCATGCGGTTATAAATTAGGCTTGAATGACGTTTTGGGATTGTAGTGGAAGGTTGCAATATGCATTAGCGACTTCATATTAAGAGTTCAGAGTTGTCATTAAAGTGGTAAGGCATGTTATGCTTAGAATGTGTTCTTTAAAAGAGGTATAAAAGGTGGCATCATATGGTTTAGAATAATAGCATGGTGTAGCATGTTGTATTTTTGTGACTTAGAGTTAGGCTTGATCGCGGGGTAAGTATTAAGCTATTTTAGACATTAGTAGAAAAATTTGTCAATGCTCATATGAGAAATTTAAGCTGAATTGAATGAATATCATATTTATAGGGAATAGTATAGTTAAGGGATATTCGGGAAGTGCGCTAAGCCTGAAAGTAAGAAGTCGTATTGCCAAAGGTCTGAAAATTCTATCCTAATTTAGGAGTTATATGTCTATATTTCAGACTGCAGAGTAGAGTCAATGTTGTGATATCCTTAGTTGGATGTCTTGTGTAATCCATACCCAAGATTCGTGGCTCCCTATTACTGTTAGAACTTCTTTAGAGAGAGTGTTGAAGAGATACTCCAGTTAAGTATGAAAGTTCAGCTTAACAGTGTATTTAGTCCTGCGTTCATGAGAACAACTCAAGGACAGATCCATGCATCAGATATGCATGTTCATTATGAGAATTCAGCTTATGAATAGCTTCAATCGTGTATTCCATGCATCAGATATGCCTGTCCGATATAAGAATTCAAAATATCAGTAGTTCCAGCCATATGGTCATGTTTCAAATCAATGTATTCTTTATTAGAGGACATGTCACGTCCGCGTTATTCTATATCTTTAAGGCTTCAACAAGTTCCTATCCATCATTCGAGGACGAATGATCCCAAGGGGGAGATAATGTAACGCCCCGTAAAAGTCATGAATGTATTAGACTGTAATTTCTGAGCTTTAGACTTAAGTTTTAAATTTTTTTCTAAGTGTTGAATATATGATTAAAAAGTTATAATCGATTTACTCCAGCCTATCAAACTGTCAACTGAGGGACAGATTTGACCTTAATTATTCCTTAGGGGTATTTTGGTCATCCTCCACCCCTATATATACCACCAACACGGGATTTAATCCCTCAAACACCATAATACACATGCTTTCCTCACAATTGCTCAAGAATTCTCCTTAGGGTTTCAAAATAAAAACCCAAATAGTTCAAGATTCGACCGTAAGTTTTCAAAGATAATTACATATTCGGAATCACCAATCCGCAAGCTTCAAGAAACATCTATTATCCATGGAGAACAAGGTACGCGGGGTTTTCCTAAAATCTCATGGGCATAGAAATCATGTTTTAAGAATTGGGTTTTCGAATTCATGTACATACTCATGTTTCAGAAGCTTTAATGATATTGTCTTGGCCTTTTGGCTTTCCACCAAAGTGATTTGAAAGTTATATGTATATATATATATGTGTTTGTCCTGAAATATGAATTTAGAGCATGATTTTCATGAAACCTCTCTCTTAATGTAAATTTTTCCATGTTTCACGTAATGTACAATGTTTTGAACACGAAAGAGAGGGTTGTGAATGTTGAATATGCATGTAATAAAAGAATGCATGGTTTTGCCAAAAATGCACATGACCACCATATGTTTGATGAAAGTTTTGCATGGATTTGACTTGAGTTTCGGAACATGACATCTTTAATGCAAATTACATATTTTGGTGGTCTAAACTATGTTTTGAATGAAAGCTCTTGCTTAATACATTATGGCTCAGAAATAAGACTTGCAAGTCGTGGTATGACGATACCAACTCAGACAAATGCCATAACAGACACAGACTAGTTCAGAAATCAGATTTTTATCAGACTCTCATGATCTAGAAATTTCAGAATGATACATGTTCAGAAAAGGCTAAAATAGGGCATAAAGAGAGCTTAGGTGGTTCCCTGAAGAAGGCGGGAGTTCATACAACTCATTGCCTAAAATCGTGGTTTTCCGACCCGAGTATACTATTATGCACTGACTTAAATGTCCTGTGGCGTATCAGACTCAGACACTCCAACCCTTGCGGCACACTTGGGTTAGGGGCTTCCCCGCCTAGTCAATGGAGGATTCCATACATCCCGTGGAATATCAGACTTTTATGGGAATACCATCTAACTCAGAAGTAAAACACAGATCATGATTTGAAATGAACAGACAGGTTACATGTTTTCAGAAAGTGCCCATGTATTTTTCAGAAACAGTTTTATACATGATGTCTTAATGAAAAATTGCTTTCACTTAATATGTATATATATATATATGTATGTTCCATTATACTATTTTTTTGGATTGCTTCGCGTGCCAGTACTTTTGTGCTGACCCCCCTCCTTCCAGGTTCTGAGGCATAGTCTAGGGGTCCAGCTACTCAGTAGACATTCTCGGATTTGCAGAAATGATCTCACAGTGGTGAGCCTTCTATTATTCGGAAGGCCTAATTATGTCAGACATTATCTTATTTATTATGTTTTTGGTTTACTGGGGGCCTTGTCCCAGTTTCTTTTCAGACAAATATTTATGTTCTTAGTAGAGATTTCGCAGACTGATGTCAGATAGTATTATTCAGAAATGTTGCAGAACTTGACCATGTATTCTGTAATCAGTTTCAATTCCGCATTTTATTATGATTATGAATGTTGTGCATGATAACCAGATAGAGAATGGGTGTTCCGGTCCTTCATGGTTCGGGATGCTCGTCATGGCTAGGGCCTAGGCTCGGGTCGTGACAATATCCATTGTTGTTTTATAAGTCAAACCTGAACTAGGACTGAGAAGTCCCCCAAAAAATAGCCAATTGGGAAATAAAAGAAAGAGCAAGTCCCTTTTCATTCTTTAGAAACATATACTGCATGTGATTGATGATCAAGTTTGGCAAATTCATGATACAAAAATTGATATTTTGGTTGAGAGAGAAGAAGAAATTTTTGGTGTAGAATTAACACATTTGTGCAATTCCATTTGGAGATAGTCCAAGAAAATTTGGTCAACCAATTCGTCAGCATCATAGGACAGGGGGGGATGAAGTGTAAGGAATGGAATAGGTGTGTTCAACTGTTTAAACTTAGATAGCCTATGCTTATTTCAGTGTTGGTATACATGATAAGAAGAACTTTGTGGTTACAATTGCTTGCTTTACCTATTTTCTGCACAATCTAATACAAAATTATGTTAGAAAAGTCAAAAATCTGAAATTGGAACACACAACTAAATATGCAAGACTGAATAGAATAATATTTTAGCTAATAAGATTTAAAAGAAAAATGATTATTCTAGTAAATCATTGAGGGGAATTCATGAAATTTTAATCATCCCAAAATCTAACCTATTCCCTTCAAAATTCTCTCTACTTAGTGCCTTTGGTGCTTCTCCAGTCATTTAAGTAACCCACATAGTCAACATTTTTATAGCCCTTAAGAGTTAAATTACTTTCATTTAAATACCATAGACTCAAGCCATTGATCCCCATGAGATATCTTAAGATTCTTGTCACAACACCAATTCATATGAATTACTAACAAAATTATCATCATCTTATTTCGTTGTTATTGATGCATCAATTTCTTGATTTGTTGTTCCCGCTGTCATTATGCCTTCAGTCTATACAACAGTTGAACCAGGTAGTACAATATGTTCCTGTGCATGCTCATCAGTTTTACTGTCATCCTCTTTTTAAAAAAAATAAATAAATCTCCCTTGCTTTTCCCTTACACGAGCACTCCAAATCTGACCATCTTTAAAAAGTCATTTATTTTAGTTCTCTCAATCTTTTCTGATCAAGTAATGGTGCTCTTTTTACCATCTTCAAAAGATCCATTCCCCCTTTAAATGTGGTAAGTTAAAGGAACTTTATTTTCTTCCAGTCTTATGCTTTGAGCAAGCTCTATCTATGTACTAATTTTGCTTGCCTCCTTTCACTCCCACCTGCAAAACAAATTAGGGGTTAACTTTAGGAACCCAGACAATCTTGGATCCTTTCTTATGAGAAAAAATATGTATGAGGTTCTTGTAGCCCATCGAGGCAACAGGTTATATGACCAGTTTGTTTGACCAATTTTGACCTTCTTATAAGCTTCTGCTAATATAGAACCAGATTTTTTTGCTAGGCTTATGCTTCTTGATTTGCTTTTTGCTGCAACTGGACATTCAATGGTTGGATGTCCCAGGTTACCAAAAATATAACACAGATCTTTAATAGCATTTGAACATTTATAAAAGCCTAACCCAGTCTTTTCATTGTGAGTTCTTTAACCTAACCTATGAACAATTCTTGAAGAATGTGTCCATCTATTAGCTCTTTTAAAATCAAGTTTCAATTCAAAAACTTCTTGACTCAGTTGACTAACTTTTTCTTTTTCAAAAAAGTATTCATATTTAATCTTAGTCAATTTTGACTCAATCTTTTCTTGTTCCTCACTCTTGATCGTTTTTTCTTTTTCAAAAAGAGACAGTTTTAGAACTTCAAATTTGAGGGTCAGGTTTGATGAATCTAGTCTGCTAACCTTTCCTTAAGAGTGCAGTTTTCCTTTTCAACATTTTTCTTATAAGTTTCTAAAGCAATAAAATCAAACTTGAGACTTCCAAGATTGTTGAATAACTTATCCCTATCATAAGTTAATTCTTGGAAATCATCAATAAGAGCACTCATTAAGGAAACAAGTTTCTTTATAGAAAATAAATGCAACATTTCTTTAAGTTCAAGAATACTTACCTCAGAGTTTCCATCATCTTCTTCCATACCTGAATATCCAATGGACATAGGAGCAGTTTCATTATCTGATTCATTACTTTTAGAAGCCCTATTTAGACCATCCATGTCCATCTAATAGGTCTTAAAATTACCAACTAACTCATCAAGGGACATTCTGGTGAGATTCTTAGCTTCTCTTAGGATATAACATTGACATTCCACTTAGACTTTGGTGGGACTCTCAAGACCTTCTCTACCTATTCCTCAGAAGATAAAACATTTCCTAGAGATGATAACTCAGTTACCAACAAAGTTAACCTAGTTATAATTTCTTGTAGTGACTCATTTTTCTCCATTTTGAAAGCCTCATATTCAGTGAAAAGTAATGAAGTTTTGAATTTTCTCACTTGGCTTGGGCCTTCATGTGCATTCACCAATGCATCCCAGATTTGTTTAGCAGTAATACAATTAGACACTCTATTGTACTCGGTTGGACCAACACCACAAACAAGAATGTTTTTTGCTTTTGCATTATTTTGTAGTGCAACAAGATCTTCCAAGGTAAATTCACTCCTTGCCTTTTTCACTTGTTCTTCATCCACTTTCTTCATGGGAATTGTTGGTCCACTAATAATTCGATCCCATAATTCATAATCTACACTTTGAAGAAATGTTTCCATCCTAGCTTTCCACAAAATAAAGTGAGACACATTAAAAAGTGGAGGTCTAATAGTTGATTGACCTTCACTGTGACCAGTAGGTGGTGCGGAATTCATCATATTGATCTTTGTCTTTGGTGCTAACCCTTTTTAAGACAACCTGCTCTGATACCACTTGTTATAGTACGTGCCCTACAGACTAGTGACTTTAACATAAGGTTTGCATATGGATGGAACGAGTTGCCTGACGTGTTCCAAGGAAGCAGTAAAACAGGAAGTAAAGAACATAATGATTTTTATATGGAAAACACCCGGATCAAAAAGGTGTAAAAAAAATATGACTTGTACCTCTACAGGATTTAACCTCAACTTCACTAAATAACTCTGAGCCTCAACAACGACTGATTACAAAACTCTTGTAACCAACAACTAGGAATTGTAAACTCAAATTCTGATACCTCAATAACTAGGAATAAAAAACTCTAATTCCTATAACTCAACAACTAGGAATCATAAACTATAAAACTCAACAATCACCCATGACTATTGAACTGTAACACCCCGCATTTTTTATCTTGAAATAGAACTGTCATTCCTACGTGAGTAAGGTCTAATTCCAAGGTTTATTCTTAGATTCATGTGTCTTGATCTTTCTCCAAGAATATGAAGTGATTATGAGGTGAAAAATGTTCATAGAAACGGCCCAAAGCATTGTTGAGCTAAGAACCATTCATTCATCCAAAACTGGATAGTCGATTATACAAGAGTCTTTTTTGAATGTTGATAACTCTTTATACACATAGAATTTTACAGCTCAAGACCCACAAAATTGTAGATAATTGAATTAGATTTCCAATGATACCAATTTCGCCAAAATCCGATAACCGAACAAAAAGTTATGGCTTTTTCCCTGTGAGACAGTAAGCCGACGCGATCATGACGCGTCGCATCGAGATCGCGTTGACACGAAACCAAAAGCAGATATAAGGCTGTTTTACGAATTATTTCAGTTTCTAATGGGTCTAGGGGTAGCGTGGTCATTTTCCCTCACCCAAAATCCATCTATAACATTGAATTTCAGCCCCAAGAAGCCAAAATTGCTTATTTTACTCTAATCCTCTCAAAAGCCAAACCCTAATCCTTTTCCTCAAGATCAAGAATCAAGATCCTAAATTCAAGATTTAAAGAAATGGATCAAGATCCGGGTTCCTCTCTTTCCCCTAAATAATCTAAGGTACGTGGGGTTTATCCTTAAACTACATGGTCTTGTTGAAACACTTGAATATGATTTAAAGATTATAAAGCACGAAATTACAAATGGGTTTAGGAAACCATGTTTTAAATTATGCATCATGAATTTTTTAATGACATTGTTGTTTTGGCCTTTAGGTCTTTTCCCCTTAAATTGATTTATACGTATATGTATATGTATGAAAATTTAGATTGAAGATTGTTTGAAAGCACAAATTATGAAATCCCTCTATTGTGATGAATTCAAGATTATGATCTTATTGTGAATGGTTTGAAATGAATGATTTATGATTTGAAAATAGTTTTGTCAATATCATAGTATTTGGGCATGATTTAGAGATGATGAGAGGGAGTTTCTTGATATAATTATGTTCTTGTGTTAAAAAGAAAGAATTCCATGTGATAGAAAACTTTGATATGACCACCTTGTGTATTTGAAATGTTGAAAAAGAGAGTTTCTTGCTTGTGTTTACATGAGTTTTAAGAAAGAGTTCTTTGAACTGATTTATTGATATGGTGGTCCCATACCTTATGTTTTGAAAATAGAGATTACAATATGCTATTAATGGATCAGAGACGAGACTTGTATGTCAATGGTATGAAGATACCATATAAATGTATGCCATAATAGAGCTAGAGTTATTTTGAGTTTGATTTCAGAGGATGAAATGTTTTAAAGAATTAAAAATGGGCTTAAAAAGGGTTAGGTGGTTACCCAAACCCACTTTGAGTTATCCTAAACTTGAAGTTAACTCGACTTAGTATTGTTCCAAAACAATCAATCTAGAAAGGAATAAATTACAACTCAATAGGTACAATACATTTAAACTAACTCATGAACTATAAAGTTTAATCCTATGAAACAGGTTCATCAATCTGTTCCTTTGTACTGGCATCACTTGAATCTTCAGTCAGAATTCTCTCAATTATGAACTTTCTCAATTTTCTCATGTTTTGCCTTTTATCTCTCTTTAAGTGCACAAGTTATTCTGAATAATATATCTTCTATTTAAGCACAGCTCTCCAAAGAGTCATTCTTTATTTCAAACCCCCTCTTTTAATCAGAACTCTCATTGCATAGAATTCTACTTCAAGTGGGACTCCTTCTTCAATTCCAACTCTTGTCTCCTTAGTGTTGTAGTCAAACTCCAACTCTTTAAATCAGCACATGTTTATTTTCTTGAGTTTATCTGGATAAGCCACCCATCTGGTCCTTCCTTGATTTTTGCGCTCTTATCTTTAATCATCGATGATTTTCCTACATGTTTTAGCTACATGAGACAGTTTATCGGTGAACCAGCTTGACTGACATGTTTCATATCACTTTGTCAGTTTGTCAATCATCAAAAATATATCATACCCAATAAATTTCCCCATTTTTATAATGATAAACATCGTCTTTGTGCATTCAAACATCTTCACCTGTAGGCACTAAAGTATTAAACACTAGAATGAACAAGTTAGTTAATGGGTTATAAACATTACACAACTCTTTTATATTTCACCTTTTGGCATCATCGAAAAACTATTTCAATGCAATAATATACTAGCCAAAGTGATTTGTTATGCTATTCATGGTCACTAGGGCTATCACCAAAATAATCAGACAAAGACTTTAGCCAACATAGTAATGTATTAAAGACAGCAAAAATATGAGTCAATTTAGCAAATATAACTATTCCACTTAACTGCTAGAGCATGTTTCACATTAAACCTAAGCAAGTACTAAACAAAGAAAAATAACTGAGCATTAAAAAAAAATATGGTATAAAAGTGGGACATAGCTAAGGCTATGAATAGTGAGGAGCTGATGAGGAAGGTGGAACAGGTGTTATCAACTGTGTCAACTGATGAATAACGTCAACATTTTCATCCGTCTATCAATCAAGGTCAAGCTACAAAGTCATGATGCTGGCCTTAAGGACCTCTTATTCCACTTCATGACTGTCTTGTGCAGCTTCTAGTTTAATTTTTTTCTCAGCTAAATAATTTCTTAATTATCAATTATTTCAAATGAGTGTTAGCCCTCCTTATTGAAACAGGTAGGGCAACATGATTCATCTGTTCAAGAACATCCATTATTTTTTATAAGTTAAACCTGAACTAGGACTGAGAAGTCCCCTAAAAAATATCCAATTAGAAACTATAAGGAAGAACATGTCCCTTTTCATTCTTCAGAAACATATGTTGTATGTGATTGATGATCAAGTTTGGCAAAGTCATGATACAAAAACTGATATTTTTGTTGAGAGAGAAGAATAAATTTTTGGTGTAGAATTAACACATTTGTGTACAACTATTTGGACAGAGTCAGAGAAAATTTGGTCAACCAATTCGTCAGCATCATAGGACAAGGGGTGGATGAAGTGAGAGGAATGGAATAGGTGTGCTCAACTGTTTCAACTTAGACAGCCTATGTTGATGTCATTGTAGAGCATACCTGATAAGAAGAACTTTGTGGTTACAATTGCTTGCTTGTACCTATTTTCTGCACAATCTAATAAAAAATTAGGTTAAAAGACTCAAAAATCTGAAATTGGGACACAAACTAAATGTGCAAGACTGAATCAAATAACATTTTAGCTAATAGGATTAAAAAGAAAAATGATTATTCTAGTCAATCATTTAGGAAAATTCATGCAATTTTAATTATCCCCAAATCTAATCTATTTCTTTCAAAATGCTCTCTACTTAGTTCCTTTGCTTCTCCAGTCTTTTAAGTAAACCGTATAGTCAACATTTTTATAGCCCTCAAGAGTGAAATTACTTTCATTTGAATATCATAGTCTCTAGCCATTGATTATCATGAGATATCTCAAGATTCTTCTAACAACACCAATTTTTATGAATTATCAACAAAATTATCATCAGCTTGTGTAGGTGTTATTGATGCATTAATTTATTGATTTGTTTTTCCCCTGGAAAATATGCCCTCCGTCTGTACAACAGTTGAACTAGGTCATACAACATGTTCCTGTGCATGCTCATTAGTTTCACTATCATCCTTTTAAAAAAAAAATCTCCCTTTCTTTCCCATTACACGTGCACTCCATATCTGACCATCTTTAAAAAGTCTTTTTTTTAGTTCTCTCAATCTTTTCAGATCTATTAATGGTGCTCATTTTACCATCACCAAAAGATACATTCCCCCTTTAAATGTGGTAATTTAAAGGAACTTTATTTGCTTCCAGTCTTATTCCTTGAGCAAACTCTATCTATGTACTAATTTTGCTTGCCTCCTTTCACTCTCACCTGCAAAACAAAGTAGGGGTTAACTTTAGGAACCCAGACAAGCTTGGGTCCTTTCTTATGAGAAAAGGGATCTATGAGTTTCCTAGTATCCCATCGACACAAAAGGTTATGTGACGTGTTTCTCTGACCAGGTTTGACTTTCTTGTGAGCTTGTGCTAACATAGAATCAATTTTTTTTGCTAGGCTTGTGCTTCTTGATTTGCTTTTTGCTACAACTGGACATTCATCCAGGTTACCACAAATATAACACAGATCTTTAATAGCATTAGAACTTTTGTAAAAGCCCAACCCAGTCTTTTTCATTGTGAGTTCTTTGACCTAACTTATGAACAATTCTTGAAGAATGTGTCCATCTAATAGCTCTTTCAAGATCAAGTTTCAATTCAGAAACTTCTTGACTCAGTTGACTAACTTTTTCTTTTTTTCACAAAAGTATTCATGTTTAATCTTAGTCAATTCTCACTCAATCTTTTCTTGTTCCTCACTCTTGACCTTTTTTTCTTTTTTTAAAAAGAGACAATTTTAGAACTTTAGATTTGAGGGTCAGGTTTGATGAATCAAGTCTGCTAACCTGTTCCTTCAGAGTATAGTTTTCCTTTTTAACATTTTTTCTTACAAGTTTCTAGATCAATAAAATAAAACTTGAGACTTTCAAAATTGTTGAATAACTCATCCCTATCAGAAGTTAATTCTCAGAAATCATCAATTAGATCACTCATTAAGGAAACAAGTTTCTTTTAGAAAATAAATGCAACTTCTCTTTGAGTTCAAGAATACTTACCTTAGATTTTCCATCATCTTGTTCCGTATACGAATCTCCAATGTCCATGGAAGCAGTTTCATTTTCTGATTCATCACTTTCAGATGCCTTATTTAGATCTTCCATGTTCATCTCATAGGTCTTCAGATTGCCAACTAACTCATCAAGGGACATTCTAGTGAGATCCTTAGCTTCTCTTAGGGCTGTAACTTTATCATTCCATTTAGACTTTCGTAGGACTCTCAAGACCTTATCTACCTGTTCCTCAGTAGTTAAAATCTTTCCTAGACATGATAACTCATATACCAACAAAGTTAACCTAGTTATCATTTCTTGTAATGACTCATTTTTTTCCATTTCAAAAGCCTCATATTTAGTGAAAAGTAATAAAATTTTGAATTTTCTCACTTGGCTTGTGCCTTCATGTGCATTCACCAATGCATCCCAGATTTGTTTAGCAGTGTTGCAATTAGACACTCTATTGTACTCGGTTAGACCAAGACCACAAATGAGAATGTTTTTGGCTTTTGCATTCTTTTGTAGTGCAACAAAATCTTTCAAGGTGAATTCACTCCTTACCTTTTTCACTTGTTCTCCATCCACTGTCTTCATGGGAATTGTTGGTCCATTAATAATTTTATCTCATAATTCATAATCTACACTTTGAAGAAACATTTCCATCCTAGCTTTCCACCAAATGAAGTGAGAACCATCTAAGAGTGGAGATCTAATAGTAGATTGACCTTCACTATGACCAGTAGGTGGTGCGGAATTCATCATATTGATCTTTGTCCTAGGTGCTAACCCTTTTTAAGAAAACCTGCTCTGATACCACTTATTAGAGTACATGTCTTACTGACCAGTGACATTAATGTAAGTGTTGCCTATGGATGGAATGGGTTGCCTAACGTGTTCCAAGGAAGTAGTAAAATAGGAAGTAAAGAACACAATGATTTTTACGTGAAAAACACCCGGCTCAAAAATGTGTAAAAAAACACGACTTGTACCTCTACAGGATTTAACCCCAACTAAATAACTCTGAGCCTCAACAACGACTAATTACAAAACTCTTATAACCAATAACTTGGAATTATAAACTCTAATTCCTATACCTCAATAATTAGGAATCATAAACTCTAATTCCTATAACTCAACAACTAGGAATCATAAACTCTAACGCATATAACTCAACAATCACCCTTGACTGTTGAACCCATTTCGAGTTATCCCAAATTTGAAGTTAACTAAGCTCAGTATTGTTCCTAAACAATCAATCTAGGAAAGCAATAAATTACAACTCAATAAGAACAATACATTTAAAATGACTCATGAACTGTAAAGTTTAATCCTGTGAAACAGGTTCGTCAATTTGTTCCTTTGTACTGGCAACACTTGAATCTTTAGTCAGAATGCTCTCAATTATGAACTTTCTTTATTTTCTCATTTTTAGTCTTTTATTTCTCTATAAGTGTGCAAGTTATTCTAAATAATACATCTTTTATTTAAGCATAGCTCTCCAAAGAGTCATTCTTTATTTCAAATTCCTCCTTTAATCAGAACTCACATTGCAAAGAATTCTACTTGAAACTCCTTCTTGAATTCCAACTCTTGTCTCCTTAGTGTTGTAGTGAAACTCCAACTGTTTAAATCAGCACATAATTATTTCCTTGGGTTTATCTGAATTAGCCACCCATCTGGTCCTTCCTTAATTTCTGCACGCTAGTATTTAATCATCGATGATTTTTCTACAAGTTTCATCTACATGAGACAGTATGTCTGTGAATCAGGTTTACTGACATGTTTCATATCACTTGGTCAGTTTCTCAATCATCAAAACTACATTGTACCCAAAAAATTCCCCCTTTTTTATGATGACAAACCTCTTGTCTTTGTGCATTCGAACATCTTCACCCGTAGGCACTAAAGTATAAAACACTAGAATGAACAAATTAGTCAATGGATTATAAACATTGCACAACCCTCTAATCTTCCCCCTTTTGGAATCATCAAAAAACCATTTCAATGCAATAATATACTAGCCAAAGTGATTTTTTATGCTATTCATGGCCACTGGGGCTAGCACCAAAACAATCAGACAAAGAATTTAGTCAACATAGTAATGTATTAAAGAGAGCAAAAATATGAGTCAATTTAGCAAAGATAATCATTTAATTTAACTGTCAGAGCATGTTCCACATTAAACCTAAGCTAGTACTGAACAAAGCAAAACAACTGAGCAGTAATAAAGTAATTTTTATTTATAGTACTGAACAAACCAAAACAACTGAGCAAAGCGACTGAGCAAAACAATTGAACAACCTAACCTAGTGTTCAGTTATTTTTATTTAACAGTTTCCTATGTATGAAGTAAGATGCCTAACGTGTTCCAAAAAATTGTTAGTAAAAACACAATATTTTTACATGAAAAACACTCAACTCATGAAAGGTGTAAGAAACCATGGCTTGTACCCTATAAGATTTATCCCCAATTTCACTAAAGCGCAATGAACCTTTCAACAAAAGATTACAAGTTTGTGTAACCTAAGGAATTATAAATTATAATTCCTAAACAACTTAAAAACCTCCCAAGTTAAGTGTTCCCAAGTCTTCTAGTTATCCCAACTTGAAGACAACAATCTTAATTCAATTTATAGCACACTAAAACTATGATTATTTCAACATTCCAACACAATAAACAAATCCTAATACATGAATGCTAAAACTCTTAACAAAATACTATATTAGGACCGGCCTCTTCAATATGTTCCTTCAGAATTCATGTAGCACTTTGTAAAGTCAATCTGTGAATTGCTTTTTTTTGCAATGTACGTGCGTGAGTTACTCATCTTATATTTAAATACAACTCTTCAAAGAGTTGTTCTTCAAACCAAACTCCTCCGCGCACGAACTTTCATTATAAGGAGTTCTACTTCTAGTGAAAGTCCTTCAACTCAAACTCTTGTGAAATGGGGAGTAAATATGTCTATATACTTACTGGTCTTGAAACCTTCAAATGTGAAAAATGGTCAATAAAATATCACCCTTATCTATTTATTTTACTAACTTTATTATGGCAATGGGAAAAGAATTAGGAGATTTATTTCACTAATTTTATCATGGCAATGGGAAAAGAATTAGGATAAAAAAAATTAGTTCAAAAGATTGAGATAGTTTTTCTTTTTTTGTCAACTTCTTAAATAGATCCAGATTACCCATAAAAGTAAAGAAAAATAAGTTAAATCAAGAATTATAATGTGAGTACAAAAAGGACTTTATCACTATAGGAAATATTATAAATTTATTTCAAATCAAATTTGGAATGTTATATGTAAGCACTATCTTATGGGTTATATTGTTCTTTTTCTTCACATCATATTAGGCTTGTTCGTGATAATTAATGATTAACTAACACGGTCTGATTTTTAGTGGCTTAGATTATAGAGTTTTACTTTTAATTGCTCATTGAAGTTGGTGAAGTTTGTTTGGAAATATTATACTCCGTAGGACGTGGTTGTTACTCTCTTGAACACAGGGTGATTTTCCTCAATATATTCTGTGTTTCTGTTGTCGATGTTCTAGACATTGTTATAGTAACCAGGTTCCTAGTTCGAGTAGTTGGTACAGATTTTTTTCACACGAATGTAATATAGGTTCAAGTTTGATCCCATATAGGATACTAAAATATAGGTTCTTCATACAAAAATGCTAGAGTTAAACCCCATGCTAGATATTGAAATAAACATATTAATATGCACCAATTTCGGCCAACTCAACCGCATACTTGTCATTGTCACACCTCACCAGCAGCACGTTTAGCATGTTCCCCGGATCCATAACCCTCAGCATATCCGATCCTACA
The DNA here is from genome assembly GCA_030864215.1 of Capsicum pubescens. Lineage (NCBI taxonomy): Eukaryota > Viridiplantae > Streptophyta > Magnoliopsida > Solanales > Solanaceae > Capsicum > Capsicum pubescens. The sequence goes on along the minus strand of CM061548.1, from coordinate 107,970,620 downwards.
CGAAATCCACCATTACTTGCTCCAATAGCCACTATGTTACGATCCGAACTAGGGCCAGGCCGTGACGGACATCTCAAACCATGAAGGCCCGGGCGTCCTGCTCTATCAGGTAATCATGCACAACATTCACATAATAAAAGGAGATGTGGTAATAAAATCTTATATGGAAACATGGTCATACTCTGGATTAAGTTTAACAATAAATATTGAAATCCGAACTCAACTAAACAACATCTAGAACTGTCTGCGAAATCTCTACTACATGAAAATCTGACAACTATCTGAAAGATGGGACAAGGCCCCCAGTAGACCAAAACAACGGAATAACATAATCTGAACTAACAGGCCTTCTGGAATAAAGAAGGCTAACCACTGCACAGATCACTTCTCTCTGGCATAGTCTACTGATTAGCCGGACCCTTAGACCGAGCCTCCAAACCTGGGTGGTAGGGGGCCAATACAGATATACTGGTACGTAAATCAAATACAAAATAATAATTTATATTCACCATATATGAGAGCAATTTAAAAATAGTTCATAAACATATCATATTGTAAGAAATCTCATTGACATTTCTGAAAGACTCTGAAAGAAAATCATCTGAACTCTGAGACATTCTTTGTTTAACTTCTGTGCAAGGTGGTATACCCTAAAACATTAAAATTCCACGGGCCATAAGGAATCCGTTATTGACTCGGCGGGGAATCCTCCAACCCAAGTGTGCCGCAAGGGTTGGAGTCTCGGACTCTGCTATGCCACACGGCTGTCGCCAGCGTAAAAATAATATACCCGGATCGGTAAATCACGGTTTTAGGCAAAGAGTTACTTGAACTCTAGCCCTCTTCAGGAAACCACCTAACTCTCTTTATGCCCATTTTTAACTCTTTAAGACATGCATTCTCTGAAAACATACTCTGAAAACTCTAACTCTATTATGGCATACATTTATATGGTATCGTCATACCATTGACTTGCAAGTCACATCTCTGAGCCATTATTAGCATATCATAATCTCTGTTTCAAAACATAAATCTGGGACCACCATATCAATAAATCATTTTAAGAAACTCTTTCTTAAAGCTCATGTACACATATGCAAGAAACTCTCTTTTTCACCATTTCAAATACACAAGGTGGTCATGTCAAAGATATCAATCATATAAATTCTTTCTTTCTAAGACAAGGATGAAATCATAACAAAAAACTCCCTCTCATCATCATAAAAATCATGTTAAATACTTAAATATTGAAAAGATCCCCTTCAAAACATTAAACAAGTATCTCAAATCATTCCCAACAAGTTCATCAACTCTAAATCGTCAAAGAGAGGGGTTTCAATAATAATGCTCTCAATCAAATATTCAACATCATATATATTCATATAAGTTTAAATCAATTTAAGGGGGAAAAGCCTAAATACCAAAACAATAATATCATCAACACACCCAAGATGCAAAATTTAAATCATAAGTTCAAAAACCCCTTTAAAATTCATGCTTGATAATCTTTAAATCATATTCTAGTATTGATAAGCCCATGTAGTTTTTAGGATAAACCCCGCGTACCTCTATTTAGAAAATTAAAGGATGATTCTTGATGCCCATGGCTTGGGGATTCCAAATCTTCAATCAATTTCTAAAACTCACGGTTGAATCTTGAGTTGTTTGGGTTTTATTGTTTGAAACCCTAAGAAGTGTTCTTGATGGTTTCTGATGAAAATATTAATAATGAGGTCATTTGGGATTAAAATCCCGAGTTTAAGATGACAAGGGGAGTGAAAAATACCCAATATACCCTTAATGAGACGGAATAAAAAATAATGGGGAGCCCAATTGTATGGACCGCCGCGATGTGCCACGATTGCGGTGGTTCACTGGAAATTGATGAATGGGATTTTTAAGCTCACCGCAACGTGGAGCCATCGCGTTGTCCCACTAGTTGAGACTTGGAACTTCAGCGTGACGCGCCACAATCGTGCTATGCTACTGGAATTTTACAATTGCTAAATAGGCCCACTCCGCGACGCGCCAAGCACCAAAATAATGGTGTTTTACGATTAGGACTTAAATTAGCCATAACTTCTTGCTTGGGTATCGAATTTAGGCGAATCTTAGATCGACGGAAAGCTTATTCAATTTACCACATCATAAAAAGTCAAAATTAGGAAAATTATATATGGTTTAAACTTTCCTCATTTTGGAAGACAAAAATGAGACTAAGTCTCTTTGACACTATTCTAGTCATTTAACTCTAAGAGCATATTACCACAAGCTAACGCATGGACGATTTTGCGGGGTGTTACATTTTACCCTCCTTGGGATCATTCATCCCCGAATGATGACACGGAACACAGACAAGCACGATTTAAGGTACACTAAGTCCATAAAAGAATAAGTCAAGGATTGTACCTTCCATTTCGTCATTCACCGGATTAAATAAGTATGGGTATCTATCTCTCATGTCATTTTTTGACTCCCAAGTTGCTTCTTCAACTTTCTGATTTTTCCACAACACTTTGACCGAGGCTATTACTTTGCTCCTTAGTTTCCTAACATGGCGATCCAAGACTACCACGGGCTCTTCTTCATAGTATAAGGAGTCTGTCACTTTGACCTCCTCTACCGGGAACACTAATGAATAGTCTCCAATACATTTCTTCAACATAGATATGTGAAATATCGGATGACTAGAACCCACACTTGCAGGCAACTCTAACTCATACGCAACTCCATATATCCTTCTCAAAATCTGGTATGACCCTATATAGAGAGGAAACAGATTAACTTTCTTCCCGAATCGCATAACTCCCTTCATAGGGGAGACTTTGAAGAACACCCAATCACCAATCTCAAACTCTAAGTCTCTTCTTCTGACATCAACATAGGATTTTTGTCTACTCTGGGCTGTTTTAAGTCGTTCTCTAATAATTTTCACGTCCTTCATCGCCTGATGAACAAGATCAGGCTCGAACAACTGAGTCTCACCCACTTCATACCACCCAACCGGTGATCTACATCTTCTCCCATACAAAGCTTCAAATAGAGCCATTTTAATACTGGCATGGTAGTTGTTATTATAAGCAAACTCTATTAATGGTAAGTGATCTACCCAGCTACCTTTGAAGTCAATTACACAATCCCTCAACATATCCTCAACGTTCTGAATGGTGCGCTCAGCTTGCCCATCAGTCTGAGGATGGAAAACAGTACTCAGGTTCACTTGAGTACCAAAACCCCTCTGAAAAGACCTCCAAAACTGTGAAGCAAATTGCGTACCTCTGTCAGATATGATGGATACAGGTGCCCCATGCAAACAGACTATCTCCTCAATGTAAATCTTTGCATAATCATCTCCCGAATAGTTGGTCCTCACAGGCAGAAAATGTGCTGACTTGGTCAGCCTATCAACAATCACACAAATAAAATCATACTGGTTTCGGGACCTCAAAAGTCCCGTAATGAAATCCATATTGATCATTTCCCGTTTCCATTAGGGCAAGGCAATATCTTGGGAAGTACCATCAGGCCTCATATGTTCTACCTTAACTTGTTGCTAGTTCAAACACATGACGACATAGTTACCCACATCGCGCTTCATATTATTCCACTAATAAATGGTTTTCTGATCATGATACATCTTGGTAGAGCCTGGGTAATCAACATCCCTCAAAGTGTAAGCTTCATCAAGAATTCTCTTCCGCAGACCATCTATATCTGGGACACATAATCTACCCTGATATCTCCAAATACCATCACCTCTAATTTCAAAGGACATCACCTTCTGTTGACCCATATCTTTCTTGATCTGCATCAAGATGGGATCTTCGATCTGCTTCTCTTTAACTTCTGAACAAAGGGATGATTTAGTTATCTCATGAACAACTACCCCTCCATCTTCGGAATCTAAGAGCCGCACTTTAAGATTTGCTAGTTGGTGAATATCCTTCACCATATCTTTTTTCTCATCTTCAACATGAGAAAGAATACCCATATATAACCTGCTAAGGGCGCCAGCTACCATAATTGCCTTGCCCGGATGATAGTGCAGGCTCATGTCATAATTCTTTAGCAATTCTATCCAGCGCCATTGCCTTTGGTTTAATTTTTTTCTGCGAGAACACATACTGTAAACTCTTATGGTCAGTGAAAACATCAACATGCACCCCATAAAGATAATTCCACCAAATTTTAAGCGCAAACACCACAACCGCTAACTCCAAGTCATAGGTGGGGTAATTTCGCTCATGCACCTTCAACTGCCTGGATGCATAAGCCACCACCTTACCATGCTACATAAGTACACATCCAAGTCCCATACGGGATGGATCACAGTACACAACAAACCCTTTCATACCTTCCGGAAGAGTCAAAACAGGTGCAGTTGTTAACCTATCTTTTAACTTCTCAAAATTATTCTCACAGGAGTCAGACCACACGAACTTCACCTTTTTCAGAGTCAACTTAGTAAGTGGTGCAGCTATGGAAGAAAAACTCTCTACAAATCTTCTATAATACCCTGCCAAACCCAAGAAGCTCCGAATATCGGTTGGAGTCGTGGGTATGGGCCATTTTATCACTGCCTCAATCTTCTGGGGTTCAACCTTAATCCCATCACTAAACACGATATGCCCCTTGAAATTAATAGAATTAAGCCAGAATTCGCACTTGGAAAATTTCGCATACAACTCATAATCTTTGATAGTTTGAAGGATGATTCAGAGGTGATTGTCATGGTCCTCCTTACTCTTGAAATAAATCAAAATATCATCAATGAAAATTATAACAAACTATCACGACCCGAACTAGGTCCTGGCCGTGATGGACATCCCGAACCATGAAGGCCCAGACATCCTTCTCTATCTGATCTAGTAATTATGCACAACATTCATATCATAAAAGAAAATGCAAAAATAAAATATGATACGGAAACATGGTCATTATCTCTGGTTTTCAAGACATATGAAAGAAAAACTGCAATTCAAAACATCTGGATAAGATCTGACTCAATCTGCGAAATCTCTACTATATCTCAAAACTGGGTCAAGACCCCAGTAGACCAAAACCATATATAATAATAGTTGTCTAAAAATAAAAAGGCCTTCTGTAATAAAAAAGGCTCACCAACTGGACACTACAACATTGTTTGATAAAATCTATTGCTTTTCTGGAACCCTAGACTGAGCCTCAGAACCTGGAGGGGGGAGGGGGTCAATACAGATGTACTTGTACGTAATGTAATCCAAAATAAAACTTTTATATAAGTAAAATAGTGGATAGTAATTTGTTAAAACATTATGCATAAACATTTCTCAAAACACATGGGCACTTTCTGAAAATCATAAGTCATTCTTGCCAATGCACTGTCTGTTCTTGGTATTATTTATGAGTTAGGTGGCACTCCCCTACAAGTCTGATATTCCACGAGCTATATGGAAACCTCCATTGACGCAGCGGGGAATCCCCCAACCCAAGTGTGTCGCAAGGGTTGGAGTGTCTGAGTCTGATACCCCACAGGACACTAGGCCAGCGTATAATAATATACCCGGATCGGCAAATCATGGTTTTGGGCAATGAGTTGTCTGAACTCACGCCTTCTTCCGGGAACCACCTAACATCTCTTTATGCCCAACCTGTTCTGAATATGAGTCATTCTGAAGTCTAAATCATGAAAATCTGGTAAAGTCTGATTTCTGTATTAGTCTGAGTCAGTTATGGCATTATCTGATTTGGTATTGTCATACCAAGACTTGCAAGTTGTTATTTTTAGCCATATATGCTTATTTCATTCTAAAACAATGTTCAGGACACTTGATCATGCATATAGTGTAAGAAGAGTCATATCTCAAATCATAAGTCAAAAATCATGGAAAGGCTTTCCATTCATTCAACAATTTCAATAAGTAGTGGCCAACTTCTCAAAAAAAATATTCCTGAAGTTTCTTTGTTTATCAATCTCAACACTTAAAATCATTAAAGCATTCCTCTCTCCCATTCTTAATCATCATAAATTTCACATAAGACAAATAGTATCTTGAATCATTTTGTAAACCATAAGATATAAGGCTTCATAACTTGTAAATCAAATAATAAAGTAATGGGAGAGAGCGAGTATATATTTCATGCTCTCGATTCATAATTCACAATTTTCAATGTATACGTACATATATAAAATTCAAATCAATTTGGGGGAAGGTCAAAAGACCAAAACAATACCGTCAAGATTTCTAAAACATGAATGTATTCATAAATCTGAAAACCTCTTTCTTAATATCATGATTTCTATGTCCATGAGATTTTAGGAAAACCCCACGTACCTTAATTTATGACTTTTGAATGAACTCATGCTTTAGGGATGCTATTCAAACAATTGATGGGTGCTTCTTGTAGCCCTCGCAATGGGGATTCCGAATATCGAAGAATTATTAAAAACCCACGGTGAAATCTTAAGATATTTTGATCTTTGGGTTGAAATCCTAAGAAGTGTTCTTGGTGATTTTGAGAGAGAATGACCTTATTTTTGTGTTTGGGGGATTTAATCCCATGTTATGGATGAATAGGGGGTGGAAAATACCATTTTTGCCCTTAAAAACGCAAAAATAGAACCTGGAAATTGGGTGTGTGTGTGTTGCACGCTAATCGCGTAATGCTACTGTCTCAGTCACGAAAATGACTATAACTTTTCACTCGGGGATCAGATTTTGTCAAAATTGATATCGTTGGAAAGAAAATTAGAAGAGATTTCATTTGATATATAGTATTCCCTCTAATCCATTGTATACAAAGAGTTATGGTCGATTGAAGTTGACCCAAGTTTTGATGCTAGCTCAAACTCGAACGATAGAAAAGTTTTCAATTCGTCCTTGAGTTAGGGGACCTCTATGATCTCAATTCATGCTCAAATAGGTTCCCACACTACATAATTGATTAACATGCCAAATTTTCATAAGATTTATGGTTTTTGAATCATCTACGCATATAAATGATGGTTTTCGTTCTAGCCCAAAATGCGGGGTGTTACACAAACAGATCTAGAAACTGACGGAACACCCTGTTCATAAGATCCATAAAGGCTACAGGGGCGTTAGTCAACCCGAAGGACATGACTAAGAATTCATAATGACCATATCAGGTTTGGAAAGCGGTTTTGGGAATATCTGACTCCCTAACCTTCAACTGATGCTATCCCAAATGAAGGTCTATCTTTGAAAAACATTTAGCACCCTGAAGATGGTTAAAAAGATCACAATCCTAGGAAGAGGATATTTATTTTTAATGGTGACCTTTATTTAACTAACGGTAATCTATGCACATATGAAGGGAACCATCTTTCTTTCACACGAAGAGTACAGGTGCACCCCAGGGAGAAACACTAGGGCAGTTTAAACTCTTTCAACTCTGCTGGAGCCATTCTATATGGCGGAATAGAGATGGGATGGGTATCTGGCAATAAATCAATGCCAAAATCTATCTCCCTAACTTGTGGTATTCCCGGGAGATCATCTGGATAGACTTCTGGGAACTCATTTACTACCGAGACAGGCAGAATGAAAGGACTTTTGGTATTAGAATCTTTAACCCAAATAAGATGGTACAAACAACCTTTTGAAATAAGTTTATGGGCTCTAAGATAAGATATAAAGTTTCCTCTATATGCTAAAGAATGACCTTCCCATTCTATCACCGGTTCATTTGGAAAAGAAAAGGTGACTCTTCGGGTTCTATTATTTAATGTGGCCTCGCATGAATGAAGCCAGTCCATCCTTAGGATAGCATCAAAATCAAGCATGTCTAGGACTATGAGGTCTACCATTGTATCCCGTCCACAAAAAGTCACCACAAAATTTCTATACACCCTCCTAGCCACCAGAGAAATCCTACCAGAGTGGAAACAGAAAAAGGCTCAGCAATCACATCGGTTTCAAACCCAAAACCAACAGCCACATAAGGGGTCACATATGACAGGGTAGACCCGGGATCAAGTAACGCATAAGCATCACGGGAAAAGATTTGCAACTTCCAATTAACTATATCTGGTGAGGACTCTGCCTCTTGGTGGTTGGTTAAGGCGTACAACCGGTTGCGGCTGTTTCCGGCGGCTGAAGTGGCACCCTTCTGAGGCGTTGGTGGTGCAGAAGAATTAGCTTGTGACGTGGCTACACCAACATTACCCTTTGCTGCCAGAAATTTTCTCTGGATATGGCCTGGCTAGCCACATGAATAACACACCATAGCACCAAACTGACATCTCCCTGGATGATTCATCCCGCATTTCTCACAGTGTGGGTATGTTCGAGAGGTCTGAGCTACACTTCCTTGAGACTGTGAAACCTGCATCCTCGGTCCCTACCTTTACTAAAAATCTTAAGTGCGCTGTCCAGATGGGGGTCTGGTCACCGGGGCACTGGCAGCAAACTGCGCACTACCCCAATTCTTCTTCTTCTGCTATTTGTTACCCCAATTCCCACTCTGCTGCTGATTGTAGCTCAGGTCTGCTATTTTGTCTCTCTTTGCCTGTCTGTCCTTCTCTCTAGATTTAGTGATCTTCTTTTTTTTCCTCATCTTGCTGCATATGGACTGACAGTTTGGAAAAATTAATGTCCCGGTTCAACATTGCTCCCTGACATTCAAGCACTAAGTTATCTGAAAGGCCGGATGAAAATTTCCTCATTCGGGCTCTCATGTTACTAGTCATCTCTAGAGAATAACGGGTTAGTCGGTTGATCTTCATAGTGTACTCCTGGACACTCATCTTTCCCTGCTTTAGATTCATAAACTCTTCGGCTTTGGCCTCCCTCAACTCGAGAGGAAAGAACCGATCGAGGAAGGCTTCCATGAACTCGGCCTAAACTGTGGGCTTGGCATGCTCACTCTTTGAATCTTCCCACTCATTATACCATTGGTTCGCTACATCCTTAAGTTTCTAACTCAACCCCCTTTAACTCATCTACATGCATCACCTTACAGATCTTTTTCATCTCGTCCACAAACTCCTATGGATCCTCTTCTACCTTGGTACCTGTAAACTTGGGTGGGTTCATCCTCATGAACTGGCCCACTCTTGTAGCCTCAGACGTAATAGATGCAGACACAATATCTTCCGACCATTGAGTCTGTGTGGCTACCAACTGTGCAAGCATGTGAATGGACTATCTGAATTCTGCATTAGATACTTCTCTCTTATGAGGCTGAGTGCGGTTAGTCCCCATCCGAGGAGCTCTGGGTGCCCTAGGTGGGCTGGTCTAAGTAAGTGGGACTCCTGGAGTAGTATCAATCTTTGGAGTCTAAGGTTTGTTTCGGGTCGTCATCCCATGAGTGAGACAGACCTCATCTTTCTGAGCATTCTGATCATTAGTACGATGGGGAGGCATGATTGTTTTTCTCAAATGCAAGAGATCACGAATTAGAGGACAGATTAGACTACAAAGCACTAACAAAATTACAAAGAGGGGAAACATTCCTAAATGCCTAGTAGCCTCCTGCTTATAAATGTGACACGCTACACACCCATAAATAAGATTCTACCTAACAGAATTTCGCAGACACCCTGGGACCACGAACCGTGCTCTGATACCAAGTTTGTCACGACCCGAACTAGGACCTGGCCATGATGGACATCCCGAACCATGAAGGATCGATCTTCCTACTCTATCTGGTAATCATGCACAACATTCATATAATAAAAGGATATGCGGAAATATAATCTAATACGGAACCATGGTCATACTCTGGATTTAGTTTAACAATAAGGAATGAAATCCAAACTCAACTAAACAACATCTGGAACAGTCTACGAAATCTCTACTACATGAAAATTTGACAACTATCTAAAAGCTTGGACAAGGCCCCCAGTAGACCAAAACAACAGAATAACATAATCTAAAATAACAGGCCTTCTGGAACAATGAAGGCTCACCACTGCACAAATCACTTCTCTCTAGGATACTCTACTGATTAGCCAGACCATTTGACAGAGCCTCCGAACCTGGGAGTAGGGGGTCAATAGAGATGTACTGGTACGCAGAGAAAATTCAAAATAATAATTTCTATTCAACATATATGAGAGCAATTTAAAAACAGTTCATAAACATATCATATAGTAAGAAATCTCATGGGCATTTCTGAAATACTCTAAAAGAAAATCATCTGAACTCTGAGACATTCTTTTTTTTACTTCTGCGCTAGGTGGTATACCCTAAAACTCTAAAATTCCACAAGCCATACGGAATCCTTCATTGACTCGGCAGGAAAGCCTCCAACCTAGGTGTGCCGCAAGGGTTGGAGTCTCTGACTTTGCTACGCCACACGGCCGTCGCCAGCGTAAAAATAATATACCCGGATTGGCAAATCACGATTTTAGGCTTGAGTTACTTGAAATCTAGCCCTCTTAAGGCAACCACCTAACTCTCTTTATGCCCATTTTTACCTCTTTAAGACATGCATTCTCTGAAAACATACTCTGAAAACTCTAACTCTGCTATGGCATACATTTATATGATATCGTCATACCATTGACTTGCAAGTCACATCTCTGAGCCATTATTAGTATATAAAAATCTCTGTTTCAAAACGTAAATCTGGGACCACCATATCAATAAATCATTTCAAGAAACTCTTTCTTAAAGCTCATGTAAATATATGCAAGAAATTCTCTTTTTCACCATTTCAAATACACAAGGTGGTCATGTCAAAGATATCAATCATATGCAATTCTTTATTTTTAAGGCAATGACGAAATCATAACAAAAAACTCCCTCTCATCATAATAAAAATCATGTTAAATACCTAAATATTGAAAATATCCCCTTCAAAATATTAAACAAGCATCTCAAATCATTCCGAACAAGTTCATCAACTCTAAATCATCAAATAGAGGGGTTTCAATAATAATTCTCTCAATCAAATCTTCAAATCATACATATTCATATAAGTTTAAATCAATTTAAGGGGGAAAGGCCTAAAGACCCAAAAAATAATGTCATCAACACACCCAAGATGCGAAATTTAAATCATAAGTTCCAAAACCCCTTTAAAATTCATGCTTGATAATCTTTAAATCATGTTCTAGTGTTGATAAACCCATGTAGTTTTTAGGATAAACCCCACAAACCTCTATTTAGGAAATTAAAGGATGATTCTTGATACCCATGGCTTGGGGATTCCAAATCTTCAATCAATTTCTAAAACCCACGGTTGAATCTTGAGTTGTTTGGGTTTTATTGTTTGAAACCCAAAGTAGTGTTCTTGATGGTTTCTGATGAAAATATTAATAATGAGGTCATTTGGGATTAAAATACCGTGTTTAAGATGATAAGGGCGTTGAAAAATACCAATATACCCTTAATGAGACGGAATAAAAAATAACTGGGAGCCCGATTTTATGGACCGCCGAGATGCGCCACGATCGCGGTGGTTCACTGGAATTTAATGAATGGGATTTTTAAGCTCACCGCAATGCGGAGCCATCGCGTTGTCCCACTAGTTGGGACCTGGAACTTCAGTGCGTTGCGCCACAATCGCGCTATGCTACTGGAATTTGACAATTGCTAAATAGGCCCACTCCGCAACGCGCCAAGCACCAAAATGATGGTGTTTTACGATTAGGACTTAAATTAGCCATAATTTCTTGCCCGGGCATCGGATTTGGGAGAATCTTATATCGACGGAAAGCTTATTCAATTTCCCACATGATAAAAAGTCAAAATTAGGGAAATTATATATGGTTTGAACTTTACTCATTTTGAAAGTCAAAAATGAGACTAAGTCTCTTTGACACAATTCTAGTCCTTTAACTCTAAGAGCATATTACCACGAGCTAACGCATGGACGATTTTGCGGGATGTTACACACTATCGCAACCAATACCTCCCACAATTTGAACAATGTATAATCCTTGGATATCACTTTCGCGAATAGATTCTACAAATTGCAGTAGGTATTGGTTACAACACCGACTATTGGTGCTAGTAATGATAATTCTGGTGTTGGATGGGTTATGACGAGGTTCATGAATCCGTGAAAATTAATTTATTTCATATATTCAACTGAGTGTCGGAAGATCTCCTGATCTAATTATATAAACAAAATGAAAAAATTAAAAAAGGAAGTAATTTTGCTAGAGTATATATATGTTAGAAAGTGAGAAAAACACCTTTGGGTGTTGAGATAATTTGAAAAAATGAGGAGAAAATATATCTATATTTATAGGAGAAAATGCTCAACAATGTAGAAATCCATATTTAATTTCTTGCTAATTATTTTATGGCAGTGGGAAAAGAATAAGGAAAAAAATATCAATTAAATTATTAAGAATTTTTCTTTTTTAGCAATTTTTTAAATAGTTCCAACATAGTACCCATACATATAAAGGAAAATAAGCTAAGTAAAACAAATATAATATGAATTAAAGAATTATTTATTAATCTGGAAAAAATTATAAATGTATTACCAAATCAAATAAAATAGTTAAAGAAGACAATTCAATGTAATATTTCAAATTGAATCCATGGACTATAGAATAAGAAATATATGGAGTGTCATGGTTATTTTATTTTTGAATGGTAATGTCATGACCCGAACTAGGGCCTGGCCGTGACGGACTTCCCGAACCATGAAGGCCCGGACATCCTACTCTATCTGGTAGTCATGCACAACATTCATATAATAAAAGAAAATGCAGAATTATGATCTAATACAGAAACATGGTCATACTCTGGGTTAAGTTTAACAATAAGGAATGTAATCCGAAATCTACTTAACAATATCTGGAACAGTCTGTGTAATCTCTACTACATCAAAATCTGACAACTATTTGAAAACTAGGACAAGGCCCCCAGTAGACAAAAAATGTAATAGATGACATAATCTGAAAGGACAGGCCTTCTGGAATAGAGAAGGCTCACCACTGCATAATCTGATTTGCTGTCTGAATTACCTACTGTTTATCTGGACCCCTAGACTGAGCCTCAGAACCTGAGAGGTAGGGTAGGGGGGTCAATACAGATGTACTGGTATGTAGAGCAATCCAAAATAATCATTTATATTCAACATATATGATAGAAATTTAAAACAGTTCATAAACATATCATATAGTAAGAAATCACATGGGCACTTTAAAAGACTCTGTGAAAATTTTTGAAATCTGTGACACTCTTTGTCTTTCTTCTGCGCTAGGTGGTATACCCTACAACTCTGAAATATCACGGGCTATTTGGAAACTATCATTAACTCGGCAGCCAAGTCTCCAACCCAAGTGTACCGCAAGGGTCGGAGTCTCTGAATCTACTACGCCACACGGTCGTCGCCTACATACAATAATAATCTACTTGTATCGGTAAATACGGTTTCAGGCTAAGAGTTACTTCAACTCAAGCCTCTTCAGGTAACTACCTAACCCTCTTTAAGCCCATTTTTAACCCTTTTAAAATCATGCATTTTCTGAAAACATACTCTGAAATCTCTTATCTATTATGGCATACATACTTATGGTATCGTCATACCATTGACTTGAAAGTCACATTCTCTGAGCCATTTATAGAAAATTATATGTATGCTCTCAAAGTCATGGAATTCAGGACCACCATATCAATGATTCTTTCAAGAAACTCATGTAAAACCAACAAGTAATTCTCTTTATCAAGCATTTCAATAATACAATGTGGCCATGTCAAATTTCTCAATCGCATGCAACTCTTTCCCATTTAAAACAGGGATGTAATTACATCAAGAAGCTCCATCTCATCTTCTCTAAATCATGCTCAAACACTAAGGTATTGAGAAAACTAATTTCAAACCATAATCATGCATTTCAAATCATTCACAATAAGATCATAAACTTGAATTTATCACAAGAGAGGGACTTCATAATCTGTGCTCTCAAACAAATCTTAAATTTAAATTTCATACATATACATATACTTGTAAATCAATTTAAGGGGATGGGGCCTAAAGGCCTAAACAACAATTTCAACAACATGAATAAAGCATAATAAAATCATGGATTTCAAACCCCTTTAACAAATTCATGCTTGATAATCTTTAAATCATAATTAAGTGTTTTCTACAAGCCCATGTATTTTTAGGATAAACCCCATGTAGCTCTATTTAGAAAATTAAAGGATGATTCTTAATTCCCACGGCTTGGGGATTCCAAATCTTTAATCAATTTTTAAAACCCACAGTTGAATCTTGAGTTATTTGGGTTTTCTTGTTTGAAACCCTAAGGAGCATTCTTGATGGTTTTTGATGAAAATATCAATAATGAGGTCATTTGGGATTAAAAATCCCATGTTTAAGCTAATAAGGGGGTGGAAAATATCTAATATACCCTTAATGAGATGGAATAAAAATATAACTGGGAGCCCAATTTTATGGGCCACCGCAATGCGCCACAATCGTGGTGGCTCACTGGAAATTGCCGAATGGGATTCTTAGGGCCACCGCGACGTGGAGCCATCGCGTTGTCCCACTACTTGGGTCCTGAAACTTCAGCGCGATGCACCACAATCGCGCTAGGCTACTGGAATTTGACAATTGCTAAATAGACCACCTCCGCGATGCGCCAAGCACCAAAATGATGATGTTTTACAACTAGTACTTAAATTAGACATAACATCTTGCCCGGGTATCAGATTTGGGCGAATCTTATATCGATGGAAAGCTCAATCAATTTCCCACATTACATAATTGATTAACATGGAAAATTTGCAAAGGATTTATGGATTTTCGATCATCTACGCATAGAAATGAAGGTTTTCATTCTAGCCTGAAATGCGGGGTGTTATATTATCTCCCCCTTGGGATCATTCGTCCACGAATGATGGGTTGAAACATGAAATCTTAAAGGTGTGGAATAACGCGGACATTATGTGTCTTCTAAGAAAGGATATAACTGATCAAAAACATTTAAACTTCTATCATGAAATTGAATTCTTAGCTGACTTGCCCTTACTTGTTTTAAGGAGCTGATTCATGCTGAGAGTTTAGGATTTTAACCGAAGTGTTTATGCTCAAATCACACACATTGGATTTGGAAGTGATAACTTAGGTAAGTACAAATCATGAGGCAACAAGATTTATATTGTACAAAGGTATTACACTTTCTGAGCTAAAATAGCTGAAAAATTTGAGATTATGTGCTAAACTCTTATGAACCGAGTCGTGACTAAATAACTGAATCTGAAACATGATGCTTAGACGAAACTCAATTCATAACTAACATGGATGGAATAGATTATCTTTTGGGATGGTCATACGCATTGGACTTCAGATAGTAGGACTGGGTGAAAAGGTGGAAAACCACAGTAACTGTCTGCCTGACTGTTAAACTGAATCATACTGGACACTTATACTTAACAGGAGTATCTCTTCAACACTTTTTCTAAAGAAGTTCTAGTAGAATTAGGGAGCAAGGAATCTCTGACATGAGTTACACAAGACATCCAACTAAGGAATCACAACAATGACACTACTGTATAGCATGGAATATAGACATATAACTCGTAAACTAGTATAGAATTACCAAACCTTAGGCTTTGACTCTCCTAACACTAAACATGGATATCTCCAAAACTTTGACAGACCATACCAGTTCTATCATAGTCTACCAGCATCACGGCTCCAAACTTATATCTCTCTACTATGAGAATCAAGATCATATCAAAAGGCTCAACATTATCAATCAAAACTCTTTAACATGGCTATTTAGAACACCATATACCATCTAACTAGTCTTTTCTCCACCTAGCAAATCAACGGTACCACTAGCCACACACAACATGTAATAGCATTAGAAAAAAAAATCTGAAACCTCATATCACCTTGGCATACTTCTACATCATACATAAAACATCATACTTCATTACGAATCAAATAAACTTAAGCTCTTGCATACGCTGTTCAAGCCTATTAGATCGTTTCCATCAAACTATTATCATTAACCAAGAAACAATCACATCCACCTTCATGGACATCAACTGTTCAAACTTAATGTCTAGGGATAAACATGATTTACAACCCAACCTTACACACAATTCTCACTTGGAAACTATGAAATAAAACATCAAGAAACAATAGTACACTAGGACTCCGTAGCCATAATAATCGATCATGACCTTACGGTTTTCCTTATTATAATTCATTGACATGCACTATTTCAAAACATCAATCCTATAGTCTAGCATTAATCATCTACCACCAATGAAGAATGCAACATAATAGACTAGTCCATCAAATTGGGATATTCTACCTAAATATCTCATTTTATTTAGATACAACCCACAGCCAAAACACCTTCATGACATCACTGCTATGCCTCAAAATCTACTACATACCTTCTCACAAGTAGTACTAGTTTACAACTACCAAAGAAAAGAAGGTCAAGGGGGGTAGAGTCACATAATTGACATGGTCAACCTTAATCTTATATTATAACCCCATACAATCTTATATACTTATACGGCTTTCTCACATCACACTTACTTCCCTAAGTGTACATTTAGACTTCCTTCAAATTCCACAACAACCATGAGTCTATAATTATAACCTCCTGGCTAATCTAACATTTTTCATACTTCAAGCAAACAACAATTCCCCTTTACTAATAACTCCTTCTCTACCTTCTACTAAACTAACACACAGGGACGTATCACTTTAATACAAAATCAATATCATGCAAAAAGGTTTTGCTATACATGTCACACCTCTTTTTCGACTCCAAAAAAAATATATGCATTTTAAGTTCGAAAGGGTTCTTATTATTAAAGTGACAAAATGAAGGTTGTTTAGAAAAAGAATTATTTACAATTTTTTTTTATTCAGAGTCGCCACTTGGCATAATCCGGTGTGTCAAGTCACCTTTGGAAAATCCTTTTCAAAACAATTTTTGACTGTTTTAAACTGATCCGCGAACAGAGATTCTGGTTAAGGAATTCTATTGACCGAGGGGAAGGTGTTAGGCACCCCTCGGTCCCGTGGTTCGACCACGGTCGCTTAGTGAAGCATATCGGCTAATTTTGATGCTACGATTATATAAACCACACAAAAGCATGCAAAACAATCAATCAACAAACAAAACAATCCAAAATTTAGCGTCCAGTCAAAATATACAGTCCAAAACAAATAATGCAAAAATATAAACCTACTCTAAATTAATTCTAGACTAATGCTCTACCCGACGCCTCGGGCCTTCATCACGAACGTCCTCCGGGTACATGATACCCCGGGGCATTCCCCGGTGAATAAATTATGCAGGTACTTCGGGGCATTCCCCGGCAAAATTATACAATTGACTCAAAAGTGACAAAATCAAACCATTCAATCAAATTTCAAACATTCAATCAACCCACAATCTCTAGATTTGCCTACCCGACCTACGTCTTGCCTATTCCTATCGGAGTATCTTGATACTACCAAATTCAATTAACGTTTATTTCAAGTCAAACAACTAATGAATCAAACTAATCAAAATTCACTAAATATGTCAAGTTTTCAATTCTCGCCCCATTTATTCCCACATGAATTCAAATCTTTCAATTCCTTCGTTTACATTAATCAATCAATCAATATCAACCACAGTAATCACGATTGCTCAAAACACGATATCAAAACATATCACCACATCACAATCATCAACCAAACACAATATTCACTCCAACACACCAAAATATAATAAACATTAAATAAAAGAGGGAAATAGAGTTGGACCTCAATTCGTAGCTTTCAAACTCGATGTATTATTGCGATTAAAACCATGAGCGGAACCTCAAGCCAACCTTAACCAAGACCAAACTCGAACCAAATTTTGACTTCAAATTGGACCCAACTCGATGATTCGAAATAGAACCCAAAAGATGATGAATCAAAAAAAATCGCTAAAATCCAATGAAAAATCAAACACCCGCAAGGTTCAAACTCTGATGAGTCGCCGGTGATGCGGACGACCAGAAAAACCTATCGCCGGACGGATTTTGTCCGGAATCAAAGAACAACGGAAGGAGATTTGACCATTTTAGACGAACGACGAACGGAAGGGATGATTCCGACGAAGCTACTGCTGGAACAGTAACCCGAAATCAACCTGAATAAGAATGACCAATTCGAATCCGCGACAAAACCCGCAATCCGACTCAAATCGAAACCCATCTTTCGAACCTAAATTCCCAATCAATTAATATCCAGAAATAGTGTTGAATCTGGTAAGGAGATGTCGTTTTCCGATGACGAAAGGTCGCCGAAACAGTAGAGTGAACGAGTTGTTGTTTCTCTCCTCGCTCTCGCAGCTTTCTGTCACTCTCTCGCAGATATCTCTCTTGTATATCTCTCTCTCGTAGATCTCTCTCACTCTCTTGCTTCTCTTTGTTGTTTTACTCCGATTTCTTCACTATTTCCGACCTATCTCCCTCCGTTCATCTTTCTCGATCCCCAATTCTACTGTATTTCTCCTTTTCCGGTGATGTGTGTGTATACCAGAATGTGGGTGTGTGCAAATCAGTGAGGACGAGTGATTATCGTGAGCTGCGTGTGTAGTGTGTATGTATATGATGAGAGCATGTATGTTTTTTTCCTCGAGTGAACTCTCCCCTGGACCTTGGTGGAGCATCCAAAATGGAAAAGCATTTCGTTCCCTTCTTCCTTCTCTCTTCCCTCTTTTATGTATTGATCCGAATGGCCCCAAATCTGTGGGGCCCTTTTATTTGTTGGTGTGTTAGATAAAAGGGAATAAAATTTTGAGAGGGTAGGGTAGTGGGGTAGGTGGTTAGGTGTCCTAATTTAATAGGCAAGGTTGTTAATTAGTTATCACAAGAATAATTAGGGATTGGGTTTGTTAGGGGTTTGTTTAGAGTTGTTTATTATTTTTTTTTGTATTTTTATGGAGGGGTTATCACGTAGATGAGGGTACAGGATAGAATAAAGTAAAAAATGGGTAAAAGATATCGGGGGGGGGAGGGGGGATGAAATTAGGTGTCTACATCATGCCTCCTTTGAATGTCAACATGAAGTGTTTTCAGATAAAGAAGTAGACAACGAGACCAAATTTTGACCCGACCATTATTCAAAGAAACAGAAGGAAGAAGGACAACCAGGTTTTGACTTAAGACATCCTACCTACCCAAGTTATGAGAGAATCAAATCACGGGTATTTCAACGGAATGGAAAGAGAAGGACTATGCCAAGTTGGAGAGTCGAGTGAGGTTCCGTCAAGGTTGTAGTCCGCGGCTCTGTTATTACATAAAAAAAATGAAAATTACAAGTTAAAAACATAAATAAAATTACAAAATCCTATCTATGCAGCTTCTTTTGGACTCTTGACTTGAGTTTCATCACCCTATTCTTCAGGCGGGCTCCTGACTTGCTATTTCTTTAACTTGTTGCTTGCTTTTCAATTTCTTCACTTTGTTGCTTGACTTTTAAGTTAGTTGCCTTGTGCTTCGGGCGGGATTCTAACTTGCAAATTCATCACTTTATTGCTTGACTTTTCAGTTAGTTTCCCTGTGCTTCGGGCGGGCTTCTGACTTGCAAATTCATCACTTTATTGCTTGACTTTTCATTTCTTCACCCTATTCTCCAGGCGGGCTCCTGACTTACTATTTCATCACTTTGTTGCTTGACCTTTCATTTCTTTACTCTGTTCTCCAGGCGGGCTCCTAAATTGCTACTTCATCACCCTGTTCTTCAGGCAGGCTCCTGAAATCCAAAATTAAAACTAGAACGAAAATTGTCCCAAACAAAAATTATAGTAAAGTAGTATTTCATTTGAAAGCTTGGTCCCATTTTTCAGGAGGGTCCTGAACAGAAAGTAAAGTACCATTTTTCAGGAGGGTCCTGCACAGAAGGTAAAATCCCATTTTTCAGGAGGGTCCTGCACTGAAGATAAAATCTCATTTTTTAGGAGGGTCCTGAACTGAAAGTAAAATCCCATTTTTCAGGAGGGTCCTGCACTGAAGGTAAAATCTCATTTTTTAGGAGAGTCCTGCACTGAAGGTAAAATCCCATTTTTTAGGAGGGTCCTGAACTGAAAGTAAAATCCCATTTTTCAGGAGGGTCCTGAACATAAAGTAAATTTCCATTTTTCAGGAGGGTCCTGCATTGAAGGTAAAATCCCATTTTTCAGGAGGGTCCTAAACTGAAAGTAAAATCCCATTTTTCAGGACGGTCCTGAACATAAAGTAAATTCCCATTTTTCAGGAGGGTCCTTCACTGAAGGTAACATCCCATTTTTCAGGAGGGTCATGAACAGAAGAGTAAAATCCCATTTTTCAAGAGGGTCCTGAACATAAAGTAAAATTCCATTTTTCAGGAGGGTCCTGAACATAAAGTAAATTCCCATTTTTCAGGAGGGTCCTGCACTGAAGGTAAAATCCCATTTTTCAGGAGGGTCCTAAACTGAAAGTAAAATCCCATTTTTCAGGAGGGTCCTGAACTGAAAGTAAAATCCCATTTTTCAGGAGGGTCCTGAACTGAAAGTAAAATCCCATTTTTCAGGTGGGTCCTGAACATAAAGTAAACTCCCATTTTTCAGGACGGTCCTGCACTGAAGGTATAATCCCATTTTTCAGGAGGGTCCCAAACATAAAGTAAATTCTCATTTTTTAGGAGGGTCCTGCACTGAAGGTAAAATCCCATTTTTCAGGAGGGTCCTGAACAGAAATTAAAATTCCATTTTTCAGGAGGGTCCTAAACATAAAGTAAAATCCCATTTTTCAGGAGGGTCCTGAAGTGAAAGTAAACTCCCATTCTTCAGGAGGGTCCTGCACTGAAGGTAAAATCTCATTTTTCAGGAGGGTCCTGAACTGAAAGTAAAATCTCAAGGATGTGCATTTCCAATGGTATCTGAATTAAGTGAAGCGAATTTGCCCCTATTTCAACAAAGAAAATTTTTCAGTTAAAACTTAGTGGTGGCTTGCAACTCTTGGCTTCTCAGGTATCTGCCCCAACACTCGTTTCTTTCATCTTTGTTACAAATCGCTGACACTTGCCCTGTCTTGCTGCATCATTCCCCGGATCCAGATTGAGGGAAATGAGTTCTGACTCGAACAATGGGTTTCCATTTTACCATGCCTCTGAGGTGCACCCTTTTCCCAAATCTGAATGATTCCACGAATCCAGCAGCCTGTCGGTTGATAGACTTCCTTTGTTTCGTGTTGAATTACGATCATATTTCTTTCATGTGCCGGTCCTTAGCTTTTTCTCATATAATTGGAAAGTCTGGTAGTAAATTTTGAAATCCTTTCTCACTTGTTTTGACACAGACTTGACTTAAAAATGTAAAGAAACGATGGTGACTTTTATTGTGATAAATGACATAAAAAGACAAAAAGCTTAAATATGTAAATGAAAAAAAGGGCAATGTCCCATATTCCAAAAGAAAACTTATCTGAATATGACAACCAACTCCAATGAGTATGACATGCATTTTGGATTAAGCTGCATGATCTTCCTATCCAAACTCCCCATTTGTCGTTGAGTTCGTGGCTTTGCCGCTGAGCCGCTTCTTCAAATCCATTGGACTCATACATCACATTCAATTGACGACATCTTAAAAGACTTTTTCCAACAAATCTTTTTCTTTTCACTTTTTACTTTTCTCTTGAACTCGCCATCGCCTTACGGTGCCCGTGAGGGTTTTCACCAATCAGACTCTCTCATTTTTATTTCACTCCATTTACCATCGCCTTATGGTGCCTGCAAGGATTTTCACCAATAAGACTCTCTCATTTTCATTTCTCTCAACTCACCATCGCCTCATGATGCCCACAGGGGTTTTCACCAATAAGACTCTCTCATTTTTGTATTTCCTCCCTGATTTCTTATGCTGAGGGAGACAAGTGGTACCTCACAATGTATCATCATATCCATTGCATGCTTGGCCTTAACATTATCAAAAATTGATCTGAAGGACTTTCTTTGGTTGTAACTTGGCTTTTGGATGGGTTAGAAAAAGATGGCAAGAGGTTCAAACGACACTTAAAGTGGGGGTGGGACTTACAACTTTTGGAATCGACTCAAACAACACATTAACTCATGCCCCAGTTTTTGTTGACTGGGTGAATCTTAAATCTTTATTTGGTTGGATCGAGCCCGAAATAGGGCAGCCTATGTATCTCACTCCCGAGAGAGGAGAATCAGGTCGCACGTAGTTCCATCAGCTTGTTCTTTGTTTTGATTTGATTTTTTTTTCGAACTCTTTCTTTTATTCTTATTTCCTTGACATTTATCTTTGACTCTATTTTGATTCCAAAAGCGGGATATGAAAGAAAAATAAAACAAAGCTCAAACGGGTAAACAAAGGATGACACACTGTTTGGATAGAAGAATAAAATGCCTTCATCATATCAATCTTTAAAAATGCAAGTACTAAACATGCAATAAAATCAACTAAGGATCAAATATAATACATAATATCTTTTGACCGCATCAGAATTTATAGCCATTTCTGCCATTTTGCCTTCAATATCTGTCAAATATAAGGCTCCATTGGGCAACACTTTCTTCACAACGAAGGGACCTTGCCAGTTAGGGGAGAACTTTCCTTTCGCTTCAACCTGGTGAGGAAGGATACGTCTCAATACCAACTGACCGACTTCAAAATTCCTGGGACGGACCTTTTTGTTATACGCTCGAGCCATCATCCTCTGATACAACTTGCCATGACACACAGATGTTAGCCTTTTTTCCTCAATCAAACTCAAATGTTCCAGTCGGGTTTTGACCCATTCATCATCATCAATCTCTGCTTCTACAATGACTCGAAGAGAGGGAATTTCAACTTCTGCAGGGATGACTGCTTCTGTCCCATACACCAATAAATATGAAGTTGCCCCTGTTAAAGTGCGAACAGTGGTACGATACCCTAGCAATCCAAATGGTAACTTTTCATGCCACTGTCTAGACCCTTGTACCATTTTTCGCAGTATCTTTTTTATATTCTTATTGGCGGCTTCTACAGCACCATTGGCCTTTGGGCGATATGGAGTAGAATTTTGATGTGCAATCTTAAATTGTTGACATACTTCTTGCATCAAATGACTATTGAGATTGGCAGCATTGTCTGTAATGATCATCTTTGGAATTCCAAATCTACAAATGATATTGGCATGAACAAAGTCTACCACAACCTTCTTTATCACTGACTTGAAAGTTACTGCTTCTACCCACTTTGTGAAGTAGTCAATGGCTACCAAAATGAATCTATGTCCATTTGATGCCTTCGGCTTAATCGGTCCAATCACATCCATTCCCCAAGCCATGAAAGGCCATGGAGCGGCCATTGCATGCAACTCAACAGGAGGAGAACGTATCAGATCACCGTGCACCTGACATTGATGACACTTTTGAACAAATTGAATAGAATCCCTCTCCATAGTAAGCTTGTAACAACCTGCTCGAAGAATCTTCTTTGACAAGACATGACCGTTCATATGCGACCCACATACTCCAGAGTGTATTTAAACCATGATTGCTGAGGCTTCTCTTGCATCTACACACCTCAAAAGTCCCAGATCTGGGATTCTCTTATATAAGATTCCCCCACTAAAGAAAAATCCATTAGCCAAACGCCTAATTATCCTCTTTTGATCGTTGGTGGCATATGCTGGGTATTCTCCTGACTGAATGTATCGCTTGATATCCAAGAACCAGGGTTCTCCATCGAGCTCTTCTTCAACTGCATTACAGTAAGCATGCTAATCACGACTTTGTCTATACACTGGATCGATGTAGGCTTTATCAAGATGTTGGAGCATTGAAGACAGAGTGGCTAAAGCATCAGCAATTTCATTATGAATCCTTGGAATATGCCTAAATTTTACTAACACAAATCGTTGACATAGCTCCTGCAAGCATTGTCGATACGGGATGAGCTTCAAATCTCGCGTCTCCCAATCGCCTTGAATTTGATGGACGAGCAAATCCAAATCTCCCAACACCAATAATTCTTGGACTCCCATATCAATAGCTAACCTCAAACCAAGAATGCAGGCTTCATACTCTGCCATATTGTTAGTACAGTAGAATCGAAGTTGTGCTGTTACCGGGAAATATTGTCCTGATTTAGAGATAAGAACCACACCTATTCCGACTCCTTTCATATTGACAGCTCCATCGAAGAACAACTTCCAACCTGGATCAGCATATATAATAAATTCATTGACACACGACACTGCTTCGTCAGGAAAGTATGTCTTTAATGGCTCATACTTTTCATCGATGGGATTCTCAGCAAGATGATCTTCCAAGGCTTGGGATTTCATGGTGGTTCGAGTCACATATACAATGTCAAACTCGGTATGCAATATTTTCCACTTCGCCAATCGACCTGTCAGCATAGGCTTCTGAAAGATATACTTCAAAGGATCCATGCGAGAGATGAGATAAGTAGTATAGGATGAGAGATAATGCTTAAACTTCTATGCTACCCAAGTTAGGGCACAACACGTCCTTTCAAGAAGAGTATACCTGGCCTCATATGTGGTGAACTTCTTGCTAAGATAATAAATAGCCTGCTCCTTTTTGCCTGTGACATCATGTTGACCCAGGACACAACCGAAAGAATTGTCCATGACTGATAAATATAAGATCAAAGGCCTACCAGGCTCCGGGGGTACCTTCACGGGCGGATTTGACAAATATCTTTTGATTTGATTGAACGTTTCCTGACATTTTTCAGTCCATTTTACCGCAGCACTCTTTTTCAGCAACTTGAATATGGGCTCACAAGTGGTTGTGAGTTGAGAAATAAACCTGCTAATATAGTTCAGTCTACCAAGCAAACTCATCACCTCCATCCTATTCTTGGGTGGGGGAAAATCCTGAATGGCTTTGATTTTCGAGGGATACAATTCAATCCCCCGACGGCTGACTACAAACCCCAACAGCTTTCCCGACAGAACTCCAAATACATATTTTGCCGGGTTGAGTTTGAGATTATACCTGCGAAGCCTTTCAAAGAACTTTCTTAAATCATTAACATGGTCGGCCAGACTTTTTGACTTAATAATCACATCATCCACGTATACCTCAATCTCCTTATGCATAATATCATGAAGCATAGTGTTCATGGCTCTCATGTATGTTTCTCCAGCATTCTTCAAACCGAACGGCATCACTCGATAAGAATAGGTCCCCCATGGTATGATAAAAGACGTCTTCTCCGCGTCTTCATCATCCATAATGATCTGATGATATCCGTCATAGCAATCCAAAAAAGAGGCAACCTCTTGTTTAGGACAGTTGTCTCACAAAATATGGATGTTGGGATTTGGAAAATCATCTTTCGGACTTGCTCTGTTCAAATCACGGTAATCAACACACACTCAAATTTTGCCATCTTTCTTTGGTACGGGAACAACATTGGATAACCACATGGGATAACGAGCATCTCGAATTACCTTAGATTCAAGTTGTTTCATGATTTCCTCTTTGATTTTAATACTTACATCAGTTTTGAACTTCCTCAACTTCTGTTTGATAGGAGGGAACGCGAGATCAGTTGGCAATTTGTGAGCCACTAATTCAGTGCTTAAACTAGGCATATCATCATAAGACCATGCAAAAATATCCTTATAATCAATTAATGCTTGAATAATTCTATCTTTTAGCTGTGGCAAAGCATGTACACTGATTTTAGTTTCCCCAACATCTTCTTGATCCCTTAGATTTATTGGCTCAGTCTCATTCAAATTAGGATTCGGTTTGTCTTCAAACTGTTCCAACTCTTTGCTTATTTCTTCTAGTGCTTCTTCTTCATCATATTCCCCATCCTGCTTCATTACATCTTAATTAGTTTGGCTTTTAAGGTCAGGCTGAAAATTCCGCATGCATGTCATGTCATCAGAATCAGCATAAAGAGAACTATATATAAAAAAGAAAAGAAAAACAATTTATATTAGACACAAATCAAAAAGGGACATTGCATTTCATTAAATAAAAAGATAGAAGGTTTTAAACATAGATGCCAACATAACATAAACAAACTAAAATCCGAATTACAACCCTGAAATAACTCGGATAAACAAAAAGAAAAACAAAATAACCTACCAAAACTCCCTCCTGATGGGAAGAGGAGTGACTTCCCAATTATTGAGCCTGACAGCTGGACCTATGAATTGCACATCTGCCCTACTGGTACCATCTCCTGCTTCGACCATATCAACATCAATAAAAAGGTTCTGGCAGTCATCAACCAATTTAACTTCAAACTCCACATGCTTCGTGACACTGCTCTTAACAAATGATTCACTGAGTAGTGACATTGGGCGAGGGAGTGACCATGTTTCCTTTTTCCTTCCCTTGGCTTTCTTTAGATCTTCAGCCGTAGGCTTAAATCCCAGACCAAACGTGCCCACGTTCTCACTCGGACATATGGGACGAACTATACCGTGTAGAGACGCTCCCAAATCCTTTCTGGCTCATATTCGTATTTCCAAAGTTCACTCACCATCATGATAGAAGCGGAAGACAATTGCAGTCCCGATATAACCTGTCATTCAAGGATACGATTCACTGGCACTGTATCAAAAATTTGATAGACGAATGTCTCCTCTACGTTATTTGCCTCAATAAGAGACAAGGGAGAATCTTCGTCAGCGGACAAATATCCTTCACCTTGAATAACCACTTCTTGCCTGTCATGCTCAAACTTAATCATTTGGTGCAATATAGAGGCAACCACCTTAGCCCTGTGTATCCACGGCCTTCCCAACAACAGATTGTAAGAGGAGTCTATATTCAATACTTGAAACTCTATGGCGAACTCAACAGGCCCTATGATCAACATTAGTTTTATTTCACCAATGGAGTTTGATTTTGCTCCATCGAAAGCACTAACACATACATTGTTGGGCCTGATCCTTTCAGCACCGATATTAAACTTTTGCAAAGTAGAAATAGGGCAGATATTTGCACCTGAACCTCCGTCAATCATAACATGAGTGACGTAGAACTCTTCGCATTTTACTGTAATGTAAAGGCCCCGATTATGCCCTATACCTTCAACGGGCAATTCATCATCATCAGAAAAGCTGATCCGATTTACCTCAAAGATTTTTCCAACCATTTTCTCAAGATGATTTACTTTAATCTCCCTAGGAACATATTCTTCATTTAATACCTTAAGTAAAATATCATGATGCTCCTTGGAGTGCAAAAACAAAGATAAGAGGGAAATTTGAGCAGGGGTTTTCTTCAACTGGTCTATTATTGAATACTCTGGAAATTTCATATTTTTCAAAAATTCTTCAGCTTCTTCTTCGGTGATAGGCTTTTTGATAGATGACGGTCCACTCACCATTGGCTTGGACTTTCTTAAGCCTTCAGGCACGAAGTATCTTCCTGACCTAGTCACACCCCCTACCTCATCTACATCTTCCACTAATTCTTTCCCATGATAGGTCATCACAATCCACCCATAATTCCAGGGAACCTTTTTCGTATCAACTATCGTAGGTTGGGTCACCGGTTTGAGGACAATAGGCACTGCCAGTGCTCCTTTCACCGTCAAGATGGGATGACTCAGATCTCCAACCACTGTCAACTTAGGTTTATCCTGACTTAAATCCATATACCTTCTGGCGCCTTGTACTATGATCAGGGGTTTCTTTGTGCTTTCCTGGGCTTTATCTTCTCTCATTCCCTCCTGGCTCAATGACATTGCTTTCAAAGACTCAGCTACATTGACCGATTTCTCCTCAATGGTCTGTATCTTGACAATAGGCTTATAACACCTTGAAGACTCTTTCCCCTCATATATCAATTCTAACATATTGGCTTCAGTATGGGTTGGCAGCGGATTCTGGTTAATGTTTGGACCCTCCGGGGCCTGGACCAACATTTGATTTGTGTCAATCAAATCTTGGACATCTCTCTTCAAATGCCAGCATTTCTCAATATCATGGCCTGGCATTTCAGAACAGTACGCACACCTTAAAGAATAATCGAGATTCCTCGGCGGTGGATTTGAAAGCCTTTCTTGAATTGGGCTTAAGACCTTCAACTTTCTTAACCTATCAAACAGACTAGCATATGACTCCCCAATAGGTGTGAATTGAATTTTGACCACCTTCTCTTTCTTATACTCGGGCCTAGGTTGAAAACAAGGTCTGGAGGGGTTTTGGTAATTCGGTGGAGAGAATGGGCGATTTTGTGGAGCTTGCGCGCGCCACTGCGGGTAAGAAGGGGTTTGGGCATATGTCTGCGCGCTATATACTGGGTACGGGGTTGGTGGAATGGAATATAAAGGGTTTTGTAGAGGGTAGTAATGGTGGGGAAGACTATATGTAGCTTGGGTGTAGACTTGGGCTTGGGATTGGTGATAGGGGCGAGGTGGTCTTTTAGGATAGAAATGGGTTCTGGCTACGACAGTCGCCATGTCCTCTTTCTTCTTTTTACCTTCGAATGCGCCAGATCCACCTTGAATCACTTGTGTGGTGGATTTCAATGCAGCAAAACTCACTATTCGTCTGGTCTTGATTCCGTCATCTATCATCTCCCCTATTTTGAGGACTTCAATAAAAGACTTTCCCATTGCAGGGAGTAAATGTTGAAAATAAGTCTCATCCTGTGCCTGAATGAAAACCTCTACCAACTTACTTACTTTCATCGGAGGGTTTACCCTGGCGGCCTGTTCACGCCACCTTATCGCGTATTCCCTAAAACCTTCAGTGTTTTTCTTCTTCATGTTGACCAAAGATTTTTTGTCCGAAATCAGGTTGATGTTATACTAAAAATGTTGCACAAACTCAGAAGCTAAGTCGTCCCAACAATTCCACTTGTCGATATCTTGATCGATAAACCATTCTGAAACCAAATCAGAAAGACTCTCGCCAAAGGAAGCCTTGAACAGCTCTTTCTTTCCTCCTGTAGCCCTCAACTGGTTGCAATAGCATCGCAAGTGGGCCACGGGATCACCGTGTCCTGCATACTTCTCTAAATTAGGCATTTTAAAACCGAGGGGAAGGTTGATGTCTATGAACATGCACAGATCTTTATAAGAAACACTCTTATAACCTCCGATTCCTTGCAAATTTCTCATGGCTTGTTCTAAACTTTTCAACTTCCGCAAGATGACTTATTGTTCCTCTGTTGCGACAGGTTTCTCTGAATTAAATGGAAATGCAGGTGGATGAGTGTACCCATACGGTTCATTCATTCTCAAAGTCGGCTCCGGGGTATAATACTGACTATCTGGAACCTTCAATACTGGCTCACTAGCAGACCGAGGAAGCCCCATTGTCGGACGCACAACATATGCGGGAGCTTTAGGTAGTGGCGGAGCCACGAATACCGGTGTGATCGGTGGCGCTGGCTGAGCAACGGGTCTTGATTGGGGAGCTGCCAAGGGCACACTAGAATTACCAGGATAATAATGTAGCGGAGTGAATCCTGGAGCATGCTCAAGTGACTCAGTAGGAGCAGAGAATTGCACCTGAGAGAGCGGTGGGCAATTAGAGATACTCCCAAGACCTTCAGGGAGCGGAGGAGGAGGGATTTCGCTGGCCCATGCCCGGTGCAAATCTATCAATTGTTGCCTGAGCCTTACTACCTCATCATTGTGTTGTGAACTTTCTTCCCTGTGATCCAGATTCGGGTCAATGAGAGAATTTTCAATCTCCCTTGTAGTCATGGCGAGCTTTGCTTTGGATCTAGTGAAGTATGGGTGACTAGCCAGAGTGCTGCAAACCTACCACTGTTATCTGAAAGAACATGCTCATCAAAGATGACATCCGTTAGGATTAGGGCACACAACAAGCATGGGAATCACATTGGTAAAATTGTCCTAAATTCATGTTCATTTCTACCAGCTTTTAAGGGTAGCGAGGTCATTTTTGATTATTATTTATTTATTTATTATTATTATTATTATTATTCGTATCCATCTCTGTTCTTTCCACTTCTCTCGTTATCTACCTTTATTTTATCATTCTTTATAGCTTTTGTTTTTTCTTTAAAAAGAGGAAAATTAATGAAAAAACACGAAACAAAATGATTAGATCAAACCCAAAAGTAGGTTGCCTACGTATCATGTTGTACATGAATCAGATCTTGCGTAGTTCGGGCAGCTTATGCATAAACATCACACAATTGAATGTTTTTTTTTTATTTTTTTTTTCACAAAAAACGAAAACAAGTAAACAAAAGAAAGACGTAACATCCTAACATTTCGATGACAGACAGCAAAACATACAACGAATTTAGGACCACTTTAAGACTAAACAACAAATACAAAACAACATTCTAAACCCCTAATGACATGCGTGCAATAAAGACGCGAATATCAAAAACAACTTGACTTCGACATAACACAGACACCAACCTACAATGACAAAAACATAAAAGACTCCAAACTGAATAAAAATAAGAAATGCTCTTTCAGACTGGTGCTCTGCGTGATTACCCTGGCTGAGATGGACCTGCCTGTGAAGTTCTCTTTCTCTCATTCAAACTTTGTAGCATATCCTGTAAAGACACCCTGATATTAGGGAAGAAGCTTCGGGCCCGTATTCCTGCCTCATGAGGAGTACACATGGAAAGATTATTCTGACACCTTTCTACAGTCTTGAACAAATCTGCTAACAGAACTCTCAGCGTCTCCACTTTGGACCCCGCACTTTCATCCAGATAGTCGTCAACTATGCATTATTCCTGTATTCTCACTCTAAGAAGCGCTGGTAAGGGTTGACTGATACCCCGAGGGACAGATTAAAACCAGACCCCATATCCCTGTGTGTACCCTGTATTATCCAAACTTTCTTTGAGAGTGTCCACACCTAGCTTTGTTGCATGCTTCCAGAACTGCTCGTATTTGCTTTCACCCAAGGCTTGGTCCTTGAAGTACTCTACATCCTTTAGAAGATCCACTACTGGTGGCACGTCCTGCGGCCTACCCAACTGGCGCATTACCCTAGAAGGAATGTAGGATATAGTGTAATTAAGCCCTAACATAGCTAGAAGGATCTGCATTTGACAACCAAACAAGATTATCTTTGGTCGAAGCCACAGACAAGTCCACAAAACGTTATCCCCAGTTCTTGACTCAAGAAATTCAATCCAAGCGTCAACTCCCACGGGTAGCGAGAATTTATCCAAACGCAACCTGAGGTCCATGGCTTTCACTCGATTAGGAATACAATGATCTACCACGTCTGGTCTAACTAAAGAAGGTGCATGCAAATGCTCCATCATCCATAACTGCAATATCAAGTTACTGCCCTTAAAAAATGTCATTCCACCCTTCACTTCGGTTAAAGCCTTATATATTTCTGTTAAGATCATGGGTATGAGAGTGAACCTGCCCTTTTGATTAATACCCTTGTCGTTTTGACCCTTATGAAATAGAGCCATCACCACAGATTGCAAACGGGTATTGATACGTCTTTCTTCTAGTGGAAACACTAAAATACCTAACAAAGAGAGGGTGAAGACTTCAAGACTCTTTCTCTCCCACTTCTCCTTAGTCATATGAAATTCATCCCAAAAGCAATCAAAACCTTCCGAGGGCCCGAATCTAGCGAACAAAAAATCTAAGGAAACCCACGAATCACTTAAACAACCCAAATGCATACCCTTACTTTTTAAACCACAATACTGCAAAAATCTCACGCCAGTATGATTTCGTGCTCGGATCATATCCTTCTCGATATAGGGCAAATGCAACAAACCGGATATTTCTGCCAAAGTAGGAGTCATTTCACATTCCCCAAACCTGAACACCAAACTACTTGGATCCCAAAAGGTCAACAAAGCCTCTATTAAATCTAGACGAGGGGTAACATGCAGAAGTTCCGTAAGATCACCTAATATTTTAATCAGTTTCTACTGATAAACATAGTTAAAAATTTCCCACCACTTGATTAACTTTTTGTGCACCATGACAACCATAAGGACTCTAGACTTGGTGAACAAATCCATCCTATAATAACACATAAGACGTTATCTAAAAAAAATTCGAAAGGAGTAGAAGATTCCCAACCCTTGGAATTTTTGACGCAAGCATATGTCGATGAGACAGCCCACATTCATGACTCCAATTTGCCGAACAGAAGTACTCAGCGAAATCAGTCTACTTGGCTAACAACTCTTGATTACGGGGGAAGAGACCTAGGCTAATAATAAGACAAAAGCCAACACAAAGATTACCGGACCCACCGATGGTTGCCTACGTATCCCAACCCGAGGGAAGGGAATCAGGTATGCGTAGTTCATCCAGATTGGACAATTAACGATTAACTAACAAATTGACCCTAACTTAAGAGACAACCAAAAACAAACGAATGAAAACTTTTTTTGGATTTTCAACTAGACATTTCAACTAAGACTGACACCACCAATTATGAAAAAAATTAAATCTTTTTGGTATTTTGTTTTTGACAAATAAGTAGAAAAGGCAAACAAAACCCTCTTCTTTTTCTTTTCTTTTTTTTTTGTTGAACTTACGGTACTTTGAGAAGATAAATGCAAAATGTAAAAAAAATCTTTTTGAGCTTTTGGATCGTGAAGAACAAAAGTCATAAAGAACTCTAAAATAAACTACGACACTCCTCTCTTTTTTTTTTTTTTTGACTCACTTCACTTTTTTTCTTTATTTTTTTTTCAACAATTCTTGCCTACGCACCTTACTTCTAACACATGTTTTCACCAAATCAGTCCGTCAAATGACCCCATTACCCTCAAAGATGCAACATTTAGCATGTAGGGATGCGTTAGAAGTGAGTCTCCTACAAAGGACCAAGTGGGCCCCGCTAGGTCTC
Organism: Capsicum pubescens; assembly: GCA_030864215.1. Taxonomy (NCBI): domain Eukaryota; kingdom Viridiplantae; phylum Streptophyta; class Magnoliopsida; order Solanales; family Solanaceae; genus Capsicum; species Capsicum pubescens. The sequence continues at coordinate 107,937,882 of CM061548.1, read as the reverse complement.
AATATGATGCACATAAGAATGACCTAAAGGTTGACCTACGTTGGGGTTCACTAACAAGGTTGTTTGGGGAAGTGTATGGTCAATAGTGGTTGCTTTGCTTTCCACCTACTCCATAAAACCGACGGCTCCGCCCCTAAAATAAGGGTGACTCAACTAGAGGTCGTGTGCAACACGTGTACTATGGACTTGTTGCACAAAGAAGGTCGGGGGGTAGACACATGATGCCAGATGTAAAAGAGGTAACACATAGGATAAATGCTATAAATAAAGAGCACGAAAAACGCACAAAAGTGATAACAATAACACAAACTAAAATCACAAACAATGTGTATATACTCGTAATGTCAAACAAAGCCAATATGACTCCAAAATAAGCTTGAATTCTGAAATAATTCCCCAGCGGAGTCGCCAGAGCTGTCACACCTCTTTTTCAACTCCAAAAAAAATATATGTATTTTAAGTTCGAAAGGGTTCTTATTATTAAAGTGAAAAAATGATGGTTGTTTAGAAAAGGGATTATTTACAATTATTATTTTTATTCAGAGTCACCACTTGGCATAATCCGGAGTGCCAAGTCACCTTTGGAAAATCCTTTTCAAAACTATTTTTGACTCTTTTAAACTGATCCGCGAACAGAGATTTCGGTTAAGGAATTCTGTTGACCGAGGGGAAGGTGTTAGGCACCCCTCGGTCCCGTGGTTCGACCACGGTCGCTTGGTGAAGCATATCGGCGAATTTTCACTCTACGATTATATAAACCACACAAAAACACGCAAAACAATCAATCAACAAACAAAATAATCCAAAATTTAGCGTCCAGTCCAATTATACAGTCCAAAACAAAAATTGCAAAAATACAAACCTACACTAAATTAATTCAATCAAATTTCAAACATTCAATCAACCCACAATCTCTAGATTTGCCTATCCGACCTACGTCTTGCCTATTCCAATCGGCGTATCTTGATACTACCAAATTCAATTAACGTTTATTTCAAGTCAAACAACTAATGAAAATTCACTAAATATGTCAAGTTTTCAATTCTCGCCCCACTTATTCCCACATGAATTCAAATCTTTCAATTCCTTCGTTTACATAAATCAATCAATCAATATCAACCACAGTAATCACGATTGCTCAAAACACGATATCAAAACATATCACCATTTCACAATCATCAACCAAACAAAATATTCACTCCAACACACCAAAATATAATAAACATTAAATAAAAGAGGGAAATAGAGTTGGACCTCGATTCGTAGCTTTCAAACTCGATGTATTATTGCGATTAAAACCGTGACCGGAACCTCAAGCTGACCTTAACCACGACCAAACTCGAACCGAATTTCGACTTCAAATTGAACCCAACTCGATGATTCGAAACAGAACCCAAAAGACGATGACTCAAAAAAAAACTCGCTAAAATCCAACGGAAAATCAAACACCCGCAAGGTTCAAACTCCGATGAGTCGCCGGTGATGCGGACAACCAGAAAAACCAATCGCCGAACGGATTTCATCCGGTATCAAAGAACAACGGAAGGAGATTTGACCGTTTTAGACGAACGACAAACGGAAGGGATGATTCCGGCAAATCTACTACCAAAATAGTAACCCGAAATCAACCTGAATAAGAATGACCAATTCGAATCCGCGATGAAACCCGTTATCCGACTCAAATCAAAACCCAGCTTTCGAACCTAAATTCCCAATCAATTTATATCCCAAAATAGTGTTGAATCTGGTGAGGAGACGCCGTTTTCCGGTGACGAAAGGTCGCCGGAACAGTAGCGTGAATGAGTTGTTGTTTCTCTCCTCTCTCTCGCAGCTTTCTTTCACTCTCTCACAGATATCTCTCTCACAGATCTCTCTCACTCTCTCACTTCTCTTTGTTGTTTTACTCCGATTTCTGACCTATCTCCCTCCGTTCATCTTTCTCGATCCCCAATTCTACTGTATTTCTCCTTTTTCGGTGATGTATGTGTATACCAGTATGTGGGTGTGTGCAAATCAGTGAGGATGAGTGATTATCGTGAGATGCATGTGTAGTGTGTATGTATATGATGAGAGCATGTATGTTTTTTTCCTCTAGTGAACTCTCCCCTGGACCTTGGTGGAGCATCAAAAATGGAAAAGCATTTTGTTCCCTTCTTCCTTCTCTCTTCCCTCTTTTATGTATTAATCCGAATGGCCCCAAATTTGTGGGCCCCTTTTATTTGTTGGTGTGTTAGATAAAAGGGAATAAAATTTTGAGAGGGTGGGGTAGTGGGGTAGGTGGTTAGGTGTCCTAATTTAATAGGCAAGGTTGTTAATTAGTTATCACAAGAATAATTGGGGATTGGGTTTGTTAGGGGTTTGTTTAGAGTTGTTTATTATTATTTTTTGTATTTTTATTGAGGGGTTATCACGTAGATGAGGGTACAGGATAGAATAAAGTAAAAAATGGGTAAAAGATATCGGGGGGGACAAAATTTGGTGTCTACAATACATATATTCAATAAATCGCCCTTACCACTTTTCTTGACATTACACCTCTAAACCCCCAAGTTCCAACCAACACAAGAATCAGCAAGATGGACAACAAGTTGCTAGTGAATCGAAAGATCCCCACACGGCCTCACAATACTTTGAGTTTCACAACACAACGATAACAATGTTACAAGAGATAGAAACTTGAAAAACAATAATCAATGATCCAAGAATACATATCTTTCTCTGTATGAATAAAAATCTAAGTCAAACACTCTCCCCATAGACTACCATACAATCCATACATGCTACTAGCCACCACATTAGTCTATCACTATAAAGAGGTAAATCATCCTCAAACATCGGTTATTAAAATAAAATATTTATTTACATGAAAGTGACCCTCACTCTAACTTCTAACTTTGTGACTTCACATTACCAACTTCTTGGTCCAACATCACCACCAATTGGTCATGACACCGACACTTAACTTATACTACTACTCAGGTGGAAATACAGTTCCAACATTTTGCTACACATCATTCCCCCTCATGTGTGACATCTGCAACATAAATTCTGAAAAGGACTGAATACACTTAATACCGCAGGCTGAAAAGCATGATTTTATCAAAATCAAAGTTCACACTAGAATCAATACACTCTGAGGCACTAACGGACACTTCACAAGTACTTGCGTAATTTCATAATCTTATATGTATCAATCAAAAAGGGCCATACCATTTAGATTCTAGACTTCTACACCTGAATCACATCAACAATGAGACATATCTGAGTGCATCAAAGTAAGTAAAGAATTCGGATAACTTTACTTTCGTATGGGCAACACCATAGCATGAATTAGAGTATGAAAGAGGAACATTCTGACTCTATAGAATGAACTAGAACATGAAGAAAGGGAAACATTCCTAAATGCCTAGTAGCCTCCTGCTTATAAGTGAGGCGCGCGACACACCCATAAAGAAGACTCTACCCGATGCAATTTCGCAGACACCCTGGGACCATGAACGTGCTTTGATACCAAGTTTGTCATAATCTATGCTCTCAAACAAATCTTAAATTTAAATTTCATACATATACATATATTTGTAAATCAATTTAAAGGGATGATGCCTAAAGGCCAAAACAACAATATCAACAACATGAATAAAGCATAATAAAATCGTAGATTTCAAACCCCTTTAATGAATTCATGCTTGATAATCTTTAAATCATAATTGAGTGTTTTCAACAAGCCCATGTATTTTCAGGATAAACCCCATGTAACTCTATTTAGGAAATTAAAAGATGATTATTGACGCCCACGGCTTGGGGATTCCAAATCTTCAATCAATTTTTTAAATTTTTGGTGAATCTTGAGTTGTTTGGGTTTTCTTGTTTGAAACCCTAAGGAGTGTTCTTGATGGTTTTTGAAGAAAATATCAATAAGGAGGTCATTTGGGATTAAAAATCATGTGTTTAAGCTGATAAGGGGGTGGAAAATACCAAATATACCCTTAATGAGATGGAATAAGAATATAAATAGGAGCCCAATTTTATGGGCCACTGCAATGCGCCACAATCGCGGTGGCTCACTGGAAATTTCTGAATGGGATTCTTAGGGTCACCGTGATGAGGATATGTTGAGGGTCTGCGTGATTGATTTTAAAGGTAGTTGGGTAGAGCACTTTCCATTGATAGAGTTCGCATATAATAATAGTTTCCATTCCAATATTAAGATGGATCCTTTTTAAGCACTATATGAGAGAAGATGTAGATCTCTGATAGGATGGTATGAAGTAGGCGAGTTGCAGATATTTGGGCCTATTCTTGTTCATCAAGCAATAGGGGATGTGAAAGTCATTAGAGAATGACTTAAGACAGCTTAGAGTCACCAGAAATCCTACGCCGATGTTAGGAGAAGAGATCTAGAGTTTGAGGTTGGAGATTGGGTGTTTCTCAAGGTTTCTCCCATGAAGGGAGTCATGCGATTTGAAAAGAAAGGTATGTTAAGTCCTCGCTATATAGGACCATATCAGATTGTGAGAAGGATAGGTGGAGTTGCATATGAGCTAGAATTGCCAGCTAGTTTGGGTTCTTTACATCCGGTGTTTCATATAGCTATGTTGAAGAAGTGTATTGGAGACCATACTTTAGTGTCGCCTGGCGAAGAAATCAAAGTGACAGACTCCTTATCCTATGAAGAAGAGCCTGTAGAAATTTTGGATCGCCAAGTTATAAGATTGAGGAACAAAGAGATAGCATTAGTTATAGTATGGTGGAGAAACCAAAATATTGAAAAAGCAACTTGGGAATCAGAAGTTGACATAAGAGCAAGATACCCAAACCTTTTTGATCCAATGGATGACGAAATGGAAGGTACAACCCTTGATTTATTCTTTCTATTCCTTAGTATGCTTGTAATTATGCTTTTTTGTGTCCCGCGTCAACATTCGGGGACAAATGTTCCCCAGGGGGAGATATTATACGCCCCCAAACTTTTCCTAGCTAAATTTTGTCCCTAAAGTGTAAAGATTTGGGTTCTAGAATGATTTACACTTATTTCCCTGTGGAATTCCATAGATTTCAACTTTTCATTACGTAGCTGACTGAATAAGCTTTTCATCAATATAAGATTCGTCCAAAACGGACACTCGGTGAAGAAGTTATGGCTATTCTATGTGCTAGTCATAAAACATCATCATATTGGTGTGTAGCGCATTGCGGAGATAGTTGAATTAGAAAATATCAAATTCTAGTGGGACCTCGCGATAGTGGCGCGTCGCGGAGGATCCCAATTTTGCATTCCTCAATTTCTAGTGAGCTACTGCGATAGTGGCACGTCGCGGTGGCCCATAAAATTGGGCACCAGTTATATTTTTACTACGTCTCATTAAGGGTAAAATGGTACTTCTCCAACACCTTATCATCTCTAACACGGGATTTAATCCCAAGAACACCAAAGTAAGATTATTTTCATCAAAATCTCTCAAGAAACTCCATTAGGGTTTCAAACTAAAAATCCTCATAACTCAAGATTCAATCGTGAGTTTTTGAAGATAATTAGAGATTTGGAATCCCCAATCCGTAAGCTTCAAGAATCATTCATTATTCTTCGAAATAGAGGTATATGGGGTTTATCCTAAAAACCTACATGGTCTTGAAATTGTTAAAGCATGATTTAAAGATTTTGATGAATGTATTTTATGGGGAGTTTTGAAGACTATATTATTGATTATACTTTTCGGAAGTTTCAATGCTACTATTGCTTTGGCCTTGTGGTTTTTTCCCCTAAATTGATTTACATATATATGTATATGTATGACTTTGAGATTTAAGATTGTTGATAGCATACATTATGAACTCCTTCTCTTGTATTGATTTAAAGAATTATGGTTTTGTGATTTGAAAGAGGTTTTTGCTATATCCTAGCATTTAAACATGATTTGGAATTGTTGAGAGGGTGTTTCTTGATATCAATATGTTCTTGTGCGTATGAGAAAGAATTGCATGTGTTTACATGAGGATTGAGAAGGAAAAGATTCATTGAATTGAATTATTGAAATGTTGGTCTCAAAACATTTGTTTTGAATACAGAGATTTATTATAGATTAATAATGGCTCAGAGATGTGACTTGCAATTCAATCGTATGCTGATACCATATGTATTTATGCCATAACATATTATGTTTTCAGAGCATGTTTTCAGTGTATGTTTTCAGAGACTGCATGTTTTGATAGAGTTTTGAGAAAAGGCTTAAAGAGGGCTAGGTGGTTACCCGATGATGGCGTGAGTTCAAGCAACTCTTAGCCTGAAACTGTATTTGCCGATACGGGTAGATTATTATTGTACGCTAGTGACGGCCGTGTGGCGTAGTAGATTCAGAGACTTCGACCCTTACGACACACTTGGGTTGGGGGCTTCGCTGTCTAGTTAATGGCAGTTTGCATATAGCCCATAGAATTTTTCAGAGTTGTAGGGTATACCACCTTGTGCAGAAGTAACATAGATTTATCAGAGTTGTGATGATTTTTTACAGAGTCTTTAAAATGCCCATGTGAATTCTTACTATATGATATACTCATGAACTGTTTTAAATTTCTCTCACATATGATGGATAATAAATGATTATTTTGGATATGCTCTGCGTACCAGTACATCTGTATTAACTCCCTCCTCCTCCAACCTCTCAGGTTCTGAGACACAGTCTAGGGGTCTAGATAAGAAGTAGATAATTCAAACACCTGATCAGATTGTGCAGTGGTGAGCCTTCTCTATTCCAGAAGGCCTGTCTTTTCAGATTATGTCACTTATTTCAGATTTGGTCTACTAAGGGCCTTGTCTCAGTTTCAGATAGTTGTCAGATTTTCATGTAGTAGAGATTTTGCAGACTAAGTCAGATGTTATTTAGATGTTGTTGAATTGCAGTTTCCATAATTATGTTGAATTTAGAATTGACTATGCTTCCATAGAAGATTATGTTTCCGCATCTTCTTTTATTATATGAATGTTGTCCATGATTGCCAGATAGAGAAGGGTGTTCCGCACCTTCATGGTTCAGGATGTCCGTCACGGCCAGGCCCTAGTTCGGGTCGTGACATATGGTAATTGGGAGTAAGATTTTAAAATTACTGTATTTGGGTTCGAGATTGGTAAAAGATATTACTACCATTTGGTATTTGGTATTTACCAAATAACAAACTATTGTTAACTGGCCATAGTCTATACTCCATAGGCCACGAGTCCAAATTAATATTCTACAAAAGGTTCAAAAAATCCCACAACCTAAAAGTCTATAATACTATATTCATTTTAAATTTTAAAATGAAAATCACTTTTAAAATTTTTATTGTTAGCAGCAGTGGACAACATGTTCAAATATGAAGTTATTGTTTCATATTACTCGCGTTTTCTTCATTCTAGTTCTATCTATCAAGACAACCTGAACTTGTCTAGTCTTGATGCAACTTGTAGGTATATCTAAGTTATGTCCAGTGAGAGAGTTGATGCCGAGATACTCATTTTCTGCCATATCTGAGTAACTAAATTATCAAAAAATTTTGACACTATGTTGTATGATTGTAAATATCTCATAAGTTATTCTTGATAAAGGAGTTAGTGAATTCTTTTATTTAACCTCACTCAATAGTCACTACGTGGAAAATATTTGAGGAACAGAAGTGGCTATTATATTTCGGAGTCATTTCTGCATTAAACAGTTATTATGTTAAATCAGCAGATGATGAATGAGCTATAAAACATCACTGATGAAGTGTTAAAAAGTGTTGTTTCCATAAGGCATAGGGAATAAAATTTATCTTGTGTTTTGATTCAGTTCTAAAGTAAACTATTATCGTTGGCCTAGAGTAGAGTCTACCAAATTTAACTTTAATCTGGTATTACCAAATACCGTACCGAACCGAATTTTAATTTACCGATTACTGAAGTTTAACGGTATGGTATTTGGTATGTACTTTCATTTACTGATTATCGAATTAACGAATTCGAATTATGATAATACCGAACCGAATACCAAACGCCCACCCCTAGTCACAACTTAGAAGACTAAAATAGTAGCACTATCACTAAACTAATATTGACCCTCCGTAAACTCATTTAATTATGGACGTATAATTATTTAATCTCCAACTTCAAAACTAAATTACCTAAATTAATTATACTTTATGGACGAAAACAAACTCTGCAAGGCTTATTTATCTGAAAATTAATGGGTTTGAAAAGTATCCATATGAGCATACAGTTCTTGTGAAAATTACAAAGAATGGGAGATTGGGAAAAATCTCATTGCATGCTTATATGTTAACGATCTTATATTAATGAGGAATAGTAATGCCATACTAAAATAGATAGAAAGTAAAACTAAAGTTTAATCATACATGCATAAGGCATCATGCATACTGGCAAGCTCCATCATCTCCTGGTCACTTGATGATGCTCCAAATGTCTCCAGACCACCGGTTGGAACCCATGCATGAAAGGCTGAAGGCTTAAGAACTGTCAGTGATTCAATTGTACCCCTTTGATGTCAGAGAAAACGGGAACTGAGAGAGATTTCTCTTTCAAAAAATAATCTATCGGGAAGCCTCCCACCAAACATATGTTCTATCTTTCTCTGAGACACAACAAGTTTTAAGGAGCTATACCTGACTCAATGAGCAACATGGTAGGTTTGGAATTCCTAGACCTTTCTGATAATAATATATCGGGAACTATTCCCATGTCTTTGCAGAAACTCCAGAACCTGAAGTATTTCAATGTTTCTGTTAACAAATTGTATGGTGAAATACCCTCTGGGGGTCCTTTCGAGAACTTCTCGAGTAAGTTTTTCATCTACAATGAAGCATTGTGTGGTTCTTTAAGATTTAGTGTCCCGCCATGCCCAACTTCATCAAAGCACAAATCAAATAGGAAAAAATGACTAGTTCTATATCTTTTTCTAGGACTTGCAATTTTATTTGTTCCTATCATATTTGTGTTTGCATGGATAAGGTATAGAAGAGGTAAAAGAGCTCCACAACAAGCTGATTCATTGTCAGCCATAACAAGAGAAAGAATTTCATTCTATGAATTGCACAAAGCAACTGATGTGCTTAGCGAGAGTAATCTTATTGGTTCTGGAAGTTTTGACTCGCTATAGAACTTGTTAAGAATATCTAGGCGTAAAAAATATGAGAAGAAAAGTAATGCTTGAATCAAAAACTTTGACAAATAGTTAAAATTAAAGAATACAAAAATTACCTCTACATACAACAAAAAATTTGAAAAAGATGACCAGAGAAAAAAAATCAAATTACCTTGGACGGATAAGATATCTTTTTATTTCATTTAAATGATCATTAAAATATACAGTATATGTAAAAGATTGAAACTCATTCTCTACTTCATTAATACAAATATGATTTTCCTATCAGATTATCGGATGATGAATTATAATGTGAGAAATTTGCTAGTATGGGTGAGAAACGAAAGAGCATAAAAACAGAAAAGTACCTCTAGGTCTTGAGATACAATGAAAAAATAAGGAGCGAATACACCTGTATTTATAGGCCTATGGAACCTTCAAAATAGTGTCCTTATTTAATTTTTGGCTTACTATTTTGAATGGTAACATATTAAATCTATACCCTGGATTTATGTAACAACTTATAAGTCTAACTAACCTTCCATAAACACTTATTGCTTAATTTATAAGAACTTATTTTAAGCTTTTAATCACTTGATCTAAAAAAACTATTTTTTTTAATCCTATCCAAACGGGCTCTAAGTCTAACTATCCTTCCATAAACTTATTTAATTATGAAAGTATAATTATTTAGTCTCCCACTTCAAGATTGATTTTTAAGGTTTTTCCTAAATCTATTTAGGTAAGTTACTATAAGTAGCTTTATAATCAGATTGTGCAGTAAGTTTCATTTATTTTGGTAAGTTACTATAAATCTGGTCAGACTATCTCAATCAAATTTCAATTATTCAATTATGTTGTCATAAAAGCTAAATATCTTAATTTATATCTAGTGATAGATAAACACTCATATATTCTACTCTTTGATTTATTATGTCCCAAAATATGATTGGAAAGTGGGTACGTTAGTATGACACCTCAAACTTTCGAACTATGATTTAAATCGTTACACGTATGAAATTAAAATTTATAATTCCTGACTGTGGGATGTATAACAGATGTAAATTAAGGTCGAAAACTCTAGCACAAGATTAAGTCGAAAGCTTTTCTTCTGAACTAACTATAAAACACGAAAATACAACATTAATTTGCTAATATCCACAATGACCTATCCAAGAAGAGAAAAAAGGGATAAGCAGAAGTCATCTATCCCCAGATTTAGCTACAATTTCTAAATTTAAACAATATCATCGCATTGGCCTTGTTTCTGCACCTCTTGTGGCATCACAACCATACCTTAATATTAATTCAAGGTGATTAAGGTGAGAGAGCGAAATTCTAGACGAAAGGAAACAAAAGCTAGTTAAATATGAAACCTACCTTCAACTTCAAGTGAATGATCAAGGACAATATATTAGAAAATTAGAGCAACCTGTTGAGGAGAAAGAAATGGTGTTAAACAAAACTCTAGTTCTTAAAATCTTAGTTCATTTAATCTCACTTCAACACTTATGATTTGGCTACTAGTAACCACTAAAAATGGTTTTGTGACTTCAACCATTCAATCAAAATGCAAACAGAAATACCATTCAATCAAAATGCAAACACAAATACCATTCAATCAAAATGCAAACACAAATATATAGAGAAGTTTTCTATGAATGAAACAAGTTACTCAACGTGTTCCAACAAACTATTAGTAAAAACACTATCTTTACAAGATTTAACCTCAACTTCACTAAATCACAATGAGCCATTCAACAAAAGATTACAAGACTGTGTAACCTAAGGAATTATAAATTTTAATTTTGATCCCTAAACAACTCAAAAACTTGCCAAGGTAAGTGTTCCAAAGTTTTCGAGTTATCCCAACTTGAAGAAAACAATCTTAATTCAATTTATAATACACTAAAACTAAGATTACATCAACATTATGACCCAAACAACCCCTAATACATGAATGCTAAAACTCTTAACACAATACTATATTAGGACAAGGTTCTTGAATGTGTTCCTTCAGAATTCAAGTAACACTTTGTAAAGTCAATCTGCCAATTGTTTTTCTTGCTATGTGAGTGCGTGAGCCACTTGAGTCACTCATCGTCTATTTAAATACAACTCTTCAAAGAATTGATCTTCAAACCAAACTCCTCAGCAACACGAACTCTCATTATAAAGAGTTCTACTTCTAGTGAAAGTCCTCCTTCAATTCAAACTCTTCTCTCTTTAATGTTGTAGCCAAATTTCAACACTTCAAATCTGAAAATTTTTATATCCTTTGAGCTTATCAGAAGTTATCATATCTGTTCCCCATGAAGATCTCCAAGTAATTTCGAAGGAAGTTTAGAGGTGAAAATTCCTAATTAACAAAAGAAAGTTTACTTGAAGAAATTTATGAAACTGTATGGTAAGAAAATTCCTATGAAATACCCCAAAAAAATCAACAAGAATAAATTGTTGAAAGTAAATTTTTATGAATATTTAGCATATACACCCCATGGAAATTTTCAAATAATGATTCCCATGTAAATCACTACATACATTTCACAATTAGACAAAAATCTATTTGAAACCTCCAATAATCTTCAAAATCATCATTTGACACAAGTCTAATGTAAAACATTATTACTGATAAAAAACATAATTCATAACATCCACATCAATAATGTATGATTCTTAATGATCCAAAATAAAATATTTCAAACTTTAATCCTCAATAATACTACCAATCATCAGGGTCAGAATCACTTTCATTCATGTTGCCAGAGCCATCATCACTTTCATCCATATGGTTGGTTGTCTTCTTGAGATGATCGTTCGTTTGAAGATGATTTCTTGTATACATTCTTCTTCAACAAGTCAAATTCCTTCCTCATCCTGTTATTTTGTATCACTCATTCTGCAACTGTGCATACAAATCAACATTTGAAGCATTTACTTAGGACTTAATCATCTCATCAAGTTCTTCCAGCAAAGTAGATGTTGATTTCTTAGATTCCTTTACACTTCGACCTAGGGATCCAAGACCTTTGACACTTCCTTTTCTCTTTCCACCAACAGATTATACCCAGATATTGATTTCTCTTAATTGAGAGGGCCGACTAGCTGGATTAGTTTCTCCTTCCACAACTTATGCACTTTGAGCAGCTAATATTTCTTGTTTCTTTCTTTCAAGCTCATTCTGCATAAGAATAAGTTATTTCAGACCAGATAGAGTGCCAACAAAAAATATATTATTAACATAAATTATATTGGATTCTAGTATCAAATATAAGCACAACAAGCAGCAAAAACAAACAACATGTATTGGCATAAAAAGTATCTGAAACTCAAAGTTGGTTCCAAATTATTGTGGCTATGGAAGCAACAATGCCACAATGAAATGAGACGAATAATTCAGGTATTTTCTGAGTTGTATCTTTTATTGAGAAGTCCTGGAATTATCTAAGAAGTACTTTTATTTGAGTTCTGATATATCTATATTGATGAAATAGTGCAGTCAGATTTGTTAGAGTACGTGCCCTACTGACCAGTGACTTTAACATAAGAGTTACATATGGATAGAACGGGTTGCCTGACGTGTTCCAAGGAAGTAGTAAAACAGGGAGTAAAGAACACAATGATTTTACGTGAAAAAACACCCAGCTCAAAAAGGTGTAAAGAAACCATGATCTGTACCTCTACAGGATTTAACCCCAACTTCACTAAATAACTCTGAGCCTCAACAACGACTGATTACAAAACTCTTGTAACCAACAACTAGGAATTATAAACTCTAATTCCTATATCTCAATAACTAGGAATCATAAACTCTAATTCCTATAACTCAACAACTAGGAATCATAAACTCTAAAACACAACAATCACCATTGACTATTGAACTGTAACACCCCACATTTTTAGCTAGAAATCGAACCGTCGTTCCTACATGCGTAAGCTCTAATTCCATGGTTTATTCTTAGATTCATGTTTCATGATCTTTCTCCTAGTATATGAAGTGATTATGAGGTGAAAAATGTTCATAGAAATGCCTAAAGCAAAGTTGAGCTAAGAACCTTTCATTCATCCAAAATTGGATAGTCGATTCTACAATGGTCAACTTTGAATGTGGATAAATCTTTATACACATAGAATTTTTCATCTCAAGACCAACCAGATTATAGATAATTGAATTATCTTTCCAACGATATCAATTTTTCCAAAATCCGATAACCGAACGAAAAGTTATGGCTTTTTCCGTGTGAGGCAGTAAGTCAATACGATCATGACGCGTCGCGTCGAGATCGCGTCGACGCAAAATCAGACGCGGATATAATTTTTCATTTCCCCTCACCTAAAATCTGTCTATAACATATAATTTCAACTCCGAGAAGCCAAGATTGCTTATTTTACTCTAATCCTCTCAAAATCCAAACACTAATCCTTTTCCTCAAGATCAAGAATCAAGATCTTAAATTCAAGATTTCAAGAAACGGATCAAGATCCGGGTTACGCTCTTTCTCCTAAATAATCTAAGGTACGTGAGGTTTATCCTAAAACTACATGAGCTTGTTGAAACACTTGAATATGATTTAAAGATTATCAAGCACAAAATTACAAAGGAGTTTTGGAAACCATGTTTTAAATTATGCATCATGAATGTTTTAATGACAATGTTGTTTTGGCCTTTAGGTCTTTTCCCTTTAAAATTGATTTATACGTATATGTATATGTGATAACGCTCAAACTACAGCTCTCGTAAGAGTGTAAGCGGTCATTGTCAAATATAGAACCCAACTGGGTTGGGTGTCGAATCCCACAGGGAATACTTGGTCACTAAGTATGCAACGATTAGTAGACTATTGATCGAAAATTCTGCAAAAAAGGGGGGATTTAATTGTAGCGTGAATTAAGAGTATCAAAGTAACAAAGAAAACGGAATGTTTAGTAGGTTTTAATCAATGAGAATTGTAAGTTAGGGTTATGTCCACCTAATGATTTTTACGTATCTATTGGCTATGAGTTATGCGGAATTCAGACATGCATGCGCTTATAGAGATTCGTATTCTATGGTAAATCCTAGTGTCTTTCGACCATCAAGGATTATATCACTTTAACTCTTTCGATCTTAAAGCGTATACTAATGGTACGAATTCTCCAAGAGGTTAATCCAGTTACGACACTAACTTTTAAACAGGGGTTGGTATCCCTATTTCCTTGTCATTCTCTCTTTTCCAGACATGTAACTTTTCTTCCGAAAAAGTTAATGCTATACTGGCGTATTCTATATGTTTGCAACCATAAGAATTCAATTAAGATGAAGAGAGTAATGATATAAGCAGCATACGTATCAAGAATTCACAAACTCATAGCAATAGATAGTATATCATAAGGCTTCCATAACCCTAACAGAGAAGTTTAGCTACTCATGAGCGCAACGGAGATCAAAATAAACATCATCATCATATCAAAACTAGAATGATCTCACGTTGGAGAGGAGTGTGGCGTCACAACAAGGTTGACGTTTTTCCTCTTGGTGTTTCCCATGAGTTAGCGTTTTTCTCTTGTTAACAATTGTAACGTGAATTAGGAGCGGAAGTTGAATGAAAAAGAATTGAATTAATGAATGAGTGAGTAATAAAAAGCTTGAATTAATGAATGAGTGAATGCTGAAAAATTCAGCAAAATAGGGTTTTTATAACAACCTTGTTCTAGTCCTACTGAAATAGGGTTTTTATCCTTGTCCTAGTCCTACTGGGTTACTGTATACTTGTCCTAATCCTACTAAGTTACTGCTGATCCCCCAAGTCTTTAGAAATGCTGTTTTTTCCCAGGACAAGTTCTCCATGCATCACTTTCAGTCCATAAGCTTCCAGAAGTTGCCTTCCTTCTTACGTGAAGTTTCCTTTGGCGTCCAACAGTCCATAAAATGCTGAAATCTTCATCATAAATACCTGAAATCTTGCTAATCACGTTGGTTGGCTCACTTACAGGAAAATGGACTAAAAGTGCAGGAATTATATATTTTGTCCTTAAAACTTAGCTAAAATATGGGTAAATTAAGGTGCTTTAGGCGTGTAAATACGCCTAACATCAACACCCCACACTTAAAGCTTTGTTCGTCCTCGGACAATATATCATGTCCATATAAACATCTACTTAGGGTTTCACAGTAACAGCACAAAATATTCATCAAGACAGGCACAACAATTATTAACAAAGAGTAGTTTTCTAATCACTTCTAGAAACAATTCAACCTCCAACATAGACTCGTGATGATGGTTAATTCGTATTCAAAAGTTAAGGCACAAAGAATCATACAAGACTACCCAAAACTCATCAACCATGTGTGTCTCACAATATATCACCCATAATTACTCACAAGTATTTCATTTTTCAAAACATAGGTATAAGATTATCCTTGCTCTCACTCTCACAATGAATTCATATGTTGCAACTGATGACCATAGGCTTGCCCTTAGTGTAATGCTCTACTAATATCAGAATGCTAAGCTTAGGATCAAATAGGTATTTACAGGTTGTAATGTAGGCTAAGGGACAGGTAGGACTATTTTGGCCAGAAATAGTGACTATTTTCCATAAGCGCTTTAATACATCACATTATGCCATTAACACTCTCTTTTAAACAACCCTTCTACCTTTCTTTTCATCTAACACCCCTTTTCACCTATTTTGTTATTCAATTATAAACACAAAGATGAGAATATACAACTTATTTTTTTATTTTTCTATTTCTATTTTTTTTTATTTTTTTTTATAAAGCACCTCTATGATAGCCACTCTTATTCACAACAATTTCAAGTACCAATACACTCTGAGGCGTCACTCTCACCCAATTTCCTCTTATTTTGTCACATGACTCTACAATTTAAAGCGCTTAGGAATTTGGATCAAATCATGGTCTTGAAAAAAAAATGGATTAGGCTACATATGAGGCTGTCAAAGAAAATAGCTAAAGGCTCAAAGGGGGTTAACTAGGATAATGTCCACGGGTAGGTAAAAAGAAGGTAAACAATCACAGGCTGCCAAAGAAATGCCTAAATCATCTCCTAAACTCACACTCTTTATTTCTCTTTACACACACACCAGGCAAGTTCTAGTATCAGTCACAACACAGAATATACTATAACCTCACACACACAAGGCACATGGTCAACTTTATTGGGAGCAGTATAGACTCTTGACCCAACAGATGAATGAATTAAACCACACACTTATCACACAGTGAGTCACACTTAGAGCCTAAACGTCTCAATAGTAATTATTTTGGGACAAACTCTTGTCATAATACCATGCCGCGTATCAGAACAATTTCATGCAAAATCTAAAAGATCTAAAATTAAACTAACTAATTACGACTAATTAAAACAAAAAAGAACTAGAATAAATGTAGGCAAAGCAGTACAAGAAGCATACAAATACCAGCACCCCACACTTAGACGGGACACACTGCCCTCAGTGGAAAATAAATATGGAAAACCTGATTAGTCGGACTCCTCTTCTATGTTTGGGGTCATACCCCCTGCGTCGGAATCATCATCAGAGTCGTCAACCTCAGAGTTTCCTCAAAATGTACCCCACGTGATGCAAAAAGTGCGTCGAGGTATTTGTAGAGAGGAGGACTCAGCTTTCTCCTTTCTTGACCTTTTATGTCCCTTCTGTGAGGTGGTCGCTTTTCTTTTCCTTGTCGTCCTTTTGGGGCCATTCTAACTGAGATTAAAATAGAGTCATGTTAGCTTCATCTCGGTAGATACAATCGATAAACAAGCAGTAGAGGCACCAACCCACACTTAATTTGTTGGCACTAACTAGTGAAGTGAACGATGTCGATCACTCAGACTTCATCGATATATGTTTAGGTGTTATATTCCAACAATATAATCAGTGCAGTCATACTTTTCTTGTCATCTTAACTATCCTTTTTGATTCTATTTCATGAAATCTTGGCAATACTTTCATGTTTGGATTGATGTACCTTTTGAGCAAGACTACTACATAGAGATTGAATCAAGTTATGGCATTAGAAATAATCACAACATCATATGTTTGTATTCAACCATGATTTTCATCTCGATGAACAAGTCATTCCAACATATAGGCTTTCTAGTTACAAGATTATGCAAATTTCTTGACTATGTCAATTCCGCAAAAGTATGACAGTGTATCAAAATCATATACAAGTTGGAAACAAGTCAAGAGCATCCTTACGTATTCTTTCACTCACTTAGTTGTATCGCAACAAATCAACCATATTCAAATCACCAACACTACTTCAAGATTTAACAATTTATTATAGGCGTAGTAGTGTAGTACTTTACGGAATATAAAATAAGAGCAAAGAAGTACTTACTTGGTTGATGGCCTCGGAAGATGTTCTTGCAAAGTTAAAAGAGCAAAAGGAAATTTTTTGAGAGATTTTGGAGAGGTAGGCGGCGCTTAGGTTGAATTTGCAATGCATTTTTGTTCTAAGACTAAGGTTCTATTTATAGGACAAGCTTGGGTCGGGTTTTGACCTGTTTGGAATCGGATTAGGAGACTAAAAAGTGAGCATAGGAGGCGCCTATGCTATGGCATTGTTAGGCATAGGCGGCGCCTATGCCATGGCATTCTAGATTTAGAGACAAAAGGCTTTTGCATAGGTGGCGCCTATGTTATGAGATTGTTAGGCATAGGCGGTGCCTATGCCATGGCATTCTAGATTGAGAGACAAAAGGCTTTTGCATAGGTGGCGCCTATGCTATGGCATTGTTATGCATAGGCGGCGCCTATGCTATGGCATTCTTGATTCAGACAGCTTAGGCCATAGAATAGGCCTTGCCTTGTTCGTTGCCTAGATTTTCATAGGCAATGCCTAACTCATAGCCTTTTGCTTTTTCATTCCCAACTTACCACCTTTAACATTGCTCACTTTCAAATCAAAATTTGAGACCAAGTTCCTCTTTTATACGTCTTGCACCTACACTTACTCAAAAACAATAAAAACGATTAGAAAGATGGGTTGCCTCCCATCAAGCGCCTTAGTTTTGGTCGTGGCTCGAGAAAATCCTAGGAAAACAAAAACAATCAAAAACGATGGGTTGCCTCCCACCAAGCGCTTGATTTATTGTCGCGGCACGACATAGTTATCTTGATTACTTAGACTTCATCGAGATATTTGGTGCATCATTTTCTGAATGGATTTAGACGACGCTGATGCTTAATTGTGGGCATGCAATCTTCTTCGAGATGCATCTTGTGCATACATATCCCAGGTGGGATACCAATTATATCATCAATAGACCAACCCATAGCTCTCTTGTACCTCTTCAGAGCAAAGATGAGAGCTTCTACGTGCTGTTCACCTATATCAGCCACAACACTCACCGGAAGTGTTCTTCCACCTCCCATTAACGCATACCTTAGGTGACTGGGGAGCTCTTTCGATTCTAGCACTGGTGGCTCTTCAATGGAAGTCTTCGCTGTTGGTGAAGGTCGATTCCTAAGATAAGGGTCCAGCTTCTTAGTAGCATAAGAATAGGACTTTATTCCTGTTAGAGCACAAACAGTTTCTTCATATTCTTCAACATCCTCATGCTCAAAATTCAACAGCACAGCAGACAATGGCTCAATAGTAAGCTGCTTCTCTACAGATAATCTTTTCTCATCCTCGTAATAAACATCAGCTACAGAGAACACATCCATATATCTAGGCTGCTTCATCGATTTTCATACATCAAAACGGACTACTTCGTCTTTCAGCCAAAATAAAAGCTCATTAGCTCTTAAATCAATCAGCACACTTCCAGTTGCGAGGAAAAGACGCCCCCAGATTATGGGAACTTCAAAATCCACCTCGCAATCCAAAATAACAAAGTCTGCAGGAAAGATGAAGGTGGAAACCTTCACCAACACATCATATAAGATACCAACAAGCCATTTTACCGACCTATCTTCCATCACGAGCCGCATATTGGTTGGTGTAGGATCACCCAACCCCAACTTTCTGTAAACGGATAACCGCATCAAATTGATGCTAGCCCCTAGATCGCACAAGGCCTTAGCAAAATCCAACGATCCAATCGTGCAAGGAATAGTGAAAGCACCAGGATCTACCTTTTTCTGAACTAGCGATCTTGTAGCGATTGCACTGTAATGATGAACATTATCTGCCAGCTCATAGCTTACTGCTCGCTTTTTTGTCAAAAGGTCCTTCATGAATTTAGCGTATCCGGGCATCTACTCTAGCACTTCCACCAAAGGAACATTAATAGTCAGCTCCTTCAACATAGTCATGAATTTACTGAACCTGGTATAATTAGCTTTCTTCTTCAGTCTCTGCGGAAAAGTTAGTGGTGGAAGGGGAATTGTTTTCTCCACCACTTCCTTTTTATCTTACTTCTGATTATCAACCTTTTCAGGAGTGTCGTCAGCCTTCTTCTTCAGTCTCTGAGGAAAAGGTGGTGGTGGAAGGGGAATAGTTTTCTCCACCACTTTCTTTTTTACCTTGCTTCCAACTATCTATCTTTTCAGGCTGCAGACGTCTAGGGGTGACGTCATGAACACACTCTTCAGATTCTTCGGCCTCTTCACATTCTGCATCAATAACATTATCCATTATATCATCAACTACCTGCTTGCCTTTAGATGTATTTTCCAACACTTTACCACTTCGGGTAGTAATAGCCATACACGATCCATCATTCCTCGGATATTGCACTGTGTCGCTAGGTAGTGTTCCAGCTTTTCTTTGATTGAATGCCGCTGAAAGTTGACTCAATTGCTGCTCCAGCTGTTTTATTGAAGTGGAATGTGAGTTAACCAATTGATTTATTGAAGACAAATCTTTCTTCACCTCATTCACTCCCGTATTAATTGCCTCCACTCCTTTCAGCAGCTTTGCCATCATATCTTCCATAGACCTCTTCCCCGAACCAGATGCCGCAGCCTCATGATTTCCAGGAGGAATATACAAACCACTCCTGTCAGTCTTATTCTTCCAACTACCTTGATCACGGTCCTTGTTTCTAGATTTATCATAATAGTTCCGACCTTGGTTTCCTTGGGCATTGCCTCGGAAACCCCCCTGATTATTCAAGTAGTTAGCTTCTTCCTCAGAATCGGATTCGTCTCTTCCCTTTGACGCAACCATTTTTACTTTTTCGGTCTTCCCTGATAATAAATGCTTGGTAAGAAGATCTATCTGTGTTTTCATGTGCGCCATATCTTGATCACGTTCCTCTTCTCTTCGCCTTTGTTCTGCAGTCATGCCAATAGATATGGTATAGCTTGCTACCTCTGAATCCCTGGTATGCCAAGCTCTACTTTGCTTTGTCATACGATCTAACATATCACTTGCCTGAACAAAAGTAAGGTCCATGAATGACCCTCCTGCAGCATTATCAACCACTGGCTTAGTCACTGAATTCAAAGACCTGTATAATATCTCCATCAAGTGGACATTGGTCATATGATGATTTGGGCACCGCATAAGCTTCTTTTTGAACCTCTCCCATGTTTCGTGGAGAGCTTCAGTTGGAAGCTGTCAAAAATTATTGATCTCATCTATCAACTGTGCTCTCTTGGATTGCAGAAAGAATCTTTCTAGGAAAGCGTCTTTCAGTTGCCTCCAATTAGTAATAGAATCAGGAGTTAGCCCGTTCAACCATAGAGTTGCCTCCCCAGATAGAGACAATGGAAATAATTGTAGCCGAATTGCATTCTGTCCAACGCCTGGATTGTCGAATGACTTGCATGTAGAGATAAAGTTGACCAGATGCATATTTGGATCATCACCTGCAAGTCCACCAAATAGTCCCTTGAGCTGCAATAACTGAATCATGGTACTAGTGATATTGAACTTGGCTCCGGGTGCCGAGGGCGGCGGAATAATAGCTCCTGTGGCACCAGCTCCGTCCAGATCGTCAACATCATCATCAAAAGGAATCTGCATAGCTCGGCGTTCAGGTCTAAATCTAGCTTGACGATCTCTTCTGTTAGCAGGTGTTGCCACCTCAGCATCACGCCTAGGGTTTAGTAACTCGTCATCACCTAGGTCCTCATCGTCAGGATTTGTTGCTCGCCCAGGGTTATCAATATTCTGTTGATGCACTTGAGCGACGGCCAAAGAAGCTAATCTAGCCTGCTCCTGTTGAGCAGCCTTTCTTTCAATGTCATATTGTGCCTCCATCCTGCCAATAAGTTGTGGTTCTGGGTTTATGGGTAATAATGGTTGTCCCAAACTTCGAGTATGGGGCATGCACTGAAAAAAACCTGCATAAAACAAAAACAACAACTAAGAGTAAAATACGAGAATCTTTGACCAAAGGGTCTAGTAATTATCAAAAACTTAGTTGACAACCGGATTCCCCGTCAGCGGCGCCAAAATTTGATAACGCTCAAACTACAGCTCTCGTAAGAGTGTAAGCGGTCGTTGTCAAATATAGAACCCATCTGGGTTGGGTTTCGAATCCTACAGGGAATACTTGGTCACTATGTATGCAACGATTAGTAGACTGTTGATCGAAAATTCTACGAAAAAGGGGGGATTTAATTGTAGCATGAATTAAGAGTATCAAAGTAACAAAGAAAATGGAATGTTTAGTGGGTTTTAATCAATGAGAATTATAAGTTAGGGTTATGTCCACCTTATGGGTTTTACGTATCTATTGGCTATGAGTTATGCGGAATTCAGACATGCATGCGCTTATAGAGATTCGTATTCTATGGTAAATCCTAGTGTCTTTCGACCATCAAGGATTATATCACTTTAACTCTTACGAGCTTAAAGCGTATACTAATGGTACGAATTCTCCAAGAGGTTAATCCAGTTACGGCACTAACTTTTAAACAGAGGTTGGTAGCCCTATTTCCTTGTCATTCTCTCTTTTCCAGACATGTAACTTTTATTTCGAACAAGTTAATGCTATACTGGCGTATTCTATATGTTTGCAACCACAAGAATTCAATTAAGATGAAGAGAGTAATGATATAAGCAGCATACGTATCAAGAATTCACAAACTCATAGCAATAGATAGTATCTCATAAGGCTTCCATAACCCTAACAGAGAAGTTTAGCTACTCATGAGTGCAACAGAGATCACAATAAACATCATCATCATATCAAAACTAGAATGATCTCACGTTGGAGAGGAGTGTGGTGTCACAACAAGGTTGACGTTTTTCCTCTTGGTGTTTCCCACGAGTTAGCATTTTTCTCTTGTTAACAATTGTAACGTGAATTAGGAGCTGAAGTTGAATGAAAAATAATTGAATTAATGAATGAGTGAGTAATAAAAAGCTTGAATTAATGAATGAGTGAATGCTGAAAAATTCAGCAAAATAGGGTTTTTATAACATCCTTGTCCTAGTCCTACTGAAATAGGGTTTTTATCCTTGTCCTAGTCCTACTGGGTTACTGTATACTTGTCCTAATCCTACTATGTTACTGCTGATCCCCCAAGTCTTTAGAAATGCTGTTTTTGCCCGGGACACGTTTTCCATGCATCACTTTCAGTCCACAAGGTTCCAGAAGCTGCCTTCCTTCTTACGTTAAGTTTCCTTTGGCGTCCAACAGTCCATAAAATGCTGAAATCTTCATCATAAATACCTGAAATCTTGCGAATCACGTTGGTTAGCTCACTTACAGGAAAATGGACTAAAAGTGCAGGAATTATATATTTTGTCCGTAAAACTTAGCTAAAATATGGGTAAATTATGGTGCTTTAGGCGTGTAAATACACCTAACATCAATATGTATGAAAATTTAGATTGAAGATTGTTTGAGAGAACAAATTATGAAATCCCTCTCTTGTGATGAATTTATGTTTATGATCTTATTGTGAATGGTTTTAAATGCATGATTTATGATTTGAAAATAGTTTTCTCAATATCATAGTAATTGGGCATGATTTAGAGATGATCAGAGAGTGTTTCTTGATATACTTATGTTCTTGTGTTAAAGAGAAAGAATTGCATGTGATTGAGAACTTTGATATGACCACCTTATGTATTTGAAATGTTGAAAAAGAGAGTTTCTTTCATGTGTTTACATGAGTTTTAAGAAAGAGTTCTTTGAATTGATTTATTGATATGGTGGTCCCAAACCTTATGTTTTGAAAACAGAGATTATAATATTGTATTAATGGCTCAGAGACGCGACTTGCAAGTCAATGGTATGACAATACCATATAAATATATGCCATAACAGAGCTAGAGTTTTTCAGAGTTTGATTTCAGAGAATGAAATGTTTTAAAGAGTTAAAAATGGGCTTAAAAAGGGTTAGGTGGTTACCGAAGAAGGCTTGAGTTCAAGTAACTCTTAGTCTAAAATTGTATTTTGCCGATACGGCTATATTATTATTGTACGCTAGCGACGGCCATGTGTCATAGTAGAGACAGAGACTCTGGCCCTTGCGGCAAACTTGGGTTGGGGGCTTGGCTGCCGAGTTAATGGAAGATTCTATATAGCCCATGGAATTTCAGAGTTGTAGGGTATACCACCTAGTACAGAAGTAATATAAAGAGTGTCACTGAGTTCAGATGATGTTACAGAATCTTTTAAATATGCCCATGTGATCTTACCATATGATATATTTTTGAACTATATCAAATTGCTTTTCAGACAGAAGCGAAGTTTGCGGTGGTGAGTCTTCTTTATTTTGGAAGGCATATCTCTTTTTAGACATATTTTTTTTACTTTGGTTTTAGTCCAATGGGGGCCTTGTCTTAAGTTTCAGACAGTTATTGATATCATGTGTAGTAGAAATTTCACAGACTAAAAAAAAATGTTGTTTCAATGTTGATAAACCTATTTTCTCATTGTTAAATAGATTTTAGAGTATGACCATGATTCTTTTTACTTTTATTTCTACAAAAATTTTTATATTATATGAATATTGTGCATGATTATCAGATTTATAAGGGCACTTGGGCCTCCTTGGTTCGAAATGCTCGTCACGACTAGGGTCTCGGCTCGTGTCGTGACAAACTTGGTATCAGAGCACGGTTCATGGTCCCAGGGTGTCTGCGAAATCATGTCTAGTAGAGTCTTGCTTATAGGTATGTTATGCACCACACTTATAATCAGGAGGCTACCGGGCATTTAGGAGTTGTTTCCCATTCCTTCATACTTTAGTTCGTGCTATAGAGTTATCCATAAGAAATTTATCCAAGTTCATTCCTCATTCTAATCTCATGGGTGATGTCTCATTGTCGAGGTAATACAATTCTAAGAGTCTAGCTCCCCCAGCGATGTGGTTCTCTCTGATTGAGTTATCCAGAAAAGTTATGAGATAGCACAAGGACTTGAGAAGAGTCCAGTAATGCTTCAAGGTGTATTGATTCGGAAGTATACTGTTATCTTGATGAAATTATGTTTTCCCAGCCTGAGGTATGAAGTGTATTCAGTCTCCTTTAATAAAATATTCTTGTTGGGGATGTGATGTTTAAGGATAATTATGTGTAGCAGAATATTGGAATTGTATTTCCACCAGAGTAGTAGCATATGTTATAGTGTCATGTTCTATTGGTAGTGAGATGGTCTAGAAGTTGGTGACATGAAGTCACAAGATTAGCAGTCAGAGCGAGGGTGATATTTTCGTAAATAAATAGTTTTAGTTGTATAATCATGGACTGGGGAGTGGGTTGCCATTGTATAGTGATAAACTAATGTGGTAGCAATATTTGTGGATTGTAGGGTAGTATGTGAAGGATGTGCTAGCTATGATTATTATCTATTCGAATTAGGAAAGGAACCTAGAGTTGATAGTTATGGTGGTTTAGAGATCAGTTATAGGATGTAAATGGAAAGGATATATTAGTTAATAAGTTGTTAGTAGAGACTCATTAGTGTTTATTGTTTTTTGAAGATCATTGTGATGTACGATTAGGTAAGTATGATGCAAGAAATTAGAATATGTTGATAAGATTGAAATGGGTTATATTGCAAGATTAAGATCGACCAACCCAATCATGTGACTTTACCCTTTTGATGGTCCTTTCTTTAGTAGTAGTAAACTAGAACTTCAAGTGTGAAGGTATGTAGTAAATTTTGAGTGGTAACAATGAGGTTCTGGTGGGGTTGCGATTGTAGGTAGTAGCTAAGTAAAGTGAAGTATTTGGGTTGATTTCCCAATTTGATGGACTAGTGTAATATGTGGCATGCTTTATCGGTGGTATATAATTGAGGCTAGACAACAGGCTTAAACTCTAGATGTGGAATGTAGTGGTGAGAATAGTAGCTCGAGGTTGATGAAGAATATTTTTTGGGAATTAATTAGTAGGCTTGATGTTGTGTGTGGAATGGCATAGTTGGCAAATTGTGCAAAAAGAAGTGGATAAATGGTGGTATATATACTTGAGGACTGGCGTTAGAAATGATGATTTGTGGTTGAGTCATTAAGATTATAAGAGTGATATTCATATAAGAATAATTTGATCCCAAGAGGGCATGTTGTTAGATAAGGTTGTATGGTATAAGCGTCATGTGTACCCAACTTGTGTTTTGAACTTTGTAGAACGGAGAATTTTGGGGAGTTGTTGTATAGGGTTCATTAAAGTTGAGTTCAGGAAATGTAGGTAGGCAATATGCGCCTTGGGCATAGTTTTACAAATTTTGTTAAGTATTAGGTTATGTGATTAGAGGTGTAATGATAGTATTCTAAGGAATGAAAGATGGAGTGTTAAATGTTTAGAAGTATGGGTGTCTATGCCCATGAAAATATTAGTTGGAAGTTGATGACTTTGGGAGTTAGAAGATATTGCAATTAGTGTTCACAAAAGGGGATGTCCTTGAAATAATTGAGTGTCTTTGTATTAGAGATTAATGAGAGGAGTTGTGGTCATGGGTATTTTGATATCCCATTTTTTGATAGGGAATGTAGATGTGTGCGCTCATGAGAGTGGGAGTTGTAGAGTGATGGCTATAGAGGCTAGCAAGAGTTAAGAGTAGCATTTACAGAAAAGCATGGCCTTCAAAGTATGGTTCTTTACGGAGAGTTTCGAGTTTAAGTCTGTAGTGATGTCTGTCACGACCCGAGCCTAGGCCCTAGTCGTGACGAGCATCACGAACCATGAAGGCCCGGAACACCCATTCTCTATCTGGTTATCATGCACAACATTCGTAATCTTAATAAAATGCTGAATTGAAACTGAGTACGGAAAACATGGTCAAGTTCTGCAACATTTCTGAAAAATACTATCTGACATCAGTCTGCGAAATCTCTACTAAGAACACAAACATCTGTCTGAAAAGAAACTAGGACAAGGCCCCCAGTAAACCAAAAATATAATAAATAAGATAATGTCTGATATAATTAGGCCTTCCGAATAATAGAAGGCTCACCACTATGAGATCAAGTCTGCAAATCCGAGAATATCTACTGAGTAGCTGGACCCCTAGACTGTGCCTCAGAACCTGGAAGGAGGGGGGGTCAGCACAAAAGTACTGACACGCGAAGCAATCCAAATGTATAGTATAATGGAACATACATATATATATATATATAAGTGAAAGAAATTTTTCATCAAGACATCCCGTATAAAACTATTTCTGAAAAATACATGGGCACTTTCTGAAAACATGCAACCTGTCTGTTCATTTCAAATCATGATCTGTGTTTTACTTCTGAGTTAGGTGGTATACCCCTACAAGTATGAATATTCCACGGGCTGTATGGAATCCACCATTGACTCGGCGGGGAAGCCCCCAACCCAAGTGTGCCGCAAAGGTTGGAGTGTCTGAGTCTGATACGCCACAGGACATTTAAGTCAGCGCATAATAATATACCCGGGTCGGCAAACCACGGTTTTAGGCAAAGAGTTGTCTGAAACTCCCGCCTTCTTCAGGGAACCACCTAAGCTCTCTTTATGCCCTATTTTAGCCTTTTCTGAACATGTATCATTCTGAAATTTCTAAATCATGAGAGTCTGATAAAAATCTGATTTCTGAACTAGTCTGTGTCTGTTATGGCATTTGTCTGAGTTGGTATCGTCATACCTAGACTTGCAAGTCCTAATTCTGAGCCATAGTGCATTTAGCACGATTTTTCATATAAATAACGTTTCAGACCACCGAAGCATGTAGTTTACATTAAAGATGTCATGTTCCGAAACTCAAATAATATCCATGCAAAACTTTCATCAAACATATGGTGGTCATGTGCATTTTGGCAAAACTATGCATTCTTTCATTACATGCATATTCAACATCCACAACCCTCTCTTTCGTGTTCAAGAATCGTATTCCAAAGATAGCAAAATTCAAAGCACTTCATATCATAATTTCTTTTCTTCAAGATGTCTTTCAAAACAATTTATATTACGTGAAACATGGAAAAATTTACATTAAGAGAGGGATTTCATGAAAATCATGCTCTCAATTCATATATGTATAAAAACTGTCAAATCGCTTTGGAGATGGTCAAAAGACCAAAACAATGATGTTAAAACATCTTATACATAAATATATATACATAATTTAAAACCCCATTCTAAAACATGATTTTTCTATGCCCATGAGAATTTAGGAAAACCCCGCGTACTTTATTCTCCATGAATTTTTGGTGTCTATCGAAGCCTACGTCTAGAGGATTCCGAATCTGTAATTTGTTTCATGAAGAAGTTTCGGAATGATCGGTCCTTCAAGATTATTTTCTCAAACCCTAGTTTCTCCTTCTCTTAAGTTCTTGAAGGATTAGATTTTGGGATTTTATAGGAGGCTTCAATGTTGTTAATTGGCCCAATTCCGTTTAGGAGTGGGTAAGGACGATTTTGAGTTTTGTAAGGACTAACTTTCACTTAAAGTAACTCAAAACGGAGTTTTTTCGTCACCTGAAACCATAACTATGCGCCGCCCTTTGCATTTCCTAAATTTACATAGGCGCCGCCCTATGCATCGCCTATATTTGCATAGGCGCCGCCCTATGCATCGCCTATATGTGCATAGGCGACACATTCAACATTGAAAGGCCATAACTTCTTCACCGGGTGTCCGTTTTAGGCGAATTTGGTATCGTTGGAAAGCTTATTCAATTATATACAATTTGGTATATAGTAGGCCACCCAATTAATCATATACAATGAGTTATGGTCAATAGAATTTGACACAAATTACAACGTCCACTAAAACTTAATCGATCGAAATGGTTTTTACTCGTCCTTGAGTTGAAGGACTTCTATGGTATAAATTCATACTCAAATGGATTTACATTCTACAAAATTGATTAACATGCCAAATTGGTATAGGATTTAAGGCTCTGGGATTATCAACGCATCAGAGTCATATTTTTTTATTCTAGCCCAAAATGCGGGGTGTTACATTATCTCCCCCTTGGGATCATTCGTCCTCGAATGATGGGTAGGAACTTTTTGAATCCTTAAAGGTATGGAATAACGCAGGCATGACATGTCTTCTAATAAAGAATACACTGATCTGAAACATGACCAAATGGATGGAACTACTGATATTCTGAATTCATATATCGGACATGCATATCTAATGCATGGAATACACGACTAGAGCTACTCATAAGCTGAGTTCTCACAATGAACATGCATTCCTAATGCATGGATTTGTTATTGAGTTGTTCTCATGAACGCAGAACTGAATACATAGATAAGCTGAGCTTTTTCTATGGGACATGCATTTCTAATGCATATCTGACTGAACTGACGTGTGAACATATGACCGAATACACAATGATAACTGGTATGGAGCTTGTAATAAAAATCTATGCATGCAACTAAATGGGGTATCTACCCCTTGGGACCCTATGTCCCTCTATGAATGCTCAATTCACGAAGATGCTCAGAAAACTAAGGCAATGCACTAGGCACCTACAAATTTAATCATATCTGAACATCTGGAATCTAAAACGAGCACATGATGCATGAATTAACCTATACTCGCAAATACTAGTATACTCTATCCTGGAATAGTAAAATATCTAAGATTTTGGGTAGCATGATTGAATGAAAAGATGAGAAAACAAGTCATGCGAATCTGACGGCTAAACTGATTTGCTGGCCACATAGACTGAACTACACTAGAGGCTTATACTCAATCTGGAGTATCTTATCAACACTCTTCCTTACGAAGTCCTGGTAGCATTAGATAGCAAAATATTTGGGCATGAGTCACACTAGACATCCGACTATAGGATCCCAACATTGACACTGTTCTATAGTATGGAACATAGGCATATATCTCATAAACTAGGGTAGAATTTTCAGGCCTTAGTCAATGCGACTTCTTACTTTCAAGCTTAGCACACTTCTCGAGTATCCCTTAAATACACTATTCCCTATAAATATCATATTCATTCAATTCAGCTTAAAATTCTCATATGAGCATTGACAAATTTTTTTCTACTAATGTCTAAAATAGCTTCATCTTTACACCGCGATCAAGCCTCACTCTAAGTCACAAAAATACAACATGCTACACTACGCTATTATTCTAAACCATCTGACGCCACCTTCTATATCTCTTTTAAAGATCTCATCCTAAGTATAACATGTCTTACCACTTCAATGACTACTCTGAACTCTTAATATGAAGTCGCTAATGCATATTGCGACCTTCCACTACAATCCCAAAACGTCATTCAAGCCTAATTTATAACCGCATATTAACTTCAAGGCAAACACCCATAAATACATACTTCACATAGTTTCTAAACTATTATCAATATAACTCCCACGCGCTATCCTAAAAACATACACACACAAACTTTTCCACTAAACATCATATGTATCAAAGATTGGCCCAAAATCTCACTTCATACTTATGGCCTTATCTAAACAAACGTACTATGATCTTCCATCAACAAGAACATTTACATCATCACCACTATCATTGCATAGGGAGGTCACTAAAAGGTTAAAATATAAGACCCTGAAGCATGAGAAGATTTTTATATGGGACTGAACAAACTATAAAGAGTGAGTACATGCGTCATGAATTGCATGACCTCAACTAGAGTTCCTAACATAAGGAATGTAATTCCAACTACTTGAATGAACTAGAACTCATTATCTTGGAATTGTAAGAGTAGGTGACTCTCTATCATATACCGGAATCATGAACTATTATCACGGAACTGCATCGTAAGGCATGAGTAAGCATCCGGATAACAAAAAAAAATAAAAAATATTGAGGTAGGAATGGGTTGAGATTCACCCTTACTTTCTGATGTTCTAAATCACAGTGCATCGCTAATAGAATCTGAGAGCCTTACTTGGTTATTCGTTCTATCATCTCCCACTTAGATTCAAGTCATCATCTAGCGTTTTGGAGATCCCTTACCAGATTCTAACAGAACTACACTTACTGCACTCTAGGGTCTGAAAAATTGACAATACATGCATATCATAGAACTCAACTTGAATGACTACCTTCTGGGATACACTCTATCTTTCCATAGCCACCAATAGTCAAAGTATAATGCTTGCACACTTATTTCTATCCGTTCAACCTTCAAAACTCAAACTTAGATTCTAACACTTAACATGGATATCACCATGCCTTTGATGAACCATACCACTTCCGTCCTAGCATACCAATATTGCTACTCCAAACTTATATCTCTCTACCATGAGAATCGAGATCACATCAAAAGGCTCAACAATATCAATCAAGGCTCCTTCACTTGGCTATCTAGAACACCATATATCATCTAAATAGTCTTTTTCCAACTAGAAACTCCATGGTACCACTAGTCACACACAACATGTAATAGTCTTAGAGAAATGCCACAACTCCATATCGCCTTGGGCATACTTACACACCATACCCACAACATTATACTTCATTACGAATCAATTTAAACTTAAGCCATTTCACACACCGTTCAAGCCTATTAGATCGCTTTCATATAACTAACATCATTGATCAAGAAATCATCACATCCACCTTTATGAACTTCAACTATTCAAACTTAATATCTAGTGCTATGCATGACTTACAACCCAACCTTACACAATTTTTTTACTTGGAAACTATAAGTAAACATCACGAAACACTAGTGCACTAGAACTTCATAACCACAATAATCGATCATGACCTAACGGTTTACCTTATCATCATTCCGTTAGCATGTACTATTTCAGCATCTCAAGCCTACTAAATTAATCCCACAAAATATCCATCAACAAACTCTTGCCACTATTTACCACCACACCATTTCAATTCAAGCCTATAGTTTAGTATCAATCATTTACCACCAATGGAGAATGCAACATAATATAAATATACTAATCCATCATATTGGGATATTCTACCCAAATATCTCAAAAATCTACTACATACCTTCTCAAAAGTAGCACTAGTTTACAACTACCAATGAAAAGAGGGTCAAGGGGGTTAAAGCCTCATAATAGACATGGTCAACCTTAATCTCATATTATAACCCCGTACAATTGTATCTACTTATATGGATTTCTCACCTCATACTTACTCACTCATTCATACATTTAGACTGCCTTCAAATTCCTCAAACAACCATGAGTCTATAATCATAACTTACTCGCTAATATAGCCATTTCCACATTCAAGCAATCAACAAATCACCCTGACCAACAACTCCTTCTCTACCTTCAACTAATAACACACAAGGATGAATCACTTCAATACCAACTCTGTCTCATGCAAATAGATTCAGCCATACATATATTAAACCAATGAAAGAACAACAAGTTGGACAACAAGTTGCTAGTGAATCGAAACAGGCCTCACACAGCTTCTCTAGACTTTGGTTTTGTATTTTGAACAAGAAAATGAGATGGATGACAAGGAAACTATGCTAGTGAATCGAAAGAGCCCCACACGGCTTCACTAGAATTTAAATTATTTTTTTTCCAAAAACATCATGATAACAAGATTACATATTACAAGGGATAGAAAATTGACACCTAATATTTAATGGTCTAAGAATATACATATTATTCTGTATAAATAAAAATCTGAGTAAAACACTTCCTCCATGGACTACCAAACAATCCACACATGTTGCTAGCTACCACATTAGTTTATCACTATAAAGGGGTAAATCATCATCAAACATCGATTATTCAACTGAAATATTCATTTACACAAAATCACCCTCACTCTGACTTCTAACTTTGTGACTTTACATCACCAACTTCTTGGTCCAATATCACTACCAATAGGTCATGACAACAACACTTTAACTTATGCTACTATTTGGGTAGAAATATAGTTCCAACATTCTGCTATACATTGTCCACAACTGTAACAAGATTTTGAGAGGGACAATATACACTTAATACCTTAAGAAGGAATGCACTATTCCATCAGGATCAATATTTACATCAGAATCAGCATATATTGATGCACTAACAGACTCCTATCGAGTTTTTCCATTATTTTTAAAATCTTATAGAACGTAATCGAAAAGGACTATATCATGTATACTCTAAACTTTTTGCACTTGAATCAACCCAATAATGGGACAGTTTAGACTCTGAAGCACGAACTAAATCACAAAGAAGGGAAACATTCCTAAACGCCTAGTAGCCTCCTGTTTATAAGTGTGGCGCGCTACACACCCATAAATAGAACTCTACTCGACGCGATTTTGCAGACACCCTAGGACCATGAACCGTGCTCTGATACCAAGCTTGTCACGACCCGAGCCTAGGCCCTAGCCGTGACGAGCATCCCGAACCATGAAGGCCCGGAACACCCATTCTCTATCTGGTTATCATGCACAACATTCGTAATCATAATAAAATGCGGAATTTAAACTGAGTACGGAAAACATGGTCAAGTTCTGCAACATTTCTGAATAATACTATCTGACATCAGTCTGCGAAATCTCTACTAAGAACACAAACATCTGTCTGAAAAGAAACTAGGACAAGGCCCCCAGTAAACCAAAAATATAATAAATAAGATAATGTCTGATATAATTAGGCCTTCCGAATAATAGAAGTCTCACCACTATGAGATCAAGTCTGCAAATCCGAGAATAACTACTGAGTAGCTGGACCCCTAGACTGTGCCTCAGAACCTGGAAGGAGGGGGGGTCAGCACAAAAGTACTGGCATGCGAAGCAATCCAAAAGCATAGTATAATGGAACATACATATATATATATATAAGTGAAAGAAATTTTTCATCAAGACATCCCGTATAAAACTGTTTCTGAAAAATACATGGGCACTTTCTAAAAACATGCAACCTGTCTGTTCATTTCAAATCATGATCTGTGTTTTACTTCTGAGTTAGGTGGTATTCCCCTACAAGTCTGAATATCCCACGGGATGTATGGAATCTTCCATTGACTCGGCGGGGAAGCCCCCAACCCAAGTGTGCCACAAGGATTAGAGTGTCTGAGTCTGATACGCCACAGGACATTTAAGTCAGCGCATAATAATATACCCGGGTCGGCAAACCACGGTTTTAGGCAAAGAGTTGTCTGAAACTCCCGCCTTCTTTAGGGAACCACCTAAGCTCTCTTTATTCCCTATTTTAGCCTTTTCTGAATATGTATCATTCTGAAATTTCTAAATCATGAGAGTCTGATAAAAATCTGATTTCTGAACTAGTATGTGACTGTTAGGGCATTTGTCTGAATTGGTATCGTCATACCAAGACTTGTAAGTCCTAATTCTGAGCCATAGTGCATTTAGCATGATTTTTCATAGAAATAACGTTTCAGACCACCGAAGCATGTAGTTTACATTAAAGATGTCATGTTCCGAAACTCAAATCAAATCCATGCAAAACTTTTATCAAACATATGGTGGTCATGTCCATTTTGGAAAAACCATGCATTCTGTCATTACATGCATATTCAACATTCACAACCCTCTCTTTCGTGTTCAAGAATCATATTCCAAAGATAGAAAAAGTCAAAGCACTTCATATCATAATTTCTTTTCTTCAAGATGTCTTTCAAAACAATTTATATTACGTGAAACATGGAAAAATTTACATTAAGAGAGGGGTTTCATGAAAATCATGCTCTCAATTCATATATGTATAAAAACTGTCAAATCGCTTTGGAGATGGTCAAAAGACCAAAACAATGACGTTAAAACATCCTATACATTATTTAAAACCCCATTCTAAAACATGATTTTTCTATGCCCATGAGAATTTAGGAAAACCCCGTGTACTTTATTCTCCACGAATTTTTTGTGTCTATCGAAGCCTACGTCGAGAGGATTTCGAATCTGTAATTTGTTTCACGAAGAAGTTTCGGAATGATCGGTCCTTCAAGCTTATTTTCTCAAACCCTAGTTTCTCCTTCTCTTAAGTTCTTGAAGGATTAGATTTTGGGATTTTATAGGAGGCTTCAATGTTGTTAATAGGCCCAAATCCGTTTAGGAGTGGGTAAGGACGATTTTGGGTTTTGTAAGGACTAACTTGCACTTAAAGTAACTCAAAACGGAGTGTTTTCGTCACCTGAAACCATAACTATGGGTCTCCCTTTGCATTGCCTAAATTTTCATAGGCTCCTCCCTATGCATCGCCTATATTTGCATAGGCGCCGCCCTATGCATCGCCTATATGTGCATAGGCGACACATTCAACTTTGAAAGGCCATAACTTCTTCACCGGGGGTCCGTTTTAGGCGAATTTGGTATCGTTGGAAAGCTTATTTAATTATCTACAATTTGGTATATAGTAGGCCACCCATTTCATCATATAAAATGAGTTATGGTCGATAGAATTTGACACAAATTACAACGTTCACTAAAACTTAATCGATCGAAATGGTTTTAACTCGTCCTTGAGTTGAAGGACTTCTATGGTCTAAATTCATGCTCAAATGTATTTACATACTACAAAATTGATTAACATGCAAAATTGGTATAGGATTTAAGGCTCTGGGATTATCAACGCATCAGAGTCATATTTTTTTATTCTAGCCCGAAATGCGGGGCGTTACAATGTCTCTTTTATGTTAAGGGTTGTGGCTATTGATTTTGATGTAGGGATATGTCCGCAAGTCTAGGATTGTGACTTTGGTCTAAGGAGGAGATGGTGAATTAAGGTAGTTCCCGAATATTCTCAGATGGAAAGTTGTGGGGAGAAACCATGATAAACCTATTTCTACTCAAGCATAATTCTCCTACTCCAATTTGGGAGAGTATCCTACTAATGTATTACATCATTCATTCAAGTCATGCATATGCCTATGGTTCGAGTACTCCATGGACTTATGTATATGATTTGACCTCCAAACTAGAAGCAATTATGTCTCTCAGTAATCTAGTCTTTCACGTATTCAAGCCATATGTTATGTTGTTCGTGATCCATAAAAATCTATGTCTCTCAACATGCTTGGTTCTAAGAGAATATGTTTCTATATGTCACCAATTCATCGTATGTCGGATTTAGCCCAAGTGATAAGGTTTATGCAAACTCATGGAAAAATCTCAGTTCCTTAAGCGAGGATAAATCGCTTCAAGAAGAAATCTTTGTCTTAGTTGTAATGTGACACCCTGTAGCATTCTCGACTTAATACCACTCCTGGTTGCATATGTGGAGAGCTGTCAACCTAAAAAAATTTTTGGTTGTTAAAAGACTCAATCATATTTATGATCTTGTAACTCTCATCATTTTCAAATTGATCTTTCCGACCCCGAGAAGTAGATTTTTGAGTCAATTCATGTTCAGGAGTATAAAGGGGTTGTTCCGGGAAAGTTTTAGATTTTTTAGACCGCGTTTGTGATGCGTTTGAGTGAGAAAACTAGTGGATCAACGTGCTATCGACGCACCACATCAGTAATCACGTTGGCCAAACCTGTGTCTCGACGCGATCTTGACGCGTCGCATCACCAATCGCGCCGGGTGCCCAGTTCATCTTACTGATTTTTCGAGTCCAGGAGGGTAATTCAGTCTCTTTTCCTCGTGTTGCCTTGATATATGCACCAATGTTTCTCACTATGCTCTATCCTAAGAATTCATGTTGTATTTTGTCTTCCGAATGACTCTCTACTTATGATCCAGACACTTTATATATGGAGCGCTCGTGGTTATTTTATCGTATCTTCATGTCCCTCCTTGAGTAGTGCAATAAGTATTTGTTATAGTCTAATAGTGTTACTTCCATTCACGAAAGTTATGCTCAGGTCCCTTAATGACCCTCCGTATTATAGTATAATGGTGGTTGTGGAAGCGTGGTGATGTGTTAGGTAGAGGAGTAGATGTTCTTGAAGGTTAAAAAAAATTGATGTGATTCTTGAGCTGAGGCTATAGGTGAAAAGGGAAAATAAGGAGATGAACTTTGTTGTGTGAAATAACTAAGAAGGAGGAATGTGGCGAAAACATTTGTTAGAGTGATTGAAATTGTTGGTCTTAGTGAGGAAATCCATGTAGTGGGTATAGTAATGATTAGGCTTGAATGTTGTGGTTGCTGGAAATACAAATCTATGTGCTACGTAGTTAGTACTCTCTAAATGAAATCTCGAGAGTGTTTGACGACAATATTCTTAATGGGATGTAAAGTACAGGGTCTTATAGTTTAAGTTATCACCTTGTTACTCCAAGATAGGCTTCAGCATAGCAGTACTAAGTGGTGGAACTCATATTCTTGTGGCTAGATGTATGATTGGAGAATTGTAAGTTGGAAATGATGCAGTGTGTTATTTGTTGTTTGGGGCATAGATGAGTAGTGTTTCTAAGTGTAAGGTCTATTTCGTTGTATCATGAGAGGTGGAGAATGATTCTAATCCTATCTTCCATGAAATATTATTTCATTATTAGTACCAATATAAATCAGGTCTGTGATCATCAAATAAATCCCTTCTTTATATTGTGAAGATTATGGTGCATAGAGCTCATGTGCAAGATCATCCCTATGTACTCTCATTATCTAATGTTTTGTGCTTTCACGATTCACTCGGGGTTATCAAGAAACTCGTTTGATTCCATTGTATGTGTTGTTGAGGAAAAATTGTTCAATATGAGACTCTATTCTTTATTCTCAACTTTCTGAGCTTCGAAAGGTCCCCATCCATCATTCAGGGATGAATGATCCCAAGGGGAGATAATGTAACACCCCGCATTTTTTAGCTAGAAATCGAACCGTCGTTCCTACATGCGTAAGCTCTAATTCGATGGTTTATTCTTAGATTCATGTGTCATGGTATTTCTCCAAGTAGATGAAGTGTTTATGAGGTGAAAAATGTTCATAGAAATGGCCTAAAGCAAAGTTGAGCTAAGAACCTTTCATTCATCCAAAATTGGATAGTCGATTCTACAAGGGTATACTTTGAACGTGGATAACTCTTGATACACATAGAATTTTTCATCTCAAGACCCACCAAATTGTAGATAATTGAATTAGCTTTCCAATGATACTAATTTCGCCAAAATCCGAGAACCGAGCGAAAAGTTATTGTTTTTTCCGTGTGAGGCGGTAAGCCGATACGATCATGACGCGTCGCGTCGAGATCGCATCGACACAAAATCATACGCGGATATAAGGCTGTTCTAAGCATTATTTCAGTTTCTAATGGGTCTAGGGGCACCGTGGTCATTTCCCCTCACCCAAAATCCATCTATAACATAGAATTTCAACCCCAAGAAGCCAAAATTGCTTATTTTACTCTAATCCTCTCAAAATCCAAACCCTAATCCTTTTCCTCAAGATCAAGAATCAAGAGCTTAAATTCAAGATTTCAAGAAACGGATCAAGATCCGGGTTCCGCTCTTTCTCCTAAATAATCTAAGGTACGTGGGGTTTATCCTAAAACTACATGGGCTTGTTGAAATACTTGAATATGATTTAAAGATTATCAAGCACAAAATTACAAAGGATTTTTGAAAACCATGTTTTAAATTATGCATCATGAATGTTTTAATGACATTGTTGTTTTGTCCTTTAGGTCTTTTCCCTTTAAAATTGATTTATACGTATATGTAAATGTATGAAAATTTAGATTGAAGATTGTTTGAGAGCACAAATTATGAAATCCTTTTTTTGTGATGAATTTATGTTTATGATCTTATTGTGAATGTTTGAAATGCATGATTTATGATTAGAAAATAGTTTTCTCAATATCATAGTATTTGGGAATGATTTAGAGATGATGAGAGAGTTTCTTGATATAATTATGTTCTTGTGTTAAAGAGAAAGAATTGTATGTGATAGAGAACTTTGATATGACCACCTTGTGTATTTGAAATGTTGAAAAACAGAGTTTCTTGCATGTGTTTACATGAGTTTTAAGAAAGAGTTCTTTGAATTGATTTATTGATATGGTGGTTCCAAACCTTATGTTTTGAAAACAAAGATTATAATATGCTATTAATGGCTCAGAGACGCGACTTGCAAGTCAATGGTATGACAATACCATATAAATGTATGCCATAACAGAGTGAAAGTTTTTCAGAGTTTGATTTCACAGAATGAAATGTTTTAAGGAGTTAAAAATAGGCTTAAAGAGGGTTAGGTGGTTACCCGAACAAGGCTTGAGTTCAAGTAACTCTTAGCCTAAAATCGTATTTTGCCGATACGGGTATATTATTATTGTACGTTGGCCACGGCCCTGTGTCGTAGTGGAGACAGAAACTCCGGCCCTTGTGGCAAATTTAGGTTGGGGGCTTGGCTGCCAAGTTAATGGTAGATTCCATATATCCTGTGGAATTTTAGAGTTGTAGGGTATACCACCTAGCGCAGGATTAATATAATGAGTGTCACAGAGTTCAGATGATTTTACAAAATCTTATAAATATGCTCATGTGATTCTTTCCATATGATATATTTATGAATTATTTTAAATTTCTCTCATATATGTTGAATAAAAATTATTATTTTGGATTTGCTCTGCGTACCAGTACATTTGTATTGACCCCCTACCTTCCAGGGTCTGAGGCTCAGTCTAGAGATCCTGCTAATCCGTAGAACTTTAAGACAGAAGCGAGGTTTGTGGTGGTGAGCATTCTTTATTCTAGAAGGCGTATCTCTTTTTATACATCTTTTTCTACATTAGTTTTGGTCCACTGGGGCCTTGTCCCAGGTTTCAGACAGTTATTAACGTCATGTGTAGTAGAGATTTCACACACTGAGAAACATGTTGTTTCAATGTTGATAAACCTATTTCCACATTGTTGAACAGACTTCAGAGTATGACCATGATTCTGTTTACTTTTATTTCAGAAAATTTTCTTATATTATATGAATATTGTGCATGATTACCAGATTTAGAAGGGTGCTCGAGCCTCCTTTGTTCGGGATGCTCATCACGGCTAGGGTCTCGGCTCGGGTCATGACATAAACCCACTTCGAGTTATCCCAAACTTGAAGTTAACTCAGCTTAGTATTGTTTCTAAATAATCAATCTAGGAAAGCAATAAATTACAACTCAATAAGAACAATACATTTAAACTGACTCATGAACTGTAAAGTTTAATCGTGTGAAACAGGTTCGTCAATATGTTCCTTTGTACTGGCAGCACTTGAATCTTCAGTCAGAATTCTCTCAATTATGAACTTTCTCAATTTGCTCGTGTTTAGTCATTTATCTCTCTGTAAGTATACAAATTATTTTGAATAATACATCTTCGATTTAAGCACAGCTCTCCAAAGAGTCATTCTTTATTTCAAACTCCTCCTTTAATAATAACTCTCATTGCATAGAATTCTATTTCAAGTGAGACTCCTTCTTCAATTCCAACTCTTGTATCCTTAGTGTTGTAGTCAAACTCCAACTCTTTAAATCAGCACATGTTTATTTCCTTGAGTTTATCTGAATTAGCCACCTATCTGGCCCTTCCTTGATTTTTGCACGCTTGTCGTTAATCATCGATGATTTTCCTACATATTTCAGCTATATGAGATAGTGTTTCTGTGAAGCAGCTTGACTGACATGTTTCATATCACTTTGTCAGTTTGTCAATCATTAAAACTATATCGTACCCAACAAATTCTCCTTTTTTTATGATGACAAACCTCTTGTCTTTGTGCATTCAAACATCTTCACCTGTAAGCACTAAAGTATAAAACACTAGAATGAACAAGTTAGTCAATGGGTTATAAACATTACACAACCCTCTTATCTTTCCCCTTTTGGCATCATCTAAAAACCATTTCAATGCAATAATAGACTAGCCAAAGAGATTTGTTATGCTATTCATGGCCACTTGGGCTATCACGAAAACAATCAGACAAAGACTTTAGCTAACATTGTAATGTATTAAAGAGAGCAAAAATATTAGTCAATTTAGAAAAGATAACCATTCCATTTAACTGCTAGAGCATATT
This sequence comes from Capsicum pubescens, assembly GCA_030864215.1. NCBI lineage: Eukaryota > Viridiplantae > Streptophyta > Magnoliopsida > Solanales > Solanaceae > Capsicum > Capsicum pubescens. Next base: position 107,897,552 of record CM061548.1, on the reverse strand, counting down.
CCACATTAAACCTAATCTAGTACTGAACAAAACAAAATAACTGAGCATTAATAAAAAAATATGATATAAAAGTAGGACATGGCTAAGGATACGAATAGTGAGGAACTGATGAGAAAGGTGGAATAGGTGTTATCAACTGTGTCAATTGATGAATGACTTTAATATTTTCATCCCTCTATCAATCAAGGTCAAGCTTCATAGTCATGATGCTAGCCTTAAGGACCTCTTATTCCACTTCTTGACTGTCTTGTGCAGTTTCTAGTTTAAAAAAAAAATTCTCAGCTAAATTATTTCTTTATTATCAATTATTTCAAATGAGTGTTAACCCTCCTTATTGAAATAGGTAGGGAAACATGATTCATCTATTCAAGAACATCCATTGTTGTTTTATAAGTTTAACCTGAACTAGGACTGAGAAGTCCCCAAAAAAAATAGCCAATTAGGAACAAAAAGGAAGAACATGTCCTTTTTCATTCTTCAGAAACATATGCTGTTTGTGATTGATGATCAAGTATGGCAAATTCATGATACAAAGACTGATATTTTGGTTGAGAGAGAAGAAGAAATTTCTGGTGTAGGATTAACACATTTGTGCACAATCATTTGGAGAGAGTCAAAGAAAATTTGGTCAACCAATTCGTCAGTATCATAGGATAAGGGGGGATGAAGTGTGAGGAATGGAATCGGTGTGCTCAACTATTTCAACTTAGACAGCCTATGCTTATGTCAGTGTAGAGCATACCTTATAAGAAGAACTTTGTGGTCACAATTGCTTGCTTGTACCTATTTTCTGCACAATCTAATAAAAAATTAGTTTGGAAGAGTCAAAAATCTGAAATTGGGACACACAACTAAATGTGCAAGACTGAATCGAATAAAATTTTAGCTAATAAGATTAAAAAGAAAAATGATTATTCGAGTCAATCATTAAGAAAAATTCATGCAATTTTAGTCATCCCCAAATCTAACCTATTTCTTTCAAGATGCTCTCTACTTAGTGCCTTTGGTGCGTCTCCAGTCATTTAAGTAACCCACATAGTCAACATTTTTATAGCCCTCAAGAGTGAAATCACTTTCATTAGAATACCATAGTCTCAACCCATTGATTCCCATACGATACCTCAAGATTCTTGTGACAACACCAATTCTTATGAATTACCAACAAAATTATCATTAGCTTGTGTTGGTGTTATTGATGCATTAATTTCTTGATTTGTTGTTCCCCCTGTCAATATGCCCTCAGTCTGTACAACAGTTGAACCAGGTGGTACAATATGTTCCTGTGCATGCTCATCAGTTTCACTATCATCCTCTTTTTTTTAAAAAAAAAAAAAGAATCTCCCTTGTTTTCCCCTTACACAAGCACTCCAAATCTGACCATCTTTAAAAAGTCTTTTGTTTTAGTTCTCTCAATCTTTTTGGATCTAGTAATAGTTCTCTTTTTACCATCTACTAAAGATCCATTCCCCCTTTAAATGTGGTAAGTGAAATGATACGGGACAAATGTCCATCTTATCTTTTGATGACATCTTTGAAAGCCAACATATAGAGGCTCAAGACTTGGTCACCTCAAGAATACAAGAACATGCATGGAGGACCCATTTTGAGCATAACTTAAAGCAACCTTGCGTGTGGAAGATTGCTTGGAGCATTTAAGATTGAGGACTCACGGTTTTGGCCCTTAATTAAGGGCATTTTGGACATTACACATTGTGTATTTACACACCATGGCCGCACCTATCACTAAGGGCAAAGTGGTATTTTTGTCTTCTTTTGTAATACACTATAAATAGGTCATTTTAGCTCATTTCTTGGAAGATTTTGAATGATGAAGAATTGAAAGACATATTTTCTCTCTTTTGAGAGTGTAACACCCTTAGTTGTAGGGATTGGAAAAGCCATCCTTAGCATAGGGCTTGGAAAAGCCAATATTGATCTTTGCTTGGAAACGGTAGATCTTGAGGTAAGTTCATTCCATTGGTGGTCACCGTAAGAGTGTGGTTTTGATTGTTACATTCATTAGGGGTTAGTGTTGAAATACACTTGGTTCTTAATCTTGTAATAATCTTGGGTCTCACTATCTATCTTTATTTTATATGCAATTTCCCTTGTGTTTGTGTTGAATCCGTGACTTGTTTTATCTTGTTTCATTGTTGCTGTTTTGGTGTTAAAATACACCTTGTATCTTGTAATCCTTGTGTTGTTATTGTTGGCCGAAAGTTGCTCTCAAAGGGATCCTTGGGTTCTAGTTGATTTGTGGACTCTTTTGAGTAATTTTTGAGCTTTCTCTTGTCTTTCTCGTATCATGAAAGGAACTTTATTTGCTTCCAGTCTTATTCCTTGAGCAAGCTCTATCTATGTACTAATTTTGCTTGCTTCCTTTCACTCTCACCTGCAAAACAAATTAGGGGTTAACTTTAGGAACCCAAACAAGTTTGGGTCCTTTTTTATGAGGAAAAAGATGTATGAGGTTCCTATTAGCCCATCGAAGCAGCAGGTTATGTGAACTGTTTCTCTAACCAGTTTTGACTTTCTTGTTAGCTTGTGCTAACATAGAATCAAATTCTTTTGCTAGGCTTATGTTTCTTGATTTGCTTTTTGCTGCAACTGGACATCCAGCCCAGGTTACCACAAATATAACACAGATCTTTAATAGCATTAGAACTTTTATAAGAGCCCAACCCAGCCTTTTCATTGTGAGTTCTTTGAACGAACTTATGAACAATTCTTGAAGAATATGTCTATCTATTAGCTCTTTCAAGATAAAGTTTCAATTCAGAAACTTCTTGACTCAGTTGACTAACTTTTTTCTTTTTCACAAAAGTATTCATATTTAATCTTAGTCAATTCTGACTCAATCTTTTTTTGTTCCTCACTCTTGACCTATTTTTCTTTTTCAAAAAGAGACAGTTTTAGAACTTCAGATTTGAGGGTCAGGTTTGATGAATCAAGTCTGCCAACCTGTTCCTTAAGAGTGCAGTTTTCATTTTCAACATTTTTCTTACAAGTTTCTAGATCAATAAAATAAAACTTGAGACTTGAAGGATTGTTGATTAACTCATCCCTATCAGAAGTTAATTCTTTGAAATCATCAATTAAAGCACTCATTAAGGAAACAAGTTTTTTTTAAGAAAATAAATGCAACTTCTCTTTGAGTTCAAGAATACTTACCTCAGAGTTTCCATCATCTTCTTCCAGGTCCGAATCTCCAATGGCCATGGGAGAAGTTTCATCATCTGATTCATTATTTTCAGATGCCGTATTTAGATCTTCCATGTCCATCTCATAGGTCTTCAAATTACCAACTAACTCATCAAGGGACATTCTTATGAGATCCTTAGCTTCTCTTATGGCTATAACTTTGACATTCCACTTAGACTTTGGTAGGACTCTCGAGACCTTCTCTACCTGTTCCTCAGTAGATAAAACCTTTCCTAGATATGATAACTCATTTACCAACAAAGTTAACCTAGTTATCATTTCTTGTAGTGACTCATTTTTCTCCATTCAAAAGCCTCATATTCAGTGATAAGTAATGCAATTTTTAATTTTCTCACTTGTCTTGTGTCTTCATGTGCATTCACCAATGCATCCCAGATTTGTTTAGAAGTGATGCAATTAGACACTCTATTGTACTCGGTTGGACCAAGACCTAAAACAAAAATGTTTTTGGCTTTTGCATTCTTTTCTACTGCAACAATATCTTTCGAGGAGAATTCACTCCTTACCTTTTTCACTTGTTCTTCATCCAATGTATTCATGGGAATTGTTGGTCCATTAATAATTCTGTCCCATAATTCATAATATACACTTTGAAGAAACGTTTCCATCCTAGCTTTCCACCAAAGAAAGTGAGACCCATCAAAGAGTAGAGGTCTAATAGTAGATTGACCTACACTGTAACCAGTAGGTGGTGAGGAATTCATTATATTGATCTTTGTCTTGGGTTCAAACCCTTTTTAACACAACCTGCTCTGATACCACTTGTTAGAGTACGTAACTTAATGACCAGTGACTTTAACGTAAGAGTTGCCTATGGATGGAACGGGATTCCTGATGTTTTCCAAGAAAGCAATAATACAGGAAGTAAAGAACACAATGATTTTTACGTGAAAAACACCCGGCTCAAAAAGGTGTAAAAAGCCACGACCTGTACCTCTACAGAATTTAACCCCAACTTCACTAAATAACTCTGATCCTCAATAACGACTGATTACAAAACTCGGGTAACCAATATCTAGGAATTATAAACTCTAATTCCTATTCCTCAATAACTAGGAATCATAAACTCTAATTCCTATAACTCAACAACTAGGAATCATAAACTCTAATTCTTATAACTCAACAATCACCCTTGACTTTTGAACCCACTTCGAGTTATCCCAAACTTGAAGTTAACTCATCTCAGTATTGTTCCTAAACAATCAATCTAGAAAATCAATAAATTACAACATAATAAGAACAATACGTTTAAAATGACTCATGAACTATAAAGTTTAATCCTGTGAAACAGGTACGTTAATTTGTTCCTTTGTACTGGCAGCACTTGAATCTTCAGTCAGAATTCTCTCAATTATGAATTTTCTCAATTTTCTCGTGTTTAGCCTTTTATCTCTCTGTAAGTGCGCAAGTTATTCTAACTAATACATCTTCTATTTCAGCACAGCTCTCCAAAGAGTCATTTTTTTATTTCAAACTCCTTTAATCAGAACTCTCATTGCATAGAATTCTACTTCAAGTGAGACTCCTTCTTCAATTCCAACTCTTGTCTCCTTAGTGTGTTGTAGTCAAACTCCAACTCTTTAAATCAGCACATGTTTATTTCCTTGAGTATATCAGAATTAGCCACCCATCTGGTCCTTCCTTGATTTTTGCACGCTTGTCTTTAATCATCGATGATTTTACTACAAGTTTCAGCTATATGAGAGTGTGTCTGTGAACCAGCTTGACTGACATGTTTCATATCACTTTGTTAGTTTATCAATCATCAAAACTACATCGTACCCAATAAATTCCCCCTTTTTGGTGATGAGAATCCTCTTGTCTTTATGCATTCAAACATCTTCACATGTAGGCACTAAAGTATAAAATACTAGAATGAACAAGTTAGTCAATGGGTTATAAATATTGTACAACCTTCTTATCTTCCCCCTTTTGGCATCATCGAAAAATCATTTCAATACAATAATATACTAGCCAAAGTGATTTGTTATATTATTCATGGCCACTGGGGCTATCACCAAAACAATCAGACAAAGACTTTAGTCAACATAGTAATGTATTAAAGAGAGCAAAAATATGAGTCAATTTAGCAAAGATAACCATTCCATTTAACTGCCAGAGCATGTTCCACATTATACCTAAGCTAGTACTGAACAAAGCAAAACAACTGAGCATTAATAAAGTAATTTTTATTTATAGTACTGAACAAAGCAAAACAACTGACCAAAACAACTAAGCAAAACAACTGAACAAAACAACTAAGCAAAAAAACTGAACAACCTAACCTAGTGTTCAGTTATTTTTATTTAACAGTTTCCTATGTATGAAGTAAGTTGCCTAACGTGTTCCAACAAATTGTTAGTAAAAACACAATATTTTTACATGAAAAACACTCGACTCATGAAAGATGAATCCACGGCTTGTACCCTGCATGATTTATCCCCAATTTTACTAAATCGCAATGAGCCTTTCAACAAAAGATTACAAGTCTGTGTAACCTAAGAAATTATAAATTTTAATTCCTAAACAACTTAAAAACCTCCCAAGTTAAGTGTTCCCAAGTCTTCTAGTTACCCCAACTTGAAGACAATAATCTTAATTCAATTTATAACACACTAAAACTATAATTATTTCAACATTACAACACAATAAACAACTCCTAATACATGAATGCTAAAACTCTTAACACAATACTATATTAGGACCAGGCTCTTCAATGTGTTCCTTCAGAATTCATGTAGCACTTTGTAAAGTCAATCTGCCAATTGCTTTTTTTTCTATGTAAGTGCGTGAGTTACTCATCTTATATTTAAATACAACTCTTCAAAGAGTTGTTCTTCAAACCAAACTCCTCAGCGCATGAACTTTCATTATAAAGAGTTCTACTTCTAGTAAAATGGGGACTAAATATGTCTATATACTTACAGGTTTTGAAACCTTCAAATGTGAAAAATGGTCAATAAAATATCACCCTTATTTATTTATTTTACTAATTTTATCATGGCAATGGGAAAAGAATTAGGAGATTTATTTTACTAATTATATCATGGCAATGGGAAAAGAATTAGGAGAGAAAAATTTAGTTCAAAAGATTGAGATAGTTTTTCTTTTTTCATTAACTTCATAAATAGTTCCAGATTACCCATAAAAGTAAAGAAAAATAAGTTAAATCAAGAATTATAAGTAAACCAATTTCTACCAACTCGACCGCATACCTGTCATTGTCACACCTCACCGGCCGCGCATTCATCCTGTGCACCGGATCCATAGCCCTCAGCATATCTGATCCAACACCAAATCCACCATTACTTTCTCCAATAGCCACTATCGCAACCAATACCTCCCACAATTTAACAATCTATAAGCCATCGATCTCGCATTCGCGAGGATCATAGATTCTACAAATTGCAGTAGGTATTGGTTACAACACCGGCTATTGGTGCTAGTAATGATAATTCTGGTGTTGGATGGGATATGACGAGGGTCATGAATCCGCGCAAATAAATTTATTTCATATATTCAACTGAGCATCGGAAGATTTCCTGATTGAATTATACAAACAAAATGAAGAAATAAAAAAAGGAAGTGATTTTGCTAGAGTATATATATGTTAGAAAGTGAGAAGAACACCTTTGGGTGTTGAGATAAGTTGAAAACATGAGGTGCAAATATATCTATATTTATAGGAGAATATGGTCTACAATGTAGCAATCCATATTTAATTTCTTGCTAATTATTTTATGGCAGTGGGAAAAGAATAAGGAGAAAAAGATATCAATTAAAAGATTAAGAATTTTTCTTTTTTAACAATTTTTTAACTAGTTCCAACATAGAACCCATACATATAAAGGAAAATAAGCTAAGTAAAACAAATATAATATGAATTAAAAAATTAATTTATTAATTTGGGAAAAATTATAAATGTATTACCAAATCAAGTAAAATAGTTAAAGAAGACAATTCAATGTAATATTTCAAATTGAATCCATGGACTTTAGAATAAGAAATATTTGGAGTGTCATCATTATTTTATTTTTGAATGGTAACACATTAAAGTATATACCCTATTAGACTTGATGTCACAACTTAGAAGACTAAAATAGTAGCACTATCACTAAACTAATATTGACCCTCCATAAACTCATTTAATTATGGACGTATAATTATTTAATCTGCAACTTCAAAACATAGACCTTTAGGATTTTAACATCTATTTACCTTTAGGATTTTAACATCTATTTACCTTTAGGATTTTAACATCTATTTACCTTTAGGATTTTAACATCTATTTAGATAAGTTGTTATAAATACCTTAAAGACCATATTGCGCAATTAACTTTTTTTTCCTTCTAAATTTTGTCACAATATCTCAATCAACTTTCAATTATTTAATTATGGGTCCTATCAGACATCTATAAACATAAATCAAACACTCTAATTTTTATATCCAGAGATAAATATACCTGCATATATTCTACTCCTTTTCTTTTTGTGTACCAAAATATGACTAGAAAAGGGGTACGTCAGGCAATAAGAAATCTCAATGAGGAAAAGAAAAAAATCAAGATAAAAGATTTGTGTCGCTATGTAATCAACGACACCTCGGTGTTTAAGCTAGTTGAAGTTTCATTGTTATTTATTTTTTGAATGGTAACATATTAAAAACTATACGTTATTGGACTTTATATGTAACAACTTGGAAGTCTAAAATGGTACTATAACTAAACTAATAAGTAACTATGCAACAAAATGCACTAGAAATTTATCGTAAATCATACCTTGATATATGTTTACATGTTCACAGTCATCATCCTCCAAAAGGCTATTTAATGGATGTGCTTCCTCTTCTTGAAATCTATGTAGGTGTTTATAGTCATCCTCAAAACGGTCATTTTTGACTGTTTTATGAGTTTCTTGAAAACTAAATTACCTTAATTAATTATACTTTATGGACGAAAACAAACTCTGCGAGACTTATTTCTCTGAAAATTAATGGGTTTGCAAAAGTATCCATATGAGCATACAGTTCTTGTGAAAATTACAAAGAATGGGAGATTGGGAAAAATCTCATTGCATGCTTATATATTAACGATCTTATATTCATGAGGAATAGTAATGCCATACAAAAATTGATAGAAAGTAAATCTAGAGTTTAATCATATAGTTCGATGACAGAATCTATCAGATTTCTGGTTTATTGCCATACTAAAATGATAGAGTTAAACCTCGTTGTTCTTCACATTGAAAGAAAAAAACACTATTGAATATATTCTTAAAATACTCTTATTAGTTATACTTCGCAAATCTAAATTGGACTAGTAATGTATTGAAACTTCATTCCTTCTAATCTTAATTCATTAAAAAACGTCTTCAATTTGTAAGATTTGGCCACATTAAAAATGTCTTCAATCTGTAAACATTAAAAATGGTCCTGAGAGTTCAACATTAAATCAAAATGCAAACACAAATATAAAGAGAAGTCTTTATTTCATAACAAAGGGGCCAAAGGGACCGAAATACTTGCAACAAAAAAACAAAGATAACTGCAAGTTAAACTAGCAAATGATAAGAGGGGCTCGAAGGCCGAAAAGTCCTTGAAAACATAACTGCAAGGCATCAGGATAGAGAGCTTACCATGTAGCTCCATTTGCCAGGCTTGTAGCTTCTCATTCTGAGCCCAACATTTTTTGATTGGAGCTCACTTACCTCGGCCTAGAGCACACCAACTGTGGTCCAAAAGCCTATGCGTATGATCACTTGCTTTTTCTCGGGTGGCGATCGTAAATTGGTGGGTCTATAAGTTAAATGCAGAAACAAGGAAAAAAAGTTAGTAAAATTATCACGAAAATGCATTTAAATGATTAGTAGTGCCCGTCTTACTTGTTGGATAAAGGTGATCAGCTGAGTGAATAAACTTTTCAAGTCCTGGTCCTCTAACCTCGCCTTTTCCTCAGGCCCAAGGAAGGCCTCAAACAGTTTAGTTGCCATCGAGAAATCATTCAGAAGATCCACCCCTGGATGAATGTCTACCATAACCCGGCGACAAGGAGGATTCATATCACAACAAGGCATATTGGCAAGCTCCATCATCTCCTGGTCACTAGATGACATTCCAAATAGTCTCCAGACCACCGGTTGGAACCCATGCACGAAAGGCTGAAGGCTTAAGAACTGTCAGTGATTCAATTGTACCCCTTTGATGTCGGAGCAAACGGGAACTGATCACTTCGACGTCAGGTTTTGTAAGATCCGGAACCATTCTCCTTTTTGTGGAGTCGGGTGTTGCATAATGGGAAAGCTGACGCCCAAAGTTGGCCCCACATGTAGTAGGCAACCTCGCAATGAGATTTTCGATGGAAAAACCTGCAAGAATCTTAAAAATTAAGAAAAGGCATCGAAAATATAAAACAAAACAATAAAGAAATGCCCTTTAAGACGCTTACCGTGGTTTTTGTCCCTGGACTGGAGTGTTCTTGTAGACATTTCCTCCAAAGGTTCGTTTATAGGGGCTTTTCCACTTCGACGATCCGGCAATGCAATTTCCTTTTCACCCCTCTCTTCTTCAGAAGGAGGCATCAGTGGGGGGCTGTCCGACAAGGATGCAGAAGAGGAATGTTAGGAAGAAGACATATTTAGCCATATATTAGTAAAATATTTTATTGCTAAATTGTTGTAGTAAAATATCCACCTTGTTATTTTCTTGTAAAATGTTGTTGTGAGCTAAAACTTTGAACCTGATGAATGAATGTAATAATTATTATCTTGTAATTATATTTATCAATTTAGAAAAAATAGTAAAGCATTTGAAAAGTAATAATTTATATGCATTAATGGTAAAATAAAAGGATGAATAAATTATTAAAAGAGTGTGATACCAAATTTGAATTATATATAATCTATAAAATAATAAAAATGGACACAATTTTATAGACACCTTAAGACTCGCTATAAAACTTGTTAAGAATATCTAGGTGTAAAAAATAAGAGAAGAAAAGTTATGCTTGAATCATAAAGTTTGACAAATAGTTAAAATTAAAGAATACAAAAATACCTCTACATACAACAAAAAATTTGAAGAAGATGATCAGAGAAAAAAAATCAAATTATCTTTGGCGGATAAGCTATCTTTTTTATTTCATTTAAAAAATCATAAAAATACACAGTATATATAAAAGATTGAAACTCATTCTCTACTTCATTATACAAATATGATTTTCCTATCAAATTATCGGATGATTAATTATAATGTGAGAAATTTGCTAGTATGGGTGAGAAACGTAATGATATAAAAAAGAGAAAAGTACCTCTAGGTTTTGAGATACAATGAAAAAATAAGGAGCAAATACACGTGTATTTATAGGACTATGGAACCTTCAAAATGGCATCCTTATTTAATTTTTGACTTACTATTTTGAATGGTAACATATTAAATCTATACCCTGGATTTATGTAACAACTTATAAGTCTAACTAACCTTCTATAAACACTTATTGCTTAATTTATAAACACTTATTTTAAACTTTTAATCACTAGAGCTAAAAAAAACTATTTTTTAATCCTATCCAAACGGGCTCTAAGTCTAACTAACCTTTCATAAACTTATTTAATTATGAAAGTATAATTATTTAGTCTCCCACTTCAAGATTGATTTTTAAGGTTTTACCTACATCTATTTAGGTAAGCTAATATAAGTAGCCTTATAATCAGATTGTGAAGTTAGTTTCATTTATTTTGGTAAGTTACTATAAATCTGGTCACACTATCTCAATCAAATTTCAATTATTCAATTATGTTGTCATAAAAGCTAAATATCTTAATTTATATCTAGATATAGATAAACGCTCATATATTCTACTCTTTAATTTATTATGTTCCAAAATATGATTGGAAAGTGGGTACGTTGGTATGACACCTCAAACTTTCGAACTATGATTTAAATCGTTCCACGTATGAAATTAAAATTTATAATTCCTGACTGTGGGATAAGTAGAAGTCATCTATCCCCAGATTTAGCTACAATTTCTAAATTTAAACAATATCATCTCATTGGCCTTGTTTCTGCACCACTTGTGGCATCACAACCATACCTTAATATTTATTCAAGGTGATTAAGGTGAGAGAGCAAAATTCTAGACGAAAGGAAACAAAGCTAGTTAAATATGAAACTTACCTTCAACTTATAGGGAATGATCAAGGAAAATATATTAGAAAATTAGAGCAACCTGTCGAGGAGAAAGAAATGGTGTTAAACAAAACTCTAGTTCTTAAAATCTTAGTTCATTTAATCTCGCTTCAACACTTATGATTTGGCCACTAGTAACCACTAAAAATGGTTCTGTGAGTTCAACCATTCAATCAAAATGCAAACACAAATACCATTCAATCAAAATGCAAACACAAAAATATAGAGAAGTTTTCTATGAATGAAACAAGAAAAAAATACACTATTGAATATATTCTTAAAATACTCTTATTAGTTATACATCGCAAATCTAAATTGGACTAGTAATGTATTGAAACTTCAGTTCTTCTAATCATAGTTCATTAAAAAACGTCTTCAATCTGTAAGATTTGGCCACATTAAAAATGTCTGTAGACACCTAATTTTGTCCATCCCGAAAATTCAATATCCATTTTTACTTTCGTCTTACCACGGGTCCTCCCCGTGTGATAATCCCTTCACAAAAGGATAAAAAATAACAAACTTTTGACACCTCCCTCACACCACCCCACACCACACCACACCCCTACCCTTACCCTTTAACCCCCCTCCCCCACCCACACATTTCTTTTCCACAAAGAAAGGAGGAGTATATACACAATACACTCTCAATTACTCATCCTCACGCCCCTCTCCATTAGCAGACCACACCAAAGGAAACAATACAGATTCCCTTCACAATTCATACCCCACACTAAAATACACACACAGATATACACCATGGCTCTCACTAGAAACAAACCGGTGAGGAGAAAAGGGGAAAGAAATGGTCTTTGATGGAGAAATACACTGAGTGAGAAGAATCAATTGAAAATTCACTGAAATTCCCATCACCCTTTTACCGAAAGTCGAGATACGCACTAAAATGAGATAGAGATCGCATCCAGTTATTGGCTCCGGTGATCGTGTTGCCAGAAAAATGTCGAAGCATACCGAGATTTGTCGAAATTGGACATTTTTGATTGCTTTTCAATTTTCTTTTGTCACTGCCAGCTCGCCTGAGCTCGATTCCATTTGGTTTCAGCCCTTTTGTTGGATTTTTGGGATGTTTCGGGTCTTGTATGTTGTGGGATCCGTTCGATATTGCGTTTGGGGTGGTTTCCGTGACTAACCCATTCAATATTCGTGATTTGGTTTTCACTTTGAGGTCTTATTCTTGGTTGAAATTTGTTCGGTTGGAAATTTTGAGACAATGATTGGGTTTGTTCGTCGTGGGGCTCCCTGATTCGAGGATTTCGTTCTCGGATTTCTTTATTATCAACAAAGACAAGTTTCATTGAGGTCCATTTCTTCTCCCGATCTTTACTTTATCTTGATTCTTTATTGATGTGGTGGGTGTGGATGATTTATGTGTTGTGTGTTTGGTTTGAATCTTCGTTGTTTGTTTTTGTGTGATGTTGGCTTCGGATTATGAGACGTGATTGGAAAATTGAAGCATATGCTAATCATGTGGTTAAAAAATGGATTTGGGGGTGAGAATTGAAAACTTGATATAATTGGTGATTTTGGTTAGTTTAATTTGATTGTGTGTTTAACTTGAAATGAACGTTAATTGAACTTGGTAGTATCATGATACGCCGATTGGTTTAGGCAAAGGTAGGTTGGGTAGGCAAAGTTTAGGATCTGTGATTGTTGAATGATGAAATATTTTTGAAGTGGTTTTGATTTATGCATTGAGATCTATTGTATTCATTTGGTCGGGGAATTCCCCGAGGAATTTGTATTGATTTATCCGGGGAATGCCCCGAAGTATCATGTGCTTGAAGACGGTGCACGATCAAGGCCCGAAACGTCGGGTGGAGAAAGAAATGGAGCGTAGTTAGGATTAGCCTAGAATAGAGTAAGTTTATATTTCCGTATCTTTTTATTTCGGGACTGTATAATTGGACTGAACACTAAATTTTGGATTGTTTTGCTTTGTTTTGCTTGATTGATTGTTTTGCGTGCTTTGTGTGGTTTATACATTCGTAGTGTCAAATTAGCCGATATGCTCCACCAAGCGATCACGGTCTAACCACGGGATCAAGGGGTGCCTAACACCTTCCCCTCGGTCAACAGAATTCCTTAGACGGAATCTCTGTTCACAAATCAGTTTTACAGAGTCAAAACCATTTTGAAAATGGATTTTCATAGGTGACTTAGCACACCCGATTTATGCTAAGTGGCGACTCTGAGCTTTGAATGTAAATAATCTTTTTCGAAACCAATCTTCATTTTGTCACTTTAATAATAAAAACCCTTTCGAAACTTAAAATCTAATCTTTTGGATTTAAAAAAAGAGGTGTGACAGCTCTGGCGACTCTGCTAGGGATCATTTTAGAATACGAGCTTATTTTTGAAGTTGAATCGGCTTAGTTTGGCATTATGAGTGTATAGATGTTGTTTGTGTTATTTTGTGTTATTTTTTTTTTGTTCAGTGCCTACGTGCTCTTTGTTTACAGTTTTTATCTTATGTTTTACCACTTTATATCTGGCATCATTTGCATAACCCGAGTCAATTCTTTCTGCAACAAGTCTCGGAGTGCACGTCGTGTACACAAACTCTAGTTGAGTCATTCTTATTTTAAGATGGGGAGCCGTCGGACGTATGGAGTGGGTGGAAAGCTGTCGCAGCTACTATCGACCATACGCTCTCCCGAACAGCTTTGTTAGTGAACTCCAATGTAGGTCAGCCTTTAGGTCATGCTTATGTGCATCATATTGAGACCTAGCAGGGCCCATTTGGGCCTTTGTAGGAGACTCACCTTTAAATCATCTCTATGTGCTAAATGTTGCATCTTTGAGGGTAATGTGGTCATTTGACGGGATGATTGGGGGAAGGCATGTGTTAGAAGTAAGGTGTGTTTGAAAAAAAATAGAGAAAAAAAAAGTGAGTCAAAAAGGGTTTCGTAGCTTTTAGTGTTCTTTATGACTTTTATTTTTCACAATTCAAAAAGTTTTTTTTTACCTTTTGCACTCATTTTGTCAAAAACAAAAACATCAAAAAGATTTTCCTTTTATTTCTTTGGTAAGCCTTCACAATTGAAAACTCCAAAAAAGTTTTTTTTTACAATAGGAGGTTTTTATAAAAGAAAATGCAAAAAAAAAAGGAGATGGTAGAAGTTTTGTACATTTCATATAACAAAAATACCAAAAAGATTTTCTTTCATAGTTGTTGGTGTCAGTTTTATGTGGTGTGTCAAATTGAAAATTCCCAAAAAGATTTTATTTTCGTCATTGTAGTTGTGTCTCTCAAGTCAAGGTTTAGTTAATTCTTTAATCCTTAATTGTCCAATCTGGACGAACTACACATCCCTGATTCTCCTCTCTCGAGATTGAGATACGTAGGCAGCCTATTGAGAGTTCGGAGATCTTATTTAAAAAATATAAAAAGATTTTATTCACGCTTTATTAGAGTAGGTGTCATATACATCTTTAAAAGAAAATTACAAAAAAAAAAATCATTTAATAGGTTCGAGTTTCATTTACATGTGAAATTCAAAATTGAAAATCAAAAAAGACTTTTCTTTGGTGATCATAAGTTTCATTTTGTATAGGAAGCTGAAAAATTCAAAAAAAAAGAAATTTCGTCGATTCTTTTGACAATTTTATTTTATTTTATTATTAAAGTTTCAAGAAAAAGAAAGAAGAATGAAAAAAAAGTTTAATTGGCCATTTTGGCAAGGCTTAACGAACTACGCACACCTGATTATCCTCTCTCAGGAGTGAGATACGTAGGTGCCCTTCTTGGGTTCGGTGATCTTTTCATAAAAAAATAAGAAAAAAAAGGAAAAAGAGGTTTGGAAAAAGTGTTGAACTCTAACACATTTGTTGTTTTTTGTTGAGTCGGTTTAAGGTGGTTAGTTTGTGGCATTTTGGTTGGTCCTTCACATCACACCAAATCCAAAGGGTTAGTTGTGTCCAACAAAGATATAGAGAGTAACATCATGGATCAAACAAAGAATCAGGAAAATGAGAGTTTGAAGCAAGAGATTAAGAGGCTAAGACAACAAATGATAGAAATGCATCGAGTTTGGGTCAGTGGGTTGCCTCCTCCTCCATTTCCCTTTATTGATCCTACAAATACCTCGATTTTTCCTCCAAATTCTCAAAGTCAGTTTTCTACTATTGTTGATGCACCGCAACATGACTCAGAATTCATTCCAAGCCAAAAGCATCTCAATATTTCCACCACTTTTCCTCTAGCTCCTCAGCATAAGCCTTCTACATTCACAACACCACATGTCGTCTGTGATCTTGTTGCTCAATCCTCTATGGGGACATTCACACTGGCTCGCCCAACGATTGTGCGTCCCCATGCTACTAGTGAACCTATATTCAATACTTTTGGTGATCATTGTTATACTCTTGAGCCTGCTTTTAAGTTAACTGAACCACCAAAATTTCTTAACAAGAAGTTCAGTGTGCCAGAAGAGTCAGAGAAAATGGTTGGAAAAATGAAGAGTGCAGAAAATGCTATGAAAAATTCTCTAGGACCTGCGGGTAAAGAAGATGTTTCATAGAAAGACTGGGGAATGCCTTCAAGTGCTAACCTTCCTCCAATCTTTGAGATGTCAAAATTTGAGGAGCAAGATGGGCATGAGGCATCTGTGAAACATTTGGGACAATATTGCAATCAATTAAGGGAACCCGAAGGGAAGAAGAATAAGAAAGATGACATTTCTATTGTAGTTGGAGAACGGGCACATCCAATAAGACGACGTCGTCATTGACATCATTCTCAAGCCCAAGTTCATACCCAAGCTCTCCATAATCACTCCCAAAATTCATTATACTCTGTTTCCCCACCTCCATATCTAGTATATTGCGTACAACCATATGTTCAACTCCCTCCTTACCCACAATGGCGCGCACCAACTCTTCAAAGTCATCCTCCAATTTCACAAACATGCCAAAACCCTTCTAGTCCAGATGTTCGATCCAAGTTAAACAAAGAAATGAGATAGAAATCGAGGGATAGTTTCACACCAATCGAAGATCCATATGCCATTTTATTTTAGAGATTGGTACAGTGGGGCATGATCACTCCTCTCCTAAGGTATACTCCTAACCCACATTCTAGAAATTTTGATCCTAATGTACAATGTGCATATCATTCTAATGTTCAGGGTCACAATATTGAAGATTGTCGTTCCTTGAAAAGAGAAATAGAAAAGATGATTCAAGATAAATCAATTGTGGTGCAGAACATTGACAGTGAGGATAGCTCTAGTCATACTGATATGCAAACCAGTGGCTAAGATATCAGGCTGAGCAATTGAGAAGTCACCCCTCTCCTTACTAGAAAGAGGTTTGGTAGTTTGTTTTATTTTATTTTCTGTTATCCAAATTATTTTAGAGTTGTAGTTTGGGATCTATCTTGTTTTGTCCATTTGTCATTATGTTCAAACCCTTATATCTTTTATTTTAATTAAATGAAGTGTCCCTTTTTCCTTTGTGTTTTAATTATGTGTTGTTTGTTTGTTTTATTTATACAGTACATTTTATGTTGACTCTAGTGATATGACATGCTTGCGGAATTTTCAGCCAGATCTTCAAATCCATTTTAAGCATGAGCATAGAATCAGAGGGTTAAAGTTAGAAAAAGAGAGCATCTGAGAAAATAGATAGAGTGCTGAGGCATTTGGTGATCAAGTTGAATCCTTCTTTGAAAATTAAGGCAATTATTTTGAGAATCATAAGAATAACTTGGTCATCAATTGAAAGACATATCTCAATTAGGTCAGGTAGTGAATATGTGATCCTATGTCAAAAGGAACAGAAAGAAGATCAGCTCCACAAAGTCATGAGTCCTTCAGCATGAGGAATGTACAACGAAAGTGGAGTTGTATGTTTGAAAAGGGTAGAAGAACAATTGGCACACACGTTTGGGGCAAGTTAGTGTTGTAAAAATGTCATAAGTGATGTTGATCGTGCACTTTCACATTGCATGCTATGTACTAGTATTTTCAAGGATTGATATGACGAAGGTATTTTATTCTGCTATCCAAACATTATGTCATCCTTTGTTTACCCCATTTGAGCCTTAGTTTTATTTTCTTTCATATCTCTCTTTTGGAATCAAGATATAGTCAACAAAGCTCAAAAGATAAGTGTCGAGTAAAAGAATAGAGTCAGAAAAAAAAAGAGTTAAAAAAAAAAGTGTCAAAAAGAAGGAAAAGAAAAAGTGTCAAGTAAAATAGAGTCAGAAAAGTACAAAAAAAAAGTGTCAATAAAAGAAAAAAAAAAGAAAAGGAAGAAATCAGAATTAGGAAAAATAAGCTACCGGAACTACCTGTGACTTGATTCTCCTCTTTCGGGGGTGAGATACGTAGGCTTCCTTACTCTGGGCTCGGTCCAATAAAATAAATAATCTAGAGTCGCCTAGTCAAAGGAAACTGGGGCATGAGTTAACCCTCATTGTTTGAGTCAATTCCAAAAGTTGTAAGTCCTACCCCACTTTAAGTGTCGTTTAAGCCTCATGTCATTCTTTCTTTCTAACCCTATCCAAAATTCAAGTTACAACCAAAGAAAGACCTTCAGATCAATTTTTGAGAATGTTAAGGCTAAGCATGCAAGTGATATGATGACGTATTTTGGGAACTACTTGTCTTCCTCAGTATAAGGAATCAGGAGATAAATAAAAATAAGAAAGTCTTATTGGTGAAAACCCTCAAGGGAACCATAAGGAGTTGGTAAGTCGAGAGAGATAAAAATGAGAGAGTCTTATCGGTGAAAACCTTCATGGGCACTGTAAGACGTTTGTGAGTTGAGAAAAATGAAACTAAGAGTCTTATGGGTAAGAAACCCTCACAGGCACCATAAGACAATGGTGAGATGGAAAAAAAATGAGAGAGGCTTGTTGGCAAAAACCCTTCAAGGTGTCACTAGCCGAATGAGGTCTTAAATGTAATTGACTTAAGGACATAACTCAGTTTCAAGTCCATTAACCCAACAACAATTGGTAGGAAGTTTGGATAAAAAGATCAAGATACTTAATCCAAAATGTATGGAATATTCATTAGAGTTGACTGTCATTTTTAGATAAATTTTTCATTTCTTTGTTTTAAAGGGGGACATTTATTGTCTTTTCTTTCTTCTTTTTATTTTTATTTTATTTTCTTGGGTCAGTTGTCCAAATAAAAATCACTGTCATTTTTATCTTGTCTTGGAGTCAAGTCCATGTCAAAACAAGTGAGAAAAGATTTCAAAACTAGCTACCAGCTTCTTCAATTGCACAAAGCAAGACAAAAGGGCCAACACATGAAAAAGACATGATTGTGAGCCGAAATAAGGCATACAAAATTTTGTCAACAGACAAGTCTGGGAACTTATGGAAATATAAAGGATCAAAGGGTTTATCTGAAAAGCATAGCAAAGCAGAGATACTGTGTTTGTTTTAGAGTCACTCTTAATAATCTGAGTTTGGGTCAATGATGCGGCAAGTCAATGGCATATTCTAATGGTTGTAAGCAAGGTTAAATGTAATCGGGGAAAGAGCGAATGTCGTGAAAGCTAAAGCCACAAACCAGCCACCATGTTTTTAAACTAACAAGTTTTTTTTGTATGAAACAAGAACATATGTTACCTTCGAATCAAGAATTTCAAAGAATAAACATCAAAAGTTGCAATGCCTAACTTTCACAAATGCAGGAGACAATATTATTGCACAGGTTTGGTAATCAAAACCATGGTAAAACTCATCATCCAATATCTCTAGGAGACACACTTCCTTGTTTGGATAATTTAAGAGACATTGTAAGGAGATGCACTTCCATGTTGGGTAATTCAAGTGACATTTGTAAGAAGACACACTTTATTGTTTTGGTAATTCAAGCAGCATTTGTAAGGAGACACACTTCCATATTTGGGTAACTCAAGCGGTATTTGTAAGGAGATGCACTTCCTTGTTTGGTAATTCAAGAAATATTTGTAAGGAGACGCACTTCCTTGTTTGGGTAATTGCAGCAACATTTGTAAAGAGACGTACTTCCTTGTTTGGGTAATTCCAGCAATATTTGTAAGGAGATGCACTTCTTTGTTTAGTAATTGAAGCAACATTTGTAAGGAGGCGCATTTCCTTGTTTGGGTAATTCCAGCAACATTTGTAAGGAGACGCACTTTCTTGTTTGGGTAATTCTAGCAACATTTGTGATGAAACACACTTCCTTGTTTAGTAATTCAAGCAGTATTTATAAGGAGACGCACTTCCTTGTTTGGGCAATTCAAGCAACATTGGTAAGGAGACGTACTTCCTTGTTTTGGTAATTCAAGAAACATTTGTTAGGAGACGCACTTTTTTGTTTGGGAAATTCAAGTGACATTTATAAGGAGACGTGTTTCCCTGTCTGGTAATTCAAGCAATATTTGTAAGGATACGTACTTCCTTGTTTGGTTAATTTAAGTGACATTTGTGAGGAGATGCGCTTCCCTGTCTGGAAAATTCAAGCAATATTGGTAAGGAGACGCACTTTCTTATTTTGGTAATTCAAGCGGCATTTGTAAATAGACGCACTCCTTTGTTTGGGTAATTCAAGAGACATTTGTTAGTAGACGTACTTCCATGTTTTGGTAATTCAAGTGGCATTGGTAAGGAGACGCACTTTCTTATTTTGGTAATTCAAGCGGCATTTGTAAGGAGACTTACTTCCTTGTTTTGGTAATTCAAGAAACATCTATAAGGAAACAAACTTCCTTATTTGGGTAATGCAAGCGGCATTTGTAAGGAGACACACTTCCTTGTTTTGATAATTCAAGCAACAATGGAGCCCGCCCAAAGCACAGGTTGAATAAATGGAAAGTCAAACAAGAAGGTGAAGAAATTGAAAGTCAACAAACTGAAAAATATCAAGTCAGGAGCCCACCTGGAGAACAGGTTGAAGAAATTGAAAGTCAGGCAACAAGTTGAAGAAATTGCAAGTAGGAGCCCGCCTGAAGAATAGGGGGATGAAACTCAAGTCAAGAGTCCAAAAGAAGCTACACATATAGGATTTTTGTAATTTCATTTATGTTTTAACTTGTAATTTTTTATTTTTGATGTAATGATAGAACTGTGGACCGAAACCTCGATGGGACCTCACTCGACTCTACAACTCAGTATAGTCCTTCTCTTTCCAATCCTTTGAGATACCCATGACTTGATTCCTTTATATCTTGGGTAGGTAGGATATCCTATATCAAGACTTGGTCTCCCTCCCTCCTTCTTTTTCATTCTTTTGAATACTGGTCGGGACAAAATTCTATCTCATTGTCTACTTCTTTGTCTGACAACACTTCATCTTTACATTCAAAGGGGGCATGTTGTAGACACCTAATTTTGTCCCTCCCGAAAACCCAATTTATCCATTTTTACATTCTTCTTACCATGTATCCTCCCCCGTGTGATAATCCCTTCAAAAAAGGAAAAAAAATAACAAACTTTTGATACATCCCTCACACCACACCACACCACCCCACAACCCTACCATTACCCTTTAAGCCCCCTCCTCCCATATTTCTTTTCCACAAAGAAAGGGGGAGTATATACACAATACACTCTCAATTACTCATCCTCACGCCCCTCTCCATTAGCATACCACACCAAAGGAAACCACACAGATTCCCTTCACAATTCATACCCCATACTAAAATACACACACAGATATACACCATGGCTCTCACTGGAAACAAACCGGTGAGGAGAAAAGGGGAAAGAAATGGTCTTTAAGGGATAAATACACTGAGTGAGAAGAATCAATTGAAAATTCACTGAAATTCCCATCACCCTTTTACCGAAAGTCGAGATACACACTAAATAGAGATAGAGATCGCGTCCAGTTATTGGCTCCGATGATCGTGTTGCCAAAAAAATGTTGAAGCATACCAATATTTATCAGAATTGGATGTTTTTGATTGCTTTTCAATTTTTTTTTTCACTGCCAGCTTGCCTGAGATCGATTCCATTTGGTTTCAGCCCTTTTGTTGGATTTTTGGGGTGTTTCGGGTCTTGTATGTTGTGGGATCCGTTTGATATTGCGTTTGGGGTGGTTTCCGTGACTAAACCGTTCAATATTCGTGATTTGGTTTTCACTTTGAGGTCTTATTCTTGGTTGAAATCTATTCGGTTTGAAATTTTGAGACACTGATTGGGTTTGTTCGTCGTGGGGCTCACTGATTCGAGGATTTCAGTCTTGGATTTCTTTATTATCGACAAGGAAAAGTTTCATTGAGGTTCATTTCTTCTACCGATCTTTACTTTATCTTGATTCTTTATTGATGTTGTGGGTGCGGATGATTTATGTGTTGTGTGTTTGGTTTGAATCTTCGTTGTTTGTTTGTGTTTGATATTGGCTTCGGATTATGAGAAGTGATTTGAAAATCGAAGCATGCACTAATTATGTGGTTAAAAAATGGATTTGGGGGTGATATTTGAAAACTTGATATAATTGGTGATTTTGGTTAGTTTGATTTGATTGTGTGTTTAACTTGAAATGAACGTTAATTGAACTTGGTAGTATCATGATACGCCGATTGGTTTAGGCAAAGGTAGGTTGGGTAGGCAAAGTTTAGGATCTTTGATTGTTGAATGATGAAATATTTGTGGAGTGGTTTTGATTTATGCATTGAGATCTATTGTATTAATTTGGCCGGGGAATGCTCCGAGGGATTTGTATTGATTTATCCGAGGAATGCCCCGAAGTATCATGTGCTTGAAGACGGCGCACGGTCAAGGCCCGAAACATCGGGTGGAGAAAGAAATGGAGCGTAGTTAGGATTAGCCTAGAATAGAGTAGGTTTGTATTTCCGTATCTTTTTATTTCGGGACTGTATAATTGGACTGAACACTAAATTTTGGATTGTTTTGTTTTGTTTTGCTTGATTGATTGTTTTGTGTGCTTTTTGTGGTTTATGCATTCGTAGTGTCAAATTAGCTAATATGCTCCACCAAGAGACCGTGGTCTAACCACGGGATCTAGGGGTGCCTAACACCTTCCCCTCGGTCAAATAAATTCCTTAGTCGGAATCTCTGTTCGCAAATCAATTTTACAGAGTCAAAACCGTTTTGAAAAGGGATGTCCATAGGTGACTTGGCTCACCCGATTTATGCTAAGTGGCGACTCTGAGTTTTGAATGTAAATAATCCTTTTCGAAACCAATCTTCATTTTGTCACTTTAATAATAAAAACCCTTTCGAAACTTAAAATCTAATCTTTTGGAGTTAAAAAAGGGGTGTGACAATGTCTTCAATCTGTAACCATTTAAAAATGGTTCTGAGAGTTCAACATTAAATCAAAATGCAAACACTAATATAAAGAGAAGTCTTTATTTCTTAACAAAGGGCCAAAAGGGACCGAAATACATGCAACAAAAAAACAAAGAAAAAAAATATGTGCTCCTCGCACAAAAAGCCTCAGAAAGTAAACTAGCAAATGATAAGAGGGGCTCGAAGGCCCAAAAGTCCATGAAAACATAACTTCAAGGCATCAGGATAGAGGGGGTGCATCTGAGTCATCTTCACTCTCATCGTATGAAAGACCCATAGGGTCATCACTCTCAGAGTCATTTTCGGATAGAGCCTGCTCCAGGGCTTCTCTTGCAGCATTATCAGCAACTTCAGCTTTAGTGACAGCCAAGGGAAGATCAAGGTCTCCGTCTTGGATCTCAAGAAGGGTGTCCACCCGGGTCTGTAGGGACACCAAACAACTGTCCAATTCATCCACATTTCTATCATTTCTACGCCTCACCCGCAATGCATTCAACCTAGCCGGAAGTCGCTCTCTGTCCATCTCATTGTTAGCACGCAACTCAGCCAAATCAGCCTCTAGGTTTGCCACTCTTTCCTGCAAGGCATAGTTCCTAGAGTAAAGGTAAGCACGTACGTTCTCCCTTGAAGAGAGCATACCATGTAGCTCCATTTGCCAGGCTTGCAGCTTCTTATTCTCATCCTGGAGCCTAGCATTTTTTGAACGGAGCTCGCTTGACTCGGCCTGGAGCACACTCACTGTGGATTTTAGACGCTCCACATCGCCAGAGTAGACCAGAAGATTATGAATTTGATTGCTTGCTTTTTCTCGGGTGGCGATGGCAAATTGGTGGGTCTATAAGTTAAATGCAGACAAAAAGGAAAAACAGTTAGTAAAATTATTATAAAAATGTATTTAGATGATTAGTAGTTCCCGTCTTACTTGTTGGATAGAGGTGATCAGCTGAGTGAATGAACATTTCAAGTCCTATTCCTCTAACCTCGCCTTTTCCTCAGGCCTAAGGAAGGCATCAAACAGTTTAGTTGCCATCGAGAAATCATTCAGAAGATCCACCCCTGGATGAATGTCTACCACAACCCGATGACAAGGAGGATTCAGATCACTACCAGGCATACTGGCAAGCTCCATCATCTCCTGGTCACTTGATGACGCTCCAAATATCTCTAGACCACCGGTTGGAACCCATGCACGAAAGGCTGAAGGCTTAAGAACTGTCAGTGATTCAATTGTACCCCTTTGATGTCGGAGCAAATGGGTACTGATCACTTCGACGTCAGGTTTGGTAAGATCCGGAACCATTCTCCTTTTTGTGGAGTCGGGTGTTGCATAATGGGAAAGCTGACGCCCAATGTTGTCCCCACATGTAGTAGCCAACCTCGCAATGGGATTTTCGATGGAAAAACCTGCAAGAATCTTAAAAATTAAGAAAAGGCATCGAAAATATAAAACAAAACAATAAAGAAATGCCCTTTAAGACGCTTACCGTGGTTTTTGTCCCTGGACTGGAGTGTTCTTGTAGACATTTCCTCCAAAGGTTCGTTCATAGGGGCTTTTCCACTTCGACGTTCCAGCAATGCAATTTCCTTTTCACCCCTCTCTTCTTCAGAAGTAGGCATCGGTGGGGGGCTGTCCGACAAGGATGCAGAAGAGGAATGTTAGGAAGAATACATATTTAGCCACAGATTAGTAAAATATTTTATTGCTAAATTTTTGTATTAAAATATCCTCCTTGATAGACGCAGGGTTCGTTGTGACAGATTCTCCATGTTATTTTCTTGTAAAATATTATTGTGGGTTAAAACTTTGAACCTGATCGAATGAATGTAATAATTATTAGCTTGTAATTATATTTATTAATTTAGATAGAATAGTAATGTATTTGAAAAGTAATAATTTATATGCACTAATGGTAAAATAAAAGGACAAATAAACAAATTTAAATTATATATAATTTGTAAAATAAAGAAAATGGACACCGTTCCATAGACTCCTTAAGACTCGCAATAGAACTTGTTAAAAATATCTAGGTATAAAAATAAGAGAAGGAAAGTGATGTTTGAATCATAAACTTTGACAAATAGTTAAAATTAAAAGAAATAAAAAGTACCTCTATGTACAATAAAGATTTGAAGAAGATGATCAGAGAAAAAAATCAAATTACTTTAGACGGGTAAGCTATCTTTTGTAGTTCATTCAAAAGATCATTAAAGCATACAGTATATGTAAAAGATTGAAACACATTCTCTACATTATAATGAGAGAATTTTGCTAGTATGGGTGAGAGACGGAAGGGCATAAAAAGAGAAAAGTACCTATGAATCTTGAGATATGATGAAAAAATAAGGAGGAAGTACACCTATATTTATAGGACTATGGAACCTTTGAAATAGCATCCTTATTTAATTTTTTCTTATTATTTTGAATGGTAACACATTAAATCTATACCATAGATTTTATGTAACAACTTATAAGTGTAACTAACCTTCCATAAATTTATTTAATTATGGAAGTATAATTATTTAGTCTCCAACTTCAAGATTGTTTTTAAGGTTTTATAAGTACTATAAGTACCTTTGTAATCAGATTGTGCAATTAGTTTCATCTATTTAGGTAAGTTACTATAAATTTGGTCAAATTATCTCAATCAAATCTAATTTGACCAAATCAAATTATGTTGCCATAAAAGCTAAACACTCTATAGATACACACTCATATATTCTACTCTTTTATTTATTGTGTTCCGAAGTATGATTGGAAAGGGGGTACATTGGGGTGACACCTCAAACTTTCGAACTATTATTTAAATCGTTCCACGTATGAAATTATATCCAAACCCCATGAATTTGGTTATCCGTAGGTCTAAAGAATAAATCCTATTTGTAGGATGTATAACGGATGTAAATTAAGGTCTAGAACTCTAGCATAAGATTAAGTTTAAAGCTTCTCTACCGAAATAACTACAAAACACAAAAATACAACATTAAATTGCTCATATTCACAATGACCAATCCAAGACTCAGCTACAGTTTCTAAATTTAAACAATATCATCTCATTACCCTTATTTCTGCATCTGTAGCATCACAACTATACCTTAATATTCATTTAAGTGTATAAAGTTATCCTCTAAAAGGCTATGAGTAGTACTATATAAAAGGACGTGTGTAAGCTCATCTGAGGTAACTAAGGTTAGAGAGCAAATTTCTAGACGGAAGGCAACAAAAGTTAGTTAAAGTGAATGATCAAGGAAAATATATTAGAAAATTAGAGGGAGAAGAAAATGGCGTCAAATAAAACTCTGGTTCTTAAAATCTTAGTTCAATTAACATCGCTTCAATCTTTAAGATTCGGCCACTTGTAACCACTAAAAATGGTTCTGCGAGTTCAACCATTCAATCAAAATGCAAATACAAATATATACAGAAGTTTTCTATGTATGAAACAAGTTGACTAATGTGTTCCAACAAACTATTAGTACAAACATTTACAAGATATAACCCCAACTTCACTAAATCACAATGAGCCTTTCAACAAAAGATTACAAGCCTGTGTAACCTAAGGAGTTATAAATTTTAATTCCTAAACAACTCAAAAGCCTCCCAAGGTAAGTGTTCCCAAGTCTTCGAGTTATCCCAACTTGAAGAAAACAATCTTAATTCAGTTTATAACTCACTAAAACTAAGATTACATCAACATTACAACTCAATAAACAACCCCTAACACATGAATGCTAAAACTCGTAACACAATACTATATTAAGACCAGGTTCTTCAATATGTTCCTTCAAATTTCAAGTAGCACTTTGTAAAGTCAATATGCCAAATGTTTTTTTTTTTGCTATGTGAGTGCGTCAGTCACTTCAGTTACTCATCTTATATTTAAATACAACTCTTCAAAGAGTTGTTCTTCAAACCAAACTCCTCAGCAACACATACTATCATTATAAAGAGTTCTACTTCTTGTGAAAGTCCTTCTTCAATTCAAACTCTTCTCTCTTTAATGTTGAAGTCAAATTTCAATACTTCAAAATTCAAATCTACACATGTTTATATCCTTTGAGCTTATCAGAAGTAACCATATTTGTTCTCCGTGAAGATCTCCAAGTAAATTCGAAGGAAGTTTAGAGGTGAAAATTCCTAATTAACATAATAGAAAAATTCCTTGCGGAAATTTATGAAACTGTTTTGTAAGAAAATTCCTACGAAATGCCCCAGATAAATTGTAACACCCCGCATTTTGGGCTAGAACGAAAACCGTCATTTCTATGCGTAGATGATCCAAAAGCCATAAATCCTATGCAAATTTGGCATGTTAATCAATTATATAGTGTGGGAACCTATTTGATCATGAAATGAGATCATAGAGGTCCCCTAACTCAAGGACGAGTTGAAAGCTTTCCTATCGTTCGAGTTTGAGTGAGCGTCGAAACTTAGGTAAATTTCAATCGATCATAAATATTTGTATATAATGAATTATAGGTACTACTATATATCAAATGAAATATCTTCTAATTATCTTTCCAACGATACCAATTTCTCCAAAATCCGATACTTGAGCGAAAAGTTATGGTCATTTTTGTGACTGAGACAGTTGCATCGCGCGATTAGCGTGCGACGCACGTTTTGTTGTACGCACCCAATTTCCAGGTCCTAATTTCGCATTTTTAAGGGCAAAAGTGTTATTTTCCACCCCCTATTCATCCATAACACGAGATTAAATCCCCCAAATACAAAAATAAGGTCATTCTCTCTCAAAATCACCAAGAACACTTCTTAGGGTTTCAACCCAAAGATCAAAATATCTTAAGATTTCACCGTGGGTTTTCAATAATTCTTTGAGATTTGAAATCCCCATTGCAAAATCTACAAGAAGCACCCATTAATTATTTGAATAGCATCCCTAAAGCTTATGCTTTGGGTGTAAACTTTAAAAAGATATAGAAAGATTTATCAATGCCCCTATGAGAATTATAAGTTGAATCGAATGAGTATGATATTTAAGGGGAAATGTATAGTTGAGGGAGTATTCGAGAAGTGTTCTAAGCTTGAAAGTAAGAAGTTGCATTGCCTAAGGCCTTGTAATTTTGTCCTAGTTTAGAGTTATATGCCTATATTCCATGCTATAGAGTAGTGTCATTGTTGTGATTCCTTAGTTGGATGTCTTGTGTAACTCATGTCAGAGATTCTTTGCTCTCCAATGCTACTAGAACTTCTTTAGAAAGAGTGTTGAAGAGATACTCCATCTAAGTATAAGTGTCCAGTATAATGCAGTTTACTGTGGTTTTCCACTTTTTCACCCAGTCCTACTATCCGAAGTACAATGTGTATGACCATCATAAAAGATAATCTATTCCATCCGTGTAAGTTGTGAACTCAGTTCATTCCAAGCATCATGTTTCAGATTCAGTTATTTAGTCGTGACTCAGTTCATAAGAGTTCAGCACATAATCTCAAATTTTTCCAGCTATTTTAGCTCAAATAGTGTAATACCTTTGTACAATCTAAATTTTGTTGCCTTATGATTCGTACTTACATAAGTTATCACTTCCAAATTTAATGTGTGTGATTTGAGCATAAACACTTCGGGGGGAATCCTAAACTCTCCACATGAATCAGCTTCTTAAAACAAGCAAGGGCAAGTCAGCTCAGAATTCAGTTTCATGATAGAAGTTTAAATGTTTCAGATCAGTTACATCCTTTCTTAAAAGACACATCATGTACGTGTTATTCCTTACCTTTAAGCTTCAACGTTCCTACCCATCATTCGGGGACGAATGATCCCAAGAGGGAGATAAAGTAACACCCTGCATTTCGGGCTAGAACAAAAACTATAATTTCTATGTGTAGATGATCCAAAAGCCATAAATCCTATGCAAATTTATCATGTTAATCAATTATGTAGTGTGGGAACCTATTTGAGCATGAATTGAGATCATAGAGGTCCCCTAACTCAAGGAAGAGTTGAAAGCTTTCCTATCGTTCGAGTTTGAGTGAGCGTCGAAACTTAGGTCAAATTCAATCGACCATAACTCTTTATATATAATGAATTAGAGGGCCTACTATATATCAAATGAAATCTCTTTGAATTATCTTTACAACGATATCAATTTTTCCAAAATATGATACCCAAGCAAAAATTTATGGCCATTTTTGTGACTAAGACAGTAGCATCATGCGATTACCGTGCGACGCACGCTCTGTTGCACGCACCCAATTTCCCGGTCCTGTTTTCACATTTTTATGGGAAAAAGTGTTATTTTACACCCCCTATTCAGCCATAACATGGAATTAAATCCCCCAAACACCAAAATAAGGTCATTCTCTCTCAAAATCACCAAGAACACTTCTTAGAGTTTCAATACAAAGATCAAAATATCTTAAGATTTCACCGTATGTTTTCAATAATTCTTTGAGATTTCAAATCCCCATTCCGAGGGCTACAAGATGCACCCATCAATTGTTCGAATAGCATACCTAAAGAACGAGTTCATTCAAGAGTCATAAATTAAGGTATGTGGAGTTTTCCTAAAATTTCATGGGCAAAGAAACCATCTTTAATTCATTCTAACGGTTTAGAAATCATGATTTTTAAGAAAGGTGTTTTGAATTTACGATTACTGGCATGTTTTAGAAGCCTTGATCAGTATTGTTTTGGTCTTTAGGCCGTCCCCCAAATTGATTTGAAACTCTATATATATGTATGCATGTGTTTAAAGATGAATATACAATTGAGAGCATGAATCCTAAAGAATCCCTCTCTAGTTATGATTTTTCCCATCTTTTATATGACATGAATTGTGTTTGAAATGTCTTGATTATTGCTATGACTTGAATATGATTTTGAATCCAAAAGAGAGGGTTGTGCATGTTGATAAATGTTAAATACACTTTTAATGAAAGAATTGCATGTTTGCCAAAAATACATGACCACCACATGGTTATTGAAAGAATGAGAATCTTAGCATGGTTTTGACTTGTGCTTTCGGATTATGACATTTCTTATACTATTTGCATGCTTGGGTGGTCTGAATTATGTTTTAATGAAAGAATCATGCTTTAATGAAAGAATCATGCATGGTACAATATGGCTCAGAAATAGGAATTGCAAGTCTTGGTGTGATGACACCAACTCAGTTAAAGCCATAGTAATTCAGAACAGAATAGAACACATGTTTGAAATCAGATTTTATATTATGAATTCAAAAAGATGCATGTTTAGAAAAGTTTTAAAAATGGGCTTAAAGAGAGTTAGATGGTTACCCGAAGAAAGTACGAGTTGAAAGACTCTATGCTAGAAACCGTGATTTGCCGACATGGGATTATGGTACTATGCTTTGTTATCTTATGTACACTGACTCATGTCGTTCTAAATTGGGACTATGGTTAGGAGTCGTGCTTTGTGATCTTGTGCACTACCATGACATGTTGATTTGATTGGGGATTTTGGCACCCTGCTGTGTGATCTTGCGTGCCCCCCTTATAGATACTCCAATCCTTGCGGCAAACTTGGATTGGGGGCTTGGCTGCTGAGTCAAGGACGAATTTCATATAGCTCGTCGAATTACAGATTATAGGGTGTACCATCTAGCTCAGAAGTAAGACAAAGAGTGATTCATGGTTTTAAAAAAAATGTTTCAAAGTCTTTAAAATGTGCCCATGTGTTTTCATATATTATATCTAAAATATTTTATTAATTTCTCTCACTTATGTTATATATAAATACATTATTTTGGATTGCTCTGCGTACCAGTACATCTGTATTGACCCCCTTCCTTCTAGGTTCTGAGGCTCAATCTAGGGGTCTCGATAAGCAGTAGGTTTTCTCCAGACAGAAGTGCAGAGTTCCGTGGTGAACCTTCTATTCTTCAGAAGGCCTAGTTAACTTCAGTCATTTATCATTATTATGTTTTGGTCTACTGGGGGCATTGTCCCTATTTTCAGACAGTTGGGTTTATGCATGTAGTACAGATTTTGCAGACTAAGTCAGATATAACTCAGATGTTTTCAATTGCAGTTTTCATTAAGATTTGAATTCAGATTTAATGACCCTGATTTCATTATGTATTTCTGCATTATCTTTTTCATATGAGGACTGTGTATGTGATTACAAGTTAGAAGGGCGTTCGGGCCTTCATGGTTCGGGATGCTCGTCACGGCTAGGGATCTGGTTTGGGTCGATAAACTAGGTATCAGAGCAAGGTTTAGGGTCCCAAGGTATTTGTGAAATCGCATCGGGTAGAGTCTTGTTTATGGGTATGTGAAATCGCATCGGGTAGGCATTTAGGAATGTCTCTTTTTTTTCATGTTCTAGTTTGTGCTATGGAGTTAGAATGTTCTTCTTACATACTCTAATTCATTCTATGGTGTCGCCCATACGGAAGTAAAGTCATCCCAATCTTTTCTTACTTTGATGTGCTCAGATATGTCTCATTATTGGGGTGATTCAAGTGCAGAAGTTTAGAGTCTAAACGGTATGGTCCTTTCTGATTAAGACATATAAGAGTTTAAAATTTGGGCAAGGACTTGAGAAGAGTACGTTAGTGCTCAAAGGTGTATTGATTCTAGTGTGAACATTGATTCTGATGAAATCCTGCTTTCCAGCCTGCAGTATTAAGTGTATTCAGTCCTTTTCAAAATTATATTATAGACGTCATGCCTCGGGGGGAATGATGTATAGTAGAATGTTGGAACTGTATTTCCACATGAGTAGTAGTATAAGTTAAAGTGACGGTGTCATGACCAATTGGTAGTGATATTGTACCAAGAAGTTTGTGATGTGAAGTCACAAGGTTAGAAATCAGAGTGAGGGTGACTTTTTTTATAGATAAATGTGTTTAGTTGAATAACTGATATTTGAGAATGATTTACCATTTTATAGTGATAGACTAATGTGGTAGCTAGTAGCATGTGTGGATTGTATGGTAGTCTGTGGGGGAAGTGTTAGACTCAAATTTATATATTTTTACAGAGTAAGATGTGTATTCTTAGATCATTGAATGTTATGTGTCAAGTTTCTATCTCTTGTAATCTTGTTATCATTGTGTTGTTGAAACTGAAAGTCTAGTGAAGCCGTGTGGGGCTCTTTCGATTCACTAGCATAGTTGCCTTGTCATTCATCTCATTTCTTATTCAAAACACAAAATCAAAGTCTAGTGGAGCCGTGTGGGGCCTATTTCAATTCACTAGCAACTTGTTGTTCATCTTGTTGTTCTTGTGTTGGTTGGAATTCGGGTTTAGTGGCTTAATGGCAAGAAAGTAGTAAGGGCGATTTATTGAATATATGTATAGCCGAATCTTTCTGCATGAGATTGAGTTGGTAATGAAGTGATACATCCTTGTGTGTTAGTTTAGTAGAAAGTAGAGAAGGAGTTATTTGTTAAGGTAAATTGTTGTTTGCTTGAAGTATGAAAAGAGTTGTTGACGGTGTTTGTTGTGCAAAAAGAGTATAGGTTATTGATGAAGGTACTTGGTGGATGAGTGTAGTTAATTTAGGCATCCCTGAGATTGCAAGAGGGAGTTTAATTGAAACTTATGGAGTTATGGACTAAGTTTAGCTACAAAAACAAAGGGGTAGATAGTAATGGTGTGTAGAAGGAGGATGTGTTAATGGATTGTGAATAGGGTAGGCCATATGATTATGATCGATTGTTATTGTTGTGGAGTTCTAGTGTACTAGTGTTCCTTGATGTTTTATTTAATATTTTTTTTCCAAGTGAGAATTGTGTGTAAGGTTGGATTGTAAACCATGTTTAGCACTAGACATTAAGTTTGAGCAGTTGATGGCCATGAAGGTAGATGTGATGATTTCTTGGTTAATGATACTAGTTATAGGAAAGTGATCTAATAGGCTTGAACAGTGTACATAAGATCTTAAGTTTATTTGAGTCGTAGTGAAGTATGATGTTGTATGTATGATGTAGAAATATGCCCAAAGTGATATGGAGTTGCAGCATTTTCTAAGGCTATTGCATGTTGCGTGTGTCTAGTAGTACCGTTAAGTTGCTAGATGGATAAAGACTAGTTAGATGGTACATGGTGTTCTAAATGGCCAAGTTAAGAAGTTTTGATTGATAGTGTTGATCCTTTTGATATGATCTTGATCCTCATGGTAGAGAGATATAAGTTTGGAGTCGCGATATTGGTGGGCTATGACGGAAGTAGAATTGGTTCATCAAAGACTTGGTGATATCCATGTGAAGTATTAGAATCTAAGTTGAGTTTTTTTTAAGGTTGAACTAATAGAAATAAGAGTTAAGGCTCTAGAGGGTATTCTGATACGAGAATAATGGCCACCTTAGCTTTCGCCGACATCATTCAAAGTTACTATGTGAAGAATCAAGCTTTGGTCACATGGAGGGCATGGGATTATACTTGGAGGGGATGTTTTGAGCCTACCATTGATCAAACCCGAGTGTGGAAGATTGCTTGGAGAATTGAAGACTTAAGGACTCTCGGGTTTGGACCACCTTTGTTGGTTCACGGTTTTGGTTCCCTTTATTAAGGGCATTTTGGTCACTTATCTTTGTCCAAGTGACACTCCATGACCATCCCTCCTTATTAAGGGCATTGGAGTCATTTTGTGTTCATTTTGTAATAGATAATAAATAGGCTCCTTTAGTCTTATTTTCATTAGTTTATGAAAGATGAAAAATTAAAACACTTGAAATCCTCTCTCTTGAGAGTAGACCACCTTAGTATAGTCTTAGTTAGGACTTGGAAAAGTCATCCTTAGTATAGGGCTTGGAAAACCCAATATTGTTCTTTGCTAGGAAACTGTGGATCTTGAGGTGAGTCGATTACCTTGGCGGTCACCGTAAGAGTGTAGTTTTGATTTTTACATTATTAGGGGTTTTTGAGTTTAATACACTCTTTAGTTCTTAATCTTGTAAAAATCTTGGTCTCACTATCTATCCTTTACTTTTGTTGTTGTTATCTCGTGTAGTGGACTGTTTTGGGTCATTTTTTAACCCCAAATTTGTATTATTGTTGTTGATATTGTTCATCACGTTTTATAGCTGTTTTGGTATTGAAATACACCCTTGTATCTTGTATTCTTGTTGTTGGTAGCGAATTTGAGTATGGTCTCCATCTTGGTCCTCGAATCCTTAAGATTAGTGGACTGATTTGGAGTGTGTTTTGAGCCTTCCGTTGTCATTCTCATATCATTTGGTATCAAAGCATGGCTAGATCTCGTTCCTACTAGATCAATCTTGGGCTTGCTTGTTAGAAAATTCAAAAAAAAAAAAATTGAAATCTGAAAATTCCAAAAAGAAGCAAATCTGTTCATTTTTGTGTCTGGGCCGAAATTATGTTCTTGTTGTGTCTTGGCCGAGATTTTTCTTGTTTTGAGTTTAGATCTTGGAGTCATTTTTTTTTTTTTTGTTTCTAGTGTTAGCTTCTTCACCTCTAACACTAAAGAAGTCTAGATCAAGATTTGAGCTTTAATTGTTGATGTTGTTGTTGTGAACCTAAACTTTGGCCGTGTAATTGTTGTTGGTATTGTTGTTGCGGATTCAAAGCTTGGACGTGTGGTGTGTTGTTGGTTCAAGGTTTGAATGTGTATGGTGGTTTTTGTGTTGTAGTTTTAATCTTGGAAAGGTATTGTTGATGTTTGGGGTCCAACTTGAACCTTAAAACTTCAAGATTCAAAAAAATGTGTTCTTGGTGTTCTTCACATCTTCATCTATAGTTGAAGAAAAAGTGGATGTTTGATCTAGGAAGTTGAAGAAAGAGAGTGTGTATTTTGTTAGTCTTGAAAGACATATTTCCAAAATTTAAGACCTCTCAAGACTTTTACAACCAATTCCAACCACTCAAGGACTTTAACAACCACTTTTCCAACAACCTTCCATGATTTAAGGACCATGTCTTGAGGAGAAAAGTCAAGTCTTGCTTTTTGAATTTGAAAGAGGATTTTAAGACTTATTTTCTCTCCTTAATCAATTGCCACCAATTCCAAATTACGATTGGACCAAGACTTGAATTAGAAAATAAAATTTGATAACAACCGCAACCAATACATGGCTGCCACATCACATTTTTTTACTGTTCACCAACAATTTTTAAGATCAAATTTCAGATTTCTTAGTTTCATTTTATTGTTTCCTAGTTCTGTTTGCTGGTTCGAACACTAATTAACAAACTAG
Source organism: Capsicum pubescens (assembly GCA_030864215.1). NCBI lineage: Eukaryota > Viridiplantae > Streptophyta > Magnoliopsida > Solanales > Solanaceae > Capsicum > Capsicum pubescens. Next base: position 107,862,744 of record CM061548.1, on the reverse strand, counting down.
TAATCTCCTACTAGATTGTAAGTTAGTTGTAGAGTCCGTTTATTTCGTGTCTTCGTTATTTGTGTAATTTTTCTTGTTTTTAACTCGTAGTAACTTCTTTGTTTCAAGTTCGTAAGTAAATTTTATTTTTGTGTCTTGAGTCGATCAAACAAGAATCTATTCCGTCTACCAAGTAGAATTGACATCTTATTGACTACCGGAGTATAAGCAACTTTCAATATTCGCCGCTCCAATTGTGAGAATCACAAAGGTGGGTGTATATGAGTGTTGGTGAGGATCTTTTACTACTAATCTTGTTTGTTCATTGTGTAGGTACAAAGGTGATATAAGGGGAACATGTCTTTGATAGCCGGGGATTATTGTGACTACAACATGGGAGACTATGATTGTAGTGAGAGGTTTTTTGGCTATGAAGTTGAGGGAGATTGCGGAGGCTATGAAAATAGCCATGATCAAAACTTGGGCAGATTTGAAAGTTACTGTTTTGAGGGAGAAAATGAGGTGAATGAAGTGCCTAGTGCTTATGGTAACTTTGGAGATGATGTAGGACTTCGTGATGGATCTTATGATGATGTTGGGGCATGTGAGGAGTCTTACACTTCTTACCCCGAACCTAGATTTGGTGTTAGGTACAACCCTTTCATTCGCAAAGCTTATGAGAGCTATGATGAGAGTACACGTGAGGAGTATTAAGATTCATATTCTCCACCTTGTAGTACTTCTTATCAAAGTCGATATAGTGTGAATGGTTATACTAGCTGTAGTGGAGGTTGTCCAATGAGAAGAAGAGGGTATGTATCTCCAAAACCGAGGGGTACTCGTATGCTTTATAATGTTGATCCGAGAAGGAGTGTAAACTCCGGAAAGGTGACCATCTGTGGGATACCGGGCTGCCTCATTATGTTAAATGATAGGTACTATAGAAACTACATCGTTCCATCCATGGTTGACTACTTGGGGTTGTTTTGCGAGCATTTACTTGTTCCATACTTCTTGGACGGGTTCAAGGTTACCGAGAGGGTAAAAGTGTAACGCCCCAATTTTCTGAACCAGAACGCTACACGGTGCTCATGACCCCGAAGGACCACAAGCTAACCCATGATTTATATCTGTACCTGTAACTGCATAATATACATATAAAATGCGGAAACATGAACAAAGAGGGCCTAAGGTTCAATCTTAAATAATAAAATATCTGAAATAAGGTGGTATCACAGTACCAAAATAAAACTAAAAATACTAAAGTCTAAATCTGAAAACTCTATAATCGTCTGAAAGCCTCTAAACTATCTGAATAAGGAGTTGAAGGAACATGTCTCCAACTAACTCCATAAACTGAAATACTGGAATAATAAATGTAACGATTATGTCCTCGAAAGATGAGGACTCACTTCTTACTGAACTGCTACTGCTGATCTGGAATCTGCTCCTCAGAACCTATGGTTTAACATAAAAAAAAGCACCATAGTGCAAATGCGTCAGTACAACTAAAGTACTGAGTATACGTGGGGGTAGGATAAATGTATGGGGTTTATATGCACGAACATGCTGACTAATATGAACGTGAGATTACATACATATATACATATATACATACATACATACATACGTAACTGCTACTGAACTTGTGGAGATACTGACTACTTGAGTTTGAACTCTGACAACATGAGTTTTGTGATACAGAGATACTGAATGACTGATAACATGGATGACTGTATCTAATAGTCCTAATTCTAGGGAATCTATCTGAGTTCCAAACTGTATCTGAACATCTAAGTCTGAGATCAGTCCTAGCTAATGAGTGATCTCTGAAACTGATAATGAGAATACTCGACTGAATCTGAGATTGATATCAAGCCTGTCTACCGGGTGACCTCTAGATCTAATAATAAGCATCTGAATATGGGACCAAGCCTATCTGATGGGATGGTCAAGGAATAAATGGAACTATCTGAGTTCCTTACTGAGATCGATGATTGTTTCTGACAGTCCTAATTCATGATTTCTACTCTAAAGACTGATACTGAAACTGTAACTATAGCTGTGACTGTGGGAGGTTGTAACCTAACCGACATGCCCTGATACTGTACTGGTGGGGTCCAATCTTTGCCCTGATTGGAAGGGTGTCAACACTGTGCCATGGGTAGATACCTCTTCTATGGTCAAGCCTCTCTGACGGGTGACCCTGAACAGGAAATCAAGCCTAAGGAAATATAATAGTCAAGTATAGCCTTAATTTGACAGGTGACTCCAATCCTATGCTGGCTATGCAGTTCTGGAGTACAGGGATTTGCTGCTAATGGCTCTGCCTTTATAACGGGAAAAACCGCCATCCCTGCACTCGCTCGGTGCTAATCCCTACTCCCAACTGAAAGACTCTAAAAAGATTAACTGCACTGAACTGACTAACTGAACTGAACTGATTTATAAACTGATTAACTGAGCTGATAATATTTTCTTAGCTGAACTAAGCTAAATTCACTGAGTTTCGTTGACTGACAGAAAAGCTACTTGAGATATGAAGTCTGACTGAGAGTACTGAAACTACTGGGACTACTGAACTACTGAGATTTCTGAGTTTTTCTGAGTCATGTGACTAACTGAAATCTATGGAGCATAGCTTGACTGAGGATGTCTTGAAACATGAAACTAGCTCTAGGCACACAGCTATAGTTTTTTGGGTACAAGTACCCCCAGGACTCGATGGAAGGAAACTGACACACATGACTGACTTGATCATAAGAGTAGAGTCCACAATTCACAATATCATAAGTAAGGATTTCATAATAAGAATGATTCTCAACAAACTATCACATGATCGGGAATGCACACAACATGTATATACTTGCATGGATTCAATAACATGGTCATTCCATATCACAACAATATCATGAGCATCTCATACAACATCTTCAATTCAAGACAATAGCATGGGGATCACGTTGAACATAAACTTAGAACATGGAAAAGTCATTTAGGACTTATTATGTCATAAAAGCATGATTTCTATTCCCTTAGGTATTTTCACAAACACCTTACATTCACATCTTTGGCATAGGTGGATTCATCAAGATTACAAATATTCAACCACCAATTTCACATATTTATACATTAAATACCACTATATCCTCACACAAAACATACAAAGATCCCATCTTAGGCATCATCAAACTCCAACCACATGAACATGAACCACCAACAACATAAACATCATAATACATAATTTAGAAGATGGTTCTTGAGATTCATGGACGAAAGGAGTCCATGAATCAACTCACGCATACCTTAGAAGGAAGATTTTTGATGATTGACGGAGGAATTTCCTTGAAATTGGATCTTCAAGCATAATTATGCAACCCTAGTTGTTTTTCTCTTATGGTGCTCTTGGATAATGAACTTTGAGATGTTAATAGGGTTGTAATATGTTTAGAAGCTATAAATTTCGTGATTTTAAGTTTAGGGACATGTAAGGAGTGTTAAAATACTTAACTACCCTCGAAATAACTCAAAAAGTAAGTGTTTTCATGGCTAAAATCATACATAGGCATCACATATGATATCGCCAATATTTACATAGGCACCGCATATGATATCACCTATATTTACATAGGCACCGCATATGCTATCGCCTATATTGACATAGGCGCCGCATATGCTTTCCAGTGGTGATGTACGATTGGTTAGGCGACGACGCACTCTACTTCGCAAAGCCATAACTCCTAGCTCGGGTGTCGGATTTTGATGAAATTGATATCGTTGGAAAGATAATTCGATTATGTATAATTTGGTGGGTATAAATATGCAGAAATACCACAGTAAAATCTAGTTATACTCTTTCAAATATGACCCTTATGAAATCGAACACTAAAACTTGATGGATTCAAAATCTCTTAGCTTGTATTACCTTAAGTGACTCATATGAACATGCTTAATGCATCATAAGCTATATTATTGCTAGGATACTCATTGTAAGTCATGTACTCAAGTATGAATCACAGGATAGGAGATTTCATATGTAGGAAAAATGGTTCGTCTCCTAGCTTAGAAACATGTGGGGTATTACAAAAAGTTGTCTTCTCCCAATATGAATACCATGAGGAGGTGTGGTGCGATATTCTTCCCTTTTCCTATGGTCATGTATACTTAGGTGCCGATTGGTTTGCAAGGCATCAAGTTCCTAACGTGCAAAATTGGCCTAATGTTGTGAGATCAATGGGGGAATCGCCTCATGACTTACTTGTTGCCCAAGCCGCGAAGAGTGCCTAACTACTCCAATCCAAATTATTATGAGAGACAAAAGATTGAGAGGAGTAAGGAAGTGCAAGGTGGTAATTTGAGAGTGGAAAAAGGAGAGGTTGTGTGGAGCGAAGTGAGGGGATTACCACCAAATCGTGCTAACATTGGTTGTCCTTTTATTTCTAAGGACTTTTGTGTAGGTACCAACATGGAAAGCGAAGGAAAACAATGCCAAAAGGAATTTTCTATCCAAGCTTGTGGATAACCTTCACACCATGACAAAGAAGAATGTACTCAAGGACTTCAAGGTAAAATAGCTAACTCTTACACTTTTGTGCATGTGAATGATAATTGTGTGCATAGTAGACCATTGAGTATGAGTTGTAGCTTTCCTATACGTGAGTTTATTATTTCTTTTCCACTTGATGATGATGTAAATGTTGTGATTATGGATACACTAGTTGATCCTATTGATGACCGAATTGACTCTTCTTGTAAGATTGATTTATGTCAACCTAGTGTTGAAACTATTGTGTTGAATGGAAGTACATTATCTTGTGAAATTTGTGTTGACCAACTTATTTCTGAAAATTGTCCACCACTTGAGGATGTGTATGATGTGATTAATGACCCTCAAGTGTGTGATGATGTTGAAAATGTTGATCAAAGAAATAGGAGTGAACCCGTGAGCTTGCCCTTTGATTCTAATATTTGCTTGGATCATAGGGATAATCATGTGCTTAAGATATCGTTAATACTTGATAATGAACTTTTAGATAGTGAACTTACTTGTTCCAAATCTTCCCATGGGATAGATCATGCTCTTTTTAGGTATAATGTCTTGTTTGAAGATGATATAAACACTCCTAATGAACCTAGTGGTGAAAATGATGGTATAGCTTTCTTTGGAAGCTATAGACGATATTCTAACCCACTATGGTGTGACAACATTCCTCCTAAAGATGGAAATCTCTTTTTGAAAGATGAGAGTACTCTTAAGGGTAAGGAATGTGTAGTCCTTCTTGAAAACCTGAGGGCAAAGGTGTCATTGACTCCTTGGGGTAACGTTCCTAAATGTGCATCCTTGTTTGATGCACTTGTGCCTAAATTGCATGAATTCCAACTTGTGGATGCCAAGTTGTCTATTTTCTTGAAGGAAAGAATGTGTATGTGTTTAAATTCTTATTCTTCACCTATGAATTCCTTTGCACGTGATTATTTCCTATACTACCTCTTTGCCTATGATGATGTCCATGCTAATTTTGGATTTGTTTTATGTCAAGGTAGGAAGTTTGTTGGTCTGTCCATATGTGTGTATGATAATGCTATATGGATTTTATGGACTTTAGAAATAATCGAAACACCCCCCTTGGTGTGGTCTTTTGACGAGATAAAGAAGCAATGGTGTCTTATGGCTCATAAGATGAAGGAAGTTCTACCTTGTGGATTATTTGATTCCATTGGGACCTATGTAGTTTCTTTATCTCTTGGTGATTTCCATAACCAAATCCTTTGTGCACCTTTTATTGAGCTTTTAATATTTAATTCAAAGGAACCTTGGTTATATTACAAATATGTGCAACCTTGGCATGTTGAGATGATTTATTGTGCTAGCCCTAACCCTCATGCCATGAGGAGTTTGTATTTTTTTTCCCTCTCTTCATTTTTGCAAGGTTTGGATTCGAGGTCGAATCCTTTTCAAGAAGGGGAGGATTATACGAGAATAATGGCCACCTTAGCTTTCGCCGACATCATTCAAAGTTACTATGTGAAGAATCAAGCTTTGGTCGCATGGAGGGAACGAGATTATACTTGGAGGGGACATTTTGAGCCTACCATTGATCAAACCCGAGTGTGGAAGATTGCTTGGAGAATTGAAGACTTAAGGACTCTCGGGTTTGGACCACCTTTGTTGGTTCATGGTTTTGGTTTCCTTTATTAAGGGCATTTTGGTCCCATATCTTTGTCCAAGTGACACTCTATGACCATCCCTCCTCATTAAGGGCATTGGAGTCACTTTGAGTTCATTTTGTAATAGATTATAAATAGGCTCCTTTAGTCTTATTTTCATTAGTTTATAAAAGATGAAAAATTAAAACACTTGAAATCCTCTCTCTTGAGAGTAAACCACCTTAGTATAGTCTTAGTTAGGACTTGGAAAAGTCATCCTTAGTATAGGGATTGGAAAAGCCAATATTGTTCTTTGCTTGGAAACGGTGGATCTTGAGGTGAGTCGATTACCTTGGCAGTCACCATAAGAGTGTGGTTTTGATTATTACATTATTAGGGATTTTTGAGTTTAATACACTCTTTAGTTCTTAATCTTGTAATAATCTTGGTCTCACTATCTATCCTTTACTTTTGTTGTTGTTATCTTGTGTAGTGGACTGTTTTGGGTCATTTATTGAATCCGAAACTTGTGTTATTATTGTTGATATTGTTCAGCACATTTTATAGCTGTTTTGGTGTTGAAATACACCCTTGTATCTCGTATTCTTGTTGTTGGTAGCAGATTCGAGTGTGGTCTCCATCTTGGTCCTCGAATCCTTAAGATTAGTGGACTGATTTGGAGTGTTTTGTGCCTTCCGTTGTCTTTCTCATATCATGTGCACCCCGACTATGGGGATATTCATGAAGATTCAAAGTTAGTAAGTATTTAAGTATGATGTGATGACAATTGGGGCTATATAAAGATAGGAGTGTGTCTCAGAAGGTAGTATTAACAGTGGGTTTTCCACTTTAAGGTGTAGTATTTTGGGTTAAGTTCTATGATATATGTGTATTATCATTTTCCAGACCCCAGAGTGCAGTAAGTGTAATTCAGTTTAGAGTCTAGTGAGGTATCTCTCAAACTTAAGATGATGGCTTGAAGCTAAGGTGGAGATGATAGGACGAATAACCAAGTCAGGCTCTCAGATTCTAGTAGTGATGTCAAGATGACATGGAACATCAGAAAGTGAGGGTAAGACTCAACCCATTCTTACCACAGTATTTTTCAGTTATCCCAATACCTACTCATAACTTACGTTCCAGTTCCATGATCATAGTTTGTGTTCATTCTTGTGATAGAGAATCATGTACTCTTCCAGGCATAAAATGAGGAGTTCTACTTCATTCAGTAGTCAGAATCACATTCCATATGTTATGAACTCCAAATTAAGGTCATGTAGCTAATGACTAATGTACTTAGTCTTCATAGTATGCTCATCTCCCATAGCTCATGCTATACTCCTTATGATTGGTGAGATTCAGCTTATAGTCATGTATGCCTCAATTCAGATCACTTTGATAAATCCCTAATGTTGATTTTCTAATCCCCAGGCCTCAGTTAAGTGTCAAGTCCTGTATAATATCCTTACATGCTTCAAGGTTTTATGTTCTAACCTTTTAGAGACTCCTCCTTATGTAATGATAGTGGTGGTGAGTAAATGTTTCTTTTTGGTGAAAGATCATTGTATGCTTGTTTAGATAAGGCCATAAGTGTGAAGTAAGATTGGGGCCAAGTCTTTGATGCATGTGATGGTTAGTTGAAATTTGTGTGTGTATGTTCTTGAGGTAGCGCATGGGAGTTGTATCGATAGTGGTTTAGAAAATTTATGAAGTATGCCTTTATGGATGTTTGCTTTGAAGTTCATATGTGGTTATAAATATAGGCTTGAATTACATGTTAGGATTTAAGTGGAGTAACGCAATATGCGTTAGTGAATCCATAGTAAGAGTTCAGAGTTGGTCATTGAAGTGGTAAGGCACGTTATGCTTAGGGAGTAAACTTTAAAAAGATATAGAATGATTTATCAATGCCCGTATGAGAATTATAAGTTGAATCGAATGAGTATGATATTTAAGGGGAAATGTATAGTTGATGGAGTATTCGAGAAGTGTTCTAAGCTTGAAAGTAAGAAGTTGCATTGCCTAAGGCCTTGTAATTTTGTCCTAGTTTATGAGTTATATGTCTATATTCCATGCTATAGAGTAGTTTCATTGTTGTGATTCCTTAGTTGGATGTCTTGTGTAACTCATGTCAGAGATTCTTTGCTCCCCAATGCTACTAGGACTTCTTTAGAAAGAGTGTTGAAGAGATACTCCAGTTAAGTATAAGTGTCCAGTATAATTTAGTTTACTGTGGTTTTCTACCTTTTCACCCAGTCCTACTATCAGAAGTCCAATGCATATGACCATCCCAAAAGATAATCTATTCCATCCGTGTAAGTTGCGAACTCAGTTCAGTCCAAGCATCATGTTTCAGATTCAATTATTTAGTCATGACTCGGTTCGTAAGAGTTCAGCACATAATCTCAAATTTTTCCAGCTATTTTAGCTCAAACAGTGTAATACCTTTGTACGATCTAAATCTTGTTGCCTCGTGATTGTACTTACATAAGTTATCACTTCTAAATCCAATGTGTGTGATTTGAGTATAAACACTTCGGGGGGGATCCTAAACTCTCAGCATGAATCATCTCCTTAAAACAAGTAAGGGTAAGTCAGCTCAGAATTCAATTACATGATAGAAGTATAAATGTTTCATATCAGTTACATCCTTTCTTAGAAGACATATCATGTACGCATTATTCCATACCTTTAAGATTCAAAGTTCCTACCCATCATTTGAGGACGAATGATCCCAAGGGGGAGATAAAGTAACACCCCGCATTTTGAGCTAGAATGAAAACCGTCATTTCTTTGCGTAGATGATCCAAAAGCCATAAATCCGATGCAAATTTGGCATATTAATCAACTATTTAGTGTGGGAACCTATTTGAGCATGAATTGAGATCATACTAGTCCCTTAACTCAAGGACGAGTCGAAAACTCTCCTATCGTTCGAGTTTGAGTGAGCGTCGAAACATAGGTCAAATTCAATCGACCATAACTCTTTATATATAATGAATTAGAGGGCCTACTGTATATCAAATTAAAGATATTTGAATTGTCTTTCCAACAATACAAATTTCGTCAAAATACGATACCCAAGAAAAAAATTATGGCCATTTTGGTGTTTTCGTGTTTTTAAGGGTAAAAGTGTTATTTTACACTCCCTATTCAGCCATAACATGGGATTAAATCCCCCAAACACCAAAATAAAGACATTCTCTCTCAAAATCACCAAGAACACTTCTTAGAGTTTCAATACAAAGATCAAAAAATCTTAAGATTTCACCGTGGGTTTTCAATAATTCTTCAAGATTTGAAATCCCCATTGCGAGGGCTACAAAAAGTGCCCATCAATTGTTCGAATAGCATACCTAAAGCACGAGTTCATTCAAGAGTCATAAATTAAGGTACGTGGGGTTTTCCTAAAATTTCATGGGCAAAGAAACCATCTTTAATTCATTCTAACGGTTTAGAAATCATGATTTTTAAGAAAGGTGTTTTGAATTTAAGATTACTAGCATGTTTTAGAAGCCTTGATCAGTATTGTTTTGGTCTTTAGGACTTCCCCCAAATTGATTTGAAACTCTATATATATGTATGCATGTGTTTAAGGATGAATATACAATTGAGAGCATGAGTCCTAAAGAATCCCTCTCTTGTTATGATTTTTTCCATATTTTATATGATATGAATTGTGTTTGAAATGTCTTGATTACTGCTATGACTTAAATATGATTTTGAAAACAAAAGAGAGGGTTGTGCATGTTTATAAATGTTAAATACACTTATAATGAAAGAATTTCATGTTTGCCAAAAATACATGACCACCACATGGTTTTTGAAAGAATGAGAATCTTAGCATGGTTTTGACTTGTGCTTTTGGATCATGAAATTTCCTATACTATTTGCATGCTTGGGTGGTCTAAATTATGTTTTAATGAAAGAATCATGCATGGTACAATATGGATCAGAAATAGGACTTGCAAGTCTTGGTGTGACGACCCCAACTCAGTTAAAGCCATAGTAATTCAGAACAGAATAGAACACATGTTTGAAATCAGACTTTTAGATTATGAATCCAGAAATATGTATGTTTAGAAAAGGTTTAAAAATGGGCTTAAAGAGAGTTAGATGGTTACCTGAAGAAAGTACGAGTTGAAAGACTCTATGCTAGAAATCATGATTTGCCGACATGGGATTATGGCACCATGCTTTGTGATCTTGTGTACCTTGATTCATGTCATTCCGAATTGGGACTATGGTTAGGATCCGTTCTTTGTGATTTTGTGCACTACCATGACATGTTGATTTGATTGGGGATTTTGGCACCCTTCTATTTGATCTTGTGTGTCCCCCTTATAGATACTCCAATCCTTGCGGCAAACTTGGATTGGGGGCTTGGCTGCCAAGTCAAGGACGGATTTCATATAGCCCGTGAAATTATAGATTGTAGGATGTACCATCTAGCTCAGAAGTAAGACAAAGAGTGAGTCATGATTTTAAAAAAAATGTTTCAAAGTCTTTAAAATGTGCCCATGTGTTTTCATATATTATATCTAAAATATTTTATTAATTGTTCTCACTTATGTTATATATAAAAACATTATTTTGGATTGCTCTGCATACCAGTACATCTATATTGACCCCCCTTCCTCCCAAGTTCTGAGGCTCAATTTAGGGGTCCCGATAAGCAGTAGGTTTTCTCCAGACAGAAGAGCAGAGTTTTGTGGTGAACCTTCTATTCTTCAGAAGGCCTAGTTTACTTCAGTCATTTATCATTATTATGTTTTGGTCTACTGGGGCCTTGTCCCTATTTTCAGATAGTTGGGTTTATGCATGTATTAGATATTTCACAGAATGAGTCAGATATAACTCAGATGTTTTCAATTGCAGTTTTCATTAAGATTTGAATTCAGATTTAATGGCCATGATTCCATTTCATTATTTATTTCTGAATTATCTTTTTCATATGAAGACAGTGTATGTGATTACAAGTTAGAAGGGCGTCCGGGTCTTCATGGTTCGGGATGCTTGTCATGGCTAGGGCCCCGGTTCGGGTTGTGACATAAATCCACAAGAACAAATTATCGCAAGAAGATTTTCATGAATATTTAGCGTATACACCCCATGGAAATCTTTAAATAATGATTCTCGTGTAGATCGCTAGATACATTTCACAATTAGACAAAAATGTATTCGAAACCTCCAAAAATTTTCAAAAACATCATTTGACACAAGTCTAATGTAAATCATTACAACTAATAAAAAACTTAATTCATAACATCCACATAAATAATGTATGATTCTTAAATGATCCAAAACAAAATATTTCAAACCTAAATTCTCAATAATACTACCAACCATCAGGGTCAGAATCACTTTCATTCACGTTACCAAAGACATCATCGCTTTCATCCATAAGATTGGTTTTCTTCTTGAGATGATCGTTCATTTGAAGGTGATTTCTTGTATACATGTTTCTTCAACAAGTCTAATTCCTTCCTCATCCTGTTATTTTGTACCGCTCATTCTGCAACTTTGTATACAAATCACCATTTGAAGCATTTACCTAGGACTTAATCATCTCATCAAGTTCTTCCGGCAAAGTAGATGTTGATTTCTTAGATGCCTTTACAGTTCGACCTAGGGATCCAAGACCTTTGACTCTTCCTTTTCTCTTTCCACCAACAGATTGCACCCAGATATCCATTTCACTTAATTGAGAAGGCTGACTAGCTGGATTAGCTTATCTTTTCACAACTTATGCACTTTGAGCAACTAATACCTCTTGTTTCTTTCTTTCAAACTCATCCTGCATAAGAATAAGTTATTTCAGACCAGATATAGTGCCAACATAAAATATATTATTAGCATAAATTATATTGTATTCTATTATCAAATATAAGCACAACAAGTAGCAAAAACAAGCAACATGTATTAGCATATAAAGTATCCGCAACCCAAAGTTTGTTCTAGATTATTATGGATATTGAAGCACCAAGGACACAATGAAATGAGAAGAATAATTTAGGTATTGTCTAAGAAGAATCTTTTATTGAGAAGTCCTGGAATTGTCTAAGCAGTACTTTTATTTGATTTCTGATATATCTATATTGATGAAATAATGAAGCCAGATCACATGTCGGATTAATTGTCTAAGTTGTATCTTTTATTTTATTTTTTGGTTTCCCAAGGTATCCTCACTGCCGGCAGCCGTGAGACTAATCCTCCATTCCTAATGTTAGCGCACTAAGCTGTAGGGAACTGGTCACTGAATTTTTTCCACTCACCAGAGGTGGGGATCGAACCCCCAACCTCTTGCTTAACGGGTGAGGTACTGAACCACCACACCAACCATTGTGGTTAAGTTGTATCTTTTATTGCAAAGTCATGAATCTGTCTAAGAAATACTCTTATTTAAGTTGTGATATATTTGTATATATTGACTTGAATTCTGGGGTTTGAAAGGTGTAAATAAAAAAAATCTTGATCCTTCGATGAACATGCCAGGAAGATCTGGGGCTTCTAGCCACAAATTACTTCTCTAAACTGAATTCTAAAGAAAACAAACATAGAAGGGGGCGATCTGTTGTTAAAAACTATACAAAATGTCAAAATGAACTAGCAAATAGTTTATGAGACTGAAATTTTTTTCCTCTCAATGTCTATGTCAAAGAACTGATTTAAAGGATAGATAACCGACCCCAATCTCAGAGATTTTAAATCGAACAAATATTTAGCAAACAAAGCTAAAAAGAAATTTTTGAAATTGAAGAAGCTAAATTATCTCATAAAGAAAAGAGTGAGAAAACAGATTCTGAAACCGAACAAGCAACTAGAAAACTGAGTAAATGAAAACTTGCTTAGGTGACTTCAGCTTTTATCACTTTTCTTTTTATGAGTTTGATAATAAAATTTTGAAATTGAAGACTCTTTTCCAGTAGCTTCTTTCTACATTCAAAAAAAAGATATGTATGTTATCAATGTTGAATATGATATTAGTTTCTTGAAATAAATATATTTAAAAAGATTTATCATTACTATTCTCTTATAGATCAGTCGATGATGTACACAACCACTTGTATGAAGTGATGCACCAGCATTTGAGTCACGATTTTTTTTATTTTGTTCGAACTTTTTCTTGAACTCAAGAGACTCCCAGTACTCCGTCATCTCCTTGAATGTTGCATCCCCCATCCATTGTGGTTTTCAAGGCAAATTTTTTCTAACATGTTGAAAAGGTCGGTTCATTTTTAAAGTTGCCCTTTTATTAAAATTAGACCATATAGCATCATTATAGTGAGGAAGCATTTAAATTTCTTCTGCATATATCAAATGAATACCATATTAGCCATACAACCCCATGCTTATATTTATACATGAATCTTTATTTATAAACTTTTTTACCTTGAAGTCCTCAAACCACATCTCGCGAGTTGATTTTGGAAACTTCTTCCACGAAGGTCTAGCCAATTCAAATTTACTACGAATGCAACTAGCAATACTGTCACGACCCAAACAAAGGCCCTGGCCGTGATGAACATCCCGAACCATGAAGGGCCGAGAGCCCTTCTAACTTGTAATCATATACACCATTCATATATAAATAGGAAATTCGGAAATAAAATCTTCTACGGAATCAAAGACATAATCTAAATTTAGTTTAACAATGAGGAATAAAATCCAATATAAACTAAACACCGTCTGCGGAATCTCTACTACATGATTAAATAACAATTGTCTAAAAAAAACTAGGCCTTCTGAAATATAGAAGGCTCACCGACTGGTACTCTTCACTCTTGTCTGATGAAATCAACTGTTTATCAGGATCCTTAGACTGTGCCTCAGAACCTGGAGGGAGGGGGGTTAATACAAATGTACTGGTACGCAAAGTAATCCAAAATAAAGCTTGTATCTAAATAAAATAGTTGGAGAGCAATTTGTCAAAATATCATTAATGAAATAGTTCTAAAACATATGGGCACTTTCTGAAACTCATAAATCATTCTTATCAATGCAATGTCTGATCTTTATATTACTTCTGAGCTAGGTGGAACTCCCCTACAATTCTGATATTCCACGGGCGGTATGGAATCTGCCTTTGACTCGGCGGGGAAGCCCCCAACCCAAGTATGCCGTAAGGATTGGAGTTTTTGATTCTGATATTCGACACAGCACTAGGACAGCGTAATATAATATACCCGGATTGGCAAATCACGGTTTCGGGCAACGAGTTGTATGAACTCGTGCCTTCTTCGGGGAACCACCTAACATCTCTTTATGCCCAATTTTATCCTGTTCTGAATCATGCATTATTCTAGTTTCAATATCTGAAAATTCTGACTTCAAACATGCATTCTATTTTGTTCTGAATTACCTGGCATAATCTGAATTGATGTCGTCACACCAAAACTTTCAAGTCCTCTTTTCTGAGCCATAATGTATCATGCATAATTCTTTAATTAAAACACAGTTCAGACCACCCAAACATGCAAATAATATAAAAGATTTCATGTTCCAAAAATACAAGTTAAAACTATGCTGAGATTATTCAAACATATGGTGGTCATGTGTTCTTTTGGAAAACCATGCTACTCTTCGTTATATGCATATTCAACATGCATAACCCTTTCTTTTGAATTCAAAAATTATACTCAAGTCATAGCATTAATCAAGATATTTCGTAACATGCTTTTCAAGATGCATTTCAAAACATTTTATATTATACGAAAGATGGGAAACATCGTACAAGAGAGGGATTCTTTATTATTCATGCTCTCAATTGAATTGTCATCCTTAAACACCTGCTTACATATATATATAATTTTGAATGAATTTGGGGGAAGGCCTAAAGACCAAAACAATATCATTAACATTCATAATGCATAATAAAATCATGGATTTCAAAACCCTTTTCTAAATTCGTGCTTGATAGATCTTTAAATCATACTTGAATATTTCAACAAGCCCATGTAGTTTTAGGATAAACCCCACATACCTTAAATTATAAGATCTAAAAGATGGAACCCGAATCTAGATAGATAAAATCTGGATCTTGATCCGTTTCTTGAGTATCTTCACTTAGGAAGATGAATTCTTGATCTATGGAAGGGAAAGAAACTTGAATCTTGATTTGTTTCTTGGAAATCTTGATCTTGAGGATTGATTTTCTTGATTTCTTGATCTTGTTCTTGAGAGTAGAGAGGATTGAGATGTTGTAAAACTCATAATATATGGGTTATAATGCTTAGGGTTCAATTTATATTCATGGAGAAGGTTTTTGGAGTGAGGGAAAGACCAAAATACCCCTACGAAATCACTTCCCAGTTGCTGAAAAGGATGATAAGACGTCAAATCTGTGATAGCCCGTCAGCCCAGGTCGTCACCTAGGAACTGAAATTTATGAGTTTCTTCCTAAGGATGATGACATATTCTGAGAAGTCGTCAGATTTGTGACAAGCCGTCAGAATTGTCGTCACTCTGTTGCCAGGCTGATATGCTGGAGTAAAATGGGCATAACTCTTTACTCCGATATCATATTTTAGAATAATTGGTGGCGTTGGAAAGAGTACTCAGCGATATTTCATTTTATATATAGTAGGTCACCCATTTCGTCCTATACAATGAGTTAATTTTGATTGAAGTTGACTTAAGTTTCGACGTTCACTCAAACTCGAACGATAAGAAAGCTTTCAACTCATCCTTGAATTTAGGGACCTATATGATCTCAATTTATGATCAAATTTCTTCCCACATTACATAATTGATTAGCATGCCAAATTTTCATAGGATTTATGGCTTTTGGATCATCTACGCATAGAAACGACAATTTTAGTTCTAGCTCAAAATGTCGGGTGTTAATTATCTCTCCCTTGGTATCATTCGTCCCCGAATAATGGGTAGAAATGTTGAAGTATTAAAGGCATGGAATAATTTGGACATGATATGTCTCCTAAGAAAGAATATACTGATCTGAAACAGTTAAATTTCAATCATGAAACTGAATTCTGAGTTGACTTTCCCTTACTTTCTTTAAGGAGCTGATTCATGCTGAGAATTTAGAATTCCATTGAGGTGTTCATGATCCAATCATACGTATTGAATTGAGAAGTGATAACTTATGTAAGTACGAATCTTGAGACAACAAAATTTAGATCGTACAAAGGTTTACACTGTCTGAGCTAAAATACTTGGGAAAATTGAGATTATGAGTTGAACTCTTATGAACTGAGTCATGACTACATAGCTGAGTCTGAAACATGATGCTTGGACTGAACTAAATCTGCAATTTACATGGATGGAATAGATTATCTCTTGGGATGGTCGTACGCATGAGACTTCGGATAGTAGGACTGGGTGAAAAGGTGGAAAAAACATAGTAACTTGTCTGCCTGACTATTAAACTGAATTGTAGGATACACAGACTGAATTATACTAGATACTTATACTTAACTAGAGTATATCTCCAACACTCTTTCTAAATATGTCCTAGTAGCATTAGGGAGCAACGAATCATGGGCATGAGTTGCACAAGACATCCAACAAAGGAATTACAATAATGACACCACTCTATAGCATGAAATATAAACATATAACTCATAAACTAGGATAGAATTACCAGGACTTAGGCAATGCAACTTCTTACTTTCAAGCTTAGCGCACTTCCCGAATACTCCCTTAACTATATTATTCCCTTTAAATACCATACTCATTTGATTCAACTTAGAATTCTTATATGGGCATTGATAAATCTTTCTACTAATGCCTAAAGTAACATAAGTCCTCTCACCATGATCAAGCCTAACTTCAAATTACAAAATACAACATGCCACACAACGATACTAGTCTAAACCATATGATTCAATCTTCTATATATATATATATTAGAGATCACACCCTAAGCATATCGTGCCATACCACTTCAATGACTAACTCTGATCTCTTTCCATGGATTCACTAGCGCATATTGTGTTCCTTCACTAAAATCCCAAATGTCATTCAAGTCTATCTTTATAACCACCTATGAACTTCAAGGTAAACACCCATGAAGACACACTTCATATATTCTCTAAACCACTATCAATATAACTCCTACGGACTACCCTAAGAACATACACACACAAATTTCCATTAACCATCACATATATCAAAGACTTGGACCTAGATCTTACTTCACACTTATGGACTTATCTAAAACAAGCATACTATGATATTCCATCACCAAGAAACATTTAGTCATCACCACTATCATAACATAAGGAGGAGTCACTAAAAGGTTAGAACATAAGACCTTGAAGCATGGGAGGATATTATACGAGACTTGACACTTAACTGAGGCTGAAGGAATACCAAATCAACATCAGGGATTCATCAAAGTGATTTGAATTGGGGAATACATGACTATAAGCTAAATCTCGTCAATCATAAAGAGTATAGCATGAATTATGGAAACTGAGCACACTATAAAGCGTGAGTAAATGAGTCATGAGCTGCATGACCTCAATTTGAAGTTCATAACATATGGAATGTGATTCCGACTACTGAATGAACTAGAACTCCTCATTTTAGAACTTGAAAAGCACGTGATTCTCTATCATATATATGAATATGAACTATGATCATGGAACTGAAACGTAAGGCATGAGTAGGTATTGGGATCACTGAAAAATACTAAGATAAGAATGGGTTGAGTCCCACCCTCACTTTCTGATGTTTTATATCATACTGGCATTACTATTTGAATCTAAGAGTCTGGCTTGGTTACTTGTTCTATCATCTCCCCCTTATCTTTAAGTCATCATCTTAAGTTCGAGAGATCCCTTACTAGACTCTAAACTGAACTACTCTCACTGCACTCTGGGGTCTGGAATGCGACAATACACGCAATTAATAGAACTTAACCCAAAATGACTACACCTGAAAGTGGAAAACCCACTGGTAATATTACCTTCTGAGATACACTTTATCATTATATAGCTCCAATAGTCATCATATATTACTTACACACTTACTAACTTCAGTTCTTCATGAGTATCCCCATATTCGGAGTGCACACCATCTAGCGCTTCAACTCTTATTTCTGTCAGTTCAACTTTAAAAATTCAAACTTTGATTCTAACACTTAACATGGATATCACCAAGTCTTTGATGAATCATACTACTTCCGACATAGCCTACCAATATCGCAACTCCAAACTTACATCTCTCTACTATGAGAATCAATATCATATAAAAAGGCTCTACACTATCGATCAAAACTCCTTAACTTGGCCATTTAGAACACCATATACCATCTACTAGTATTTCCCCATATAGCAACTCAACAGTACTACTAGCCACACGCAACATGTAATAGCCTTAGAAAAATACCGCAACCTCGTATCACCTTGGCATACTTCTACATCATACATACTACATCATACTTCATTACGAATCAAATAAACTTAAGCTCTTGCATACACTGTTCAAGCCTATTAGATCACTTCCATATAACTAGTATCATTAACCAAGAAATCATCACATCCACCATTGTGGACATCAACTGTTCAAACTTAATGTCTAGTGCTAAGCATGATTTACAACCCAACCTGACACACAATTCTCACAAAACATTCATCATCAATCTTAAGCCACTATTCTTACATCCACATCCTACATTAAATTCAAGACAATAATCTAGCATCAATCATCTACCACCAATGAAGAAGGCAACATAATATACTAGTCCATCAAATTGCGACATTCTATCCAAATACCTCAAAAATCTACTACATACATTCTCATATGTAGTACTAGTTTACAACTACCAACGAAAAGAAGGTCAAGGGGGGTAAAGTCACATAATAGACATGGTCAACCTTAATATTATATTATAACCCAATACAATCGTATCTACTTATATGGATTTCTCATATCACACTTACTTATCCAAGCGTACATTTAGACTACCTTCAATTTCCACAAACAACAATGAGTCTATAATTATAACGTACTGGCTAATTCACCTTAACTAATAACTGCTTCTCTACCTTCTACTAAACTAACACACAAGGACGTATCACTTCATTACCAACTCAATCTCATGCAAAAAGATCTGACTATACATATATTCAACCAACACAAGAACAACAAGTTGCTAGTGAATCGAAATAGGCCTCACACGGCTTCACTAGACTTTGATTTTTGTATTTTGAACAAGAAAAGGAAATGAATAACAAAGCAAATATGCAAGTGAATCAAAAGAGCCCCACGCGGCTTCACTAGACTTTGAATTTTTTTCAAAAACACTATGAAAACAAGATTACATATTACAAGAGATAGAAAATTGACACACAATATTCAATGATCTAAGGATACACATCTTACTCTGTGTAAACAAAAATCTTAGTCAAACACTTGCCCCACAGACTACCATACACTCCACATATGCTACTAACTACCACATTAGTCTATCATTATAAAGTGGTAAATCATCCTCAAACATCGGTTATTTAACTAAAATATTTATTTACACAAAAGTCACCCTCACTCTGACTTCTAACTTTGTGACTTTATATCACCAACCTCTTAGTCTAATATCACTACCAATAGGTCATGACACCGACACTTTAACTTATACTACTAATCGGGTGGAAATACAGTTCCAACATTCTGCTACACATCATCCCCCCTGAAGCATGACATCTGCAACATAAACTTTTTGAAAAGAGACGGAATACTCTTAATACCGTAGGACGAAAAGTACAATTTCATCAGAATCAAAGTTTATACAAAAATCAATACACTCTGAAGCACTAACGGACTCTTTTCAAGTCCTTGCAAAAATTTTAAAATCTTATATGGCTCAATCAGAAAGGACCATACCATTTAGACTCTAAATTTTTGCACTTGAATCACCCCAATAATGAGACATCTCTGAGCACATCAAAGTAGGAAAAGAATTTGGATAACTTTACTTTCGTATTGGAGACACCATAGCATGAATTAGAGTATGGAAGAGGAACACTCTGACTCAATAGCACGACCTAGAACATGAAGAAAGGGAAACATTCCTAAATGCCTAGTATCCTCCTGCTTATAAGTGTGGCACGCTACACACCCATAAACAAGACTCTACCCAAAGCGATTTTGCAGACACCCTGGGACCATGAACCGTTCTTTGATACCAAGTTTGTCACGACCCAAACCAGGTCCCTGGCCGTGATGGATATCCCAAACCATAAAGTCCCGAGAGACCTTCTAACTTGTAATCATATACACCATTCATATATAAATAGGAAATGTGGAAATAAAATTTGCTACGAAAACATGGTCAGAATTTAAATTTATTTTAACAATCAGGAATAAAATCCAATATTAACTAAACATCGTCTGAAAGTCGTCTATGAAATCTCTACTACATGATCAAATAACAACTGTCTAAAAAAAACTAGGGCTTATGAAATATAGAAGGTTCACCAACTGGTACTCTTTACTCCTGTCTGATAAAATCTACTGCTGATCAGGAGCCCTAGACTAGGCCTCAGAATCTGGAGGGAGGGGGGTCAATACAGATGTACTGGTATGCAAAGTAATTCAAAATAAAGCTTGTATATAAATAAAATAGTTTTAGAGCAATTTGTCAAAATATCATGCATGAAATAGTTCTAAAACACATGGGCACTTTCTGAAAATCATAAATCATTCTTGTCAATGCAATGTCTGATCTTTGTATTACTTCTGAGCTAGGTGGCACTCGCCTATAATTCTGATATTCCACAGGAGATATGGAATCTACCTTTGACTCAGCGGGGAAGCCCCCAACCCAAGTAAACTGCAAGGCTTGGAGTTTCTGATTCTGATACGCCATACTGCACTAGGCCAGCGTAATATAATATACTTGGATCGGCAAATCACGATTTCAGACAACGAGTTGTCTGAACATGTGCCTTCTTTGGGGAACCACCTAACATCTCTTTATGCCTAATTTTATCCTATTCTGAATCATGCATTATTCTAGTTTCAACATCTGAAAATTCTGACTTCAAACATGCATTCTATTCTGTTCTGAATTACCATGGCATAATCTGAATTGATGTTGTCACACCAAAACTTGCAAGTCCTATTTTCTGAGCCATAATGTATCATGCATAATTCTTTCATTAAAATATAGTTCAGACAACCTAAACATACAAATAATATAAAAGATTTCATGTTCCGAAAATACAAGTCAAAACTATGCTGAGATTATTCAAACATATGGTGGTCATGTGTTCTTTTGGAAAACCATGCTACTCTTTGTTATATGCATATTCAATATGCATAACCCTCTCTTTTGAATTCAAAAATTAAACTCAAATCATAGCATTAATCTGGACATTTCGTATTATGTTTTTCAAGATGCATTTCAAAATATTTCATATTATATGAAAGATGGAAAAATCATACAAGAGAGGGATTCTTTATTATTCATGCTCTCAGTTGAATATTCATCCTTAAAAACCAGATTACATATATATATAATTTCGAATCAATTTGGGGGAAGGCCTAAAGACCAAAACAATATCATTAACATTCATAATGCATAATAAAATCATGGATTTCAAAACCCTTTTCTAAATTCATGCTTGATATATCTTTAAGGCATACTTGAATATTTCAACAAGCCCATGTAGTTTTTAGGAAAAATCCCACGTA
The DNA here is from genome assembly GCA_030864215.1 of Capsicum pubescens. Lineage (NCBI taxonomy): Eukaryota > Viridiplantae > Streptophyta > Magnoliopsida > Solanales > Solanaceae > Capsicum > Capsicum pubescens. The sequence continues at coordinate 107,840,958 of CM061548.1, read as the reverse complement.
CCTTAAATTATAAGATCTGAAAGATGGAACCCGGATCTAGATAGATGAAATACGGATCTTCATCCGTTTCTTGAGTATCTTCACTTAGGAAATGAATTCTTGATCTATGGAAGGGAAGGAAACTTGAATCTTTTTTGTTCTTGGAGATCTTGAACTTAAGGATTGATTTTCTTGATTTCTTGATCTTGGAAGAAACCCTAGTTTCCATCTTATTCTTGAGAGTAGAGAGGATTGACATGTAGTAAAACTCATAATATATGGATTATAATACTCAGGGTTCAATTTATATTTGTGGAAAAGGTTTTTGGAGTGAGGGAAAGACCAAAATACCCCTATGAAATAACTTCCCAATTCCTGAAAAGGCTAATAAGCCATCAGATCTATGATAGCCTGCCCATCACCTAGTTCGTCCTATACAATGAGTTATTCTTAATTGAAGTTGACCCAAGTTTCGAAGCTCACTCAAACTCGAATGATAGGAAAGCTTTCAACTCATCCTAGAGTTTGGGGACCTCTATGATCTCAATTTATAATCAAATATGTTCCCACATTACATAATTGATTAACATGCAAAATTTGCATAGGATTTATGGCTTTTGGATCATCTACGCATAGAAACGACGATTTTCGTTCTAGCTAACAATGCAGGGTGTTACAAATACCATCAATAACTACCTTTTGAGGATCAAACCTACATAAAATACAGTAGTTTTCAAACATGTACACATATAAATAGTCCACCTAGATATATGTATATGTTAGTCCTATTACCCATTCTCTTCAGGTACAATCCATATTTGATGATCATTGTCTACATTGTCAACTATACCAGATGAGGTGGCTGAACTTCTATTGGCCGATGTTGTTGGAAGTATTTTCAAAATTAAGAAAATGCATCGGAAATATAAACTAAAACAATAGAGAAGTGTTCTTATAGACACTTACCGCAGTTTTTCCCCTAGACTTAAGTGTTCTTGTATGCACGACCTCAAAAGATTCATTTATAGGGGCCTTTCCCCTTCGACGTTCTGGTTGTACAATATCATTTTCACCCCACGCTTCTTTGAAAGGACGTCTTGGTTGGCTGTCCATCAAGGATATGGAAGATGAATGTTAGAAAGTAGACATATTTAGCCATAGATTAGTCAAATATTTCATTGCTATTTTTTTGTAGTGATTATTTGATGTTACTAATGAATATATGTAACACCCCGTATTTTGGGCTAGAATGAAAACTGTCATTTCTATGCGTAGATGGTCAAAAAGCCATAAATTCTATGCAAATTTTCCATGTTAATCAATTATGTAGTGTGAAAAATTGAATGAACTTTACGTCGATATAGGATTTGCCCAAATTCGATACCCGGCAAGAAGTTATGGCTAATTTAAGTCCTAGTCGTAAAATACCATCATTTTGGCGCTTGGCGCATCATGGAGGTGGTCTATTTAACAATTTTCAAATTTTGGTAGCCTAGCGCGATTATGACGCGTCGCGTTGAAGTTCCAGGTCCCAACCAGTGGGATAACGCGATGGCTCCACGTCGCAGTTACCCCAAGAGTCCCATTCATTAATTCCCAGTGAGCCACCGCGATAGTGGCGCATTGCGGTGGCCCAGAAAATCGGGCTCTCGATTATATTTTATTTCGTCTCATTAAGGGTATATTGGGTAATTTCCACCCCCCTTGTCAGCTTAAACACGTGATTTTTCTCCCAAGTGACCACATTATTCATATTTTCTTCAAAAATTCATAAGAACACTCTCTAGGGTTTCAAACTAAAAGCCCAAATAACTCAAAATTCAACTGTGGGCTTTCAAAACTATTGAAGATTTAGAATCCCTAAACCGTAGGCTTCAAGAATCATCCATCAAATTTCTAAATTGAGGTACATAGGGTTTATTCTAAAACTACATGGGATTGTTGAAAACACCCAATTATGATTTAAAAAAAATCATCAAGCATGAATTTGTTAAAGGGGTTTTAAGATCCATCATTTTATTATACTTTATGCATGTTTAATGATATTGTTGTTTTGGCCTTTAGGTCTTTCCCCCTTAAATTGATTTAAACCTATATGAATATGTATGATGTTGAAGATTTGATAGAGAGCATTATTATTGAAATCCCTCTCTTTGATTATTTAGAGTTGATGAACTTGTTGGGAAGGATTTAAGATGCTTGTTTAATGTTTTGAAGGGGATCTTTTTAATGTTTAAGTATTTAACATAATTTTGATGATGATGAGAGGGAGTTTCTTGGTATGATTTTGTTCTTTTCTTAAAAAAAAGAATTGCATGTGATTGACATTTTTTACATAACCATCTTATGTATTTGAATGTTGAAAAAGAGAGGTTCTTGCATATGTTTACATGAGCTTTAAGAAACAGTTTCTTGAAATAACTTATTGATATGGTGGTCTCAGATTTACGTTTTGAAACAGAGACTATTATATGCTAATAATGGCTCAGAGATGTGACTTGCAAGTCAATGGTATGACGATACCAGATAAATGTATGCCATAACAGAGTTAGAGTTTTCAGAGTATGTTTTTAGAGAATGCATGTCTTAAAGAGTTAGCCTAAAACTATGATTTGCCGATACAGGTATATTATTTTTACGCTGGCGACGGCCGTGTGGCATAGAAGAGTCAGAGACTCCAACCCTTGCGGTACACTTGGGTTGGAGGATTCCCCACCGAGTTAATAACGGATTCCATATGGCCCATAGAATTTCAGAGTTGTAGGGTATACCACCTAGCGCAGAAGTAAAACAAAGAGTGTCACAGAGTTCAGATGATTTTACAGAGCCTTTCCAAAATGCCCATGAGATTTCTTACTATATGATATGTTTATGAACTGTTTTAAATTGCTCTCATATATGTTCAATATAAATTATTATTTTGGATCTGCTCTGCGTACCAGTACATCTGTATTGACCCCTACCTCCCAGGTTCGGAGGCTCAGTCCAAGGGTCCGTCTAATTAGTAATGTATTCCAGAGAGAAGTGATCCATACAGTGGTGAGCCTTCTTTGTTCCAGAAGGCCTATTATTTCAAATTATGTTATTCCATTATTTTGGTCTACTTGAGGCCTTGTCCCAGTTTTTAGAACAATTTTGAGATGTAGTAGAGATTTCGCCGACTGAGTCAGATCTATTTCAGATTTTTTGAATTGTAACTTTCATTCTCATGTCTTGAAACTCAAAGTTAATGACCATGTTTTCGTATCAGATTCTATTTTAACATCTTCTCTTATTATATGAATGTTGTGAATGACTACCAGATAGAGTAGGACATTTGGGCCTTCATGGTTTGGGATGTCCATCGCGGCTAGGACCTAGTTTAGTTCATGAGAAACTTTGTATCAGAGCACGGTTCATGGTCCTAGGGTATCTATGAAATCACGTCGAGTATAGTCTTATTTATGGGTTTGTAACATGCCACACTTATATGTAGGAGGCTACTAGGCATGTAGGAATATTTCTCTTTCTTCATGTTCTAGTTCATGCTATGGAGTTAGAACATAGAAATTCTTTTCTTACTTTGATGTGCTCAGATATGTCTCATTTTTGAAGTAATTCAGGTGCAGAAGTCTAGACTCTAAATGGTATAGTTCTTTCTGATTGAGCTATATAAGATTTTGAAATTGGGCAAGGACTTGTGAAGAGTCCGCTAGTGCCTCAGAGTGTATTGATTCTAGTGTGAATTTTGATTCTGATGAAATCGGGCTTTTGAGCCTGTGGTATTAAGTGTATTCAGTAACTTTCCAAAAATTTTATGTTGCAGATGTCATGCTTAAGAGGGAATGAGGTGTAGCAGAATGTTGGAACTGTATTTCCATTTGAGTAGTTGTATAAGTTAAAGTGTTGGTGTCATAACCTATTGCTAGTGAGATTAGACCAAGAAGTTGGTGATACTAAGTCACAAGGTTAGAAATAATAGTAAGGATAACTTTTGTGTAGATAAATATGTTTAGTTGAATAACTGATGTTTGAGGATGATTTACCCCTTTATGGTGATAGACTAATGTGGTAGCTAGTAGCATGTGTGGATTGTATGGTAGTCTGTGGGGGGAGTGTTTGACTCAGATTTTTATTCATATAGAGTAAGATATGTATTCTTAGATCATTGATTATTGTATGTCAAGTTTCTATCTCTTGTAACCTTGTTATCGTTGTGTTGTTGAAAATCAAAGTCTAGTGGAGCCATGTGAGGTCTATTTCGATCCACTAGCAACTTGTTGTCCATCTTGTTGATTCTTATGTTGGTTGGAACTGGGGGTTTAGAGGCATAATGGAAAGAAAAGTGGTAAGGGAAATTTATTAAATGTATGTATAGCCAAACTATTTTGCATGAGATTGAGTTGGTATTAAAGTGATACGTCCTTGTGTGTTAGTTTACTAGAAGGTAGAGAAGGAGTTATTAGCTAAGGTGAGTTGTTGTTTTCTCGAAGTATGAAAATGGCTAGATTAGCCAATAAGTTATAATTATAGACACAAGGTTGTTTGTGGAATTTGAAGGTAGTCTAAATGTACGCTTGGGTAAGTAAGTGTGATGTGAGAAAACCGTATAAGTAGATAAGATTGTATGGGGTTATAATATAAGATTAAGGTTGACCATGTCTATTATGTGACTCTACCCCCCCCCCCCCCTCCCCTTGACCTTCTTTTCTTTGGTAGTTGTTAACTAGTACTATTTGTGAAAAGGTATGTAGTAGATTTTGAGGCATAGCAGTGATGTCATGAAGGTGTTTTGGTTGTGGGTTGTATCTAAATATAATGAGATATTTGGGTAGAATATCCCAATTTGATGGACTAGTATATTATGTTGCATTCTTCATTGGTGGTAGATGATTGATGCTAGACTATAGGCTTGATGTGTTGAAATTGTGCGCGTTAATGAATTATAATAAGGAAAACTGTAAGGTCATGATTGATTATTGTGGCTACAGAGTTCTAGTGTACTATTGTTTCTTGATGTTTTTTTTCGTACTTTCCAAGTGAGAATTGTGTGTAATGTTGGGTTGTAAATCATGTTTAGCCCTAGACACTAAGTTTGAACAGTTGATGGCCATGAAGGTGGATGTGATTATTTTTTGGTTAATTATACTAGTTTTATGGAAGCGATCTAATAGGCTTGAACAATGCATGCAAGAGCTTAAGTTTATTTGATTCATAATGAAGTATGATGTTGTATGTATGAAGTAGAAGTATGCCAAGGTGATATGAGGTTGTGGTATTTTTTCTAAGGCTATTACATATTGTGTGTGTCTAGTGGTACCATTGAGTTGCTAGGTGGAGAAAGACTAGTTAGATGGTATATGGTGTTCTAAATAGCCAACTTAAGGAGTTTTGATAGATAATGTTAAGCCTTTTGATATGATCTTGATTCTCATAGTAGAGAGATATAAGTTTAGAGTTGTGATACTGGTTGACTAAGACAGAAGTAGTATTGTCTGTCAAAGGTTTGGAGATATCTATGTTTAGTGTTAGAAGAATCTGAGTTGGTGAAAGTTTAAGATGTTATATGATGACTTTTGGGGCTATAGAAACCTAAGGGTTGAATCTTAAAATGAGGTATTAGCATTGGTTGTTATACATGAAGATACCATCTTACAGGGTAAGTTTAGTCTTATGTGTATTGTTATATCCCCGACTCTAGAGTAAAGTGATTTCCGTTTATACTAGAGTGTATATAGTGGTCCACAGACTTAGAGTAATGGCTTAAATCTAAGGGGGAGATGATAGAACGAGTAACCAAGTTAAGTTTTCAGATGCTAATAGATGTGCCAGTAAGTTGTGGAATTGTCCGTGAGAAAGAATGATGCTCAATCTATTCTTATTTCTACAGTTTACCTCAGTTATTCCGACACATACTCATCCTTTATGTTTCAACTTCATGATCATAGCTCGTGTTCATGCATATGGCAAGGAATCATGTACTCTCCTAGTTCCTAGTATGATGAGTTTCCAGTTTGTTTAGCAGTAAGAATCATTTTTCGTAAGTTGTGAATTCCAAAATTCAGATCATGCAGTTCATGACTCTTGTGCACATGTGATACTCTTAACGATCAGTGAAAATTCAGATTTATATCAGGTACGTCCTCAGATTAGATCTCTTTAATGAGTTCATGCAGTGAGTGCTCTATTCCTCACGCCTCAGTAGGGTATCAAGTTATGCTTAATACTCCCCTTATTTCCGGATCCCGATATTCCAATTTGCAGTGACATTTTCCCTTAGGTCGAGATAGTGATGATGAACAGTTGTTTAGATGGGAAAGAGTAAACATTTCGTGTTGATGAAAGATGGTTGTATGTTAAGAGTAAACTTCTTAACATGCTATTTTTCGAATAATTCTACTATAAAGTAACTAACATGAATTTATTTTATCATACCATGATTGTTGGAAATTATGAATTTAGCTATTCATAATCATAAATAAATATACCTGTTCGGGTAGGTTTGATATTTCTAAGCTTTGTTCCTCCATAGCTTTTTCCATTGAAATATACCTTCTTCTTTTTTAATAACTAAGAAAAATATTTGTTGTGGACAAGAGAGAGTATTTGTGTTTCAACTCATGAAGGCTTGCTTTGCAATGCCTTCGGTTCATCTTATTTATAGACTGAAACTTTACAAGAGTATTCTTATTTTTACACGTTTCTAAAAAGTCTTTAAATTGTCTACCTAACCTACTTTACTATACTTTACAAAAGTCTCCTAATAAGACAAAAGTTATTAATTCCTAAACTAATAATAGTCAAAAACCTATACAAAAGATTCTAATAATTTACGTAAAGTAAATTGTGAAAGTTTACATGTCGCTTTCACAATTTAATAGCTTGTCTTCTATTATTACTCCGTTGATATCTTCTCTTTGTTGTATCTGCTGTTTTTTCATATCTCCATTATTGCTTCTTATCTTGTATCTTCCAGCTGGCGTTCTTATCTTCTTGGTTGCTTTTTCTTCTATTCTAGCTGAGCTTCTGGGATATCATTATCTCCTCTATTACATTTTGAACATTTATGATCTAGATATTTATGTCCAATTGTCTTGCAATATCTGGTTAATAATTCTTCTGAAATAAATTTTTTTCTGATAGCTCTGGCGATAGGTTGCATCTCTGGTTTAAGCAACGTCAAAATTCATTGCCTAATAGTTTCCATATTTGTTTTTCGTAATTCCTTTGAATTTGAATATATTAGTACATGATTTCTTGAATAATAACTCCATATGGGATTTTGGTTGCGGTATGTGTTTGCTAGCTCTTGCAAAATTGTAGATAGTCTGATAATCCTCTTATTCGCATAAAATTTTGGTATCTCAATTCTAGGTATTTCTGGTTGTGGAATAATATCTTGTGGTATAATCATATCTCGTGTCATTCCTATCTTTACAACTTGTATGGTTTTTTAACTTCATCATATAATATCTCTGCTGGTGCTGTGTAAATTTTTATAAAAAATAGGGTACCTTTGGTTATTCTTTTAAAAATGCTAAATGCTTCATATATTTCCGGTATAGTGGATATCTCATTTCCGTCAGAGGTATATACAGTACTGAGTAGTCCATATTCATAACAAGTTTTAACTAGACTTGGTTTGATTTTAGGTAAAGTAATTAGCTTATTGTATCCGGTCAATCTTTTGGTTATATAGTTTGTATCTGGTTCTTGGATGTTTATAGATCTGGGGTTAGTATTTAAAAAGGTTTGTACATTGTAGATATTTTCTATATATGTTCGGGCTGTGTAGTTGTAGGTCTTTTTGTCTTGGTTTAAACTATCTCGGTATGTGGTAATTTGTGGGGGTATAAACATGGGATCTTTTGATGTATTTGGAATATATGGTTTATCAAATAGCTTGTTTAGGTTCATATTTGTGTTTTTCCTAACTCCTTTGCTTGTACCTGCAAAAGTAGATTGATAAACGTTATGGGTTTTGAGGAGTGTCCCAACGTCTCCTTCTAGCTCTGGAATTTTAATGTCTTCCGATCGACATAGCTCTGCACACTGCTGAGTTATCTGATTTGTAGCTATAAATTTCAGTTTATCTTCATTAGTCTTTAGCTTTTCTATTTCATTACCCATACTGTTAACTTTCATTGAAAGCGTAGTTAGGGTTTTGAATATCTTTTCTAAAGCATCATCTTCTATTATATCAGTCTGTGTAGCTTTGTCTTGATATGTAGTCTGCAATAACATTTTTGTTAGTACTAATTACTTCAATTGTAAATGTAAAATTTAATATATTCAAGACTAGTCTTCGAATCTCTTTTGTTGTAACTGAATTTTGTATTTTCTTTGTTAACCACCAACGTACCTGTGTATTATCCGTTCGTACAATAAACTTGTTATATACAATATATGGCTCAAATGCTAATAAAAATTTATATAATAAACATAATTCTTTCCTATTTATTTCCCATTTTATTTCTGTTTCATTGAACGTATCTGAGTAGTATCTACAATGGTGTTCTAATTTTTCTGCTTCATATCTGTATTTAAGTAATCCTCCATAACTACATTCACTAGCATCTGCTTCTACTATATATATAAATTTTCTATTTTCATCTAGAAATTGTAGTTTTGGTAATTCTTTACAAAGTAATTTTATTTTCTGAACTTGTTTTTTATCTTCTTCATTATAGTTATATTCTACATCCTTTTTAAATTTTTTCTGTAATGGTTTAAGTTTTCTGCTAATTTTGGAATATATTCCCTTACTTGGTTTACTAATCCTAAAAATGATTGTAATTTCTTTTTTGTATCTAATTCTTCTTCGAATTTATTATTTTTTGTACTATATGTTGTTGCATTTTTTACTCCACTTTTATCTATTTGTATTCCTAAAAATTCTATATGATTTTTCATAATTTCATCTTTCTTTTCACTTAGACTTATTCCCGATTTTTCTATTATATCTGTAAATTGTTCTAATAATTTTAAATGTTCTTCTTTAGTTTTTGTATATAATAGTATATCATCTATGTATACTATACAATTAGGTAATTGTTTAAAATAACTATCCATAAAATGTTGATATCTACCTGGTGCATTTTTATATCCAAATGGTAATGCGTTTCATTCATAAAATCCTTGTGGTACCGTAAATGCGGTTAATTCCTTAGATTCTTCTTCTAACTTTAAATGGTAAAATCCTGATTTACAATCGAATTTACTAAAATAATTATATCCTTGTATTTGTCTTATTTTTAATATCTTATTTGGTATTGGATAATTATATGTCATAGTCTTTGCATTTAAATTTCTATAATCAATAATCATTCTACTTTTTTCTTTTTTTTGTTCACTATATTTATTTACTATAAATGCTAGGCTATTATGTTTACTATTACTTTTTTGTATATATTGTTTTCCTAATAATTCATCTATATGCATTTTAAATTCTTTTAAATCGTCAAAATTATATGTTAATGGTTTCTGGGTTATTATGCTATTTTTATCTATTAATTCAATTTTTATAGTAGTTTTATGTTTTTCCCATCCTTTTAATGGATCTTCACTATATAATTGTTCTAATTTTTTCTTAATTATTTCTATCTTATTTATTGAAAATATAGTTATTTCTGTTTTATTTATCGAAAATACGACTAGTTCTATTGTATCTTCAGTATTTTTTATATTTTCTAACTTTTGTGTAATTTTTTCACTTCCTTCTATCCAATCAGTTTTCTTTCTTATTTTATTACTAACTCTTTTTGCTCTTACTTTCTGTTTACATGGTGTTGTAAACCACCAATCTGTTCTAGTTATTATATGTGGGTATAATTTATCTAAAAACGGCATTCCTAAAAGTATATCTTTTGATGTTAGTTCATAATTATAAATTTCTTCTATTGTTAATATTTTATCCCATACTTGTATTTTTACATTCCTAGCTTTATAAGTAATTAAGCTTCCTTCATTATTAAATCCTTTAACTATTATTGGTGTTTTTAATTTATCCCATTTACTTTCTGGTAAACAATTATATCTACATAAATTAGCTTTTGCTCCTGTATCTATCATAGGCGTATAATATCTACTGTAATATCCTTCTACTACTATCTTTATTAATACATATATTTTCATTTCATGTTAAAGCTCTTCTTAAGAATAATTTCTCTCTGTTATATGTTATGGTTAATTGTGTATGTTCTATATTATATGGTTTTACTTGTTCTAGCTATTTTATTCCTAATATTATGTCTGTTTTTTGCATTTCTTCCTTTACTTCAAATTCTATTTTTATTTTTCTAATTCCTATTATTTTTTTTTCTGCTATATTTTTAGTATTTATTAAACTTCTTGGTAGATCTGGGCATATATTTTTATCAGTTTTTATTTCCTCATTTTTTACTAGATATTTTGCTATATAATTTTCTTCTTGTCCTGTATCTAAGAGTATTAAATATTCTTTTTCATTTATCTTTCCTGTTATGTAATATTGGTTTAAATTATCTATTGAACTTGTTTCATAACTTGTTCTTTTTTATGAGCTTGATGATTCTGGTTTTTCATAAGCTATTCTTTTCGTTGTACTTATTCTATCATTTATTATTTATAAATTTTCTTCTATATTTATGTCTCTATAGCTATAATCTTATTATCTATTGTTTTTACAATTTGTTCGAATGAACTTTCTATTTGTATTTTGTTAATCTTATTTTTTCCTGTTATTTTATGTTTTGTTGTTAATACATATAAATTTTTGCATCTTGCTGTAAATATTTTAGTTCCTGGGTTAATTCTATTCCTGATATTTTCTAATATAATACTAATGATTTATCTATATTTTTATCTGTTACTGCTGCTGAATAATTCGCACTTATTATAAATTAAAATTTTTGGTATATTAAATTTCCTTTTATGGCAGTTATTATACTTTTTTCTATAGGTTTTATAATTCTATCATCTGCTAAATATAATTTTATTGGTGTATCTATTCCTTCTCTAAAACATGCTTTTATTAATATCTCTGTACCTCCAAGGTGTACATATTTTATTGGGTCTCTACTTTTTATATCGTTTATCTCTTTATTAATTATTCTTTTTGTTACTAGTGGTATACTAGTTTTACCTTTTGCATATCTACAGTCTATTACATGTTCCTTTTGGCTTACTACATAATATTCTTCTTTTTTCCTAGTAAATATATTTTTAATTGTTGGTATTTTAAATATTTTTTCTACACTTAAGTCTAATTCTTTTCCTTTTATTTCATCAAATATGTTACTGTCAAATATTATTTTTTGATATGTTCCTTCATCATTTAAATATTCTTCCTTTGTTATTATTTTTATATCTTCTTCAGTCATTTGGTTCGTTTGTATATCTTCTTCAGTCATTTGATTAATCTATTTCACTATCTATTTCATTATCTGTTTCATTTTCTGAAATTTCATATATACTATCCTCACTCTGTAATTCATAATCTATATAATCTATCTGCATATATTCTGTATTTTCTATTTTTATTTCTGATATTTTTTTATTTTTTGGATTTTTAGGTAATTTATAATCTCTAGCTAAATGTCCTAATTTTTCACAATTATAACAGGTACATTCTTTTATAGATTTCTTTTTTCTATATGGTCTTTTGTGTTTATAATTTTTTACATAATATCTTTTTCTTGGTTTCTTATATTTATATTTTGATTTTTTATATTTCTTATGTCTTTTTGTTTTCTTATAATATCTTTCTTCACATCCGAATTGGGGTGTTATTTTATCTTTGCAACATGCTAAATTTCTTATCAATGTTTTTTCCATTTTTAACTCTTCTCTATATTTTTCACATAGTTTCTATACCATTGTTGTAAAAATTTTATTCTTGATCCTAGAGTATCTACTATTTTTGTTTCTTCCCAACTCTTTATTATTTTTGAACTAAATGGTTCGGGTAATTTATTAAAATATAATTTCCTTATTTCTTTACTTTCTTCTATATTATATGCTCCTTTATAATAATATTCTTTAAATGCGCAAGTATATTCATCTATGTAACACATATTACATATTGCTAATTTTAGCATTAAATTCCTATTTGTATCTTTTTCTTCATTTTGTTCTTCTTCTATTGTTGTCATACTACCAAATTCATCTTTTATAGTTGTTTCATATTTTTTTAATAATTCTATAGGTGTTAGTTTAGTTGTTGTTGATGATGATCCTTCTGTAGGTTTATCAGTTCTTCTTAATATTTTTTTGCTATTTTCAGTTAAATTTGAAAACCATAATTTCACTGTTACTATTAGTGTTCTTTCTATATATTCTGGTGCATCTGTTACGTTTATATTATTATCTAATAATTGTTTTGTCAAATATCTTATCCATAATTGTATTGTTTTTTTTTTGTATCTATTACACAGTCTAAGTCTAAAAAAAGTTATAATTTTTATTAACTATTTATTTTGGTGTCCATTTGTCATATTCTTTCTTTAGATTATATCTTTTAAACCTATTCTTATAATATGTAGGTTTTCTTATTTATGATATACTAGGTATTATATTTTGATCTTCTTTTTTATCAACAGTATTTATTTTTGTGTTGATATTTTCTAAGTTTTCTTCATTAATTACTTCTTGTTTTTCATTGATTTCTAAATTTTTTGTATTTGTTAATATTTTTGTATATGTTTCACTATCTTCTGAATCATAATTATCTGTCTCTTCAACATCTATATTATTTATTTCTAATTCCTTGTTTTTTATTTCTTTATTGTTTATTTCTAGTTTTTCTTTAAATTGATTTATTTCGTTTAGTAATTTTTGTTCTTTATCTTTTTCTTCCTTTTCTTTTTGTCTTACTTCATACAAATCTTTTAACATTTGTAGTTCTTTTTCTAATTCAGCAATTCTACTATTTTTAGTTTCTTCTATTTTTCGTATTTCTTCTGTAGTTTATTGTTTTATTTTTTCTATTTCTTTTTTTCTATCTATTTCTTCATTTTTCCTTTCTATCCTTACCATAACTGTCAATTTATCTTCTAATTTCAATTCTTCTTTTTCTAACATTAAATATAAATGTTCACCTATATTCTTATATCTTCTTCCTAGATTAGAAAATACTATTTTTATTTTTAATCCTTCATGATTTTCATATATTTTTTCATCTATTATAAATTCTTCTTTGTTCATTTTATTGTAAATAGTTCATGTTGATATATATATTCTAAACTATCTATTTGTGATTCTAAATTTGATATTTCATCTTTTTGTGCATTTATTGAGTTTTTACTAACTCCGGCAAATATATTATTATGTAGTCTTTCTATTCTTATTTTTAATTCTTTACGTTTTTCAGAAATAATTTGTTTTAATTCTTTATATTTTTGTACTTTATTCATTTAAACCATATTTATAATATTTTGGTGGATATCTAAATCTGATTTTATCATAATTAGGTGGTATGTGTCTCATTCTTCTAGATTTTAAATGGATTATTAATTTTGCTTCAATACTAGATATTAAGGTAATTAGGTAGGCTAATCTTTGTGGGTTTTCTTTTGTTTTATTTAGACTTATATATTCTGAATAATTACTAATTAAAGATTCTTTAATTTTTCTAAAAGCTTCTCTGTTTTTAAATGGTCTTCTCATAATTAATCAATATAAATTAATCTCAAGTAAACTCAAACATATATGCTACTTCTGTATTTTTTAAATGACCCTCAGCATATCCGATCCATCATTACTTGCTCCAATAGCCACTATCGCAACCAATACCTCCCATAATTTGAACAATCTATAAGCCATGGATATCGCATTAGCGAGGGTCATAGATTCTACAAATTGCAGTAGGTATTGGTTACAACACCGGCTATTGGTGCTAGTAATAATAATTCTAGTGTTGGATGGGATATGATGAGGGTCATGATTCCGTGTAGATAAATTTATTTCATATTCAACTGAGCGTCAAAAGATCTCCTGATCTAATTATACAAACAAAATGAAGAAATAAAAAAAAGGAAGTTATTTTGCTGGAGTATATATATGTTAGAAAGTGAGAACACCTTTGGGTGTTGAGATAAGTTGAAAAAATGAGGAGCAAATATATCTATATTTATAAGAGTAAATGGTCAACAATGTAGCAATCCATATTTAATTTCTTGCTAATTATTTTATGGCAGTGGGAAAAGAATATAGAGAAAAAAAATATCAATTAAAAGATTAAGAATTTTTCTTTTTTAGCAATTTTTTAAATAGTTCCAACATAGTACCCATACATATAAAGGAAAATAAGCTAAGTAAAACATATATAATATGAATTAAAAAATAAATTTATTAATTTGGGAAAAATTATAAATGTATTACCAAATCAAGTAAAATAGTTAAAGAAGACAATTCAATGTAATATTTCAAATTGAATCCATGGACTATAGAATAAGAAATTTTTGGAGTGTCATGATTATTTTATTTTTGAATGGTAACACATTATAGTATATACCCTATTAGACTTGATGTAACAACTAGGGTTGGGCATAAAATACCAGAAACCAAATTATTGAACCGAATCGAAGAATTTGGTATTCGATATTTGGTAATTCGGTATTTGTTATGATAATTGGGAGTAAAATTTTAAAATTACAGTATTTGGGTTCGTGATTGGTAAAAGATATTACTACCATTTGGTATTTACCGAATACCAAATTATTGTTAACTGACCATAGTCTATACTCCATAGGTAATGAGACCAAATTAATATTCTACAAAAGGTCAAAAAAAGCCCACAACCTAAAAGTACAATTTGTGTGGTAAAATAGATCTATTATAAATACTATGGATCTATTTTTATTTGTCCGTGTATATTTCTTAACTTCTCTAAATATTTTTATTTTTATTTTTATTTTAAGTTTATTTATGTTAGTTTTATCGATATTCATATCTTGGGGGGTGATTATATGGTAATTGGTTAAATGCTTTACTATAGTATTCTTTATTTTTTTCCCTTAGTTTTTGTAATTCTTCTATATTATTTTGAAGGTATTCTAAATATTCTATATCTTTTGTTTCAAAATATCCAATTAGATTATCTTTCATAAGTTTTTCTAATACTATTATTTCATCCATATTTTGTCTCCAATATTTTAAATATTCATAGTCTATCATTTAATCCTGTAGTAATTGCAGAGTTACAAATTTCTGTATAATAATTTATCCTAATTGTACTGTAATGTATATCTAATTCTAGATTTTCAATGCTATTTATTATCTTGTGTTGTTTTTCTCGTAGCGAGTTTTTTAAATTATATAAACTATCACATGTATTTTTTCCTAAATTTTCTAGGGTTTCTTCTATCCATATTAATTTTTCTTTTAAATTCTCCATTATTTTTCTAATTCGGTTTCTATAATTAATTTCTTCATTTAGATTATCTTGATTTTCTCTAGTTTTTCTAATATATTCTAACATCTCTTAATCTGAATAATATCCATCTGGGTAATTATCCAGGTATAACTGTTCTATCCAATTTATAGTTTCAATTACATAGTCTAATACTTTTTCTAATATTATTCTCTTAATATCTATAATTTCTATATCTCTATGTATATATAAGATTAAGATTTTAAGATTATCTATCATTTAAAATTGGCTAAATACTTTATTATAATATTTTTTAGTTGTTTGTTTTAATCTCATTAATTCTTCTATATTTTCACTAAGAAATTGTATATATTTTATATCTATTTTCCAAATTCTAAATATACATAATTTATCATATTTAGTGTGTGGGTTTGGTATGTAAGTATTTATAAGAGTAGTTCGGTAGGTGTGGTATATAATTAATTCTAGTCATAAAATATCTATCAAATATTTTTTCCAATATGATTTTTCTTAGATCTACTATTTCTATATCCTTAAGTACATATAAAGCGAGTATTTTAAATTTATCTACCATTTTGTCAAATAAATAACTATCCATTTTTCATAAAATTGCTATTTTCAAAATATTCCCTTCAATCATGCACATAAAAAAATATGATCACTTTAGATTGCTATATACTAGATTATTCTTAAATAACATATTCTTTGGTCACTATTAGCATGGTAATCTAGATACTTTTCCCTTAAATAGCCCCTCTACTCTGGTTACTCCCCTATCACGGCTTTCTTGCCTCACCGGTTTCACTTTTAGGATGACATAGTTCTTAGGGATTTTTCTCCTTTTCCACTTTGCTAATAAACTTCTTATCATGCCATTTTTCGAATAATTCTACTATAAAGCAACTAACATGAACTTATTTTATCATATCATGATTGTTAGGAATTTATGAATTTAGCTAATCATAATAGTAAATGAATATACCTGTTCTGGTAGGTTTGATAATTCTAAGTTTTGTTCCTCCATAGATTTTTCCATTAAAATATACTTGTTTTTTTTAATGAATAAGCAAAATATTTGTTGTAGACGAGAGAGAGTTTTTTGCTTCAACTCATGATGACTTGCCTTCCTCTGAGCAAATGCTCTTCTATTTATATTTTTAAGAAAACCCATAAACGTTTTACATTTTTACATCTGTCCTAATCTATTACCTACCTACTTTACAAAAGTCTTTACACCTATCTATAAAAGTAGAAAAACTTTACAAAGGTCCTAAATTATTTCTACAAAAGGACAAAACTTAGTAATGGCATTTTGCTAAAAAATCAAAAAGTAACTAATAATTTACGTAAATGAATTAAGAAAGATATCTAATCTTCCAAATGTCATTTTCTAGCATTAACTTGTCTTCTTTTTATTATTGCTCCGTATCTCCATTATTGCTTCATATCTTGTATCTTCATGCTGTTGATTTCTTCTTCTATTCCAGTTGAACTTCGGGGACAATATTATCTTCTCCGTTACATTTTGAACATTGATGGTCTGGATATTTATGTCCAATTAACTTGCAATATCTGGTGAATAATTCTTCCGAAATAATTTTTTCTCTAATGGATCTGGCGATAGGTTTTTTCTCTGGATTGAGTAACGTCAAGATCCATTGCCTAACGTCTTCCATTTCTGCTTCTCGTAGTTCCTTTGAATTTGAGTATACTATTACATTACCTCTTGAATAATAACTCCATATGGGATTTCTGTTGCGATAAGTGTTTGCTAACTTTTGAAGAATTGTGGATAGTCCGATAATTCTCTTATTTGCATTAAAATTTGGTATCTCAATTCTAGGTATTTCTGGTTGTGGAATAATATCTTCTGGTATAATCATATCTCGGGTCATTCCTATTTTTACAACTTGTATAGGTGATTTGACTTCATCATACAATATCTCTGCTGGTGTCGTGTAAAATTTTATAAAAAATAGGTTACCTTTGGTTATTCTTTTAAAAATGTTAAATGAATCATATATTTCTAGTATATTGGATATTTCATTTCCGTCTTGGGTATATATGGTACTAAGTAGTCCATATTCGTAACAGGTTTTAACTAGACATGGTTTGGTTTTGGGTAAAGCAATTAGCTTATTGTATCCGGTTAGCTTCTGGGTTATGTAATTCGTATGTGGTTCTTGGATGTTTATAGCTCTGGGGTTGGTATTTAAGAAGTTTTGTATTTTGTAAATATTTTCTATGTATGTTCGGGCTGTATAGTTGTAGATCTTTTTGTCTTGGTTTAAACTATCTCGGTATGTGGTAATTTGTGGGGGTATGAACATAGGATCTTTTGGTGTATTTGGAATAAATGGTTTATCAAATAGCCTGTTTAGGTTCATATTTGTGTTTTTCCTAATTCCTTTGCTTGTACCTGCAGAAGTAGATTGATAAACGTTATGGGTTTTATGGAGTATCCCAACGTCTCCTTCTAGCTCTGGAATTTTAATGTCTTTCGATCGACATAGCTCTGCACACTGCTGAGTTAGCTGATTTGTAGCTTCAGACTTCAGTTTAACTTCATTAGTCTTTAGCTTTTCTATTTCATTACCCATACTGTCTACTTTCATTGAAAGCGTAGTTAGGGTGTTGAATATCTTTTCTAGAGTATCCTCTTCTATTATATCAGTCTGTATAGCTTTGTCTTGATATGTAATCTGCAATAACGTTTTTGTTAGTACTAATTACTTCAATTGTAAATGTAAAATTTAATATATTCAAAATTAGTCTCCGAATTTCTTTTGTTGTAACTGAATTTTGTATTTTCTTTGTTAGCGACCAACGTACCTGTGTATTATCTGTTCGTACAATAAACTTGTTATTTACAATATATGGCTCAAATGCTAATAAACATTTATATAATGAACATAATTCTTTTCTATTTATTTCCCATTTTATTTCTGTTTCATTAAACGTTCCTGAATAATATCTACAATGATGTTCTATTTTTTCATTTTCATTCCTATATTTAAGTACTCCTCCATAACTACATTCACTAGCATCTGCTTGTACAATTGGTATCAGAGCCTATGCTGTTTAAAGTTACGGAAGCGGTATATATTTGGATTTATTATTTGATCAATTTATTATTTGATTAATTTATTAATTATGACTGACTTATTTGATAAAACTAAATTTAGATATTCCCCAAAATATTATTTAGATGAATAACGTACAAAAATTACCAAAATATAAAGAATTAAAGAAAATAATATCTGAAAAACGTAAAGAATTAAAAATAAGGATAGAAAGACTACAATATAACATAATTGCCGGAGTTAGTAAAAACTCAATAAATGCACAAAAAGAAGAAATATCAAATTTAGAATCAACAATAGATAGTCTAGAATATACATACCAACATGATCTATTAACAATTAAATAAAAATGAACAAAGAAGAATTTATAATAGATGAAAAATATATGAAAACCATGAAGGATTAAAAATAAAAATAGTATTTTCTAATCTAGGAAGAAGGTATAAGAAAATAGGTGAACATTTATATTTAATGCTAGAAAAAGAAGAATTAAAATAAGAAGATAAATTGACAGTTATGGTAAGAATAAAAAAAGAAAATGAAGAAATTGATAGAAAAAAGGAAATAGAAAAAATAAAACAACAAACTACAGAAGAAATACGAAAAATAGAAGAAACTAAAAATAGTAGGATTGCTGAATTAGAAAAAGAACTACAAATGCTAAAAGATTTGTATGAAAAAAGACAGAAAGAAAAAGAAGAAAAAGATATAGAACAAAAATTATTAAACGAAATAAATCAATTTAAAGAGAAATTAGAAATAAATACAATAGATATTAGAGAAACAGATAATTATGATTCAGAAGATAGTGAAACATATACAGAAATCTTAACAAATACAAAAAATTTAGAAATCAATGAAAAACAAGAAGTAATTAATGAAGAAAACTTAGAAAATAGAAACACAGAAATAAATACTCTTGATAAAAAAGAAGATGAAAATATAATACCTAGAACATCAGAAGTAAGAAAACCTACATAATATAAAAATAAGTTTAAAAGATATAATCTAAGAGATGAATATGACAACTGGACACCAAAACAAATAGTTAATAAAAATTATAACTTTTTAGACTTAGATTGTGTAATAGATACAGAAAAAACAATATAATTATGGATAAGATATATGACAAAACAATTATTAGATAGTAATATAAATGTAACAGATGCACCAGAATATATAGAAAAAACACTAATAGGAACAGTGAAATTATGGTTTTCCAATTTAACTGAAAATAGAAAGAAGGTATTAAGAACTGATAAACCTACAGAAGGAACATCATCAACAACTACAACTAAATTAACACCTATAGAATTATTAAAAAATATGAAATAGCTATAAAAGACGAATTTAGCAGCATGACAACAACAGAAGAAGAACAAAATGAAGAGAAAGATACAAATAGGAATTTAATGTTAAAATTAGCAATATGTAATGTGTTATATAGATGAGTATACTTGCGTATTTAAAGAATATTATTATAAAGGAACATATAATACAGAAGAAAGTAAAGAAATAAGAAAATTATATTTTAATAAATTACCTGAACCATTTAGTTCAAAAATAATAAAATGTTGGGATGAAGCAAAAATAGTAGATACTTTAGGAGCAAGAATAAATTTTTTACAACAATGGTATAGAAACCTATGTGAAAAATATAGAGAAGAAATAAAAATGGAAAAAATATTAATAAGAAATTTAGCATGTTGCAAAGATAAAATAGCACCTCAATTTGGATGCGAAGAAAGATATTATAAGAAAAGAAAAAGACATATGAAATATAAGAAATACAAAAAATCAAAATATAAATATAAGAAACCAAGAAAAATATATTATGTAAAAAATTATAAACATAAAAGACCATATAGGAAAAAAAAAATCTATAGAAGAATGTACTTGTTATAATTGCGGAAAATTAGGACATTTAGCTAGAGATTGTAAATTACCTAAAAACCCAAAAAATAAACAAATATCAGAAATAAAAATAGAAAATATAGAATATATGCAGATAGATTATATAGATTACGAATTAGAAAGTGAAGATAGTATATATGAAATTTCAGAGAATGAAACAGATAATGAAATAGATAGTGAATTAGATGAATTAAATGACTGAAGAAGATATAAGAATAAACCAAATAACTGAAGAAGATATAAAAATAATAACAAAAGAAGAATATTTCAATGAAGAAGGAACAGATCAAAAAATAATATTTGATAGTCATATATTTGATGAAATAAAAGGAAAAGAATTAGATTTAAGTGTAGAAAAAATATTTAAAATACCAACAATAAAAAATATATTTAGTAGAATAAAAGAAGAATACTACGTAGTAAGCCAAAAAGAACATATAATAGACTGTAGATATGCAAAAGGTAAAGCTAATATACCACTAGTAACAAAAAGGATAATTAATAAAGAAATAAAAGATATAAAAAGTAGAGACCCAATAAAATATGTACACCTTGGAGGTACAGAGATATTAATAAAAGCATGTTTCAGAGAAGGAATAGATACACCAATAGAATTATACGTAGCAGATGATAGAATTATAAAACCTATAGAAAAAAGTATAATAACTGCCATAAAAGGAAATTTAATATACCAAAAATTTAAATTTATAATAAGTGCGAATTATTCAGTAGCAATAACAAATAAAAATATAGATAAATCATTAGTATTATATTGAAAAATATCAGGAATAGAACTAACCCCAAGAAGTAAAATATTTACAGCAAGATGTAAAAATATATATGTATTAACAACGAAACATAAAATAACGGGAAAAAATAAAATTAACAAAATACAAATAGAAAGTTCTTTCGAACAATTTGTAAAAACAATTTATAATAATGATTATAGTTATAGAGACATAGATATAGAAGAAAATTTAGAAATAATAAATTATAGAATAAGTACAACAAAAAGAATAGCTTATGAAAAACCAGAATCATCAAGTTCACCAAAAAGAACAAGTTATGAAACAAGTTCAACAACTAATTTAAACCAATATTACATAACAGGAACAATAATTGAAAAAGAATATTTAATACTCTTAAATACAGGACAAGAAGAAAATTATATAGCAAGATATCTAATAAAAAATGAGGAAATAAAATCTGACAATAATATATGCCCAGATCTACCAAGAAGCTTAATAAACACTAAAAATATAGTAGAAAAAGAAATAACAATAGGAGTTAGAAAAATAAAAATAGAATTTGAAATAAAGGAAGAAATGCAAAAGGCAGATATAATATTAGGAATAAAATGGCTAGAACAAGTAAAACCATATAATATAGAGCATACACAATTATCTATAACATATATCATAGAGAAATTATTCTTAAGAAGAGCTTTAACGTGATATGAAAATATATGTATTAATGAAGATTACTTAGAAGGGTATTACGGTAGATATTATATGCCTATGATAGATACAGGAGCATAAGCTAATTTATGTAGATATAATTTTTTATCAAAAAGTAAATGGGATCAATTAAAGACACCAATAATAGTTAAAGGATTTAATAACGAAGGAAGCTTAATTACTTACAAAGCTAAGAATGTAAAAACACAAGTATGGGATAAAATATTAACAATAGAAGAAATCTATAATTATGAGCTAACATCAAATGATATACTTTTAGAAATGCCGTTTTTAGATAAATTATACCCAAATATAATAACTAGAACGGATTGGTGGTTTACAACACCATGTAAACAGAAAGTAACAACAAAAAGAGTTACTAATAAAATAAGAAAGAAAACTGATTGGATAAAAGGAAGTGAAAAAATTAAACAAAAATAAGAAAATATAAAAAATACTGAAGATACAATAGAATTGGTCATATTTTCAATAAATAAAAAGGAAATAACTATATTTTCAATAAGTAAGATAGAAATAATTAAGAAAAAATTAGAACAATTATATAGTGAAGACTTATTAAAAGGATGGACATAAAACCACTATAAAAATTGAATTAATAGATAAAAATAGCATAATAACTCAAAAACCATTAACATATAATTTTGACGATTTAAAAGAATTTAAAATGCACATAGAAGAATTATTAGAAAAATAATATATACAAAAAAGTAATAGTAAACATAATAGCCCAGCATTTATAGTAAATAAACATAGTGAACAAAAAAGAGGAAAAAGTAGAATGGTTATTGATTATAGAAATTTAAATGCAAAAACTATGACATATAATTACCCAATACCAAATAAGATATTAAAAATAAGACAAATACAAGGATATAATTACTTTAGTAAATTTGATTGTAAATCAGGATTTTACCATTTAAAATTAGAAGAAGAATCTAAGGAATTAACCCCATTTACGGTACCACAAGGATTTTATGAATGGAATGTACAACCATTTGGATATAAAAATGCACCAGGTAGATATCAACATTTTATGGATAGTTATGTTAAACAATTGCCTAATTGTATAGTATATATAGATGATATACTATTATATACAAAAACCAAAGAAGAACATTTAAAATTATTAGAACAATTTACGGATATAATAGAAAAATCGGGAATAAGTTTATTAAAAAGAAAGCTGAAATTATGAAAAAACAGATAGAATTTTTAGAAATACAAATAGATAAAAGTGGAGTAAAAATGCAACAACATATAGTACAAAAAAATAATAAATTGTAAAGAAAAATTAGATACAAAAAAGAAATTACAATTATTTTTGGGATTAGTAAACCAAGTAAGGGAATATATACCAAAATTAGAAGAGAATCTAAAGCCTTTACAGAAAAAATTTAAAAAGGATGTAAAATATATTTATAACGAAGAAGATAAAAAACAAGTCCAGAAAATAAAAACACTTTGTAAAGAATTACCAAAATTACAATTCCCAGACGAAAATAAAAAATTTATATATATAGTAGAAGTAGATGCTAGTGAATGTAGTAATGGAGGAGTACTTAAATATAGGTATGAAAATGAAAAAATAGATCATTGTAGATATTATTCAGGAATGTTTAATGAAACAGAAATAAAATGGGAAATAAATAGAAAAGAATTATGTTCATTATATAAATGTTTATTAGCATTTGAGCCATATATTGTATATAACAAGTTTATTGTACGAACAGATAATACACAGTTACGTTGGTGGCTAACAAAGAAAATACAAAATTCAGTTACAACAAAAGAAATTCGGAGACTAGTATTGAATATATTAAATTTTACATTTACAATTGAAGTAATTAGTACTAACAAAAACGTTATTGCAGATTACATATCAAGACAAAGCTACACAGACTGATATAATAGAAGAGGATACTCTAGAAAAAATATTCAAAACCCTAACTACGCTTTCAATGAAAGTGGACAGTATGGGTAATGAAATAGAAAAGCTAAAGACTAATGAAGTTAAACTGAAGTCTGAAGCTACAAATCAGCTAACTCAGCAGTGTGCAGAGCTATGTCGATCGGAAGACATTAAAATTACAGAGCTAGAAGGAGACGTTGGGATACTCCATAAAACCCATAACGTTTATCAATCTACTTCTATAGGTACAAGCAAAGGAATTAGGAAAAACACAAATATGAACCTAAACAAGCTATTTGATAAACCATTTATTCCAAATACACCAAAAGATCCTATGTTCATACCCCCACAAATTACCACATACCGAGATAGTTTAAACCAAGACAAAAAGACCTACAACTATACATCCTGAACATACATAGAAAATATTTACAAAATACAAACCTTCTTAAATACCAACCCCAGAGCTATAAACATCCAAGAACCACATACGAATTACATAACCCAAAAGCTAATCGAATACAATAAGCTAATTGCTTTACCCAAAACCAAACCAAGTCTAGTTAAAACCTGTTACGAATATGGACTACTTAGTACCATATATACCCAAGACGAAAATGAAATATCCAATATACCAGAAATATATGATTCATTTAACATTTTTAAAAGAATAACCAAAGGTAACCTATTTTTTATAAAATTTTACATGGCACCAGCAGAGATATTGTATGATGAAGTCAAATCACCTATACAAGTTGTAAAAATAGGAATGACCCGAGATATGATTATACCAGAAGATATTATTCCACAACCAGAAGTACCTAGAATTGAGATACTAAATTTTTATGCAAATAAGAGAATTATCGAACTATCCACAATTCTCTAAGAGTTAGCAAACACTTATCGCAACAGAAATCCCATATGGAGTTATTATTTAAGACGTAATGTAATAGTATACTCAAATTCAAAGGAACTACGAGAAGCAGATATGGAAGACGTTAGGCAATGGATCTTGACGTTACTCAATCCAGAGAAAAAAACTATCGCCAGAGCCATTAGAGAAAAATTTATTCTGGAAGAATTATTAAACAGATATTGCAAGTTAATTGGACATAAATATCCAGACCATCAATGTTCAAAATGTAACGGAGAAGATAATATTGTCCTCGAAGTTCAACTGGAATAGAAGAAGAAATCAACAGCTGGAAGATACAAGATATGAAGCAATAATAGAGATACAGAGCAATAATAAAAAGAAGACAAGTTAATGCTAGAAATGTAATACCCCGCATGTTTCTAAACTAGGAGACGAACCATTTTTCCTATATATAAAATCTCCTATCCTGTGATTCATACTTGAGTACATGACTTACAATGAGTATCCTAGCGATAATATAGCTTATGATGCGTTAATCATGTTTATATGAGTCACTTAAGGTAATACAAGCTAAGAGTTTTTAAATCCATCAAGTTTTAGTGTTCGATTTCGTAAGGGTCCTATTTGAACGAGTATAACTCGATGTTAATGAGGTTTTTCTGCATATTTAGACCCACCAAATTTTAGAGAATCAAATTGGCTTTCCAATGATACCAATTTTGCCTTAATCCAATACCCGAGCAAAAAGTTATACCCATTTTCGTGAGAGACAGTAAGGATAGGCGATTGGTTAGGTGCCGCCCAACCAAACTTAGGCGATTGGTTAGGCGCCGCCTAAGTCAGTTTCAATGCCCAAAACACTCCGTTTTGAGTTATTTTGAGGGTAATTAAGTCTTTTAACACTCCTTACACGTCCCTAAACTTAACCCTACGAAATATATAGCTTCTAAACACATTACAACCCTATTAACATCTCACAGCTCATCATCCAAGAGCAACGTAGGATAAAAACAACTAGGGTTGCACAATCAAGCTTGAAGATCAAATTTCAAGGAAATTCCTCTGTCAATCATCAAGAACCTCCCTTCCAAGGTATGCGTAGTGTTCATCTATGGATTCAATTCGTTCATAGATCTCAAGAATCATCCTTTTAAATGTTGTTTTGTAAAAATTTTGTGGTGATATGAATGTGTACATGTTGATGATGAATGTTTAAGTTTCAAGATGATATGTAAGGATGTTTTCATGAAATATATGTCGTTGTTGGTTGAAAATCATGAACTTTGGGTGGTTTAATATATGCAAGTATAAAATCCACCTATGCCTTAAAGAATGCATGCAAGGTGTTTGATAAAATGCCTAGGATGCTAGAAATTCCTATTTACATGATTCCATGATATTGACATGACAAGTCGATGTTAGCTATACACTTCAATATGAATTTCCATGCTAATTATGTATTCTTATGGTAGTGGCATGAAACATGTATGATGATGAAGATATGAATTATGTATGCGAATTATATCCATGCTTTCCCTACCATGTTTGAGATGTTGAATAAATACATGAAGTTTAATATCCCCAAATCATTACAATATGAACTAAATGTTCCATGTTGCCGTTCCCTTATGCTTGAATAGTTTCTATGCCATTGCTATGAATAGTATATGTTGTCGGAATGCCCATGATATTAGAATATGAGATTTATTACTTGATTATAAGCATTCCAATTCATGATAGATATTATGATGACCATGTACTTCATGAAATCCCCCACTCATGTATTAAGGATTGTTATTGATGGTCGTGTACTCAAGAAATTAAAGTTGTGTCAGTTTTCTTCCATCGAGTCCTGGGGGTACTTGTCCCCGAAAAATATAGTTGTGTGCCTAGAGCCATGTCATGCTTTCACGATACTCTCAGTCAAGCCACGATCTATAGAATTCAGTCAGTCATGTGACTCAGGAAAACTCAGAAATCTCAGTAATCTCAGTAGTCCAGTAATCTCAGTAATCTCAGTGCTCAGTAAGCTCAGCAACCTCAGTATTCACAGTCAATCTCAGTAACTTCAGTACTCTCAACTAGTCCTCAGAACTCAGTACATTCCGTCAGTCATCGGAATCCAGTAAACTTAGTTTAGCTCCGCTAAACAATACCACTAGTATCAGTCCAGTTAGTCAGTATCAGTTCAGCTAATCAGTTCAGTTTAGTTATTCAGTTCAGCTTAGTTATTCAGTTCAGTGTCCTTCAGATGGGAGTAGAAGTTAGCACCGAGTGAACCCAAGGATGGGAACTCACCTACCAGTTCAGGGTGTGATTCTTAGCAATCATCCTTGTGTTCCAGAACTACGTAGCCAGCATAGGTTGAGATATCTTAACCTGTCAGATTAGGGTTGATGAGGTGGCTTAACCTGTCAGTTTAGGGTTCCCACCGTTCTCATTTGAGTACCTGCCAGTATTGGGTTCTCACAGCTGTCCTTACCAGTTGGGCGGTATTGACACCCCTCCAGTCGGGGCAGAGATTGGACCCCAGCTTTGCTATTATAGCGTATTTGGGGCATGTCGGTTAGATAACTACTTCCCACAGTTTCAGTCTGAGTCTTAGTAAAAGAACTCAGATAGTTCTTTAGGATATCAGTACTGTCAGATACAGTACGGAACTCAGCTAGTTCCATCAGATTTAGGACTATTAGATATAGTCATTCATGCTATCAGTTATCAAAACTCATGTTATTAGATAAATCAGTTATCAGAATTCAGTTATCATTCATGATATGTTATCAGTAAATACATGTCATCAGTATTCATACTCAGTAGTCATGTTATCACGAGTTCAGTTTCAGGACTGTTATATACGGTCAATCAAATCAGTTCTTCATAATCAGAACTATCAGAAACAATCATTCCTTTATCAGTAATATAGTATCAGTCTCCCAGTATTCAGTAATACAGTATTAGTTCCTCACTTATTAGTGAATTACAAATCAATATCAGTAAACTCAGTCATTCAGTATCTCAATATTAGTAAACTCAGTTATTCAGTATCTCAGCATCAGTAAGCTCATGTTGTCAGTATTCAGACTCAGTAGTCAGGTGTATCACCACGAGTTTAGTTGCAGTTACGTATGTATGTATGTATTCTCACGTTCATATCAGTCAGCATTGTTCATGCATATAAAACCCTTTGCATTTAGCCTACCTCACTCGTATACTCAGTACATTCAGTCGTACTGATGCATTCACGCTATGGTATTTTATTTGACGCCATAGGTACAGAGGCACGAGTTTCAAAGCAGCAGTAGCATTGCAGATTTCAGCAACCAGTGCTCCTCTTCATTCGAGGACAATATTATTATTACTTTATTATAGTATCTCAGATTAGCTTTTCAGTTCATGGAGTTAGTTGGAGACATGTTCCTTCAACTCCTTATTCAGTTGAGTTAGAGGCTTTCGGACTAGATGTCAGATTAGATGTTCAGACTTCGGTATTTATGTTCCTTTTTGGTATTGTTAGACCATGTTTTTCAGATATGTATCAGTATTGAACCTTATGGACTTACAATTCTTGTTTCCGCATATTTTATGAGATATTATGCAGTTTACAGGTACACATATCAGTCATGGGTTAGCTTGTGGTCCTTCGGGGTCATAAGCACCGTGTAGCAATTCGGTTCAGAAAATTGGGACGTTACAAGAAAATTACATATGGAAGATTAGATATCTTTCTTAATTCATTTATGTAAATTATTAGTTACTTTTTGACTTTTTGGCAAAATGCCATTACTAAGTTTTGTCCTTTTGTAGAAATAATTTAGGACCTTTGTAAAGTTTTTCTACTTTTATAGATAGGTGTAAAGACTTTTGTAAAGTAGGTAGGTAATAGATTAGGACAGATGTAAAAATGTAAAATGTTTACGGGTTTTCTTAAAAATATAAATAGAAGAGCATTTGCTCAGAGGAAGGCAAGCCTTCATGAGTTGAAGCAAAAAACTCTCTCTCATCTACAACAAATATTTTTCTTATTCATTAAAAAAAAACAGGTATATTTTAATGGAAAAATCTATGGGGGAACAAAACTTAGAATTATCAAACCTACCAGAACAGGTATATTCATTTAATATTATGAATAGCTAAATTCATAAATTCCTAACAATCATGATATGATAAAATAAGTTCATGTTAGTTGCTTTCTAGTAGAATTATTCGAAAAATAGCATGTTAAGAAGTTTATTAGCAAAGTGGAAAAGGAGAAAAATCCCTAAGAACTATGCCATCCTAAAGGTGAAACCAGTGAGGCAAGAAAACCGTGAGAGGGGAGTAACCAAAGTAGAGGCGCTGTTTAAGGGAAAAGTATCCAGATTACCATGCTAATAGTGACCGAAGAATATGTTAGTTAAAAATAATCTAGTATATAGCAATCTAAATTGATCATATTTTGTTATGAGCATGGTTGAAGGGAATATTTTGAAAATAACAATTTTATGAAAAATGGATAATTATTTATCTGACAAAATGGTAGATAAATTTAAAATACTCGCTTTATATGTACTTAAGGATATAGAAATAGTACATATAAGAAAAATAATATTGGAAAAAATATTTGATAGATATTTTATGACTAGAATTAATTATATACCACACCTACCGAACTACTCTTATAAATACTTACATACCAAACCCACACACTAAATATGATAAATTATGTATATTTAGAATTTGGAAAATAGATATAAAATATATACAATTTCTTAGTGAAAATATAGAAGAATTAATGAGATTAAAACAAACAACTAAAAAATATTATAATAAAGTATTTAGCCAATTTTAAATGATAGATAATCTTAAAATCTTAATCTTATATATACTTAGAGATATAGAAATTATAGATATTAAGAGAATAATATTAGAAAAAGTATTAGACTATGAAATTAAAACTATAAATTGGATAGAATAGTTATACCTGGATAATTACCCAGATGGATATTATTCAGATTAAGAGATATTAGAATATATTAGAAAAACTAGAGAAAATCAAGATAATCTAAATGAAGAAATTAATTATAGAAACAAAATTAGAAAAATAATGGAGAATCTAAAAGAAAAATTAATATGGATAGAAGAAACCCTAGAAAATTTAGGAAAAAGTACATGTGATAGTTTATATAATTTAAAAAACTCGCTACGAGAAGAACAACACAAGATAATAAATAGCATTGAAAATCTAGAATTAGATATACATTACAGTACAATTAGGATAAATTATTATACAGAAATTTGTAACTCTACAATTACTACAGGATAAAATGATAGACTATGAATATTTAAAATATTGGAGACAAAATATGGATGGAATAATATTATTAGAAAAACTTATGAAAGATAATCTAATTGGATATTTTGAAACAAAAGATATAGAATATTTAGAATACCTTCAAAATAATACAGAAGAATTACAA
The DNA here is from genome assembly GCA_030864215.1 of Capsicum pubescens. Taxonomy (NCBI): domain Eukaryota; kingdom Viridiplantae; phylum Streptophyta; class Magnoliopsida; order Solanales; family Solanaceae; genus Capsicum; species Capsicum pubescens. Next base: position 107,810,913 of record CM061548.1, on the reverse strand, counting down.
AAACTAAAGGAAAAAAATAAAGAATACTATAGTAAAGCATTTAACCAATTACCATATAATCACCCCCAATATATGAATATCGATAAAACTAACATAAATAAACTCAAAATAAAAATATTTAGAGAAGTTAAGAAATATCCACGCACAAATAAAAATAGATTCATAGTATTTATAATAGATCTATTTTACCATACAAGTTACCACACAAGTTATCCGCACCCCCCTATAATATTCATTTTAAATATTAAAATGAAAATCACTTTTAAAATTTTTATTGTTAGCAGCAGTGGACAACATGTTCAAATATGAAGTTATTGTTTCATATTACTCACGTTTTCTTCTGGTTCTATCTATCAAGACTACTTGAACTTGTCTAGTCTTGATGCAACTTGTAGGTATATCTAAGTTATGTCCAGTTTGAGAGTTGATGCAGAGATACTCTTTTCCTACCATATATAAGTAACTAAATTATCAAAAAGGTTTGACACTATGTTGTATGATTTTAAATATCTCATAAGTTATTCTTGATGAAGGGGTTAGTGAATTCTTTTATTTAAACTCACTCACTAGTCACTACGAGGCAAATATTTGAGAAACAGATGTAGCTATTATCTTCCAAAGTCATTTCTGCATTAAACAGTTATTATGTTAAATCAGCAGATGATGAATGAGCTATAAAACATCACTGATGGAGTATTAAAAAGTGTTGTTTCCATAAGGCATAGGGCAGAAACTTTATCTTGTGCTTTGATTCAGTTCTAAAGTAAACTATTATCGTTGGCCTAGAGTAGAGTCTACCAAATTTAACTTTAATTTGGTATTATCAAATACCGTACCGAACCGAAGTTTAATTTACCGATTACCGAATTACAAAACCGAAATTTAATGGTATGGTATTTGGTATGTACTTTCATTTACCGATTATCAAATTACCGAATCCGAATTATCATACTACCGAACCGAATACCGAACGTCCACCCCTAGTCACAACTTAGAAGACTAAAATAGTAGCACTATCACTAAACTAATATTGACCCTCCGTAAACTCATTTAATTATGGACGTATAATTATTTAATCTCCAACTTCAAAACATTGACCTTTAGGATTTTAACATCTATTTACTTTAGGATTTTAACATCTATTTAGATAAGTTGTTATAAATACCTTAAAGACCATATTGCGCAATTAGTTTTTTTTTTTCCTTCTAAATTTGGTCACAGTATCTCAATCAACTTTCAATTATTTAATTATGGGGTCCTATCATACATCTATAAACATAAATCAAACACTCTTATTTTTATATCCAGAGATAAATATACATGCATATATTCTACTCCTTTTCTTTTTGTGTACCAAAATATGACTAGAAAAGGGGTACGTCAGGCAATAAGAAATCTCAATGAGGGAAACAAAAAAAATCGAGATAAAAGATTTCTATCACTATGTAATCAACGACACCTCGGTGTTTAAGCCAGTTGAAGTTTCATAATTATTTATTTTTTGAATGGTAACATATTAAAATCTATACCTTATTGGACTTTTATGTGTAACAACTTGGAAGTCTAAAATGGTACTATGCAACAAAATGATATATGTTTACATGTTCATAGTCATCATCCTCCAAAAGGCTATTTTGACTGCTTGATAACTCGAAGCACCTGAATTGTCATATATGTTCATTCACATTTAATGGATGTGCTTCCTCTTCTTGAAATCTATTTAGGTGTTTATAGTCATCCTCAAAACGGTCATTTTGACTATTTTATGAGTTTTTTGAAAACTAAATTACCTAAATTAATTATACTTTATGGACGAGAACAAACTCTGCGAGGATTATTTCTCTGAAAATTAATGGGTTTGCAAAAGTATCCATATGAGCATACAGTTCTTGTGAAAATTACAAAGAATGGGAGATTGGGAAAATTCTCATTGCATGCTTATATGTTAACGATCTTATATTCATGGGGAATAGTAATTCCATACTAAAATTGATAGAAAGTAAATCTAGAGTTTAATCACATATATAGTTCGATGATAGAAGCTATCAGATTTCTGGTTTAACGCCATACTAAAATGATAGAGTTAAACCCCGTTGTTCTTCATATAGCAAAAAAAAAACAAGGAAATAAATTTGTTCAAAACTCAACGTTTTGTAAGATAATTATAAGCAATAACATATATTATCTTCATAACACATGAGCGTCAAAGTTTACAAGAGAAGCATTATGGAAAATTTTCTTAAAATACTCTTATTAGTTATAGTTTGCAAATCTAAATTTGACTAGTAATGTATTGAAACTTCAGTTCTTCTAATCGTAGTTCATTAAAAAATGTCTTCAATCTATCAGATTTGACCACTTGTAACCATTAAAAAAGGTTCTGAGAGTTCAACATTAAATCAAAATGCAAGCACAAATATAAAAAGAAGTCTCTATTTCATAACAAAGGGCCCAAAGGGACCGAAAGACTTGCAACAAAAAAAAAGATAAAAAAAGATGGGCTTCACGCACAAGAAAGCCTCAGAAAGTGAACTAGAAAATGATAAGAGGGGCTAGAAGGCCCAAAAGTCCTTTAAAACGTAACTTAGAGGCATCAGGATAGAGGGGGTGCATCTGAGGCATCTTCTCTTTCATCGTCTGAGAGCCTGCTCCAGAGCTTCTCTTGCAACATTAGCAGCAGCTTCAGCTTCGGTGACAGCTATGGGAAGATCAAGGTCACCGTCTTGGATATCAAGAAGGGTGTCCACCCGGGTCTGTAGGGACACCCAGCAACTGTCCAATTCTGCCACACACCTGTCACTTCTATGCCTCACCCGCAATGCATTCAGCCTGGCGTGAAGTCGCACTCTGTCCAACTCATTTTTAGCAAGCAACTCAGCCAAATCATCCTCTAGGTTGGCCAACCTTTCTTGCAAGGTATGGTTCCTAGAGTAAAGGTAAGCACGTGCATTCTCCATTGAATAGAGCTTTCCATGTAGCTCCATTTGCCAGGCTTGCAGTTTCTCATTCTCAGCCTGGAGCCAAGCATTTTTTGACTGGAGCTCACTTGCCTCTGCCTGGAGTACACCCACTTTGGATTTTAGATGCTCCACATCGCCAGAGTGGGCCAGAAACTTATGCATTTGATTGTTTGCTTTTTCTCGGGTGGCGATGGCAAATTGGTGGGTCTATAAGTTAAATGCAGAAAAAAAGGAAAAACAGTTAGTAAAATTATCATGAAAATGTATTTAGATGATTAGTAGTGTCCGTCTTACTTGTTGGATAGAGGTGATCAGCTGAGTGAATGAACTTTCCAAGTCTTGTTCCTCTAACCTCACCTTTTCCTCAGGCCCAAGGAAGGCCTCAAACAGTTTAGTTGCCATCGACAAATCATTCAGAAGATCCACCCCCGGATGAATGTCTACCACAACCCGGCGGCAAGGAGGATTCAGATCATAACCAGGCATACTGGCAAGCTCCATCATCTCCTGGTCACTTGATGACCCTCCAAATGTCTCCTGACCACCGGTTGGAACCCATGCACGAAAGGCTGAAGGCTTTAAAACTGTCAGTGATTCAATTGTACCCCTTTGATGTCGGAGCAAATGGGAACTGATCACTTCGACGCCAGCTTTGGTAAGATCCGGAACCCTTCTCCTTTTTGTGGAGCCGGGTGTTGCACAATGGGAAAGCTCACGCCCAAAGTTGGCCCCACATACAGTAGGCAACCTCGCAACGGGCTTTTCGATGGAAAAACCTGCAAGAATCTTAAAAATTAAGAAAAGGCATTGAAAATATAAAAAAAAAACAATAGGGAAGTTCTCTTTAAGACACTTACCGTGGTTTTTGTCCCTTAACTGAACTGTTCTTGTAGACATTTCCTCCAAAGGTTCGTTCATAGGGGCTTTTCCACTTCGACGTCCTGGCAATGCAATTTCTTCACCCCTCTCTTCTACAGAAGGAGGCATCGGTGGGGGGCTGTCCGGCAAGGATGCGGAAGAGGAACGTTAGGAAGAAGACGTATTTAACCATAGATTAGTAAAATATTTTATTGCTAAATTGTTGTAGTAAAATATCCACCTTGATAGACGCAGGGTTCGTTGTGATAGATTCTCCATGTTATTTTCTTGTAAAATATTATTGTGGGTTAAAACTTTGAACCTGATCGAATGAATGTAATAATTATTAGCTTGTAATTATATTTATTAATTTAGATAAAATAGTAAAGTATTTGAAAAGTAATAATTTCTATACACTAATGGTAAAATAAAAGGACAAATAAACAAATTTAAATTATATATAATCTATAAAATAAGGAAAATGGACACCATTCCATAGACTCCTTAAGACTCGCCAGTGGCGGAGCCACAACCGATGAAGGGTGGTCAGATGAACACCCTTCGTTGGAAATATTTTCGAGTATATAGGTTAAATATAGATATTTATGGTTATATACATGTTGTTGCATACCCTCGACAAGCTAGAGAAGCATAGTCCAATGGTCAAGAGTGTGCATTTCCGCATCAACAACCTGGGTTCGAACCTTGGCAAGTGCACCTTTAACCAAAAGTATGGCTCCGCCACTGAGACTCGCAATAGAACTTGTTAAAAATATATAGGTATAAAAACAAGAGAAGGAAAGTGATGTTTGAATCATAAACTTTGACAAATAGTTAAAATTAAAGGAAATAAAAAGTACCTCTATGTACAATAAAGATTTGAAGAAGATGACCAGAGAAAAAAAATCAAATTACTTTAGACGGGTAAGCTATCTTTTGCAGTTCATTCAAAAGATCATTAAAACATACATTATATGTAAAAGATTGAAACACATTCTCTACATTATAATGAGAGAATTTTGCTAGTATGGGCGAGAGACGAAAGGGCATAAAAAAGAGAAAAGTACCTATAAATCTTGAGTTATGATGAAAAAATAAGGAGGAAGTACACCTATATTTATAGGACTATGGAACCTTTGAAATAGCATCCTTATTTGATTTTTTATTATTATTTTGAATGGTAACATATTAAATCTATACCATGGATTTTATGTAACAACTTATAAGTGTAACTAACCTTCCATAAATTTATTTAATTATGGAAGTATAATTATTTAGTCTCCAACTTCAAGATTGTTTTTAAGGTTTTATAAGTACTATAAGTACCTTTGTAATCAGATTGTGCAATTAGTTTCATCTATTTGGGTAAGTTACAATAAATTTGGTCAAATTATCTCAATCAAATCTAATTTGACCAAATCAGATTATGTTGCCACAAAAGCTAAACACTCTTAATTTATATTCAAAGATAGATACACACTCATATATTCTACTCTTTTATTTATTGTGTTCCGAAATATGATTGGAAAGGGGTACGTTGGTGTGACACCTCAAACATTCGAACTATTATTTATTTCGTTCCACGTATGAAATTATATCCAAACCCCATGAATTTGGTTATCCGTAGGTCTAAAGAATAAATCCTATGTGTAGGATGTATAACGGATGTAAATTAAGGTCTAGAACTCTAGAATAAGATTAAGTTGAAAGCTTCTCTACCGAACTAACTATAAAACCCAAAAATACAACATTAAATTGCTCATATTCACAATGACCAATCCAAGATTCAGCTACAGTTTCTAAATTTAAACAATATCATCTCATTACCCTTATTTCTGCACCTGTAGCATCACAACTATACCTTAATATTCATTTAAGTGTATAAAGTTATCCTCTAAACGGCTATCAGTAGTACTATATAAAAGCACGTGTGTAAGCTCATCTGAGGTAACTAAGGTTAGAGAGCAAAATTCTAGACGGAAGGCAACAAAAGCTAGTTAAATATGAAACCAGCTACCTTCAACTTAAAGTGAATGATCAAGGAAAATATAATAGAAAATTAGAGGGAGAAGGAAATGGCGTCAAATAAAACTCTGGTTCTTAAAATCTTAGTTCATTTAACATCGCTTCAATCTTTAAGATTTGGCCACTTGTAACCACTAAAAATGGTTCTGCGAGTTCAACCATTCAATCAAAATGCAAATACAAATATATATATAGAGAAGTTTTCTATGTATGAAACAAGTTGACTAACGTGTTCCAACAAACTATTAGTACAAACATTTACAAGATATAACCCCAACTTCACTAAATCACATTGAGCCTTTCAACAAAAGATTACAAGCATGTGTAACCTAAGGAGTTATAAATTTTAATTCCCAAACAACTCAAAAACCTCCCAAGGTAAGTGTTCCCAAGTCTTCGAGTTATCCCATCTTGAAGAAAACAATCTTAATTCAGTTTATAACTCACTAAAACTAAGATTACATCAACATTACAACACAATAAATAACCCCTAATACATGAATGCTAAAAATCGTAACACAATACTATATTAATACCAGGTTCTTCAATATGTTCCTTCAGAATTCAAGTAGCACTTTATAAAGTCAATATGCCAATTGTTTTTTTTGGTATGTGAGTGTGTGAGTCACTTCAGTTACTCATCTTATATTTAAATACAACTCTTCAAAGAGTTGTTCTTCAAACCAAACTCCTCAACAACACATACTCTCATTATAAAGAGTTCCACTTCTTGTGAAAGTCCTTCTTCAATATGTATGATATTGTTTTGTAAGAAAATCCCTACGAAATGCCCCAGATAAATCCACAAGAACAAATTGTCGCAAGAAGATTTTCATGAATATTTAGCGTATACACCCCCATGGAAATCTTCAAATAATGATTCCCATGTAAATCGCTAGATACATTTCACAATTAGACAAAAATCTATTTGAAACCTCCAATAATTTTCAAAAACATCATTTGACACAAGTCTAATGTAAATCATTGCAACTAATAAAAAACATAATTCATAACATCCATATCAATAATGTATGATTCTTAAATGATCCAAAACAAAATATTTCAAACCTGAATCCTCAATAATACTACCAACCATCAGGGTCAGAATCACTTTCATTCACGTTACCAGAGACATCATCGCTTTCATCCATAAGCTTGGTTTTCTTCTTGAGATGATCGTTCATTTGAAGATGATTTCTTGTATACATGTTTCTTCAACAAGTCTAATTCCTTCCCCATCTTGTTATTTTGTGCCGCTCATTCTGCAACTTTGCATACAAATCACCATTTGAAGCATTTACCTAGGACTTAATCATCTCATCAAGTTCTTCCGGCAAAGTAGATGTTGATTTCTTAGGTGCCTTTACAGTTCGACCTAGGGATCCAAGACCTTTGATTCTTCCTTTTCTCTTTCCACTAACAGATTGCACCCAGATATCCATTTCACTTAATTGAGAAGGCTGAACATGACACAAATTACTTCGCTAAACTGAATTCTAAAGAAAACAAGAATAGAAGGGGGCGATCTGTTGTTAAAAAATATACAAAATGTCAAAATGAACTATCAAACAGTTTATGAGACTGACAATTTTTTCCTCTCAATGTCTATGTCAAAGAACTGATTTAAAGAATAGATAACCGACCCCAATCTCAGAGATTTTAAATCGAACAAATATTTAGTAAACAGAGCTAAAAAGAAATTTTTGAAATTGAAGAAGCTAAATTATCTCATAAAGAAAAGAGTGAGAAAACATATTCTGAAACCAAACAAGCAACTAGAAAACTGAGTAAATGAAAACTTACATAGGTGACTTCAGCTTTTATCACTTTTCTTTTTATGAGTTTGATAATAAAATTCTAAAATTGAAGGATATTTTCCAGTAGCTTCTTTCTACCTTCAAAAAAAAGATATGTATGATATCAATGTTGAATATGATATTAGTTTCTTGAAATAAATATATTTAAAAAGATTTATCATTACCATTCTCTTATAGATCAGTCGTTGAGGTACACAACCACTTGTATGAAGAGATGCACCAGCATTTGAGTCTCGATTTTTTTTATTTTGTTCGGACTTTTTCATGAACTCAAGAGACTCCCAGTACTCCGTCATCTCCTTGAATGTTGCATCCCCATCCATTGTGGTTTTCAAGGCAAATTTTTTCTAACATGTTGAAAAAGTCGGATCATTTTTAAAGCTGCCCTTTTATTAAAAATAGACCATATAGCATCATTATAGTGAGGAAGCCATTTAAATTTCTTCTGCATATATCAAATGAATACCATATTAACCATACAAAACCGCACTTATATTTATACATGAATCATAATTTATAAACTTTTTTTATATTGAAATCCTCAAACCACATCTCGCGAGTAGATTTTGGAAACTTCTTCCACGAAGGTCTAGCCAATTCAAATTTACTACGAATGCAACTAGCAATACCATCAATAACTACCTTTTGAGGATCAAACCAACATAAAATACAGTAGTTTTCAAAACATGTACACATATAAATAGTCCACCTAGATATATGTATAAGTTAGTCCTATTACCCATCCTCTTCAGGTACAATCCATATTTGATGATCATTGTCTACATTGTCAACTATACCAGATGAGGTAGCTGAATTCCTATTGGCCGATGCAGCTACAAGTATTTTCAAAATTAAGAAAATGCATCGGAAATATAAACAAAAACAATAGAGAAATGTTCTTATAGACACTTACCGCAGTTTTTCCCCTATACTTAAGTGTTCTTGTACGCACGACCTCCAAAGATTCGTTTATAGGGGCCTTTCCCCTTCGACGTTCTGGTTGTACAATATCATTTTCACCCCGCGCTTCATTGAAAAGACGTCTTGGTTGGCTGTCCGTCAAGGATGTGGAAGATGAATGTTAGAAAGTAGACATATTTAGCCATAGATTAGTAAAATATTTCATTGCTATTTTTTGTAGTGATTATTTGATGTTACTAATGAATATATGTAACACCCCACATTTCGGACTAGAATGAAAACTTTCATTTCTATGCGTAGATGATCCAAAAGCAATAAATCCTATGCAAATTTTCCATGTTAATCAATTATATAGTGTGAAAAATTGAATGAGTTTTCCGTCGATATAGTATTCGCCCAAATCCGATACCCGGGAAAGATGTTATGGCTAATATAAGTCCTAGTCATAAATCACCGTTATTTTGGTGCTTGGCTCGTCACGGAGGTGGTCTATTTAACAATTATCAAATTCCAGTAGCCTAGCGCGATTATGGCTCATCGCGCTGAAGTTCCAGGTCCCAACCAGTGGGACAACGCGATGGCACCGCGTCGCGGTGACCCCAAGAATCCCATTCGTCAATTCCCACTGAGCCACCACGATAGTGGCGCGTTACGGTGGCCCATAAAATCGGGCTCCCAGTTATATTTTATTCTGTCTCATTAAGGGTATATTGGATAATTTCCACCCCCTTGTCATCTTAAACACAAATTGTTTTTCCCAAGTAACCACATTATTCATATTTTCTTCAAAAAATCATAAGAACACTCTCTAGGGTTTCAAACTAAAAGCCCAAATAACTCAAGATTCAGCCGTGGATTTTTGAAACTGATTGAAGATTTGAAATTTCCAAACCGTAGGCTTCAAGAATCGTCCATCAAATTTCTAAATTGAGGTACATGGGGTTTATCCTAATACTACATGGGCTTGTTGAAAACACCCAATTATGATTTTAAAAAAAATCATCAGGCATGAATTTTTTAAAGGGGTTTTGAGATCCATGATTTTATTATGCTTTATGCATGTTTAATGATATTGTTGTTTTGGCCTTTAGGCCTTTCCCCCCTTAAATTGATTTAAACCTATATGAATATTTATGATGTTGAAGATTTGATAGAGAGCTTTATTATTGAAATCCCTCTCTTTGATGATTTAGTGTTGATGAACTTATTGAGAATGATTTAAGATGCTTGTTTAATGTTTTGAAGGGGATCTTTTCAATGTGTAAGTATTTAACATGACTTTGATGATGATGAGAGGGAGTTTCTTGGTATGATTTCATTTTTGTCTTAAAAAGAAAGAATTGCATGTGACTGGCATTTTTGACATGACCATCTTGTGTATTTGAATGTTGAAAAAGATAGGTTCTCGCATATGTTTACATGAGCTTTAAGAAAGAGTTTCTTGAAATGACTTATTGATATGGTGGTCCCAGATTTACGTTTTGAAACAGAGATTATTATATGCTAATAATGGCTCAGAGATGTGACTTGCAAGTCAATGGTATGATGATACCATATAAATGTATGCCATAACAGAGTTAGAGTTTTCAGAGTACGTTTTCAGAGAATGCATGTCTTAAAGATTTAAAAATGGGCATAAAGAGAGATAGATGGTTGCCTGAAGAGGGCTAGTGTTCAAGTAACTCTTAGCCTAAAACCGTGATTTGCTAATCCGGGTATATTAGTTTTACGCTGACGATGTCCTTATGGCGTAGCAGAGTCAGAGACTCCAACCCTTGCGACATACTTGGGTTGGAGGCTTCCCCGAGTCAATGGCAGATTCTATATAGCCCGTAGAATTTTAGAGTTGTACGGTATACCACCTAGCACAGAAGTAAAACAAAGAGTGTCACGAAGTTCAAATGATTTTACAGAGCCTTTCGAAAATGCCCATGAGATTTCTTACTATATGATATGTTTATGAACTATTTAAAATGCTCTCATATATGTTGAATATAAATTATTATTTTGGATCTTCTCTACGTACCAGTACATCTGTATTGACCCCTACCTCCCAGGTTTGGAGGCTCAGTACAAGGGTCTGACTAATCAGTAGAGTATTCCATAGAGAAGTGATTCGTGCAGTGTGAGCCTTGTTTTTTCCAGAAGTCTTGTTATTTCAGATTATGTTATTTCGCTGTTTTGATCTACTAGGGGCCTTGTCCCAATTTTCAGAACAATTTTGAGATGTAGTAGAGATTTCGCCGACTGAGTCAGATCTTATTCAGATATTTTTAAATGTAACTTTTATTCTCATGTCTTGAAATTCAAAGTTAATGACCATGTTTCCATATTAAATTGTATTTCCACATCTTCTCTTATTATATGAATGTTGTGAATGACTACCAGATAGAGTAGGACGTTCGGGGCTTCATGGTTTGGGATGTCCGTCACGGTCAGGCCCTAGTTTTGGTCGTGACAAACTTGGTATCAGAGCACAGTTCATGGTCCCAGGGTATCTGCAAAATCGCGTCGGGTATAGTCTTGTTTATGGGTGTGTAGTGCGCCATACTTATAAGAAGGAGGCTACTAGGCGTTTAGGAATATTTCTCTTTCTTCATATTCTAGTTCGTGCTATGGAGTCAGAATGTTCCTCATTGATACTCTAATTTGTGCTATGGTGTCACCCATACAGAACTAATGTCATCCCAATACTTTCCTTACTTTGATGTGCTCAGATATGTCTCATTGTTGAAGTGATTCAGGTGCAGAAGTCTAGAATTTAAATGGTATAGTTCTTTCTGATTGAGCCATATAAGATTTTAAAATTGGGTAAGGACTTGTGAAAAGTCCATTAGTGCCTCAGAGTGTATTGATTCTAGTGTGAATTTTGATTCTGATGAAATCATGCTTTTGAGCCTGTGGTATTAAGTGTATTTAGTCCCTTTAAAAAAAATTTATGTTGCAGATGTCATGCTTAAGAGGAAATGAGGTATAGCAGAATGTTGGAACTGTATTTCCATCCGAGTAGTAGTATAAGTTAAAGTATCGATGTCATGACCTATTGGTAGTGAGATTAGACCAAGAAGTTGGTGATACGAAGTCACAAGGTTAGAAATAAGAGTGAGGATGACTTTTGTGTAGATAAATGTGTTTAGTTGAATAACTGATGTTTGAGGATGATTTACCCCTTTATGGTGATAGACTAATGTGGTAGCTAGTAGCATGTGTGGATTGTATGGTAGTCTATGGAGGGAGTGTTTGACTCAAATTTTTATTCATACAGAGTAAGATATGTATTCTTAGATCATTGATTATTGTGTGTCAAGTATCTCTCTCTTGTAACCTTGTTATCATTATGTTGTTGAAAATCAAAGTCTAGTGGAGCCATGTGAGGTTTATTTCGATTCACTAGCAACTTGTTGTCCATCTTGTTGATTCTTGTGTTGGTTGGAACTGGGGGTTTAGAGGCGTAATGGCAAGAAAAGTGGTAAGGGCAATTTATTGAATTTATGTACAGACGAACCTTTTTGCATGAGATTGAGTTGGTATTAAAGTGATACGTCCTTGTGTGTTAGTTTAGTAGAAGGTAGAGAAGGAGTTATTAGCTAAGGTGAGTTGTTGTTTGCTCGAACTATGAAAATGGCTAGATTAGCCAGTAAGTTATAATTATAGACACAAGGTTGTTTGTGGAATTTGAAGGTAGTCTAAATGTAAGCTTGGGTAAGTAAGTGTGATGTGAGAAAACCGTATAAGTAGATAAGATTGTATGGGGTTATAATATAAGATTAAGGTTTACCATGTCTATTTTGTGACTCTAACCCCCCTTGACCTTCTTTTCTTTGGTAGTTATAAACTAGTACTACTTGTGAAAAGGTATGTAGTAGATTTTGAGGCATAGCAGTGATGTCATGAAGGTGTTTTGGTTGTGGGTTGTATCTAAATAAAATGAGATATTTGGGTAGAATATCCCAAATTGATGGACTAGTATATTATGTTGCATTCTTCATTGGCGGTAGATAATTGATGCTAAACTATAGGCTTGATGTGTTGAAATAATATGTGTTAATGAATTATAATAAGGAAAACCGTAAGGTCATGATCGATTATTGTGGCTACGGAGTTCTAGTGTACTATTATTTCTTAATGTTTTATTTCATAGTTTCCAAGTGAGAATTGTGTGTAAGGTTGGGTTGTAAATCATATTTAGCCCTAGACATTAAGTTTGAACAGTTGATGGCCATGAAGGTGGATGTGATTATTTCTTGGTTAATGATACTAGTTTTATCGAAGCGATCTAATAGGCTTGAACAGTGCATGCAAGAGCTTAAGTTTATTTGATTTGTAATGAAGTATGATGTTGTATGTATGAAGTAGAAGTATGCCAAGGTGATATGAGGTGGTACCATTGAGTTGTTAGGTGGAGAAAGACTAGTTAGATGGTATATGGTGTTCTAAATAGCCAAGTTAAGGAGTTTTGATAGATAATGTTAAGCCTTTTGATATGATCTTGATTCTCATAGTAGAGAGATATAAGTTTGGAGTTGTGATGATGGTAGACTATGAAAGAAGTGGTATGGTCCGTCAAAGGTTTGGAGATATCCATTTTAGTGTTAGAAGAATCTGAGTTGGTGAAAGTTAAGATGTTACATGATGAATTTTGGGTCTATAGAAACCTAAGGGTTGAATCTTAGAAAAAGGTATTAGCATTGGTTGTTATACATGAAGATACCGTCTTACAGGGTAAGTTTAGTTTTATGTGTATTGTTATATCCCCAACTCTAGAGTAAAGTGATTTCAGTTTATACCAGAGTGTATATAGTGGTCCACAGACTTAGATTAATGGCTTAAATCTAATGGGGAGATGATAGAACGAGTAACCAAGTCAAGTTTTCATATGCTAATAGATGTGCCAGTAAGTTGTGGAATTGGCCGTGATAAAGAATGATGCTCAATCTATTCTTATTTCGGCAGTTTACCTCAGTTATTCCGACACATACTCATGCTTTATGTTTCAGCTTCATGATCATAGATCGTGTTCATGCATATGGTAAGGAATCATGTACTCTCCTAGTTCCTATTATGATGAGTTCCCAGTTTGTTTAGCAGTCAAATCGTTTTCCGTAAGTTATGAATTCCAAAATTCAGATCATGCAGTTCATGACTCTTGAGCATATGTGATACTCTTAACGATCAGTGAAAATTTATATTTATATCAGGTACGTCCTCAGATTAGATCTCTTTAATGAGTTCATGCAGTGAGTGCTCTATTCCTCACACCTCAGTAGGGTATCAAGTTATGCTTAGTACTCCCCTTATGTTCCGAATCCCGATATTTCAATTTGCAGTGACATTTTCCCTTAGGTCGAGATAGTGATGATGAATAGTTGCTTAGATGAGAAAGAGTAAACATTTCTTGTTGATGAAAGATGGTTGTATGCTTATTTGAGTTAAGACGGTAACTGTGGAGTAAGATTGAGGCCTAGTCTTTGATACGTGTCAAGGTTACTTGAAGTTTTATGTGATATATTTGGGAAAAATTGTAGTGTTCTTGTTTTATGTGAGTTTATAAGTTGAAAGAATTTTGAGGTGAAGTTTCGTGTATGGCTTGGTTAGTTGAGGATATTTTATGTGTATCATCTGAATAGTGCAGGGAGTTGTCATGGATAGAAGTATTAGAGAATATGAGAAATATGCTTTATGAGTGTTTGTTTAGAAGTGCATATAAGGGTATGAAGATAGGCTTGAATGTCATGGCTGTATGCATATGGATGGATGCCTTGAGTGTTTGTGAATGTCTAATACTAAGTTGAAGGTGATTGCTGGAGTGGCAATAAGAATTATGCAAAAGATGAGGAATTGTGAAATGCAGGGTGTGCTAAATTAATGATTCAGACTAGTACTACAGTATTATGTGGTGCGTCTTGTGACTTTGAGTTAGGCTTGAAGATGATGAGGGGATTTAGTTCAATTTAGACATTAGTAGATGGAAATATCAGCGACCATGTGAGAAAAATAACTGGAATCAATGAGCATGGTGTTTAAGGGAAAGGTATAGTTAAGAGAGTATTTTAGAAGTGTGGCTAATCTTGAAAGTAAGAAGTTGCAATGCCTAAGGTTTGGTAATTCTATCCTAGTTTACGAGTTATATGTCTATATTTCATGCTATAGAGTAGTGTCATTGTTGTTATTCCTTAGTTGGATGTATTGTGTAACTTATGTCAGAGATTCTTGTAAACACCTAATTTTTGACCCAAACATAATATTTTTATACCATTTTAATGTTCAAGTAATTTTTATTTCATCTTATTTTTATTTTTATTTTTAGGCATTTTAAATTTATCTTATTTTTGAGGTTCGTTTAAAATTTTGAAAACTACAAAAATAGAGTCACATTTTTAAATAAGTTTTTATTTTATCGTTTATTTATTTGTTTATTTATTTAAAAAAAAAATTCTAAATTATATTTGTTTTCTTCTTTCAACTTTAATAAAAAATGTGATATTAATTTTTCTTAGTCATATTCCTAAGACTAGCTAATTAACTTATCTTGTATTTTGTTAGTTTTAAATAGATTTTATTATTTTTATTTTATTTTAAATATTAATTAATTTTTTTATTTTTTTATTTTTTTTAAAAAGATAATCCTAAACTACCCAAACCACCCCACAATTCCCATAACCCACATCTCTCCCCCATTATTCCATCAACTCCCATTCTCACTCAACACACACACTCACGTAGCAAAACACATAACACACGACATGCACACACACTACATACACTATATATACAACGCATGCAAACATGCACAAAAAAAGAAAAGGGAGGAACACATACGGGAAACCAAAGAAACCAAGAAACAAAAAGAAACCAAGAAACCAAAGAAATCAAGAAAGAAAAAGAAACCAAGAAAACAAAAGAAAGCCAAAAAGAAACGAAAAAAAAAAAACACAAAAGAAGCCACACAAAAAAAAAAACAGAAAAGAAAGTTAGAAAGAAATTCCTTGGGTTATAAGAAGATTCGACTTCGGTTTTCGTTCGAGTTTCTGGTGAGGGTGTTTTGCTCCTATATTCGATTCAGTTCATCACACAGGTTCTTATTCAATCATGTACTCTTATTTTTATGTGTTCTATTATGAATTTAAACATGAATAAAATTATTTAAATGACATCATGCATTATTTAGTATGTAAGGTTGATAGTTTATGTGAGGTCCATCTTTTTCTTTATTATTTTAATTTCGTTACAATTCTTTTTTTTTATATATTTTTTGATATGTGAGAGTTTTGTACATTGACAGATTATCTATCAAAGAATGTTTAATATTGTATTACTATTTGTTTTGACAAAGTTAATGCCAAAGAAATATAATGAATAAGTATGTCTTGGTGGGTTAGGTCAAAAGATTATTTGAAGATATTAAAAGAAGTAGCGCATCTAATTAAAGTGAATTAGGATTTGGACTTAATAAAGAAAAGGGTACATTTTGGATTAATTATCATGACTACTAACGATATGAAATACTATGGAAATTGTGTTCTAATTGATCCTGCCACTCTATCTTATATATTTGAACCCGAGGTTATTGCAAATAGGCCTTAATTAAGCATATCTACAATTCTTGTTTTAATGTTAATAATTTCAAAGTCATACTCTCATAATTTAAGTTGCATGTATTAACATTTTGTCTTAGAGCCAAATCCATAATAAACATGTGTATTGTTCCAGTGAGTTCATGCCATATTTAACTTTGTAGTAGTTTTAATTGTGGACTTTGTTTTAATTTATTTGATATTCTTCATTTATTTAGTCAAAAGCATGAAAATATTGAGTGGCTGTTTGATTATTTTTTACGAGAGGATATAAACAGAAAAGAACAAAATGAATTAACTGGGTTGAGGTTTTATCCAAGATTTGTTTTCATCAATAAAAGAAAAGAGAGGAAAATCAACTATAAGAGTGAATTCATAAAATAATGAGTTAGGTTCTTAGCCTCTAAATAATTAATATTTAATATACAAGTGAAAATTAACGATGAAGTTGGAAAGCCCTGCTACCGACCATTCGTTATAATTAAATTAATTTACCGTTTGAAGCTGATTGGATTGGGTGGGGTAGATTCTGAACATATTAGGTGCTTATTTAGACTTTGAAAAATGGAGCGATCCATAAATGTCTCAAAGACGGGAGTGATATACCAAAACTCGTGGTAAGGCCGAAAAGTACTACTATCGGTAAGCCACACATCAATACAGTTTTAAATAATTTAAAATAAATTATAAGCGGGAGGCAAACAACTTTTAGGTTAACAAATATTATAAATCCAAAACAATAAAATTAATTTAAGCTAGACGTAAGTCATTAAAGCGACCGTGCTAGAACCACGAGACTCGAGGGGTGCCTAACACCTTCCCCTCGGTCAACAGAATTCCTTATCCAGATTTCTAGTTCGCAGACCAAAAAATAAAAATTGAAGAGTCATTTCCTTTTGAATAGGGATTCAATAAGGTGACTTGGAACTCCCAAACTCAATTCCAAGTGGCGACTCTGTAAATCAAATAATCCCTTTTCAAAACGTCGCTTTAATTGGAAAACCCCATTTTCTCTAAAACCAACTCCCTAGCGGGGTCGGATGCGGCGAAAAAAACCGGGGTGTGACAATTCTTTCCTCCCTAATGCTATTAGAACATCTTTAGAAAGAGTGTTGAAGAGATACTCCAGTTAAGTATAAGTGTCTAGTTTAATTCAGTTTAACAGTAAGGAAGACAAGTTACTGTGATTTTCCACCTTTTCACCCAGTCCTACTATCTGAAGTCCAATGCGGACAATAAAGTCCAGATAATATTACTGACTATAGACAGGGAGAAGTATATAAACACTTGGGCTATTTAAGGAGTCTGTTGAGTGTTGAACCACGAAGAGACGTGATAGAATCTTTGGTACAGTTTTGGGATCCTTCAAACAA
Organism: Capsicum pubescens; assembly: GCA_030864215.1. Classification (NCBI taxonomy): domain Eukaryota; kingdom Viridiplantae; phylum Streptophyta; class Magnoliopsida; order Solanales; family Solanaceae; genus Capsicum; species Capsicum pubescens. The sequence goes on along the minus strand of CM061548.1, from coordinate 107,793,385 downwards.
CGTATTCCGATTCTCCGACTTTGAGCTCACTCCCACACTGGAGGAAATAGGAGAATTTATTGGAAAGGGAAAGAACCTTCACCGAGGAGAACCCATGATACCGAAGCATGTCACTTCCGAAAGATTTTTCGAGCTATTGCACATAAAAAGGAAGAACATAGGAGGCTGCCTAGAAAAGGGATGGGTTCGTCTAGAATTTTTGTACGAAAGATATGGTCAGGAAAGGGGATTCGAGTTTTTTAGATCAGAACTTAACAATGAGGGGTGCTACCGAACCTGGGAAAAGCATAGTTCTGAAGCATTCATAGTGGCTTTTTTGGGAATCATGGTATTTCCGAAAAGAGGAGGAAAAATCAACATCAATCTGGCTGCATTTATTACCGCTTTCGAGAAGAATCCTAAGGTCACCCTCGTGCCCAAGATTTTGGCAGACATTTATCGGGCCCTGACGATGTGCAAAAATGGGGCGGACTATTTTGAAGGATGTAACATTCTATTGCAGTTATGGATACTCGAGCATGTTCGTTATCATCCATTTGTTGTGGATTTTCGAGTCGAATGGAATGATTATATCAATGGCCATGAGAAGAGGATGGAGGACCAAAACTTTCCCGAAGGAATAAGAGCTTGGAAGGAGTACTTGGAGTGGTTGACGGCGGACAAGATAGTGTGGAATTATCATTGGTTCCCTTCAAAAGAGGTGATATATATGTCTACTTCCCGACCCTTCATCGTCTTAATGGGTCTCCGGGGTGTTCAGCCCTACGTGCCACTAAGAGTCATGCGACAATTCGGTCGACGTCAGCATATACCGCCAGTCGAGGATATGAAAGAGTTCATGTACGAATTCCTCCCTGACATCCCTCTAAGGAAGACTGAGATATTTAAGATTTGGGGAGGATGTGTACTTTCAGGTTTTGATCACATGGTGGAAGACCGCGACAAGGGAGAGGTAGACTATTGGTATCTGTCATGGTTTCATTACCAGCCTCCTCCTAAAGCTATGCCAGAAAGGTCAGCCAGAGAGCCAGTGGATCGAGAAACAGAGATCGAAGTCAGAATTAAGCAGGTTCGACGAGAGGTAGAAGAGAACTATCAGTCTACTTTGCACGTCTTAAATCATGATTTGGAAAGGGCTAGAGAAGAATTGGTTCACCATGAGGCAAAATTTGAGGCCAGAATTAGGTCGGCTCGTAAGGAGATTGAGAGAGAGAACTGTGTTACCATGCATGCCCTACAAGAAGACCTGGATATTGTCACCGGTGCTATGGAGTAGCAATCGAGTGATTTTGAGAAAGAGAAGGCCTTGCTGACAAGTACACAGTCGAAGCTTCGAGCTCAGCTAAAAGCTTCCATGGAAGGGGAAAGAGAAATAGCGAGGCGCTTCACGACTTTTCAGAAGGAAGTTGAAGTTGAGAAAAACCAGTGGATGAACGAACGATAGGTGCTTCACTATCAGATCGATGACCTTCATGAACGAGAAGAAGACCTAAAGCATACCGTCCGCACTACGCAGCATTGGGTGCAAAAATGCCATAAGAGTATGATCGAGGCCAGGGGAGAAGTACTTCAGCTCAGTGAATCCTTGATTAATGTTTATGCTAAGTATCTTCACCAAGGTGATGAAAATCTGGGCCGTCAGGCACGTGCTCTCGCTCCACATCTGCCAAAAGCCTTATCCAGGATCTACTCAAGTCTGAGGGAGGATTAAGTTGCAAGACATCTTTGGAAGGCATCTTGATGATAATTATTAAAGTCCTTGTTTTCTTAGAGTTAGTTCCTTTATAGGTTTTTCTCCAGTATTCCGAGTCTGTTCTAGTTTTAGATAATTTTAGTTTCCTTTCATTAAAGCTTTATTTTAAGAACAGTTGGAAATGTATGGAAAGTTTCACATTTGTTTCAAGTTTTTATTCTCTTTATTTTTAATATATACATATATTTACCATATCCATGAACTACGTGATGATCTGATTCATGTAAAACATGATACGTAGGCAACCCTCGGCGGGTGCGATCAAATATTTTTTTTTCCAGTTTCAAGTAACAATTTTAAGATGTTGGCGTTAAATAATGAGGAAAAATTAATTCACCAAAGCTGGGATGAAACAAGAGGGTTTTCCTAAGTCCATTTTAGGAAGAAAATTACTTAGGTGCATGACATTTGTGTTAATTATGAATATATCAATATTTTTAAAAGCTCTAAATCCTACCATATTTGTTTCTGTTTTAAGAGAGAGAGAGAATAAGGTGTTTGGTTGTGGTTAAGCTGGCCTCTCACCCGTACAACACAAGGTATAAGGGGAAAAAGAAGATGACTCAAAAAGATGGAACAGAATCTGATAATGAAGAAGGTCGAGATCAGTTAGTTCCACGAGAGTTCGCATCTTTGGAGGAGAATAGGTTATTGAAGCAACAAATTGCAGAAATGTATCAAGCCTGGGCGAATGGAAAAGCTTCGCCTTCCTCGATTCCTGGTCTTTCGGATGCAAATCATCCCAGTTCTACTCAAGCCCAAGTCGACGATCCACTTTATCCGCCTGGATTTGGTCCATACGCTAATGTGTCTAGCGCTGCTGGCACATCCACCATGCGTCCTCCAAATCCATCATTCACGAACAACCTGCTTTTTATTCCGGCCGTGAAAACTAATATAAACCCTCCATCAATGATACAGAAGACTATCAACGAGCTAAATCATGATCAAGTCTATCCTCCCGAATTGGCATTCAAACCCGTAAATTCATATCAGCCCACTCATCAGCCTGAGTCTCATATCGTGATTGAGAAGGCTATTATGAATGAAGAATGAGAAGAGATAGCTAGAAAAGTGAGGAGTCTGGAGCAGAGTATGAGAAACATACAAGGATTGGGAGGACACAAAAACGCCTCTTTCAAAGACCTGTGTATGTTCCCTAATGTTCATTTGCCAATAGGGTTTAAGACCCCAAAATTCGACAAATATAGTGGTCATAGTGACCCAGTGGCCCACTTAAAAAGGTATTGCAATCAACTCAGAGAAGCAGGAGGGAAAGAGGAGCTGCTTATGGCCTATTTCGGAGAAAGTCTGACGGGAATAGCCTCCGAATGGTTTATCGATCAAGACATCTCCCATTGGCACGTTTGGGATGATATGGCTCAAGATTTTGTACAACAATTTCAATACAATCTCGATATTGTCCCTGACCGCACTTCTCTCACTAATATGAAGAAAAAACCATCTGAAAGTTTTCAAGAGTTTGCCATAAAATGGAGAGAACAGGCATCTAGAGTCAAACCGCCACTGAAGGACCAGGAATTGATTGACGTTTTTCTCCAAACTCAAGAGTCCGATTATTTTCATCATTTACTAGCCGCGGTTGGTAAACCTTTCGCCGAAGCAATAAAAATTGGGGAAATAGTGGAGAAAGGCATCAAATCAGGAAAAATCGTGAGCCAAACCGCCCTCAAGGCCACTACACAAGCCATTCAGAGTGGATCAGGTGGCTTCATAAATCGGAAGAAGAAGGAGGAAGGATCCATGATGGCATCAGGACCGGGCAATGCCCAAAGGGGACGGAACTCCCCTTACGTTCATGTCCAATAGGGACAACCCAGCCCTCCTCAACATTATTATGCACCTCAACCTGTTGTTCTTAATGCTCAAGCGTATGCCCGACCTCCTCAGCGTCCATAATGGTGGGCACCTGCGCCACAAGGTTTTCGTCCGCGGTAGCCAAATTTACAAGCCCCTCGTAATCCATATGTTCCGGCAGACTATACAAGAGAATAGAGGCCAAGGGAAAATTTCACCCCAATTGGAGAATCATATACGAGCCTGTTGCGGAGGTTGGTCAAATTAGGATGGATTGAACCTATTTTGCCTTTCAAAGTGGATCCGAATGCATGTTGGTTTGATCCTAATGTAAGGTGTGAGTACCATTCCAACGTCCAAGGTCACAGTACCAAAAATTGTTGGAGTCTGAAGAGAGCCATTGAAAAGTTAATCGAAAGCAAGGCAATCATAATACAAAAAGAAGAAACACCGAATGTTACCGACAATCCACTTCCTAATCACAGTAACACACACGTCGTGGGGATGATTTTTGACGATAGAGACTACAGGCCAACAAGCCAAGCAGTGATGGAAATAGGCACCTTGAAGGAGAACCCGGGTGAAGCGCTGAAGTCTATGCAAAGAGAACCACTGATCGTGAAAGGAGCGAGTTCCATTATAAGACCCCGCGATTCATAAAAGATGGTATTGTATGTTCCTGCAAAGTTAAAGGGAATAGCACAAGATGGGCCAAAACTATATGTTTCGAGTGGTCCCGCATGGTTCGACCAACAGCGCAACAACATGAGAAAGATAATAAAGCCAATTGTCATAAGACACGCAGCACAGCTCCCAGTGACAAGCTTGAAAACCATCCCATGGAACTACAACAAAACCACAGTGATGTACAAAGGAAAAGAGGTCATGGAAGAAACAAACGAAGCAGGGGGTTTGACTCAATCAGGAAGATGTTATGCTCCAGAAGAATTAAGGAGACCAAACCAGTTTAAAGATAGTCAAGGGCCAATGAAAAAACCTGTCACAGACGAAGAAGCTGAGGAATTTCTGAAGAAAATGAAAACCCAAGACTATTCCATTGTCGATCAATTGAGAAAAACCCCGGCTCAAATCTCATTATTATCCTTACTGCTACATTCTAAAGAACATTATCAGGCATTGATTAAGTTGTTGAATGAAGCATACGTCCCGAAGGAAACTACGGTCTGTCAAATAGAAATGATGGTTCGTAGAATATTTGAAGCAAATAGAATAACTTCCACTGATGATGAATTTCCCACAGAAGGTTCTGGTCACAATAAAGCTTTGCATCTGACTATCAAATGCGAAGGATATTACATAAAAGAGGTAATGATCGATGGAGGTTCAGGAGTAGATATCTGTCCTCTCTCTACTTTGCAAAAATTAAAAATCAGCCCAGATAGGATTCGATCCAATAATGTATATGTTCGGGATTTTGATGGTGCAAAACGAGACACCATTGGTGATATAGATCTTGCTTTGGTTATTGGACCAGTTGAGTTTGTGATCACCTTTCAAGTAATAGACATGGATACTTCCTACAACTTACTTTTAGGAAGACTATGGATCCATACGGCCAGAGCCATACCTTCTAGTTTGCATCAAGTAGTTAAGTTTGAACACAACAATCAGGAAATCATTGTACATGGAGAGGATGACCTTCCCATACATCGAGATCCTTCTGTACCCTGTATCGAAGCAAAAGGGGGTTGTGAATCTTCCATTTATCAGGCTTTTGAAATTGTGATAGCTGATTAAGTCGTGGAAGGCACGCCAATTCCAGGGCCTCATTTCTCTTCTACTTCAATCATGGTGGCTAGCCAAATGCTACAAAATGGTCATGAACCGAGAAGAGGATTAGGGGTTTCGCTGCAAGGAATTATAAACCCTGTAGATCCATGTGGTAGCCACAACTCCTTTGGCTTAGGATTTAAGCCTACCGCAGCAGATAGAAAATGGGCGAAAGAGCAGAAGAAGAAGGCTTGGAAATTGACAAGTCCGGTTCCACACATTAGCCAATCCTTCACGAAAGCTCAAAAGGAAGAAAATCTATACCCATATGCTAACAAGGATGTGGATGAAATATGTCAAGGTCTCACGGAAATGTTTTATGAAATAAACATGGTTCAGATGGGTGAAGGCCCTAGCCATGCAGATGTGCAGTTCGTCGGGCTAAATATCAAGCTCACTAACTGGGAAGCCACTCCTCTCCCCACAAGGAAGGAGTCTTGGTAGTTTATTTTGTTGTTTCGTTTTTCTTCCCTTTGTATTTCAGACTATTCTCAGGGTTGTAGTCCACATAGTTTAGTTTCTCTGCTTTCATGTTAACCCTCCTATCCTTTCCGATTCAATGAAATGAATTTCAAGTTTTCTAGTAAATTCATTTTTTCTTCCCTCTTTTAATTTTTCATTTTTTTTTATCTTATTTCAGTTATGTTAATACTGGCTCTGATAACATGGCATACACACGGAGTTCACATTTAGATCCTAAAAAGTTGTCTAATCTCGAATCAACAAACCAAACGGTAGATGAATACAATGAAGTTGAACCTGATAAGGAAGTCAAAAAAGGATTGGATCAATTTGAGGATAAGCCCAAACCCAATTTAAATGACACTGAGGTAATAAATTTGGGAACTGGTGAGGAGGTTAGAGAAATAAAAATAAGTATTCATGCGGATCAAAATATCAGAAATGATATTGTTCAGATTTTATTCAAGTATAAGGATGTTTTTGCTTGGTCTTATGATGATACGCCGGGTCTAAGCACTGATTTGGTAGTCCACAAACTGCCTACATACCCTAATTTTTCACCGGTCCAGCAAAAGCAAAGAAAGTTTAAAACTGACGTGAGCGATAAAATCAAAGAGAAATCATGAAGCAATTGAATGCGAACGTGATTAGGGTCGCTCAGTACACCACATGGTTGGCTAATGTGGTTCCCGTACCGAAGAAAGATGGAAAAATTAGAGATTGTGTTGATTATAGGGATTTGAACAAAGCAAGCCCTAAAGATAACTTTCTGCTACCCAATATTCATATACTTGTTGATAATTGTGCTAAACATGAGATCCAATCTTTCGTGGATTGTTATGCCGGATATCACCAAATCTTGATGGATGAAACAGATGCAGAAAAGACTGCTTTCACCACCCTGTGGGGTACTTATTGCTACAGGGTCATGCCGTTTGGTTTAAAGAATGTGGGAGCTACGTACATGAGAGATATGACTACTATTTTTCATGACATGACGCACAAGGAAGTAGAAGTATATGTTGATGATGTCATTATAAAGTCCAAGACACAAGTCGATCATGTATATGACTTGAGGAAATTCTTTGAAAGATTGCGAAAGTATAATCTTAAGCTCAATCTAGCCAAGTGTGCATTTGGAGTTCCATCCGGAAAACTTTTGGGTTTCATAGTTAGCCATAGAGGCATTGAATTGGACCCTTCCAAGGTAAAATCCATCCGAGAATTGCCGCCTCCAAAAAATAAAACTGAGGTCATGAGTTTTCTTGGAAGACTGAATTATATAAGCAGATTCATTGCTCAGCTCAGCACTACATGTGAACCGATATTTAAGTTGCTGAAAAAGGATGCTGCTATCCAATGGACAGATGAATGTCAAGAATCGTTTGATAAGATTAAAGAATATTTGGCAAATCCTCCAGTACTGGTCCCACAAGAACCTAGGAGGCCTTTATTTCTATATCTGTCAGTGGTGGATAATTATTTTGGTTGTGTTTTAGGACAGCATGATATCACAGGCAAAAAGGAACAAGCAATCTATCATTTGAGCAAAAAGTTCACAAGTTATGAGGTAAAATATACTCTTCTAGAAAAGACATGTTGCGCCCTAACTTGGATTGCTCAGAAGTTGAAGCACTATCTTTCGTCCTACACAACCTACCTCATATCTCGAATGGATCCTTTAAATTATATTTTTCAAAAACCTATGCCCACAGGCAGATTGGCGAAGTGGCAGATTTTACTTACAGAATTTGACATTGTGTATGTTACTCGTACCGCTATGAAAGCGCAAGCATTGGCCGATCATTTGGCAGAGAACCCAGTTGACAACGATTATGAGCCTTTGCGAACTTATTTTCCTGATGAAGAGATTTATTCAATTGAGGAAGAAGTTCAAGATGAGATGCATGCATGGAAATTATATTTTGATGGGGCAGTCAATGTCAAAGGAGTAGGAATTGGGGCGGTTCTTGTCTCACTGACCGGGCATCATCATCCTGCCACAGCATGACTTCGTTTCTTTTGTACTAATAACACAGCAGAATATGAAGCTTGCATCATGGTGTTAAATATGGAAATAAATCTGGATGTACACAGGCTAGTGGTGTTGGGAGATTCCGAATTACTCATTTGACAAATTCAAGGTGAATGGGAAACGAGAGATATCAAGCTCATTCCATACAAAAAGTTCTTAGAGGACATTAGCAAAAGGTTCAAGTCTATCGAGTTTATATATATTCCCAGATCCCATAATGAGTTGGCTGATGCCCTGGCTACCCTAGATTCTATGCTCCCATACCCAGGAAATATGTATCTCGACCCATTAGAGATACAGATACGAGATCAACATGGTTATTGCAATATAATTGATGCAGAACCAGATAATGAACCTTGGTACTATGATATCAAATGCTTCCTAAAGTAAAAAGAATATCCAATACACGCCAATGCAGATCAAAAAAGGACTATTAGGAGACTTGCTAATGGTTTCTTCTTAAGTGGGGAGATTCTGTACAAACGAACCCCAGACTTGAACTTGTTGAGATGTGTTAATATTCAGGAAGCTGAAAGAATCATGAAGGAGGTACATTCGGGGGTATGTGGTTCGCATATGAATGGCTATGTTTTAGTGAAGAAGATTATGTGGGCAGGATATTATTGGTTAACTATGGAGCGAGATTTGTTTCGCTTTGTTCGCAAGTGTCATCAGTGTCAAATTCATGGTGATTTGATTCACTCGCCACCTTCAGAGCTGCATCCTATGTCTGCTCCTTGGCGATTCGTTGCTTGGGGCATGGATGTAATCTGTCCAATAGAACCAAAAGCTTCTAATGGGCATCGATTCATACTGGTCGCTATTGACTATTTCACAAAATGGGTAGAAGCTGCTACTTTCAAATCAGTCACGAAGAAACTAGTAGTGGATTTTGTTCATTCGAACATCATATGTCATTTTGGTATACCAAAGTCCATTATCACAGACAATGCAACCAATCTCAATAGTCATCTCATGAAGGAGGTTTGTGAGAAATTCAAGATCGTGCATCATCATTCTACCCCTTACCGTCCTAAAGCAAATGGAGCCGTTGAAGCAGCAAACAAGAATATTAAAAAGATTCTTAGGAAAATGGTCCAACGATCTCGACAGTGGCATGAGAAATTACCGTTTGCTCTTTTAGGATATCGTACAACTATCCATACATCGACTGGCGCAACTCCTTATTTACTAGTCTATGGGACTGAAGCTGTGATACCCGCAGAAGTCGAAATTCCCTCTCTTCGAATCATTAGTGAAGTCGAAATTGACGATACTGAATGGGTCAAGTCTAGACTAGAACAATTATCGTTAATAGATGAAAAAAGGTTGATGGCAGTTTGCTTTGGTCAATTATACCAGCAGAGGATGGCGCGAGCTTACAACAAGAAGGTACGCCCTAGAAAATTCGAGGCCGGCCAACTTGTTGTAAAATGCATCCTTCCACACCAAGAAGAGGCTAAAGGAAAGTTTGCGCCAAACTGGCAAGGTCCATACATAGTTAAACAAGTATTATCAAATGGATCTTTGCAACTTGCGGATCTGGACGGAAAAATGGCAGGAAAAGCTATCAATGCCGATTCAGTCAAAAGATACTATATTTGACACACTTGTGCCTAACATTCTCAAGTTGAGATACCAAAAGGCCATCATTTTACTTAACTAAATGTTGTTAATCCCTTGTCAGCCCTTCGAGCTTTATTTACCTTTTCTTGCGTACCCTCTTTGGAGTCGGAAAAAAAAAACTTGTGGGTGAAAACCCATGGAGGCACCCATAAGATGATTCAAAATTCAAAATTCAAAAAAAAAGAAAAAAAAAGAATAATGTGTATAGCATTGAACTACGTTCGACCTGATTCCTAAATGGATACGTAGGCAGCCCTATCTTGGGGTTCGGTCCAAAAAAAAAATAAAAATAAAAAATCTGGGTATTCAAAAAAAGATGAGATATATATATCCTATTGTCACTTTTATATGGCTCTCAAGTTGTAATTTTTCCTAAAAATCCTTTTCCTTTTGTCCATTAAAGACCCTCCGATCAACTTTTGAGAATGTCAAGCCTTGTGTGCTGTATATATATGTAAAAAAAAAAAAAAAAAAAAAGGGCTTGTAGGTGAAAACTCATGGAGGCACCACAAGATCAGAAAAAAAAAAAAAACTTATTGGTGAAAACCCTCAGGGGCGCCATAAGACAATGATGAACGAGACAATCCAAATTAAATAGGTCAATTGAGAAAATCCTAGAAGGAATGACTTTAGTCAAACAAAGTTTATCATGACAGGACAAAGATCAAGAAGGATGATATGATTTGATTGAAAGGTGCAGCCTAATTCGAGATTAAACAGTTTTGAAGGATCAAATATCTACTCCAAATTGCGTGTCATGCGTTATTGAAGTCAATATACACCTCCAAATAAGTTTTTTACTTTACTGGTAGAAATACTTTCTATTCAAACATAATTCTTTTATTCCTTCTTTTGATTTTTCCTTATTTCATTTTTTTACACGTTTTTTTATGGGTAAGTCTTGCACCAAATACAAAATAAAGAAAACGCGCAAAATTTACCAATGCTCCCAGTGAAATTGAGCAGAGATTATTCGGCGTTCACCACCTTGACAAGGACAGAGATCCAGTTAAGATAAGTGTTACGAGTGAAGCATTTGAAAATGAAGAGCAGAATCGTACTGAAACAAACAGAGATGCAACAGAATTTGAAAGACAGAGAATCAAGCTCGCCAACCAATTAGTTGAATCAACTGTATCAAGTTGGGGCAGAGATAAGGAAAACCTCTAAGGGATTCAAGGCCACAAACCAACTACCAAGTTTAAAACTCACAATTTTTTCTTCTTTCTTTGCTTGAACAGGGGCAAAGCAAGCTTGTGAAGTTTAGTGAGAAAAAAACAAGTATAGCAAGTTAAGTTTTCTTGAATTTTCTCTTTTTTTGTTATACTCCTATAATTCTAAGTTCATATCAATATAATTATAATAATAATAATAAAACCCCTCATATTCAAGACTGGGGCATATTTTTTTTCTTTTCTAACAAAGAAAAAAAAATCCTAATCTTTTTCGTCTTCATAGGGCGCCATCCCCTAGTTGATATCTATTCCATCTTCATAGGGCACCATCCCCTAGTTGACATCTTATTCCGTCTTCATAGGGCACCATCCCTAGTTGACATCTTATCTCGTCTTCATAGGGCGCCATCCCCTAGTTGACATGCCATCCCCTAGTTGACACCTTTTTCGTCTTCATAGGGCGCCATCCCCTAGTTGACACCTTATTCGTCTTCATAGGGCGCCATCCCCTAGTTGATATCTTATTTCTCCTTCATAGGGCGCCATCCCCTAGTTGACATCTTATTTCGTCTTCATAGGGAACCATCCCTAGTTGACATCTTATCTCGTCTTCATAGGGCGCCATCCCCTAGTTGACATCTTTTTCGTCTTCATAGGGCACCATCTCCTATTTGACACCTTCTTCGTCTTCATAGGGCGCCATCCCCTAGTTGACATCTTTTTCGTCTTCATAGGGCGTCATCCCCTAGTTGATAGCTATTCCGTCTTCATAGGGCACCATCCCCTAGTTGACATCTTATCTCATCTTCATAGGGCGCTATCCCCTAGTTGACATCTTATCTCGTCTTCATAGGGCGCCATCCCCTAGTTGACACCTTTTTCGTCTTCATAGGGCACCATCCCCTAGTTGATATCTTTTTTGTCTTCATAGGGCACCATCCCCTAGTTGGCATCTTTTTCGTCTTCACAGGGCACCATCCCCTAGTTGACATCTTTTTCGTCTTCATAGGGTGTCATCCCCTAGTTGACACCTTTTTCGTCTTCATAGGGCGCCACCCCCTAGTTGACACCTTATCTTATCTTAATAGGGCGCCGTCCCCTAGTCGACATTTTAGGAAATAAACCTTCCTATTTTTCTTCTTTATGTCTTCATAGGGTATGATAATCCCTAGTCACATTTTTAGAAGCAAAAATCCTAATTTTTTTTCATGCATTCATTAGGCATAACTTCCTTTGGTTGCATTGTTAAGAATAGGGTTCTTATCTCATTGTGCTCCCAGCCTAAATTTCTACCCATTCATTTATTTATTTATTTATTCTTAAACTAGATTATAGTTTTTCTAATAACTCACAAAATTTTCCTAGTGTAAACTAGGGCAGAAAATTTTGTTTGTTTGGTTTCGTCTTCTTTGATGGCTTGCAGGTTGTCTGCAAAGCGCAGGGTTAGCCAAGAATGGAATTTCATCTCCGGTCAGAATATAGAAGAATGATCAGGTCGAAGATAGTTAGAGTCAACTCTGTATCTGTGGCGGCCCAACATCTCAAGAGACATCTTTTTAGCTTCTGATAAGGAGAATAAACATCCAAAGTATTCTATGAACTGTTCTTTGGTAGAGTGTCGATAACTCAATCCAAGTTGCAGGTTCAAATCTCAAATCCTAACTTCAAGATCAAATCTTGAGATCGAGGTACCCACCGGAAGAAAGTGAGGCAATAACTGAAGATCCAAGAGGAAGATCTGAAGCAAGGGGATCAAGACAAATAGAATAAATAGGATCTTGTACTTTTATTTCTATTTTCATTCTTTGATGTAATAAAAGGAGCAACGAACCGGAAACTCGACGGGACCTCAACTCGACTCTCCAATTTATCCACTGACACTTACACCCACTTGAACTACATGCGACCTGATTCTCTTATAACCCGAGATATGTAGGATGTCTAAAACCAAGACTCGGTCACACCTCTTTTCTACTTATTTACTAGTGAATAAATGGTTGAGCCAAAATTAGTCATGTTTACTTCTTTGCTTGGAAATTCTCCATATTTCCAAGCAAAGAGGGGCATTCTGTAAACACCTAGTTTTTGAACCAAACCTAATATTTTTATACCATTTTAATGTTCAAGTAATTTTTATTTCATCTTATTTTTATTTTTATTTTTAGGCATTTTAAATTTATCTTATTTTTGAGGATCGTTAAAAATTTTGAAAGCTACAAAAATAGAGTCACATTTTTAAATAAGTTTTTATTTTATCGTTTATTTATTTGTTTATTTATTTAAAAAAAAAATTCTAAATTATATTTGTTTTCTTCTTTCAACTTTAATAAAAAATGTGATATTAATTTTTCTTAGTCATATTCCTAAGACTAGCTAATTAACTTATCTTGTATTTTGTTAGTTTTAAATAGATTTTATTATTTTTATTTTATTTAAAATATTAATTAAATTTTTATTTTATTTTTTAAAAAAAGAAAAGATAATCCTAAACTACCCAAACCACCCCACAATTCCCATAACCCACATCTCTCCCCCATTATTCCATCAACTCCCATTCTCACTCAACACACACACTCACGTAGCAAAACACATAACACACGACATGCACACACACTACATACACTATATATACAACACATGCAAACATTCACAAAAAAAGAAAAGGGAGGACCACATACGGGAAACCAAAGAAACCAAGAAAGAAAAAGAAACCAAGAAACAAAGAAATCAAGAAAGAAAAAGAAACCAAGAAAACAAAAGAAAGCCACAAAGAAACGAAAAAAAAAAACACAAAAGAAGCCACAAAAAAAAAACAGAAAAGAAAGTTAGAAAGAAATTCCTTGGGTTATAAGAAGATTCGACTTCGGTTTTCGTTCGAGTTTCTGGTGAGGGTGTTTTGCTCCTATATTCGATTTAGTTCATCACACAGGTTCTTATTCAATCATGTACTCTTATTTTTATGTGTTCTATTATGAATTTAAACATGAATAAAATTATTTAAATGACATCATGCATTATTTAGTATGTAAGGTTGATAGTTTATGTGAGGTCCATCTTTTTCTTTATTATTTTAATTTTGTTACAATTCTTTTTTTTTATATATTTTTTGATATGTGAGAGTTTTGTACATTGACAGATTATCTATCAAAGAATGTTTAATATTGTATTACTATTTGTTTTGACAAAGTTAATGCCAAAGAAATATAATGAATAAGTATGTCTTGGTGGGTTAGGTCAAAAGATTATTTGAAGATATTAAAAGAAGTAGCGCGTCTAATTAAAGTGAATTAGGATTTGGACTTAATAAAGAAAAGGGTACATTTTGGATTAATTATCATGACTACTAACGATATGAAATACTATGGAAATTGTGTTCTAATTGATCCTGCCACTCTATCTTGTATATTTGAACCCGAGGTTAATGCAAATAGGACTTAATTAAACATATCTACAATTCTTGTTTTAATGTTAATAATTTCAAAGTCATACTCTCTAATTTAATTTGCATGTATTAACATTTTGTCTTAGATCCAAATCCATAATAAACATGTGTATTGTTCCAGTGAGTTCATGCCATATTTAACTTTGTAGTAGTTTTAGTTGTGGACTTTGTTTTAATTTATTTGATATTCTTCATTTATTTAGTCAAAAGCATGAAAATATTGAGTGGCTGTTTGATTATTTTTTACGAGAGGATATAAACGGAAAAGAACAAAATGAATTAACTGGGTTGAGGTTTTATCCAAGATTTGTTTTCATCAATAAAAGAAAAGAGAGGAAAATCAACTATAAGAGTGAATTCATAAAATAATGAGTTAGGTTCTTAGCCTCTAAATAATTAATATTTAATATACAAGTGAAAATTAACGATGAAGTTGGAAAGCCTTGCTACCGACCATTCGTTATAATTAAATTAATTTACCGTTTGAAGCCGATTGGATTGGGTGGGGTAGATTCTGAACATATTAGGTGCTTATTTAGACTTTGAAAAATGGAGCGATCCATAAATGTCTCAAAGACGGGAGTGATATACCAAAACTTGTGGTAAGGCCGAAAAGTACTACTATCGGTAAGCCACACATCAATACAGTTTTAAATAATTTAAAATAAATTAAAAGCGGGAGGCAAACAACTTTTAGGTTAACAAATATTATAAATCCAAAACAATAAAATTAATTTAAGCCAGACGTAAGTCATTAAAGCGACCGTGCTAGAACCACGGGACTCGAGGGGTGCCTAACACCTTCCCCTCGGTCAACAGAATTCCTTATCCAGATTTCTAGTTCGCAGACCAAAAAATAAAAATTGAAGAGTCATTTCCTTTTGAATAGGGATTCAATAAGGTGACTTGGAACTCCCAAACTCAATTCCAAGTGGGGAATCTGTAAATCAAATAATCCCTTTTCAAAACGTCGCTTTAATTGGAAAAACCCATTTTCTCTAAAACCAACTCCCTAGCGGGGTCGGATGCGGCGAAAAAAACCGGGGTGTGACAATTCTTTCCTCCCTAATGCTATTAGAACTTCTTTAGAAAGAGTGTTGAAGAGATACTCCAGTTAATTATAAGTGTCTAGTTTAATTCAGTTTAACAGTAAGGCAGACAAGTTACTGTGATTTTCCACCTTTTCACCCAGTCCTACTATCTAAAGTCAAATGCGGATGAACATCTCAAAAAGTAATCTATTCCATCCGTGTAAGTTGCGAACTCAGTTCAGTCCAAGCATCATGTTTCGGATTCAGTTATTTAGTCATGACTCAGTTCATAAGAGTTCAGCACATAATCTCAAATTTTTCCAGTTATTTTAGCTCAGACAGTGTTATACCTTTGTACGATCTAAATCTTGTTGCCTCATGATTCGTACTTACCTAATTTATCACTTCCAAATCTAATGTGTGTGATTTTAGCATAAACGCTTTGGGGAAAATCCTAAACTCTCAGCATGAATCAGCTCCTTAAAATAAGTAAGGGCAAGTCAGCTCTGAATTCAGTTTCATAATAGAAGTTTAAATGTTTCAGATCAGTTATATTTTTTCTTAGAAGACACATCAGGTCTGCGTTATTTCATACCTTTAAGCTTCAACGTTCCTACCATCATTCGGGGACGAATGATCCCAATGGAGAGATAATGTAACACCCCGCATTTCGGGATTGAATGAAAACTTTCATTTCTATGCGTAGATGATCCAAAACCCATAAATCCTATGCAAATTTTCCTTGTTAATAAATTATGTAGAGTGAAAAATTGAATGAGCTTTCTGTCGATATAGGATTCGCCCAAATCTGATATCCGGGAAAGATGTTATGGCTAATTTAAGTCCTAGTCGTAAATCACCGTCATTTTGGTGCTTGGCGAGTCGCGGAGGTGGTCTATTTAACAATTGTCAAATTCCAGTATCCTAGCGCGATTATGGCGCATCGCGCTGAAGTTCCAGGTCCCAACCAGAAGGACAACGCGATGGATCCGCATCCCGGTGATCCCAAGAATCCTATTCTTCAATTCCCAGTGAGCCACCACGATAGTGGTGCGTTGCGTTGGCCCATAAAATCGCGCTCCCGGTTATATTTTATTTCGTCTCATTAAGGGTATATTGGGAAATTCCACCCCCTTGTCATCTTAAACATGGAATTTTTCTCACAAGTGACCACATTATTCATATTTTCTTCAAAAATTCATAAGAACACTCTCTAGGGTTTCAAACTAAAAACCCAAATAACTCAAGATTCAACGTGGGTTTGCGAAACTGATTGACGATTTGGAATCCCCAAACCGTAGGCTTCAAGAATCATCCATCAAATTTCTAAATTGAGGTACGTGGGGTTTATCCTAAAACTACATGGGCTTGTTGAAAACACCCAATTATGATTTTAAAAAAATCATCAAGTATGAATTTGTTAAAGGGGTTTTGAGATTCATGATTTTGTTATGCTTTATGCATGTTTAATGATATTGTTGTTTTGGTCTTTAGGCCTTTCCCCATTAAATTGATTTAAACCTATATGAATATGTATGATGTTGAAGATTTGATAGAGATCATTATTATTGAAATCCCTCTCTTTGATGATTTAGAGTTGATGAACTTGTTGGGAATGATTTAAGATGCTTGTTTAATGTTTTGAAGGAGATCCTTTCAATGTTTAAGTATTTAACATGATTTTGATGATGATGAGAGGGAGTTTCTTGGTATGATTTTATTCTTGTCTTAAAAAGAAAGAATTGCATGTGATTGACATTTTTGACATGACCACCTTGTGTATTTGAATAATGAAAAAGAGAGGTTCTCGCATATGTTTACATGAGCTTTAAGAAAGAGTTTCTTGAAATGACTTATTGATATAGTGGTCCCAGATTTACGTTTTGAAACAAAGATTATTATATGCTAATAATGGCTCAGAGATGTGACTTGCAATTCAATGGTATGACGATACCATATAAATGTATGTCATAACCGAGTTAGAGTTTTCAGAGTATGTTTTCAGAGAATACATGTCTTAAAGAGGTAAAAATGGGTATAACGAGAGTTAGGTGGTTGCCTGAAGAGGGCTAGAGTTCAAGTAACTCTTAGCCTAAAATCGTGATTTGCCGATCCGGGTATATTAGTTTTACGCTGGCGACGTCCGTGTCGCGTAGCAGAGTTAGAGACTCCAACCCTTGTGGCACGCTTGGGTTGGAGGCTTCCCCGCCGGGTCAATGGCGGATTCCATATAGCCCATGGAATTTCAGAGTTGTAGGGTATACCACCTAGCGCAAAAGTAAAACAAAGAGTGCCATAGAGTTCAGATGATTTTACAGAGCCTTTCGAAAATGCCCATGAGATTTCTTACTATATGATATGTTTATGATCTGTTTTAAATTGCTCTTATATATGTTGAATATAAATTATTATTTTGGATCTGCTCTGCATACCAGTACATCTGTAATGACCCCCTACCTCCCAGGTTCGGAGGCTCAGTCCAAGGGTCCGGCTAATCAATAGAGTATTCCAGAGAGAAGTGCTCCGTGCAGTGGTGAGCCTTCTTTATTTCAAAAGGCCTGGTATTTCAGATTATGTTATTCCGTTGTTTTGGTCTACTGGGGGCCTTGTCCCAGTTTTCAGAACAATTTTGAGATATAGTAGAAATTTTGCCGACTGAATCAGATCTTATTCAGATGTTTTGAATTGTACCTTTCATTCTCATGTCTTGAAACTCAGAGTTAATGACCATGTTTCCGTATCAGATTGTATTTCCGCATCTTCTCTTATTATATAAATGTTGTGCAGGACTACTAGATAGAGTAGAACGTTCGTGGCTTCCTGGTTCGGAATGTCCTTCACGGCCAGGCCCTAGTTCGGGTCGTGACAACATAATAAGTCAAGTAGCCACCTTGGTACAAGCATGGTCCTGTGTGACATATTCCTGAAGTTATTTTCTTGTAACACGTGTGAGAACCAATTCTGTTGTGGGTATTGGTCCCTTTGAACCTAATCAAATGAATGTACAAAATATTTAGCTTGTAATTATATTATTAATTTAGACAATATAGTAAACTATTTGATAATGTAATTAATAATTTATATGCATTAATGGTAAAATAAAAGGATGAAATAAATAACCTTAACAATTTGATGGTTTGGAGCCTATAAGGGAACCATAGAGACGTTGATTTTGGTATTGTTGTTGTTGTACAGGAGGATCAACGGAAATAGTATCACTTGATGACTCAGTTGCATCAAAGTTGAGTGAACATTTCTTTCAGCATTTTTTTGGGCTCTGAAATAATTTTAGGTATTTCTATATTATTAATTTAGACAAAATAGTATACTGATTGATAAAGTAATAATCTAAATGCATTAATGGTAAAATAAAAGGATGAAATAAATTACCATGACAATTTATCTTTCTGGAGCTCGCAAGGAACCATAGAGCCGTTGATTTTGGTAAGGGTGACAAACGGGCAGATTGGATTGGATTTGGACGGGTTAAATATGGATCGAGCAAAAATGTTTTGGATTGCAATCCGCCCATATAAATATGGTTAAATATGAATTTGATCAAATATGGATTGGGTAAAAATGGTTTCAACCCACTGTAACTCCTAAGTTAAAAACTTAAAGCTTCTATATCATATCAACGTGACTTTTTTTCCATTTCTTTTTTTTTCTTTTTTTGTCTCTCTTCTATATGTAGCCTCTAGTATTCTTTTTTTCTTTTTTTGTCATTTCTTTTTTTTCCTCTCTTCTATCTCGACCCTCTACCCTTTGTTTCTGTTTCTTTTTTCTTTTTTTTCCTTTTCCTTTTTAGTCTCCTTTTTTTCTATTTTTATTTTTTTGTTTTTACTTCTTTCTCATTTTTTTTCTTTTTTGGTTGTATTTTATGCTTTATATATTTTTTTATTTTCGAAGAACATGGTTAAGTCGAGTACAAATTATAGATGATGACTAAAATATCGTAACAACTAAGTATATTTGTTTTCACCATCATCTTTTTTCTTTTTCCTTTTCTCCTTTTTCATTATTTTTTCTTTTTAATTTTTTTTGTATTTTTTTTTCTTCAATTCTTTCTTTATGCTTTTTTCTCTCTTCTATCTCTAACTTCTACCTCTCTTTTTACTTTATTTTTTTATTCTATTTTTGGTTTTCTTCTTTTTTTTATGATAACAAAAATACCATAAGCGCATATTGATTTATATTCGCCCAACATTTATAATTCGAGGGCTATGTGGATCCTCAGTCATATATATTTTATTCTCAAGAAAATACAATTAATTCATATAATTTTTTTTTGTTTTTTCATCCGGTGTCCGGTGCCTGCATTAGAGCCCCGACTAATCCAGATCGGGCGTTGCAGGATCCATTAAGGTGGCAGCGCTCCCAACAAAGTTTTCTCCATAACCAGGGTCGTACCCTCGACCTCTGGTTAAGGGTGGAGCAGCCTCATCCACTTCACCACAACCCATATTGATTTTAATTCTTATACTTATTTGTATATAAATACAAATGATAAATTGCACATATTGACAACTAAACTATTCAAATACAAATAATAAATTTGTTTGAAATATATAGTATGATACAAATAAATTTAAAGTAAAAAAAAAATGCAATGACAAAAAAAAAAAGATGAGGAAAAGAATATACAAAAATAAGAAAAATGACAAAAATGACGAACCAAGAATGAAAAAGGGGGAAACGGAAATACAAAAGAAAAGAATGCAAAGAAATAAAATTGAAAAAGAAAAAAATGATGAAAAAGAAGAAAGAAAAAAAGTGTAAGAAACGAGTAAAAAATAAGTGAAAAAAATGAAAAAGAAAAAAAAAAGAGAAATAAAAGATAGAAAAAAATAATAATAAAGGAGTGAGACTATGAATTATATTTAATTGATAAGAGATGTTATGAGTTATATAGGCTAAATGGGATAATTAGAAGCTTATATTTATTAACCCATATAGGTCTCAAGCGAATACGAATTATGAAATAAGAATGAGAAAAGGGAAAGCGAAAAAAAAAGAATACAAAGAAAAAAGAAAAAAGAAATAAAAAAAATAGTAATAAAAAAATAAAAAAATAAAAAAATAAAAAATAAAAAATAAAAAAAATAAAAAATAGATGAAAAAATGAGAAAGAAAAAAAGAAATTATAAGGAATGATTAAAAAAAATGAAAAAGAAAAAAAAGTAAATTAAAGAAAAAAAGAAGCAAAAAGAAACTAGAAAAGAAAAAAAAACTAAAACTTTATGCATAGGTGGATGGTCTCTATGTTTAAATGGGTACCCATATTTTACCCATTTTATCCATATTTGTATGAGTTTTTAAAATGAGTTGATGTCCATAGTTACCCATTTGAAATATGAGTGATCCAATTCACTAAATATGAGTTAAATGGACTCTTTTCACAAATATGAGTTGAAATTGCCACCCTAGATTTTGGTATTGTTGTTGTACAGGAGGATCAGCGGAAACAGTATCACTTGATGACTCAGTTGCATCAAAAGTTGAGTGAACACATGTTTTAGTATTTTTTTTGGGCTCTGAGATAAAGTCTCCTCACTTGACGACATTCTTTCAAGGATTTCCTGCGAATAAATTGAGTCACGAAACAAAGAGAAAGATATACTTAGTCTCGTCTCAATTATCATGTAAACAAGATTGGAATGCCAACCATAATTTTTATTTCTTGCACATCAATGATCAATGGAGGCTCTCTATTTTATTTTATTTTGTTTTAAAAATAAATTATTGTCATTGCGGTAACGTACAAGTTTGTTGCACTTCATTATAGTTCTTACAGATATACAGAAATTATTTTTCTTTTACAATCAAAATGAAATAAAAAGGAAAAAAATTGCTAGAGTATATGTGAGAAATGAAAGGACAAAGGGAGAAAAATACTCCCCCCGTCCCATTTTACTCGTCCCAAATTGAGATGGCACAACTATTAAGAAAAATAATAAATAGCATAGCTAGTTTACCATAGTAGCCCTATTAAATGATGTTTACATTTTAATTTAAAGAAAAAGTAATTAATGCAAAGGGTAAAATATGGAGAAAAAAATTGTTTTGTCTTGATAAGTAAAAAAGGACAAGTGAAAATGGGACACCATATTAAGAAATTTGGAACAGGTAAAATGGGACGGAGGGAGTACCTTTTAGTCTTGTTATATGATTAAGAAATGGGGAGTTATTTATGTCTGTATTTATAGGTCTTGAACCTTTAAATGTGAAAAATGGTCAACAAAATTGCACCCTTATTTATTTATTCTTTTTACTAATTATATCATGGCAATGGGAAATGAATTAGGAGAAAAAAAATTAATTCAAAAGATTGAGATATTTTGTTTTGGTCAACTTCTTAAATAGTTCCAGATTATGCATAAAAGTAAAGAAAAATAAGTTAAATGAAGAATATAATGTTAGTATAAAAACAACTTTATCACTATCGGAAAAATTAGAACTATATTTTAAATCAGGTAAAGTAATTATAGAAGTCAACTCAAAGTTATATTATTAATCAAGTAGAACATATACTACAGATTGAGGTTAGCGAAGTTTGTTTGAAAATCCTACACACCGTAAGACGCGGTTGTTTCTCCCTTGAACACGGTGATTTTCCTCAATAAATTATGTGTTACTGTTCTAGATATTGTTATAGGAACTAGGTTCCTAGTTCGAGTAGTTGGTACAGATTTCTTTCACACGAATTTAATATAGGTTCAAGTTTGATCCCATGCGGGATATTGAAATATAGGTTCTTTATACTAAAATGCTAGAGTTAAACCCCATGTAAAAAAGAGACACACACCCATCCCCTTCCCCCCTCCCCTCCCCCCCGCACCAAACTCTTACACGCGCTTGATGTATACATCAAATTAATGTTCTTTATTATAGTTTAGTAATTAAATTAAATAAAATACATATTACTTAATCATGATTAATTAACATGAACTCTAAATTCAAATGTGTGGCATGCATATATAGATTTGATGTATACACCAGGTGCATGTATGTTTTTACCATCCACCCCACCCCCAAGAAAAAGGAAAAAACTTGTTCAAAACTCAAGAATTGGTAAGATAATTATACAAAATAATAAAGAGCACATTCAGGATACGAAATATTAAATAACTTCTTCTTTACTAGAACAGGAAATATCTGATGTTCTTTTAATGAATGATACAATCCAAATGGCTTCCGAATTGCTAGAGAGTATACTTACGGGTCAAGTGAACTTGTGACTTATTGAGAGCTATCAAAAGGCGTTCATTGGATGATTATGATGACCAAGGAGACTCAAGGGACATTAGAGAGGCCGATGGAAGACCAAACAGGGCTAGAAAGCCTCGAAAGAGGAGATGTACCCCATCCGCTTTGGAGATGCGCCCAACCCGCTCTAGATCCTCTAGAGCGGATCAAAACAGCCCACTACACCTTGGAATGTGCCCTATGTGCTCCCCATATGCTCAAGCAAGTGGCTAATGGGTTTTTATGTGTTTGTCTTTCCTAAATGGTTCACTTTTGGGCCCATATGATGTAATAACCTATCCTAGACTATAAATAGGACTTCTTTTCATTTTAGTAAGTAGTTTACGTTGAATTATAAATTTGAACACTTGTGAGAGTGTGAGACAAACGTGGATTCACTTGTGTTGATCTTTTATTTAGAAACGTGGGTTGTTTGGCAATCGATTCCCTTGAGGTCTACGTAAGATTTAGGTGCTTTATTCGATTTAATTCATTGAGGGTTTAGGGTTTGATACACACTTTATTTGCTTTCAATTCCTTGCATTGTGTCTATCTTATTGCTACTCTATCTATCTTTAGTTTTCGTATTCGTATCGTAGTTTAATTTTTGATTCCGTACTTTGTTCGTGTATCATTTAGTATTAAGAGCCGAGCTTAGAATCGTTCCCACTATTCTAGTCTTAGATTTTGCTATCTCGAAAATCAACAAAAAAAAGAGTCAAAAATCGAAAATCCCAAAAAAGTACTTTTCACGTTTTAGTCCTAGGTCAAAATTTTAGTTTTTAATTTTGTATTTTTTTCTTGTGTTTCTATTGTTAGATTTGTGTTCTCTAGCACTATAGGAGTCTAGAGTTCAAATTTGAGCTTAATCGGAGTCCATTTGAATGTTCTATCCTTGTTGGAAGCTTGGGTTGAAAAAGTTTGTGTGAATTGAAAATTTGAAATTTTTGGTTGTAAATTTGAAAAAAAATGATGTTTGGAATGTGTTTATAAGGTTGAAAAGAGCCTTGAGTCAAAATTTCATCATATTCCGATCATTGGTTCAAAAGTTAGAGCATTTTGAAGTTTTGGTGTTCTTGAGTGTTCTTGAGGAAGATTCATATCTTCATCTTGAATTCTTATCAAAAGGTGGTGTTTGATTCAAAAAGAAGGAAGAAAAGTGTTGAAAAAGTATTTGTACAAAAGCATAAAAGAAGATTCCACAAGAGAGTACAAAGAGGGGACCATTTGGAGGGTAATTTTGGCCAAACACAAAGAGAGAGACGG
This sequence comes from Capsicum pubescens, assembly GCA_030864215.1. Classification (NCBI taxonomy): domain Eukaryota; kingdom Viridiplantae; phylum Streptophyta; class Magnoliopsida; order Solanales; family Solanaceae; genus Capsicum; species Capsicum pubescens. The sequence goes on along the minus strand of CM061548.1, from coordinate 107,769,741 downwards.
CCAATCTGCCTTGCATCTGCTTCCAAGGGGCACCTAGTCTGCCCTTGACCTGTGGCCACACCTCAAGGCAGTAGCCAAGGCCCCAACCTGCATCCAAGGTGCCTTGCACCTGCGTCCCAACTGCTGGAGAAGGATGCCCAACGCAGATCAGCCATACCCAATGCAAATCACCTCCTTTTGACGTGAATCAACTTCCACAACACCAATCCAAGTTTATCAACACTTTCCAACATCAATTCAAGTCTTAAAACACATCTCAACATCTTTAAACTCCATTGCTCAAGGTTCGATTCTTAGTTTCCATTTCTTGATTCTTAAATCTCTTCTTAGATTCTTAACTACTCATCAACTAGTAACTTATCTACTAAGTTGATTGATAGTTCTTCAGTCCTTTTCTTTCATCGTCCTACTTTTCTTTCAATATTTGATCTTTTTAATTCATTGTTAATTCTTGTCTCAATTCCATAAATATTTTCTTTGAGCCATTTCAAACAAGGATCTATTCCGACCTCAAGCCATAATTGGTACCAAGCTTTCTCATTGGAGTATAAATGATCTATCAACGCCATGCGACACCAATTGATAGATGAACTAAAGGTGGAAACTTTGATATCTTGTGAGGTTGATTTCTTAACCTTTAACATGTTTGTTGTATTTGTTTTGTTTTAGTATTCCTTTTATATAGGTACCATGGCATCGGGAGAAGGTAGCGCAAGATCTTTAGGAGAGATAAACATGGAAAGTTTAATGGCAATCATAATGAGTGTGAAACAAGACATAAATCAAAGAATGAAAATCATGGAAAGTTCACTCTCAAGAAGGATGGACACGTTGGAAGTCCGTCTATACTATACCACATCCACTCCTCAAAACTATCATGCTTCCTCTAGTGGACATGCTCTCGACATCTCCACTACTATAAATTCGGAAATTCTTCACCAAATGTTCAATACACCGAGGCAAGTATATGAACCCATCATCCAAGCCACTACTTACCCAAATAACCGAAATCCTGTTCATCCCTACAACCCCAATTCAGTCAAGCCCATCAAGAAGCTCCACAAAAACTAAACCAACCATCTCAAAACCTGGCTAGCCCAAATCAACCAATCCAAATTGAGGATGAGGAAAGAAAGGAACCTTATGGAAGAGGTGAAGAGTTCACTGAAGTGGCTCTATTTACGAAATTTATACGAACAAAAAGATGAGCTCATGGGGAAGGATATAGAGGAAGAGGAGGAAGATTTGGTCCGATTCCATATGGAAGAGAAAACTTAAAAAACCGTCCCTAAGTACAAGAAGATCATCAATGGGATCAAGGAGGTAATATGGGTCGATACACGAGTCTTAACTCAATCAAGATCACTCTTCCTACCTTTAAAGGACCTAGTGGTCCATCTATCTACCTTGATTGGGAGATACAATGCAATAGGCTCTTCCAACTCAATGAGTTAATTGGACCAAAGAAAGCCGCCCATACAATTGCTCAACTTGAAGGGTATGCTTAAACTTGGTGGGAGACAAAAAGAGTGCAAAGAGAAAGAAATGGTAATCCCGACCTTCTGGATTGGGATGAATTGAAAAAACTTATGAGAGAGAGGTATTTTACAGAAAGTTTCAACAAAGAGCAATTAACAAGGCTCTACAATTTAAGACAAAGAGGCCGGTAGAGGTGTGGAACACTATTATGAGGAGTTTCAAAACTTGATCCTTCGTCTTGAGATTATTGAACTCCCAAATCATTGTATGGGTCGGTTCAAAGGTAGTTTAGATTATGAAGTTGCTTCTCAACTAGTTGTCCATAAATTTGATCGAATATAAGATCTTGTTGAAACGGCTATTGAGGTTGAAAGGAACAACAATGCCAAAAAGTCCTTCAATAAAGGATATAATTCTTATACTTCCTTGGTATGGAACAAGAATAAGGATTTCAAAAGCCTGTTGATAAGACAATCCAAAGGTATCCACCAAGGAATGAAGGTAATCCATCTTCTAATCCCAATTCTAAAGGTATTACTTGCTTTAAATATCAAGGTTGGGGTCATAAGGCTAGTAAATGACCCAACCGAAGAAACATAGTATTGGTGGAGGGTAATCCTTACTTTGTTGGAGATATGGTGACCAAAAATAATGGTGGCGGGGAAAGGCCTCAAGAGGATAATGACCTTGGAAGTGAAGGGGAATTAGCGGAAGTTGAAAGGGACTTTAATGTACGTTGTGGATTGATGATGAAAGTTCCCAATGAAGATGTTTGGCCCAAATAAAAAGAGGTCTTGAATCTCAGCCTAATGATGAAGAGGGATATGAATGGTGAAGATGAGGAGTTTTGGGATCATGAAGGAGAGCTTAGTGACAAACCCAAGACCTTGTTATTCACTACATTTGGTACTAGCATTGCGCCAACTTCCAAGTTGATGCATAAGAGAATAAGTCCACATGGTGCAAGTTTAGAAGGAAAGAGATCATGCTCAAGTCTTTTCTCCAAAGGTATGTACCTACTCCCTCTTATTTCTAGCTTCTTTGGAATAATGATGACATTTACCCTAGAGTAGACGATGTTACAAACATATTTGACTTAAAATCCTACCTAGATGGTGTTGATGTCTCTTGGAATGACTTGAATATGCATAAAATGTGTGGCTATTTCTTGGAAGGTTGTTCGAGTGAAATGAATGTGAGGTGCTTAAGTTGTTTGTTCTTACCATCATATGATCTTGTTCTTGGTAGCACCTTAAGTAATCATAACTCTTGCCATTTCATTTTCTTCATTTGTGAGCATAACCTTGTTGGTGCTAAGTATGTCTTGTGTGTAAACATGGTTTCTTGTGAATAGAAAGGTAATCTAAACCCTAATAATCCCTTAATTCTACCCTTAGTGGTTCCAACATGTGATGATTTGTTTGGTAACATTGTTAATGGAACCAACTTAGGAGAATTTGTTGATGCTTATCGCCAACTTAGGAGAATTTGTTGATGCTTATCGTAGCCACCTCCTTTGCACTTTAAATGTTGACTTCTCTTCTATTGTCTTGAAGGATATTTGGTTATATGTGAAATGGGTGTCTCCTTGGCATGGATGTTTTGATTTTAAACCATGTTCTAACCCTCATGCATCGAGGAAATATTGGTTCTGTTTTCTTCTCTTGTGTTTAAAGGGTGTAGATTTGAGGATGAATTTTCTTCAAGAAGGAGATGATGATACAATCCAAATGGCCTCCAGATTGCTAGAGAGGATGCTTACGGGTCAAGTGACAATTGATGACTTCTTGAGAGCTATCAAACGGCATTCATTGGATGATTATGATGACAAAAGAGACTCAAGGGACATTAGAGAGGCCGATGAAAGACCAAACGGGGCTAGAAAGCCCCGTAAGAGGAGATGTGCCCCATCCGCTTTACAGGTGCGCCCAACCCACTCTAGATCTGCTAGAGTGGATCAAAACAGCCCACTACTCCTTGGAATATTCCCCATGTGCTCCCCATATGCTCAAGCAAGTGCCTAATGGGCTTTTATGTGTTTGTTTTTCCTAAATGGGTCACTTTTGAGCCCATATGATGTAATAACCTAGCCTAGACTATAAATAGGACTTCTTTTCATTTTAGTAAGTAGTTTATGTTGAATTATGAATTTGAACACTTGTGAGAGTGTGAGACAAGCGTGGATTCGCTTGTGTTGATCTTTTGTTTAGAAACGTGGGTTGCTTGGGAATCGATTCCCTTGAGGTCTATGTAAGATTTAGGTGCTTTGTTCGGTTTAATTGGTTGAGGATTTAGAATTTGATACACACTTTATTTGCTTTCAATTCCTTGCATTGTGTCTATCTTATTGCTTCTCTATCTATCTTTAGCTTTCGTATTTGTATCGTAGATTAGTGTTCGATTCCGTACTTTGTTCGTGTATCAATGAATATTTTCCAAATTAATTATATAGCACAAAAATACAATATTATATAGCTCAAATTCACAACATTAACTAGTAGTGGCTTCAGCCACAAGAAGATCAAGGTCCTGGTCTGGGATCTCATGAAGGGTAGTCCACCCGTGTCTTTAGGGCTAACTAATTTCTGTCCAACTTGATCATATACCTGTCATTGTTACAGCTTATCGGCAGCGCGTTAAGCTTGTGCATTGGTTTCATGACTCTCGGCATATCCGACGACCCAACACCAAATCCACCATTACTAGATCCAATTGCCACTATCACAATCAATACTCCCACAATCTGAACAATCTATGAGCCATGAATATCGCACTCGCACGGGTCATAGATTCTACAAATTGCGGTAGGTATTGATTGCAACACTGATTATTGGAGCTAGTAGTGGTAATTCTGGTGTTGGATGGATTATATATGATGAGGGTCATGGATCCATGCAAATAAATTTGTTTCATATATTCAATTGAGCTTCAGACTATCTCCTAGTCAATGGATGTGAATTACACAAACAAAATGAAGAAATAAAAAAAGGAAGTAATTTTCTTTGGGTGTTGAGATAAGTTGAAAAAATAAGGAGAAAATTTGTCTATATTTATAGGAGAAAATGGTCAACAATGTGGCAATTCATAGTTATTTCTTACTAATTATTTTATGGTAGTGGGAAAAGAACAAGGAGAAAAAATATCAATTAAAAGATTGAGGATTTTTTCTTTTTAGCAATTTTTTGAATGGTTCCAGCATAGTACCCATACATATAAAGAAAAATAAGCTAAATGAAATAAATTTAATATTAATTAAAAAATTAATTTATTAATTTGAAAAAAATTATAAATATATTACCAAATAAAGTAAAATAGTTAAAGAAGAAAATTCAATGTAATATTTCAAATTGAATCCCCTGGACTATAGAATAACAATATTTGGAGGGTCACGATTATTTTATTTTAGAATGGTAACTCATTTAAAATATATACCCTTTTAGACTTTATGTCACAACTTAGAAGACTAAAATAGTAGCACTATCACTAAACTAATATTGACCTTCCATAAACTCATTTAATTAGAAAAGTATAATTATTTAATCTCCAACTTCAAAACATTGACCTTTAGGATTTTAACATCTATTTAGGTAAGTTGTTATAAATACCTTAAAGATCATATTGAGCAATTAATTTTTTTTTACTTCTAAATTTGGTTAGATTATCTCAATCACCTTTCAATTATTTAATTATGGGGTCCTATCAGGCATCTATAAACATAAATCAAACACTCTTATTTTTATATCCAGAAATAAATATACATACACATACATTCTACTCCTTTTTTGTGTGTACCAAAATATGACTAGAAAAAGGGTATGTCAGGCAATAAGAAATCTCAATGAGAGAAAGGAAAAAAATCGAGATAAAAGATTAGTATCACTATGTAATACCCTTAGACTGCTTGAAGACCTGCAAAATTTATCCCCTTGATGACAACTCGAAGCACTTGAATCGTCATATATAAGTTCATTCAAATTAATTGGATGTGCTTTCTCTTCTAGATATTGATTTACGTGTTCAAAGTAATTCTCAAAATGGTCATTTTGACTATTTTTTGAGTTTTTTGAAAACTAAATTACCTTAATTAATTATACTTTATGGACGAAAACAAACTCTGCGAGGCTTATTTCTCTCAAAATTAATGGGTTTGCAAAAGTATCCATATGAGCATACAGTTCTTGTGAAAATTACAAAGAATGGGAGATTGGGAAAATTCTCATTGCATGCTTATATGTTAACAATCTTATATTCATGGGGAATAGTAATGCCATACTAAAACTGATAGAAAGTAAATCTAGAATTTAATCACATATATAGTTTGATGACAGAAGCTATCAGATTTCTGGTTTAAACCTTGTTGTTCTTCATATAGCAAGAAAAACAATAAGGAAATAAATTTGTAAAAAACTCAGTGTTTGTAAGATAATTATAAGCAATAACATATATTATCTTTCATAACGCATGAGCGACAAATTTTACAAGAGAAGCATTATTGAATATTTTCTTAAAATACTCTTATTAGTTATACTTGGCAAATCTAAATTTGACTAGTAATGTATTGAAACTTCAGTTTTTCTAATCTTAGTTCATTAAAAAATGTCTTCAATATGTAAGATTTTGCACTTGTAACCATCAAAAATGATTTTGAGAGTTCAACATTAAATCAAAATGCAAGCATAATATAAAGAGAAGTCTCCATTTCATAACAAAGGGCCCAGAGGGACAGAAATACTTGCAACAAAAAAACAAAGAAAAAAAAGGGATGGGCTTAGGCACAAGAAAGCCTCAAAAAGTGAACTAGCAAAATGATAAGAGGGGCTCGAAGGCCCAAAAGTCCTTAAAAACATAACTGCTAGGCATCAGGATAGAGGGGGTGCATCTGAGGCATCTTCACTCTCATCGTCTGAAAGACCCAGAGGGTCATGACTCTCAGAGTCATTTTCGGATAGAGCCTGCTCCAGGGCTTCTCTTACAGCACTAGCAGCAGCTTCAGCTTCGGTGACGACCATGGGAAGATCAAGGTCTCCGTCTTGGATCTCAAGAAGGATGTCCACCCGGGTCTGTAGGGACACCCAGCAACTGTCCAATTCAGCCAGATTCCTATCATTTCTACGCCTCACCCGCAATGCATTCAGCCTGGCCTAAAGTCGCGCTCTGTCCATCTCATTTTTAGCTCACAACTCAGCCAAATCAGCCTCTAGGTTGGCCACCCTTTTCTGCAAGGCATGGTTCCTAGAGTAAAGGTAAGCACGTACGTTCTCCCTTGAAGAGAGCTTTCCATATAGCTCCATTTGCCAGGCTTGCAGCTTCTCATTCTCAGCCTGGAGCCCAGCATTTTTTGATCGGAGCTTACTTACCTCGGCCTGGAGCACACCAACTGTGGATTTTAGATGCTCCACATCACCAGCATGGTCCAGAAGCTTATGCGTATGATCGCTTGCTTTTTCTCGGGTGGCGATCGTAAATTGGTGGGTCTATGAGTTAAATGCAGAGAAAAAGAAAAAAGTTAGTAGAATTATCACGAAAATGTATTTAGATGATTAGTAGTGCCTGTCTTACTTGTTGGATAGAGGTGATCAGATGAGTGAATAAACTTTTCAAGTCCTGTTCCTCTAACCTCGCCTTTTCCTCAGACCCAAGGAAGGCCTCAAAAAGTTTAGTTGCCATCGAGAAATCATTCAGAAGATCCACTAGATGAATATCTACCACTAGATGAATAGCTACCACAACCCAGCGACAAGGAGGATTCATATCACAACCAGGCATATTGGCAAGCTCCATCATCTCCTGGTCACTTGATGACACTCCAAATGTCTCCAGACCACCGGTTGGAACCCATGCGCGAAAGGTGAAGGCTTAAGAACTGTCAGTGATTCAATTGTACCCCTTTGATGTCGGAGCAAACGAGAATTGATCACTTCGACGTCAGGTTTGGTAAGATCCGGAACCCTTCTCCTTTTTGTGGAGTCGGGTGTTGCATAATGGGAAAGTTCACGCCCAAATTTGACCCCACATGTAGTAGGCAACCTCGCAACGGGCTTTCGATGGAAAAAACTGCAAGAATCTTAAAAATAAAGAAAAGGCATCGAAAATATAAAACCAAACAATAATGAAATGCCCTTTAAGACGCTTACCGTGGTTTTTGTCCTTGGAATGGAGTGTTCTTGTAGACATTTCCTCCAAAGGTTCGTTCATAGGGGCTTTTCCACTTCGACGTTCCGGCAATGCAATTTCCTTTTCACCCCTCTCTTCTTCAGAAGGAGGCATCGATGGTGGGCTGTCCGACAAGGATGTGGAAGAGGAATGTTAGGAAGAAGACATATTTAGCCATAGATTAGTAAAATATTTTATTGCTAAATTGTTGTAGTAAAATATCCACCTTGTTATCTTCTTGTAAAATGTTGTTGTGAGCTAAAACTTTGAACCTGATGAATGAGTGTAATAATTATTAGCTTGTAATTATATTTATTAATTTAGACAAAATAGTAAAGTATTTGAAAAGTAATAATTAATATGCATTAATGGTAAAATAAATTATTAAAAGAGTTGTGATACCAAATTTGAATTATATATAATCTATAAAATAAGAAAAATGGACACAATTTCATACTCCTTAAGACTCGCTATAGAACTTGTTAAGAATATCTAGGTGTAAAAAATAAGAGAAGAAAAGTTATGCTTGAATCATAAACTTTGAAAAATAGTTAAAATTAAAGAATACAAAAAATACCTCTACATACAACAAAAAATTTGAAGAAGATGACCAGAGAAAAAAATCAAATTACCTTTGACGGATAAGCTATCTTTTTTTATTTCATTTAAAAGATCATTAAAATATACAGTATATGTAAAAGATTGAAACTCATTCTCTACTTCATTATACAAATATGATTTTCCTATCAGATTATCGGAAGATGAATTATAATGTGAGAAATTTGCTAGTATGGTGATACGATAAAAACATGAAAGACACGAAATCACTCAAAAACAGTCCACAAACACACTCCAAAACAGTCCACAAATCACTAAGATCCTTGGACCGATTGGAGACCTCTCTCGGATTCACAAATACAATAAGAATACAAGGTGAGCAAGGTGTATTTCACACCAAAACAACAACAATACGTGAAGAACAAGACGAACACAAGGCACAAGATTTGGATTTAGCAATAACAACAAGAACACAAGATTACAACACAAACACTAAACAAGATTACAAGAAAGTAAAGGGATAGATAGATAGACCACATGAAGGTATAATCTTAAGAACCCAAGAATGGAAACTCTTGGACCCTTAACACTACCCACAACAATAAACCTATCTCTTACGTGATACAAGATCGGATTGCACCTCTCTAGCATCAACATTTCCAAGCAAGCAACAACAAAAGAGAATCCACCATGTTGTTGTATCCTAGTTTCGGTTTTGATGCCTCGAGGAGAGAGGACTTGTGTTCTTTGGTCTTTCAAGATTCACAAATATCATCAAAAAACTAAATCTAAAAACCCTACAATGTTCCTTTTATAACTATTACAAAATATAACTTAAAATGACCAAAAGGCCCTTCAAAGAGTGGGCACCCATCTAGTGTAATTTATGGGCTGATTTGGGTGAATTTTGGGCCTCTTTTACACTTCAATTGCACATGCCAAGGCTTGGGTCCAACACACACTCTCCTAAGTCCATATCCGAGAATATTCCCGTAAAATTATATAATTATATCCGAGATTGTAAAATCCTGATTTACAATCGAATTTACTAAAATAATTATATCCTTGTATTTGTCTTATTTTTAATATCTTATTTGGTATTGGATAATTATATGTCATAGTCTTTGCATTTAAATTTCTATAATCAATAACCATTCTACTTTTTCCTCTTTTTTGTTCACTATGTTTATTTACTATAAATGCTGGGCTATTATGTTTACTATTACTTTTTTGTATATATTGTTTTTCTAATAATTCATCTATATGCATTTTAAATTCTTTTAAATCGTCAAAATTATATGTTAATGGTTTCTGGGTTATTATGCTATTTTTATCTATTAATTCAATTTTTATAGTAGTTTTATGTTTTTTCCATCCTTTTAATGGATCTTCACTATATAATTGTTCTAATTTTTTCTTAATTATCTCTATCTTATTTATTGAAAATATAGTTATTTCTGTTTTATTTATCGAAAATACGACTAATTCTATTGTATCTTCAGTATTTTTTATATTTTTCTAACTTTTGTGTAATTTTTTCACTTCCTTTTATCCAATCAGAATCCTTCGTGATTTTCATATATTTTTTCATCTATTATAAATTCTTCTTTGTTCATTTTATTGTAAATAGTTCATGTTGATATATATATTCTAAACTATCTATTTGTGATTCTAAATTTGATATTTCATCTTTTTGTGCATTTATTGAGTTTTTACTAACTCCGGCAAATATATTATAATGTAGTCTTTTTGTTCTTCTTTTTAATTCTTTACGGTTTTCAGAAATAATTTGTTTTAATTCTTTGTATTTTTGTACTTTATTCATTTAAACCATATTTATAATATTATGGTGGATATCTAAATCTGATTTTATCATAATTAGGTGGTATGTGTCTAATTCTTCTAGATTTTAAATGGATTATTAATTTTGCTTCAATACTAGATATTAAGGTAATTAGGTAGGCTAATCTTTGTGGGTTTTCTTTTATTTTATTTAGACTTATATATTCTGAATAATTACTAATTAAAGATTCTTTAATTTTTCTAAAAGCTTCTCTGTTTTTAAATGGTCTTCTCATAATTAATCAATATAAATTATTTTATCACTAACTCTTTTTGCTCTTACTTTCTGTTTACATGGTGTTGTAAACCACCAATCTGTTCTAGTTATTATATGTGGGTATAATTTATCTAAAAATGACATTCCTAAAAGTATATCTTTTGATGTTAGTTCATAATTATAAATTTCTTCTATTGTTAATATCTTATCCCATACTTGTATTTTTACATTCCTAGATTTATAAGTAATTAAGCTTCCTTCATTATTAAATCCTTTAACTATTATTGGTGTTTTTAATTTATCCCATTTACTTTCTGATAAGCAATTATATCTACATAAATTAGCTTCTGCTCCTGTATCTATCATAGGCGTATAATATCTACTGTAATATCCTTCTACTACTATCTTCATTAATACGTATATTTTCATTTCATGTTAAGTCACTTCTTAAGAATAATTTCTCTCTGTTATATGTTATGGTTAATTGTGTATGTTCTATATTATATGGTTTTACTTGTTCTAGCCATTTTATTCCTAATATTATGTCTGCTTTTTGCATTTCTTCCTTTACTTCAAATTCTATTTTTATTTTTCTAATTCCTATTATTATTTCCTTTTCTGCTATATTTTTAGTATTTATTAAACTTCTTGGTAGATCTGGGCATATATTATTATCAGTTTTTATTTCCTCATTCTTTACTAGATATTTTGTTATATAATTTTTTTCTTGTCCTGTATTTAAGAGTATTAAATATTCAATTTCATTTACCTTTCCTGTTATGTAATATTGGTTTAAATTATCTGTTGAACTTGTTTCATAACTTGTTCTTTTTGATGAGCTTGATGATTCTGTTTTTTCATAAGCTATTCTTTTCGTTGTACTTATTCTATCATTTATTATTTCTAAATTTTCTTCTATATCTATGTCTCTATAGCTATAATCATTATTATCTATTGTTTTTACAAATTGTTCGAATGGACTTTCTATTTGTATTTTGTTAATCTTATTTTTTCCTGTTATTTTATGTTTTGTTGTTAATACATATAAATTTTTGCATCTTGCTGTAAATAGTTTACTTCCTGGGGTTAATTCTATTCCTGATATTTTCCAATATAATACTAATGATTTATCTATATTTTTATCTGTTACTGCTACTGAATAATTCACACTTATTATAAATTTAAATTTTTGGTATATTAAATTTCCTTTTATGGAAGTTATTATACTTTTTTCTATAGGTTTTATAATTCTATCATCTGCTAAATATAATTTTATTGGTGTATCTATTCCTTCTCTAAAACATGCTTTCATTAATATCTCTGTACCTCCAAGGTGTACATATTTTATTGGGTCTCTACTTTTTATATCGTTTATCTCCTTATTAATTATTCTTTTTGTTACTAGTGGTATACTAGCTTTAGCTTTTGCATATCTACAGTCTATTACATGTTCATTTTGACTTACTACATAATATTCTTCTTATTTTCTAGTAAATATATTTTTTATTGTTGGTATTTTAAATATTTTTTCTACACTTATGTCTAATTCTTTTCCTTTTATTTCATCAAATATGTTACTGTCAAATATTATTTTTTGGTCTGTTCCTTCATCATTTAAATATTCTTCCTTTGTTATTATTTTTATATCTTCTTCAGTCATTTGGTTCGTTTGTATATCTTCTTCAGTCATTTGATTCATCTATTTCACTATCTATTTCATTATCTATTTCATTAATTAATAGAAATTATAGACATAAAGAAAATAATATGGAAAAAATTACAAGATTATGAAGAGGAAGAATTATTAAACAGTATAGAAAACTTACACATATATTATGAACATCAATATTACTTAGATTCAGATGGATATTATTCAGAATAAATAAATATTAGAATATATAAAAAAAATAGAGAAAGAAAAAATTGGATATATGAAGAAGTTAATTACAGAAATCAACTTGAAATAGAAAAAAGACAACTAGAAGAAAAATTACTTAATATAAAATTAACCTTAGAAAAAGAAGATACATATAATAATTTATTTAATACATACGAAAAATTATTTAATACAGATGGAAAATTACCTATACGTGAACAACAAATGTTAGTTAATCAGATAAAAAACATAAACCTACGCATTGAATATAGCAAACTTAGAATAAAATACTACACAGAAATTGCTAAAATTTCAATAGGATAAAATAATAAACTACACAAATTAATGAATACATCTTACAAAAAGAATAAATCATTAAAAGATATCGAAACTAAACTATATAGTTTATACCTAGAATACAAAAGATTACATAGTACTAACGAAGATCCTAAAACATTAGATAATTTAATTACGATAATATCTAATTTAGAATATGAATTAATAAACCATCTTAAGTCAAGAAGATAAAAATGAAAATTAAACCAACCAATAATATACACGAAATACTTTACTTAAAAATAAATACTTATTCCTTAATAACTATTTATCATCTAGTAAAGTTATCCGCTTCTCTAAGAAATATCCACGAACAAATAAAAATAGATCCATTATACATATAATAGATCTATTTATTACACAAGTTATCCGCTCTATGAACCTCGGCTTCCTCTCCATCTTAAGCCTTGTCTTCAATCTCATCCAAAACAAGTTTCCTACCATCATACAAGTATTGTAGTAGTATCCATATCCTTCATGTTCCTTTCTACCATACTCCTCTACATGGATATATTGGTTTTGGTGAAGTAGAGTTTCGGTTGAGAAGAATGATTTTGTAAGAGAGAGCTTCAGTAGTGGAGCTTGGATGGGAGGAAATTGGCTTCCATGTCCTTCCTGTTGGACTTGATCGAATTGAGGGGGAAGTGACTCATTTAGGTCTTGGGTTTGAGGACATTTGTTGGCTTGGCTTATGTCTATGTCATTTAGTGGTGGTCTTGGAGGGTTGATCGTGTGAGGTGAAGCTTCGGGAGTAGAAACATGAGAGTTCCTTCGGCTCTCCACTCGATCCAACCTCTCAAGTATAGTAGACATATCCGAGCCCAATTTTTCAAGACCCGCATTCGCCTTAGTGATTTCTCGGGTAATAGCATCAAGGTGGGCCAAAATGGTGTCCATTATGGCAAAGGAGTTACCTACAAAACAGAAAACATGTTAGTTGTACAAAAACATCATCACTCTCTCTTTTATTTCTTGTCTCTCGGATCCCTCACACTCAATCTCACAAGTGTTGTAAGCTTGCTTGTACTCTGAGAGGTGTTGAGAGGTGAATCTAGTGTGTACAACGACTCAAAAGAATAAAACACACAAAGGAACGTAAACACACACACACACAAAAAAAAAATACGGTTTCAAACCAACTCACAATCTAGTAATTAGTCACTAGTTTGTAAGTTAGTATGAGAATCAACAAATGAAACTAAAGACACAAAATGAAACTAAAAGATCAAAATTTGAGCATAAAATTTGTCAGTGAACAGTAATTGGTGACGTGGCAGTCCTTGATTGGCCTTGGTCAACAATTTTATTTTCCAAATTTAGAAGTCTTGATCAATTCTACAATTTGGACTTTAATGGAAATTGTTCAATGGAGGAAAATACAAACTAGTCTTTGGAATTCAAATTTCAAGACTCAAAAGTCTTTGACTAGACTTTTACTTCTCCTTAAAACATGGACCCTTGTTTCATGGGAAAGTGGAATTGAGAAGTGATGTAAATTCTTTTGGTGGTTGGGGTCTTTCAAGACTAACAATTACTTACACCTCTTTCCTTCACCTTTTAGGATCTATTATTCACTTTATGTTAACAAGGTGATAAATATGGTGAAGAACTTCAAGAACACAACAACCACAACAAGAACAACCAACAACAATCTCCCAAGAACAACAACAAATTCTAACGCCCAGTTTCACAATAACAGGACCAACAATTAAACCACCAACAAATGGCCAAGTTTCTTTGGTGTTGTAGTTTTGGTTTTAACACTAGATAAAGGTTGTGATGAACAAAAAAAATACAAAAATAACCACCAAGATCAAAAATAACATCAACAAACGCCCAACAACAAGGTCACCACACAGCCAAGTTAAAAGAACAACTTCAACTCACGACCACTTCTTGATCACAACAACAACGTTAATTTTTAAAGCTCAAATCTAGATATAGACTCAATGTGTTCGTGAGGAACAAAACTAACACTTAGATACAACAAATAAAAGTAAAAATTTCGGCCAAGACACAACAAGAACACACTTTTCGACCAAGAACACAACACGGACAGATTGCTATTTTTTCTGGAATTTTTCAGTTTTGAACACTTTTTTATTTTTATTTTTTCACTAACAAGCCCAAGATTGATCTTGTGGGAACAATATCAAGCCATGCTCTGATACCAAATGATACGATAAAAACTTGAAAGATACAAAATCACTCAAAAACAGTCCACAAACACACTCCAAAACAGTCCACAAATCACTAAGATCCTTGGACCGAATTGAGACCTCTCTCGGATTCACAAATACAACAAGAATACATGGTGAGCAAGGTGTATTTCACACAAAAACAGAAACAATACGTGAAGAACAAGATGAACACAAGGCACAAGATTTGGATTTAACAATAACAACAAGAACACAAGATTACAACACAAACACTAAACATGATTACAAGAAAGTAAAGGGATAGGTAGATAGACCACATGATGGTATAATCTTAAGAATCCAAGAATGGACACTCTTGGACCCTTAACACTACACACAACAATAAACCTATCTCTTACGTGACACAAGATTAGATTGCACCTCTCTAGCATCAACGTTTCCAAGCAACCAACAACAAAAGAGAATCCACCCTATTGTTGTATCCTAGTTTCGGTTTTGGTGCCTCAAGGAGAGAGGACTTGTGTTCTTTGGTCTTTCAAGATTCACAAATATCATCAAAAAACTAAATCTAAAAACCCTACAATGTTTATTTTATAACTATTACAAAATATAACTTAAAATGACCAAAAGACCCTTCAAAGAGTGGGCAACCATCTAGTGTAATTTATGGGCTGATTTGGGTGCATTTTGGGCCTCTTTTACACTTCAATTGCACATGCCAAGGCTCGGGTCCAACACGCACTCTCCTAAGTCCATATCTGAGATTATTCCCGTATCATATGGGTAAGAAACGAAAGGGCATAAAAAGAGAAAAGTACCTCTAGGTCTTGAGATACAATGAAAAAATAAGGAGCAATCACACTTGTATTTATAGGACTATGGAACCTTCAAAATAGCGTCCTTATTTAATTTTTGACTTATTATTTTGAATGGTAACATGTTAAATCTATACCTTGGATTTATGTAACAACTTATAAGTCTAACTAACTTTCCATAAACATTTATTGCTTAATTTATAAACACTTATTTTAAGCTTTTAATCACTTGAGAAAAAAAAACAATTTTTTTTAATCCTATCCAAACAGGCTCTAAGTCTAACTAACCTTCCATAAGCTTATTTAATTATGAAAGTATAATTATTTAGTCTCCCACTTCAAGATTGATTTTTAAGGTTTTACCTACATCTATTTAGGTAAGTTACTATAAGTAGCTTTATAATCAGATTGTGCAGTTAGTTTCATTTATTTTGGTAAGTTACTATAAATCTGGTCACACTATCTCAATCAAATTTCAATTATTCAATTATGTTGTCATAAAAGCTAAATATCTTAATTTATATCTAGAGATAGATAAATACTCATATATTCTATTCTTTTATTTGTTATGTTCCGAAATATGATTGGAAAGTGGGTACGTTGGTATGACACCTCAAACTTTTGGGATGACAGGAAGAAGAAGATTCTAAGACATTGTGATGTGACATTTGATGAAAATGTCTTGTACAAGGACAGAGAGCAAAAGGTTCAAGAAACTACAAAGCAAGTGGGAGTTGATCTTGAGTTCCTGAAGAGTACACCCAAAGATATTACAGAAGATACTCAACAAACTTCAGAGTCTGTCATTGAGGAACTAGAGGCGGAACAAGTGACACCTGAGCAGGTTGAGAGGAGATCATCCAGGACAATTAGAGCACCAGATAGGTATTCACCATCATTACATTATCTATTGCTGACTGATGAAGGGGAACCAAAGTCTGTTACTGAGGCCCTGCAGGTGGAGGATTCAATCAAGTGGGAGCAAGCCATGGATGATGAGATGAGCTCACTTGAGAAAAATAACACATGGATGTTGACTGAGTTACCTGCAGGGAAGAGAGACTTGTTGAACAAGTGGGTGTTCAGAATCAAGACAGAACCAGATGGCAAAAGAAGGTTCAAGGCCCGGTTAGTAGTTAAAGGATATTCACAAAGGAAAGGTATTGATTATGCTGAAATATTTTCTCTTGTTGTGAAATTAACTACTATCCGAATTTTATTGAGTATTATTGCATCAGAGAATTTGTATCTTGAGCAAATGGATGTAAAGACTGCGTTTTTACATGGAGATTTGGATAAGGAAATCTATATACAGCAGCCGAAGGGGTTTGTAGTTCCAAGAAAGGAACACATGGTGTCCAAGCTCAATTAGAGCTTGTATGGGCTGAAGCAAGTACCTGGACAGTGGTACAAGGAGTTTGACTCCTTTATGAGCAAGAGTGGCTTCCGCAGGAGTGAAAAGGATCAATGTTGCTACTTCAAGAAATACACTGATTCTTATGTATTTGTATGTGGATGATATGTTGATTGCAGGATCCAGTATGAAGGAGATAAACTCTCTGAAGGCAAGTATGTCTTTTAATTTTGAGATGAAAGATTTAGGTACAGTGAAGCAGATTCTTGGGATGAGAATTTCTCGGGATTGATTTGCTGGCACTTTGAATCTATCCCAAGAGCAGTACGTTGAGAAAATGCTGACTAGATTTAGAGTTAATGATGCTAAACCCAGGACTACTCCATTGTGAAATCACACAAAATTGTGAAAGGAGCAGCCACCAAAGACAGCTCAGGAGCGGGAGCACATGGCACTTATTCCATATGCCTTTGCAGTTGGGAATCTGATGTATGCTATGTTCTGCAATAGACCTAATATAGCACAAGCAGTGGGAGTTGTTAGTAGGTACATGGCAAAACCCGGGAAAGAGCATTGGGAAGTTGTGAAGTGGCTTCTAAGATATTTGAAAGGTACATCCAATACTTTACTTTGTTTTGGCAATGGTGAAGTGATTCTGCAAGGTTTTGTTGATGCTGATCTTGGTGGGGATGTGGACTCAAGCATGAGCACTTTTGGATACATTTACACCGTAGGTGGAACAACAGTGAGTTGGATGTCCAGGCTTCAGAAGTGCGTTGCTCTTTCATCTACTGAGGCTGAGTATGTGGCAATAGCTGAAGCTAGAAAGTAGATGATATGGCTGGTAAATTATCTGGAAGAACTGGGCAAGAAACAACTTAAGAAGATTCTTCACACAGATAGCCAGAGTGCCATACAGTTGGTGAAGAACCCGGTCTATCATTCGAAGATGAAACACATTAGAAGACGGTACCATTTCACTCGCAGGGCAGTGGAAGAAGGTGATATGTGTTTGGAAAAGATAGAGGGTGCAAAGAATCCAGCAGACATGTTGACAAAATGTGTTGATGTTGGTAAACTAAGGTTGTGCAAAACCTTAGTTGGTTTTCTGTAGTTGTGTCTATAGATGTTGCGGTGTGGCGAACATATTGATGATGGAGGAATATTTTTTTTTTCTTTTTGAGAATGTAATTCTTGGATGACAGAATCAGTCTCCAAGTGGGAGAATTGTTAGGTTGTGGAGCCTGATTAATATGTGACGTACTGTTATATATTAATGTTACCTTTTATTCTCATTTATCTATGTAATTGTACATACTTCGAGTCATTAATATAAATAGCCCGTCCTCCGTGGAGGTTACCCACGGGTGTTACCATGAAATTAATTCTCTCTTTCTCTCCTAAAGAACTCTCTCTAGTTTTCTTCATCCTCTCCATAGATTTAGTGTGTGTGAACTGCTAATCAATCCTAACAGCCTTTTCAATATATTACCTTTGATGTTATTCTAAATATATTATTTATTATTATAAAGATTTGAATAGTTTAATTCAAAGTTCAAAATATTTTTATTGAATGATGATAAAAATTTTTTTGCTATATTCAATATTTTCAAAAAGAAAATAAAATTATAAAATTAACAATTAAATTTCTTTGATGCCTTGAGATTTTGGGAACTAAAGCAAAGGTTTTACTAGCCTCACACTTGAACTACTCCTGCTTTAGGCCACCAAATTCCTGTCCAACTCGGCCACTTACCTGTCATTGTTATACCTCACCCGCAACGGATTTAGCTTGTGCACTGGATCCATGACCCTCAGCATATCTAATCTAACACCAAATCCACCATTACTAGCTCCAATTGCCCCGTCGCAACCAAGACCTCCCACAATCCGAACAATCTATGACCCAGGTATATCGCATTCTCAAGGGTCATAGATTCTAAAAAATGCGGTAGGTATTGGTTGCAACAACGGGCTTTGGAGCTAGTAATGGTAAATTTGATGTTGGCATGGGATATGACGAGGGTCATGAATCCGTGCAAATAGATTTGTTTCATATATTCAATTGAGCATCAGACAGTCTCCTGGTCACTCAATAGTGAATTACACAAACAAAATGAAGAAATAAAAAAAGGAAATAATTTTGCTAGAGTATATGTTAGAAATGAAAGGACAAACATACAGAAGAGATCACCTTTCGGTGTTGAAATATATTGAAAAAATGAGGAGCAAATCTGTATATTTATAGGAGAAAAT
This sequence comes from Capsicum pubescens, assembly GCA_030864215.1. Lineage (NCBI taxonomy): Eukaryota > Viridiplantae > Streptophyta > Magnoliopsida > Solanales > Solanaceae > Capsicum > Capsicum pubescens. Next base: position 107,750,696 of record CM061548.1, on the reverse strand, counting down.
GATCAATAATGTAGCAATCCATATTTAAATTCTTACAAATTATGTTATGGTAATGGGAAAAGAATCCAAACCTCACTATGTGGGAATACACTGGGTATGTTGTTGTTGTTATTGGGAAAAGAATAAGGAGAAAAAAGTATCAATTAAAAAGATTGAGGATTTTTCCTTTTTTAGCAAATTTTTAAACAGTCAGGATAGTATCACACATGCATATAAAGAAAAATAAGCTAAATAAACAATAATATGAATTAAAAAATTGCTTTGTTAATCTAGAAAAAAGTATAAATATATTACCTAATCAAGTAAAATAGTTATACAAGGCAATTTAATGTAATATTTTAAATTAAATCCCATGGACTTAGAATAACAATATTTGAAGTGTCATAATTATTTTATTTTTGAATGGTAACCCATTGAAATATATAACCTATTAGACTTTATGTGACAACTTAATTAGAAGTCTAAAATAGTAGCACTATCACTGTGTTAGACAAATTACATTGTTGTGAATACTTCCATTATTAAATATTTATTCCCTAACACATTGATAGAGACCTCAGCAAAAAAAAACCTGAAGTTTCAATGCAGAAAAATAAAAAAGAAATTACTTCCATACCTGTGGCAAGCCATGTATCACTGAAAATGCTTTTAAAGTAACATTGAAGTGGTACTCATAAACAAACCTGATGAGTAGGGGTGTTCATGGGCAATTTGGGTCGGTTATTGATCAAAATCATAATCAAACCAACTTAGTCGGTTTTTAAATTTTTAAAACCAAACCAAAGCGACACAAAAATAATAACCGTCGGTTTGGTTCTTGTCGGTTTAGTTCGGTTCGATTCGGTTTATGACTTTAGTTGATGATAAAAGTTGAAATTTTTCTTAAAAAAATTCAATCCAACATATGAGATGTCAACCAAGTGTTGTTCCCCAACCTTGAAACTAAGATGTCAATTTATTGTTATACTTAGGAAAAGCCATGAACAACACCATATGAATGCTTCTATAAAGTATTTAGAAACTACATATAAGAGAATGATATGATAAACCCCCCAAAAGGTAAACACATAATTTTTTTGCTTAATAGAGACCAAATGAAATTTCAAAACTAGTGATTATCTATAGTCTAATAAAATTCACCTATAAAATTCCATAGACGACAAGATAATTTTACAATTAGTATCATTTGTCATTTAAAGTGTGAAAATCATATAGAATCTCATAACGTACCATCAACTAGATGGGGACATATGACTAAAGTTAAATTCATGATTAAAATTTAAAATATAAAAAATATTTATATTTTATTTATGAATAATATATAAATAATTTATATATGCATATGTATGTGTGTATACATATATATACATATATATACATAAATATATATATATATGTGTGTGTGTGTGTATATATAGATATATATATATATATAATTTTTATCTGTTCGGTTTGGTTATTTTGTCGGTTATTTTAGAGTAAAATCAAAACCAAACCACATAAGTATCGGTTTTAAAAATTTAAAACCAAACCAAACCAAACCTAACCAAATATCAGGTTTTTTAATTGGTTTGGTTTGGTTCGTGGTTCGATTTGGTTTTTAACCAAACCATGAACACCCCTACTGATGAGGAATCAATAATGCAGCGATGAGACTGAGAGGTAAACTACGTGAATATATATCCATCATGTCCGGCCATGAGTGGAAATGGCCGGCCAAGCAGATAGTGTTCATCTTATCTCTACCTCAGTGAAGATGGGCGCTTTGTTGTAATGTGGATCACGTAACAAACTATATCCACTGACTAATTATCAAATAGTTGGAAGTCTAACATATATTTTCATGACTTCACTCTCATTTTAATTTGTAATTCCAACTGCTCAATACGAAGAATTGAAGGAGATGATCTAAAGGAAAGAGGGTAATAACTATAAGTAACACAATTTCCAACTGCACATTAGGTCCATCTATATTGTGGTCTAAAAAGTACACAATTAAACAATGAATTGATAAGATTATCTATCAACAGAAACAATCCATGCTCTGATTTTCAGTGGATTAGATTATAGAGTTGTAATTTGAAACTGCTTATTGAAGTTAGTGGAGTCTGTTTGAATATCCTACACACTGTAGGCCGTGGTTGTTCCTCCCATGAATAGAGGGTGATTTTCCTCGATAAATTCTATGTTACTGTTGTCACTGTTAAAGTGTGCACTGGATCCATGACCCTCAGCATATCCAATCCAACACCAAATCCACCATTACTTGCTCCAATAGCCACTATCGCAACCAATATCTCCCACAATTTGAACAATCTATGAGTGATGGATATCGCATTTGCTAGGGTCATAGATTCTACAAATTGTAGTAGGTATTGGTTACAACATCGGCTATTGGAGCTAGTAATGATAATTCTGGTGTTGGATGGGATATGACGAGGGTCATGAATCCGTGCAAATAAATTTGTTTCATATATTCAACTGAGTGTCAAACAAAATGAAGAAATAAAAAAGGAGGTAATTTTGCTAGAGTATATGTTAGAAAGAGCGGAGAGTACCTTTGTGTGTTGAGATAAGTTGAAAAACTGAGGAGCAAATATGTCTATATTTATAGGAGAAAATGGTCTACAATAAAGCAATCCATATTTATTTTCGTACCAATTATTTTATGGTAATGGGAAAAGAATAAGAAGAAAAAATATCAGTTAAAAGATTGAGGATTTTTCCTTTTTAGCAAATTCTTAAATAGTTCCAACATAGTACCTATACATATAAAGAAAAATAAGCTAAAAAAATAAAAATAATATAAATTAAAAAATTAATTTATTATTTTGGAAAAAATTATAAATGTATTACCAAATCAAGTAAAAGTGTAAAAGAAGGCAATTCAATCTAACATTTCAAATTGAATACCTTGGACTATAGAATAATAATATTTGGAGTGTCATAATTATTTTATTTTAGAATGGTAACTCATTAAAATATACTGAAAATCTGAATACTGCAACTAAAAATCTAAAACTGAATCTAGTAGTCCGACAAGCCTCTACTGACTGAATCTATAGAGTCACTAGGATAAGCCCCAGCTGACTCAAACTACCTAAAATGAATACTGAATCATCTGCTAATAAACAGGAAATAAAAATATCTAGGTCCCCGAACTATGAGGAATCTCCAACTGCGGAGATGTAGATGAGATGCTCGAAAATCACTCACGCTGCTGATACTGTGCACCTGAATCTACATTATGAGATAATGTAGCACATAGACATATAAGCGGATCAGTACTGTGGGAATGTACTGAGCATATGGGGTGAATGCAATAAGTAAACAATATCATCACAATTTATAAAATCATGCATGTAAAATGTAAATGACTCACATAGGCTTGAGTAATCTGAAATCTGAAGATCATAAATCATGAAAAGTAAAGTGTATAATGCAAATCTTGTGAGTCATAATACTTAGTTTTGAAATGTGTATTCTTCTCTCATTCTTAAATCATATAGGCTAAGTAAAATATGAAAACTTATTCTGCATGGGAGATTCTTCTAACCGACATAAACCATGTGAGCATTCATGGAGCCCAACGTTCTTGTCCTCCTAAGGAGGAATACTCATGTTGGGGAGAGGAGTCATACTCTTACCAGGGAGTATAACCTATATAAGTGATCACATATCTATCATCCACGTAGAAGTGGGAACAATCTCAATCCTACATTGGCATGTAGTTCTGGGGTATAAACCTATAGTAACGCATCCATCTCGGTTCTAAATACTACTTCCATTAAATCTGTATGCTCATTCTGATGGAAATTCCCGTTTAAAATAGTCTAATGGTTTATAATGAAAACCAACTATATATCTGTAAAGCTAAGTCTGAAATCTGAATCTGTAAAGTGGATTACATATCTATTCTGAGACCAAAAAGGTCAAATCTTTATCAATAATCTGAAAAAGAATCTTGTCATAAAGTGCTCATAGCACAATCAATCTAGAAATAATAATCTTTAATTAGGGCTTAATGAACCATGCATCAAACTCATGTTAAAACATCAAAATATTCATGCTTGATAATGTAAACATTAATAAATTAATTCATAATCTGAAAATTACTGCAATATATATGAAAATATGAACATAATCATGTAATTCAACTTCTAAATCACTGAAAATCTCATACACTTGTAAATAACAATAATGGATATAAACCCTAACTTCAATTTCATGGAAAATCACATAAAATCTAGTAAACTTATAATTAAAATAAGTTTTGGGCACAAGAATGAAAGGATTATCCTTGTTGAAAAATCTCATATACCTCAATTGATGGTTTAGATGCTAAGACTTGAATCTTGGATCTCTATTTATGATTTTAAAGTTGAATTCTTGAATTTCTTGAGTTGGGAATCCTAAATCTTGAATTGCCTTGGAGAATTTGAAGGAGGAATTGGGTTTCTTGTAGAAGGAGCTTTTGGTTTCTAGGGTTTTGATTTTGAAGAGAATGATGAATAATGAGCATAAAGTGTTAGGAATGTGATTAATCTTGTGTTTTCTACGGATTGGGGGTCGGATAATTTACCAAAATACCCCTTTTAAACTTTTAAACGGAACTGAAAAATACAACATTTTTTTAACTGGGTGGCCACCGCGATGTGTCACAATCGCGGTGGCTTACTGAAAAGGGATGAGTGGGAACTGGGCTCCTACCATGACGCGCCACCATCGAGGTTCCCTTTAGCTTTCCATTTTGTCTACTGGCACGATGCCCCAGTATCACTTAGGCTCACTGAAAATCGACAAATAGGAAATTGGCCCTCTCCGTGATGCGTCAATATCACGGAGGTCCATTGAAAATTGACAATTGTCATTTAAACCCTCTCCGCGACGTGCTAGTGACTGAAATGACGCTGTTTTATGACTGAAACTTAACATAACCCTAACTTTTTACTCAGCGATCAGATTTAGGCGAATCTTATATCGTTGGAAAGCTAATTGAATTTCCTACGCATTAGAGGTTCTAAACTGGAAAATTTTATATGTATGAAGATTTATATTATCTTAAAGACAACGCTTGACATTCTCAATGCTAAATTGAACTAGGAAAAGTACGGGGTTACAATATCTCCCTCTTGGAAACATCCGTCCTCAAATATTGCCAGTTAGAGTAAGAATACTGAGTAATCTGAGGATACATGATAGTCGTGCATAACTGAAATAAATTGCACAATTGAATCTATATCATTCTGAGCTTCTGAGTAGTTCTATGAGTGCATGAACTTTCATGAGGACAACTAAATATCTGAATCTGTGATTAGCAAAGGACTGAATTAAGGAAGAATATTACTTTCGGCTAAATCTGAGTTTGCGGAGAAGAGGTGAGGGTACTTGGCTCGCATATCTACTTCTTCTTCCCAAGTAGCACCCTCAATTGACTGATTCCACCAAAGGACTTTGACCAAGGGAACTTCTTTGTTCCTTAGTCTACAGATCTGATGATCTAAAATCTCAACTGGAATCTCTTCATAAGAAAGGCTATTTTGAATCTCTGAGCTTTCTAAAGGAACTACAACAGTGGAATCACCGATGTACTTCTTAAGCATAGAGACATGGAATAAAGGATGAACGGCTAACAAGTTTGCTGGCAACTCAAGCCCATAAGCTACTTTCCCAACATGACTCACAATTCTGTAAGGGCCAACATACCGAGGACTAAGCTTCCCCTTTTTGCCAAATTTCTTCACCCCTTTCATGGGTGAAATCTTCAGATACACTAATTCACCAACCTCAAACTCGAGGTCCCTTCTTCTCACATCTGCATACAATTTCTGACGACTCTGGACTGCCTTCAATCTTTCTCTAATTAACTGAACCTTCTCCAGAGCTTCAAACACTACGTCAGGCCCAAGAAAAGTGGCATCACCCACTTCAAACCAACCTATGGATGATCTATATCTCTCTCCATAAAGATCCTCAAACGGGGCCATCTGTATACCATAATGGTAACTGTTATTATAAGCGAACTCAATCAATGACAAATGCTCATCCCAACTACCTTTGAAATAAAGAGCATATGCTCTCAACATATCTTCTAGAGTTTAGATGGTTCTCTCCGCTTGACCATCTGTCTAAGGGTGGAAAGCTGAACTAAGATGAACTTGGGTACCAAGATCCTTCTGAAAGGCTGTCCAAAACTGAGAAGTGAACTGAGTACCCTTATCTGAAATGATAGACAAGGGAACTCGATACTGTCTGACTAACTCTCGGATATACAACTTAGCATAATCTTCAACTGTGTAAGATGTGTGAACTGGTAAGAAATGCCCTGACTTAGTCAATCTATCTACAATAACCCATATCGAATTATACTGACGACACGAATAGGGTAAACTAGTCACAAAATCCATATTCACCTCTTCCTACTTCCAAGTGGTGATACCAAACTCTTGCAACATACCACCAGGTCTTTGGTTCTATACCTTAACGTATTGATAAGTTACATACTCAGCTACGAACTCTGCTATATCTCTTTTCATACCATTCCTCCTATAGATTTTTTGCAAGTCGCGGTACATCTTGGTAGCACCTGGATGAATGGAATAACGTGCACCATGCACTTCTGCCATAATCCGCTATCTCAAATCATCAACACATGGTACGCACAATATACTTTGATATCTCAACACGCCATCTCCCCCTTGGGAAAAAACCTCCACCTTTTGGTCTTTAACCTACTCCTTCAGTTTGACCAAACTAGAATCCATATCTTGCTTCGCATTCATTTTCAAAACTAAGGAAGATTCAGAACTACTCTGAACCCAAACATTCCCTTCAGCTGAATCATTAATGGTAAAATCTATAATATATTAAAAGTAAGAAGACCCTTAGAAAAGTTATTTGAACTTTTTGCTCTTCATTAAAAAACTATGCAATAGACAAAATCGTCTTTTCACTATTACACTTAAATAATTATTCAATTATTATTTACTATTTAATACTTTAAAATTAATTAAAACCTCTATTTAATCTAGGTAAAAATCATACCATTTAACACTTCTAAATCAATAATTTTATCTTAAATAGACAAGAATTTCTAATTTTATTTATGTTATATTTTGGCAGCAATATTCTTTGCTTACTGTGGCGTAGGTTATCAGGGTATGTCGAAGAATCCAAGAGTTAAAGACAATTGAAGGTGATTTAGAAGAAGCATTATATTTGGAGTGGTAGAAAAGAGATACGACTGTTTGATCAAGAAGAGGGATTGAAGTGGCATGAAATCTGCAGGTCATTTTTTGCACTTCTAGGATGGAACCAAGTCAAATTGCACAACTTTATGAATTATCAAGCACTAATCATCGGCTTAATGAGACACCCATCGTAGTTTAAGGGGTTAGCAATGTATTTCACCTTCCTCATTTATATCTTAGATATTTACCACTGCTATATAACTAATTAAATAAATTCTCCATCTTTACATGTCCAAAAGATGTTGAATTTAACTATTGTATTTATCTTTATTATTTAAACAAATATCTTATTTCGTGTAACATTTAAACTCATTAAAGTGAGGTAGACGCTCAAGGTGCGTACACTTTAACTAGTAAAATGATAAATAAATTATCAAAACAGTTGTGATACCAAATTTGAATTATATATAATTTATAAAATAAGGAAAATGGATAGGGTTTCATAGACTCCTTTAAGACTCGCTGTGGAACTTGTTAAAACTATCTAGGCATAAAAACAAGAGAAGAAAAGTGATGTTTGAATCATAAACTTTGACAAATAACTAAAATTAAAGGAAATAAAAAATACCTATACATACAACAAAGATTTGAAGAAAATGACCAGAGAAAAAAAAATCAAATTACTTTAGACGGGTAAGCTATCTTTTCTAGTTCATTCAAAAGATCATTAAAACATACAGTATATGTAAAAGATTAAACGCATTCTCTACATTATAATTTGAGAATTTTGATACTATGGGTGAGAGACGAAAGGGCATAAAAAGAGAAAAGTAACTCTGAGTCTTGAGATATGATGAAAAAATAAGGAGAAAATACACCTATATTTATAGGACTATGAAACCTTCGAAATAGCATCCTTATTTAACCTTTTTCTTCTTATTTTGAATGGTACCATATTAAATCTATACCTGGATTTTATGTAACAACTTATAAGTCTAACTAACCTTCCATAAACTTATTTAATTATGGAAGTATAATTATTTGGTCTCCAACTTCAAGATTGATTTTTAAGGTTTTATCTACATCTGTTTGGGTAAGTTACTATAAGTACCTTTATAATCAGATTGTGCAATTAGTTTCATCGATTTAGGTAAGTAACTATAAATTTGGTTAGATTATCTCAATCAAATTTCAACTATTTAATTATGTTGTCATAAAAGCTAAACACTTTTAATCTAGAGATAGATAAACACTCATATATTCTAATCTTTTATTATTGTGTTCCGAAATATGATGGGAAAGGGGGTATTTTGGGGTGATATGACCTCAACCTTTCGAACAATGATTTAAATTGTGTCACGTATGAAATTATACTCGAACTCCATGAATTTGATTATGCGTAGGTCTAAAGAACAGATCCAAGTGTGGGATGTATAATGAATGTAAATTAAGGTCGAGTACTCTAGCACAATATTAAGTTGAAAGCTTCTCTACCGAACTAACTATAAAACAAGAAAATACAACATTAAATTCCTCATATCCACAATGACCTATCCAAGAAGAGAAAAAAGGGATAAATAGAAGTCATCTATCCCCAGATTTAGGCACAATTTCTAAATTTAAACATTATCATCTCATTGGCCTTATTTCTGCGTCGTCTGTGGCATCACAACCATACCTTAATATTTATTTAAGGTGATTAAGGAGAGAGAGTAAAATTCTAGATGAAAGGCAACAAAGCTAGTTAAATATGAAACCTACCTGCAACTTAAAGTGAATGATCAAGGAAAATATATTAGAAAATTAGAGCAACTGGTCAAGGAGAATGGAATGGTGTTAAACAAAACTCTAGTTCTTAAAATCTTAGTTCATTTAACATCACTTCAATCAGTAAGATTTGGCCATTTGTAACCACTAAAAATGGTTTTGCAAATTCAATCATTCAATTGCAATGCAAACACAAATATAAAGAGATAATCTCCATGATACTCTACACGACCTAGCTTTCAGTTATTTTACTTAATAATTTTATATGTATGAAACAAGTTGCCTAACATGTTTCAATAAACTGTAAGTAAAAACCTAATATTTTTACGTGGAAAACACCCGGCTCACAAAAGGTGTAAAAAATTACGACTTATACCTAACAAGATTTAACCCCAACTTCACTAAATCACAATGAGCCTTTCCACAAAATATTACAAGCCTGTGTAATCTAAGGAATTATAAATTCTAATTCCTAAACAACCCAAAAACCTTCCAAGGTAAGTAGTCTTTGAGTTATCCCAACTTGAAGACAACAATCTTAATTCAGTTTATAACATACTAAAAAACTAAGATTACGTCAACATTACAACTCAATAAACAACCCCTAATACATGAATGCTAAAACTCTTAACACAATACTATATTTGGAGCAGGTTCTTCAATGTGTTCCTTCAGAATTCAAGTAGCACTTTGTAAAGTCAATCTACCAATTATTTTTTTTGCTATGTGAGTGCATGAGTCGCTTGAGTTACTCGTCTTCTATTTAAATACAAATCTTCAAAGAGTTCTTCTTCAAACCAAACTCCTCAGCAACATGAACTCTCATTATAAAGAGTTCTACTTCTAGTGAAAGTCTTTCTTCAATTTAAACTCTTCTCTCTTTAATGTTGTAGTTAAATTTAAATACTTCAAATCTGCGCATGTTTATATCCTTCGAGCTTATCAGAAGTAACCATATCTATTGCTCATAAAGATCTCAGAGTAAATTCGAAGGAAGTTTATAGGTGAAAATTCCTAATTAACCAAAAAAAAAAAAAATTCTTGAGGAAACTTATGAAACTATTTTGTAAGAAAATTCCTACAAAATACCCCAGATAAATCTACAAGAACAAATTATCGCAAGAAAATTTTCATGAATATTTAGCATAAACACCCCATGGAAATCTTAAAAATAATGATTCCCAAGTAAATCACTAGATACATTTCACAATTAGACAAAAATGTTGGGTTCGGAATTGAGAGGGCGTCATGCGGAAGCTAATAGTTGCAATCCAAAGCGGTGATAATTCAGAAAACACAAAATAATAATAAGAACTTAATATTATTATATAATTTGGCCAATTGGCCTACATATAAAAACTTATATTAAAATCATAATAACTAAAGAGAGATAAAATCTCACCCTAAACAAGACTCTTAAACGACTACATTGTGGATTTTATTGTGTTATGGTATGAGAAGAGAGGATTTTCTATTTATAGAGTTTCAAAACCTTTCCTCTTAGAAAGAGGTTAGCCAAAAATGAAAAAGTTTTATATTTTCCTTTCAGGAAAAAGAAAAAGTAAAAGTAATTATGGTATTACTTTTGTTTTCCTTCCAAGAAAAATAAAACTTAAATTTGGTAAGAAAATCAGGGAAAAAACCCTAACAAAAAATCAATTCGAAACATCCAATAATTTTCAAAAACATCATTTGACACAAATCAAATGTAAGCCATTACAACTGATAAAAAACATAATTCATAACATCCACATCAATAGTGTATGATTCTTAAGCAATCCCAAAAAAAATATTTCAAACTTGAATCCTCAATAATACTACCAACAATCAGGGTCAAAATCACTTTCATTCGAGTTACCATAGCTATCATCACTTTCATCCATAAGCTTGGTTGTCTTCTTGAGATGATCGTTCATTTGAGACGATTTCTTGTATACATGTTTCTTCAACAAGTCTAATTCCATCCCCATCTTGTTATTTTGTGCCACTCATTCTGCAACTGTGCATATAAATCAACATTTGAAGCATTTACTTAGGACTTAATCATCTCATCAAGTTCTTCCGGCAAAGTAGATGTTGACTTCTTAGATGCCTTTACATTTCGACCTAGGGATCCAAGACCTTTGACTCTTCCTTTTCTTTTTCCACCAACAGCTTGTACCCAAATATCTATTTCACTTAATTGAGAAGGCTGACTAGCTGGATTAGTTTCTCCTTTCACAACTGATGCACTTTGAGCAGCTAATACTTCTTGTTTCTTTCTTTCAAACTCATTCTGCATAGGAATAAGTTATTTAAGACTAGATATAGTGCCAACAAAAAATATATTATCAGCATAAATTATATTGATTTCTAGTATCAAATATAAGCACAACAAGCAGCAAAAACAAACAACATGTATTAGCATATAAAGTATCTGAAACTCAAGGTTGGTTCCAGATTATTGTGGCTATTAAAGCACCAAGGCCACAATGAAATGAGAACAATAATTCAAGTATTGTCTAAGCAGTATCTTTTATTGAGAAGTCCTGGAATTGTCTAAGCAGTACTTTTATTTGAGTTATGATATATCAATATATCTTTCTCTTCACAGATTAGAACATATTGATGAAATATTGCAGTCAGATCGCATGTCGGGTTAATTGTCGAAGTTTTATCTTATATTGAGAAGTCACGAATCTGTCTAAGCAGTACTCTTATTTAAGTTGTGATATATCAATATTGACTTGAATTCTCCCGCTCCCCTTGAAACCCTGGCAATTTTAATGTTGTAATTGTTAGTGGTTTGAAAGGTGTGAAAAAATTCTTGATCCTTCGCTGAACATGTCAGGAAGATCTGGGGCTTCTAGCCATAAATTACTTTGCTAAACTGAATTCTAAAGAAAACAAGCATAGACGGGGGCAATCTGTTTTTAAAAACTATACAAAATGTCACAAGGAACTATAAAATATTTTATGAGACTGACAATTTTTTCCTCTCAATGTCTATGTCAAAGAACCGATTTAAAGAATATATAACCGACCCCAATTTCAAAGATTTTAAATCAAACAATTAACTAGTAAACAGAGCTAAAAAGAAATTTTGGAATTGAAGAAGCTAAATTATCTCATAAAGATAAGAGTGAAAGAGCAGATTCTGAAACCGAACAAGCAATTAGAAAACTGAGTAAATGAACAGTTACATAAGTAGCTTCAGCTTTCTCATTTACCCAACTTTTATCACTTTTCTTTTTATGAGTTCGAAAATAAAATTCTGAAATTGAAGGATCTTTTCCAGTAGCTTCTTTCTACATTCAATAAAAAAGATATGTATGTTATCTATGTTGAATATGATATTAGTTTCTTAAAAGAAATATATTTAAAAAGATTTATAATTACCATTCTCTTATAGATCAGTCGATGAGGTACACAACCACTTGTATGAAGTGATGCACCAGCATTTGAGTCACGATTTTTTTTATTTTGTTGAGACTTATTCTTGAACTCAAGAGACTCCCAGTACTCCTTCATCTCCTTGAATACTGAATCCCCCATCCATTGTGGTTTTCGAGGCAAGTTTTTTCTAACATGTTGAAAAAGTCGGTTCATTATTGAAGCTGCCCTTTTATTAAAATTAGACCATATAGTATCATTATAGTGAGGAAGCCATTTAAATTTCTTCTGCATATATCAAATGAATACCATATTAGCCATCCAGCCCCACACTTATATTTATACATGAAACATAATTTATAAACTTTTTTACCTTGAATTCCTCAAACCACATCTCGCGAGTAGATTTTGGAAAATTCTTCCACGAAGGTCTTGCCAATTCAAATTTATTACGAATGGAACTAGCAATACCATCAATAGCTACCTTGGGAGGATCAAACCTACATAAAATACAGTAGTTATCAAACATGAACACATACAAATACTCCACCTAAATGTATGTATAAGTTAGTCCTATTACCCATCCTCCTCAGGTAAAATCCATATTTGATGATCATTGTCTACATTGTCAACTATACCAGATGAGGTGGATGGAGTCCTATTGGCCGATGCAGCTGCAAGAATCTTCAAAATTAAGAAAATGCACTGGAAATATAAACCAAAACATTAGAGAAGTGTTCTTATAGACACTTACTGCGGTTTTTGCCCCTAGACTTAAGTGTTCTTGTAGACGCTACCTCAAAAGATTCGTTTATAGGGGCTTTTCCACTTCAACATTTTGATTGTACAATATCTTTTTCACCCCTCGCTTCATTTGAAGGACGTCTTGGTTGGCTGTCCATAAAGGATGTGGAAGATGAATGTTAGGAAGCAGACATATTTAGCCATAGATTAGTAAAATATTTCATTGCTAATTTTTTTTTTGTAGTGATTATTTGATGTTACTAATGAATATAAGTCAAGTAGCCACCTTGGTACAAGCATGGTCCGGTGTGATATATTCCCGAAGTTATTTTCTTGTAACATGTTGCGTGAGAACCAATTCTGTAGTGGGTAATGGTCCCTTTGAACCTAATCGAAAGAATGCACAAAATATTTAACTTGTAATTATATGATTAATTTAGACAAAATAGTAAACTATTTGATAAAGTAGTTGATAACTTATATGCATTAATGGTAAAATAAAAGGATGAAATAAATTACCTTAACAATTTGACGGTTTGGAGCCCATAAGGAACCATAGAGAGGTTGATTTTGGTATTGTTGTTGTATAGGAGGATCAGCGGAAACAGTATCACTTGATGATTCAGTTGCATCAAAAATTGCATGAACATTTCTTTTAGCATTTTTGGGACTCTGAGATAAATTTAGACATTTTTATATTATTATTTTAGACAAAATAGTAAACTGTTTGATAAAGTAATAATTTATATGCATTAAAGGTAAAAAAAAAAAGGATAAAATAAATTACCATAACAAATTGACAATTTCGTCCCCACAAGGAACTATAGAGATGTTGATTTTGGTATTGTTGTTGTTGTATAGGAGGATCAACGGACACAGTATCACTTGACGACTCAGTTGCATCAAAAGTTGATTGAACATTTCTTTCAGCACTTTTTGGGCTCTAAGATAAATTTAGACATTTATATATTATTAATTTAGACAAAATAGTAAACTATTTGATAAAGTAATAAAATCTATATGCATTAATGGTAAGATAAAAGGATAAAATAAATTACCATAACAATTTGACTTTTTGGAGCCCATAGGAACCATAGAGACATTGATTTTGGTATTGTTGTTGTACAGAAGGATCAGCGAAAATAGTATCACTTGATGACTCAGCTCCATCAAAAGTTGAGTAAACATATCTTTCAGTATTCTTTGGACTTTGAGATAAAGTCTCCTCACTTGACGACATTCTTTCAAGAATTTCCTGCTAATAAATTGAGAGTCACCAAACAGAGAAAAAAAATATACTTAATCTCGTCTCAATTATCATGTAAACAAGATTGGAATGCCACACATAATTTGTACTTCTTGCACATCAATGATCAATGGAGTCTCTTCAATATTTTTTTGTTTTAAAAAGAAATTATTGTCATTGTGAAAATGTACAAGACTACAAGTTTATAGCACATAGTAAAACTTGTAATAAACATAAATTAGAGTTTTGTATGAAGCGACTGAAAATTGTTTTAGTAGTATGATAATTTTAACGATGTGTTAAGGCGTAGATTATAAGAAAAAATCAAGTAAAAAACTACACAAATAGACAAGATTTAATATATATGTATGTTACTACATGTTAACTTACATATATACTTCTAGGTTACAATCAATTGCAACACAAGTCTATATGTATCAAGATACACCTAAATAAAGAAACACAAAATTAAAAAGTTATTAGGATATAGGTATTAATTAGTATATGGTGAAAATTTATTCATTCAAGAGATAATTAACACTTGTGTTATATGTAAAAGATTGAAATCTTTCTCTGCTTCATTATAGTTCTTACAGATAAACAAAGATTCTATTAGATTGGAGAATGAGTCAAACAGACAAAATAAAGAAATAAAAAGGAAAAAATAATTGCTAGAGTATATGTGAAAAATAAAAGGACAAAAAGAGGAAAATACCTTGTAGTTTTGGGATATGATTAAGAAATGAGGAGCAAATATGTTTATACTTATAGGTCTTGAAACCTTTAAATGTGAAAAATGGTCAACAAAATATCACCCTTATTTATTTATTTTACTAATTATATCATGGTAATGGGAAAGGAATTAGGAGAAAAAAATCTAATTCAATGATTGAGATAGTTTTTCTTTTTTGTCAACTTCTTAAATAGTTCCAGATTACCCATAGAAGTAATGAAAAATAAGCTAAATGAAGATTTATAATGTGAGTATAAAAATGACTTTATCAATATCGGAAAAATTATAAATATATTTCAAATCAATTAAAGTAATTATAGAAGTCGACTCAAAGTAATATTATAAATCAAGTAGAATATACACTATAGATTGAAATCAAATTTGGAATGCTATATGTTAGCACTCTTGTGGGTTATAAAATATAACGTAGTTTTAATAGTTAATGAGAAAACTGTTGAGCTAGGAAAATGCAATGATCAAGTTGATGGTTGTTAGAAGAAGTTAGTGGGTGTGTTGTATGTGTTAGGAGGTTAGTTAGTTAGAAGTGACAGCTGTTATTATACAGCTGTCACAAGAAGAAAACAAACAATTCTATAAATACAATCCTATAGAGACACAATATAATACAATTCAGTTAGTAAAATCAGATTCCTCTTCTAGATACTTTCTTTTCTTCATTTTCTCTTGTTCTTAGCTCAAGGAGTATAGAAATCTGACATGGTATCAGAGCTATCATGGCTGATTGAAGGCGATGAACGATGCGAGAGATCGTTGGTTTCACCTAATTGGTGAGAAATACATATGTTGTTTGATCGTCCTCAGCTTGCATAGTTGTGTCAAGGGCGGTTACTCAAAATTCTACTGCAGAAGTTGCAACTACAAAAGCAGCACCTGAGAATACATCTACACAATTTGGTACAATTGAGATTGACCATAATCACCCTCTGTATTTTCATCCTAATGATACTTCAGGTAACTCTCTTATCTCAATTTAGCTCACTGGCTCTAAGAATTATTCATTCATGGCATTAAGTCTTGTATGAAAGAATAAAGTAGGTTTTGTAGATGGTCGATATCCAAAAAAATCACTTTGTTGAGTCGTTACATAATCAATAGGAACGAGTTAATGCAGTGATTTTATCATGGATTATGAATCCAGTGAGAAAGGATCTATTGAGTAGTATAATATATGCCTCCAATGCTCATAATGTGTGGATAGATTTGAAAGAATGATTTGATAATGTGAATGGTTCTAGAGTATTTTTTCTGCATAGAGAAATTGTTACCCTCTCTCAAGGGCTTTGTCTGTTGCTGACTATTTCTCTCCAATGAGAACTCTTTGGGATGAGTTTGATGCACTTATTCCCTTTCTGAGATGTAATTGTTTTGAGTCTAGAAGTTATGCACAACACTTTGATTATCAAAGAGTTTTGCAGTTCCTTATGGGTATTAATGAGAATACTCTCAGTGTCGAAGGAAGATTCTATTAATGACACCCATTCCATCCATTATCAAGGTCTATTCCGTGATTGTAGACCATGAAAGTCAGCGGTCCGTAGCTTCTATTTCTTCCATCAGTCGTGTTACTGATCATTAGATGCAACAACCTTTTTTTACAAACAAACCAGGGTACAAAGACAAAGAAGTGTATCTGGGACCTGCTAGCTTAGGACCTAGCAATCCAGCTAAGTCTGCAGGAAGTTATGAAGGGAGGACACCTGCATCTAATTACAGAGGTGCTCTACAGAAAAGGTCCCTAGTGGTTTGTGATTTTTGTTGCTATAATGGTCATAGAAGGGAACAATGCTTTAAGTTGATTGGTTATCCCTCAGACTAGCCTAAATTTAAGAAGAATAGAGCAGGGTAATATGCACACCAAGTAGGGAAGGTTGCTTCTTCTGCCTGTCCTGTTTCTGGATACTTTGTGGACACATACTCTACTAGTGATAAGTTGTCTCAGTCTAGTGCAGCACAACATATATCACCTCATACTCTACATTTCACACCAGAGCAATACCAACAGATTGTGATGCTTCTGAACAAAGGAAAAGAGGAAAATAATTCTACTCCACATGCAACAAATGCAGGTATTATGCTAGCTCCAACTAAAATATCAATTAAAAGATTAAGAATTTTCTTTTTTAGTAATTTTTTAAATACTTCCAACATAGTACCCATACATATAAAGAAAAATAATCTAAGTAAAACAAATATAATATGAATTAAAAGATTAATTTGGAAAAAATTATAAATGTATTACCAAATCAAGTAAAATAGTTAACGGACAATTCGATGTAATATTTCAAATTGAATCCATGGACTATAGAATAACAATATTTGGAGTGTCATGATTATTTTATTTTTGAATGGCAACACATTAAAATATATACCCTATGACTTGATGTCACAATTTAGAAGACTAAAATAGTAGTAGTACTATCACTAAACTAATATTGACCTTCCATAAACTCATTTAATTATGGACGTATAATTATTTAATCTCCAACTTCAAAACTGTCACGACCTAATTTCTGAGTCATGATGGAACCTACCATAACCCATCAGTAGGTAAGCCGACACCATAACTCGGAGCTAACGCAATGGGTTACCTTGGTGAAAACATCCAACACGGGCCCTATATAGGAACACAATACAACAACAATATTCCACAAGGGTAACAACTGACATCCGAATACCAATCCCATGACCTGATAGTAGAAGTATAAGAGCAACTTTAAATCCGACAACAAAAATTACAATTCGAAGTCGGACAACTTAAATATTCTTATACATTTGTCTCGAATACAAAAGACAAGTAAAGATAGAAGGGAAAGAAGGAAACTCGAACTCCAAGAGATCAACCTATCTCTGATTGGTCAACCCGACTCTAATACCCCGGGAAATTTTTCGTTGAAATTTTGTGCATAAACGTGTTGGGTTCTATCTTCTAGAATGAATTATAAATTTTTCGTGTGAAATGTCTTAGATTATGACCCACCATTGCGTAGAGTATCAAATAATCTTTCCAACGATATGTGGATCATCAAAAACGGACACCCGAGCGACGAGTTATGAACATTCCGATCGAACCGTGAATAGTAGTGAACAGTAAAACGTGCAGGAAAAAGTACTAAGGCCTGACGTATTTTTTCTCCAACTTTAAATGATCATAACTCCTTGTACATAATGATATGGGTGATCTACTATATATCAACGGAAATCTCTGCGAGTCCTCTTTCCAATGAAATTGGTTTCATCCAATTTGTCTATCGGAGAAAAAACTTATGGTGGATCTACTTCAGCCTATCAAAAGTGATTTTTTGGGTCAACTTCAATTTATCATAACTCCTCGTACACAATAATATGGGTGAGATACTATATATCAACGAAAATATATGAGAGTCCTCTTTCTAATGAAATTGGATTCATCCAATTTGGATATCGGAGTAAAACATTATGGTTGATCTACTTCAGACTATCAAAACAGTCCACCAAAGGACAAATACGAGAATTAATTGATTTTTAAGGGCATTTTGGTCATTATTCCTTCACTTCATGGACGAAAATTGTCCATTTATACCTATATTGAGCCATAAAATTTATGTTCTTCCATCAAAATCATTGAGAGAACTAAACCCTAGGTCCATTTTGAACTCCAAATATCTTCCAATTTCACTGTACAAATTCAAATTTGATCCGATAATCGAACTCATCATCTCGAGACCTTTGAGGAGCACCCCTTATTTGTGCAAACAGGATTCCATAATCAAGAGGTCAATTTCAAGGTATGTGGGGTTTTTCAATAAGAGCACTCTTTCGTTCTTGTGCCCAAAAGTAATTTTCTTTACGAAGACATGATTTTTACTTGATTATTATGATTTTGAAGAATGAACTCATATTCTATGATGATTATTATGAAATTTTGATGTCTATGATTTTGAAAGATGGATTAACATTTGTGGTGATATAAAGCATGATTCTTGAATGATATTTATCATGATTTTGATATTTGGGTCTTGAACCCCATTTGAAATTGTGTCTTTGAGAAAATGTGTGCTATAAGCACGTTGATGTTGAATATTTGAGATGTATCGAATGATTTGAACTTTTGGTCTTAATGGAGTCGCTTTGAACTCGAATGTGAAAGAAATCCACAACGTGTTTGATTATGATAAATGGGTAGCATGATGGCTCCCGATGGATACTTATTATTGATGAAAGTTGTTTTGTTGCTCATTGTCTTTGAAATGATCTGATCTAAGTCCGGGAGTACTCTTTAGCACCGAGTGGGAGGTATAAAATGACCTTAATTCCCTAGAACTACGTGCCCCCATAGGACGTGAGCCTGAGGCTGATTTATATAGTGATCACTAGTGTTTTTAGATTGATATTGGAAGTCCTCCTCCGATGGCAAGGATAGGACGGCTCTCCCCAACGTGGGTTGGACGTTGGACTCCATGTGGCTCACATGGTTTATGTCGGTTATAGGATCTCGCTGTGTGTGTGTGTTTCCTTGTGTCTATGGTGAACGGTGAAGTGATTTGAAAGTGGAATTGTGAAAGTTATTCATTCGAAAGATTTAAATGATATTTACATTATGAGAATTGATATTCTTGATGAACTGAAAGTGATTGACGAATTATATGATGACTCACATATGTTATTATACTTATTTCATCCTCTCATGATTATGATGATTTTCTTCGGGCTATATGAGTCTTTTATACATCCTGGATATTTCTTATAAACATTTATGATGATGATGTTTATACAACTGCATACACCCCCATATACTCGGGTCCTTTCTATGGTACTGACCACATCTTCGGATGTGGGCTGTATTTTCTCAGAATGTAGGTTCAGGTGCTCAGTTCCAGGTTCGACAGTGATTCTTCGAACAGACTATTCTACATCCTCTGTTGTGGTGAGTCCTCATGTTCCGAGGACGTGATGTCTGATGTTGGTTTCACGAAATTTTTTACATTTGATAACTGAGTATGAGTCAGTTGGGGCATGTCTCAATGGCTCTCTGGTTTTATTGATTTTCTAAGAGGCTTGTCAGACTAGTATAGATGTTGCGAGTTGACTAATAAGTCGTATTTTGTTATCTTTCTAAAATTCTTTTATTCTTGGATGATGATTACTCTGTTGATGTTTGAGGGTTATTTATGGAAACCCCGTTGATTTGTGTTGAACTGAATGAAAATGGCTCAAAGGGTTAGCTTGGGGATACTCGTAGCCTCAAGCACCGTGTGACGCTCCGGGACCTGTTTTTGGGGCGTTACAAACTTGGCATCAAAGCCTAAGGTTTTAAGGTGTCCTAGGGAGTCTGACAAGCTGTGTTAAGTAGAGTCTTGATCATCGGTGGTGTGTAGCTCACCACATCTATGTGCAAGAGGCTACAAGACGTTTTAGGAAAAAGTGTGATTCTTTCTTTCAGAAGTCTATCGTGCTTAAAGTGTCTCTCTCTGCTATTGATTCGTGCTCTCCTCTTTCAGAAATATGCCTCCACATTGAGTGAGAATAAATAATGATGGTTAGTAACCTCAACCCGCTGACCCATTGAATGAAAACGTGTCTCATGCTGAATTTCGGGCAGCCTTTCAGGAGCTGGCCCAAGCTGTTACTGCAAATGTTCAGGCCAACCCGGCCCCGGCTCCACAACGAAAGGGAGGTGGTTCAGCTGCTTCTAGGATCCGTGACTTCATGTGGATGAATCCGCCAGAATTCTATGGGTCCAAGTCTGATGAGGATCCACGGTTGTTTTTAAAGGAGATGCGGAAGAGTACTCAGGTGATGCATGTATCTGAGGAACATAGTGTGGAGTTGGCTACGTATAGGTTGAAAGACCTTGCTTATGACTGGGTTTTTTCTTGGAGGAAAGGTAGAGGTGAGGGAGATGTCTCTACAACTTGGCAAGAGTTCCAGGATATATTCCTGGATAAGTTTTTCCCTTTGGAGATGAGGGAGGCAATGGTGGAAGAGCTTATGAACCTGCAACAGGACTCTATGACTGTTAGGGAGTACTGTCTAAAGTTCAATCAGTTGGCCAAGTATGCTCCTGACTTAGTAGCTGATAATCGAGCTAGTATGAGTAAGTTTGTGACTGGAGTGTCTAGTTATATGGTTAAGGAGTGTAGGTCTGCTATGCTGAATAGTGAGATGAATCTTTCTAGGATGATGACTCATGCCCAACAGATTGAGGAAGACAAGATTTAGGAGAGAGATAGAATGAGAGGGAATAAGAGAGCTAGGTCCGAGCAGCATAGACAGGGTCAGACTAGATCGCAGGGAGGGAGTCTCCCTCAGTATCAGGATTGTTCGTGTATGCCAGCACCGTCATCTGCTAGTTCTGCCATACCTAGAGGTAGGCAGGAGCAAGGTAGCAGGTCATATGAATTCAGGTCCCAGTACAATGCTGGCAGTAAGCCAAATCGTCCCCTGTGTCCTAAGTATGGTAGGGATCATTCGGGTGAGTGTTGGGGTGAGAAGAGGGGTTGTTTCTGGTGTGGTGACATGGGTCATAGAGTTAGAGATTGTCCACAGGATGGACAAGGGCTTCGTGACTATCGCCCTCAGACCCAGACTCAGACTGTTAGTGCTCCAGTTTCAGCGACTCGCCCAGCCCCAGCTTAGGGCGCCTCTTCTAGCAATGTTGGCGGGCAGCGCCAGAATAGATTCTATGCTTTTCCGTCCTGCCAGGAACAGGAGGACTCTCCCGATGTTGTTACTGGTATGCTTCGTATATTTCAGTTTGATGTGTATGCTTTGTTGGATCCTGGATCCAGTTTCTCATATGTTACACCTTTGATTGCTGTGAATTTTGAAATGAGTCCTGAGATTATTCCTGAGCCTATCCTAGTTTCTACCCCAGTGGGTGATTCGATTATTGCCCAGAACGTGTATAAAAAGTGTCCTGTTACCGTTCTTCATAGAGTCTTATTGGCTGATCTGATTGAGTTAGACATGGTAGATTTTGATGTGATTATGGGTATGGACTGGCTATATTCTTCTTATGCCTCTATTGATTGTCGGACCTGAATGGTCAAGTTTCAGTTTTCGGGTGCATCCGTGTTTGAGTGGTCTGGGAATTCTATGTCACCCAAGAGTTATTTTATCTCTTACCTCAAAGCTAGAAAGCTTATTTCCAAGGGGTGTATTTACCATTTGGTTAGAGTCAAAGACACTAAGTCTGAGACTCCAACTCTCCAGTCTGTTAACGTCGTTAATGAGTTTTCTGATGTCTTTCCGGATGATCTCCCAGGGTACCTCCTGATAGAGAGATAGAGTTCAGGATTGATCTTCTTCCCGATACTTAGCCTATTTCTATTCCTCCTTACCGTATGGCCCCTGCAGAACTTAAGGAGTTGAAAGAGCAACTCAAAGATCTACTAGATAAGAGTTTCATAAGGCCCAGTGTTTCTCCTTGGGGTACTCTTGTGTTGTTTGTGAGAAAGAAAGATGGCTCTTTGCGTATGTGCATTGATTACCGCCAACTGAGTAAAGTCACCGTAAAAAATAAGTACCCCCTTCCGAGAATAGATGATTTGTTTGACCAATTGCAAGGTTCAAGTTATTTCTCAAAGATAGACCTTCGTTCTGGCTATCATCAACTCAAAGTTAGGGAGTGTGACATCCCAAAAACCGCTTTCCAAACTCGTTATTGCCATTTTGAGTTTCTTGTTATGTATTTCGGGTTAACTAATGCCCCAGCAACTTTCATGGACCTCATGAATCGAGTGTTCAGACCATATCTGGATATGTTTGTCATAGTGTTCATCGATGATATACTGGTGTACTCCCGTAGTGAGGATGAACATTCTGATCATCTCTAAACTGTCTTACAAACCCTTAGAGATCACAAGTTGTTTGCAAAGTTCAGTAAGTATGATTTTTGGATAAGGTCAATTGCTTTTCTAGGTCATATCATTTCTTCCGAGGGTATTAGAGTTGTTCCCCAAAAGACCGAAGCTGTTAGAAATTGGCCTAGACCTATTTCTCTGACTGATATCCGAAGTTTCTTGGGTTTAGCTGGCTATTACCGCCATTTTGTTGAGGTTTTATCCTCTATAGCGTCTCCTATGACTCGGTTGACCCAAAAGAAAGTGAAGTTCTTGTGGTCCGAATCTTGTGAGAAGAGTTTTCAGGAGTTGAAGACTCCACTCTCTTCAGCCCCTATTTTGACTTTGCCTGATGGTGTTGATGCTTTTGTGGTGTACTGTGATGCTTCGAGAGTTGGGTTGGGTTGCGTATTGATGCAGAAGGGTAAGGTGATAGCTTATGCTTCTAGACAGTTGAAACCCCATGAGAAAAATTACCCCACCCATGACCTTGAGTTGGCTGCTGTTGTGTTTTCTTTGAAAATATGGAGACACTATTTGTATGATGTCCATGTTGATGTTTTCACTGATCATAAGAGTCTGCAGTATGTGTTTACCCAGAGAGAATTAAATCTTAGGCAGAGACGATGGTTAGAATTGTTAAAGGACTATGATATGAGTGTGCTGTACCATCCGGGCAAGGCCAATGTTGTGGCGGATACCCTAAGTAGAGTGTCCATTGGTAGTGTTTCGCATGTGGTAGAAGGTAGGAATGAGTTGGCTCGTGATGTACATCATTTGGCTTGATTCGGGGTTAGGTTGTTTGACTCTGCTGAAGGTAGTATAGGGGTTTAGAGTAGTTCCGAATCCTCCTTGGTTTCAGAAGTGAAGGAAAAGAAATAATTAGATGTTAGTTTGGTCAGACTGAAGGAGTCAGTCAAGGACCAAAAAGTAGAGGTTTTCTCCCAAGGGGGAGATGGTGTGTTGAGATTGCAGGGTAGATTGTGTGTCTCGAATGTTGATGACCTGAGACAGGGGATTATGGATGAAGCGCACGAGGCGCGATATTCTATTCATCCTGGTGCCACCAAGATGTACCGAGACTTGCGGGAAATCTATTGGTGGAGTGGCATGAAGAAAGATATAGCAGCGTTTGTAGCTAAGTGTGCAATATGCCAACAGGTTAAGGTTGAACACCAAAGACCTGGTGGTATGATGCAAGAGTTTAGTATTCCCACCTGGAAGTGGGAAGACATAAATATGGACTTCGTGATTGGTTTACCTCCTTCCCGACGCCATCATGATTCCATTTAGGTTGTGGTTGATAGATTGACTAAGTCTGCTCATTTATTGCTTGTTCATACTTTATATACTACTGAGGATTATGCTAGATTGTATATCCGAGAGCTAGTCAGACTGCATGGAGTTCCCTTGTCTATCATTTCGGATAGGGGAACTCAGTTCACTTCGCAATTTTGGAAAGCTTTTCAGAAGGGTCTTGGTACCCAAGTGCTTTTGAGTTCTGCTTTTCATCCGCATACCGATGGTCAGGCTGACCGGACCATCCAGACCTTAGAGGATATGTTGAGATCTTGTGCACTTGACTTTAAGGGAAGTTGGGATGACCACTTACCGTTGATAGAGTTTGCTTACAATAACAGTTTCCACTCTAGTATTGGCATGGCTTAGTTTGAAGCCTTATATGAGAGGAAGTGTAGATCACCCATAGGTTGGTTCGAGGTGGGTAAAGTGGCTGTGAGTGGTCCTGATTCGGTATTTGAGGCTATGGAAAAAGTTAAGTTGATTAGGGAAAGGTTGAAAACTGCGCAGAGTCGTTAGAAGTCATATGCGGATGTTAGAAGGAGAGACCTTGAGTTTGAAGTTGGTGACCTAGTGTATCTGAAAATTTCACCCATGAGGGGGGTGAAGAGATTCGGAAAGAAGGGGAAGCTTAGTCCCTGTTATGTTGGTCCTTACAAAATTCTTAGCCGTGTTGGTAAGGTAGCTTATGAGGTCGAGTTTCCTTCCGAGTTGTCCTCTGTTCATCCAATATTCCATGTCTCCATGCTTAGAAAGCATATTAGCGATGCTGTGGTAGTGGATTCCTCTGTGAGTGCTGACATTCAAGAAAATCTTTCTTTTGATGAGTTTCCTGTTGAGATTCTTGATTTCAGTGTCCGAAGACTAAGGAACAAAGAGTTCCCTTGGTCAAGGTGTTGTGACGAAACCAATCTGTTGAGGGTGCAACTTGGGAAGCTGAGGCGGATATGCGATCCAAGTACCCACACCTATTTTCTGCGAACTCTGATCAAGCCAAAGGTACCGTTCTTTCCTAAATCATGCACTTTTGATAAAAGTTGCAGCAGTTCAGCTGTCATTTATTATGTGTTCAGCTGTAGTTTCTTGAATTTATGCATTCTATGTTGCATTCGAAGTGAGAAACGATGTGGTGATGAGTCTAACGAATGGTTTCAGCTGTATTCTCTCTTCCCTATCTAATCTTGGCATGTCTAGCATCATTCGAGGACGAATGTTTCCAAGGGGGATGATGTAATACCCAGGGAAATTTTTCGTTGAAATTTTGTGCGTAAACGTGTTGGGTTCTATCTTCTAGAATGAATTATAAATTTTCCGTGAAAAATGTCTTAGATTATGACCCACCATTGCGTAGAGTATCGAATAATCTTTCCAACGATATGTGGATCATCCAAAACGGACACCCGAGCGATGAGTTATGAACATTCAGATCGAACTGTGAATAGTAGTGAACAGTAAAACGTGCAGGAAAAACTACCGAGGCCTGGCGTATTTTTGCTCCAACTTTAAACGATTATAACTCCTTGTACATAATGATCTGGGTGATATACTATATATCAACGGAAATCTCTGCGAGTCCTCTTTCCAATGAAATTGGTTTCATCCAATTTTTCTATCGGAGCAAAAAGTTATGGTCGATCTACTTCAGCCTATCAAAAGTGAATTTTTGGGTAAACTTCAAACGATCATAACTCCTTGTACACAATGATCTGGGTGAGATACTATATATCAACGGAAAGATACGAGAGTCTTCTTTCTAATGAAATTAGTTTCATCCAATTTGGATATCGGAGTAAAACATTATGGTTGATCTACTTCAGACTATCAAAACAGTCCACCAAAGGACAGATTCGAGAATTAGTTGATTTTTAAGGGCATTTTGGTCATTATGCCTTCACTTTATGGACGAAAATTGTCCATTTATACCTATATTGAGCCATAAAATTTATGTTCTTCCATCAAAAGCATTGAGAGAACTAAACCCTAGGTCCATTTTGAACTCGAAATATCTTCCAATTTCACCGTAGAAATTCAAATTTGATCCGACAATCGAACTCATCATCTCGAGACCTTTGAGGAGCATCCCTTATTTGTGTAAATAGGATTCCATAATCAAGAGGTCAATTTCAAGGTATGTGGGGTTTTTCAGCAAGAGCACTCTTTCGTTCTTGTGCCGAAAAGTAATTTTCTTTATGAAGACATGATTTTTACTTGATTATTATGATTTTGAAGCATGAACTCATATTCTATGATGATTATTATGAAATTTTGATGTCTATGATTTTGAAAGATGGATTTACATGTGTGGTGATATAAAGCATGAATCTTGAACGATATTTATCATGATTTTGATATTTGGGTCTTGAACCCCATTAGAAATTGTGTCTTTGAGAAAATGTGTGCTATAAGCACGTTGATGTTGAATATTTGAGATGTATCGAATGATTTAACCTTTTGTTCTTAATGGAGTCGCTTTGAACTCGAATGTGAAAGAAATCCACAACGTGTTTGATTATGATAAATGGGTAGCATGATGTCTCCCCATTTATACTTATATATTGATGAAAGTTGTTTTGTTGCTCATTGTCTTTGAAATGATCTGAGCTAAGTCCGGGATAACTCTTTAGCACCGAGTGGGAGGTATAAAATAACCTTACTTCCCTAGAACTACGTGCCCCCGTAGGACGTGAGCCTGAGGCTGATTTATATAGTGATCACTAGTGTTTTTAGATTGATATTGGAAGTCCTCCTCCGATGGCAAGGATAGGACGGCTCTCCCCAACGTGGGTTGGACGTTGGACTCCATGTGGCTCACATGGTTTATGTCTGTTATAGGATCTCCCAGTGTGTGTGTGTTTCCTTGTGTCTATGGTGAACGGTGAAGTGATTTGAAAGTGGAATTGTGAAAGTTATTCTTTCGAAAGATTTAAATGATATTTACATTATGAGAATTGATATTCTTGATGAACTGAAAGTGATTGACGAATTATATGATGACTCACATGTGTTATTATACTTATTTCTTCCTCTCATGACTATGATGACTTTCTTTGGGCTATGTGAGTCTTTCATACATCCTAGATATTTCTTATAAATATTTATGATGATGTTGTTTATACAACTGCATACACCCCCATATACTCGGTTCCTTTCCATGGTACTGACCCACATCTTCGGATGTGGGCTGCATTTTCTCAGAATGTAGGTTCAGGTGCACAGTTCCAGGTTTGACAGTGATTCTTCGGGCATGCTGTTGTACATCCTCTGTTGTGATGAGTCCTCATGTTCCGAGGATGTGATGTCTGATGTTGGTTTCACGAAATTGTTTACATTTGATAACTGAGTATGAGTCAGTTGGGGCATGTCTCAATGGCTCACTGGTTTTATTGACTTTCTTAGAGGCTTGTCAGACTAGTATAGATGTTGGGAGTTGACTAATAAGTCATATTTTGTTATCTTTCTGAAATTCTTTTATTCTTGGATGATGATTACTCTGTTGATATTTGAGGGTTATTTATGGAAACCCCGTTGATTTGTGTTGAACTGAATGAAAATGGCTCAAAGGGTTAGCTTTGGGATACTCGTAGCCTCAAGCACCGTGTGACGCTACAGGACCCGTTTTCGGGGCGTTACACCGGCACGATCCCGACTCAACAACAGAAGCTAGAACCTGGGTCTGCAAGAAAAAGGTACATGTAATGCCCCAAAAATGGGTCCCGAGACTTCACACGGTGCTTAGGACCACAAGTAATCCCAAGCTAACACATTCTACTAGCATAATTCACGAGCAATTGAAATAAATACGAAAGTCTGGCAAAATAATACGGAAGATAAATCATTTCTGAATATGCTCAATAAAAAGCTATATTAAAACAACATATCTCTGATTGTACAAGGCAAAACTTGAATCAACTTCCTCACTCTACTGACTGTCTATGAAGCCTCTACTAATACTGACTATAGGTAGCCGGGACATGACCCCCAGCTATTCCTAATCAATACGACTGAATAAAAGAGACAATACAAAATTATACTTGACTTGAGTCCTCGAATCAAAAGAACCCATCACCTGCTGATTGAAAGTTGCAAACTGTTTGTGTCTGAATATGCATACTAAAACTTGTACCTATATTATGAGACAATGTAGCACATAGACATATATGTAGATCAGTACTTTGAGGATGTACTGAGTATATGGGGGTGAATACATAAGTAAAAACATATCTCATAATCATCATTTATAAAATAATGCATGCTAAATATAAGTGACTCACATAAGATGGAATATCTTAAATACTGAAATATGTAGCAATAAGAAGTGAAGCATGCTTTATAAATCTCGTGATCCACAACATTTAGTTCTAAAAGCTGTACTTGAATTCTCTTGTTAAAATCATATTGCCTAAGTGTAGAAAGGACTCACTCTTTAAATCTAACTTCGCGAGCCTTTACACTTAGTTTCATAAAAGCTTTTCTATCATTCTTTTCTTTTGAAACTTAGAGACTTTGAGTTCTTTGAAAAACTTTTTGGAACTTTGGGACTTTAGGATTGGGAGTTTCTTCTAACCGACATAAACCATGTGAGATGAGATGGAGTTCAACGTCTTGCCCATGTTGGGGAGAGCTGTTCTATTCTTGCCATCGGAATAGAACCTTAACATTAGTGATCACTATCTTAGCCCACTATGGGCAAATCAGAAACCTACGGTGGCACATAGTTCTATGGTATGAGACCTTGGAATCATACACGACTCGGTGCTAAATACTACTCCCATACTTATTGCTCAGAACTTTTTAGGAAAATCAACCTTAAAATAGTACAAGGGTCTATAATGAAAACCAATTATGCTTCTCTTTACTTTGAATCGTGAACTAGATGAATAACGTGGATTCCTTATCTTAGCTTAGGATCAAAAGTTCAAATCTTACTTAAAAATCATCTTTCTTGAATACCAAGACTGAAACTTATGGCTTACAACCCATAGTTGAAAATTATGTCAAATCACAATAAACTTCATGCTCACAATAATAGTATTGAAATACTTTAACAATCTCAAAAATTCATCCTTAGATTTAAAGCATATATATATATTTAAATGATCATGATTTCATAATGAAGCTTAATTCTTGACAGCTATCTTGGAAACACTTGAAAATAGCAATTTACAATAGGGATGTACAATTCATGGTATAAATCATCAATTCAAAGAATAAATAGGTGGAATAAACATGAACTTCAAGGCTTAAACCACTTACAAGTTCATAAACTTAAAACAAGACACTTTGGGTATAAATCCCAACTTGCAAATCATAAAATCTTTAATAAAATTCAAGTTTTTGGGCACAAGAACGAAACATTTGTTCTTGTTCAAATCCCACATATCTTAATAGATGATCTTTGATGAATTGAATGCAAAAGCCTGAATCTTGGACTTCTATTGATGATTTGGTGATGAATTCTTAGAGGTTTTGTATTGGGAACCCTTAAGCTTTAATTTCCTTGGAGAATAATTGGAGCAATTTGAATTTCTTGGAGAGGAAGTTTGATGAGCTAGGGTTTTTCTTCTTAAGATGAAAAGATGAATAATGACGTATCTTTGCTTCTTTGGGGGTGAAATTATATGTTTTGGATGGTTTTGGGTGAGGGGAATTGACCAAAGTGACCCTACGCCCTTTTGGAATTGAATTAGCATGTAAAATAGCTTTGGATCCGCGTCAATTTTACGTGTCGGGGCGCAGTCGACGCGACGCATCAAGATTGCATTGGCTCACTGCCTCACACGGAAAATGTCATAACTTCTTACTCGGTTATTGGATTTTTGCTAAATTAGTATCATTGGAAAGCTAATTCGATTATCTACAATTTGGTGGGTCTTGGGATGGAAAATTTCACATATATAAAAAGTTATAAATGTTTAAAGAAGATCTTTGTAGAATCGAATATCAAACTTTGGAAAAATCAAAGGATCTTAGCTCCACTAGGCTCTAAGTGACTTCTATAAACATTCTTCACCTCAAAAGCTCATCAAACATGAGGATAAAGATCATGAAACTTATATTCACATGGTAATCACTAGGATTATACCTTATATAAGTAAGAACGACAGTTCATAGACTAGTCCGAAAATGTGGGGTATTACAGTACAGAAGTGTAGTATGAGTACCAAAACACAGGTACTTAGTAGGCATTATCGGCCGACTGAGCTAATTTATAATATAAGGATGATATAAGTTGAGACAATAACTTAAATTCAAAGTATAGGATCAAACTTGAATCTTCCTCAATATCACTGTATAAATACTAATCAACTATATCAATAATACTACATTCCATATCCGCATATACCATAACTTTCATACAACATGAGTAGTCATTTTGGAAACATAAAGCCGCGTGAATATACAATAACAACCATGCATTTATTGTAATCAACACCAATCATCATTAGAATATAAAGCATAAGAACTTACCACGACGTCCCATACCGCCGAAAAGTACACGCAAAAGAACACAATAAAGAACTCGTCACGGAGTCCCATACCACCAGAGAGTACACCAAAAAATCAAACCATCAATATATCAAGGAAGAATTACACAATCACTTACCCAAAATTGCGGGTCCACGTTTGCACCATGGCCTCTTACTGAGGTCTACAGTCATCATCAAAACCGCATTTATATACAATGAAACCGAGATCACCATAACATAGCTATATAGTCACTTAGTCTTTATTTCACTAATGAACACCAAGTCTAGTCTATATTAGCTAATAACCAAATCCATGGAGCATTAGTTTACAAGTCTTATAGTTTTTTAATCATTAAATAAGGAAAAGCTACAAGTTACCAGCACCATTATTTATTCACCTATCTCAAGGCCATTATCTAGTTAGCAACCTCATTATATAAGTCGCCATTTAAGCCACCACGACCTCACATACTAGAAGTCAACTTAACTATTTATCATGAAATCCTAAGACCAATATCATCAGGCATATTATAACCTTAAGGACTAGTTTTCATATTTTAACCAAGTAAGATCCACCAACTAGTTTACTAGGTTTCTAGCCCACAAGTCATAGCCATTTATTAGAAACAACTAGTTGTCACATAAGCCACTTTACTAGGCAAAATTTCATAACATAACCATTTATTCAAGTCAAAAAGATTACTAAGTGAGCCCTTAATTTTACACATGATTATCCTATCAAGTGGAATTAACCCAATCTTTAGCCTAACTTATAACTAGTTACTAATTAGAGTCAACAACGGTCACACCTCTTATTTAGTGATTAGTGACAAAGAATGAGTATCAATTACCCCGAAAAATATCATGTCTCGAGTACATCAACGGTTAGCCACACATGGCATAACCTCACATATATACAGTTGTCACATAAGCCACTTTACTAGGCAAAAATTCATAACATAACCATTTATTCAAGTCAAAAAGATTACTAAGTGAGTCCTTAATTTTACACATGATTATCCTATCAAGTGGAATTACCCCAATCTTTAGCCTAACTTATCACTAGTTACTAATTAGAGTCAACAACGGTCACACTACGTATTTAGTGATTAGTGACAAAGAGTGAGCATCAATTACCACGAAAGACATTATGTCTCGAGTACATCAATGGTTATCCACACACGGTATAACCTCACATATATATAGTTGTCACATAAGACACTTTACTAGGCGAAATTCCATAACATAACCATTTATTCAAGTAAAAAAGATTACTAAGTGAGTCCTTAATTTTACACATGATTATCCTATCAAGTGGAGTGAACCCAATCTTTAGCCTAACTTATCACGAGTTACTAATTAGAGTCAACAACGGGCACACCCCTTATTAAGTGATTAGTAACAAAGAATGAGTATCAATTACCAAGAAAGACATCATGTCTAGAGTACATCAAAGGTTAGCCACACACGGCATAACCTCACATATATACACATGCACTTATATAAAGTTGCCCCACACGGCATCATAACATCATTATCTCTTCCGGATTCACTGGATATCATCATAACATCGTTACCTCTTCCGGATTCATCGGACATCATCATAACATCAACATTTCCTCCGAATTCACCGGGCATCATCATAGTATCAATATTTCCTCCGGATTCACCGAGCATCATCATAGTATCAATATTTCCTCCGGATTCATCGGGCACCATTTATAGTATCAATATTTCCTCTGGATTCACCGGGCATCATCATAGTATCAATATTTCCTCCGGATTCACCGGGCATCATCATAGTATCTATATTTCCTCCGGATTCCCTGGGCATCATCATAGTATCAATATTTCCTCCGGATTCACAGGGCATCATTCATAGTATCAATATTTTCTTCAAATTCACCGGGCATTATCATAGTATCAATATTTTCTCCGGATTCACCGGGCATCATTCATAGTATCAATATTTCCTCCGAATTCACCGGGCATCATCATAGTATCAATATTTCCTCCATATTCATCGGACATCATTCATAGTATCAATATTTCCTTCGAATTCACCGTGCATCATCATAGTATCAATATTTTCCAAGACAACAACATACACACATATATGGCCCAAATCAATAAACATACACAAGTTCACAATAATTGAGTAATAGAGATGTAAGATACATAAACCATCACACTTTATTACTAATCATCATCATGATATGTGAGTAGGAGCATAATAATGAGTATCTAGATGATATACACAATTACCATCTTTCCATGGATATCCACAACATGGCAATAAGACAACCAATGAAGTATACACCTTTTCCAACCATCGACCATATTCATAAACCGACAATCGGGTTTAACCCTTATAATCTCAATAACATAATTTAGATGCTCATCAAGTATCTAGGTTACCAAAGTATTACATAGTTCAAGCTTAAGGTGAGTCAAGTCTGTCACGACCCGAACTAGGGCCTGGCCGTGATGGACATCCCGAACCCTGAGGGCCTGGAATGCCCCTCTCTATCTGGTAAGCATGTACACATTCATATAAATAAAGAAGATGCAGAAAAATAATCTGCTACAGAAACATGGTCAATTCTGAATTCAGCATAAGTATGAAAATTGAAAATCAACTACATCTAATAACATCTGACTCAGTCTGCGAAATCTCTACTACAAGAAAATCTGACAACTATCTGAAAACTGGGACAAAGCCCACAGTAGACCAAAATTATAATAAGGGACATAATCTGAAAGATGGGCCTTCCGGAATAGAGAAGGATCACCAACTAATCACTGCAACTCTGTCTGACGAATCCACTGCATTTCTGGATCCCTAGACTGAGCCTCAGAACGTGGAGGAAGCAGGGTCAATACAGATGTACTGGTATGCAAAGAAATTCAAAATAAAGCTTATATGTAAATAAAATAGTTTGGGAAACAACTTTGTCAAAACATTATACATCAAGTGGCTTTCAAAACACATGGGCGCATTTCTAAGAAACACGTAACCTGCCTGTCAATGCAAGTTATGATCTGTCTATTACTTCTGAGTTAGGTGGCACTCCCCTACAATTCTGATATTCCACGGGCGGTATTGAATCCTCCATTGACTCGGGGGGAAGCCCCCAACCCAAGTGTACCGTAAGGGTTAGAGTTTCTGAATTTGATACGCCACAGGGCTCTAGGCCAGCGTAATAAATAAACCCGAATCGGCAAATCACAGTTTTGGACGATGATTTGTTTAATACTCACGCCTTCTTCGGGGAACCACCTAAACTCTCTTTATGCCCAATTTTATCCTGTTCTAAATCATGCATGTTTCTAGTTTCAACATCTGAAAAGTCTGATTTCAAACATGCATTAAATCTATTCTGAATTATCATGGCATAATCTGAATTGGTGGCGTCACACCAAGACTTGCAAGTCCTATTTCTGAACCATAATGCATAATTCTTTTATTAAAACACAGTTTAGACCACCCAAACATGCAAACGATATAAAAGGTTTCATGTTCCGAGAACACAAGTCAAAACTATGCTTAGATTGTTCAAACATATGGTGGTCATATGCTTCTGGGAAAATCATGCACTCTTTCATTATATGAATATTTTCTACATTTATCAATATTCACAAACCTCTTTTTCAAATTCAAAACCATAAAGCAATTTGTAGCATTAATCAAGATACATTCAAAACAATCCATATCATAAGAAAATTGGGAAAATCATACCAAGAGAGGGATTCATGTGCGTCATGCTCTCAATTCAATCATAAATCATAAAACATATGCATAAGTATATATAATTTCAAATAAATTTGGGGAAGGTCAAACGACCAAAATAATACCGTCAAGATTTCTAAAATATGAATGTATTCATAAATCTGAAAACCCCTTTCTTAAAATCATGATTTCTATGCCCATGAAAATTTTAGAAAAAACCCCCACGTACCTCAAAATAGGAAAACAATGGTTGTTTCTTGAAGCCTATGACCCGGATATTTCGAATCTTCAATCAATTTTGAAAACCCACGGTTGAATCTTGAGTTTCTTGAAGTTCTTGTTTGAAGCTCTAGAGAGGATTCTTGATGATTTTGATGAAAGTAGGGTTAAGTTGCTCAAACATACCCTAAATCCTTTGTTTGGACGGTTTTAAAGGATAGGGAAAAGTCAAAATTACCCTTAATGACTCCTAAACGGAACTGAAAATTTGAACTTAAAAACCCAATTTCGGGTGCCACCGCAATGCACCACAATCGCGGAGGTCTACTGGAATTCGATGAGTGGGAAATTGAGTGCCTCTGCGATGCGCCACCATCGTGGAGCCCTACTGGAATTTGACGATTGTCAATTTGAACCTCTCCGCGACGTGCTAGACACCAAAATGATGATGTTTACGACTGGAACTTTAAATTATTCAGAACTTCTTCACCGAGGGTCCGTTTTGGACGAATCTTATATTAATTAATTTAGATCATTCTAAAAGCTAATGCTTAGACTTTCCATGGATGGAATTTAGCTAAGAAGACGTCGGGGTGTTACAATATCCCCCCCTTGGGATCATTCGTCCCGAATGATGATGCAAAAAAACAGACAAGCACGATTCCAAGCATACTAAAGCATAGAAAGATTAAGGTAAGGGTTGTACCTTCAACTCCGTCATCTACTTGGTCAAAAAGGTGTGGGTATCCTGCTCTCATGATATCCTCTAATTCCCAAGTGACTTCTTCAACTTTCTGATTTCTCCACAAAACCTTAATTGAAACTATTTCTTTACTTCTCAAATTCCGAACCTGACGATCTAGGATTGCAATAGGTTCCTCTTCATATGATAAGGAGGCTTTCACCTTGATCTCTTCTACAGGAAACACCAAAGAATGGTCTCCAATGTATTTCTTCAACATGGATATGTGAAATATCGGATGGACAGAACCCAAACTGGAAGGCAATTCTAACTCATACGCAACACCACCTATTCTTCTCAAAATCTAATATGGTCCAATATAGCGAGGACTCAATTAACCTTTCTTCCCAAATCGCATAACTCCCTTCATAGGAGAAACTTTTAGAAATACCCAACCACCGACCTCAAACTCTAAATCTCTTCTCCTAACATCGGCATAAGATTTATTATGACTCTGAGCCATCTTAAGTTGTTCTCTGATGACTTTCACATCCTGCATTGTCTGATGAACAAGATCCGGCCCAAACATTTGCATCTCACTTACTTCATACCATCCTATAGGAGACCTACATCTTCTCCCATAAAGTACCTTAAATGGAGCCATCTTAATACTAGAATGGAAACTGTTATTATACGCGAACTCTATCAACGGCAAGTGCTCTAACCAACTACCTTTAAAATCAATCACATAGGCCCTCAACATGTCCTCAAGGCCCTCAACATGTCCTCAACATCTCCAAAACTGAGAAGAGAACTGTGTACCTTGATCAGATATGATGGACACAAGCACACCATGAAAACAAAATATTTCTGCAATAAACAACTTGGCATAATCCTCTCCCAAATAGTTATTCCTGACAGGCAGAAAATGGTCTGACTTGGTCAGTCTATCTACAATCACCCAAATAGAATCATACTGGTTTCGGGATTTTGGGAGCCCTGTAATGAAGTCTATATTAATCATCTCCCAATTCCACAAGGGAAAAGCTATCTCTTGGGAAGAACCACTTGGCCTCATGTGTTTTACTTTAACTTGTTGACAACTTAAACACTTGGAAACAAAGTTAGCCACATCATGCTTCATATTATTCCACCTATACAAAGATTTCAGATCCTGGTACATCTTAGTAGAACCTGGGTGAACAACATACCTCGAAGTGTAAGCTTCGTCAAGGATTCTATTCTGCAAATCATCCACATCTGGTATACATAATCTACCCTGGTATCTCAAAATACCATCACCACCAATCTCAAATGACATCACCTTTTGCTGACCCACATTATTCTTAATTTGCATCAAGATGAGATCTTCAACCTGCTTCTTTTTAACTTCCACACAAAGGGAAGATGTAGCTATATTATGAACAATCATTCCCCCATCTTCGGAATCCAAGAGTCGCACTCCTAGATTTACAAGTTGGTGAATATCTTTCACCATCTCTCTCTTCCCTTCCTCAACATAAGAAAGACTGCCTATAGACAATCTGTTGAGGGCGTCGGCTACCACATTTGCCTTACCCAGATGATAGTGAAGGCTCATGTCATAGTCTTTCAAAAGCTCCATCCAACGCCTTTTCCTAAGATTTAGTTCTTTCTGCGAGAAAACATAGTACAAATTCTTATGGTCAGTGAAAATATCAACATGCACCCCATAACAATAATACCTCCAAATTGTAAGCGCAAACACCACAGCTGCTAATTCCAAATCATGAGTGGGGTAGTTTCGCTCATGCACCTTTAACTGCCTAGATACATAAGCCACCACCTTTCCGTGCAGCATAAGTACACACCCAAGTCCCACACGGGATGCATCACAGTAAACAACAAAACCCCTTGTACCTTTTGGAAGATTTAAAACAGGAGTCGTAGTTAAATTGTCTTTCAACTTCTTAAAACTATTCTCACAAGAGTCGGGCCATAAAAACTTTACCTTTTTCTGAGTCAACTTAGTAAGTGGAGCAGCAATAGAAGAGAAACCCTCTACAAACCTTCTGTAATACCCTGTCAAACCCAAGAAACTCCGAATATCGGTTGTAGCCATGGGTCTGGGCCATTTCTTTACTGCCTCAATCTTTTGGGGATCAACTTTAATCCCTTCACTAGACACAATTTTCCCCAAGAAAGCAATAACATTCATCCAGAATTCACACTTGGAGAATTTTGCATACAACTTATGATCTTTGAGGGTCTAAAGAATAGTGTAGAGGTGATCGGCATGGTCCTCTTCACTTTTAGAGTAAACCAAGATGTCATCAATAAAAACTATGACAAATAGGTCTAGGAACTGATGGGAGACCCTATTCATTAGGTCCATGAAAGTTGCAGGGGTGTTGGTTAACCCAAAGGACATGGCTAAGAATTCATAATGACCATATCTGGTTCAGAAGGCTATTTTATGAATGTCTGACTCCCTAACTTTCAACTGATGATATCCCGAACGAAGGTCTATTTTTGAAAAACACTTAGCACCCTGAAGCTGATAAAAAAGGTCCTTGATTCTAGGAAGAGGATATTTATTTTTCACTGTGACCTTATTCAACTGGCGGTAATCTATGCACATACGCAGGGAACCATCTTTCTTTTGCACGAAGAGTACAGGTGCACCCCAAGGAGAAACACTAGGTCTGATAAAACTCTTATCTAGGAGATCTGCTAGCTGTTCTTTCAACACTTTTAACTCTGCAAAAGCCATTCTATATGGAAGAATAGAAATAGGATGGGTATCTGTCAATATATCAATGCCAAAATCTATCTCCCTATCAGGTGGAATTCCTGGGAGATCATCTAGAAAAACTTTTGGGAATTCATTTACTACTGGGACAGACTGAAGGGGGATACTTTCAGTGTTAGAATCTTTAACCCAAATAAGATGGTGCAAGCAACCCTTGGAAATAAGTTTACGGGCTCTGAGATAAGATATGAAGTGCTCTCTAGATGATAAGGAATGCCCCTCCCACTCTATTGCTGGCTCATTTGAAAAAAAAAGGCAACCTTTTGGGTCCTACAGTCTAGTATGGCATAACACCGATGGAGCCAGTCCATTCCTAGGATAGCATCAAAAGCAACCATATCAAGTTCTATGAGGTCTGCTGCAGTATCCCTACAAAGAATAGACACAACACAATTTTTGTACACCCTTCTAGCCACAATCGAATCTCTCACCGGAGTGGAAATAGAGAAAGGTTCAGCAATCACATCGGTTTCAAACCCAAAACCAATAGCCACATACGGGGTCACATAAGATAAGGTAGACCCGGGATCAAGAAATACATATACCTCACGGGAAAAGATTTGTAACGTACTAGTGACTACGTCTGGTGAGGCTTCCGCCTCCTGGCAATTAGTCAGAGCATACAACCGGTTGCGATCACTCCCGACAGCTGAATTGGTGCCCTTTTGAGGTAGAAGTGGTGCAGAAGAGTTTGCCTGAGACTTAGCTCCACCAACATTCCTCCTAGCAGAGGGATATTATCTCTGGAAGTGGCCCGTCTGACCGCATAAATAACACACCGATGAACCCAAATGACACCTTCCCGGATGATGCCTACCACAAGTCTCACATCACAGATAAGAACGGTACTGCTGAGCCACACTATCTTGCGACTGAGTATCCTGAGCTCTGGGTCCCTGGCTGGCCTGAAAACTCTGAGATCGTCTATTAACTGGAGGTCTGAGTGCTGGGACACTAGCTGCAGACTGCGCCTTGCCCCAAACTTCTTCTTTTGCTATTTGTTACCCCAATTACCACCCTACTGCTGACTGGGGTTCTGATCCGCTGATCTGGCTCTCTTCGTCCGCCTGTCCTTCTCTCTAGACTCGGCTATCTTCTTCTTCTTCTTCTTCTTCTCAACCTGCTGCATGTGGACTGTCAGCCTAGCAAAGGCCAATTCCCTATTTAGAATTGCCCCTTGACATTTAAGCACCAGATCATCTAAAAGGCCGGAAGCAAACTTCCTTATTTGGGCCCTCATACTGCTCGTCATCTCAGGAGCATAACAGGACAGCTGATTAAACTTTAAAGTATACTCCTGAACACTTATCTTACCCTACTTAAGGTTCATGAACTTCTCCGCTTTGTCTTCCCTCAACTCTAGAGGAAAGAACCGGTCAAGAAAAGCTTCCACAAACTCGTCCCACACTGTGGGCTCAGCACTGTCACCCTTCGCCTCTTCCCACTCATTATACCATTGGTTCGCTACATCCTTTAACTAGTATACTGCTATATCAACACCTTCCACCTGATCCACATGCATCACTCTGAAAATCTTCTCCATTTCATCTATGAACTCTTGCGGACCCTCTTCTACCTTAGTGCCAGTAAACTTAGGCGGGTTTATTCTCATGAACTGACCCACCCTAGTAGCTTCAGATGTAACAGGTACAGACCAAACATCTACTAATCGTTGGGCCTGATTAGCCACTAACTATGTCAGCATATGAATAAATTATCTAAATTCTGCATTTGAAATATCCCTCTGAGTAGTCGGGGGATGATTAACATTAGTTCGAGGAGCCCTATGTGGACTAGATGGGAATGGACGGACTCCCGGATTAGGGTCAGGTTCTGGAGTGTGAGCTCTGTTACGTTTCCTCATCCCATGAGTGGGACGTACTTTGTCCTCTTGAGCATTAACGTTGGTGCGACGGGGAGGCATAACTGGTTTTTCTGAAACCTAGTAGCCTCCTGCTTATAAGTGTGGCGCGCTACACACTCATAAACAAGACTCTACCCGACGCGATTTCGCAGACACCCTGGGACCATAAACCATGCTTTGATACCAAGTTTGTCACGACCCAAACTAGGGCCTGGCCATGAAGGACATCCCAAACCCTGAGGGCCCAGAACATCTCTCTCTATCTGGTAAGAATATACATATTCATATAAATAAAGAATATGCGGAAACATAATCTGCTACGCAAATATGGTCAATTCTGAATTCAGCAAAAGTATGAAAATTGAAAATCAACTACATCTAATAACATCTATCTCAGTCTACGAAATCTCTACTACAAGAAAATCTGACAACAATCTGAAAACTGGGACAAGGCTCCCAGTTGACCAAAACGATAATAAGGTACATAATCTGAAATATGGGCCTTCTGGAATAGAGAAAGCTCACAAACTAATCACTACAACTCTATCTGACAAATCTACTGCCTTTCTGGACCCCTAGACTGAGCCTCAGAACCAGGAAGGAGGAGGAGGGGGTCAATATAGATGTACTGGTACGCAAAGAAATCCAAAATAAAGCTTATATATAAATAAAATAGTTTGGGAAACAACTTTTTCAAAACATTATACATCAAGTAGCTTTCGAAACACATGGGCACATTTCTGAAAAACATGTAACTTGCCTGTCAATGCAAGTTCTGATCTGTATATTACTTCTGAGTTAGGTGGCACTCTCCTACAATTTTGATATTCCACGGGCGGTATGGAATACGCCATTGACTCGGCAGGGAAGCCCCTAACCCAAGTATGCCGCAAGGGTTGGAGTTCCTGAATCTGATACGCCACAGGGCTCTAGGCCAGCATAATAAATAAACTCGGATCGACAAATCACAGTTTTAGGCGATGAGTTTTTTAATACTCACGCCTTCTTCGGAGAACCACCTGAACTCTCTTTATGCCCAATTTTATCTTGTTCTAAATCATGCATGTTTCTAGATTCAACATCTGAAAAGTCTGATTTCAAACATGCATTAAATTTGTTCTGAATTATCATGGCATAATCAGAAATGGTGTCGTCACACAAAGACTTGCAAGTCCTATTTTTGAGCCATAATGCATCATGCATAATTATTTCATTAAAACACAGTTCAGACCACCCAAACATGCAAACAATATAAAAGATTTCATGTTCCGAGAACACAAGTCAAAACTATGCTGAGTTGTTCAAACATATGGTGGTCATGTGTTTTGGCAAAATCATGCACTCTTTCATTATATGAATATTTTCAACATTTATCAATATGCACAACCCTCTCTTTCGAATTCAAAACCATAAATCAATTTGTAGCATTAATCAAGATACATTCTAAACAATCCATATCATAAGAAAATTGGGAAAATCATACCAAGAGAGGGATTCATGTGCGTCATGCTCTCAATTCATTCATAAATCATAAAATATATGCATACGTATATATAATTTCAAATAAATTTGGGGAAGGTCAAAAGACCAAAATAATACCGTCAAGATTTCTAAAATATGAATGTATTCATAAATCTGAAAACCCCTTTCTTAAAATCATGATTTCTATGCCCATGAGATTTTTAGAAAAAACCCCGCGTACCTCAAAATAGGAAAACAATGGGTGTTTCTTAAAGCCTATGATCCGGGGATTTTGAATCTTTAATCGATTTTGAAAACCCACGGTTGAATCTTGAGTTTCTTGAAGTTCTTGTTTGAAGCTCTAGAGAGGATTCTTTATGATTTTGATGAAAGTAGGGTTAAGTTGCTCAAACATGCCCTAAATCCTTTGTTTGGACGGTTTTAAAGGCTAGGAAATTTTTTAAATTACCCTTAATGACTCCTAAACGGAACTGGAAATTTGAACTTAAAAACCCAATTTAGGGTTCCACCGCGACGCGCCACAATCACGGTGGTCCACTGGAATTCAATGAGTGGGAAATTGAGTGCCTCCACGATATGCCACCATCACGGAGCCCCACTGGAATTTGACGATTGTCAATTTAACCCTCTCCACAATGCGCTAAACACCAAAATGACGATGTTTACGACTGGAACTTTAAATTATTCATAACTTCTTCACCAAGGGTCCGTTTTGGACCAATCTTATATCGTGTGAAAGCTAATTCAGTCATCTATGTAATGAAAGGTTGAAATCTAGGAAACTCCACATGAAAAATTAATTTATATCATTCTAAAAGCTAATGCTTAGACTTTCCATGTACGGAATTTAGCTAAGAAGACGTCGGGGTGTTACAAAGTCCCACTTCTAATTCCCAATAATACTAAAGTCACTTCTACAAAATTAACTTCTACTTGGATTTAGGCTATGTTATCTATGTCACACCATAAGGACTTATCAATCCTTACTAATCCCGTAGGAGAAATCTTTTTCAAGTATACTTCCTAAGTCAACCCAACACCAAGGTCATTTCATAATTAATCAATAACTAGGTCAACATACTTTTAAGGTCATTAAACAACATCATTATCATCTAGTAGAGCAACTAAAGTGTTCTCATATTATTTATGAGACTATACGTTGAACTATCCAAGGTTCTAAGATAAAGGTCAACAATCATACTTTTACAAGTTTAACAACCTATGAGAATCGACTAATCTCAAGCATTATCATTCAACCATTTATTATCTAAAAACTCCGCCCATTCTCATAAGTTATCAATAATCATACTAGAATCAAGCTCAATCTATCTACAAGGAAGCCTAACCTACCTCGAGTCCAATTGCTCACGAACCAACAAGCTTTGACTTCCCTTTTCTTGAAATTTTTTCTTCCACGAGTCAGCTATCAACAACATAAACTAAGCATCAATAGAAGGACAACACCACCCATTATGGCACCATTATTCCATGGGTCCAAAATGACACCAAGCCCCCAAGTGGGTCCTACCTTCGAAAAATGAGTTTTCGAGACCAACCCATATTCTTAATATCATTAGGGAGCTAAAACCCTCAAGAAATTTGTGTAAATCAATCACATTTGTGGATACAATTGAGACTCAAAGACTTAGGGTTTTTGGGTCTAGAAATCAAGAAATTAATACCAAATTTGAAGGAATCTTATCTTAGATTTATAGAAAAAATGGATTACACAAGTTATTCAAGCTCCTAATCAACCCACAAGACTTATTTTTTAGTCAAAAATCTCTCATGGATGCTAGAGTTCCCAAAGTAATGAATAATGCCCCAAAAATTGGCCTAAAGGGCCTTCTATACGAGTTTAAATGGGTCTACAAGGTCAAAACTTATTTTTGACCTCCAAGACTCATTCGGACTCCTTTTTTCGCAAACGAACTATGTAATAACCCACTAAATTAAACATTTCGGATGCATTGATGAAGTCGGATTTTCCATCCGAGGTCATTTAGGCCACTTGTGGGTCCCATACACATATATTTTGGGTTTTGACTTTTCGACTAATGGGTCGAAATGAGCTCGGGTGCTATGGGATTCAAACCAAAGGTCTACCTACCTTAAAATCAATATTATATAACTACTGGTGCAGTCAAAATGTGCATCCAAAATTATTTTACTGAAGTTTTCCCTCGGTGGCCATTTGGAATCGGCGAAGACTTCAAATTGGGAAAGTAGTTCTAAAAATCAAACGAGCCGTCAGGTAACCAAACTATCGAATCCAGCAAGTCACTAATGAATTGGGACGGCTATTCATTAAATACCTTAAAGATCATATTGCTCAATTAATTTTTTTCTTCTAAATTTGGTTAGATTATCTCAATCAACTTTCAATTATTTAATTATGGAGTCCTATCAGGCATCTATAAACATAAATCAAACACTCTTATTTTTATATCCAGAGATAAATATACACGCATATAGTCTACTCCTTTTCTTTTTGTGTACCAAAATATGACTAGAAAAGGGGTACGTCAGGCAATAAGAAATCTCAATGAGGGAAAGAAAAAAAATCAAGATAAAAGATTTGTATCACTATGTAATCAAAGACACCTCAGTGTTTAAGCTAGTTGAATTTTCATAATTATTTATTTTTTGAATGGTAACATATTAAAATCTATACCTTATTGGACTTTATGTGTAACAACTTGGAAGTTTAAAATGGTACTATGACTAAACTAATAAGTGACTATGCAACAAAATGCACTAGAAATTTATCATAAACCATACCTTGATATATGTTTACATGTTCATAGTAATCCTCCAAAAGGCTATTTTAACTGCTTGAAGACCTGCAAAATTTATACTCTTGATGAAAACTCGGAGCGTCTGAATTGTCATATATGTTCATTCAAATTAAATGGATGTGCTTCCTCTTCTTGAATTCTATTTACGTGTTTATAGTCATCCTCAAAACGGTCATTTTGACTATTTTATGAGTTTTTTGAAAACTAAATTACCTAAATTAATTATACTTTATGGACCAAAACAAACTCTGCTAGGCTTATTTCTCTGAAAATTAATGGATTTGCAAAAGTGTCCATATGAGCATACAGTTCTTGTGAAAATTAGTAATGCCATACTAAAATTCATAGAAGGTAAATCTAGAGTTTAATCACATAGTTCGATAACAGAAGCTATCAGATTTCTGGTTTAATGCCATACTAAAATGCTAGAATTAAACCTCGTTGTTCTTCATATAGCAAGAAAAAAACAAGCAAATAAATTTGTTAAAACCTCAAAGTGTTTGTAAGATAATTATG
The DNA here is from genome assembly GCA_030864215.1 of Capsicum pubescens. Classification (NCBI taxonomy): domain Eukaryota; kingdom Viridiplantae; phylum Streptophyta; class Magnoliopsida; order Solanales; family Solanaceae; genus Capsicum; species Capsicum pubescens. The sequence goes on along the minus strand of CM061548.1, from coordinate 107,705,955 downwards.
AGCAATAACATATATTATCTTCATAATGCATGAGTGACAAATTTTACAAGAGAAGCATTATGGAATATTTTCTTAAAATAGTCTTATTAGTTATATTATCTTCATAACGCATGAGTGAAAAAGTTTACAAAAGAAGCATTATGGAATATTTTCTTAAAATACTCTTATTAGTTATACTTTGCAAATCTAAATTTGACTAGTAATGAATTGAAACTTCAGTTCTTCTAATCTTAGTTCATTAAAAAATGTCTTCAATCTGTAAGATTTGGCTACTTGTAACCATTAAAAAAGGTTCTGAAAATTCAACATTAAATCAAAATGCAAGCACAAATATAAAGAGAAGTCTCTATTTCATAACAAAGGGCCCAAAGGGACCGAAATATTTGCCACAAAAAAACAAAGAAAAAAAAAATGGGCTTCACGAACAAGAAAGCCTCAGAAAGTGAACTAGAAAATGATAAGAGGGGCTCGAAGGCCCAAAAGTCCATAAAAACATAACTGAATGGCATCAGGATAGAGGGGGTGCATCTGAGGCATCTTCACTTTCATCGTCTGAAAGACCTACGGGGTCATCACTCTCGGAGACATTTTCGGATAGAGCCTGCTCCAGGGCTTCTCTTGCAGCATTAGCAGCAGCTTCAGCTTCAGTGATAGCCATGGGAAGATCAATGTCACCGTCTTGGATCTCAAGAAGGGAGTCCACCCGGGTCTGTAGGGACACCCAGCAACTGTCCAATTCAGCCACATTCCTGTCATTGCTACGCCTCACCCGCAATGCATTCAGCTTGGTCTGAAGTTGCGCTCTGTCCATCTCATTTTTAGCACGCAACTCAGCCAAATCAGCCTCTAGGTTGGCCACCCTTTCCTGCAAGGCATGGTTCCTAGAGTAAAGGTAAGCACATACGTTCTCCATTGAAGAGAGCTTACCATGTAGCTCCATTTGCTAGGCTTGCAGCTTCTCATTTTCAGCCTGGAGCCTAGCATTTTTTGACCGGAGCTCACTTGCCTCGGCCTGGAGCACACCAACTGTGGATTTTAGATGCTCCACATAGCCAGAGTGGGCCAGAAGCTTCTGCGTTTGACTGCTTGCTTTTTCTCGGGTGGCGATGGCAAATTGGTGGGTCTATAAGTTAAATGCAGAAAAAAGGAAAAAAAGTTAGTAAAATTATCACGAAAATGTATTTAGATGGTTAGTAGTGCCCGTCTTACTTGTTGGATAGAGGTGATCAGCTGAGTTAATAGACTACATATATAATTATTAAATACATCTGGGTTATTCTGTAATTAGTTATTCTTCAGTTCTCTATATATACAGCTGTAACCCCTTCAATATTAATGAGATCAATTAATTCTTAAATCTGTATCATGGTATCAAAGCTAGGGTTTCTTCTTCCGCCCAAACCCTAATCTCTCCTCTTTTCCGACGTGTGTGCGCCGCCGCCACCGTCTACACCACGCCGCACGGCCTCCCTCCTCCGCCGTAGGTCGGCGCCATGGACAAGGTTATTGATCCTCTGTCAAAATTACCGTCTGGAGTAAAATTACTGCTCAGGAATCTCCACAATCTCATCCCCGAAAAATTATCTGACAACAACTACCCGGCCTGGGCACTTAACGTCCGCACCGCCCTCGCAACCAACTTGCTGCTCGGATGGATTGACGGTGCGGAGAAGCCGCAGCCCGAGACAGCCGAGAAGGACGGCGTCAAGCTCCCAAATCCCGACTACCTTCCGTGGATGATCGTAGACACTCAGATCCGAGCCTGTCTTCTCGCAGTTATTAGCCCCTCTGTGCACAAACACGCCCGGGGTTTTCTCACATCGGCTTCACTTTGGGACGCACTAGCCACACGGTACAACTCTGTGTCCACGGCTCATATTTTTCAGTTGCGTGACAAATTGCATACTCTTCGGAAGGGAACGAAGACGATGACTCAATACCTTGATGATGTGGCCTCTATTTTGTCTGACCTAGATGCTGTGAACGAGATTATTCCTGAACGAGACGTGGTGAATGCCGTGATACGTGGTCTTCCGGCTGGCTATTCCTCTCTCAAACAGCATATTCGCCTCTCGCCTGTCGAAATCACTCTGAATCAACTGTCTGGATGGCTTAATGCAGAAGAATTGAATCTAGACATGGAACACAAATTAATGCTCGGAGAAGCCAGTTCCACCCCTGGCGTCACGGCTCTTTACTCGGCTGGCAGCGGAGGCTCGGCCAGGGGTCGCGGTGACGATCGCCGTAACCAAGGGCGAGGCAGCGGCGGCGGTGACCGTCGAAACACCGGGCAGCAAGGCAGAGGCGGGCCTCCACCGAGGGACGGCTTCCAGTCAGGCCGCGGACAGGGACGAGGAAACCAGCGGATGCCCACACGAGATCTTCCGACGTGCCAAATTTGTGCTAAACGGGGCCATTCTGCGGCTAATTGCTGGTATCGTTATGATGACTCGCAGAATGTAAATAGCCAGTCCGGAGGATCAAGGGCGATGCATGCGTCCACAAACGCTCAATCTGGCGATTGGTATCTAGACACAGGTGCTAACACCCATGTGACGTCGGATTATTCACAACTTCAAGCTCCTCATCCGTATCATGGCTCAGAAACTATTACAGTAGGCAATGGTCAATCCCTTCCCATCACAAACACCGGCTCTGGGTATGTCTATACCCCAAATGGTAAATTTCATCTCTCAACCCTTCACCACGTCCCTTCCCTCACATCAAATCTTTTATCTGTTTATCGCTTTACTAAAAAAAATAACTGCACCCTCATTTTTAATGACACCAATTTCCAGATAGTGGACAATACCACGAACCGGGTGCGGTACACGGGCCGCTGTGAGCATGGGCTATACACTCTTCCATCCAGGTCTCCGTCTGTTGTGAGTCAAGCCATTCTCTCGTCAACCTGGCATCGCCGGCTTGGGCACCCATCATCCGCCATCACCAAATCCATTTTATCTTCCTTAGGTTTTAATTTTTCAGAAAAATTACATTGCGAGTCCTGTTCAGTGTCTAAATCTTGTCGTTTACCTTTTTCACTGTCTGAACACAAGGCCACTGCGCCATTTCAATTAATTCATTCTGATGTTTGGGGTCCAACCTCAGTTCCTTCTGTTCAAGGTTTTCGTTATTATATCTGTTTTGTTGATGATTACAGTAAATTCACTTGGCTTTATCCTCTGAAATTTAAATCCGAAGCTTATACTATTTTTGTAAACTTTGACCGAATGGTTCAAAATCAATTTAATGCCAAAATCAAAATTTTTCGAAGTGACAATGGCAAAGAATTTATCAACAATGCATTTGGTGTTTTTCTTCAAAATCTAGGGGCTCTTCATCACACTTCATGTCCATATACCCCTGAACAAAATGGCGTTGCTGAGCGCAAACACCGTCACCTAATAGAAACAGTTGTTGCGCTCCTCCATGATTCCACCTTACCTGTTTCCTTTTGGGTTGATGCCCTTGCTACTGCCAACTACCTCATAAATCGCATGCCCACTCACACTCTCTCCAACTCCACTCCATATGCCCGTCTCTACAATCATCCACCCGACTATATCCATCTCCGCCCGTTTGGGTGTCTAGTTTATCCCTGGTTGCGTCCGCACACTCAACATAAACTTCAACCTCGGTCCACCCCTTGTGTCTTTCTAGGCTATCATCCCACTATCAAAGGTTACAAATGTTTCGATCCTGTATCTCAGAAAACATATGTTTCCCGTCATGTTCGTTTTGTGGAGGAACAATTTCCTTACACAAGTCTTTCCTCTACTCCATACTCCCCCAATCCACTTGGCGTTGTGCCATTATTTCCGTCCTTTTCTCACGCTCATGCTCCGGCTCACTCGGCACCTAACCCGGTACCCCACTACACCACTACCCACCCGAAACCCCAAACCTCCCACCCGAACACCCAGCCGACTGCCACACAACCCACCACTTCCCTACATCATACTCCTAACACACATACAGCCACCCCATCCACCGCTGCACATCCCAGCTCCCACGGCAGCCCCACCCAACCCCCGCCCACGCATCATACAACTCCACCACCCCTTCCTAATCACCCTCCACTCAACACTCATCCTATGACAACCCGAGCCAAGGCCGGTACCTTCAAACCCAAAGCCTACCACACTCAAATACCCTTTGATGCACATCCCACAACTGAGCCTACTACCTACAACCAAGCCTCCAAAAATAGTTTCTGGTGTCAAGCTATGGATGAGGAATTTCAGGCTCTGAATGAACAACGTACATGGGATTTGGTACCTCTGCCTAGTAACCGAAAGTCTATTGGGTGCAAATGGGTGTTTCGCATCAAACGAAATTCAGATGGATCTCTTTCTCGCTATAAAGCACGTCTGGTTGCAAAAGGGTATCATCAGGAGTATGGTGTGGATTATAAGGAGACCTTCAGCCCTGTTGTTAAGCAACAGACTATTCGTCTGGTCTTGTCTCTTGCTCTTCACTATGATTGGCCGCTTCATCAGCTAGACGTCAGCAATGCCTTTCTTCATGGTCATCTTGAGGAAGAAATCTATATGGTTCAGCCACCGGGATATGTTAATCCCAACCGTCCTCACTATGTTTGCAAGCTTCGCAAATCACTGTATGGCCTGAAACAGGCCCCTCGTGCCTGGTACACACGTCTCTCTACTTTTCTGCAGGGTCTTGGTTTTCGCACCTACCATCATGACAACAGCCTCTTCACCCTTCACTGTTCTCGAGGGACAGTCATCATTCTTATCTATGTGGATGATATTGTAATTACAGGCAGCTCGTCATCACTCATCACTGAAATTACTGAAGCTATGCATCGTGACTTCAAACTTAAGGACCTCGGTCCTCTGGAGTTCTTTCTTGGCCTCGAACTCATCCGCAAATCGGGAACCATATTGATGCATCAGACAAAATATACCCTTGAACTTCTAAATCGGGCTGGAATGACAGACTGCAAACCCGCGGTCACTCCCATGGCAGTCCGCCAATCCCCAGGGCCGAATACTCCCTTTGCCGATCCTACACTATATCGGAGCCTCGTCGGTGGACTTCATTATCTTGTTGTTACTCGTCCGGACATCCAATATGCAGTCAATCGAGTCTCCCAATCAATGCATGCTCCCACAGAACAACACTTTCAGGCCTTGAAACGCATTCTGCGCTATCTTCAAGGTACTCTTCACTGTGGAATTTTATTTCAAAAGGGCTCGTTTGATATATCTGTTTTTTCTGATTCGGATTGGGCTAACGACAAAGATGATCGAAAGTCCACTACTGGATATATTGTTATGATGGGACCGAATCTGATTTCCTGGTGCACCAAGAAGCAAACGCGAGTGTCCCGTTCCTCCACAGAAGCAGAATATCGTGCCATGGCTGCGGGTGTTGCTGAAGCCATGTGGTTACGATACCTTACGGATGCCCTTGGCATTCCCCCGACGAAACCACAGATTTATTGTGACAATCAGTCCACTATTTGTGTTACCAAAAATCCAGTCCTTCATGATCGTATGAAGCATGTTGGGTCTGACTGTCACTTTGTTCGCGATGAGGTACTTGCAGGAGCGATGGCCACGCACTATGTCCCATCTACTGACCAGCTTGCTGATATTCTCACCAAGCCTCTTCCGTTACAGCCTTTTCAGTCTCTCTGCTCCAAGCTGCCCCTCGTTACCGCTGATCAGCTTGCGGGGGGATAATAGACTACATATATAATTATTAAATACATCTGGGTTATTCTGTAATTAGTTATTCTTCAGTTCTCTATATATACAGCTGTAACCCCTTCAATATTAATGAGATCAATTAATTCTTAAATCTGTATCAGAGTGAATAAACTTTTCAAGTCCTGTTCCTCTAACCTTGCCTTTTCCTCAGGCCCAAGGAAGGCCTCAAACAGTTTAGTTGCCATCGAGAAATCATTCAAAAGATCCACCCCTGGATGAATGTCTACCACAACCCGGCGACGAGGAGGATTCATATCACAACCAGGTATATTGGCAAGCTCCAGCATCTCCTGGTCACTTGATGACACTCCAAATGTCTCCAGACCACCGGTAGGAACCCATGCACGAAAGGCTGAAGGCTTAAGAACTGTCAGTGATTCAATTGTACCCCTTTGATGTCGGAGCAAATGGGAACTGATCACTTCGACGCCAGGTTTGGTAAGATCCAGAACCCTTCTCCTTTTTGTGGAGTCGGGTGTTGCATAATGGGAAAGCTCACGCTCAAAGTTGGCCCCACATGTAGTAGGCAACCTCGCAATGGGCTTTTCGATGGAAAAACCTGCAAGAATCTTAAAAATTAAGAAAAGGCATCGAAAATATAAAACAAAAACAATAGGGAAGTGCTCTTTAAGACGCTTACCATGGTTTTTGTCCCTTAACTGAAGTGTTCTTGTAGACATTTCCTCCAAAGGTTCGTTCATAGGGGCTTTTCCACTTCGACGTCCCGGCAATGCAATTTCCTTTTCACCCCTCTCTTCTTCAGAAGGAGGCATTGGTAGGGGGCTGTCCGACAAGGATGCGGAAGAGGAATGTTAGGAAGAAGACATATTTAGCCATAGATTAATAAAATATTTTATTGCTAAATTGTTGTAGCAAAAGATCCACCTTGATAGACGCAGGGTTTGTTGTGATAGATTCTCCATGTTATTTTCTTGTAAAATATTGTTGTGGGTTAAAACTTTGAACCTGATCGAATGAATGTAATAATTATTAGCTTGTAATTATATTTATTAATTTAGATAGAATAGTAAAGTATTTGAAAAGTAATAATTTATATGCACTAATGGTAAAATAAAAGGACAAATAAACAAATTTAAATTATATATAATCTATAAAATAAGGAAAATGGTCACCGTTCCATAGACTCCGTAAGACTCGCAATAGAACTTGTTAAAAATATCTAGGTATAAAAACAAGAGAAGGAAAGTGATGTTTGAATCATAAACTTTGACAAATAGTTAAAATTAAAGGAAATAAAAAGTACCTCTATGTACAATAAAGATTTGAAGAAGATGACCAGAGGAAAAAAATCAAATTACTTTAGATGGGTAAGCTATCTTTTGTAGTTCATTCAAAAGATCATTAAAACCTACAGTATATGTAAAAGATTGAAACACATTCTCTACATTATAATGAGAAAAGTACCTATAAATCTTGAGTTGAGTTATGATGAAAAAATAAGGAGGACGTACACCTATATTTATAGGACTATGGAACCTTTGAAATAGAATCCTTATTTGATTTATTATTATTATTTTGAATGGTAACATATTAAATCTATACCATGGATTTTATGTAACAATTTATAAGTGTAACTAACCTTCCATAAATTTATTTAATTATGGAAGTATAATTATTTGGTCTCCAACTTCAAGATTGTTTTTAAGGTTTTATAAGTACTATAAGTACCTTTGTAATCAGATTGTGCAATTAGTTTCATCTATTTAGGTAAGTTACTATAAATTTGGTCAAATTATCTCAATCAAATATAATTTGACCAAATCAGATTATGTTGCCACAAAAGCTAAACACTCTTAATTTATATTCAATGATAGATACACACTCATATATTCTACTCTTTTATTTATTGTGTTCCGAAATATGATTGGAAAGGGGGTAAGTTGCTGTCACACCTCAAACTTTCAAAATATTATTTAAATCGTTCCACGTATGAAATTATATCCAAATCCCATGAATTTGGTTATCCGTAGGTCTAAAGAATAAATCCTATATGTAGGATGTATAACGGATGTAAATTAAGGTCCAGAACTCTAGCTTAAGATTAAGTTGAAGGCTTCTCTACCGAACTAACTATAAAAACCAAAAATACAACATTAAATTGCTCATATTCACAATGACCAATCCAAGATTCAGCTACAGTTTCTAAATTTAAACAATATCATCTCATTACCCTTATTTCTGTACCTGTAGCATCACAACTATACCATAATATTCATTTAACTGTATAAAGTAAACCTCTAAACGGCTATGAGTAGTACTATATAAAAGGACGTGTGTAAGCTCATCTGAGGTAACTAAGGTTAGAGAGCGAAATTCTAGACGGAAGTCAACAAAAGCTAGTTAAATATGAAACCAGCTACCTTCAACTTAAAGTGAATGATCAAGGAAAATATATTGGAAAATTAGAGGTAGAAGGAAATGGCGTCAAAAAAACTTTGGTTCTTAAAATCTTAGTTCATTTAACATCGCTTCAATCTTTAAGATTTGGCCACTTGTAACCACTAAAAATGGTTCTGCGAGTTCAACCATTCAATCAAAATGCAAATACAAATATATATATAGAGAAGTTTTCTATGTATGAAACAAGTTGACTAACGTGTTCCAACAAACTATTAGTACAAACATTTACAAGATATAACCCCAACTTCACTAAATCACAATGAGCCTTTCAACAAAAGATTACAAGCATGTGTAACCTAAGGAGTTATAAATTTTAATTCCCAAACAACTCAAAAACCTCCCAAGGTAAGTGTTCCCAAGTCTTCGAGTTATCCCATCTTGAAGAAAACAATCTTAATTCAGTTTATAACTCACTAAAACTAAGATTACATCAACATTACAACTCAATAAATAACCCCTAATACATGAATGCTAAAAATCGTAACACAATACTATATTAATACCAGGTTCTTCAATATGTTCCTTCAGAATTCAAGTAGCACTTTATAAAGTCAATATGCCAATTGTTTTTTTGGTATGTGAGTGTGTGAGTCACTTCAGTTACTCATCTTATATTTAAATACAACTCTTCAAAGAGTTGTTCTTCAAACCAAACTCCTCAACAACACATACTCTCATTATAAAGAGTTCCACTTCTTGTCAAAGTCCTTCTTCAATATGTATGACACTGTTTTGTAAGAAAATCCCTACGAAATGCCCCAGATAAATCCACAAGAACAAATTGTCCCAAGAAGATTTTCATGAATATTTAGCGTATACACCCCCATGGAAATCTTCAAATAATGATTCCCATGTAAATCGCTAGATACATTTCACAATTAGACAAAAATCTATTTGAAACCTCCAATAATTTTCAAAAACATCATTTGACACAAGTCTAATGTAAATCATTGCAACTAATAAAAAACATAATTCATAACATCCATATCAATAATGTATGATTCTTAAATGATCCAAAACAAAATATTTCAAACCTGAATCCTCAATAATACTACCAACCATCAGGGTCAGAATCACTTTCATTCACGTTACCAGAGACATCATCGCTTTCATCCATAAGCTTGGTTTTCTTCTTGAGATGATCGTTCATTTGAAGATGATTTCTTGTATACATGTTTCTTCAACAAGTCTAATTCCTTCCTCATCTTGTTATTTTGTGCCGCTCATTCTGCAACTTTGCATACAAATCACCATTTGAAGCATTTACCTAGGACTTAATCATCTCATCAAGTTCTTCCGGCAAAGTAGATGTTGATTTCTTAGGTGCCTTTACAGTTCGACCTAGGGATCCAAGACCTTTGATTCTTCCTTTTCTCTTTCCACTAACATATTGCACCCAGATATCCATTTCACTTAATTGAGAAGGCTGAACATGCCACAAATTACTTCGCTAAACTGAATTCTAAAGAAAACAAGAATAGAAGGGGGCGATCTGTTGTTAAAAACTATACAAAATGTCAAAATGAACTATCAAAGAGTTTACGAGACTGACAATTTTTTCCTCTCAATGTCTATGTCAAAGAACTGATTTAAAGAATAGATAACCGACCCCAATCTCAGAGAATTTAAATCGAACAAATATTTAGCAAACAAAGCTAAAAAGAAATTTTTGAAATTGAAGAAGCTAAATTATCTCATAAAGAAAAGAGTGAGAAAACAGATTCTGAAACAGAACAAGCAACTGGAAAACTGAGTAAATGAAAACTTACATAGGTGACTTCACCTTTTATTACTTTTCTTTTTATGAGTTTGATAATAAAATTCTGAAACTGAAGGATATTTTCCAGTAGCTTCTTTCTACATTCAAAAAAAAGATATGTATGTTATCAATGTTGAATATGATATTAGTTTCTTGAAATAAATATATTTAAAAAGATTTATCATTACCATTCTCTTATAGATCAGTCGTTGAGGTACACAACCACTTGTATGAAGAGATGCACCAGCATTTGAGTCTCGATTTTTTTTATTTTGTTCGGACTTTTTCTTGAACTCAAGAGACTCCCAGTACTCCGTCATCTCCTTGAATGTTGCATCTCCATCCATTGTGGTTTTCAAAGCAAATTTTTTCTAACATGTTGAAAAAGTCGGATCATTTTTAAAGCTGCCCTTTTATTAAAAATAGACCATATAGCATCATTATAGTGAGGAAGCCATTTAAATTTCTTCTGCATATATCAAATGAATACCATATTAACCATACAACCCTGCACTTATATTTATACATGAATCATAATTTATAAACCTTTTTTACATTGAAATCCACAAACCACATCTCGCGAGTAGATTTTGGAAACTTCTTCCACGAAGGTCTAGCCAATTCAAATTTACTACGAATGCAACTAGCAATACCATCAATAACTACCTTTTGAGGATCAAACCAACATAAAATACAGTAGTTTTCAAACATGTACACATATAAATAGTCCACCTAGATATATGTATAAGTTAGTCCTATTACCCATCCTCTTCAGGTACAATCCATATTTGATGATCATTCTCTACATTGTCAACTATACCAGATGAGGTAGCTGAATTCCTATTGGCCGATGCAGCTACAAGTATTTTGAAAATTTAGAAAATGCATCGGAAATATAAACCAAAACAATAGAGAAATGTTCTTATAGACACTTACCGCGGTTTTGCCCCTATACTTAAGTGTTCTTGTACGCACGACCTCCAAAGATTCGTTTATAGGGGCCTTTCCCCTTCGACGTTCTGGTTGTACAATATCATTTTCACCCCGCGCTTCATTGAAAAGACGTCTTGGTTGGCTGTCTGTCAAGGATGTGGAAGATGAATGTTAGAAAGTAGACATATTTAGCCATAGATTAGTTAAATATTTCATTGCTATTTTTTGTAGTGATTATTTGATGTTACTAATGAATATATGTAACACCCCACATTTCGGACTAGAATGAAAACTGTCATTTCTATGCGTAGATGATCCAAAAGAAATAAATCCTATGTAAATTTTCCATGTTAATCAATTATATAGTGTGAAAAATTGAATGAGTTTTCCGTCGATATAGTATTCGCCCAAATACGATACCCGGGAAAGATGTTATGGCTAATTTAAGTCCTAGTCATAAATCACCGTTATTTTGGTGCTTGGCTCGTCACGGAGGTGGTCTATTTAACAATTATCAAATTCCAGTAGCCTAGCGCGATTATGGCTCATCGCGCTGAAGTTACAGGTCCCAACCAGTGGGACAACGCGATGGCTCCGCGTCGCGGTGACCCCAAGAATCCCATTCGTCAATTCCCACTGAGCCACCACCATAGTGGCGCGTTACGGTGGCCCATAAAATCGGGCTCCCAGTTATATTTTATTCCGTCTCATTAAGGGTATATTGGATAATTTCCACCCCCTTGTCATCTTAAACACAAAAAAAATTTCCCAAGTAACCACATTATTCATATTTTCTTCAAAAAATCATAAGAACACTCTCTAGGGTTTCAAACTAAAAGCCCAAATAACTCAAGATTCAGCCGTGGATTTTCGAAACTGATTGAAGATTTGAAATTTCCAAACCGTAGGCTTCAAGAATCGTCCATCAAATTTCTAAATAGCGGTACGCGGGGTTTATCCTAATACTACATGGGTTTGTTGAAAACACCCAATTATGATTTTAAAAAAAATCATCAGGCATGAATTTTTTAAAGGAGTTTTGAGATCCATGATTTTATTATGCTTTATGCATGTTTAATGATATTGTTGTTTTGGCCTTTAGTCCTTTCCCCCCTTAAATTGATTTAAACCTATATGAATATTTATGATGTTGAAGATTTGATAGAGAGCATTATTATTGAAATCCCTCTCTTTGATGATTTAGTGTTGATGAACTTATTGAGAATGATTTAAGTTGCTTGTTTAATGTTTTAAAGGGGATCTTTTCAATGTGTAAGTATTTAACATGACTTTGATGATGATGAGAGGGAGTTTCTTGGTATGATTTCATTTTTGTCTTAAAAAGAAAGAATTGCATGTGAATGGAATTTTTGACATGACCATCTTGTGTATTTGAATGTTGAAAAAGATAGGTTCTCGCATATGTTTACATGAGCTTTAAGAAAGAGTTTCTTGAAATGACTTATTGATATGGTGGTCCCAGATTTATGTTTTCAAACAGAGATTATTATATGCTAATAATGGATCAGAGATGTGACTTTCAAGTCAATGGTATGATGATACCATATAAATGTATGCCATAACTGAGTTAGAGTTTTCAGAGTACGTTTTCAGAGAATGCATGTCTTAAAGATTTAAAAATGGGCATAAAGAGGGATAGATGGTTGCCTGAAGAGGGCTAGTGTTCAAGTAACTCTTAGCCTAAAACCGTGATTTGCTAATCCGGGTATATTAGTTTTACGCTGACGACGTCCTTATGGCGTAGCAGAGTCAGAGACTCCAACCCTTGCGACATACTTGGGTTGGAGGCTTCCCCGAGTCAATGGCAGATTCCATATAGCCCGTAGAATTTTAGAGTTGTACGGTATACCACCTAGCACAGAAGTAAAACAAAGAGTGTCACAGAGTTCAAATGATTTTACAAAGCCTTTCGAAAATGCCCATGAGATTTCTTACTATATGATATGTTTATGAACTATTTAAAATGCTCTCATATATGTTGAATATAAATTATTATTTTGGATCTGCTCTACGTACCAGTACATTTGTATTGGCCCCTACCTCCCAGGTTTGGAGGCTCAGTCCAAGGGTCTGACTAATCAGTAGAGTATTCCAGAGAGAAGTGATTCGTGCAGTGTGAGCCTTCTTTTTTCCAGAAGGCCTGTTATTTCAGATTATATTATTTCGCTGTTTTGATCTACTAGGGGCCTTGTCCCAATTTTCAGAACAATTTTGAGATGTAGTAGAGATTTCGCCAACTGAGTCAGATCTTATTCAGATGTTTTTAATTGTAACTTTTATTCTCATGTCTTGAAATTCAAAGTTAATGACCATGTTTCCATATTAAATTGTATTTCCACATCTTCTCTTATTATATGAATGTTGTGAATGACTACCAGATAGAGTAGGACGTTCGGGGCTTCATGGTTTGGGATGTCCGTCACGGTCAGGCCCTAATTTTGGTCATGACAAACTTGGTATCAGAGCACGGTTCATGGTCCCAGGGTATCTGCAAAATCGCACCGGGTATAGTCTTATTTATGGGTGTGTAGTGCGCCATAATTATAACAAGGAGGCTACTAAGCGTTTAGGAATATTTCTCTTTCTTCATATTCTAGTTCGTGCTATGGAGTCAGAATGTTCCTCATTGATACTCTAATTCGTGCTATGGTGTCACCCATACAGAACTAATGTCATCCCAATTTTTTCCTTACTTTGATGTGCTCAGATATGTCTCATTGTTGAAGTGATTCAGGTGCAGAAGTCTAGAATTTAAATGGTATAGTCCTTTCTGATTGATCCATATAAGATTTTAAAATTGGGTAAGGACTTGTGAAGAGTCCATTAGTGCCTCAGAGTGTATTGATTCTAGTGTGAATTTTGATTCTGATGAAATCATGCTTTTGAGCATGTGGTATTAAGTGTATTTAGTCCCTTTAAAAAAATTTTATGTTGCAGATGTCATGCTTAAGAGGAAATGAGGTGTAGCAGAATGTTGGAACTGTATTTCCATCCGAGTAGTAGTATAAGTTAAAGTATCGGTGTCATGACCTATTGGTAGTGATATTAGACCAAGAAGTTGGTGATACGAAGTCACAAGGTTAGAAATAAGAGTGAGGATGACTTTTGTGTAGATAAATGTGTTTAGTTGAATAATTGATGTTTGAGGATGATTTACCCCTTTATGGTGATAGACTAATGTGGTAGCTAGTAGCATGTGTGGATTGTATGGTAGTCTATGGAGGGAGTGTTTGACTCAGATTTTTATTCATACAGAGTAAGATATGTATTCTTAGATCATTGATTATTGTGTGTCAAGTATCTCTCTCTTGTAACCTTGTTATCATTATGTTGTTGAAAATCAAAGTCTAGTGGAGCCATGTGAGGTTTATTTCGATTCACTAGCAACTTGTTGTCCATCTTGTTGATTCTTGTATTGGTTGGAACTGGGGGTTTAGAGGCGTAATGGCAAGAAAAGTGGTAAAGGCAATTTATTGAATTTATGTACAGACGAACCTTTTTGCATGAGATTGAGTTGGTATTAAAGTGATACGTCCTTGTGTGTTAGTTTAGTAGAAGGTAGAGAAGGAGTTATTAGCTAATGTGAGTTGTTGTTTGCTCGAACTATGAAAATGGCTAGATTAGCCAGTAAGTTATAATTATAGACACAAGGTTGTTTGTGGAATTTGAAGGTAGTCTAAATGTAAGCTTGGGTAAGTAAGTGTGATATGAGAAAACCGTATAAGTAGATAAGATTGTATGGGGTTATAATATAAGATTAAGGTTTACCATGTCTATTATGTGACTCTAACCTCCCTTGACCTTCTTTTCTTTGGTAGTTATAAACTAGTACTACTTGTGAAAAGGTATGTAGTAGATTTTGAGGCATAGCAGTGATGTCATGAAGGTGTTTTGGTTGTGGGTTGTATCTAAATAAAATGAGATATTTGGGTAGAATATCCCAAATTGATGGACTAGTATATTATGTTGCATTCTTCATTGGCGGTAGATAATTGATGCTAAACTATAGGCTTGATGTGTTGAAATAATACGTGTTAATGAATTATAATAAGGAAAACCGTGAGGTCATGATCGATTATTGTGGCTACGGAGTTCTAGTGTACTATTATTTCTTGATTTTTTATTTCATAGTTTCCAAGTGAGAATTGTGTGTAAGGTTGGGTTGTAAATCATATTTAGCCCTAGACATTAAGTTTGAACAGTTGATGGCCATGAAGGTGGATGTGATTATTTCTTGGTTAATGATACTAGTTTTATCGAAGCGATCTAATAGGCTTGAACAGTGCATGCAAGAGCTTAAGTTTATTTGATTTGTAATGAAGTATGATGTTGTATGTATGAAGTAGAAGTATGCCAAGGTGATATGAGGTTTCAGTATTTTTTCTAAGGCTATTACATGTTATGTGTGGCTAGTGGTACCATTGAGTTGTTAGGTGGAGAAAGACTAGTTAGATGGTATATGGAGTTCTAAATAGACAAGTTAAGGAGTTTTGATAGATAATGTTAAGCCTTTTGATATGATCTTGATTCTCATAGTAGAGAGATATAAGTTTGGAGTTATGATGATGGTAGACTATGAAAGAAGTGGTATGGTCTGTCAAAGGTTTGGAGATATCCATTTTAGTGTTAGAAGAATCTGAGTTGGTGAAAGTTAAGATGTTATATGATGACTTTTGGGGCTATAGAAACCTAAGGGTTGAATGTTAGAAAAAGGTATTAGCATTGGTTGTTATACATGAAAATACCGTCTTACAGGGTAAGTTTAGTTTTATGTGTATTGTTATATCCCCAACTCTAGAGTAAAGTGATTTCAGTTTATACCAGAGTGTATATAGTGGTCCACAGACTTAGATTAATGGCTTAAATCTAATGGGGAGATGATAGAACGAGTAACCAAGTCAAGTTTTCATATGCTAATAGATGTGCCAGTAAGTTGTGGAATTGGCCGTGATAAAGAATGATGCTCAATCTATTCTTATTTCTGCAGTTTACCTCAGTTATTCTGACACATACTCATGCTTTATGTTTCAGCTTCATGATCATAGCTCGTGTTCATGCATATGGTAAGGAATCATGTACTCTCCTAGTTCCTATTATGATGAGTTCCCAGTTTGTTTAGCAGTCAAATCGTTTTCAGTAAGTTATGAATTCCAAAATTCAGATCATGCAGTTCATGACTCTTGAGCATATGTGATACTCTTAACGATCAGTGAAAATTCATATTTATATCAGGTACGTCCTCATATTAGATCTCTTTAATGAGTTCATGCAGTGAGTGCTCTATTCCTCACACCTCAGTAGGGTATCAAGTTATGCTTAGTACTCCCTTTATGTTCCGAATCCCGATATTTCAATTTGCAGTGACATTTTCCCTTAGGTTGAGATACTGATGATGAATAGTTGTTTAGATGGGAAAGAGTAAACATTTCTTGTTGATGAAAGATGGTTGTATGCTTATTTGAGTTAAGATGATAACTGTGGAGTAAGATTGAGGCCTAGTCTTTGATACGTGTCAAGGTTAGTTGAAGTTTTATGTGTTATATTTGGGAAAAATTGTAGTGTTCTTGTTTTATGTGAGTTTATAAGTTGAAAGAATTTTGACGTGAAGTTTCGTGTATGGCTTGGTTAGTTGAGGATATTTTATGTGTATCATCTGAATAGTGCAGGGAGTTGTCATGGATAGAAGTATTAGAGAATATGAGAAATATGCTTTATGAGTGGTTGTTTAGAAGTGCATATAAGGGTATGAAGATAGGCTTAAATGTCATGTCTGTATGCATATGGATGGATGCCTTGAGTGTTTGTGAATGTCTAATACGAAGTTGAAGGTGATTGCTGGAGTGGCAATAAGAATTATGCAGAAGATGAGGAATTGTGAAATGCAGGGTATGCTAAATTAATGATTTAGACTAGTACTATAGTATTATGTGGTGCGTCTTGTGACTTTGAGTTAGGCTTGAAGATGATGAGGGGATTTAGTTCAGTTTAGACATTAGTAGATGGAAATATCAGCGGCCATGTGAGAAAAATAACTGGAATCAATGAGCATGGTGTTTAAGGGAAAGGTATAGTTAAGAGAGTATTTTAGAAGTGTGGCTAATATTGAAAGTAAGAAGTTGCAATGCCTAAGGTTTGGTAATTCTATCCTAGTTTACGAGTTATATGTCTATATTTCATGCTATAAAGTAGTGTCATTGTTGTTATTCCTTAGTTGGATGTATTGTGTAACTTATGTCAGAGATTCTTTGCTCCCTAATGCTATTAGAACTCTTTAGAAAGAGTGTTGAAGAGATACTCCAGTTAAGTTTAAGTGTCTAGTTTAATTCAGTTTAACAGTAAGGCAGACAAGTTACTGTGGTTTTCCACCTTTTCACCCAGTCCTACTATCTGAAGTCCAATGCGGATGAACATCTCAAAAAGTAATCTATTCCATCCGTGTAAGTTGTGAACTCAGTTCAGTCCAAGCATCATGTTTCAGATTCAGTTATTTAGTCATGACTCAGTTCATAAGAGTTCAGCACATAATCTCAAATTTTTCCTTCTATTTTAGCTCAGACCGTGTTATACCTTTGTATGATCTAAATCTTGTTGCCTCATGATTCGTACTTACCTAATTTATCACTTCCAAATCTAATGTGTGTGATTTTAGCATAAACGCTTCGGGGAAAATCCTAAACTCTCAGCATGAATCAGCTCCTTAAAACAAGTAAGGGCAAGTCAGCTCAGAATTCAGTTTCATAATAGAAGTTTAAATGTTTCAGATCAGTTATATATTTTTTTAGAAGACACATCAGGTCTGCGTTATTTCATACCTTTAAGCTTCAACGTTCCTACCATCATTCGGGGACGAATGATCCCAAGGGAGAGATAATGTAACATCCCGCATTTCAGGCTAGAATGAAAACTTTCATTTCTATGCGTAGATGATCCAAAACCCATAAATCCTATGCAAATTTTCCATGTTAATAAATTATGTAGTGTGAAAAATTGAATGAGCTTTCCGTCGATATAGGATTCGCCCAAATCTGATATCCGGGAAAGATGTTATGGCTAATTTAAGTCCTACTCGTAAATCACCGTCATTTTGGTGCTTGGCGAGTCGCGGAGGTGGTCTATTTAACAATTGACAAATTCCAGTATCCTAGCGTGATTATGGCGCATCGCGCTGAAGTTCTAGGTCCCAACCAGTAGGACAACGCGATGGCTCCGCGTCCCGGTGATCCCAAGAATCCTATTCGTCAATTCCCAGTGAGCCACCACGATAGTGGTGCGTTGCGCTGGCCTATAAAATCGCGCTCCTGGTTATATTTTATTTCGTCTCATTAATGGTATATTGGGAATTTCCACCCCCTTGTCAACTTAAACACGGAATTTTTCTCACAAGTGACCACATTATTCATATCTTCTTCAAAAATTCATAAGAACACTCTCTAGGGTTTCAAACTAAAAACCCAAATAACTCAAGATTCAAAGTGGGTTTGCGAAACTGATTGACGATTTGGAATCCCCAAATCGTAGGCTTCAAGAATCATCCATCAAATTTCTAAATTGAGGTACGTGGGGTTTATCCAAAAACTACATGGGCTTGTTGAAAACACCCAATTATGATTTAAAAAAATCATCAAGTATGAATTTGTTAAAGGGGTTTTGAGATTCATGATTTTGTTATGCTTTATGCATGTTTAATGATATTGTTGTTTTGGTCTTTAGGAATTTCCCCATTAAATTGATTTAAACCTATATGAATATGTATGATGTTGAAGATTTGATAGAGATCATTATTATTGAAATCCCTCTCTTTGATGATTTAGAGTTGATGAACTTGTTGGGAATGATTTAAGATGCTTGTTTAATGTTTTGAAGGGGATCCTTTCAATGTTTAAGTATTTAACATGATTTTGATGAAGATGAGAGGGAGTTTCTTGGTATGATTTTATTCTTGTCTTAGAAAGAAAGAATTGCATGTGATTGACATTTTTGACTTGACCACCTTGTGTATTTGAATAATGAAAAAGAGAGGTTCTCGCATATGTTTACATGAGCTTTAAGAAAGAGTTTCTTGAAATGACTTATTGATATAGTGGTCCCAGATTTACGTTTTGAAACAAAGATTATTATATGCTAATAATGGCTCAGAGATGTGACTTGCAATTCAATGGTATGACGATACCATATAAATGTATGTCATAACCGAGTTAGAGTTTTCAGAGTATGTTTTTAGAGAATACATGTCTTAAAGAGGTAAAAATTGGTATAACGAGAGTTAGGTGGTTGCCTGAAGAGGGCTAGAGTTCAAGTAACTCTTAGCCTAAAATTGTGATTTGTCGATCCGGGTATATTAGTTTTACGCTTGCGACGTCCGTGTGGCGTAGCAGAGTTATAGACTCCAACCCTTGTGGCACGCTTGGGTTGGAGGCTTCCCCGCCAGGTAAATGGCGGATTCCATATAGCCCGTGGAATTTCAGAGTTGTAGGGCATACCACCTAGCGCAGAAGTAAAACAAAGAGTGCCATAGAGTTCAGATGATTTTACAGAGCCTTTCGAAAATGCCCATGAGATTTCTTACTATATGATATGTTTATGATCTGTTTTAAATTTCTCTTATATATGTTTAATATAAATTATTATTTTGGATATGCTCTGCATACCAGTACATCTGTATTGACCCCCTACCTCCCAGGTTCGAAGGCTCAGTCCAAGGGTCAGGCAAATCAATAGAGTATTCCAGAGAGAAGTGTTCCGTGCAGTGGTGAGCCTTCTTTATTTCAAAAGGCCTGATATTTCAGATTATGTTATTCCGTTGTTTTGGTCTACTGGGGGCCTTGTCCCAGTTTTCAGAACAATTTTGAGATGTAGTAGAAATTTTGCCAACTGAATCAGATCTTATTCAGATGTTTTGAATTGTACCTTTCATTCTCATGTCTTGAAACTCAGAGTTAATGACCATGTTTCCTTATCAGATTGTATTTCCGCATCTTCTCTTATTATATAAATGTTGTGCAGGACTACTAGATAGAGTAGAACGTTCGTGGCTTCCTGGTTCGGAATGTCCATCACGGCCAGGCCCTAGTTCGGGCCGTGAAAATATAATAAGTCAAGTAGCCACCTTGGTACAAGCATGGTCCTGTGTGACATATTCCTGAAGTTATTTTCTTGTAACACGTGTGAGAACCAATTCTGTTGTGGGTATTGGTCCCTTTGAACCAAATCAAATGAATGTACAAAATATTTAGCTTGTAATTATATTATTAATTTAGACAATATAGTAAACTATTTGATAATGTAATTAATAATTTATATGCATTAATGGTAAAATAAAAGGATGAAATAAATAACCTTAACAATTTGATGGTTTGGAGCCCATAAGGGAACCATAGAGACGTTGATTTTGGTATTGTTGTTGTTGTACAGGAGGATCAACGGAAATAGTATCACTTGATGACTCAGTTGCATCAAAGTTGAGTGAACATTTCTTTCAGCATTTTTTGGGCTCTGAAATAATTTTAGGTATTTCTATATTATTAATTTAGACAAAATAGTATACTGATTGATAAAGTAATAATCTAAATGCATTAATGGTAAAATAAAAGGATGAAATAAATTACCATGACAATTTATCTTTCTGGAGCCCGCAAGGAACCATAGAGCCGTCGATTTTGGTAAGAGTGACAAACGGGCAGATTGGATTGGATTTGGACGGGTTAAATATGGATCGAGCAAAAATGTTTTGGATTGTAATCCGCCCATATAAATATGGTTAAATATGAATTTGATCAAATATGGATTGGGTAAAAATGGTTTCAACCCACTGTAACTCCTAAGTTAAAAACTTAAAGCTTCTATATTATATCAACTTGGCTTTTTTTCCATTTTTTTTCTCTCTTCTATATGTAGCCTCTAGTTTTCTTTTTTTCTTTTTTTGTCATTTCTTTTTTTCTCTCTCTTCTATCTCGACCCTCTACACTTTGTTTCTGTTTCTTTTTTCTTTTTTTTCCTTTTCCTTTTTAGTCTCCTTTTTTTCTATTTTCTATTTTTTTGTTTTTACTTCTTTCTCATTTTTTTTCTTTTTTGGTTGTATTTTATTCTTTATATTTTTTTTATTTTCGAAGAACATGGTTAAGTCGAGTACAAATTATAGATGATGACTAAAATATCGTAACAACTAAGTATATTTGTTTTCACCATAATCTTTTTTCTTTTTCCTTTTCTCCTTTTTCATTATTTTTTCTTTTTAATTTTTTTTGTATTTTTTTTTCTTCAATTCTTTCTTTATGCTTTTTTCTCTCTTCTATCTCTAACTTCTACCTCTCTTTTTACTTTCTTTTTTTTATTCTATTTTTGGTTTTCTTTTTTTTTTATGATAACGAAAATACCATAAGCGCATATTGATTTATATTCGCCCAACATTTATAATTCGAGGGCTATGTGGATCCTCAGTCATATATATTTTATTCTCAAGAAAATACAATTAATTCATATATTTTTTTTTTGTTTTTTCATCCGGTGTCCGGTGTCTGCATTAGAGCCCCGACTAATCCAGATCGGGCGTTGCAGGACCCATTAAGGTGGCAGCGCTCCCAACAGAGTTTTCTCCATAACCAGGACCATACCCTCGACCTCTGGTTAAGGGTGGAGCAGCCCCATCCACTTCACCACAACCCATATTGATTTTAATTCTTATACTTATTTGTATATAAATACAAATGATAAATTGCACATATTGACAACTAAACTATTCAAATACAAATAATAAATTTGTTTGAAATATATAGTATGATACAAATAAATTTAAAGTAAAAAAAAATGCAATGACAAAAAAAAAGATGAGGAAAAGAATATACAAAAATAAGAAAAATGACAAAAATGACGAACCAAGAATGAAAAAGGGGGAAACGGAAATACAAAAGAAAAGAATGCAAAGAAATAAAATTGAAAAAGAAAAAAATGATGAAAAAGAAGAAAGAAAAAAAGTGTAAGAAACGAGTAAAAAATAAGTGAAAAAAATGAAAAAGAAAAAAAGTAAATTAAAGGAAAAAAGAAAGAAAAAACAAAACAAAAAAAGAAAGAGAAATAAAAGATAGAAAAAAATAATAATAAAGGAGTGAGACTATGAATTATATTTAATTGATAAGAGATGTTATGAATTATATAGGCTAAATGGGATAATTAGAAGCTTATATTTATTAACCCATATAGGTCTCAAGCGAATACGAATTATGAAATAAGAATGAGAAAAGGGAAAGCGAAAAAAAAAGAATAGAAAGAAAAAAGAAAAAAAAATAAAAAATAAAAAAATAAAAAAATAAAAAATAGATGAAAAAATGAGAAAGAAAAAAGAAATTATAAGGAATGATTAAAAAAAATGAAAAAGAAAAAAAGTAAATTAAAGAAAAAAAAAAAGAAACTAGAAAAGAAAAATGAGTTTAAATGGGTACCCATATTTTACCCATTTTATCCATATTTGTATGAGTTTTTAAAATGAGTTGAAGTCCATAGTTACCCATTTAAAATATGAGTGATCCAATTCACTAAATATGAGTTAAATAGACTCTTTTCACAAATATGGGCTGAAATTGTCACCCTAGATTTTGGTATTGTTGTTGTACAGGAGGATCAGCGGAAACAGTATCACTTGATGAATCAGTTGCATCAAAAGTTGAGTGAACACATGTTTTAGTATTTTTTTTGGGCTCTGAGATAAAGTCTCCTCACTTGACGACATTCTTTCAAGGATTTCCTGCGAATAAATTGAGTCACGAAACAGAGAGAAAGATATACTTAGTCTCGTCTCAATTATCATGTAAACAAGATTGGAATGCCAACCATAATTTTTATTTCTTGCACATCAATGATCAATGGAGGCTCTCTATTTTTTTTTAAAAAAAAAATAAATTATTGTCATTGTGGTAACGTACAAGTTTGTTGCACTTCATTATAGTTCTTACAGATATACATAAATTATTTTTCTTTTACAATCAAAATGAAATAAAAAGGGAAAAAATTGCTAGAGTATATGTGAGAAATGTAAGGACAAAGGGAGAAAAATACTCCCTCCGTCCCATTTTACTCGTCCCAAATTGAGATGGCACAACTATTAAGAAAAATAATAAATAGCATAGCTAGTTTACCATATTGTTAGTAGACTTTGAATTGGTCAAGGATTGTTGCATGAAGTCCTATTTTGTTGTTAGACTTATTTTATTTTTCATTATCTTAACTACTTAGCAGATTTTGTGGTCTATTATTTCTCTTCTTGTTAAGTGTAGGTCTATATTAAGTCAAGAATAAGCTCAATAAAACTATCACTTAAAATCCCAATTGTTTGTGTTTCCTTTCCAGCTTTCTTTGCTATATAACTTTACAATTGGCATCAGAGCCCGGACTGGGTTTGTAGAAAAAGAAGTAGCAATCTTCAAGTGATCAAACGCTGAGAGAATGAGTGACAACAAGACTCTGACAAAGATCCCTCACTTTGATGGTCACTATGACCACTGGAGTGAACTGATGGAAAATTTGCTTAGGGCAAAAGGGCTATGGAGCTTGGTGGAGATTGGTTTTGAGGATCCAATACAAGGGACGAGACTGACTGAAGCACAACAGGCACAACTCGACGACGCTAGAATCAAGGATCACCAAGTCAAACATTATCTGTTTCAGGAAATTGATCGGACTGTTTTTGAACAAATCTTGGACCGTCGCACAGCCAAGATTGTTTGGGACTCAATGAAGTGGAAGTTTGAAGGAAATTTAAAGGTGAAAAAATCTCTCCTTAACTCATTAAGAAGAGAGTTTGAGGTTCTAGCGATGAAGAAGGATGAAACCATCACTGAGTATATCTCAAAAGTGATGATGGTCGCAAATAAGATGAGGAGCAATGGAGAAGATATGCCTGGCAGGAAAATTGTTGAAAAAGTTCTTCGAACTCTAACAGACAAGTTCACATATGTTGTAGTATCCATCGAAGAATCAAAAGATACTGAAAACATGTCCGTCGATGAACTACAGAGTTCGTTAGTGGTGCATGAACAAAAATTCCACCGACCAAGCAATGATGAAGAGGATCAAGCTCTGAAAGTAGAAGGTTACTCAGGAACAAGCAACAGAGGAAGAGCACCCTATAGAGGAAGGGGATGAGGAAGAGGAAGAACAACTTTAAACAAAGCAACTGTTGAATGTTATAAATGTCATGACTTGGGACATTTTCAATATGAATGTCCAAAGTTGTACAAGGAAGCAAATTATGCAGAATTGGAAGAAGATGATGAGCTGTTGTTAATGGCCTACCTAGAACAACATGAAGCAAAGAGGAGCGATGCATGGTTCTTGGATTTTGGATGCGTGGGACATGTTCATATTCCAGATGCTAGGAGAACAAAACTTGAAGATAAAAGTGTGAGTTGTGCTCTATTCGGGGTTAGTGGTGAGTCCAAAGGGTACAAAATGTTTGATCCGGTTGCCAAAAGAATTATAGTTAGTCGTGATGTAATTTTTGAAGAAGATCATATGTGGGATTGGAATGCAAATTCTCAAGGAGAACAACTGATGGAATTAGATTGGGGAGACAACACTGAAGAACAGAACAAAGCTCAAGAAGGAGAAGTCTCAGAGAATTCACCGATCGGAAATAACTCATCAACTGCTGCTCCAGAGCTGGTAGTAAGGGAGAGTAGAAATTGACGTCCACCTGTGTGGTCGGCAGATTATATTTCTAGTGAAGATTTATCTGAAGAAGATGAAGCAAACATTGCTTTTTTGGTGATATCAGATCCTACAAGCTTTGAGGAAGCTGTCAAAAGCTCAAAATGGAGGCAAGCCATGGATGAAGAAATCAAATCCATTGAAAGAAATCAGACATGGCGCTTGATGGAACTGCCTGCTGATGCAAAGAAAATAGGAGTAAAATGGGTTTATAAAACCAAGCTAAATGAGCTTGGTGAAATTGACAAATACAAAGCAAGGTTAGTGGTTAAAGGCTATACTCAGGAATATGGGATTGATTATACTGAAGTTTTTGGACCCGTGGCACGAATGGATACAGTAAGAATGATCATAGCCTTTGCGGCTCAAAGGGGTTGGAAATTGTATCAATTAGATGTCAAATCGGCTTTTCTATATGGTGAGTTGAAGGAAGACATTTTTGTTGAACAACCAAAAGGTTATGAAAAAAAAGGAAGTGAACAGCTGGTTTATAAACTGCAAAAGGCACTTTATGGACTAAAACAGACACCTAGAGCTTGGTTTAGTCGAATAGAGTCCTATTTCATCAAGGAAGGATTCAAAAGAAGCTCCAGTGAACAGACACCCTTTGTTAAAAGAAAGGGAGGCAAGATTCTCATTGTTAGTATTTATGTTGATGATCTTTTATTTACTGGTGATGATGAAGAGATGTTGAGTGAGTTTAAATGTTCCATGAAAAAAAAGTTTGATATGACGGACTTAGGTCCGATGAGGTTCTTTCTTGGAATTGAGGTGATACAAAGACCTGATGGTGTCTTCATATGCCAAAGAAAGTATGCAGCTGAAGTTTTAAGCCGATTTGGAATATAAAATTACAATTCAGTTTGTAATCCTATCGTTCCAGGACAAAAGATTGGAAAAGATGAAGATGGCATAAAGGTGGATGCAACTCAATACAAGAAGATAGTGGGGAGTCTGATGTATCTCACAGCCACTCGTCCTGATCTCATGTTTGTTGTAAGTCTTATTAGTCGTTTTATGGCATGCCCAACACAACAACACTTTGCAGCAGCAAAAAGAGTATTAAGGTACTTAAAAGGTACTGTGAACTATGGTGTATTTTACAAAATGGGAGGAGCTAGTGAGCTAGTTGGATTCACTGATAGTGACTATGCTGGCGACATGAATGATTGCAAGAGTACGTCAGGCTACATGTTTATGATGAGTGGAGGAGCAGTAGCCTGGGCATCTCGAAAGAAACCTATCGTTACCTTGTCAACTACAAAGGCTGAGTTTGTTGCAGTTGCTGCATGCGCTTGTCAAGCTATTTGGATGAGGAGGATCTTAAAAGAAATTGGCCATTTTCAGGCAGCTGGTACAAAGTTAATGTGTGATAATGCGTCAACCATTAAGCTGTCCAAGAATCCGATTCTACATGGCCGTTCTAAACATATTAGGGTAAGATTTCATTTCCTAAGGGATCTTACTAGAGGAGGAGTTGTTAACTTGTTGTTTTGTGGCACTCATGATCAACTTGCAGACCTGCTGACGAAACCTCTCAAAGTGGAAGCATTTCAGAAACTGCGTGAAGAGCTTGGAATGTGCACAAATTCAGATTTGAACTAATTCTTGACAAGAGGAATGAGTTCAAGGGAGGGATTGTTAGTAGACTTTGAATTGGTCAAGGATTGTTGCATGAAGTCCTATTCTGTTGTTAGACTTATTTTATTTTTCATTATCTTAACTACTTAGCAGATTTTGTGGTCTACTATTTCTCTTCTTGTTAAGTGTAGGTCTATATTAAGTCAAGAATAAGCTCAATAAAACTATCACTTAAAATCCCAATTGTTTGTGTTTCCTTTCCAGCTTTCTTTGCTGTATAACTTTACATAGTAGCCCTATTAAATGATGTTTACATTTTAATTTAAAGAAAAAATAATTAATGCAAAGGGTAAAATATGGAGAAAAAAAATTGTTTTGTCTTGATAAGTAAAAAAGGACAAGTAAAAATGGGACACCATATTAAGAAATTTGGAACAGGTAAAATGGGACGGAGGGAGTACCTTTTAGTCTTGTTATATGATTAAGAAACGGGGAGTTATTTATGTCTGTATTTATAGGTCTTGAACCTTTAAATGTGAAAAATGGTCAACAAAATTGCACCCTTATTTTTTTATTTTTTTTACTAATTATATCATGGCAATGGGAAATGAATTAGGAGAAAAAAAATTAATTCAAAAGATTGAGATATTTTTTTTTGGTCAACTTCTTAAATAGTTCCAGATTACGCACAAAAGTAAAGAAAAATAAGTTAAATGAAGAATATAATGTTAGTATAAAAACAACTTTATCACTATCGGAAAAATTAGAACTATATTGTAAATCAGGTAAAGTAATTATAGAAGTCAACTCAAAGTTATATTATTAATCAAGTAGAACATATACTACAGATTGAGGTTAGCGAAGTTTGTTTGAAAATCCTACACACCGTAAGACGCAGTATGCGTATGATCGCTTGCTTTTTCTCGGGTGGCGATCGTAAATTGGTGGGTCTATAAGTTAAATGCAGAGAAAAAGAAAAAAGTTAGTAGAATTATCACGAAAATGTATTTAGATGATTAGTAGTGCCTGTCTTACTTGTTGGATAGAGGTGATCAGCTGAGTGAATAAATTTTTCAAGTCCTGTTCCTCTTACCTCGCATTTTCCTCAGACCCAAGGAAGGCCTCAAACAGTTTAGTTGCCATCGAGAAATCATTCAGAAGATCCACTATATGAATATCTACCACTAGATGAATAGCTACCACAACCCAGCGACAAGGAGGATTCATATCACAACCAGGCATATTGGCAAGCTCCATCATCTCCTGGTCACTTGATGACACTCCAAATGTCTCCAGACCACCGGTTGGAACCCATGCGCGAAATGTGAAGGCTTAAGAACTGTCAGTGATTCAATTGTACCCCTTTGATGTCGGAGCAAACGAGAATTGATCACTTCGACGTCAGGTTTGGTAAGATCCAGAACCCTTCTCCTTTTTGTGGAGTCGGGTGTTGCATAATGGGAAAGTTCACGCCCAAAGTTGACCCCACATGTAGTAGGCAACCTCGCAACGGGCTTTCAATGGAAAAAACTGCAAGAATCTTAAAAATAAAGAAAAGGCATCGAAAATATAAAACAAAACAATAAAGAAATGCCCTTTAAGACGCTTATCGTGGTTTTTGTCCTTGGACTGGAGTGTTCTTGTAGACATTTCCTCCAAAGGTTCGTTCATAGGGGCTTTTCCACTCCGACATTCCGGCAATGCAATTTCCTTTTCACCCCTCTCTTCTTCAGAAGGAGGCATCGGTGGGGGGCTGTCCGACAAGGATGTGGAAGAGGAATGTTAGGAAGAAGACATATTTAGCCATAGATTAGTAAAATATTTTATTGCTAAATTGTTGTAGTAAAATATCCACCTTGTTATCTTCTTGTAAAATGTTGTTGTGAGCTAAAACTTTGAACCTGATGAAATAGTGTAATAATTATTAGCTTGTAATTATATTTATTAATTTAGACAAAATAGTAAAGTATTTGAAAAGTAATAATTTATATGCATTAATGGTAAAATAAAAGGATGAATAAATTATTAAAAGAGTTGTGATACCAAATTTGAATTATATATAATCTATAAATTAAGAAAAATGGACACAATTTCATAGACTCCTTAAGAATCGCTATAGAACTTGTTAAGAATATCTAGGTGTAAAAAATAAGAAAAGAAAAGTTATGCTTGAATCATAAACTTTGAAAAATATTTAAAATTAAAGAATACAAAAATACCTCTACATACAACAAAAAATTTTGAAGAAGATGACCAGAGAAAAAAAATCAAATTACCTTTGACGGATAAGCTATCTTTTTTATTTCATTTAAAAGATCATTAAAATATACAGTATATGTAAAAGTTTGAAACTCATTCTCTACTTCATTATACAAATATGATTTTCCTATCAGATTATCGGAAGATGAATTATAATGTCAGAAATTTGCTAGTATGGTGATACGATAAAAACTTGAAAGACACGAAATCACTCAAAAACAGTCCACAAACACACTCCAAAACAGTCCACAAATCACTAAGATCCTTAGACCGATTGGAGACCTCTCTCGGATTCACAAATACAATAAGAATACAAGGTGAGCAAGGTGTATTTCACACCAAAACAAGAACAATACGTGAAGAACAAGACGAACACAAGGCACAAGATTTGGATTTAGCAATAACAACAAGAACACAAGATTACAACACACACTAAACAAGATTACAAGAAAGTAAAGGGATAGATAGATAGACCACATGAAGGTATAATCTTAAGAACCCAAGAATGGACACTCTTGGACCCTTAACACTACACACAACAATAAACCTATCTCTTACGTGATACAAGATCGGATTGCACCTCTCTAGCATCAACATTTCCAAGCAAGCAACAACAAAAGAGAATCCACCCTGTTGTTGTATCCTAGTTTCGGTTTTGATGCCTCGAGGAGAGAGGACTTGTGTTCTTTGGTCTTTCAAGATTCACAAATATCATAAAAAAACTAAATCTAAAAACCCTACAATGTTCCTTTTATAACTATTACAAAATATAACTTAAAATGACCAAAAGGCCCTACAAAGAGTGGGCACCCATCTAGTGTAATTTATGGGCTGATTTGGGTGAATTTTGGGCCTCTTTTACACTTCAATTGCACATGCCAAGGCTCGGGTCCAACACACACTCTCCTAAGTCCTTATCCGAGAATATTCCCGTTAAATTATATAATTATATCCGAGATTGTAAAATCCTGATTTACAATTAAATTTACTAAAATAATTATATCCTTGTATTTGTCTTATTTTTAATATCTTATTTGGTATTGGATAATTATATGTCATAGTCTTTGCATTTAAATTTCTATAATCAATAACCATTCTACTTTTTCCTCTTTTTTGTTCACTATGTTTATTTACTATAAATGCTGGGCTATTATGTTTACTATTACTTTTTTGTATATATTGTTTTTCTAATAATTCATCTATATGCATTTTAAATTCATTTAAATCGTCAAAATTATATGTTAATGGTTTCTGGGTTATTATGCTATTTTTATCTATTAATTCAATTTTTATAGTAGTTTTATGTTTTTCCCATCCTTTTAATGGATCTTCACTATATAATTGTTCTAATTTTTTATTAATTATCTCTATATTATTTATTGAAAATATAGTTATTTTTTTTTATTTATCGAAAATACGACTAATTCTATTGTATCTTCATTATTTTTTATATTTTCTAACTTTTGTGTAATTTTTTCACTTCCTTTTATCCAATCAGAATCCTTCGTGATTTTCATATATTTTTTCATCTATTATGAATTCTTCTTTGTTCATTTTATTGTAAATAGTTCATGTTGATATATATATATTCTAAACTATCTATTTGTGATTCTAAATTTGATATTTCATCTTTTTGTGCATTTATTGAGTTTTTACTAACTCCGGCAAATATATTATAATGTAGTCTTTCTATTCTTATTTTTAATTCTTTATGGTTTTTAGAAATAATTTATTTTAATTCTTTGTATTTTTGTACTTTATTCATTTAAACCATATTTATAATATTTTGGTGGATATCTAAATCTGATTTTATCATAATTAGGTGGTATGTGTCTCATTCTTCTAGATTTTAAATGGATTATTAATTTTTCTTCAATACTAGATATTAA
Organism: Capsicum pubescens; assembly: GCA_030864215.1. Classification (NCBI taxonomy): domain Eukaryota; kingdom Viridiplantae; phylum Streptophyta; class Magnoliopsida; order Solanales; family Solanaceae; genus Capsicum; species Capsicum pubescens. The sequence goes on along the minus strand of CM061548.1, from coordinate 107,675,656 downwards.
GGTAATTAGGTAGGCTAATCTTTGTGGGTTTTCTTTTATTTTATTTAGACTTATATATTCTAAATAATTACTAATTAAAGATTCTTTAATTTTTCTAAAAGCTTCTCTGTTTTTAAATGGTCTTCTCATAATTAATCAATATAAATTATTTTATTACTAACTCTTTTTGCTCTTACTTTCTGTTTACATGGTGTTGTAAACCATCAATCTGTTCTAGTTATTATATGTGGGTATAATTTATCTAAAAACGGCATTCCTAAAAGTATATCTTTTGATGTTAGTTCATAATTATAAATTTCTTCTATTGTTAATATCTTATCCCATACTTGTATTTTTACATTCCTAGATTTATAAGTAATTAAGCTTCCTTCATTATTAAATCCTTTAACTATTATTGGTGTTTTTAATTTATCCCATTTACTCTCTGATAAGCAATTATATCTACATAAATTAGCTTCTGCCCCTGTATCTATCATAGGCGTATAATATCTACTGTAATATCCTTCTACTACTATCTTCATTAATACATATATTTTCATTTCATGTTAAGGCTCTTCTTAAGAATAATTTCTCTCTGTTATATGTTATGGTTAATTGTGTATGTTCTATATTATATGGTTTTACTTGTTCTAGCCATTTTATTCCTAATATTATGTCTGCTTTTTGCATTTCTTCCTTTACTTCAAATTCTATTTTTATTTTTCTAATTCCTTTTCTGCTATATTTTTAGTATTTATTAAACTTCTTGGTAGATCTGGGCATATATTATTATCAGTTTTTATTTCCTCATTCTTTACTAGATATTTTGTTATATAATTTTTTTCTTGTCCTGTATTTAAGAGTATTAAATATTCAATTTCATTTACCTTTCCTGTTATGTAATATTGGTTTAAATTATCTGTTGAACTTGTTTCATAACTTGTTCTTTTTTATGAGCTTGATGATTCTGGTTTTTCATAAGCTATTCTTTTCGTTGTAGTTATTCTATCATTTATTATTTCTAAATTTTCTTCTATATCTATGTCTCTATAGCTATAATCATTATTATCTATTGTTTTTACAAATTGTTTGAATGGACTTTCTATTTGTATTTTGTTAATCTTATTTTTTCCTGTTATTTTATGTTTTGTTGTTAATACATATAAATTTTTGCATCTTGCTGTAAATATTTTACTTCCTGGGGTTAATTCTATTCCTGATATTTTCCAATATAATACTAATGATTTATCTATATTTTTATCTGTTACTGCTACTGAATAATTCACACTTATTATAAATTTAAATTTTTGGTATATTAAATTTCCTTTTATGGAAGTTCTTATACTTTTTTCTATAGGTTTTATAATTCTATCATCTGCTAAATATAATTTTATTGGTGTATCTACTCCTTCTCTAAAACATGCTTTCATTAATATCTCTGTACCTCCAAGGTGTACATATTTTATTGGGTCTCTACTTTTTATATCGTTTATCTCTTTATTAATTATTCTTTTTGTTACTAGTGGTATACTAGCTTTACCTTTTGCATATCTACAGTCTATTACATGTTCCCTTTGACTTACTACATAATATTCTTCTTATTTTCTAGTAAATATATTTTTTATTGTTGGTATTTTAAATATTTTTTCTACACTTATGTCTAATTCTTTTCCTTTTATTTCATCAAATATGTTACTGTCAAATATTATTTTTTGGTCTGTTCCTTCATCATTTAAATATTCTTCCTTTGTTATTATTTTTATATCTTCTTCAGTCATTTGGTTCGTTTGTATATCTTCTTCAGTCATTTGATTCATCTATTTCACTATCTATTTCATTATCTGTTTCATTAATTAATAGAAATTATAGACATAAAGAAAATAATATGGAAAAAATTACAAGATTATGAAGAGGAAGAATTATTAAACAGTATAGAAAACTTACACATATATTATGAACATCAATATTACTTAGATTCAGATGGATATTATTCAGAATAAATAAATATTAGAATATATAAAAAAAATTAGAGAAAGAAAAAATTGGATATATGAAGAAGTTAATTACAGAAATCAACTTGAAATAGAAAAAAGACAACTAGAAGAAAAATTACTTAAAATAAAATTAACCTTAGAAAAAGAAGATACAAATAATAATTTATTTAATACATATGAAAAATTATTTAATACAGATGGAAAATTACCTATACATGAACAACAAATGTTAGTTAATCAGATAAAAAACATAAACCTACGCATTGAATATAGCAAAGTTAGAATAAAATACTACACAGAAATTGCTAAAATTTCAATAGGATAAAATAATAAACTACACAAATTAATGAATACATCTTACAAAAAGAATAAATCATTAAAAGATATCGAAACTAAACTATATAGTTTATACCTAGAATACAAAAGATTACATAGTACTAACGAAGATCCTAAAACATTAGATAATTTAATTACGATAATATCTAATTTAGAATATGAATTAATAAAACATCTTAAGTCAAGAAGATAAAAATGAAAATTAAACCAACCAATAATATACACGAAATACTTTACTTAAAAATAAATACTTATTACTTATTACTTAATAACTATTTATCATCTAGTAAAGTTATCCGCTTCTCTAAGAAATATCCACGGACAAATAAAAATAGATCCATTATATATATAATAGATCTATTTATTACACAAGTTATCCGCTCTATGAACCTCGGCTTTCTCTCCATCTTAAGCCTTGTCTTCAATCTCATACAAAAAAAGTTTCCTACCATCATACAAGTATTGTAGTAGTATCCATATCCTTCATGTTCCTTTCTACCATACTCCTCTAGATGGATATATTGGTTTTGGTGAAGTAGAGTTTCGGTTGAGAAGAATGATTTGGTAAGGGAGAGCTTCGGTAGTGGAGCTTGGATGGGAGGAAATTGGCTTCCATGTCCCTCTTGTTGGACTTGATCGAATTGAGGGGGAAGTGACTCATTTAGGTCTTGGGTTTGAGGACATTTGTTGGCTTGGCTTATGTCTATGTCATTTAGTGGTGGTCTTGGAGGGTTGATCGTTTGAGGTAAAGCTTCGGGAGTAGAAACATGAGAGTTATTTCGGCTCTCCACTCGATCCAACCTCTCAAGTATAGTAGACATATCCGAGCCCAATTTTTCAAGACCCGCATTCGCCTTACTGATTTCTTCGGTAATAGCATCAAGGTGGGCCAAAATGGTGTCCATTATGGCAAAGGAGTTACCTACAAAACAGAAAACATGTTAGTTGTACAAAAACATCCTCACTCTCTCTTTTATTTCTTGTCTCTCGGATCCCTCACACTCAATGTCACAAGTGTTGTAAGATTTCTTGTACTCTGAGAGGTGTTGAGAGGTGAATCCAGTGTGTACAACGACTCAAAAGAATAAAACACTCAAAGGAACGTAAACACACACACACACACAAAAAAAAACGGTTTCAAACCAACTCACAATCTAGTAATTAGTCACTAGTTTGTAAGTTAGTATGAGAATCAACAAATGAAACTAAAGACACAAAATGAAACTAAAAGATAAAAATTTGAGCATAAAATTTGTCAGTGAATAGTAATTGGTGACGTGGCAGTCCTTGATTGGCCTTGGTCAACAATTTTATTTTCCAAATTTAGAAGTCTTGATCAATTCTACAATTTGGACTTTAATGGAAATTGTTCAATGGAGGAAAATACAAACTAGTCTTTGGAATTCAAATTTCAAGACTCAAAAGTCTTTGACTAGACTTTTACTTCTCCTTAAAACATGGACCCTTGTTTTATGGGAAAGTGGAATTGAGAAGTGATGTAAAGTCTTTTGGTGGTTGGGGTCTTTCAAGACTAACAATTACTTACACCTCTTTCCTTCACCTTTTAGGATCTATCATTCACTTTATGTTAACAAGGTGATAAATATGGTGAAGAACTTCAAGAACACAACAACCACAACAAGAACAACCAACAACAATCTCCCAAGAACAACAACAAGTTCTAACGACCAGTTTCACAATAACAGGACCAACAATAAAACCACCAACAAATGGCCAAGTTTCTTTGGTGTTGTATTTTTGGTTTAACACTAGATAAAGGTTGTGATGAACAAAAAAAATACAAAAATAACCACCAAGATCAAAAATAACATCAACAAACGCCCAACAACAAGGTCACCACACAACCAAGTTAAAAGAACACCTTCAACTCACGACCACTTCTTGATCACAGCAACAACGTTAATTTTTAAAGCTCAAATCTAGATATAGACTCAATGTGTTCGTCAGGAACAAAACTAACACTTAGATACAACAAATACAAGTAAAAAATTCGGCCAAGACACAACAAGAACACACTTTTCGACCAAGAACACAACACGGACAAATTGCTATTTTTTCTGGAATTTTTCAGTTTTGAACACTTTTTTATTTTTATTTTTTCACTAACAAGCCCAAGATTGATCTTGTGGGAACAATATCAAGCCATGCTCTGATACCAAATGATACGATAAAAACTTGAAAGATACGAAATCACTCAAAAACAGTCCACAAACACACTCCAAAACAGTCCACAAATCACTAAGATCCTTGGACCGAATTGAGACCTCTCTCGGATTCACAAATACAACAAGAATACATGGTGAGCAAGGTGTATTTCACACAAAAACAGAAACAATACGTGAAGAACAAGATGAACACAATGCACAAGATTTGGATTTAACAATAACAACAAGAACACAAGATTACAACACAAACACTAAACATGATTACAAGAAAGTAAAGGGATAGGTAGATAGACCACATGAAGATATAATCTTAAGAATCCAAGAATGGACACTCTTGGACCCTTAACACTACACACAACAATAAACCTATCTCTTACGTGACACAAGATTAGATTGCACCTCTCTAGCATCAACGTTTCCAAGCAAGCAACAATAAAAGAGAATCCACCCTATTGTTGTATCCTAGTTTCGGTTTTGGTGCCTCAAGGAGAGAGGACTTGTGTTCTTTGGTCTTTCAAGATTCACAAATATCATCAAAAAACTAAATCTAAAAACCCTACAATGTTTATTTTATAACTATTACAAAATATAACTTAAAATGACCAAAAGACCCTTCAAAGAGTGGGCAGCCATCTAGTGTAATTTATGGGCTGATTTGGGTGCATTTTGGGCCTCTTTTACACTTCAATTGCACATTCCAAGGCTCGGGTCCAACACGGACTCTCCTAAGTCCATATCTGAGATTATTCCCGTATCATATGGGTGAGAAACGAAAGGGCATAAAAAGAGAAAAGTACCTCTAGGTCTTGAGATACAATGAAAAAATAAGGAGCAAATACACTTGTATTTATAGGACTATGGAACCTTCAAAATAGCGTCCTTATTTAATTTTTGACTTATTATTTTGAATGGTAACATGTTAAATCTATACCTTGGATTTATGTAACAACTTATAAGTCTAACTAACTTTCCATAAACATTTATTGCTTAATTTATAAACACTTATTTTAAGCTTTTAATCACTTGAGCAAAAAAAACTATTTTTTTTAATCCTATCCAAACAGGCTCTAAGTCTAACTAACCTTCCATAAGCTTATTTAATTATGAAAGTATAATTATTTAGTCTCCCACTTCAAGATTGATTTTTAAGGTTTTACCTACATCTATTAAGGTAAGTTACTATAAGTAGCTTTATAATCAGATTGTGCAGTTAGTTTCATTTATTTTGGTAAGTTACTATAAATCTGGTCACACTATCTCAATCAAATTTCAATTATTCAATTATGTTGTCATAAAAGCTAAATATCTTAATTTATATCTAGTGATAGATAAATACTCATATATTCTACTCTTTTATTTGTTATGTTCCGAAATATGATTGGAAAGTGGGTACGTTGGTATGATACCTCAAACTTTTGGGATGACAGGAAGAAGAAGATTCTAAGACATTTGATGAAAATGTCTTGTACAAGGACAGAGAGCAAAAGATTCAAGAAACTACAAAGCAAGTGGGAGTTGATCTTGAGTTGCTGAAGAGTACACCCAAAGATATTACAGAAGATACTCAACAAACTTCAGAGACTGTCATTGAGGAACTAGAGGCGGAACAAGTGACACCTGAGCTGGTTGAGAGGAGATCATCCAGGACGATTAGAGCACTATATAGGTATTCACCATCATTACATTATCTATTGCTGACTGATGAAGGGGAACCAAAGTCTGTTACTGAGGCCCTGCAGGTCGAGGATTCAATCAGGTGGGAGCAATCCATGGATAATGAGATGATCTCACTTGAGAAAAATAACACGTGGATGTTGACTGAGTTACCTGTAGGGAAGAGAGACTTGTTGAACAAGTGAGTGTTCAGAATCAAGACAGAACCAGATGGCAAAAGAAGGTTCAAGGCCCGGTTAGTAGTTAAAGGATATTCACAAAGAAAAGGTATTGATTATGCTGAAATTTTTTCTCTTTTGTGAAATTAACTACTATCCGAATTTTATTGAGCATTATTGCATCAGAGAATTTGTATCTTGAGCAAATGGATGTAAAGACTGCGTTTTTACATGGAGATTTGGATAAGGAAATCTATATGCAGCAGCCGGAGGGGTTTGTAGTTCCAGGAAAGGAACACATGGTGTCCAAGCTCAATTAGAGCTTGTATGGGCTGAAGCAAGTACCTGGACAGTGGTACAAGGAGTTTGACTCTTTTATGAGCAAGAGTGGCTTCCGCAGGAGTGAAAAGGATCAATGTTGCTACTTCAAGAAATACACTGATTCTTATGTATTTGTATATGGATGATATGTTGATTGCAGGATCAAGTATGAAGGAGATAAACTCTCTGAAGGCAAGTATGTCTTTTAAGTTTGAGATGAAAGATTTAGGTGCAGTGAAGCAGATTCTTGGGATGAGAATTTCTCGGGATTGATTTGCTGGCACTTTGAATCTATCCCAAGAGCAGTGCGTTGAGAAGGTGATGACTAGATTTAGAGTTAATGATGCTAAATCCAGGACTACTCCATTGTCAAATCACACAAAATTGTCAAAGGAGCAGTCATCAAAGACAGCTCAGGAGCGGGAGCACATGGCACTTGTTCCATATGCCTTTGCAGTTGGGAATCTGATGTATGCTATGTTCTGCAATAGACCTAATATAGCACAAGCAGTGGGAGTTGTTAGCAGGTACATGGCAAACCCCGGGAAAGAGCATTGGGAAGTTGTGAAGTGGCTTCTAAGATATCTGAAAGGTACATCCAATACTTCACTTTGTTTTGGCAATGGTGAAGTGATTATGCAAGGTTTTGTTGATGCTGATCTTGGTGGGGATGTGGACTCAAGCATGAGCACTTTTGGATACATTTACACCGTAGGTGGTACAGCAGTGAGTTGGATGTCCAGGCTTCAGAAGTGCGTTGCTCTTTCATCTACTGAGGCTGAGTATGTGGCAATAGCTAAAGCTAGAAAGTAGATGATATGGTTGGTAAATTATCTGGAAGAACTGGGCAAGAAGTAGCTTAAGAAGATTCTATACACAGATAGCCAGAGTGCCATACAGTTGGTGAAGAACCCGGTCTATCATTCGAATATGAAACACATTAGAAGACGGTACCATTTCACTCGCAAGGCAGTGGAAGAAGGTGATATGTGTTTGGAAAAGATAGAGGGTGCAAAGAATCCAGCAGACATGTTGACAAAATGTGTTGATGTTGGTAAACTAAGGTTGTGCAAAACCTTAGTTGGTTTTCTGTAGTTGTGTCTATAGATGTTGCGGTGTGGCGAACATATTGATGATGGAGGAATATTTTTTTTTTTTTTGAGAATGTAATTCTTGGATGACAGAATCAGTCTCCAAGTGGGAGAATTGTTAGGTTGTGGAGCCTGATTAATATGTGACGTACTGTTATATATTAATGTTACCTTTTATTCTCATTTATCTATGTAATTGTACATACTCCGAGTCATTAATATAAATAGCCCGTCCTCCGTGGAGGTTACCCACGGGTGTTACCATGAAATTAATTCTCTCTTTCTCTCCTAAAGAACTCTCTCTAGTTTTCTTCATCCTTTCCATAGATTTAGTGTGTGTGAACTGCTAATCGATCCTAACAGCCTTTTCAATATATTACCTTTGATGTTATTCTAAATATATTATTTATTATTATAAAGATTTGAATAGTTTAATACAAAGTTTCAAAATATTTTTATTGAATGATGATAAATTTTTTTTTGCTATATTCAATATTTTCAAAAAGAAAATAAAATTATAAAATTAACAATTAAATTTCTTTGATGCCTTGAGATTTTGGGAACTAAAGCAAAGGTTTTACTAGCCTCACACTTGAACTACTCCTGCTTTAGGCCACCGAATTCCTATCCAACTCGGCCACTTACCTGTCATTGTTATACCTCACCCGCAACGGATTTAGCTTGTGCACTGGATCCATGACCCTCAACATATCTAATCTAACACCAAATCCACCATTACTAGCTCCAATTGCCCCGTCGCAACCAAGACCTCCCACAATCCGAACAATCTATGACCCAGGTATATCGCATTCGCAAGGGTCATAGATTCTAAAAAATGCGGTAGGTATTGGTTGCAACAACGGGCTTTGGAGCTAGTAATGGTAAATTTGATGTTGGCATGGGATATGACGAGGGTCATGAATCCTTGCAAATAGATTTGTTTCATATATTCAATTGAGCATCAGACAGTCTCCTGGTCACTCAATAGTGAATTACACAAACAAAATGAAGAAATAAAAAAAGGAAATTTTAGTTCGGTTCGATTCGGTTTATAACTTTAGTTGATGATAAAAGTTGAAATTTTTCTTAAAAAAATTCAATCCAACATATGAGATGTCAACCAAGTGTTGTTCCCCAACCTTGAAACTAAGATGTCAATTTAGTGTTATACTTAGGCAAAGTCATGAACAACACCATATGAATGCTTCTATAAAGTATTTAGAAACTACATATAAGAGAATGATATGATAAACCCCCCAAAAGGTAAACACATAATTTTTTTGCTTAATAGAGACCAAAAGAAATTTCAAAACTAGTGATTATCTATAGTCTAATAAAATTCACCTATCAAATTCCATAGACGACAAGATAATTTTACAATTAGTATCATTTGTCATTTAAAGTGCGAAAATCATATAGAATCTCATAACGTACCATCAACTAGATGGGGACATATGACTAAAGTTAAATTCATGATTAAAATTTAAAATATAAAAAATATTTATATTTTATTTATGAATAATATATAAATAATTTATATATGCATATGTATGTGTGTATACATATATATACATATATATATATATGTGTGTGTGTGTGTGTGTGTGTATAGATATATATATATATAATTTTTATCTGTTCGGTTTGGTTATTTTGTCGGTTATTTTAGAGTAAAATCAAAACTAAACCACATGAATATCGGTTTTAAAAATTTAAAACCAAACCAAACCAAACCTAACCAAATATCAGGTTTTTTAATCGGTTTGGTTTGGTTCGCAGTTCGATTTGGTTTTTAACCAAACAACGAACACCCCTACTGATGAGGAATCAAAAATGCAGCGATGAGACTGAGAGGTAAACTACGTGAATATATATCCATCATGTCCGGCCATGAGTGGAAATGGCCGGCCAAGCAGATAGTGTTCATCTTATCTCTACCTCAGTGAAGATGGGCGCTTTGTTGTAATGTGGATCACGTAACAAACTATATCCACTGACTAATTATCAAATAGTTGGAAGTCTAACATATATTTTCATGACTACACTCTCATTTTAATTTGTAATTCCAACTGCTCAATACGAAGAATTGAAGGAGATGATCTAAAGGAAAGAGGGTAATAACTATAAGTAACACAATTTCCAACTGCACATTAGGTCCATCTATATTGTGGTCTAAAAAGTACACAATTAAACAATGAATTGATAAGATTATCTATCAACAGAAACAATCCATGCTCTGATTTTCAGTGGCTTAGATTATAGAGTTATAATTTGAAACTGCTTATTGAAGTTAGTGGAGTCTGTTTGAATATCCTACACTGTAGGCCGTGGTTGTTCCTCCCATGAATAGAGGGTGATTTTCCTCGATAAATTCTATGTTACTGTTGTCACTGTTAAAGTGTGCACTGGATCCATGACCCTCAGCATATCCAATCCAACACCAAATCCACCATTACTTGCTCCAATAGCCACTATCGCAACCAATATCTCCCACAATTTGAACAATCTATGAGTGATGGATATCACATTTGCTAGGGTCATAGATTCTACAAATTGTAGTAGGTATTGGTTACAACATTGGCTATTGGAGCTAGTAATGATAATTCTTGTGTTGGATGGGATATGACGAGGGTCATGAATCCGTGCAAATAAATTTGTTTCATATATTCAATTGAGTGTCAAAGAAAATGAAGAAATAAAAAAGGAGGTAATTTTGCTAGAGTATATGTTAGAAAGCGCGGAGAGTACCTTTGCGTGTTGAGATAAGTTGAAAAAATGAGGAGCAAATATGTCTATATTTATAGGAGAAAATGGTCTACAATAAAGCAATCCATATTTATTTTCGTACCAATTATTTTATGGTAATGGGAAAAGAATAAGAAGAAAAAATATCAGTTAAAAGATTGAGGATTTTTCCTTTTTAGCAAATTCTTAAATAGTTCCAACATAGTACCCATACATATAAAGAAAAATAAGCTAAAAATAAATAAATTAATATAAATAAAAAAATTAATTTATTATTTTGGAAAAAATTATAAATGTATTACCAAATCAAGTAAAAGTGTAAAAGAAGGCAATTCAATCTAACATTTCAAATTGAATACCTTGGACTATAGAATAATAATATTTGGAGTGTCATAATTATTTTATTTTAGAATGGTAACTCATTAAAATATATACCCTATTAGACTTTATATCACAACTTAAAAGTCTAAAATAGTATTTAGCGCTATCATTAATCCAATATTGACATTCCATAAATTCATTTAATTATGGACGTATAATTATTTAATCTCAAACTTCAAAACATTGACCTTTAGGATTTTAACAACATCTATTTAGGTAAGTTGTTATAAAAACCCTAAAGACCATATTGGGCAATTAGTTTTTCCTAAATTTGGTCAGATTATCCTAGTCAACTTTCAATTATTTAATTATGAGGTCCAATCAGACATCTATAAATATAAATCTAACATTCTTATTTTATACTTAGAGATAGATACACACATATGTTCTACTCTTATCCTTTTTGTATGCCAAAATATGACTAGAAAAAGGGTACGTCAGACAATAAGAAATCTCAATGAGGGAAAGAAAAAAAATCGATATAAAAGATTAGTAAGCTAGTTGTTTCTAACAGAACCCCTTGAACTAAAGAATAACAGTATTTGAAATTTCATAATTATTTATCTTTTGAATGTTAACATATTAAAATCTATACCCTATTGGACTTTATGTAACAACCTGAAAGTCTAAAATGGTACAACAACTAAACTAATAATTGTACTTTATTGACTAAAACAAACTCTACGAGCTTATAGTCATATGGAGGCTTATTTCAGCAAATGGGTTTGCAAAAGTGTCCATATGAGCATACAGTTTTTGTGAAAATTGGAGAGAATGGGAGATTGGGAAAATTCTCATGCGTGTTTATATGTTAACGATCTTATATTCACGAGGAATAGTAATGTCATGTTTGCTGAATTCAAGAAGTTTTATGATGAATGAATTTGAGATGATTGATCTTGAGAAGATGTATTATTTTCTTCATTTAAAAGCATGTTCGAGAAATTTCAAACAGGTTTAAGATGCAGAAACAAAACAAAGCTGCGAGAGGAAAAAAGGTGGATAGCGCGTTTTAATGTATCTAATAGCTACAAGTTCAGACATCATGTATGTTTGATCTTTTAAGTAGATAAATGGTGTGCCTAACTGAAATACATATCTTAGCTGTGAAGAGAATTTGGAACTTTCTATATGAACGGGAAAAAAACAGATTTGGCTGGCTTTTACTAACATATATTATCTTCTTAACATATATGAGACGAAATTTTGCAAGATAAGCATTATTGAATATTTTATTAAAATACACTTATTAATTAAACCTCGCAAATCTAAATTCGACTAGTAATGTATTGAAACATCAGTTTTTCTAAACTTAGTTCATTAAAAAGGTCTTCAATCTGTTAGATTTGGCCACTTGTAACCATTAAAAAAGGTTCTAACAGTCCAACATTAAATCAAAATGCAATCACAAATATAAAGAGAAGTCTCTATTTCATAACAAAGAGCCCAAAGGGACCGAAATACTTGTAACAAAAAACAAAGAAAGGGAATGGGCTTCACGCACAAACTAGCCTGAGAAAGTGAACTAGCAATGATAAGAGGGGCTCGAAGGCCAAAAAGTCCTTGAAAACATAACTGCAAGGCATCAGGATAGAGGGGGTGCATCTGAGACATCTTCGCTCTCATCATCTGATAGACCCACAGAGTCATCATCGCTCTTGGAGTCATTTTCGGATAGATCCCAATTACTGTCCAAATCAGCCACATCCCTATCATTTTTTCACCACACCAGTAATGTATTCAGCCTGGCCTGAAGTCGCTCTTTGTCCATCTCATTTTTAGCACGCAACTCGGCCAAATTAGCCTCTAGGTTGGCCACCCTTTCTTGCAAGGTATGGTACTTAGAGTAAAGGTGTGCACATGTGTTCCCCATTGAAGTAACCTTACCATGTAACTCCATTTGCCATTTGACCAGGATATTTTTCATGGCTTGCAACTTCTCATTGTCATCTTGGAGCCATGCATTTCTTGACCGGAGAACACTTGCCTCGGCTTGGATCACATCCACTGTAAATTTCAGATGCTCCACATTGCCAGACTGGGCCAAAAGATTATGAGTTTGATCACTTGTTTTTTCCCCAGTGGCGATAGAAAATTGGTGGGTTTGTAAGTTAATGCAGAAAAAAGGAAAAGCAGTTAGTAAAATTATCTCGGAAATGTATTTAGATGATTAGTAGTACTCCTCTTACTTCAACACCGGGTTAGTAAGATCCGGAGCCCTTCTCATTTTTGTGGATCCGCGTGTTGTAGAATGGGAAAGCTCACCCCTTCCACTTTCTACAACCCGTTACATGATCTAAAAGTTGATCCCACATGTAGTAGGCAACCTCACAACGGGCTTTTTAACCGAAAAAACTACAAAAATCTTCAAAATTAAGAAAAGAAATAAAAAATATAAAACAAAACAATAAAGAAGCATTCATTAAGACACTTACCGTGGTTTTTTTCCCGAACTTAAGTGTTCTCGTAGACATTTCCTCCAAAGGTTTGTTCAGAAGGAGGCATTGGCGGGGAACTGTTCGACAAAGATGTGGAAGAGGAATGTTCGGAAGAAGATATATTTAGCCATAGATTAGTAAAATATTTCATTGCTAAATTCTTGTAGTAAAATATCCACCTTGATATTTTCTTGTAAAATGTTGTTGCGAGTTAAAACTTTGAACCTAATTGAACAAATGTAATAATTATAATTTTGTAATTATATTTATTCATTTAGACAAAATAGTAAAGTATTTGAAAAGTATAATTGTAACGCCCCGAAATCTGAATTCCCGGGACGCCACACGATGCTCCGAACTACAAGTAGTCCTGAGCTAACCCTGGCTGCCTTCTACTAAATCTAAGTCTCAAAATAGGGGAATTTGAATGTAAAATCATAATAAATGTAGAAAACTGTATGAATTATCTGAGTATATTTGAAAATACTAATCTCATAATACTAATCTCATCAGTTTGATAAAGTAAATACTGAAAATCTGAATACTGCAACTAAAAATCTAAAACTGAATCTAGTAGTCCGACAAGCCTCTACTGACTGAATCTACAGAGTCACTAGGATAAGCCCCAGCTGACTCAAACTACCTGAAATGAATACTGAATCATCTGTTAATAAACAGGAAATCAAAATAGCTAGGTCCCCGAACTATGAGTACTCACCAACTGCGGAGATGTAGATGAGATGCTCGAAAATCACTCACGCTGCTGATACTGAGAACCTGAACCTACATTATGAGATAATGTAGCACATAGACATATATGTGGATCAGTACTTTGGGAATGTACTGAGCATATGGAGGTGAATGCAATAAGTAAACAATATCATCACAATTTATAAAATCATGCATGTAAAATGTAAATGACTCACATAGTCTTGAGTAATCTGAAATCTGAAGATCATAAATCATGAAAAGTAAAGCGTATAATGAAAATCTTGTGAGTCATAACACTTAGTTTTGAAATGTGTATTCTTCTCTCATTCTCAAATCATATAGGCTAAGTAAAATATGAAAACTTATTCTGCATGGGAGATAATTCTAACCGACATAAACCATGTGAGCATCCATGTGAGCATTCATAGAGCCCAACGTTCTGGTCCTCCTAAGGAGGAATACTCATGTTGGGGAGAGGAGTCATACTCTTACCAGGGAGTATAACCTATATAAGTGAACACATATCTATCATCCACGTAGAAGTGGGAACAATCTCAATCCTACATTGGCATGTAGTTCTGGGGTATAAAAATATAGTAACGTATCCATCTCGGTGCTAAATACTACTTCCATTAAATCTGTATGCTCATTCTGATGGAAATTCCCTTTTAAAATAGTCTAATGGTTTATAATGAAAACCAACTATATATCTGTAAAGCTAAGTCTGAAATCTGAATCTGTAAAGTGGATTACATATCTATTCTGAGACCAAAAAGGTCAAATCTTTATCAATAATCTGAAAAAGAATCTTGTCATAAAGTGCTCATAGCACAATCAATCTAGAAATAATAATCTTTAATTAGGGCTTAATGAACCATGTATCAAACTCATGTTAAAACATCAAAATATTCATGCTTGATAATGTAAACATTAATAAATTAATTCATAATCTGAAAATTACTGCAATATATATGAAAATATGAACATAATCATGTAATTCAACTTCTAAATCACTGAAAATCGCATACACTTGTAAATAACAATAATGGATATAAACCCTAACTTCAATTTCATGGAAAATCACATAAAATCCAGTAAACTTATAATTAAAATAAGTTTTGGGCACAAGAATGAAAGGATTATCCTTGTTGAAAAATCTCATATACCTCAATTGATGGTTTAGATGCTAAGACGTGAATCTTGGATCTCTATTTATGATTTTAAAGCTGAATTCTTGAATTTCTTGAGTTGGGAATCCTAAATCTTGAATTGCCTTGGAGAATTGATGGAGGAATTGGGTTTCTTGTAGAAGGAGCTTTTGATTTTGAAGAGAATGATGAATAATGAGCATAAAGTGTTAGGAATGTGATTAATCTTGTGTTTTGTACGGATTGGGGGTCGGATAATTTACCAAAATACCCCTTTTAAACTTTTAAACGGAACTAAAAAATACAACATTTTTTTAACTGGGTGGCCACCACGATGTGTCACAATTGCGGTGTCTTACTGAAAAGGGATGAGTGGGAACTGGGCTCCCACCATCGAGGTTCCCTTTAGTTTTCCATTTTGTCTACTGGCGCGATGCGCCAGTATCACTTAGGCTCACTGAAAATCGACAAATGGGAAATTGGCCCTCTCCGTGATGCGTCAATATCACGGAGGTCCATTGAAAATTGACAATTGTCATTTAAACCCTCTCCGTGACGTTCTAGTGACTGAAATGACGCTGTTTTATGACTGAAACTTAACATAACCCTAACTTTTTACTCAGTGATCGGATTTAGGCGAATCTTATATCGTTGGAAAGCTAATTCAATTTCCTACGCATTAGAGGTTCTAAACTGGAAAATTTATATGTATGAAAAGTCATATTCTCTTAAAGACAACGCTTGACATTCTCAATGCTAAATTGAACTAGGAAAAGTACGGGGTTACAATATCTCCGTCTTGGAAACATTCATCCTCAAATATTGCCAGTTAGAGTAAGAATACTGAGTAATCTGAGGATACATGATAGTCATGCATAACTGAAATAAATTGCACAATTGAATCTAAATCATTCTGAGCTTCTGAGTAGTTCTATGAGTGCATGAACTTTCATGAGGAAAACTAAATATCTGAATCTGTGATTAGCAAAGAACTGAATTAAGGAAGAATATTACTTTCGGCTAAATCTGAGTTTGCGAAGAAGAGGTGAGGGTACTTGGCTCGCATATCTGCTTCTTCTTCCCAAGTAGCACCCTCAATTGACTGATTCCACCAAAGGACTTTGACCAAGGGAACTTCTTTGTTCCTTAGTCTACAGATCTGATGATCTAAAATCTCAACTGGAATCTCTTCATAAGAAAGGCTATTTTGAATATCTGAGCTGTCTAAAGGAACTACAACAGTGGAGTCACCGATGTACTTCTTAAGCATAGAGACATGGAATACAGGATGAACGGCTAATAAGTTTGCTGGCAACTCAAGCCCATAAGCTACTTTCCCAACATGACTCACAATTCTGTAAGGGCCAATATACCGGGGACTAAGCTTCCCCTTTTTGCCAAATTTCTTCACCCCTTTCATGGGTGAAAACTTCAGATACACTAATTCACCAACCTCAAACTCGAGGTCCCTTCTTCTCACATCTGCATACAATTTCTGACGACTCTGGACTGCCTTCAATCTTTCTCTAATTAACTGAACCTTCTCCATAGCTTCAAACACTGCGTCAGGCCCAAGCAAAGTGGCCTCACCCACTTCAAACCAACCTATGGATGATCTACATCTCTCTCCATAAAGAGCCTCAAACGGGGCCATCTGTATACCAGAATGTTAACTGTTATTATAAGCGAACTCAATCAATGGCAAATGCATATCCCAACTACCTTTGAAATAAAGAGCATATGCTCTCAACATATCTTCTAGAGTTTAGATGGTTCTCTCTGCTTGACCATCTGTCTAAGGGTGGAAATCTGAACTAAGATGAACTTGGGTACCATGATCTTTCTGAAAGTCTCTCCAAAACTGAGAAGTGAACTGAGTACCCTTATCTGAAATGATAGACAAGGGAACTCGATACTGTCTGACTAACTCTCGAATATACAACTTAGCATAATCTTCAACTGTGTAAGATGTGTGAACTGGTAAGAAATGCCCTGACTTAGTCAATCTATCTACAATAACCCATATCGAATTATACTGACGACACGAATAGGGTAAACTAGTCATAAAATCCATATTCACCTCTTCCTACTTCCAAGTGGTGATACCAAACTCTTGCAACATACCACCAGGTCTTTGGTGCTCTACCTTAACTTATTGATAAGTTACATACTCACCTACGAACTCTGCTATATCTCTTTTCATACCATTCCTCCTATAGATTTTTTGCAAGTCGCGGTACATCTTGGTAGCACCTGGATGAATGGAATAACGTGCACCATGCACTTCTGTCATAATCCGCTATCTCAAATCATCAACACATGGTACACACAATATACTTTGATATCTCAACACGCCATCTCCCCCTTGGGAAAAAACCTCCACCTTTTGGTCTTTAACCGACTCCTTCAGTTTGACCAAACTAGAATCCATATCTTGCTTCGCATTCATTTTGAAAACTAAGGAAGATTCGGAACTACTCTGAACCCTAACATTCCCTTCAGCTGAATCAACCAATATAACACCCAATCTAGAAAAAAGATGAACTTCTCAAGCTAACTTCTTCTTATTGTTCTCCACATGAGCAACACTCCCCATAGGCAATCTACTAAGGGCGTTTTCCATTACATTGGCCTTGCCCGGATAATACAACACACTCATATCATAATCCATCAACAATTCTAACCATCTCATTTGATGAAAATTCAACTCCCTTTTAGTAAACACATATTGCAAGCTTTTGTGGTCCGTGAAAACATCAAATGAGCACCATACAGATAGTGTCTCTATATTTCCATAGCAAAAACTACAATATCGAACTCGAGATCATGGGTTGGGTAAATTTTTTTATGAGTCTTAAGTTGTCTAGAGGCATAGGCTATGACCTTACCTCTCTATATCAACACACAATCCAAACCAACTCTAGAGGCATCACAATATACCACAAAACCATTTGTACCATCAGGTAATGCTAACACTAGGGCTGAAGTGAGTAGAGTTTTCAACTCTTGAAAACTCTTCTCGTAGAAATCTGACCACAGGAACTTAACTTTCTTTTGGGTTAGTCTAGACATAGGGGATGCAATAAATGGGAAGCTTTCAACAAAATGATGATAATAGACGGCTAAACCCAAGAAAATTCTAATGTCTGACGGAGAAATGGGTCTAGGCCAATTTCTTACCGCTTCTATCTTTTGGGGATCAACTCTGATGCCATCGGCGGAAACAATATGACCGAGAAAGGCTAATGATCTTAGCCAAAATTCCCACTTGCTGAATTTTGCTAACAACTGATGATCTCTAAGAGTTTGTAAGATAATTCTAAGATGATCTACATGGTCATCCTTACTATGGGAGTAAACAAGGATATCATCTATGAATACTATAACAAATATGTTTAGATACTGTTTGAACACTCAGTTCATGAGGTCTATGGAAGATGCTGGGGCATTGGTTAGCCCGAAAGACATGACTAGAAACTCAAAATGACCATAATGGGTTCTGAAAGCTTTCTTTGGAATATCACATTCCCTTAATTTAAGCTGATGATAGATGTATCTAAGGTCTATCTTGGAAAAGTAACTTGCACCTTGGAGTTGATCAAATAAGTCATCAATTCTAGGAAGAGGATATTTTTTTTTGACTGTGACCTTATTTAGCTGACGATAGTCAATGTACATTCGCAAAGAACCATTTTTTTTTTCATGAATAGGACGGGAGCGCCCTATGGAGAAACACTAGGTCTTATGAAAAATTTATCTAAAAGATCTTTCAGTTGCTCTTTCAACTCCTTAAGATCTGCGGGAGCCATATGATATGGAGGGATAGAAATAGGTTGAGTATCAGGAAGAAAGTAAAATCCCAAATTCTATCTCTCTATCGGGAGGTACCCCTAGGAGATCTTCTGGAGAAATATCAGGAAACTCATTGACTACACTAACTGACTGAATTGTTGGAGTCTCAGACTTTATATCTTTGACTTGAACTAAATGGTAAATGCAACCTTTGGATATCAACTTTCTGTCTTTAAGATAAGATATGAAATGACTTTTGGGAGACTTTGAATTACCTAACCACTCAAAGACTGGCTCATCTGGGAACTGAAACTTCACCCCACAAGTGCGACAATCTATAGATGCATAACAGGCTTGAAGCTAATACATATCAAGAATAAGATCAAAATCAACCATATCTAACTCTATTAGGTCTGCTAGCATGACCTTATGAAGGACAATGATAGGACACTTTTTATATATCAGTTTGGCAACAAATGACTCACCTACTAGGGTAGAAGCCAAGAAAGGATCAGGGATTTTTTCATAACATATCTCAAAATTTACTGCAACTAACGGGGTCACATAAGAGAAACTTGACCCAGGGTCTAACAACACATAAACATCAAGGTGAAAGACACGAAGCATACCAGTAACAACATTTGGGAACACTCCTGCTCCTGATGGGCTGGCGAATCATAGAACTGATTCTAGCGCTGAACGCCACCAATATTGGATGATGCGCCCTGGGGAGGAGCTGGGCGACCTAAAGGAGTTAGTGCACTAGTAGCCTGAGTCTGGGGATGGACATACCTATTTTCTTGTCTAGCATGTGGGCACTCTTTCATTTCGTGACCCATCTAGCCACAACCATAACAACCTTTCTGACCCCACAAACATTCACCCGAATTATTCTTACCACACTTAGCACATGGGGGATGATTGGGTTTCCCACTCACACTATTCTGAGATTTACACATAGAAGACTTGTTTCACTGTTCCTGCCTATTTCTGGGTGCAGGAGTACAGGCTGATGAAGGTGCAGGCATAGATGAACAATTCTAAAACTATGAACGATTTCCTCCTTGAGATCTAGCCTGGCCATAATCAAACTGCCCTCTCCTAGCCTTCTTATTTACCCTCTATCTCTCCTTCAACTTCTCTGTCTCAATCTGTTGAGCATGCATTATCAATCTAGCAAGATCTATGTCTCCAATAAGCATAGCAGTCCTACACTTCTTAACTACCAACCCAGACACACCGGTCATAAATTTACTTATGTTTGACCTAGGGTCAACCATCTGACCAGGGGCATACGTAGATAATTAGTTGATCTTGAGGCAATACTCCTTCATTGTCATTGAGCCTTGCCTCAGGTTCATGAACTCTTCTATCTTAGCTTTCCTCATCTCACGTGGGAAGAACTTGTCTAAGAACGTATCCTAAAACATCTGCCAAGTTATGGGAGCTGAATTCTCCCCTCTACCTTTCTTCCACATTACTACCCAATCATATGCAACATCCTTCAGTCTATAGGATTCTAATTCTACACACTCCTCTTCAGAAACATGAATAATTTGGGTGATCTTCTTCACCTCAATAGATAGAACTGTGGGTCCTCACTTGTCTTTGACCCAACAAACTCTAGCGGGTTTATTCTCATAAAATCTCAAATTTTGGCTGTGGCTAGGTCCCCATCTTACTGAAGTGGGACTGCAGCCTGACGGTTTCCCCAAATATTAGCTGTCACAGCTTGGGCTAGCGCCTGAAAGGCATCCCAAAACTCTACATATGACACATTCTTATTCAAAGGATCTGCGGGTTGAGGTGGCTGGTTATCATTTCTGCGTGCGTTATCTCGCCGAGGAGTCATTTTCTGTCACATGAAAGCATGAATTAGAAGCAGATAGAGACACTGAATGTACGATAGATTATAAAAGAAAAAATGATTTCCTAAAAATTCTCCATAGCCTCTTGCTCGTAGATGTGGCGCGCTTCACACCGATGGTCAAGACTCTACATGAAGCGGCCTGTCAGACTCCCTAGGCCTCTCTAAACCTTAGGCTCTGATATCAAAGTTGTAACGCTCTAAAATCTGAATTCTGGAGATGCCACACGGTGCTCTGAACTACAAGTAATCCTAAGCTAACCCTGGCTGCCTTATACTAAATCTGAGTCTCAAAATAGGGGAATTTGAATATAAAATCATAATAAATGTGGAAAACTGTCTGAATTATCTGAGTATATCTGAAAATACTAATCTCATCAGTCTGATAAATCATATACTAAAAATCTGAATACTACAACTAAAATTCTAAAACTGGATTTAATGGTCTGACAATCCTCTACTAACTTAATCTACAGAGTCACTGGGACAAGCCCAAACTGACTCAAACTGTCTGAAATGAATACTGAACCATTTACTAATAAATTGGAAATCTGAAAAGCTAGGTCCTTGAACTATGAGGACTCATTAACTACAGAGATGTAGATGAGATGCTCAAAAATCACTCACGCTGCTGAGACTGAGCACCTGAACTTACATTATGAGATAACGTAGCATATAGACAAATATGTGGATCAGTACTTTGGAAATGTACTGAACATATGGGGTGAATGCAATAAGTAAGCAATATCATCACAATTTATAAAATCATGCATGCTAAATGTAAATGACTCACATAGGCTTGAGTAATCTGAAATCTGAAGATCATAAATCATGAAAAGTAAACCGTATAATGCAAATCTTGTGAGTCATAACACTTAGTTCTAAAATCTATATTCTGTTCATATTCTCAAATCATATAGGCTAAGTGAAATCTGAAAACTTATTCTGCGTGGGAGATTCTTCCAACCGACATAAACCATGTGAGCATTCATGAAGTCCAACGTTCTTGTCCCCCTAAGGAGGATTCCTCATGCTGGGAAGAGAAGTCATACTCTTATCAGGGAGTATAACCTATCTAAGTGATCACATATCTATCATCCATGTAGAAGTGGGAACAATCTCAATCCTTCATTGGCACGTAGTTCTGGGGTATGAAACCGTAGTAACGTACCCATCTCGATTCTAAATACTACTCCCATTAAATCTGTATGCTCATTCTGATGGAAATTTACTTTTAAAATAGTCTAATTGTTTATAATGAAAACCAAATATATATCTGTAAAGCTAAGTCTGAAATCTGAATCTGTAAAGTGGATTTCATATCTATTTTGAGACCAAAAAGGCTTTATCAATAATCTGAAAAAGAATCTAGTCATAAAGTTCTCATAGCACAATCAATCTCGAAATAACAATCTTTAATTAGGGATTAATGATCCATGCATAAAACTCATGTTAAAACATCAAGATGTTCTGGCTTGATAATGTAAACATTGATAAATTAATTTAAAATATGGAAATTATTGTAATATATATGAAAATATGAACATAACATGTAATTCAACTTCTAAATCATTGAAAATCTCATACATTTGTAAATTATGATAATGGATATAAACCCTAACTTCTATTTCATGGGAAATCACATAAAATTCAGTTAACTTATAATTAGAATAAGTTTTGGGCACAAGGATGAAACAATTATCCTTGTTGAAAAATTCCACATACCTCAATTGATGATTTAGATGCCAAGACTTGAATCTTGGATCTCTATTTATGCTTTTAAAGTTGAATTGTTGGAGTTCTTGAGTTGGGAATCCTAAATCTTGAATTGCCTTGGAGAATTAATGGAGGAATTGGGTTTCTTGGAGAAGGAGCTTTTGGTTTCTAGGCTTTTGCTTTTGAAGAGAATGATGAATAATGAGCATAAAGTGATTAGAATGTGATTAATCTTGTATTTTGGATGGTTTGGGGGCCGGGTAATTTACCAAAATATCCCCTTTAAACTTTTAAAACAGAACTGAAAAACACAACATTTTCCAAACTGGATGGCCACCACGACGCGCCACAATCGCGATGGCTCACTGAAAAATTGACGAGTGGGAACTAGGCTCCCTCCGCAACGCGCCACCATCTCGGTGCCCTTTTGTTTGTCATTATTTCCACTGGCGCGACGCCCCAGTATCGCGTAGGCTCAATGGAAATCGACAAATGGGAAATTGGCCCTCTCCGCAATGCGCTATTATTGCGGAGGTCCACTGGAAATTGGCAATTGTCATTTAAACCCTCTCCGCGATGTACTAGTGACCGAAATGATGGTGTTTTACGACTAGAACTTAAACTAACCCTAATTTCTTACTTGGTGATCGGATTTAGGTGAATCTTATATTCTTGGAAAGCTAATTCAATTTCTTACGCATTGGAGGGTTTAAACTGGAAAATTCTATCTGTATGAAAAGTCATTTTCTCTTGAAGCCAATGCTTGACGTTCTCAATGCTAAATTGAACTAGGAAAAGTACGGGGTGTTACAATAATTTATATGCATTAATGGTAAAATCTATAATATATTAAAAGTAAGAAGACCCTTAGAAAAGTGATTTGAACTTTTTGCTCTTCATTAAAAAACTATGCAATAGACAAAATCGTCTTTTCACTATTTTTCTTAAATAATTATTCAATTATTATTTACTATTTAATACTTTAAAATTAATTAAAACCTCTATTTAATCTAGGTAAAAATCATACCATTTAACACTTCTAAATCAATTACAATTTTATCTTAAATAGACAAGAATTTCTAATTTTATTTATGTTATATTTTGGCAGCAATATTCTTTGCTTACTGTGGCGTAGGTTATCAGGGTATGTCGAAGAATCCAAGAGTTAAAGATAATTGAAGGTGATTTAGAAGAAACATTATATTTGGAGTGGTAGAAAAGAGATACCGACTGTTTGATCAAGAAGAGGGATTGAAGTGGCATGAAATCTGCAGGTCATTTTTTGCACTTCTAGGATGGAACCAAGTCAAATTGCGCAACTTTATGAATTATCAAGCACTAATCATCGGATTAATGAGACACCCGTCGTATTTTAAGGGGTTAGCAATGTATTTCACCTTCCTCATTTATATCTTAGATATTTACCACTGCTATATAACTAATTAAATAAATTCTCCATCTTTACATGTCCAAAAGATGATGAATTTAACTATTGTATTTATCTTTATTATTTAAACAAATATCTTATTTCGTGTAACATTTAAACTCATTAAAGTGAGGTACACGCTCAAGGTGCGTACACTTTAACTAGTAAAATGATAAATAAATTACCAAAACAGTTGTGATACCAAATTTGAATTATATATAATTTATAAAATAAGGAAAATTGATAGGGTTTCATAGACTCCTTTAAGACTCGCTGTGGAACATGTTAAAACTATCTAGGCATAAAAACAAGAGAAGAAAAGTGATGTTTGAATCATAAACTTTGACAAATAACTAAAATTAAAGGAAATAAAAAATACCTATACATACAACAAAGATTTGAAGAAAATGACCAGAGAAAAAAAAATCAAATTACTTTAGACGGGTAAGCTATCTTTTCTAGTTCATTCAAAAGATCATTAAAACATACAGTATATGTAACAGATTAAACACATTCTCTACATTATAATTTGAGAATTTTGCTACTATGGGTGAGAGACGAAAGGGCATAAAAAGAGAAAAGTAACTCTGAGTCTTGAGATATGATGAAAAAATAAGGAGAAAATACACCTATATTTATATGACTATGAAACCTTCGAAATAGCATCCTTATTTAACCTTTTTCTTCTTATTTTGAATGGTACCATATTAAATCTATACCTGGATTTTATGTAACAACTTATAAGTCTAACTAACCTTCCATAAACTTATTTAATTATGGAAGTATAATTATTTGGTCTCCAACTTCAAGATTGATTTTTAAGGTTTTATCTACATCTGTTTGGGTAAGTTACTATAAGTACCTTTATAATCAGATTGTGCAATTAGTTTCATCGATTTAGGTAAGTAACTATAAATTTGGTTAGATTATCTCAATCAAATTTCAACTATTTAATTATGTTGTCATAAAAGCTAAACACTTTTAATCTAGAGATAGATAAACACTCATATATTCTAATCTTTTATTATTGTGTTCCGAAATATGATGGGAAAGGGGGTATTTTGGTGTGATATGACCTCAACCTTTCGAACAATGATTTAAATTGTGTCACGTATGAAATTATACTCGAACTCCATGAATTTGATTATGCGTAGGTCTAAAGAACAGATCCAAGTGTGGGATGTATAATGAATGTAAATTAAGGTCGAGTACTCTAGCACAATATTAAGTTGAAAGCTTCTCTACCGAACTAACTATAAAACAAGAAAATACAACATTAAATTCCTCATATCCACAATGACCTATCCAAGAAGAGAAAAAAGGGATAAATAGAAGTCATCTATCCCCAGATTTAGCTACAATTTCTAAATTTAAACATTATCATCTCATTGGCCTTATTTCTGCGTCGTCTGTGGCATCACAACCATACCTTAATATTTATTTAAGGTGATTAAGGAGAGAGAGTAAAATTCTAGATGAAAGGCAACAAAGCTAGTTAAATATGAAACCTACCTGCAACTTAAAGTGAATGATCAAGGAAAATATATTAGAAAATTAGAGCAACTGGTCAAGGAGAATGGAATGGTGTTAAACAAAACTCTAGTTCTTAAAATCTTAGTTCATTTAACATCACTTCAATCAGTAAGATTTGGCCATTTGTAACCACTAAAAATGGTTTTGCAAATTCAATCATTCAATTGCAATGCAAACACAAATATAAAGAGATAATCTCCATGATACTCTACACGACCTAGCTTTCAGTTATTTTACTTAATAATTTTATATGTATGAAACAAGTTGCCTAACATGTTTCAATAAACTGTAAGTAAAAACCTAATATTTTTACGTGAAAAACACCCGGCTCACAAAAGGTGTAAAAAATAACGACTTATACCTAACAAGATTTAACCCCAACTTCACTAAATCACAATGAGCCTTTCCACAAAATATTAAAAGCCTGTGTAATCTAAGGAATTATAAATTCTAATTCCTAAACAACCCAAAAACCTTCCAAGGTAAGTAGTCTTTGAGTTATCCCAACTTGAAGACAACATTCTTAATTCAGTTTATAATATACCAAAAAACTAAGATTACGTCAACATTACAACTCAATAAACAACCCCTAATACATGAATGCTAAAACTCTTAACACAATACTATATTTGGAGCAGGTTCTTCAATGTGTTCCTTCAGAATTCAAGTAGCACTTTGTAAAGTCAATCTACCAATTATTTTTTTTGCTATGTTAGTGCATGAGTCGCTTGAGTTACTCGTCTTCTATTTAAATACAAATCTTCAAAGAGTTTTTCTTCAAACCAAACTCCTCAGCAACATGAACTCTCATTATAAAGAGTTCTACTTCTAGTGAAAGTCTTTCTTCAATTTAAACTCTTCTCTCTTTAATGTTGTAGTTAAATTTAAATACTTCAAATCTGCGCATGTTTATATCCTTCGAGCTTATCAGAAGTAACCATATCTATTGCTCATAAAGATCTCAGAGTAAATTCGAAGGAAGTTTATAGGTGAAAATTCCTAATTAACCAAAAAAAATAAAATTCTTGAGGAAACTTACGAAACTATTTTGTAAGAAAATTCCTACAAAATACCCCAGATAAATCTACAAGAACAAATTATCGCAAGAAAATTTTCATGAATATTTAGCATAAACACACCATGGAAATCTTAAAAATAATGATTCCCAAGTAAATCACTAGATACATTTCACAATTAGACAAAAATATTGGGTTCGGAATTGAGAGGGCGTCATGCGGAAGCTAATAGTTGCAATCCAAAGCGGTGATAATTCAGAAAACACAAAATAATAATAAGAACTTAATATTATTATATAATTTGGCCAATTGGCCTACATATAAAAACTAATATTAAAATCATAATAACTAAAGAGAGATAAAATCTCACCCTAAACAAGACTCTTAGACGACTACATTGTGGATTTTATTGTGTTATGGTATGAGAAGATAGGATTTTCTATTTATAGAGTTTCAAAACCTTTCCTCTTAGAAAGAGGTTAGCCAAAAATGAAAAAGTTTTATATTTTCCTTTCAGGAAAAAGAAAAAGTAAAAGTAATTATGGTATTACTTTTATTTTCCTTCCAAGAAAAATAAAACTTAAATTTGGTAAGAAAATCAGGGAAAAAACCCTAACAAAAAATCAATTCGAAACCTCCAATAATTTTCAAAAACATCATTTGACACAAATCAAATGTAAGCCATTACAACTGATAAAAAACATAATTCATAACATCCACATCATTAGTGTATGATTATTAAACAATCCCAAAAAAAATATTTCAAACTTGAATCCTCAATAATACTACCAACCATCAGGGTCAGAATCACTTTCATTCACGTTACCATAGCTATCATCACTTTCATCCATAAGCTTGGTTGTCTTCTTGAGATGATCGTTCATTTGAGACGATTTCTTGTATACGTGTTTCTTCAACAAGTCTAATTCCATCCCCATCTTGTTATTTTGTGCCACTCATTCTGCAACTGTGCATATAAATCAACATTTGAAGCATTTACTTAGGACTTAATCATCTCATCAAGTTCTTCCGGCAAAGTAGATGTTGATTTCTTAGATGCCTTTACATTTCGACCTAGGGATCCAAGACCTTTGACTCTTCCTTTTCTTTTTCCACCAACAGCTTGTACCCAAATATCTATTTCACTTAATTGAGAAGGCTGACTAGCTGGATTAGTTTCTCCTTTCACAACTGATGCACTTTGAGCAGCTAATACTTCTTGTTTCTTTCTTTCAAACTCATTCTGCATAGGAATAAGTTATTTCAGACTAGATATAGTGCCAACAAAAAATATATTATCAGCATAAATTATATTGATTTCTAGTATCAAATATAAGCACAACAAGCAGCAAAAACAAACAACATGTATTAGCATATAAAGTATCTGAAACTCAAGGTTGGTTCCAGATTATTGTGGCTTTTAAAGCACCAAGGCCACAATGAAATGAGAACAATAATTCAAGTATTGTCTAAGCAGTATCTTTTATTGAGAAGTCCTGGAATTGTCTAAGCAGTACTTTTATTTGAGTTATGATATATCAATATATCTTTCTCTTCACAGATTAGAACATATTGATGAAATATTGCAGTCAGATCGCATGTCGGGTTAATTGTCGAAGTTTTATCTTATATTGAGAAGTCACGAATCTGTCTAAGCAGTACTCTTATTTAAGTTGTGATATATCTATATTGACTTGAATTCTCCCGCTCCCCTTGAAACCCTGGCGATTTTAATATTGTAATTGTTGGTGGTTTGAAAGGTGTGAAAAAATTCTTGATCCTTCGCTGAACATGTCAGGAAGATCTGGGGCTTCCAGCCATAAATTACTTCGCTAAACTGAATTCTTAAGAAAACAAGCATAGACGGGGGCAATCTGTTTTTAAAAACTATACAAAATGTCACAAGGAACTATAAAATATTTTATGAGACTGACAATTTTTTCCTCTCAATGTCTATGTCAACGAACCGATTTAAAGAATATGTAACCGACCCCAATTTCAAAGATGTTAAATCGAACAATTAACTAGTAAACAGAGCTAAAAAGAAATTTTGGAATTGAAGAAGCTAAATTATCTCATAAAGATAAGAGTGAAAGAGCAGATTATGAAACCGAACAAGCAATTAGAAAACTGAGTAAATGAACACTTACATAAGTAGCTTCAGCTTTCTCATTTACCCAGCTTTTATCACTTTTCTTTTTATGAGTTCGAAAATAAAATTCTGAAATTGAAGGTTCTTTTCCAGTAGCTTCTTTCTACATTCAATAAAAAAAGATATCTATGTTATCTATGTTGAATATGATATTAGTTTCTTAAAAGAAATATATTTAAAAAGATTTATAATTACCATTCTCTTATAGATCAGTCGATGAGGTACACAACCACTTGTATGAAGTGATGCACCAGCATTTGAGTCACGATTTTTTTTATTTTGTTGAGACTTATTCTTGAACTCAAGAGACTCCCAGTACTCCTTCATCTCCTTGAATACTGAATCCCCCATCTATTGTGGTTTTCGAGGCAAGTTTTTTCTAACATGTTGAAAAAGCCGGTTCATTATTGAAGCTGCCCTTTTATTAAAATGAGACCATATAGTATCATTATAGTGAGGAAGCCATTTAAATTTCTTCTGCATATATCAAATGAATACCATATTTGCCATCCAGCCCCACACTTATATTTATACATGAACCATAATTTATAAACTTTTTTACCTTGAATTCCTCAAACCACATCTCACCAGTAGATTTTGGAAACTTCTTCCACGAAGGTCTTGCCAATTCAAATTTATTACGAATGGAACTAGCAATACCATCAATTACTACCTTGTGAGGATCAAACCTACATAAAATACAGTAGTTATCAAACATGTACACATACAAATACTCCACCTAAATATATGTATAAGTTAGTCCTATTACCCATCCTCCTCAGGTACAATCCATATTTGATGATCATTGTCTACATTGTCAACTATACCAGATGAGGTGGATGGAGTCCTATTGGCCGATGTAGCTGCAAGAATCTTCAAAATTAAGAAAATGCACTGGAAATATAAACCAAAACTTTAGAGAAGTGTTCTTATAGACACTTACTGCAGTTTTTTCCCCTAGACTTAAGTGTTCTTGTTGACACTACCTCAAAAGATTCGTTTATAGGGGCTTTTCCACTTCGACGTTTTGATTGTACAATATCTTGTTCACCCCTCGCTTCATTTGAAGGAC
Organism: Capsicum pubescens; assembly: GCA_030864215.1. Classification (NCBI taxonomy): domain Eukaryota; kingdom Viridiplantae; phylum Streptophyta; class Magnoliopsida; order Solanales; family Solanaceae; genus Capsicum; species Capsicum pubescens. The sequence goes on along the minus strand of CM061548.1, from coordinate 107,645,920 downwards.
GTCTTGGTTGGCTGTCCATAAAGGATGTGGAAGATGAATGTTAGGAAGCAGACATATTTAGCCATAGATTAGTAAAATATTTCATTGCTAATTTTTTTTTGTAGTGATTATTTGATGTTACTAATGAATATAAGTCAAGTAGCCACCTTGGTACAAGCATGGTCCGGTGTGATCTATTCCCGAAGTTATTTTCTTGTAACATGTTGTGTGAGAACCAATTCTGTAGTGGGTATTGGTCCCTTTGAACCTAATCGAAAGAATGCACAAAATATTTAACTTGTAATTATATGATTAATTTAGACAAAATAGTAAACTATTTGATAAAGTAGTTGATAACTTATATGCATTAATGGTAAAATAAAAGGATGAAATAAATTACCTTAACAATTTGACGGTTTGGAGCCCATAAGGAACCATAGAGAGGTTGATTTTGGTATTGTTGTTGTATAGGAGGATCAGCGGAAATAGTATCACTTGATGATTCAGTTGCATCAAAAATTGCATGAACATTTCTTTTAGCTTTTTTTGGGCTCTGAGATAAATTTAGACATTTTTATATTATTAATTTTAGACAAAATAGTAAACTGTTTGATAAAGTAATAATTTATATGCATTAAAGGTAAAAAAAAAGGATAAAATAAATTACCATAACAAATTGACAATTTCGTCCCCACAAGGAACTATAGAGATGTTGATTTTGGTATTGTTGTTGTTGTATTGGAGGATCAGCGGACACAGTATCACTTGACGACTCAGTTGCGTCAAAAGTTGATTGAACATTTCTTTCAGCACTTTTTGGGCTCTAAGATAAATTTAGACATTTATATATTATTAATTTAGACAAAATAGTAAACTATTTGATAAAGTAATAAAATCTGTATGCATTAATGGTAAGATAAAAGGATAAAATAAATTACCATAACAATTTGACTTTTTGGAGCCCATAAGGAACCATAGAGACGTTGATTTTGGTATTGTTGTTGCACAGAAGGATCAGCGAAAATAGTATCACTTGATGACACAGCTCCATCAAAAGTTGAGTAAACATATCTTTCAGTATTCTTTGGACTTTGAGATAAAGTCTCCTCACTTGACGACATTCTTTCAAGAATTTCCTGCTAATAAATTGAGAGTCACCAAACAGAGAAAAAAAATATACTTAATCTCGTCTCAATTATCATGTAATCAAGATTGGAATGCCACACATAATTTGTACTTCTTGCACATCAATGATCAATGGAGTCTCTTCAAATTTTTTTGTTTTAAAAAGAAATTATTGTCATTGTGAAAATGTACAAGACTACAAGTTTATAGCACATAGTAAAACTTGTAATAAACATAAATTAGAGTTTTGTATGAAGCGACTGAAAATTGTTTTTGTAGTATGATAATTATAACGATGTGTTAAGGTGTAGATTATAAGAAAAAATCAAGTAAAAAACTACACAAATAGACAAGATTTAGTATATATGTATGTTACTACATGTTAACATACATATATACTTCTAGGTTACAATCAATTGCAACACAAGTCTATATGTATCAAGATACACCTAAATAAAGAAACACAAAATTAAAAAGTTATTAGGATATAGGTATTAATTAGTATATGGTGAAAATTTATTCATTCAAGAGATAATTAACACTTGTGTTATATGTAAAAGATTGAAATCTTTCTCTGCTTCATTATAGTTCTTACAGATAAACAAAGATTCTATTAGATTGGAGAATGAGTCATACAAACAAAATAAAAAAATAAAAAGGAAAAATGAATTGCTAGAGTATATGTGAAAAATAAAAGGACAAAAAGAGGAAAATACCTTGTAGTCTTGGGATATGATTAAGAAATGAGGAGCAAATATGTTTATACTTATAGGTCTTGAAACCTTTAAATGTGAAAAATGGTCAACAAAATATCACCCTTATTTATTTATTTTACTAATTATATCATGGTAATGGGAAAGGAATTAGGAGAAAAAAATTTAATTCAAAAGATTGAGATAGTTGTTCTTTTTTGTCAACTTCTTAAATAGTTCTAGATTACCCGTAGAAGTAAAGAAAAATAAGCCAAATGAAGATTTATAATGTGAGTATAAAAATGACTTTATCAATATCGGAAAAATTATAAATATATTTCAAATCAATTAAAGTAATTATAGAAGTCGACTCAAAGTAATATTATAAATCAAGTAGAATATACACTATTGATTGAAATCAAATTTGGAATGCTATATGTTAGCACTCTTGTGGGTTATAAAATATAACGTAGTTTTAATAGTTAATGAGAAAACTGTTGAGCTAGGAAAATGCAATGATCAAGTTGACGGTTGTTAGAAGAAGTTAGTGGGTGTGTTGTATGTGTTAGGAGGTTAGTTAGTTAGAAGTGACAACTGTTATTATACAACTTTCACAAGAGGAAAACAAATAATTCTATAAATACAATCCAATAGAGACACAATATAATACAATTCAGTTAGTAAAATCAGATTTCTCTTCTAGATACCTTCTTTTCTTCATTTTCTCTTGTTCTTAGCTCAAGGAGTATAGAAATCTGACATGGTATCAGAGCTATCATGGCTGATTGAAGGCGATGAACGATGCGAGAGATCATTGATTTCACCTAATTGGTGAGAAATACGTATGTTGTTTGATCGTCCTCAGCTTGCATAGTTGTGTCAATGGCGGTTACTCAAAATTATACTGCAGAAGTTGCAACTACAACAGCAGCACCTGGGAATACAGCTACACAATTTGGTACAATTGAGAATGACCATAATCACCCTCTGTATTTTTATCCTAATGATACTTCAGGTAACTCTCTTATGTCAATTTAGCTCACTGGCTTTAAGAATTATTCTCTTTGGAGAAGATTCATGGCATTAAGTCTTGTAGTAAAGAATAAAGTAGGTTTTGTAGATGGTCGATATCCAAAAAAATCACTTTGTTGAGTCGTTACATAATCAATAGGAACGAGTTAATGCAGTGATTTTATCATGGATTATGAATCCAGTGAGAAAGGATCTATTGAGTAGTATAATATATGACTCTAATGCTCATAATGTGTGGATAGATTTGAAAGAATGATTTGATAATGTGAATGGTTCTAAAGTATTTTTTCTGCATAGAGAAATTGTTACCCTCTCTCAAGGGCTTTGTCTGTTGCTGACTATTTCTCTTCAATGAGAACTCTTTGGGATGAGTTTGATGCACTTATTCCCTTTCTGAGATGTAATTGTTTTGAGTCTAGAAGTTATACACAACACTTTGATTATCAAAGAGTTTTGCAGTTCCTTATGGGTATTAATGAGAATACTCTCAGTGTCGAAGCCAGATTCTCTTAATGACACCCATTCCATCCATTAACAAGGTCTATTCCATGATTGTAGACCATGAAAGTCAGTGGTCCATAGCTTCTATTTCTTCTATCAGTCGTGTTACTGATACATTAGATGCAACAACCTTTTTTACCAACAAACCAGGGGACAAAGACAAAGAAGTGTATTTGGGACCTGCTAGCTTAGGACCTAGCAATCCAGCTAAGTCTGCAGGAAGTTATGAAGGGAGGACACCTGCATCTAATTACAGAGGTGCTCTACAGAAAAGGTCCCTAGTGGTTTGTGATTTTTGTGATTTTTGTGGCTATAATGGTCACAGAAGGGAACAATGCTTTAAGTTGATTGGTTATCCCTCAGACTAGCCTAAATTTAAGAAGAATAGAGTAGGGTAATATGCACACCAAGTAGAGAAGGTTGCTTCTTCTGCCTGTCCTGATTCTGGATACTCTGTGGACACATACTCTACTAGTGATAAGTTGTCTCAGTCTAGTGCAGCACAACATATATCACCTCATACTCTACATTTCACACCAGAGCAATACCAACAGATTGTGATGCTGCTGAACAAAGGAAAAGAGGAAAATAATTCTACTCCACATGCAACAAATGCAGGTATTATGCTAGCTCCAACTAAAATATCAATTAAAAGATTAAGAATTTTCTTTTTTAGTAATTTTTTAAATTGTTCCAACATAGTACCCATACATATAAAGAAAAATAAGCTAAGAAAAACAAATATAATATGAATTAAAAGATTAATTTATTAATTTGGAAAAAAATATAAATGTATTACCAAATCAAGTAAAATAGTTAACGGACAATTCGATGTAATATTTCAAATTGAATCCATGGACTATAGAATAACAATATTTGGAGTGTCATGATTATTTTATTTTTGAATGGTAACACATTAAAATATATACCCTATGACTTGATGTCACAATTTAGAAGACTAAAATAGTAGTAGCACTATCACTAAACTAATATTGACCTTCCATAAACTCATTTAATTATGGACGTATAATTATTTAATCTCCAACTTCAAAATTGTCACGACCTAATTTTTGAGTCATGATGGCACCTACCATAACCCACCAGTAGGTAAGCCGACACCATAACTTGGAGCTAAAGCAATGGGTTACCTTGGTGAAAACATCCAACACGGGCCCTATATAGGAACACAATACAACAACAATATTCCACAAGGGTAACAACTGACATCCGAATACCAATCCTATGACCTGATAGTAGAAGTATAAGAGCAACTTTAAATCCGACAACAAAAATTACAATTCAAAGTCTGATAACTTAAATAGTCTTATACATTTGTCTCGAATACAAAAGACAAGTAAAGATAGAAGGGAAAGAGGGAAACTCAAACTCCAAAAGATCACCCTATCTCTGATTGGTCAACCCGGCACGATCCCGACTCAACAACGACAACTATAATCTGGGTCTGCACCAAAAAGGTACATGTAATGCCCCAAAAATGGGTCCCAAGATGTCACACGGTGCTTAGGACCACAAGTAATCCCAAGCTAACCTTTTCTACTGGCATAACTCACGAGCAACTGAAATAAATACGAAAGTCTAGCAGAATAATACGGAAGATAAATCTTTTCTGAATATGCTCAGTACAAAGCTATATTAAAATAACACATCTCTGATTATACAAGGCAAAACTTGAATCAACTACCTCACTCTCCTGACTGTCTATGAAGCCTCTACTAATACTGACTATAGGTAGCCGGGACATGACTCCTAGCTATTCCTAATCAATATGACTAAATAAAAGAGACAATACAAAATTATACTTGACTTGAGTCCTCGAATCAAAAGAACCCATCACCTGCTGATTGAAAGTTGCAAACTGTTTGTGTCTGAATGTGCATACTAAAACTTGTACCTATATTATGAGACAATGTAGCACATAGACATTTATGTAAATCAGTACTTTGAGGATGTACTGAGTATATGAGGGTTAATACATAAGTAAAAACATATCTCATAATCATCATTTATAAAACAATGCATGCTAAATATAAGTGACTCACATAAGCTGGAATATCTGAAATACTGAAATATGTAGCAATATGAAGTGAAGCATTCTTTATAAATCTCGTGATCCACAACATTTAGTTCTAAAAGATGTACTTGAATTCTCTTGTTAAAATCATATTGCCTAAGTGTAGAAAGGACTCACTCTTTAAATCTAACTTCGCGAGCCTTTACACTTAGTTTCATAAAAGCTTTTCTATCATTCTTTTCTTTTGAAACGTAGAGACTTTGGGATCTTTGAAAATATTTTTGGAACTTTGGGACTTTGGGCTTGGGAGTTTCTTCTAACCGTCATAAACCATGTGAGCTGACATGGAGTTCAACGTCTTGCCTATATTAGGGAGAGCTGTTCTATCCTTGCCATCAGAATAGAACCTTAACTTTAGTGATCACTGTCTTAGCCCACTATGGGCAAATCAGAAACCTATGATGGCACATAGTTTTATGGTATGAGACCTTGGAATCATACCCGACTCGGTGCTAAATACTACTCCCATACTTATTGCTCAGAACTTTTTAGGGAAATCCACCTTAAAATAGTACAAGGGTCTATAATGAAAACCAATTATGCTTCTCTTTACTTTGAATCATGAACTAGATGAATAACGTGGATTCCCTATCTTAGCTTAGGATCAAAAGATCAAATCTTTCTTAAAAATCATCTTTCTTGAATACCAAGACTGAAACTTATGGCTTACAACCCATATTTGAAAATTATGTCAAATCACAATAAACTTCATGCTCACAATAATAGTATCGAAATACTTTAACAATCTCAAAAATTCATCCTTCGATTTAAAGCCTAAATATATATTTAAATGATTATGATTTCATAATGAATCTTAATTCTTGACAGCTATCTTGGAAACACTTGAAAATAGCAATTTGCAATAGGGATATACAATTCATGGTATAAATCATCAATTCAAAGCATAAATAGGTGGAATAAACATGCATTTCAAGGCTTAAACCACTTACAAGTTCATAAACTTAAAACAAGACACTTTGGGTATAAATCCCAACTTGCAAATCATAAAATCTTTAATGAAATTCAAGTTTTTGGGAACAAGAACGAAACATTTGTTCTTGTTCAAATCCCACATATCTTAATAGATGATCTTTGATGAATTTAATACAAAATCTTGAATCTTGGACTTCTATTGATGATTTGGCGATGAATTCTTAGAGGTTTTGTATTGGGAACCCTTAAGCTTGAATTTTCTTGGAGAATAATTGGAGCAATTTGAATTTCTTGGGGAGGAAGTTTGATGAGCTAGGGTTTTGCTTCTTAAGATGAAAAGATGAATAATGAGGTATCTTTGCTTCTTTGGGGGTGAAATTATGTGTTTTGGACGGTTTTGGGTGAGGGAAATTGACCAAAGTGACCCTAGGCCCTTTTGGAATTGAATCAGCATGTAAAATAGCTTTGGATCCGCGTCAATTTTTCATGTCGAGGCGCAGTCAACGCGATGCGTCATGATTGTGTCGGCTCACTGCCTCACACGGAAAATGCCATAACTTTTTACTCGGTTATCAAATTTTTGCAAAATTGGTATCATTGGAAAGATGATTTGATTATCTACAATTTGGTGGGTCTTGGGATGGAAAATTCCATGTATATAAAAATTTATAAATGTTTAAAGAAGATCTTTGTAGAATCGGATATCAAACTTTGGACAAATCAAAGGATCTTAGCTTCACTAGGCTCTAAGTGACTTCTATAAACATTCTTCACCTCAAAAGCTCATCAAACATGAGGATAAAGATCACGAAACTTATATTCACATGGGAATCAGTAGGATTATAGCTAATACAAGTAAGAACGACAGTTCATAGACTAGTCCGAAAATGCAGGGTATTACAATACAGAAGTGTAGTATGAGTACCAAAACACAGGTACTTAGTAGGTATCATCGGCCGACTGAGCTAATTTATAATATAAGGATGATATAAGGTGAGACAATAACTTAAAGTCAAAGTATAGTATCAAACCTGAATCTTCCTCAATATCACTGTATAATTACTAATAAACTATATCAATAATACTACATTCCATATCCACATATACCATAACTTTCATACAACATAAGTAGTCATTTTGGAAACGTAAAGCCGCGTGAATATACAATAACAACCATGAATTTATTGTAATCAATACCAATCATCATTAGAATATAAAGAATAAGAACTTACCACGACGTCCCATACCGCCGGAAAGTACACGCAAAAGAACACAACAAAAACTCGTCACGGAGTCCTATACCACCGAAGAGTACACCAAAAGATCAAACCATCAATATATCAAGGCAGAATTACACAATCACTTACCCAAAATCGCGGGTCCACATTCCCACCATGGCCTCTTACTGAGGTCTACAGTCATTATCAAAACTGCATTTATATACAAAGAAACTGAGATCACCATAACATAGCTATATAGTCACTTAGTCTCTATTTCACTAATGAACTCCAAGTCTAGTCTATATTAACTAATAACCAAATCCATGGAGCATTAGTTTACAAGTTTTATAGTTTTTTAATCATTAAATAAGGAAAAGCTACAAGTTACCAACACCATTATTTATTCACCTATCTCAAGGCCATTATCTAGTTAGCAACCTCATTATATAAGTTGCCATTTAAGCCACCACGAACTCACATGCTAGAAGTCAACTTAACTATTTATCATGAAATCCTAAGACCAATATCATTAGGCATATTATAACCTTAAGGACTAGTTTTCATATTTTAACCAAGTAAGATCCACCAACTAGTTTACTAGGTTTCTAGCCCACAAGTCATAGCCATTTATTAGAAACAACTAGTTGTCACATAAGCCACTTTACTATGTGAAATTTCATAACATAACCATTTATTCAAGTCAAAAAGATTACTAAGTGAGACCTTAATTTTACACATGATTATCCTATCAAGTGGAATTAACCCAATCTTTAGCCTAACTTATAACTAGTTACTAATTAGAGTCAACAACGGTCACACCTCATATTTAGTGATTAGTGATAAAGAATGAGTATCAATTACCCCGAAAAATATCATGTCTCGAGTACATCAACGGTTAGCCACACATGGCATAACCTCACATATATACAGTTGTCACATAAGCCACTTTACTAGGCAAAATTTCATAACATAACCATTTATTCAAGTCAAAAAGATTACTAAGTGAGTCCTTAATTTTACACATGATTATCCTATCAAGTGGAATTACCCCAATCTTTAGCCTAACTTATCACTAGTTACTAATTAGAGTCAACAACGGGCACACCCCTTATTTAGTGATTAGTGACAAAGAGTGAGTATCAATTACCATGAAAGACATTATGTCTCGAGTACATCAATGGTTATCCACACACGGTATAACCTCACATATATATAGTTGTCACATAAGCCACTTTACTAGGCGAAATTCCATAACATAACCATTTATTCAAGTAAAAAGGATTACTAAGTGAGTCCTTAATTTTACACATGATTATCCTATCAAGTGGAGTGAACCCAATCTTTAGCCTAACTTATCACAAGTTACTAATTAGAGTCAACAACGGGCACACCCCTTATTTAGTGATTAGTGACAAAGAATGAGTATCAATTACCAAGAAAGACATCATGTCTAGAGTACATCAAAGGTTAGCCACACACGACATAACCTCACATATATACACATGCACTTATATAAAGTTGCCCCACACGACATCATAACATCATTACCTCTTCTGGATTCACTGGATATCATCATAACATCATTACCTATTTCGTATTCATCGGGCATCATCATAACATCAACATTTCCTCCAAATTCACTGGGCATCATCATAGTATCAATATTTCCTCCGAATTCACCGAGCATCATCATAGTATCAATATTTCCTCCGGATTCATTAGGCACCATTTATAGTATCAATATTTCCTCTGGATTCACCGGGCATCATCATAGTATCAATATTTCCTCCGGATTCATCGGGCATCATCATAGTATCAATATTTCCTCCGGATTCACTTGGAATCATTCATAGTATCAATATTTTCTTCGAATTCACTGGGCATTATCATAGTATCAATATTTTCTCCAGATTCACCAGGCATCATTCATAGTATCAATATTTCCTCCGGATTCACCGGGCATCATCATAGTATCAATATTTCCTCCATATTCATCGGACATCATTCATAGTATCAATATCTCCTTCGAATTCCCCGGGCATCATCATAGTATCAATATTTTCCAAGACAACAACATACACACATATATGGACCAAATCAATAAACATACACAAGTTCACAATAATTGAGTAATAAAGATGTAAGATACATAAACCATCACACTTTATTAATAATCATCATCATGATATGTGAGTAGGAGCATAAGCATGATTATCTAGATGATATACACAATTACAATCTTTCCATGGCTATCCACAACATGGCAATAAGACAACTAATGAAGTATACACATTTTCCAACCATCGACCATATTCATAAGCCGACAATCGGGTTTAACCCTTATAATCTCAATAACGTAATTTAGATGCTCATAAAGTATCAAGGTTACCAAGGCGTTACATAGTTCAAGCTTAAGGTGAGTCAAGTCTGTCAAGACCCGAACTAGGGCCTGGCCTTGACAGACTTCCCAAACCCTGAGGGCCTAAAACGTCCCTCTCTATCTGGTAAGCATGTACACAATCATATAAATAAAGAAGATGCGGAAACATAATCTTCTACGGAAACATGGTCAATTCTGAATTCATCAAAAGTATGAAAATTGAAAATGAACTACATCTAATAACATCTAACTCAATCTGTGAAATCTCTACTACAGGAAAATTTGACAACTGTCTGAAAACTGGGACAAGGCCCCTAGTAAACCAAAACGATAATAAGGGACATAATTTCAAAGACGGGCCTTCTAGAATAGAGAAGGCTCACCAACTAATCAATGCAACTCTGTCTGACGAATCTACTGCCTTTATGGACCCCTAGACTGAGCTTCAGAACCTGGAGGGAGGAGGGAGAGGGGGGTCAATAAAGATTTACTGGTACGCAAAGAAATCTAAAATAAAGCTTATGTAGAAATAAAATAGTTTGGGAAACAACTTTGTCAAAACATTATACATCAAGTGGCTTTTGAAACACATAGGCGCATTTCTAAAAAACATGTAACCTACTTGTCAATGCAAGTTCTGATCTGTATATTACTTCTGAGTTAGGTAGCACTCCCCAACAATTTTGATATTCCACGGGCGGTATGGAATCCGCCATTGATTCAGCGGGGAAACCCCCAACCCAAGTGTGTCGCAAGGGTTGGAGTTCCTAAATCTGATACGCCACAGGGCTCTAGGCCAGCGTAGTAAATAAACCCGGATCGACAAATCACGGTTTTGGGTGATGAGTTGTTTAATACTCACGCTTTCTTCGGGGAACCACCTAAACTCTCTTTATGCCCAATTTTATCCTGTTCTAAATCATGCATGTTTCTAGTTTCAACATCTGAAAAGTCTGATTTCAAACATGCATTAAGTGGTCATGTGCTTTTGAAAAAATCATGCACTCATTCATTATATAGACACAACACAATTTTTGTACACCCTTTTAGACACAATCGAATCTTCCACTGGAGTGGAAATAGAGAAAGGTTCAACAATCACATCGGGTTCAAACCCCAAACCAACAACCACATACGGGGTCACATAAGATAAGGTAGACCCGGGATCAAGCAATACATATACCTCACGGGAAAAGATTTGTAACGTACGAGTGACTATGTCTGGCGAGGCTTCTGCCTCTTGGCGATTAGTTAGAGCATACAACCAATTGCGACCTTTCCCAGTAGTTGAATTGGTGCCCTTTTGAGGCGGTGGTGGTGCAGAAGAGTTTTCCTGAGACTTAGTTCCACCAATATTCCTCCTAGAAGAGGGATATTCTCTTTGGAAGTAGCTCGTCTGACCGCATGAATAACACACCGATGAACCCAACTGACACCTTCCCGAATGATGCCTACCACAAGTCTCACATCACAGATAAGAATTGTACTTCTGAGCCACACTATCTTGCGACTGAGTATCTGATGATAGGCGTATTTACACGCCTAAAGCACCTTAATTTACCCATATTTTAGCTAAGTTTTGAGAACAAAATATATAATTCATGCACTTTTAGTCCTTTTTCCTGTAAGTGAGCTAACAAACGTGATTAGCAAGTTTTCAGGTATAAACAATGAAGATTCCAGCACTTTATGGATAACTTGACGCCCAAGGAAGCTTCACGAAAGAAGGAAAGCAACGTTTGGACGCCTATGGACTGAAAGTGATGCATGGATAACTTGTCCCGGGCAAAAACAGCATTTCTAAAGACTTTGGGGATCAGCAGTAACTTAGTAGGATTAGGATAAGGATGCAGTAACCTAGTAGGATTAGGATAAGTACGCAGTAGCCTAGTAGGAATAGGATATGGGTGTTATAAATACCCTATGTTGCTGAAGTTTTTATTATTATCTCTCCATTCGAATAATTCATTCAACTCTTACAATTCGATTCACTCATTAATTCAAGTATTTTCCATTCGACTTTTGCTACTACTTCACGTTACAATATTCGGTAAGTTTTAATAGAGAAACACGACTCTCTTGAGAAGAACGAAAGGAGAAAAAACGTCCAACCCTAGTTGACGTTTATCACTTCCATCGCCAAGACTATCCTAAGTGGTGGTATGATGATTATATCTATTGTGATTTCCGTTGCGCTCATGAGTAACTAAACTTCTCTGTTAGGGTTATGGAAGCCTTATGAGATACTATCGGTTGCTATGAGTTTGTGAATTCTTGATACGTATGCTGCCTATATCGTTACTCTCTTCATCTTAATTAAATTCTTGTGGTTGCAAACATTTAGAATACGCCAGTATAGCATTAACTTGTTCGAAAGAAAAGTTACATGTCTGGAAAAGAGAGAATGACAAGGAAATAGGTTTACTAAACCCTGTTTAAAAGTTAGTGCCATAACTGTATTAACCTCTTGGAGAATTCGTACCATTAGTATACGCTTTAAGCTCGAAAGAGTTAAAGTGATATAATCCTTGATGGTCAGAAGACGCTAGGATTTACCATAGAATACGAATCTCTATAAGCGCATGCATGTCTGAATTCCACATAACTCATAGCCAATAGATACGTAGAACTCATAAGATGGACATAACCCTAACTTACAATTCTCATTGATTAAAACCTACCAAGCATTTCGTTTTTACTTTGATTTTATTACTTAATGTCACAATCCAAATCCCCCCTTTTTTCATAGAATTTTTGACTAACAGTCTAATAATAGTTGCATACTTAGTTACCGAGTATTCCCTGTGGGATTCGACACCCAACCCAGTTGGGTTCTATATTTGACGACGACCGCTTACACTCTTACGAGAGCTGTAGATTGAGCGTTATCAAATTTTGGCACCGTTGCCGGGGAATACGGTTGTCAACTAAGTTTGTGATAGTTACTAGACCCTTTGGTCGAAGATTCTCAGATTTTACTTTTAGTTGTTGTTTTTTTTTATTCAGGTTTGTTTGAGTGCATGCCAAACAATCGAAGTTTAGGTCAACCGTTATTACCCATAAATCCTGAACCTTAACTTATTGGCAGAATGGATGCACAGCGTGACATCGACAGAAGTGCGGCTCAACAGGAGCAGGCTAGATTAGCTTCACTGGCAGCTGCTCAAGTACATCAACAGAATATTGATAACCCAGGGCGAGCAACAAATCCTGATGATGAGGACTTGGGTGATGATGAGTTACTGAATCCTAGGCGTACTGATGAGGTGGCGGCACCTATGCATAGGAGGGAACATCAAGCTAGAATGTGACCTGACCGTCGAGCTGTGCATGCTCCTTTTGATGAGGATGATGACGATTTGGATGGAGATGGTGCCACAGGGGCTATTATTCCGCCGCCCTTGGCACCCGGAGCCAAGTTCAATATCACTAGCACCATGATTCAATTATTACAGCTCAATGGACTATTTGGTGGACTTGCAGGTGATGATCCGAATATGCATCTGGTCAACTTTATCTCTACATGCAAGTCATTCGACAATTCAGGCATTGGACAGAATGCAATTCGGCTGCGATTATTTCCATTGTCTGTATTTGGGGAGGAAACTCTATGGTTGAACGGGCTAACTCCTGATTCTATTACTAATTGGAGGCAACTGAAAGACGCTTTCCTAGAAAGATTCTTTCCGCCATCCAAGAGAGAACAGTTGAGAGATGAGATCAGCAATTTTCGACAGATTCTAACTGAAGCTCTCCACGAAACATGGGAGAGGTTCAAAAAGAAGCTTATGCGGTGCCCAAATCATCATATGACCAATGTCCACTTGATGGAGATATTATACAGGTCTTTGAACTCAGTGACAAAGCCAGTGGTTGATAATGCTACAGGTGGGTCATTCATGGACCTTACTTTTCTTGAGGTAAGTGATATGCTAGATTGTATGACAAAGCAGAGTAGAGCTTGGCATACCAGGGATTCTGAGGTAGCAAGCTCTACTGTATCGATTGGCATGACTGCAGAACAGAGGCGAAGAGAAGAGAAACGTGATCAAGATATGGCGCACATGAAAACACAAATGGATCTTCTTACCAAGCATTTATTATCAGGGAAGACCGAAAAAGTCAAAGCAGTTGCGTCAAAAGGAAGAGGCGAATCCGATTCCGAGGAAGAAGCCAACTACTTGAATAATCAGGGGGGTTTCCGAGGCAATGCCCAAGGAAACCAAGGTCGGAACTATTATGATAAATCTGGATACAAGGACCGCGATCAAGGTAGTTGGAAGAATAAGACTAACAGGAGTGGTTTGTATATTCCTCCTGGAAATCGTGAGGCCACGACATCTGGTTCGGGGAAGATGTCTATGGAAGATATGATGGCAAAGCTGCTGAAAGGAGTTGAGGCAACTAATACGGGAGTGAATGAGGTGAAAAACGATTTGTCTTAAGATTTTGTCATGCCACGATCAAAACTAAGGCGCTTGACGGGAGGCAACCCATCGTTATAATCGTTTTTGTTGTTTTTGAGTAAATGTAGGTGCAAGAGGTTTAAAGGAGGAGATTGGTTTCAAATTTTGATTTGGAAGTATTGCATGTTGAAGGTGGTAAGTTAGGAATGAAGAATCAAAAGGCTATGGGTTAGGCATTGCCTATGAAAATATTGGCAAAGAACAACGCAAGGCCTATGTAAATCTAGGCCACGAACAAGGCATGGCCTATGCTATGGCCTAAGCTCTCGGATTCTAGAGTGCCATAGAATAGGAGCCACCTATGCTCAACAATTCCATAGCATAGGCGCCGCCTATGAAAAAGCATTCTGTCTCTGAATCTAGTATGCCATGGCATAGGCGCCGCCTATGCTCACTTTTGGTCTCCAAATCCGATTCCAAATGGGTCAAAACCCGACCCAAGCTTGTCCTATAAATAGAACCTTAGTCTTAGAACAAAAATGCATTGCAACTTCAACCTAGGCGCCACCTACCTCTCCAAAATCTCTCAAAAATTTTCCTTTTGCTCTTTTACTTTGCAAGAACATCTTCCGAGGACATCAACCAAGTAAGTACTTCTTTGTTCTTCTTTTATATTTCGTAAGTACTACACTACCACGCCTATAATGAATTGTTAAATCTTGAAGTAGTATTGGTGATTTGAATGTGGTTGATTTGTTTTGATACAACTAAGTGAGTGAAAGAATACGTAAGGATGATCTTGACTTGTTTCCAACTTGTATTTGATTTTGATGCACTGTCATATTTTTGCGGAATTGACATGGTCAAGAAAATTGCATAATCTTGTAACTAGAATACTTACATGTTGGAATGACTTGTTCATCGAGATGAAAATCACGGTTGACTACAAATATACGATGTTGTGATTATTTCTATTGCCTTAACTTGATTCAATCTCTATGTAGTAGTCTTGCTCAAAAGATACATTAATCCAAACATGAAAGTACTGCCAAGATTTCATGATATAGAATCAAAAAGGATACGTAAGATTACAAGAAAAGTATGACTGCACTGATTATATTGTTGGAACATAACACCTAAACGTATACTGATGAAGTCTGAGTAATCGACATCGTTCACTTCACTAGTTTATGCCAACAAATTAAGTGTGGGGTAGTTCCACTACTGCTTGTTTGTTGATTGTATCCACCGAGATGAAGCTAACATGACTATTATTTTAATCTCAGGTACAATGGCACCAAAAGCAAGACAAGGAAAAGAAAAATCAACCACTTCACAAAAAGGCTAGAAAAGGGGACGAAAAGAGCAAGGCGAATCCTCCTCTCTGCAAATACCTCGAATAACGATGTGAAGGACAACTCTGGTAATGAAGACTCTAATGATGATTCCGACACAGGGGGTTTGACCCCAGACATAGAAAAGGAGTCCGACTAATCAGGTTTTCCTTACTTATTTCCACTGAGGGCAGTGTGTCCCGTCTAAGTGTAGGGTGAGGGTATTTGTATGCTATACTTCTTTGTCTCCATTTTCATTTGTTCTAGTTCTTGTTTGTTTTAATTAGGCGTAATTAGTTAGTTTAATTTTAATTTTTTTTAGATTTTGCATGAAATTGTTCTGATAGACGACATGGTAGTATAACAAGAGTTTGTGCTAAATCATTACTATTGAGACATTTAGGATCTTCATGTGACTCACTGTGTGATAATTGTGTTGTATAATTCATTCATCTGTTGGGTCAAGAGTCTATACTGCTCCCAATAAAGTTGACCATGTGCCTTGTGTGTGTGAGGATATAGTATATTCTGTGTTGTAACTGATGATAGAACTTGCCTGGTGTGTGTGTAAAGCGAAATAAAGAGTGTAAGTTTAGGAGATGATTTAGGCTTTTCTTTGGAAGCCTGTGATTGTTTACCTTCTGTTTACCTACCTGTGGACATTATCCTAGTCAACCCTTTTGAGCCTTTAAGCCATTTTCTTTGACAGCCTCATATGTAAGCCTAATCCAATTTTTTTTCAAGACCATAATTTGATCCAAATTCCTATGTGCTTTAAATTGTGAAGTCATGTGACAAAATAAGAGGAAATTGGGTGAGAGTGATGCCTTAAAGTGAATTGGTACTTGAATTTGTTATGAAAAAAAAAGTAGCTATCATAGATGTGTGTTATAAATAAGAGAAAAAAAAAGAAAGAAAAAGAAATAGAAAAACAAAAAGATAGTTGGGTTTATGATTAAATAAAAAGATAGTTATGTTTGAATAGCAAAATAAGTGAAAAGGGGTGGTAGATAAAAGAAAGGTAGCAGGGTTGATTAAAAGAGAGTGCTAATGGCATAATGTGATGTATTAAAGCGCTTAGGAACATAGTCACTATTTCTGGCCAAAATAGTCCTACCCGTCCCTTAGCCTACATTACAACCTGTAAAAGACCTAATTGATCCTAAGCTTAGCATTTTGATATTAGTAGAGCATTACACTAAGGGAAAGCCTATGGTCATCAGTTGCAACATATGAATTCTTTGTGAGAGTTAGAGCAAGGATAATCTTATACCCATCATCTGAAAAATGCAATATTTGAGAGTGATTATGGGTAATATCTTATGTGAGACACACATGGTTGATGAGTTTTGGGTAGTCTTGTATGATTCTTTGTGGCTTAACTTGTGGATACGAATTAACCATCATCACGAGTCTATATTAGAGGTTGAATTGTTTCTAGAAGTGATTAGAAAACTACTCTTTGTTAATAATTGTTGTGCCTGTCTTGATGAATATTTTGTGTTGTTACTGTGAAACCCTAAGTAGATGTTTATATGGACATGATATATTGTTCGAGGATGAAAAAAGCTTTAAGTGTGGGGTGTTGATTATAGGCGTATTTACACGCCTAAAGCACCTTAATTTACCCATATTTTAGCTAAGTTTCGAGAACAAAATATATAATTCATGTACTTTTAGTCCTTTTTCCTATAAGTGAGCTAACAAACGTGATTAGCAAGTTTTCAGGTATAAACGATGAAGATTCCAGCACTTTATGGATAACTTGACGCCCAAGGAAGCTTCACGAAAGAAGGAAAGCAGCGTTTCGACGCCTATGGACTGAAAGTGATGCATGGATAACTTGTCCCGGGCAAAAACAGCATTTCTAAAGACTTTGGGGATCAGCAGTAACTTAGTAGGATTAGGCTAAGGATGCAGTAACCTAGTAGGATTAGGATAAGTACGCAGTAGCCTAGTAGGAATAGGATATGTGTGTTATAAATACCTGCTGAAGTTTTTATTATTATCTCTCCATTCGAATAATTCATTCAACTCTTACAATTCGATTCACTCATTAATTCAAGTATTTTCCATTCGACTTTTGCTACTACTTCACGTTACAATATTCTGTAAGTTTTAACAGAGAAACACGACTCTCTTGAGAAGAACGAAAGGAGCAAAAACGTCCAACCCTAGTTGACGTTTATCACTTCCATCGCCAAGACTATCCTAAGTGGTGGTATGATGATTATATCTATTGTGATTTCCGTTGCGCTCATGAGTAGCTAAACTTCTCTGTTAGGGTTATGGAAGCCTTATGAGATACTATCGGTTGCTATGAGTTGGTGAATTCTTGATACGTATGCTGCCTATATCATTACTCTCTTCATCTTAATTGAATTCTTGTGGTTGCAAACATTTAGAATACGCCAGTATAGCATTAGCTTGTTCGAAAGAAAAGTTACATGTCTGGAAAAAAGAGAATGACAAGGAAATAGGTCTACTAAACCCTGTTTAAAAGTTAGTGCCGTAACTGGATTAACCTCTTGGAGAATTCATACCATTAGTATACACTTTAAGCTCGAAAGAGTTAAAGTGATATAATCCTTGATGGTCGAAAGACGCTAGGATTTACCATAGAATACGAATCTCTATAAGCGCATGCATGTCTGAATTCCGCATAACTCATAGCCAATAGAAACGTAGAACTCATAAGGTGGACATAACCCTAACTTACAATTCTCATTGATTAAAACCTACCAAGCTATCCGTTTTTACTTTGATTTTATTACTTAACGTCACAATCCAAATCCCCCCTTTTTTTCGTAGAATTTTCGACTAACAGTCTAATAATAGTTGCATACTTAGTTACCGAGTATTCCCTGTGGGATTCGACACCCAAACCAGTTGGGTTCTATATTTGACGACGACCGCTTACACTCTTATGAGAGCTGTAGTTTGAGCGTTATCAGTATCCTGAGCACTGGGTCCCTGAATGGCCTGAAAACTCTGAGATCTTCTATCAACTGGAGGTCTGAGCGCTGGGGCGCTAGCTGCAGACTGCGCCTTGCCCCAAAACTTCTTCTTTTGCTATTTCTTATCCCAATTACCACCCTGCTACTGGCTGGGGTTCTGATCCGCTGATGTGGATCTCTTTGCCTGCCTGTCCTTCTCTCTGGACTCTCTTATATTCTTCTTATTCTCCTCAACCTGCTGCATGTGGACTGTCAGCCTAGACAAGTCCAATTCCCTATTTAGCATCGCCCCTTGACATTCAAGCACCAGATCATCTGAAAGGCCGGAAGAAAACTTCCTAATTCGGCCCTCATACTGCTCGTCATCTCAGGAGAATAATGGGCCAGCTGATTAAACTTTAAAGTATACTCATGAACACTCATCTTACCCTGCTTAAGCTTCATGAACTCCTCCTCTTTGGCTTCCGTCAACTCTAAAGGAAAGAACCAATCAACAAAAGCTTCCACAAACTTGTCCCACACTGTGGGCTTAGCACTATAACCCTTCGCCTCTTCCCACTCATTATACCATTGGTTCTCTACATCCTTTAGCTGGTATGCCTCTAACTTAACACCTTCCACCTGATGCACACGCATCACTCTGAAAATCTTCTCCATTTCGTCTATGAACTCTTGCGGATCCTCTTCTACCTTAGTGCCAGTAAACTTAGGCGGGTTCATTATCATGAACTGAACTAACCTAGTAGCTTCAGATGTAACAGGTGCAGACCTAATATCTTCTGATCGTTGGGCCTAATTAGCCACCAACTGTGTCAGCATATGAATAGATTGTCAGAATTCTGAATTCAAAATATCCCTATGAGTAGTCGGGGGACGATTAACATTAGTCCGAGGAGCTCTAGGTGGACTAATTGGGAATGGAGGGACTCCCGGAGTAGGGAAATATTCTGGAGTGTGAGCTCTATTACGTGTCCTTATACCATGAGTGGGACGAACTACGTCCTCTTGAGCATTAACGTTGGTGTGACGGGGAGGCATAAATGTTTTTTCTGAAAAAGTAATAGATCATTGATTAGGGGACAGATTAGACTCTGAAGAACGCACTAAATCACAAAGAAGAGAAACATTCCTATACTCCTAGTAGCCACCTGCTTATAAGTGTGGTGCGGTACACACTCATAAACAATACTTTACCCGATGCAATTTCACATATACCCTGGGACCATGAACCGTGCTTTAATACCAAGTTTGTCACGACTCGAACTAGGGCCTGGCCGTGATGGACATCCCGAACCCTGAGGGCCCGAAACGTCCCTCTCTATCTAGTAAGCATGTACATATTCATATAAATAAAGAAGATGCGGAAACATAATCTGCTATTCAAATATGGTCTATTCTGAATGAAGTATAAATATGAAAATTGAAAATCAACTACATCTAATAACATCTGACTCAGTCTGCAAAATCTCTACTACAGGAAAATCTATCAACTGTCTGAAAACTAGGAAAAGGCCCCCAGTAGACCAAAATGATAATAAGGGACATAATAAAAAAGACGGGCCTTCTGGAATAGAGTAGTCTCACCAACTAATCAATTAAACTCTGTTTGACGAATCTACTGCCTTTATGGACCCCTAGACTGAGCCTCAGAACCTTGAGGGAGGAGGGAGGGGGGGTCAATACAGATGTACTGGTACAGAAAGAAATCTAAAATAGTGCTTATGTATAAATAAAATAGTTTGGGAAACAACTTTGTCAAAACATTATACATCAAGTGGCTTTTGAAACTCATAGGCGCATTTCTGAAAAACATGTAACCTGCCTGTTGATAACGCTCAAACTACAGCTCTCGTAAGAGTGTAAGCGGTCGTTATCAAATATAGAACCCAACTGGGTTGGGTGTCGAATCCCACAGAGAATACTTGGTCACTAAGTAAGCAAAGATTAATAGACTTTTGTTGAAAGTTTCGTAAAAGGGGGGATTGTAACGTGCAATAATGTAACAAAGTGAAAATGGAAAATAGCAAAGTAAAAAGAAAGAATGTTTAGTAAGATGTTTAACCAATGAGAATTGAGAGTTGGGGTTATATCCACCTTATGAGTTATACGTCTTTATTGGCTATGAGTTATGCAGAATTCAGACATGCATGTGCTTATAGAGAATTGTATTCTATGGTAAATTCAGGCGTCTTTCGACCATCAAGGATTATTTCACTTTAACTCTTTCGAGCTTAAAGCGTATCTAACGGTACAAATTCTCCAAGAGGTTAATCCAGTTACGACACTAACTTTTTAACAGGGGTTGGTGCCCTATTACCTTGACATTATCTCTTTTCTAGACATATAACTTTTCTTTCGAACAACTTAATGCTATACTGGCGTATTCTATGTGTTTGCAACCACAAGAATTTAGATTAAGATGAAGAGAGTAATGATATAAGTAGCATATATGTCAAGAATTCACAAAATCATAGCAATAGATAGTATCTCATAAGGCTTCCATAACCCCAACAGAGAAGTTTAGCTACGCATGAGTGCAACGGAAAACACAATAGACATTATCATCATAAAAATCGCACGTGAATTCCTTGCAAATAGCTTTTCTCTTGTTGTAAAAATTAAAAGTCGAATATATGAAAAATAATGTCAACAATGAATTAATGAAGAAAAACGGGAAGGATAGAATAGGGATGAGGGTGGTGGAGAATTGTTTTGATGGATGGATGGATAGTGGATGGATGGGAATTATAAAAATCTCCAGCAAAATAGGGTATTTAGAACACCCATATCCTATTCCTACTAAGCTACTGCATTACTTATCCTAGTCCTACTAGGTTACTGCATCATTATCCTAATCCTACTAAGTTACTGCAGATCCCCAAAGTCTTTAGAAATGCTGTTTTTGCCCGAGACAGGTTTTCCATGCGTCACTTTTAGTCCCTAGGCGTCCAAGCTCTCCTTTCCTTCTTTCGTGAAGCTTCCTTGGGCGTCAAGTTATCCATAAAATGCTGAAATCTTCATCATTTATACCTGAAAACTTGCTAATCACGTTTGTTAGCTCACTTACAGGAAAAAGGAATAAAAGTGCATGAATTATATATTTTGTCCTCAAAACTTAGCTAAAATATGGGTAAATTATAGTACTTTAGGCGTGTAAATACGCCTATCATCAACGCCCGACACTTAAAGCTTTGTTCGTCCTCGAACAAAATATCATGTCCATCTAAATATCTACTTAGGGTTTCACAGTAACAGCACAAAATATTCATCAAGACAGGCACGACAATCATTAACAAAGAGTAGTTTTCTGATCACTACTAGAAACAATTTAACCTCTAACATAGACTCGTGATGATGGTTAATTCGTATCCACAAGTTAAGCCACAAAGAATCATACAAGAGTACCCAAAACTCATCAACCATGTGTATCTCACATAAGATATTACCCATAATCACTCTCAAATATTGCATTTTTCAGAACATGGGTATAAGATTATCCTTGCTCTCACTCTCACAAAAAATTCATATGTTGCAACTGATGACCATAGGCTTGCCCTTAGTGTAATGCTCTACTAATATCAGAATGTTAAGCTTAGGATCAAATAGGTCTTTACAGGTTGTAATGTAGGCTAAGGGACGGGTAGGACTATTTTGGCCAGAAATAGTGACTATGTTCCTAAGCGCTTTAATACATCACATTATGCCATTAACACTCTCTTTTAATCAACCCTGCTACCTTTCTTTCATCTATCACCCCTTTTCACCTATTTTGCCATTCAAGCATAACACAATTTATCATTTTGTTTTTCTATTTTTTTTTCTTATAACACACCTCTATGATAGCCACTCTTTTTCATAACAAATTCAAGTACCAATACACTCTAAGGCATCATTCTCACCCAATTTCCTCTTATTTTGTCACATGACTTCACAACTTAAAGCACTTAGGAATTTGGATCAAATTATGGTCTTGAAAAAAATGGATTAGGCTTACATATGAGGTTGTCAAAGAAAATGGCTTAAAGGCTCAAAGGGGTTGACTAGGATAATGTCCACGGGTAAGTAAAAAGAAGGTAAACAAGTATCGGTTGCCAAAGAAATGCCTAAATCATCTCCTAAACTCACACTCTTTATTTCGCTTTACACACACACCAGACAAGTTCTAGCATCAGTCACAAACATAGAATATACTATCAGCTCACACACACAAGGCACATGGTCAACTTTATTGGGAGTATTATAGACTCTTGACCCTAACAGATGAATGAATTAAACCACACAATTATCACACAGTGAGTCACACTTAGAGCCTAAATGTCTCAATAGTAATGATTCTAGCACAAACTCTTGTCATAACACCATGCCGCCTATCAGAACAATTTCATGCATCAAAATCTAAAAAAAATACGACTAATTAAAACAAACAAAAAAATATTACAATAAATGTAGGCAAAGAAGTACAGCATACGAATACCAGCACCCCACACTTAGACGGGACACACTGCCCTCAGTGGAAAATAAATACGGAAAACCTGATTAGTCGGACTCCTCTTCTATGTCTGGGGTCATACCCCCTGTGTTAGAATCATCATCAGAGTCGTCATCCTCAGAGTTTCCTCAAATTGTACCCCACTTGATCCAAAAGTGCGTTGAGGTATTTGTAGCGAGGAGGATTCATCTTGCTCTTTTCTTCCCCTTTTCTGGCCTTTCTGTGAGGTGGTTGCTTTGTCTTTTCCTTGGCGTGCTTTTGGTGCCATTGTACCTGATATTAAAATGATAGTCATGTTAGCTTCATCTAGGTAGATACAGTCGACAAAAAAAATAGTAGTGGCACCACCCCACACTTAATTTGTTGGCACAAACTAATTAAGTGAACATTGTCGATTACTCAGACTTCATCGATATACGTTTAGGCATTATGTTCCAACAATATGTTCAGCACAGTCATACTTTCATGTCGTCTTAACTATCCTTTCCAACTCTATTTCATGTAATCTTGATCATACTTTCATGTTTGGATTAATGCACTTTTTGAACAAGACTACTACATAGAGATCGTATCAAGTTATGGCATAGAAATAATCACAACATCTCATGCTTGTATTCAATCATGATCTTTATCTCGATGAACGAGTCATTCAAACATTCAAGCATTCAATTTTGAAGATTATGCAATTAACTTCACCATGTCGACTCCGCAAAATTATGACAGTCTATAACAATCAAATACAAGTCGGAACAAAATCAAGAACACCCACAAGTATTCTTTCACTCAACGAGATGTATCACAACAAATCAACCACATTCAAATCACCAATACTACTTCAAGATTTAACAATTCATTATAGGCGTAGTAGTGTAGTACTTACGGAATATAAAAGAAGAACAAAGAAGTACTTACTTGGTTGATGGCCTCGGAAGATGTTCTTGCAAAGTAAAAGAGCAAAAGGAAAATTTTTGAGAGATTTTGGAGAGGTAGGCTGCACCTAGGTTGAAGTTGCAATGCATTTTTGTTCTAAGACTAAGGTTCTATTCATAGGACAAGCTTTGGTCGGGTTTTGACCCATTTGGAATCGGATTTGGAGACCAAAAGTGAGCATAGGCGGCGCGTATGCCATGGCATACTAGATTCAGAGACAGAATGCTTTTGCATAGGCGTCGCCTATGCTATGGAATTGTTGAGGATAGGTGGCGCCTATGCTATGGCACTCTAGAATCCGAGAGCTTAGGCCATAGCATAGGCCATGCCTTGTTCGTGGCCTAGATTTACATAGGCCTTGCCTTGTTCTTTGCCTATATTTTCATAGGCAATGCCTAACCCATAGCCTTTTGCTTCTTCATTCCTAACTTACCACCTTCAACATGCAATACTTCCAAATCAAAATTTGAAACCAATCTCCTCCTTTACACCTCTTGCACCTACATTTACTCAAAAACAATAAAAATGATTAGAACGATAGGTTGCCTCCCATCAAGCGCCTTAGTTTTGATCGTGGCATGACAAAATCTTAAGAAAACAAAATAATTAAAAATGATGGGTTGCCTCCCACCAAGCGCTTGATTTATTGTCGCGGCACGACATAGCTATCTCGATTACTTAGACTTCATCGAGATAGATGGGGCATCATTTTCTGAATGGATTCAGACGATGCTGATGCTTATTTGTAGGCATGCAATCTTCTTTGATATGACTCTTGTGCATACATATCCCAGGAGGGATACCAATTATATCATCAATAGTCCAACCCATAGCTCTCTTGTATCTCTTCAGAGCAGAGATGAGAGCCTCTACGTGCTGTTCACTTAAATCATCCGCCACACTCACCGAAAGTGTATTTCCACTTCCCAAGAACGCATACCTTAGATAATTGGGGAGCTTTTTCTATTCTAGCACTGGGGGCTCTTCAATGGAAGTCTTCGCTGTTGGTGACGGTTGATTCTTAAGATCAAGGTCCGGCTGCTTAGGAGTATAAGAATAGGACCCTATTTCTATTAGAGCACACATAGTTTCTTTATAATCTTCATCGTCCTCATGCTTAACATTCAGCAGAGCAGCAGACAATGGCTCAACAGTAAGCTGTTTCTCTACAGATAATGCTTTCTTATCCTCATAATGAACATCAGCTACGGAGAACACATTCATATCGCTGGGCTGCTTCATTGCTTTGCATATATCAAAGCGGACCACTTCGTCATTCAACCGAAATAAAAGCTCATTAGCTCTCATGTCAATAAGCACACTTCCTGTTGCAAGGAAAGGAAGTCCCAAGATTATGGGAACTTCAGAATCCACCTCACAATCCAAAATCACAAAGTCTGTAGGAAAGATGAAGGTGGAAACCTTCACCAACACATTATTCAAGATACCCACAGGTCATTTTACCGACCTATCTGCCATCACGAGCCGCATATTGGTTGGTGTAGGGTCGTCCAACCCCAACTTTCTGTAGACGGATAGTGGCGTCAAATTGATGCTAGCTCCTAAATCGCACAATGCCTTAGCAAAATTCATAGATCCAACCGTGCAAGGAATAGTGAAAGTACCAGGGTCTGCCTTCTTCTGTACTAAGGACCTTGTGGAAATTGCACTGCAATGATGAATATTATCTGTCGACTCATAGCTTACTGCCCGCTTCTTTGTTAAAAGGTCCTTCATGAATTTAGCGTATACGGGCATCTTCTCTAGCGCTTCCACCAAAGGAACATTAATAGTCAGCTGCTTCAACATAGTCATGAATTTACTGAACCTGGTATCATCAGCTTTCTTCTTCAGTCTCTGCGGAAAAGGTGGTGGTGGAAGGGGAATTGTTTTCTCCACCACTTCCTTTTTATCTTGCTTCCGATTATCAACCTTTTCAGGAGTGTCGTCAGCCTTCTTCTTCAGTCTCTGAGGAAAAGGTGGTGGTGGAAGGGGAATAGTTTTCTCCACCACTTTCTTTTTACCTTGCTTCCAACTATCAATCTTTTCAGGCTGCAAACGTCTAGGGGTGATGTCATGAACACACTCTTCAGCTTCTTCAGCCTCTTCACATTCTGCATCAATAACATTATCCGCTATATCATCAACCACCTGCTTGTCCTTTGATGGATTTTCCAACACTTTACCACTCTGGGTAGTAATAGCCATGCATGATCCGTCGTTCCTTGGGTTTTGCACCGTATCTCTGGGTAGTGTTCCAGCCTTTCTTTGGTTGAATGCCACAGATAATTGACTCAATTGTTGCTCCAGCTATTTTATTGAAGTGGAATGCGAGTTATCCAATTGCTTCATTGAGGACAGATCATTTATTACCTCAGTTACTCCTGTGCTGGTTGCCTCTACTCCTTTCAGCAGCTTAGCCATCATATCTTCCATGGACATATTTCCAGAACCAGATGCAGCGACGTCACGTCTTCCAGGAGGAACATACAAACCACTCCTGTCGGTATTGTTTTTCCAACTACCTTGATCGCGGTCCTTGTATCCAGATTTATCATAATAGATCCGACCTTGGTTTCCTTGGGCATTGCCTCAGAAACCACCCTGATTATTCAAGTAGTTGGCTTCTTCCTCTGAATCGGATTCGTCTCTTTCTTTTGACGCAACTGCCTTAACTTTTTTGGTCTTCCCTGATAATAAATGCTTGGTAAGAAGATCCATCTGTGTTTTCATGTGCGCCATATCTTGATCAAGTTTCTCTTGTCTACGCCTCTGCTTTGCAGTCATGCCAACAGATACGGTAGAGCTTGCTACCTCAGAATCCCTGCTATGCCAAGCTCTACTCTGCTTTGTCATACGTTCTAGCATATCACTTGCCTCGAGAAAAGTAAGGTCCATGAATGACCCACCTGCAGCATTATCAACCACTGGCTTAGTCACTGAGTTCAAAGCCCTGTATAATATCTCCATCAAGTGGATGTTGGTCATCTGATGATTTGGGCACCGCATAAGCTTCTTCTTGAACCTCTCCCATGTTTCGTGGAGAGATTCAGTTGGAAGCTGTCGAAAATTGCTGATCTCATCTCTCAACTGTGCTCTCTTGGATGGCGGAAAGAATCTTTCTAGGAAAGCGTGTTTCAGTTGCCTCCAATTAGTAATAGAATCAGGAGTCAGCCCATTCAACCATAGAGTTGCCTCCCCAGATAGAGACAATGGAAATAAGCACAGCCGAATTGCATTCTGTCCAACGCCTAGATTGTCGAATGACTTGCATGTAGAGATGAAGTTGATCAGATGCATATTCGTATCATCGCCTGTAAGTCCACCAAATAATCCCTTGAGCTGCAATAGTTGAATCATGGTGCTGGTGATATTGAACTTTGCTCCAGGTGCCAAGGGCAGAGGAAAAATAGCTCCTGTAGCACCAGCTCCATCCAGATCGTCATCATCATCATCAAAAGGAGGCTGCACAGGTGCCGCCACCTCATCAGTACGCCTAGGATTTAGTAGCTCCTCATCACCCAGGTCCTCATCATCAGGATTCGTTGCCCGACCTGGGTTATCAATATTCTGTTGATGCACTTGAGCAGCTGCCAACGCAGCTAATCTAGCCTGCTCCTGTTAAGCAGCCCTTCTTTCAATGTCACGTTGTGCATCCATTCTGCTAATAAGTTGTGGTTCAGGATTGATAGGTAATAACGGTTGACCTGAACTTCGCGTGTTTGGCATTCACTCAAGCAAACCTGAATAAAACAAAAACAACAACTAAAAGTAAAGTACGAGAATCTTTGACCAAAGGGTCTAGTAACTATCACAAACTTAGTTGACAACCATATTCCCCGACAACGGTGCCAATTTTTGATAACGCTCAAACTACATCTCTAGTAAGAGTGTGAGCGGTCGTTGTCAAATATAGAACCCAACTGGGTTGGGTGTTGAATCCCACAGAGAAAACTTGGTCACTAAGTAAGCAAAGATTAATAGACTTTTGGTGAAAGTTTCGTAAAAGGGGGGATTGTAACGTGCAATAATGTAACAAAGTGAAAACGGAAAATAGCAAAGTAAAAAGAAAGAATGTTTAGTAAGATGTTTAACCAATGAGAATTGAGAGTTGGGGTTATATCCACCTTATGAGTTATACGTCTCTATTGGCTATGAGTTATGCGGAATTCAGACATGCATGTGCTTATAGAGAATTGTATTCTATGGTAAATTCAGGCGTCTTTCGACCATCAAGGATTATTTCACTTTAACTCTTTCGATCTTAAAGCGTATCTAACGGTACAAATTCTCCAAGAGGTTAATCCAGTTACGGCACTAACTTTTTAACAGGGGTTGGTGCCCTATTACCTTGACATTATCTCTTTTCCAGACATATAACTTTTGTTTCGAACAAGTTAATGCTATACTGGCGTATTCTATGTGTTTGCAACCACAAGAATTTAGATTAAGATGAATAGAGTAATGATATAAGCAGCATACGTGTCAAGAATTCACAAAATCATAGCAATAGATAGTATCTCATAAGGCTTCCATAACCCCAACAGAGAAGTTTAGCTACGCATGAGTGCAACGGAAAACACAATAGACATTATCATCATAAAAATCTCACGTGAATTCCTTGCAAATAGCTTTTCTCTTGTTGTAAAAATTAAAAGTCGAATATATGAAAAATAATGTCAACAATGAATTAATGAAGAAAAACGGGAAGGATAGAATAGGGATGAGGGTGGTGGAGAATTGTTTTGATGGATGGATGGATGGTGGATGGATGGGAATTATAAAAATCTCCAGCAAAATAGGGTATTTATAACACCCATATCCTATTCCTACTAAGGTACTGCATTATTTATCCTAGTCCTACTAGGTTACTGCATCATTATCCTAATCCTACTAAGTTACTGCTGATCCCCAAAGTCTTTAGAAATGTTTTTTTTCCCCGGGACAGGTTTTCCATGCGTCACTTTTAGTCCCTAGGCATCCAAGCTATCCTTTCCATATTTCGTGAAGCTTCCTTGGGCGTCATGTTATCCATAAAATGCTGAAATCTTCATAATTTATACCTGAAAACTTGCTAATCACATTTGTTAGCTCACTTACAGGAAAAAGGACTAAAAGTGCATGAATTATATATTTTGTCCTCAAAACTTAGATAAAATACGGGTAAATTATAGTACTTTAGGCGTGTAAATACGCCTATCATCACCTGTCAATGCAAGTTCTGATCTATATTTTACTTCTGAGTTAGGTGGCACTCCCCTACAATTCTGATATTCCATGGGCGGTATGGAATCCTCCATTTATTCGGCGGGGAAACCCCCAACCCAAGTGTGCCACAAGGGTTGGAGTTCCTGAATCTGATACGCCACAGGGCTCTAGGCCAGCGTAATAAATAAACCTGGATCGGCAAATCACGGTTTTGGGAGATGAGTTGTTTAATACTCACGCTTTCTTAGGGGAACCACATAAACTCTCTTTATGCCCAATTTTATCCTGTTCTAAATCATGCATATTTCTAGTTTCAACATCTGACAAGTCTGATTTCAAACATGCATTAAATCTGTTCTGAATTATCATGGCATAATCTGAATTGGTGTCGTCACACCAAGACTTGCAAGTCCTATTTTTGAGCCATAATGTATCATGCATAATTCTTTCATTAAAATACAGTTCAGACCACCCAAACATGAAAACAATATAAAAGATTTCAAGTTCCAAGAACACAAGTAAAAACTATGCTGAGATTGTTCAAACATATGGTGGTCATGTGCTTTTGGAAAAATCATGCACTCTTTCATTATATGAATATTTTCAACATTTATCAATATGCACAACCCTCTCTTTCGAATTCAAAACCATAAATCAATTTGTAGTATTAATCAAGATACATTCAAAAAAATCCATATCATAAGAAAATTGGGAAAATCATACCAAGAGAGGGATTCATGTGTGTCATGCTCTTAATTCATTCATAAATCATAAAACACATGCATACGTATATATAATTTCAAATCAATTTGGAAAAGGTCAAAAGACCAAAACAATACCGTCAAGATTTCTAAAATATGAATGTATTCATAAATCTAAAAACCTCATTCTTAAAATCATGATTTCTATGCCCATGAGATTTTTAGAAAAAACCCCACTTACCTCAAAATACGAAAACAATGGGTGTTTCTTGAAGCCTATGATCCGGGGATTTTTAATCTTCAATCGATTTTGAAAAGCCATGGTTGAATCTTGAGTTTCTTGAAGTTCTTGTTTGAAGCTCTAGAGAGGATTCTTGTTAATTTTGATGAAAATAGGGTTAAGTTGATCAAACATACCCTAAATCCTTTGTTTGGATAGTTTTAAAGGCTAGGGAAAAGTCAAAATTAACCTTAATGAATCCTAAACGGAAATGGAAATTTGAACTTAAAAACCCGATTTCGGATGCCACCGCGACGCGCCACAATCGCGGTGGTCCACTGGAATTCAACGAGTGGGAAATTGAGTACCTCCGCGATGCGCCACCATCGCGAAGCCCCACTGGAATTTGACGATTGTCAATTTGACCCTCTTCGCGACGTGCTAGACACCAAAATGATGATGTTTACAACTGAAACTTTAAATTAATCATAACTTCTTCACCGAGGGTCCGTTTTGGACGAATCTTATATCGTTGGAAAGCTAATTCAGTCATCTACGTAAAGAAATGTTGAAATCTAGGAAATTCCACATGAAAATTAATTTAGATCATTCTAAAAGCTAATGCTTAGACTTTCCATGGACAAAATTTAGCTAAGAAGACGTCGGGGTGTTATAATATCCCCCCTTAGGATCATTCGTCCCCGAATGATGTTGCGGAAAAACAGACAAACACGATTTCAAGTATACTAAAACATAGAAAGATTAAAAGGGTTGTACGTTCAACTCCGTCATCTACTGGATCAAAAAGGTGTGGGTATCCTGATCTCATGTCATCCTCTGATTCCCAAGTGGATTCTTCAACTTTCTGATTTCTTCACAACACCTTAATTGAAATTGTTTCTTTACTTCTCAACTTTCGTACCTGACGATCCAGGATTGCAATAGGTTCCTCTTCATATGATAAGGAGGCTGTCACCTTGATCTCTTCTATAGGCAACACCAAAGAATGGTCTCCAATGCATTTCTTCAGCATGGATATGTGAAATACCGGATGGACAGAACCCAAACTGGAAGGCAATTCTAACTCATACGCAATACCACTTATTCTCCTCAAAATTTGATATGGTCCTATATAGCGAGGACTCAATTTACCTTTCTTCCCGAATCGCATGACTCCCTTCATAGGAGAAACTTTTAGAAACACCCAATCACCAACCTCAAACTCTAAATCTCTTCTCCTAACATCAACGTAAGATTTTTGACGACTCTGAGCTGTCTTAAGTCATTCTATGATGACTTTCACATCCTGCATTGCCTGATGAACAAGATCGGGCCCAAATATTTGCATCTCACCTACTTCATACCATTCTATAGGAGACCTACATCTTCTCCTATACAGTGCCTCAAATGGTGCCATCTTAATATTGGAATGGAAACTGTTATTATACGCGAACTCTATCAATGGCAAGTGCTCTACCCAACTACCTTTAAAATCAATCACACAGGACCTCAACATGTCCTCAAGGGTATGAATGGTGCGTTCGGCCTGCCCATTGGTCTGAGGGTGAAAAGTAGTGCTTAGGTTCACTTGGGTACCTAATCCTTTCTGGAAAGATCTCCAAAATTGAGAAGAGAATTGTGTACCTTGATCGGATATGATGGATACAGGCGTACAATGCAAACGAACTATTTCTGCAATGAACAGCTTGGCATAATCCTCTCCCGAATAGTTAGTCCTGATAGGAAGAAAATCGGCTGACTTGGTCAGTCTATTTACAATCACCCAAATAGAATCATACTGGTTTCGGGACTTCGGGAGCCCTGTAATGAAGTCCATATTAATCATCTCCCACTTCCATAAGGGAAAAGCTATCTCTTGGGAAGAACCACCTGGCCTCATGTGTTCTACTTTAACTTGTTGATAACTCAAACACTTGGAAACAAAGTTAGCCACATCATGCTTCATATTATTCCACCAATACAAAGATTTCAGATCCTGGTACATCTTAGTAGATCCTGGGTGAACAACATACCTCGAAGTGTGAGCTTCGTCAAGGATTCTATTTCGCAAATTATCCACATCTGGTATACATAATCTACCCTGGTATCTAAAAATACCATCACCACCGATCTCAAATGACATCACCTTCTGCTGACCCACATCATTCTTAATTTGCATCAAGATGGGATCTTCAACCTGCTTCTTTTTAACTTCCGCACAAAGGGAAGACGCAGCTATCTTATGAACAACCATTCCCCCATCTTCGGAATCCAAGAGTCGCACTCCTAGATTTATAAGCCAGTGAATATCTTTCACCATCTCTCTCTTTCCTTCCTCAACATGAGAAAGGCTGCCCATAGACAATCTGCTGAGGGCATTGGCTACTATATTTGCCTTACCCGGATGATAGTGAAAGATCATGTCATAGTATTTCAAAAGCTTCATCCAACGCCTTTGCCTGATATTTAGTTCTTTCTGCGATAAAACATACTAAAAACTCTTATGGTCAGTGAAAATATCAACATGCACCCCATAAAGATAATGCCTCCAAATTCTAAGCGCAAACACCACAGCTGCTAATTCCAAATCATGAGTGGGGTAATTTCGCCCATGCACCTTTAACTGCCTAGATTCATAAGCCACCACTTTTCCGTGCTGCATAAGTACACACCCAAGTCCCACACGGGACGCATCACAGTACACAACAAAACCCTCTGCACCTTCCGAAAGAGTCAAAATAGTAGCCGTAGTTAACTTGTCTTTCAACTTCTCAAAACTATTCTCACAAGAGTCAGACCATAAAAACTTCACATTTTTCTAAGTCATCTTAGTAAGTGGAGCAGCTATAGAAGTTAAACTCACTACAAACCTCCGGTAATACCCATCCAAACCCAAGAAACTACGAATATCAGTTGGAGTCATGGGTCTGGGCCATTTCTTTACTGCCTCAATCTTTTGGGGATCAACCTTAATCCCTTCACTAGACACAATGTGCCCCAAGAAAGCAATAACATTCAGCCAGAATTCACACTTGGAGAATTTCGCATACAACTTATGATCTTTGAGGGTCTGAAGAACAGTGCAGAGGTGATTGGCGTGGTCCTTCTCACTCTTAGGGTAAACCAAGATGTCATCAATAAAAACTATGACAAACAGGTCTAGGAACTGATGGGAGACCCTATTTATTAGGTCCATGAAAGGTGAAGGAGCGTTGGTCAACTCGAAGGACATGGCTAAGAATTCATAATGACCATATCTGGTTCGGAAGGCTGTTTTAGGAATGTCTGACTCCCTAACTTTCAACTGATGATGTCCCGAATGAAAATCTATTTTTGAAAAACACTTAGCACCCTGAAGCTGATAAAAAAGGTCATTGATTCTAGGAAGAGGATATTTATTTTTCACTGTGACCTTATTCAACTGGCGGTAATCTATGCACATATGTAGGGAACCATCTTTATTTTGCACGAAGAGTACAGGTGCACCCTAAGGAGAAACACTAGGTCTGATAAAACTCTTATCTAGGAGATTTGCTAGCTGTTCTTTCAACTCTTTTAACTCTGCAGGAGCCATTCTATATGGAAGAATAGGAATAGGACGAGTATCTGGCAACACATCAATGCCAAAATCTATCTCCCTATCAGGTGGAATTCCTGGGAGATCATCTAGAAAAACTTCTGGGAATTCATTTACTACTGGGACAGACTAAAGGGGGAGACTTTCGGCGTTAGAATCTTTAACCCGAATAAGATGGTACAAGCAACCCTTGGAAATAAGTTTATGAGCACTAAGATAAGATATGAGTGCCCTCTAGGTGCTAAGGAATGCCTCTCCCACTCTATTACTATCTTATTTAGAAAAGAAAAGGTAACATTTTGGTCCTACAGTCTAGTATGGCATAACACCGATGGAGCCATTCCATTCGTAGGATAGCATCAAAAGCAACCATATCAAGTTCTATGAGGTCTGCTAAAGTATCCCTACTAAGAATAGACACAACACAATTTTTCTACACCCTTTTAGATACAATCGAATCTTCCATCGGAGTGGAAACAGAGAAAGGTTCAGTAATCACATCGGGTTCAAACCCAAAACCAACAGCCACATACGGGGTCACATAAGATAAGGTAGACCCGGGATCAAGCAATACATATACCTCATGGGAAAAGATTTGTAAAGTACCAGTGACTATGTCTGGAGAGGCTTCTGCCTCCTGGCGATTAGTCAGAGCATACAACCGGTTGCGACCGCTCCCAGCAGTTGAATTGGTTCCCTTTTGATGTGGTGGTGGTGCAGAAGAGTTTTCCTGAGACTTAGTTCCACCAATATTCCTCCTAGCAGAGGGATATTCTCTTTGGAAGTGGCCCGTCTGACGGCATGAATAACACACCGATGAACCCAACTGACACCTTCCCGAATTATGCCTACCACAAGTCTCACATCACAGATAAGAACAGTACTTCTGAGCCACACTATCTTGCGAGTGAGTATCCTGAGCTCTGGGTCCCTGGCTGGCCTGAAAAATCTGAGATCGTCTATCAACTGGAGGTCTGAGAACTGGGGCGCTAGCTGCAGACTGCGCCTTGCCCCAAAACTTCTTCTTTTGCTATTTGTTACCCCAATTACCTCCCTGCTGCTAGCTGGGGTTCTGATACTCTGATCTAGATATCTTCGCCTGCATGTCCTTCTCTCTAGACTCGGATATCTTCTTCATATTATCCTCAACCTGCTGTATGAGGACTGTCAGCCTAGATAAGTCCAATTCCCTGTTTAGCATCGCCCCTTGACATTCAAGCACCAGATCATCTGAAAGGCCGAAAGCAAACTTCCTCATTCGGTCCCTCATACTGCTCGTCATCTCAGGAGCATAATAGGCTAGCTGATTAAAATTTAAAGTATACTCCTGAACACTCATCTTACCCTGCTTAAGTTTCCTAAAATCCTCCGCTTTATCTTCCGTCAACTCTAAAGGAAAGAACCAATCAATAAAAGCTTCCACAAACTTGTCCCACACTGTGGGCTCAACATTGTAACCCTTCGCCTCTTCCCAGTCATTATACTATTGGTTCTCTACATCCATTAGCTAGTATGCCTCTAGCTCAACACCTTCTACTTGATCCACATGCATCACTCTGAAAATCTTCTCCATTTCGTCTATGAACTCTTGTGGATCCTCTTCTACCTTAGTGCCAGTAAACTTAGGCGGGTTCATTATCATGAACTGACCCACCCTAGTAGCTTCAGATGTAACAGGTGCAGACCTAACATCTTCTAATCGTTAGTCCTAATTAGCCACCAACTGTGTCAGCATATGAATAGATTGTCTGAATTCTGCATTCAAAATATCCCTCTGAGTAGTCGGGGGACGATTAATATTAGTCTGAGCAGCCCTAGGTGGACTGGTTGGGACTGGAGGGACTCCTGAAGTAGGTAAAGGTTCTAGAGTGTGAGCTCTATTACGTGTCCTCATACCATGAGTGGGACGGACTTCGTCCTCTTGAGCATTAACGTTGGTGTGACGGGGAGGTATAACTATTTTTTCTGAAAAGTAAGAGATCATTGATTAGGGGACAGATTAGACTCTGAAGCACGAACTTAATCACAAAGAAGAGAAACATTCCTAAACTCCTAGTAGCCTATTGCTTATAAGTGTTGCGCGTTATACACTCATAAACAATACTCTACCCGATTCGATTTCACAGACACCCTGGGACCATGAACCGTGCTTTAATACCAATTTTGTCACGACCCGAACTAGGGCCTGGCCGTGACGGACATCCCGAACCCTGAGGGCCCGAAACGTCCCTCTCTATCTGGTAAGCATGTACATATTCATATAAATAAAGAAGATGCGGAAACATAATCTTCTACGCAAATATGGTCAATTCTGAATTCAGTATAAGTATGAAAATTGAAAATCAACTACATCTAATAACATCTGACTCAGTCTGCGAAATCTCTACTACTAGAAAATCTAACAACTGTCTGAAAACTGGGAAAAGGCCCCTAGTAGACCAAAACGATAATAAGGGACATAATCTAAAATACGGGCCTTCTGGAATAGAGAAGGCTCACCAACTAATCAATGCAACTCTGTCTGACGAATCTACTGCCTTTATGGACCCCTAGACTGAGCCTAAGAACCTGGAGGGAGGAGGGAGGGGGGAGGGGGGGTCAATACAGATGTACTGGTACGAAAAGAAATCTAAAATAAAGCTTATATATAAATAAAATAGTTTGGGAAACAACTTTGTCAAAACATTATACATCAAGTGGCTTTTGAAACACATAGGCGCATTTCTGAAAAACATGTAACCTGCCTGTTAATGCAAGTTCTGATCTGTATATTACTTCTGAGATAGGTGGCACTCCCCTACAATTCTTATATTCCACGGGCAGTATGGAATCCGCCATTGATTCGGTGGGGAAACCCCCAACCCAAGTGTGCCGCAAGGGTTGGAGTTCTTGAATCTGCTACGCCACAGGGCTCTAGGACAACGTAATAAATAAACCCAGATCGGCAAATCACGGTTTTGGGAGATGAGTTGTTTAATACTCACGCTTTCTTCGGGGAACCACCTAAACTCTCTTTATGCCTAATTTTATCCTATTCTAAATCATGCATGTTTCTAGTTTCAACATCTGAAAAGTCTGATTTCAAACATGCATTAAATCTGTTCTGAATTATCATGGCATAATATGAATTGGTGTCGTCACACCAAGACTTTCAAGTCCTATTTCTGAGCCATAATATATCATGCATAATTCTTTCATTAAAATACAGTTCAGACCACCCAAACATGCAAACAATATAAAAGATTTCATGTTCCGAGAACACAACTCAAAACTATGCTGAGATTGTTCAAACATATGGTGGTCATGTGCTTTTGGAAAAATCATGCACTCTTTCATTATATGAATATTTTCAACATTTATCAATATGTACAACCCTCTCTTTCGAATTCAAAACCATTAATCAATTTGTAGCATTAATCAAGATACATTCAAAACAATCCATATCATAAGAAAATTGGGAAAATCATACCAAGAGAGGGATTCATGTGTGTCATGCTCTCAATTCATTCATAAATCATAAAACATATGCATACGTATATATAATTTCAAATCAATTTGGAAAAGGTCAAAATACCAAAACAATACCGTCAAAATTTCTAAAATATGAATGTATTCATAAATCTAAAAACTTCTTTCTTAAAATCATGATTTCTATGCCCATGAGATTTTTAGAAAAAACCCCGCGTACCTCAAAATAGGAAAACAATGGGTGTTTCTTGAAGCCTATGATCTGGGGATTTTTAATCTTCAATCGATTTTGAAAACCCACGGTTGAATCTTGAGTTTCTTGAAGTTCTTGTTTGAAGCTGTAGAGAGGATTCTTGATGATTTTGATGAAAGTAGGGTTAAGTTGCTCAAACATACCCTAAATGCTTTGTTTGGACGGTTTTAAAGTCTAGGAAAAAGTAAAAATTAACCTTAATGACTCCTAAACGGAACTGGAAATTTGAACTTAAAAACCCGATTTCGGGTTTCACTACGACGCGCCACAATCGCGGTGGTCCACTGGAATTCAACGAGTGTAAATTGAGTGCCTCCGCGATGTGCCACCATCGCGGAGCCCCACTGAAATTTGACGATTGTCAATTTGACCCTCTCCGCGATGCGCTAGACACTAAAATGACGATGTTTATGACTGGAACTTTAAATTATTCATAACCTTTTCACCGAGGGTCCGTTTTGGACAAATCTTATATCATTGGAAAGATAATTCAGTCATCTACGTAATGAAAGGTTGAAATCTATGAAATTCCTCATGAAAATTAATTTAGATCATTCTAAAAGCTAATGCTTAGACTTTCCATGGACGGAATTTAGCTAAGAAGACGTCGGGGTGTTACAAAGTCCCACTTCTAACTCCCAACAATACTAAAGTCACTTCTACAAAATTAACTTCTACTTGAATTTAGGCTTGGTTATCTAAGTCACACCATACGGAATTATCAATCCTTACTAATCCTATAGGAAAAATCTTCTTCAAGTATTCTTCCTAAGTCAACCCAACACCAAGGTCATTTCATAATTAAGCAATAACTAGGTCAACATACTTTTAAGGTCAGTAAACAACATCATTCTCATATAGTAGAGAAACTAAAGTGTTCTCATATTATTTATGAGGCTATACGTTGAACTATCCAAGGTTCTAAGCTAAAGGTCAACAATCATACTTTTACAAGTTTAACAACCTATGAGAATCAACTAATCTCAAGCATCATCATTCAACCATTTATTATATAAATACTCCGTCTATTCTCATAAGTTATTAATAATCATACTACAATCAAGATTAATCTATCTACAAGCAAGCCTAACCTACCTCGAGTCCAATTGCTCACGAACCAACAAGCTTTGACTTCCCTTTTCTTGAAATTTTTTCTTCCACGTGTCAAGCTATCAACAACATAATCTAAGCCTCAATAGAAGAACACCACCACCCATTATTCCATGGGTCCAAAATGACACCAAGCCCCCAAGTGGATCCTACCTTCGAAAAATGAGTTTTCGAGACCAACCCATATTCTAAATATCATTAGGGAGCTAAAACTCTCAAGAAATATGTGTAAATCAATCACATTTGTTGATACAATTGAGACTCAAAGACTTAGTGTTTTTGGGTCTAGAAATCAAGAAATTAATATCAAATTTGAAGGAATCTTATATTAGATTTATAGCAAAAATGGATTACACAAGTTATTCAATCTCCTAATCAACCCACATGACCCATTTTTAAGTCAAAAATCTCTCATGGATGATAGGGTTCCCAAAGTAATGAATAATGCCCCCAAAATCGGCCTAAAGGGCCTTCTATACGAGTTTAAATGGGTCTACAAGGTCAAAACTTATTTTTGACCTCCCAGACTCATTCAGACTCCTTTTTTCGCAAATGAACTATGTAATAACCCCACTAAATTCAACATTTTGGATGCATTGATGAAGTCAGATTTTTCATCCAAGGTTATTTAGGCCACTTGTGGGTCCCACACCCATATATTTTGGTTTTTGACTTTTCGACTAATGGGTCGCATTGAGATCGGGTGCTATGGGATCCAAACCAAGGGTCTACCTACCTTAAAATCGATATTATATAGCTACTGGTGCAGTCAAAATGTGCATCCGAAATTATTTTACTGAAGTTTTCCCTCGGCGACCATTTGGAATCGGCGAAGACTTCAAATTGGGAAAGTGGTTCTAAAAATCAAATGAACCGTCAGGTAACCAAACTATCGATTCCAACAAGTCACTAATGAATTGGGACGGCTATTCATTAAATACCTTAAAGATCATATTGCTCAATTAATTTTTCTTCTTCTAAATTTGGTTAGATTATCCCAATCAACTTTCAATTATTTAATTATGGAGTCCTATCAGACATCTATAAACATAAATCAAACACTCTTATTTTTATATCCAGAGATAAATATACACGCATATATTCTACTCCTTTTCTTTTTGTGTACCAAAATATGACTAGAAAAGGGGTACGTCAGGCAATAAGAAATCTCAATGAGGAAAAGAAAAAAAAATCAAGATAAAAGATTTGTATCACTATGTAATCAAAGACACCTCAGTGTTTAAGCTAGTTGAAGTTTCATAATTATTTATTTTTTGAATGGTAACGTATTAAAATCTATACCTTATTGGACTTTATGTGTAACAACTTGGAAGTCTAAAATGGTACTATAACTAAACTAATAAGTAACTATGCAACAAAATGCACTAGAAATTTATCATAAACCATACCTTGATATATGTTTACATGTTCATAGTCATCCTCCAAAAGGATATTTTAACTGCTTGAAGACCTGCAAAATTTATACCCTTGATGAAAACTCGGAGCGCCTGAATTGTCATATATGTTCATTCAAATTAAATGGATGTGCTTCCTCTTCTTGAATTCTATTTACGTGATTATATTCATCCTCAAAACGGTCATTTTGACTAATTTATGAGTTTTTTGAAAACTAAATTACCTAAATTAATTATACTTTATGGACGAAAACAAACTCTGCTAGGCTTATTTCTCTGAAAATTAATGGATTAGCAAAAGTGTCCATATGAGCATACAATTCTTGTGAAAATTAGTAATGCCATACTAAAATTGATAGAAAGTAAAACTAGAGTTTAATCACATAGTTCAATAACAGAAGCTATCAGATTTCTGGTTTAATGCCATACTAAAATGCTAGAGTTAAACCTCGTTGTTCTTCATATAGCAAGAAAAAAACAAGCAAATAAGTTTGTTAAAACCTCAAAGTGTTTGTAAGATAATTATGAGCAATAACATATATTATCTTCATAATGCATGAGTGACAAATTTTACAAGAGAAGCATTATGGAATATTTTCTTAAAATACTCTTATTAGTTATATTATCTTCATAACACATGAGTGCCAAAGTTTACTAGAGAAGCATTATGAAATATTTTCTTAAAATACTCTTATTAGTTATACTTTGCAAATCTAAATTTGACTAGTAATGAATTGAAACTTCAGTTCTTCTAATCTTAGTTCATTAAAAAATGTCTTCAATCTGTAAGATTTGGCTACTTGTAACCATTAAAAAAGGTTCTGAGAGTTCAACATTAAATCAAAATGCAAGCACAAATTTAAGAGAGAAGTCTCTATTTCATAACAAAGGGCCCAAAGACACCGAAATATTTTCCACAAAAAAACAAAGTAAAAAAAATGGGCTTCACGAACAAAAAAGCCTCAGAAAGTGAACTAGAAAATGATAAGAGGGGCTCGAAGGCCCAAAAGTCCTTAAAAACATAACTGAAAGGCATCAGGATAGAGGGGGTGCATCTGAGGCATTTTCACTTTCATCGTCTGAAAGACCTACAGGGTCATCACTCTCGGAGTCATTTTCGGATAGAGCCTACTCCAGGGCTTCTCTTGCAGCATTTGCAGCAGCTTCAGCTTCGGTGACAGCCATGGGAAGATCAAGGTCACCGTCTTGGATCTCAATAAGGGTGTCCACCCGGGTCTGTAGGGACACCCAGCAACTATCCAATTCAGCCACATTCCTGTCATTGCTACGCCTCACCCGCAATGCATTCAACTTGGTCTAAAGTTGCGATCTGTCCATCTCATTTTTAGCCCGCAACTCAGCCAAATAAGCCTCTAGGTTGGCCACCCTTTCCTGCAAGGCATGGTTCCTAGAGTAAAGGTAAGAACGTACGTTCTCCATTGAAGAGAGCTTACCATGTTGCTCCATTTTCCAGGCTTGCAGCTTCTCATTTTCAGCCTGGAGCCCAGCATTTTTTGACCGGATCTCATTTTCCTCGACCTGGAGCACACCCACTGTGGATTTTAGATGCTCCACATAGCCAGAGTGGGCCAGAAGCTTCTGCATTTGATTGCTTGCTTTTTCTCGGGTGGCGATGGAAAATTGGTAGGTCTATAAGTTAAATGCAGAAAAAAGGAAAAAAAGTTAGTAAAATTATCACGAAAATGTATTTAGATGATTAGTAGTGCCCGTCTTACTTGTTGGATAGAGGTGATCAGCTGAGTGAATAAACTATTCAAGTCCTGTTCCTCTAACCTTGCCTTTTCCTCAGGCCCAAGGAAGGCCTCAAACAGTTTAGTTGCCATCGAGAAATCATTTAGAAGATCCACCCCTGGATGAATGTCTACCACAACCCGGCAACAAGGAGGATTCATATCACAACCAGGTATATTGGCAAGCTCCATCATCTCCTGGTCACTTGATGACACTCCAAATGTCTCCATACCACCGGTAGGAACCCATGCACGAAAGGCTGAAGGCTTAAGAACTGTCAGTGATTCAATTGTACCCCTTTGATGTCGGAGCAAACGGGAACTGATCACTTCGACGTCAGGTTTGGTAAGATCCGGAACCCTTCTCCTTTTTGTGGAGTCGGGTGTTGCATAATGGGAAAGCTCACGCCCAAAGTTGTCCCCGCATGTAGTAGGCAACCTCGCAACGGGCTTTTCGATGGAAAAATCTGCAAGAATCTTAAAAATTAAGAAAAGGCATCGAAAATATAAAACAAAAACTATAGGGAAGTGCTCTTTAAGACACTTACCATGGTTTTTGTCCCTTAACTGAAGTGTTCTTGTAGACATTTCCTCCAAAAGTTCGTTCATAGATGTTTTTCCACTTCGACGTCCCGGCAATGCAATTTCCTTTTCACCCCTCTCTTCTTCAGAAGGAGGCATCGGTGGGGGGCTGTCCGACAAGGATGCGGAAGAGGAATGTTAGAAAGAAGACATATTTAGCCATAGATTAATAAAATATTTTATTGCTAAATTGTTGTAGTAAAAGATCCACCTTAATAGACGCAGGGTTCATTGTGATAGATTCTCCATGTTATTTTCTTGTAAAATATTATTGTGGGTTAAAACTTTGAACCTGATCGAATGAATGTAATAATTATTAGCTTGTAATTATATTTATTAATTTAGATAGAATAGTAAAGTATTTGAAAAGTAATAATTTATGTGCACTAATGGTAAAATAATAGGACAAATAAACAAATTTAAACTATATATAATCTATAAAATAAGGAAAATGGTCACCGTTCCATAGACTCCTTAAGACTCGCAATAGAACTTGTTAAAAATATCTAGGTATAAAAACAAGAGAAGGAAAGTGATGTTTGAATCATAAACTTTGACAAATAGTTAACATTAAAGGAAATAAAAAGTACCTCTATGTACAATAAAGATTTGAAGAAGATGACCAGAGGAAAAAAATCAAATTACTTTAGAAGGGTAAGCTATCTTTTGTAGTTTATTCAAAAGATCATTAAAACCTACAGTATATGTAAAAGATTGAAACACATTCTCTACATTATAATGAGAGAATTTTACTAGTATGGGTGAGAGACGAAAGGGCATAAAAAGAGAAAAGTACCTATGAATCTTGAGATATGATGAAAAAATAAGGAGGAAGTACACCTATATTTATAGGACTATGGACCTTTGAAATAGCATCCTTATTTAATTTTTTCTTATTATTTTGAATGGTAACACGTTAAATCTATACCATAGATTTTATGTAACAACTTATAAGTGTAACTAACCTTCCATAAATTTATTTAATTATGGAAGTATAATTATTTAGTCTCCAACTTCAAGATTGTTTTTAAGGTTTTATAAGTACTATAAGTACCTTTGTAATCAGATTGTGCAATTAGTTTCATCTATTTAGGTAAGTTACTATAAATTTGGTCAAATTATCTCAATCAAATCTAATTTGACCAAATCAGATTATGTTGCCACAAAAGCTAAACACTCTTAATTTATATTCAAAGATAGATACACACTCATATATTCTACTCTTTTATTTATTGTGTTCCGAAATATGATTGGAAAGGGGGTACATTGGTGTGACACCTCAAACTTTCGAACTATTATTTAAATCGTTCCACGTATGAAATTATATCCAAACACCATGAATTTGGTTATCCGTAGGTCTAAAGAATAAATCCTATTTGTAGGATGTATAACGGATGTAAATTAAGGTCTAGAACTCTAGCATAAGATTAACTTGAAAGCTTCTCTACCGAACTAACTATAAAACACAAAAATACAACATTAAATTGCTCATATTCACAATGACCAATCCAAGATTCAGCTACAGTTTCTAAATTTAAACAATTTCATCTCATTACCCTTATTTCTGCACCTGTAGCATCACAACTATACCTTAATATTCATTTAAGTGTATAAAGTTATCCTCTAAAAGTCTATGAGTAGTACTATATAAAAGGACGTGTGTAAGCTCATCTGAGGTAACTAAGGTTAGAGAGTGAAATTCTAGACGGAAGGCAACAAAAGCTAGTTAAATATGAAACCAGCTACCTTCAACTTAAAGTGAATGATCAAGGAAAATATATTAGAAAATTAGAGGGAGAAGGAAATGGCGTCAAAAAAAAACTTTGGTTCTTAAAATCTTAGTTCATTTAACATCGCTTCAATCTTCAAGATTTGGCCACTTGTAACCACTAAAAATGGTTCTG
This sequence comes from Capsicum pubescens, assembly GCA_030864215.1. Lineage (NCBI taxonomy): Eukaryota > Viridiplantae > Streptophyta > Magnoliopsida > Solanales > Solanaceae > Capsicum > Capsicum pubescens. The sequence goes on along the minus strand of CM061548.1, from coordinate 107,601,661 downwards.
CGAGTTCAACCATTCAATCAAATGCAAATACAAATATATATATAGAGAAGTTTTCTATGTATGAAACAAGTTGACTAACGTGTTCCAACAAACTATTAGTACAAACATTTACAAGATATAACCCCAACTTCACTAAATCACAATGAACCTTTCAACAAAAGATTACAAGCACGTGTAACCTAAGGAGTCATAAATTTTAATTCCTAAACAACTCAAAAGCCTCCCAAGGTAAGTGTTCCCAAGTCTTCGAGTTATCCCAACTTGAAGAAAACAATCTTAATTCAGTTTATAACTCACTAAAACTAAGATTACACCAACATTACAACTCAATAAACAACCCCTAATACATGAATGCTAAAACTCGTAACACAATACTATATTAAGACTTGGTTCTTCAATATGTTCCTACAAAATTCAAGTAGCACTTTGTAAAGTCAATCTTCCAATTGTTTTTTCTTTTTGCTATGTGAGTGTGTGAGTCACTTTAGTTACTCATCTTATATATAAATACAACTCTTCTAAGAGTTGTTCTTCAAACCAAACTCCTCAACAACACATACTCTCATTATAAAGAGTTCTACTTCTTGTGAAAGTCCTTCTTCAATATTTATGACACTGTTTTGTAAGAAAATTCCTACGAAATGCCCCAGATAAATCCACAAGAACAAATTGTGGTAAGAAGATTTTCATGAATATTTAGCGTATACACCCCCATGGAAATCTTCAAATAATGATTCCCATGTAAATCACTAGATACATTTCACAATTAGACAAAAATCTATTTGAAACCTCCAATAATTTTCAAAAACATCATTTGACACAAGTCTAATGTAAATCATTGCAACTAATAAAATACATAATTCATAATATCCACATCAATAATGTATGATTCTTAAATGATCCAAAACAAAATATTTCAAACCTGAATCCTCAATAATACTACAAACCATCAGGGTCAGAATCACTTTCATTCACGTTACCAGAGACATCATTGCTTTCATCCATAAGCTTGGTTTTCTTCTTGAGATGATCGTTCATTTGAAGATGATTTCTTGTATACATGTTTCTTCAAAAAATCTAATTCCTTCCTCATCCTGTTATTTTGTGCCGCTCATTCTGCAACTTTGCATACAAATCACCATTTGAAGCATTTACCTAGGACTTAATCATCTCATCAAGTTCTTCCGGCAAAGTAGATGTTGACTTCTTAGATGCCTTTACAGTTCGACCTAGGGATTCAAGACCTTTGATTCTTCCTTTTTCCCTTTCCACCAACAGATTGCACCCAGATATCCATTTCACTTAATTGAGAATGCTGAACATGCCACAAATTACTTCGCTAAACTGAATTCTAAAGAAAACAAGCATAGAAGGGGGCGATCTGTTGATAAAAACTATACAAAATGTCAAAATGAACTATCAAAGAGTTTATGAGACTGACAATTTTTTCCTCTCAATGTCTATGTCAAAGAACTGATTTAAAGAATAGATAACCGACCCCAATCTCAGAGATTTAAATTGAAAAAATATTTAGCAAACAGAGCTAAAAAGAAATTTTTGAAATTGAAGAAGCTAAATTATCTCATAAAGAAAAGAGTGAGAAAACAGATTCTGAAACAGAACAAGCAACTGGAAAACTGAGTAAATGAAAACTTACATAGGTGACTTCACCTTTTATTACTTTTCTTTTTATGAGTTTGATAATAAAATTCTGAAACTGAAGGATATTTTCCAGTAGCTTCTTTCTACATTCAAAAAAAAGATATGTATGTTATCAATGTTGAATATGATATTAGTTTCTTGAAATAAATATATTTAAAAAGATTTATCATTACCATTCTCTTATAGATCAGTCGTTGAGGTACACAACCACTTGTATGAAGTGATGCCCCAGCATTTGAGTCACAATTTTTTTTATTTTGTTCGGACTTTTTCTTGAACTCAAGAGACTCCCAGTACTCAGTCATCTCCTTGAATGTTGCATCCCCATCCATTGTGGTTTTCAAGGCAAAATTTTTCTAACATGTTGATAAAGTCGGATCATTTTTAAAGCTGCCCTTTTATTAAAATTAGACCATATAACATCATTATAGTGAGGAAGCCATTTAAATTTCTTCTGCATATATCAAATGAATACCATATTAGCCATACAACCCCGCACTTATATTTATACATGAATCATAATTTATAAACTTTTTTACCTTGAAGTCCTCAAACCACATCTTGCAGTAGATTTTGGAAACTTCTTCCACGAAGGTCTAGCCAATTCAAATTTACTACGAATGCAGCTAGCAATACCATCAATAACTACCTTTTGAGGATCAAACCTACATAAAATACAGTAGTTTTCAAACATGTACACATATAAATAGTCCACCTAGATATATGTATAAGTTAGTCCTATTACCCATCCTCTTCAGGTACAATCCATATTTGATGATCATTGTCTACATTGTCAACTATACCAGATGAGGTAGCTGAATTCCTATTGGCCGATGCAGCTGCAAGTATTTTCAAAATTAAGAAAATGCATCGGAAATATAAACTAAATCAATAGAGAAATGTTCTTATAGACACTTACCGCGGTTTTGCCCCTAGACTTAAGTGTTCTTGTACGCACGACCTCCAAATATTCGTTTATAGGGGCCTTTCCTCTTCGACGTTCTGGTTGTACAATATCATTTTCACCCCGCGCTTTATTGAAAAGACGTCTTGGTTGTCTGTCCGTCAAGGATGTGGAAGATGAATGTTAGAAACTAGACATATTCAGCCATAGATTAGTAAAATATTTCATTGCTATTTTTTTGTAGTGATTATTTGATGTTACTAATGAATATATGTAACACCCCGCATTTCGGACTAGAAATAAAAGCCATAAATCCTAGGCAAATTTTTCATGTTAATCAATTAAGTAGTGTGAAAAATTGAATGAGCTTTCCGTCGATGTAGGATTAGCCCAAATCCGATACCCGGGAAAGATGTTATGGCTAATTTAAGTCCTAGTCGTAAATCACCGTTATTTTGGTTCTTGGTACATCGCGGAGGTGGTCTATTTAACAATTGTCAAATTCCAGTAGCCTAGCGCGATTATGACACATCGCGCTGAAGTTCCAGGTCACAACCAGTGGGACAACGCGATGGCTCCGTGTCGCGGTGACCCCAAGAATCCCATTCATCAATTCCCAGTGAGCCACCACGATAGTGGCGCGTTGCGGTGGCCCATAAAATCGGGCTCCCAGTTATATTTTATTCCATCTCATTAAGGGTATATTGGGTAATTCCACCCCCTTGTCATCTTAAATACGAAATATTTTTCCCAAGTGACCACATTATTCATATTTTCTTAAAAAATTCATAAGAACACTCTCTAGGGTTTAAAACTAACAGCCTAAATAACTCAAGATTCAACCGTGGGTTTTCAAAACTGATTGAAGATTTGGAATTTTCAAACCGTAGGCTTCAAGAATCGTCCATCAAATTTCTAAATTGAGGTACGTGGGGTTTATCCTAAAACTACATGGGCTTGTTGAAAACACCCAATTATGATTTTAAAAAAATCATCAGGCATGAATTTGTTAAAGGAGTTTTGAGATCCATGATTTTATTATGCTTTATGCATGTTTAATGATATTGTTGTTTTGGCCTTTAGGCCTTTGCCCCCTTAAAAAGATTTAAACCTATATCAATATTTATGATTTTGAAGATTTGATAGAGACCATTATTATTGAAATCCCTCTCTTTGATGATTTAGAGTTGATGAACTTGTTTGGAATGATTTAAGATGCTTATTTAATGTTTTGAAGGGGATCTTTTCAATGTGTAAGTATTTAACATGATTTTGATGATGATGAGAGGGAGTTTCTTGGTATTATTTCGTTCTTGTCTTAAAAATAAATAATTGCATCTGATTGACATTTTTGACATGACCATCTTGTGTATTTGAATGTTTAAAAAGAGAGGTTCTCGCATATGTTTACATGATCTTTAAGAAAGAGTTTCTTGAAATGACTTATTGATATGGTGGTCCCAGATTTACGTTTTGAAACAGAGATTATTATATGCTAATAATGACTCAGAGATGTGACTTGCAAGTCAATGGTATGATGATACCATAGAAATGTATGCCATAATAGAGTTAGAGTTTTCAGAGTATGTTTTTAGAGAATGCATGTCTTAAAGAGTTAAAAATGGGCATAAAGAGAGTTAGATAGTTTCCTGAAGAGGGCTAGTGTTCAAGTAACTCTTAGCCTAAAACCATGATAAGCTGATCTGGGTATATTTGTTTTATGTTGGCGACGTCCGTGTGGCGTAACAGAGTTAGAGACTCCAACCCTTGCGACACACTTGGGTTGGAGACTTCCCCACCGAGTCAATGGAAAATTCCATATTACTCGTGGAATTTTAGAGTTGTAGGGTATACCACCTAGCGCAGAAGTAAAACAAAGAGTGTCACAAAGTTCAGATGATTTTACAGAGCCTTTCGAAAATTCCCATAAGATTTCTTACTATATGATATGTTTATGAACTATTTAAAATTGCTCTCATATATGTTGAATATAAATTATTATTTTGGATCTGCTCTGCGTACTAGTACATCTGTATTGACCCCCTACCTCCCAGGTTCGGAGGCTTAGTCCAAGGGTCCAACTAATCAGTAGAGTATTCCAGAGAGAATTGATCCATGCAGTGTGAGCCTTCTTTGTTACAGAAGGCCTGTTATTTCAGATTAAGTTATTTTGCTATTTTGGTCTACTGGGGGCCTTGTCCCAGTTTTCAGAATAGTTTTGAGATGTAGTAGAGATTTTGCCGACTGAGTCAGGTCTTATTCAGATGTTTTGAATTGTAACTTTCATTTTATTATATGAATGTTGTGAATGACTACCAGATAGAGTCGGACTTTCGGGGCTTCATGGTTTGGGATGTCCGTCACGGTCATCCCTAGTTTTGGTCGTGACAAACTTGGTTTCAGAGAACGGTTCATGGTGCCAGGGTGTCTGCAAAATCACGTCAGGTATAGTCGTGTTTATGGGTGTGTAGTGCGCCATACTTATAAGTAGGAGGCTACTAGGCGTTTAGGAATGTTTCTCTTTCTTCATGTTCTAGTTCGTTCTATGGAGTCAGAATATTCCTCATTAATACTCTAATTCGTGCTATAGTGTCACCCATACGGAAGTAAAGTCATCCCAATTCTTTCCTTATTTTGATGTGCTCAGATATGTCTCATTGTTGAAGTGATTCAGGTGCAGAAGTCTAGAATTTAAATGGTATAGTCCTTTCTGATTGAGCGATATAAGATTTGAAAATCGGAAAAGGACTTGTGAAGAGTCTGTTAGTGCCTCAGAGTGTATTGATTCTAGTGTGAATTTTGATTCTGATGAAATCATGTTTTTAAGCCTGTGGTATTAAGTGTATTCAGTCCCTTTAAAAAAAAATTATGTTGCAAATGTCATGCTTAAGAGGAAATGAGGTATAGCAGAATGTTGGAACTGTATTTCTATCCGAGTAGTAGTATAAGTTAAAGTGTCGGTGTCATGACCTATTGGTAGTGAGATTAGACCAAGAAGTTGGTGATACGAAGTAACAACGTTAGAAATAAGAGTGAGGATGAATTTTGTGTAGATAAATGAGTTTAGTTGAATAACTGATGTTTGAGGATGATTTACCCCTTTATGGTGATAGACTAATGTGGTAGCTAGTAGCATGTGTGGATTGTATGGTAGTCTATGGAGGGAGTGTTTGACTCAGATTTTTATTTATACAGAGTAAGATATGTATTCGTAGATCATTGATTATTGTGTGTCAAGTATCTATCTCTTGTATCCTTGTTATCATTGTGTTGTTGAAAATCAAAGTCTAGTGGAGCCGTGTGAGGTCTATTTTGATTCACTAGCAACTTGTTGTCCATCTTATTGATTCTTGTGTTGGTTGGAACTGGGGGTTTAGAGGCGTAATGGCAAGAAAAGTGGTAAGGGTAATTTATTAAATTTATGTATAGACGAATCATTTTGCGTGAGATTGAGTTAGTTTAGTAGAAGGTAGAGAAGGAGTTATTAGATAAGGTGAGTTGTTGTTTGTTTGAAGTATGAAAATGGCTAGATTAGCCAGTAAGTTATAATTATAGACACAAGGTTGTTTGTGGGATTTGAAGGTAGTCTAAATGTATGCTTGGGTAAGTAAGTGTGATGTGAGAAAGCCGTATAAGTAGATAAGATTGTATGGGGTTATAATATAAGATTAAGGTTGACCATGTCTATTATGTGACTCTACCCCCCCCCCCCCCCGACCTTCTTTTCTTTGGTAGTTGTAAACTAGTACTACTTGTGAAAAGGTATGTAGTAGATTTTGAGGCATAGCAGTGATGTCATGAAGGTGTTTTGGTTGTGGGTTGTATCTAAATAAAATGAGATATTTGGGTAGAATATCCCAAATTGATGGACTAGTATATTATGTTGCATACTTCATTGGTGGTATATGATTGATGCTAGACTATAGGCTTGATGTGTTGAAATAGTGCATGTTAATGAATTATAATAAGGAAAACCGTAAGGTCATGATCGATTATTGTGGCTACGGAGTTCTAGTGTACTATTATTTCTTGATTTTTTATTTCGTAGTTTCCAAGTGAGAATTGTGTGTAAGGTTGGGTTGTAAATCATATTTAGCCCAAGACATTAAGTTTGAACAGTTGATGGCAATGAAGGTGGATGTGATTATTTCTTGGTTAATGATACTAGTTTTATTGAAGTGATCTAATAGGCTTGAACAGTGCATACAAGAGCTTAAGTTTATTTGATTCGTAATGAAGTATGATGTTGTATGTATGAAGTAGAAGTATGCCAAGGTGATATGAGGTTGCGGTATTTTTTCTAAGGATATTATATGTTGTGTGTGGCTAGTGGTACCGTTGAGTTGCTAGGTGGAGAAATACTAGTTAGATGGTATATGGTGTTCTAAATAGCCAAGTTAAGGTGTTTTGATAGATAAAGTTAATCCTTTTGATATGATCTTGATTCTCATAGTAGAGAGATATAAGTTTGGAGTTGTGATGATGGTAGACTATGACAGAAGTGGTATGGTCCGTCAAAGGTTTGGAGATATCCATGTTTAGTGTTAGAAGAATCTGAGTTGGTGAAAGTTTAAGATGTTATATGATGACTTTTGGGGCTATAGAAACCTAAGGGTTGAATCTTAGAAGAAGGTATTAGCATTGGTTGTTATACATGAAGATACCATCTTACCGGGTAAGTTTAGCTTTATGTGTTTTGTTATATCCCCGACTCTAAAGTAAAGTGATTTCAGTTTATACTAGAGTGTATACAGTGGTCCACAGACTTAGAGTAATGGCTTAAATCTAAGGGGGAGATGATAGAACGAGTAACCAAGTCAAGTTTTCATGTGCTAATAGATGTTCCAGTAAGTTGTGGAATTGGCCGTGATAAAGAATGATGCTCAATCTATTCTTATTTCAGCAGTTTACCTCAGTTATTCCGACACATACTCATGCTTTATGTTTTAGCTTCATGATCATAGCTCGTGTTCATGCATATGGTAAGGAATCATGTACTCTCCTAGTTCCTAGTATGATGAGTTCCCAGTTTGTTTAGCAGTCAGAATTGTTTTCCGTAAGTTATGAATTCCAAAATTCAGATCATGCAGTTCATGACTCTTGTGCACATGTGATACTCTTAACGATCAGTGAAAATTCAGATTTATATCAGGTACGTCCTCAGATTATATCTCTATAATAAGTCCATGCAGTGAGTTCTCTATTCCTCCCTCCTCAGTAGGGTATAAAGTTATACTTAGTACTCCCCTTATGTTCCCAATCCCAATATTCTAGTTTGCAGTGACATTTTCCCTTAGGTCGAGATAGTGATGATGAACAGTTGTTTAGATGGGAAAGAGTAAACATTTCTTGTTGATGAAAGATGGTTGTATGCTTATTTGAGTTAAGGCGATAACTGTGGAGTAAGATTGAGGCCTAGTCTTTGATACGTGTCAAGAATAATTGAAGTTTTATGTGTTATATTTGGGAAAAATTGTAGTGTTCTTGTTTTATGTGAGTTTATAAGTTGAAAGAATTTTGAGGTGCAGTTTCGTGTATGTCTTGGTTAGTTGAGGATATTTTATGTGTATTATCTGAATAGTGCAGGGAGTTGTCATGGATAGAAGTATTAGAGAATATGAGAAATATGCTTTATGAGTGGTTTTTTAGTAGTACATATGAGGGAATGAAGATAGGCTTGAATGTCGTGTTTGTATGCATATGGATGGATGCCTTGAGAGTTTGTGAATGTCTAATACAAAGTTGAAGGTGATTGCTGGAGTGGCAATAAGAATTATGCAGGAGATGAGGAATTGTGAAATGCAGGGTGTGCTAAGTTCATGATTCAGACTAGCACTACAGTATTATGTGGTGTGTCTTGTGACTTTGAGTTAGGCTTGAAGATGATGAGGGGATTTAGTTCAGTTTAGATTAGTAGATGGAAATATCAGCGGCCATGTGAGAAAAATATGTGGAATCAATGAGCATGGTGTTTAAGGGAAAAGTATAGTTCAGAGAGTATTTTAGAAGTGTGGCTAATCTTGAAAGTAAGAAGTTGCAATGCCTAAGGTTTGGTAATTCTATCCTAGTTTATGAGTTATATGTCTATATTTCATGCTATAGAGTAGTGTCATTGTTGTTATTCCTTAGTTCGATGTATTGTGTAACTCATGTCAGAGATTCTTTGCTCCCTAATGCTACTAGAACTTCTTTAGAAAGTGTGTTGAAGAGATACTCCAGTTAAGTATAAGTGTCCAGTATAATTCAGTTTAACAGTAAGGCAGACAAGTTACTGTGGTTTTCCACCTTTTCACCCAGTCCTACTATCTGAAGTCCAATGCGTATGAACATCTCAAAAAATAATCTATTCCATCCGTGTAAGTTGCGAACTCAGTTCAGTCCAAGCATCATGTTTCAGATTCAGTAATTTAGTCATGACTCAGTTCATAAGAGTTCAACACATAATCTCAAATTTTTCCAGCTATTTTATCTCAGACAGTGTAATACCTTTATACGATCTAAATATTGTTGCCTCATGATTTGTACTTACCTAAGTTATCACTTCCAAATTCAATGTGTGTGATTTGAGCATAAACTCTTCGGGGAAAATCCTAAACTCTCTGCACGAATCAGCTCCTTAAAACAAGTAAAGGCAAGTCAGCTGAGAATTCAGTTTCATAATAGAAGTTTAAATGTTTCAGATCAGTTATATTTTTTCTTAGAAGACACATCAGGTATGCGTTATTCCATACCTTTAAGCTTCAACGTTTCTACCATCATTCGGGGACGAATGATCCCAAGGGGGAGATAATTAACACCACACATTTCGAGCTAGAATGAAAGCTGTCATTTCTATGCATAGATGATCCAAAATCCATAAATCCTATGCAAATTTTCCATGTTAATCAATTATGTATTGTGAAAAATTGAATGAGCTTTCCGTCGATGTAGGATTCGCCCAAATCCGATACCCGGGAAAGATGTTAGGGCTAATTTAAGTCCTAGTCGTAAATCACCATCATTTTGGTTCTTGGCGCGTCGCGGAGGTGGTCTATTTAACAATTGTCAAATTCCAGTAGCCTAGCGCGATTATGGCGCGTCGCGCTGAAGTTCCAGATCCCAACCAGTGGGACAACGCGATGGCTCCGCGTCGCGGTGACCCCAAGAATCCCATTCGTCAATTCCCAGTGAGCCACCATGATAGTGGCGCGTTGCGGTGGTCCATAAAATTGGGCTCCCAGTTATATTTTATTCCATCTCATTAAGGGTATATTGGGTAATTTCCACCCCCTTGTCATCTTAAACACGAAACTTTTCTCCCAAGTGACCATATTATTCATATTTTCTTCAAAAATCCATAAGAACACTCTCTAGGGTTTCAAACTAAAAACCCAAATAACTCAAGATTCAACCGTAGATTTTCGAAACTGATTGAAGATTTGGAATCCACAAAACATAGGATTCAAGAATCATCCATCAAATTTATAAATTGAGGTACATGAGGTTTATCCTAAAACTACATGGGATTGTTGAAGACACCCAATTATGATTTAAAAAAAAATCATCAAGTATGAATTTATTAAAGGGGTTTTGAGATTCATGATTTTTCTATGCTTTATGTATGTTTAATGATATTGTTATTTTGGCCTTTAGGCCTTTCCCCATTAAATTTATTTAAACCTATATGAATATGTATGATGTTGAAGATTTGATAGAGAGCATTATTATTGAAATCCCTATCTTTGATGATTTAGAGTTGATGAACTTGTTGGGAATGATTTCAGATGCTTGTTTAATGTTTTGAAGGGGATCTTTTCAATGTTTAAGTATTTAACATGATTTTGATAATGATGAGAGGAGTTTCTTGGTATGATTTCATTCTTGTCTTAAAAAGAAAGAATTGCATGTGATTGACATTTTTGACATGACCACCTTGTGTATTTGAATATTGAAAAAGAGAGGTTCTCGCATATGTTTACATGAGCTTAAAGAAAGAGTTTCTTGAAATGACTTATTGATATGGTGGTCCCAGATTTACGTTTCGAAACAAAGATTATTATATGCTAATAATGGCTCAGAGATGTGACTTACAAGTAAATGGTATGACGATACCATATAAATATATGCCATAACAGAGTTAGAGTTTTCAGAGAATGTTTTCAGAGAATGCATGTCTTAAAGAGTTAAAAATGGGCATAAAGAGAGTTAGGTGGTTCCCTGAAGAGGGCTAGAATTCAAGTACCTCTTAGCCTAAAATCGTGATTTGCCGATCCGGGTTTATTATTTTTACTCTAGCGACGTCCGTGTGGCGTAGCAGAGTTAGAGACTCCAACCCTTGCGGCACACTTGGGTTGGAGGCTTCCCCACCGGGTCAATGGCGGATTTCATATAGCCTGTGGAATTTCAGAGTTATAGGGTATACCACCTAGCGCAGAAGTAAAACAAAGAGTGTCACAGAGTTCAGATGATTTTACAGAGCCTTTCGAAAATGCCCATGAGATTTCTTACTATATGATATGTTTATGAATTGTTTTAAATTGCTCTCATATATGTTGAATATAAATTATTATTTTGGATCTGCTCTGCGTACTAGTACATCTGTAATGACCCCCTACCTCTCAGGTTCGGAGGCTCAGTCCATGGGTTCGGCTAATCAGTAGAGTATTCCAGAGAGAAGTGCTCCGTGCAGTGGTGAGCCTTCTTTGTTCCAAAAGTTCTGTTATTTCAGATTATGTTATTCCGTTTTTTTGGTCTACTGGGGGCCTTGTTCCAGTTTTCAGAATAGTTTTGAGATGTAGTAGAGATTTCGCCGACTGAATCAGATCTTATTTAGATGTTTTAAATTGTACTTTTCATTCTCATGTTTTGAAACTCAGAGTTAATGACCATGTTTCCGTATCAGATTGTATTTCCGCATCTTCTCTTATTATATGAATGTTGTACAGGACTACCAGATAGAGTAGAACGTTTGGGGTTTCACGGTTCGGGATGTCCATCACGGACAGGCCCTAGTTTGGATCGTGACAATATAATAAGTCAAGTAGCCACCTTGGTACAAGCATGGTCCTATGTGACATATTCCTGAAGTTATTTTCTTGTAACATGTGTGAGAACCAATTTTGTTGTGGGTATTGGTCCCTTTGAACCTAATCAAATGAATGTACAAAATATTTAGCTTGTAATTATATTATTAATTTAGACAATATAGTAAACTATTTGATAAAGTAATTAATAATTTATATGCATTAATGGTAAAATAAAAGGATGAAATAAATAACCTTAACAATTTGATGGTTTGGAGCCCATAAGGAACCATAGAGACGTTGATTTTGGTATTGTTGTTGTTGTATAGGAGGATCAACGGAAATAGTATCACTTGATGACTCAGTTGCATCAAAGTTGAGTGAACATTTCTTTCAGCATTTTTTGGACTCTGAAATAATTTTAGGTATTTCTATATTATTAATTTAGACAAAATAGTAAACTGATTGATAAAGTAATAATCTATATGCATTAATGGTAAAATAAAAGGATGAAATAAATTACCATGACAATTTGTCTTTCTGGAGCCCGCAAGGAACCGTAGAGACGTTGATTTTGGTAGGGGTGGTAAACGGGCGGATTGGATTGGATTTGGACGGGTTAAATATGGATAAAAAAAAAATGATTTGGATTGCAATCCGCCCATATAAATATGGGCAAATATGAATTTGGTCAAATATGGATTGGGTAAAAATTGTTTCAACTCACTTTAACTCCTAAGTCAAAAACTTAAAACTTCTATATCATATCAACTTGACTTTTTTTCCATTTCTTTTTTTTTTTGTTTTAATTTTTTTTTTTTTTTGTCTCTCTTCTATATGTAGCCTCTAGTTTTCTTTTTTTATTTTTTTGTCATTTCTTTTTTTTTTCTCTCTTCTATCTCTACCCTCTACCCTTTGTTTCTCTTTCTTTTTTCTTTTTTTTTTCCTTTTCCTTTTTAGTCTCCTTTTTTTCTATTTTTTATTTTTTTGTTTTTACTTCTTTCTCATTTTATTTTATTTTGGTTGTATTTTATGTTTTATATTTTTTTTAATTTTCGAAGAACATGGTTAAGTCGAGTACAAATTATAGATGATGACTAAAATATCGTAACAACTAAGTATATTTGTTTTCACCATCATCTTTTTTCTTTTTCCTTTTCTCCTTTTTCATTATTTTTTCTTTTTGATTTTTTTTTGTATTTTTTTCTTCAATTCTTTCTTTATGTTTTTTTCTCTCTTCTATCTCTACCTTCTACCTCTCTTTTTACTTTTTTTTTTTTTTAATTTTTGGTTTCCTTTTTTTTTTATGATAACGAAAATACCATAAGCGCATATTGATTTATATTCGCCCAACATTTATAATTCGAGGGCTATGTGGATCCTCAACCATATATATTTTAGTCTCAAGAAAATACAATTAATTCATATATTTTTTTTGGTTTTTCATCCGGTGTCCGGTGCCTGCATTGGAGCCCCGACTAATCCGGATCGGGCGTTGCAGGACCCATTAAGGTGGCAGCGCTCCCAACAGAGTTTTCTCCATAACCAGGGTCGTACCCTCGACCTCTGGTTAAGGGTGGAGCAACCCCATCCACTGTATCACAATCCATATTAATTTTAATTCATATACTTATTTGTATATAAATACAAATGATAAATTACACATATTGACAACTAAACTATTCAAATAATAAATTTATTTGAAATATATAGTATGATACAAATAAATTTAAAGTAAAAAAATATAAAATGCAATGACAAAAAAAAGATGAGGAAAAGAATATACAAAAATAAGAAAAATGAAAAAAATGACGAACCAAGAATGAAAAAGGGGGAAACGAAAATACAAAAAAAAGAATGCAAAGAAATAAAATTGAAAAAGAAAAAAATGATGAAAAAGAAGAAAGAAAAAAAGTGTAAGAAACGAGTAAAAAATAAGTGAAAAAAATGAAAACGAAAAAAAGTAAATTAAAGGAAAAAAGAAAGAAAAAACAAAAAAAAAAAAAGAAAGAGAAATAAAAGATAGAAAAAAATAATAATAAAGGAGTGAGACTATGGATTATATTTAATTGATAAGAGATGTTATGAATTATATAGACTAAATGAGATAACTAGAAGCTTATATTTATTAACCCATGTAGGTCTCAAGCAAATACGAATGATGAAATAAGAATGAGAAAGGGGAAAGTGAAAAAAAAAAAAGAATACAAAGAAAAAGAAAATAAAAATAAAAATAAAAAAATAGATGAAAAATGAGAAAGAAAAAAAGAAATTATAAGGAATGAGTAAGAAAAAAAATGAAAAAGAAAAAAAGTAAATTAAAGAAAAAAAGAAGAAGAAAAGAAACTAGAAAAGAAAAAAAACTGAAACTTTAAGCATAAGTGGATGATTTCTGTTTTTAAATGGATACTCATATTTTACCCATTTTGTCCATATTTATATGAGTTTTTAAAATGATTTTAAGTCCATATTTACCCATTTGAAATATGAGTGATCCAATTCACTAAATATGGGTTAAATGGATTCTTTTCACAAATATGGACTGAAATTGCCACCCTAAATTTTGGTATTGTTTTTGTACAGGAGGATCAGCGGAAACAGTATCACTTGATGACTCAGTTGCATCAAAAGTTGAGTGAACATATCTTTTAATATTTTTTTTGGGCTCTGAGATAAAGTCTCCTCACTTGACGACATTCTTTCAAGGATTTCCTGCGAATAAATTGAGTCACGAATCAGAGAGAAAGATATACTTAGTCTCGTCTCAATTATCATGTAAACAAGATTGGAATGCCAAACATAATTTTTATTTCTTGCACGTCAATGATCAATGGAGGATCTTTATTCTTTTTTTAAAAAAAAAAAAATAAATAAATTATTGTCATTGTGGTAACGTACAAGTTTGTTGCACTTCATTATAGACAGATATACAAAAATTATTTTTCTTTTACAATCAAAATGAAATAAAAAGGAAAAAAATTGCTAGAGTATATGTGAGAAATGAAAGGACAAAGGGAGAAAAATACTTCCCCCGTCCCAAATTGAGATGACACAGCTATTAAGAAAAATAATAAATAGCATAGCTAGTTTACCATACTACCCCTCTTAAATGATGTTTACATTTTAATTTAAAGAAAAATTAATTAATGCAAAGGGTAAAATATGGAGAAAAAAATTGTCTTGTCTTGATAAGTAAAAAAGGACAAGTAAAATGGGACACCAAATTAGGAAATTTGGGACGGGTAAAATGAGACGGAGGGAGTACTTTTAGTCTTGGGATATGATTAAGAAATGGGGAGTAATTTATGTCTGCATTTATAGGTCTTGAACCTTTAAATGTGAAAACTGATCAACAAAATTGCACCCTGATTTTTTTTTTTTTTCGTTTTTTACTAATTATATCATGGCAATGGGAAATGAATTAGGAGAAAAAAAATTAATTCAAAAGATTGACATATTTTTTTTTTGTCAACTTCTTAAATAGTTCCAGATTACGCTTAAAAGTAAAGAAAAATAAGTTAAATGAAGAATATAATGTTAGTATAAAAACGACTTTATCACTATCGGAAAAATTAGAACTATATTTTAAATCAGGTAAAGTAATTATAGAAGTCAACTCAAAGTTATATTATTAATCAAGTAGAACATATACTACAGATTGAGGTTAGCCAAGTTTGTTTGAAAATCCTACACACCGTAAGACGCGGTTGTTTCTCCCTTGAAC
Source organism: Capsicum pubescens (assembly GCA_030864215.1). NCBI lineage: Eukaryota > Viridiplantae > Streptophyta > Magnoliopsida > Solanales > Solanaceae > Capsicum > Capsicum pubescens. The sequence continues at coordinate 107,586,369 of CM061548.1, read as the reverse complement.
ACGATGATTTTCCTCAATAAATTATGTGTTACTGTTCTAGATATTGGTATAGGAACTAGGTTCCTAGTTCGAGTAGTTGGTACAGATTTCTTTCACACGAATTTAATATTGGTTCAAGTTTGATCCCATTCGGGATATTGAAATATAGGTTCTTTATACTAAAATGCTAGAGTTAAACCCCATGTAAAAAAGAGACACACACCCCTCCCCTTCCCCCCTCCCCTCCCCCCCGCACCAAACTCTTACACACACTTGATGTATACACCAAATTAATGTTCTTTATTATGGTTTAGTAATTAAATTAAGTAAAATACATATTACTTAATCATGATTAATTAACATGAACTCTAAATTCAAATGTGTGGCATGCATATATAGATTTGATATATACACCAGGTGCATGTATGTTTTTTACCATCCACCTCCACCCCCAAGAAAAAGGAAAAAAATTGTTCAAAACTCAAGAATTGGTAAGATAATTATACAAAATAATAAAGAGAACATTCAGGATACAAAATATTAAATCACTTCTTCTTTACTAGAACAGGAAATATCTGATGTTCTCTTAATAAATGATACAATCCCAATGGCCTCCGAATTGCTAGAGAGGATACTTACGGATCAAGTGAACTTGATGACTTCTTGATAGCTATCAAAAGGCATTCATTGGATGATTATGATGACCAAGGAGACTCAAGGGACATTAGAGAGGCCGATGGAAAACCAAACGGGGCTAGAAAGCCTCGAAAGAGGAGATGTACCCCATCCGCTTTGGAGATGCACCCAACCCTCTCTAGATCCTCTAGAGCGGATCAAAACAGCCCACTACACCTTGGAATGTGCCCCATGTGCTGCCCATATGCTCAAGCAAGTGCCTAATGGGGTTTTATGTGTTTGTCTTTCCTAAATGGTTCACTTTTGGGCCCATATGATGTAATAACCTATCCTAGACTATAAATAGGACTTCTTTTCATTTTAGTAAGTAGTTTATGTTGAATTATAAATTTGAACACTTGTGACAGTGTGAGACAAACGTGGATTCGCTTGTGTTGATCTTTTATTTAGAAACGTGGGTTGCTTGGCAATCGATTTCCTTGAGGTCTACGTAAGATTTAGGTGCTTTATTCGATTTAATTGATTGAGGGTTTAGGGTTTGATACACACTTTATTTGCTTTCAATTCCTTGCATTGTGTCTATGTTATTGCTACTCTATCTATCTTTAGTTTTCGTATTCGTATCGTAGTTTAGTTTTTGATTCCGTACTTTGTTCGTGTATCATTTAGTATTAAGAGACGAGCTTAGAATCGTTCCCACTATTCTAGTCTTGGATTTTTCTATCTCGAAAATCAACAAAAAAGAGAGTCAAAAATCAAAAATCCCAAAAAAGTACTTTTCACGTTTTAGTCCTAGGTCAAAATTTTAGCTTATGATTTTGCATTTTTTTCTTGTGTTTCTAGTGTTAGATTTGTGTTCTCTAGCACTATAGGAGTCTAGGGTTCAAATTTGAGCTAATCGGAGTCCATTTGAGTGTTCTATCCTTGTTGGAAGCTTGGGTTGAAAAAGTTTGATGTGAATTTAAAATTCTAAATTTTTGGTTGTAAATTTGAAAAAAATTATGTTTGGAATGTTTTTATAAGGTTTAAAAGAGCCTTGAGTGAAAATTTCATCATATTCTGATCATTGGTTCAAAAGTTAGAGCATTTTGAAGTTTTGGTGTTCTTGAGTGTTCTTGAGGAAGATTCATATCTTTATCTTGAATTCTTATCAAAAGTGGTGTTTGATTCAAAAAGAAGGAAGAAATGTGTTGAAAAAGTGTTTGTACAAAAGCATAAAAGAAGATTCCACAAAAGAGTATAAAGAGGGGACCATTTGGAGGGTAATTTTGGCCAAACACAAAGGGAGAGACGGCCAATCTGCCTTGCATCTGCTCCCAAGGGGCACCTAGTCTTCCCTTGACCTGTGGCCTCACCTCAAGGCAGTAGAAAAGGCCCCAACCTCGGCCAAAGGTGCCTTGCACCTGAACCCCAACTGCTGGAGAAGGCTGCCCAATGCAGATCAGCCATACCCAATGCAAATCACCTCCTTTTGACGTGAATCAACTTCCACAACACCAATCCAAGTTTATCAACACTTTCCAACATCAATTCAAGTCTTAAAACACATCTCAACATCTTTAAAACTCCATTGCTCGAGGTTCGATTCTTAGTTTCCATTTCTTGATTCTTAAATCTCTTTTTTGATTCTTAAATACTCATCAACTAGTAACTTATCTACTAAGTTGATTGATAGTTCTTGAGTCCTTTTCTTCCATCGTCCTACTTTTCTTTCAAGATTTGATCTTTTTAATTCATTGTTAATTCTTGGCTCAAGTCCATAAATATTTTCTTTGAGTCATTTCAAACAAGGATCTATTCCGACCTCAAGCCATAATTGGTACCAATCTTTCTCATTGGAGTATAAATGATCTATCAACGCCATGTGACACCAATTGATAGATGAACTAAAGGTGGAAACTTTGATATCTTGTAAGGTTGATTTCTTAACCTTTAACGTGATTGTTGTTTTTGTTTTGTTTTAGTATTCCTTTTATATAGGTACCATGACATCGGGAGAAGGTAGCGCAAGATCTTCGGGAGAGATAAACATGGAAAGTTCAATGGCAGTCATAATAAGTGTGAAACAAGACGTAAATCAAAGAATGAAAGGCATGGAAAGTTCACTCTCAACAAGGATGGACATGTTGGAAGTCCGTCTAAACTCTACCACACCCACTCCTCAAAACTATCATGCTTCCTCTAGTGGACATGATCTCAACATCTCCACTACTATAAATTCGGAAATTCTTCACCAAATGTTCAATCCACCTAGTCAAGTATAATTACCCATCATCCAAGCCACTACTTACCCAAATAACAGAAATACTGTTCGTCCCTACAACCCCAATTCAATCAAGCCCATCAAGAAGCTACACATAAACCAAAATAATCTTCTCAAATCCTGGCTAGCCCAAATCAACCAATCCAAATTGAGGATGAGGGAGGTGAGGAACCTTATGGATGAGGTGAAGAGTTCAATGAAGCGGCTCTCTTTACGGAATTTATATGAACTAGAAGAGGAGCTCACGGGGGAGGATATACAAGAAGAGGAGGAATATTTGGTCCGATTCCATATGGAAGAGAAAAATTAGAAAACCGTCCCTAAGTACAAGAAGATCATTAATGGGATCAAGGAGGTAATATGGGTCGATACACGAGTCTTAACTCAATCAAGATCACTCTTCCTACCTTTAAAGAAACTAGTGGTCCATCTATCTACCTCGATTGGGAGATACAATTCAATAGGCTCTTCCAACTCAATGAGTTAATCGGACCCAACAAAGCCGCCCATACAATTGCTCAACTTGAAGGGTATTCTTAAACTTGGTGGGAGACAAAAAGAGTGCAAAGATAAAGAAATGGTAATCCCGACCTTCTGGATTGGGATGAATTGAAGGCACTTATGAGAGAGAGGTATGTTACGAAAAGGTTCAAGAAAGAGCAATTAACAAGGATCTAAAATTTGAGACAAAGAGGCCAGTAGAGGTGTGGAAGACTATTATGAGGAGTTTCAAAACTTGATCCTTCATCTTGAGATTATTGAACCCCCAAATCATTGTATGGGTCGGTTCAAAGTTACTTTAGATTATGAAGTTTCTTCTCAACTAGTTGTCCATAAATTTGATCGAATAGAAGATCTTGTTGAAGCGTCCATTGAGGTTGAAAGGAACAACAATGCCAAAAAGTCCTCTAATAAAGGCTATAATTCTTATACTTCCTCAGTATGGAACAAGAACAAGGATTTCAAAAGCCTGTTGATAAGACAATCCAAAGGTATCCACCAAGGAATGAAGGTAATCCATATTCTAATCCCAATTCTAAAGGTATTACTTGCTTTAATTGTCAAGGTTGGGGTCATAAGGCTAGTGAATGACCCAACCAAAGAAACATAGTATTTGTGGAGGGTAATCCTTACTTTGTTGGAGATATGGTGACCAAAAATAATGGTGGTGGGGAAAGCCCTCAAGAGGATAATGACCTTGGAAGTGAAGGGTAATTAGCGAAAGTTGAAAGGAACTTTAATGTACCTTGTGGATTGATGATGAAAGTTCCCAATGAAGATGTTTGGCCCGAAGAAGAAGAGGTCTTGAATCTCAGCCTCATGATGAGGAGGGATATGAATGGTGAATATGAGGAGTTTTGGGATTATGAAGAAGAGCTTAGTGACAAACCCAAGCCCTTGTTATTCACTGCATTTGGTACTAGCATTGCGCCAACTTCCAAGATGATACATAAGAGAATAAGTCAACATGGTGCAAGTTTAGAAGGCAAGAGAGCAAGCTCAAGTCTTTGCTCCAATGGTATGTACCTACTCCCTCTTATTTCTAGCTTCTTTGGAATCATGATGACATTTACCCTAGAGTAGACAATGTTACAAAGATATTTGAATTAAAATCCTACCTAGATGGTGTTGATGTCTCTCGGAATGACTTGAATATACATAAAATGTGTGTCTATTTCTTCAAAGGTTGTTCGAGTGAAAGGAATGTGAGGTACTTAAGTTGTTTGTTCTTACTGTCATATGATCTTGTTCTTGGTAGCACCTTAAGTAATCATAACTCTTGCCATTTCATTTTCTTCATTTGTGAGCATAACCTTGTTGGTGCTAAGTATGTCTTGTGTGTAAACATGGTTTCTTGTGAATAGAAAGGTAATCTAAACCCTAATGATCCCTTAATTCTACCCTTAGTGGTTCCAACATGTAATGATTTGTTTGGTAACATTGTTAATGGAACCAACTTAGGAGAATTTGTTGATGCTTATCGCCAACTTAGGAGAATTTGTTGTTGCTTATCGTAGCCAACTCCTTTGCACTTTAAATGTTGACTTCTCTTCTATTGTCTTGAAGGATATTTGGTTATATGTGAAATGGGTGTCTCCTTGGCATGGATGTTTTGATTTTAAACCATGTTCTAACCCTCATGCCTCGAGGAAATATTGGTTTTGTTTTCTTCTCTTGTGTTTAAAGGGTGTAGATTCGAGGATGAATTTTCTTCAAGAAGGAGACGATGATACAATCCAAATGGCCTCTAGATTGCTACAGAGGATGCTTAGGGTCAAGTGACAAGTGATGACTTCTTTAGAGTTATCAAAAGGCGTTCATTGGATGATTATGATGACAAAAGAGACTCAAGGGACGTTAGAGAGGCCGATGAAAGACCAAATAGGGCTAGAAAGCCCTGTAAGAGGAGATGTGCCCCATCCGCTTTAGAGGTGCTCCCAACCCACTCTAGATCCTCTAGAGCGGATCAAAACAGCCCACTACTCCTTGGAATATTCCCCATGTGCTCCCCATATGATCAAGCAAGTGCCTAATGGGATTTTATGTGTTTGTTTTTCCTAAATGGGTCACTTTTGAGCCCATATGATGTAATGACCTAGCCTAGACTATAAATAGGACTTCTTTTCATTTTAGTAAGTAGTTTATGTTGAATTATGAATTTGAACACTTGTGAGAGTGTGAGACAAACGTGGATTCGCTTGTGTTGATCTTTTGTTTAGAAACGTGGATTTCTTGGAAATCGATTCCCTTGAGGTCTACGTAAGATTTAGGTGCTTTGTTCGTTTTAATTGGTTGAGGATTTAGGATTTGATACACCCTTTATTTTATTTCAATTCCTTGCATTGTGTCTATCTTATTGCATCTCTATCTATCTTTAGCTTTCGTATTTGTATCGTAGATTAGTTTTCGATTCCGTAGTTTGTTCGTGTATCAATGAATATTTTCCAAATTAATTATATAGCACAAAAATACAATATTAAATAGCTCAAATTCACGACATTAACTAGTAGTGGCTTCATCCACAAGAAGATCAAGGTCCTGGTCTGGGATTTCATGAAGGGTAGTCCATCCGTGACTTTAGGGCTAACTAATTTCTGTCCAACTTGGTCGTATACCTGTCATTGTTACAGCTTATCGGCAGCGCATTAAGCTTGTGCATTGGATTCATGACTCTCGGCATATCCGACGACCCAACACCAAATCCACCATTACTAGCTCCAATTGCCACTATCACAATCAATACCTCCCACAATCTGAACAATCTATGAGCCATGAATATCGCATTCGCAAGGGTCATAGATTCTACAAATTGCAGTAGGTATTGATTGCAACACCGATTATTGGAGCTAGTAGTGGTAATTCTGGTGTTGGATGGATTATATATGATGAGGGTCATGGATCCATGCAAATAAATTTGTTTCATATATTCAATTGAGCTTCAGACTATCTCCTAGTCAATGGATGTGAATTACACAAACAAAATGAAGAAATAAAAAAAGGAAGTAATTTTCTTTGGGTGTTGAGATAAGTTGAAAAAATAAGGAGCAAATTTGTCTATATTTATAGGAGAAAATGGTCAACAATGTGGCAATTCATAGTTATTTCTTACTAATTATTTTATGGTAGTGGGAAAAGAACAAGGAGAAAAAAATATCAATTAAAAGATTGAGGATTTTTTCTTTTTAGCAATTTTTTGAATGGTTCCAGCATAGTACCCATACATATAAAGAAAAATAAGCTAAATGAAATAAATTTAATATTAATTAAAAACTTAATTTATTAATTTGAAAAAATTATAAATATATTACCAAATCAAGTAAAATAGTTAAAGAAGAAAATTCAATGTAATATTTCAAATTGAATCCCATGAACTATAGAATAACAATATTTGGAGTGTCCCAATTATTTTATTTTAGCATGGTAACTCATTTAAAATATATACCCTTTAAGACTTTATGTCACAACGTAGAAGACTAAAATAGTAGCACTATCACTAAACTAATATTGACCTTCCATAAACTCATTTAATTATGGACGTATAATTATTTAATCTCCAACTTCAAAACATTGACCTTTAGGATTTTAACATCTATTTAGGTAAGTTGTTATAAATACCTTAAAGATCATATTGCGCAATTGATTTTTTTTACTTCTAAATTTGGTTAGATTATCTCAATCACCTTTCAATTATTTGATTATGGGTCCTATCAGGCATCTATAAACATAAATCAAACACTCTTATTTTTATATCCAGAGATAAATATACATACACATATATTCTACTCCTTTTTTGTGTGTACCAAAATATGACTAGAAAAGGGGTATGTCAGGCAATAAAAAATCTCAATGAGGGAAAGAAAAAAAATCGAGATAAAAGATTAGTATCACTATGTAATACCCTTAGACTGCTTGAAGACCTGCAAAATTTATCCCCTTGATGACAACTCGAAGCACTTGAATCGTCATATATAAGTTCATTCAAATTAAATGGATGTTCTTCCTCTTCTTGATATTGATTTACGTGTTCATAGTAATTCGTAAAATGGTCATTTTGACTATTTTATGAGTTTTTTAAAAACTAAATTACCTTAATTAATTATACTTTATGGACGAAAACAAACTCTGCGAGGCTTATTTTTCTCAAAATTAATGGGTTTGCAAAAGTATCCATATGAGCATAGAGTTCTTGTGAAAATTACAAAGAATGGGAGATTGGGAAAATTCTCATTGCATGCTTATATGTTAACGATCTTATATTCATGGGGAATAGTAATGCCATACTAAAACTGATAGAAAGTAAATCTAGAATTTAATCACATATATAATTCGATGACAGAAGCTATCAGATTTCTGGTTTAAACCTCGTTGTTCTTCATGTAGCAAGAAAAAAAACAAGGAAATAAATTTGTTAAAAACTCAAGTGTTTGTAAGATAATTATAAGCAATAACATATATTATCTTTCATAACGCATGAGCGACAAATTTTACAAGAGAAGCATTATTGAATATTTTCTTAAAATACTCTTATAAGTTATACTTGGCAAATCTAAATTTGACTAGTAATGTATTGAAACATCAGTTTTTCTAATCTTAGTTCATTAAAAAATGTCTTCAATCTGTAAGATTTTTCACTTGAAACCATCAAAATTGGTTCTGAGAGTTCAACATTAAATCAAAATACAAGCATAATATAAAGAGAAGTCTCTATTTCATAACAAAGGGCCCAAAGGGACAGAAATACTTGCAACAAAAAAACAAAGACAAAAAAGGGATGGCCTTCAGGCACAAGAAAGCCTCAAAAAGTGAACTAGCAAAATGATAAGAGGAGATCGAAGGACCAAAAGTCCTTAAAAACATAACTGCTAGGCATCAGGATAGAGGGGGTGCATCTGAGGCATCTTCACTCTCATCGTCTTAAAGACCCAGAGGGTCATGACTCTCAGAGTCATTTTCAGATAGAGCCTGCTCCAGGGATTCTCTTGCAGCATTAGCAGCAGCTTCAGCTTCGGTGACGTCCATGGGAAGATCAAGGTCTCCGTCTTGGATCTCAAGAAGGGTGTCCACCCGGGTCTGTAGGGACACCCAGTAACTGTCCAATTCATCCACATTCCTGTTATTTCTACACCTCACCCGAAATACATTCAGCCTGGCCTGAAGTTGCGCTCTGTCCATCTCATTTTTAGTACACAACTCATCCAAATCAGCCTCTAGGTTGGCCACCCTTTTCTGCAAGGCATGGTTCCTAGAGTAAAGGTAAGCACGTACGTTCTCCCTTGAAGAGAGCTTACCATGTAGCTCCATTTGCCAGGCTTGCAGCTTCTCATTCTCAGCCTGGAGCCCAGCATTTTTTGATCGGAGCTCACTTACCTCGGCCTGGAGCACACCAACTGTGGATTTTAGATGCTCCACATCACCAGTGTGGTCCAGAAGATTATGCGTATGATCGCTTGCTTTTTCTCGGGGTGGCAATTGTAAATTGATGGGTCTATAAGTTAAATGCAGAAAAAAAGAAAAAAAGTTAGTAGAATTATCACAAAAATGTATTTAGATGATTAGTAGTGCCTGTCTTACTTGTTGGATAGAGGTGATCAGCTGAGTGAATAAACTTTTCAAGTCCTGTTCCTCTAATCTCGCCTTTTCCTCAGGCCCAAGGAAGGCCTCAAACAGTTTAGTTGCCATCGAGAAATCACTCAGAAGATCCACCACTGGATGAATATCTACCACAACCTGGCGACAAGGAGGATTGATATCACAACCAGGCATATTGGCAAGCTCCTTCATCTCCTGGTCACTTGATGACACTCCAAATATCTCCAGACCACCGGTTTGAACCCATGCACGAAAGGTGAAGGCTTAAGAACTGTCAGCGATTCAATTGTACCCCTTTGATGTCGGAGCAAACGAGAACTGATCACTTCGACGTCAGGTTTGGTAAGATCCGGAACCCTTCTCCGTTTTGTGGAGTCGGGTGTTGCATAATGGGAAAGCTAACACCAAAAGTTGGCCCTACATGTAGTAGGCAACCTCGAAAATGGGCTTTCGATGGAAAAAACTGCAAGAATCTTAAAAATTAAGAAAAGGCACCGAAAATATAAAACAAAACAATAAAGAAATGCCCTTTAAGACGCTTACCGTGGTTTTTGTTCCTGGATTGGAGTGTTCTTGTAGACATTTCCTCCAAAGGTTCGTTCATAGGGGATTTTCCACTTCGACGTTCCGGCAATGCAATTTCCTTTTCACCCCTCTCTTCTTCAGAAGGAGGCATCGTTGGGGTCTGTCCGACAAGGATGTGGAAGAGGAATGTTAGGAAGAAGACATATTTAGCCATAGATTAGTAAAATATTTTATTGCTAAATTATTGTAGTAAAATATCCACCTTGTTATCTTCTTGTAAAATGTTGTTGTGAGCTAAAACTTTGAACCTGATGAATGAGTATAATAATTATTAGCTTGTAATTATATTTATTAATTTAGACAAAATAGTAAATTATTTGAAAAGTAATAATTTATATGCATTAATGGTAAAATAAAAGGATGAATAAATTATTAAAAGAGTTGTGATACCAAATTTGAATTATATATAATCTATAAAGTAAGAAAAATGGACACAATTTCATAGACTCCTTAAGACTCGCTAGAGAACTTGTTAAGAATATCTAGGTGTAAAAAATAAGAGAAGAAAAGTTATGCTTGAATCATAAACTTTGACAAATAGCTAAAATTAAAGAATACAAAAAATACCTCTACATACAACAAAAAATTTGAAGAAGATGAGCAGAGAAAAAAAATCAAATTACCTTTGAGGGATAAGCTATCTTTTTTATTTCATTTAAAAGATCATTAAAATATACAGTATATGTAAAAGATTGAAACTCATTCTCTACTTCATTATACAAATATGATTTTCCTATCAGATTATCGGATGATGAATTATAATGTGAGAAATTTTCTAGTATGGTGATACGATAAAAACTTGAAAGACACGAAATCACTCAAAAACAGTCCACAAACACACTCCAAAACAATCCAAAAATCACTAAGATCCTTGGACCAATTGGAGACCTCTCTCGGATTCACAAATACAACAAGAATACAAGGTGAGCAAGGTGTATTTCACACCAAAACAGAAACAATACGTGAAGAAAAAGATGAACACAAGGCACAAGATTCGGATTTAGCAATAACAACAAGAACACAAGATTACAACACAAACACTAAACATGATTACAAGAAAGTAAAGGGATAGATAGATAGACCACATGAAGGTATAATCTTAAGAACCCAAGAATGGACACTCTTGGACCCTTAACACTACACACAACAATAAACCTATCTCTTACGTGATACAAGATCGGATTGCACCTCTCTAGCATCAACGTTTCCAAGCAAGCAACAACAAAAGAGAATCCACCCTATTGTTGTATCCTAGTTTCGGTTTTGGTGCCTCAAGGAGAGAGGACTTGTGTTCTTTGGTCTTTCAAGATTCACAAATATCATCAAAAAACTAAATCTAAAAACCCTACAATGTTCCTTTTATAACTATTACAAAATATAACTTAAAATGACCAAAAGGCCCTTCAAAGAGTGGGTACCCATCTAGTGTAATTTATGGGCTGATTTGGGTGCATTTTGGGCCTCTTTTACACTTCAATTGCATATGCCAAGGCTCGGGTCCAACACGCACTCTCCTAAGTCCATATCTGAGATTATTCCCATATCATCCTCTCCATTTTGAGAGAAATTTTTCCACAAATTCACGGCTTCACCTCGTTCGATTGGTCACTTCAAATGAAACCTACTCAAAACAATCCACAAACAAGTCACAAAAAACAAGTCAAAAAACAGTCAACAAAATCATGAAGAATCCGAGGACTCAATAACAACAAGTCTCGGCCAACATCTTCATTTTGAACCTCGGCTTCCTCTCCATCTTAAGCCTTGTCTTCAATCTCATCCGAAACAAGTTTTCTACCATCATACAAGTATTGTAGTAGTCTCCATATCCTTCATGTTCCTTTCTACCATACTCCTCTAGATGGATATATTGGTTTTGGTGAAGTAGAGTTTCGGTTGAGAAGAATGATTTGGTAAGGGAGAGCTTCGGAAGTAAAGCTTGGATGGGAGGAAATTGGCTTCCATGTCCCTCTTGTTGGACTTGATCGAATTGAGGGGGAAGTGACTCATTTAGGTCTTGGGTTTGAGGACATTTGTTGGCTTGGCTTATGTCTATGTCATTTAGTGGTGGTCTTGGAGGGTTGATCGTTTGAGGTAAAGCTTCGGGAGTAGAAACATGAGAGTTCCTTCGGCTCTCCACTCAATCCAACCTCTCAAGTATAGTAGACATATCCGAGCCCATTTTGTCAAGACCCGCATTTGCCTTAGCAATTTCTCGGGTAATAGAATCAAGGTGGGCCAAAATGGTGTCCATTATGGCAAAGGAGTTACCTACAAAACAGAAAACAAGTTAGTTGTACAAAAATATCCTCACTCTCTCTTTTATTTTTTGTCTCTCGGATCCCTCACACTCAATCTCACAAGTGTTGTAAGCTTACTTGTACTCCGAGAGGTTTTGAGTGGTGAATCAAGTGTGTACAATGACTCAAAAGAATAAAAACCACAAAGGAACATAAATACACACACAAAAAAAATACGGTTTCAAACCAACTCACAATCTAGTAATTAGTCACTAGTTTGTAAGTTAGTATGAGAATCAACAAATGAAACTAAAGACACAAAATGAAACTAAAAGATCAAAATTTGAGCTTAAAATTTGTCAGTGAATTGTAATTGGTGATGTGGCAGTCTTTGATTGGCCTTGGTCAACAATTTTATTTTCCAAAATTGGAAGTCTTGATTAATTCTACAATTTGGACTTTGATGGAAATTGTTCAATGGAGGAAAATACAAACTAGTCTTTGGAATTCAAATTTCAAGACTCAAAAGTCTTTGACTAGACTTGTACTTCTCCTTAAAACATGAACCCTTGTTTCATGGGAAAGTGGAATTGAGAAGTGATGTAAAGACTTTTGGTGGTTGGGGGTCTTTCAAGACTAACAATTACTTACACCTCTTTGCTTCACCTTTTAGGATCTATCATTCACTTTATGTTGAAAAGGTGATGAATATGGTGAAGAACTTCAATAACACAACAACCACAATAACAACAACTAACAACAATCTCCCAAGAACAACAACAAGTTCCAACGCCCAATTTCACAACAACAAGACCAACAATAAAACCACCAATAAATGGCCAAGTTTCTTTGGTGTTGTATTTTCGGTTTTAACACTATATGAAGGTTGTGATGAACAAAAAGAACACAAAAAAAACCACCAAGATCAAAAACAACATCAACAAACACCCAACAACAAGGTCACCACACAGCCAAGTTAAAACAACAACTTCAACTCACAGCCACTTCTTGTTCACAACAACAACGTAAATTTTTAAAGCTCAAATATAGATATAGACTCAATGTGTTAGTGAGGAACAAAACTAACACTTAGAGACAACAAATACGAGTAAAAATCTTGGCCAAGACACAACAAGAACACACTTTTCGGCCAAGAACACAACACGGACAGATTGCTATTTTTTCTGGAATTTTTCAGTTTTGAACACTTTTTTTTTTTTTGATTTTTTCACTAACAAGCCCAATATTGATCTTGTGGGAACAAGATCAAGCCATGCTATGATACCAAATGATACGATAAAAACTTGAAAGACACAAAATCACTCAAAAACAGTCCACAAACACACTCCAAAACAGTCCACAAATCACTAAGATCCTTGGACCGAATTGAGACCTCTCTCGGATTCACAAATACAACACGAATACAAGGTGAGCAAGGTGTATTTCACACCAAAAAAGAAACAATACGTGCAGAACAATATGAACACAAGGAACAAGATTCGGATTTAACAATAACAACAATAACACAAGATTACAACACAAACACTAAACATGATTACAAGAAAGTACGCACTCTCCAAAGTCCATATCTGAGATTATTCCCGTATCATATGGGTAAGAAACGAAAGGGCATAAAAAGAGAAAAGTACCTCTAGGTCTTAAGATACAACGAAAAAATAAGGAGCAAATACACCTGTATTTATAGGACTATAGAACCTTCAAAATAGCGTCCTTATTTAATTTTTGACTTATTATTTTGAATGGTAACATGTTAAATCTATACCTTGGATTTATGTAACAACTTATAAGTCTAACTAACTTTCCATAAACATTTATTGCTTAATTTATAAACACTTATTTTAAGCTTTTCATCACTTGAGCTAAAAAAACATTTTTTTTTAATCCTATCCATACAGGCTCTAAGTCTAACTAACCTTCCATAAGCTTATTAATTATGAAAGTATAATTATTTAGTATCCCACTTCAAGATTGATTTTTAAGGTTTTACCTACATCTATTTAGGTAAGTTACGATAAGTAGCTTTATAATCAGATTGTGCAGTTAGTTTCATTTATTTTGGTAAGTTACTATAAATCTGGTCAGACTATCTCAATCAAATTTCAATTATTTAATTATGTTGTCATAAAAGCTAAATATCTTAATTTATATATAGAGATAGATAAATACTCATATATTCTACTCTTTTATTTATTATGTTCCAAAATATGATTGGAAAGTGGGTACGTTGGTATGACACCTCAAACTTTCGAACTATGATTTAAATCGTTACATGTATGAAATTAAAATTTATAATTCCTCACTGTGGGAAGTATAACAGATGTAAATTAAGGTCGAAAACTCTAGCACAAGATTAAGTCGAAAGCTTTTCTTCTGAACTAACTATAAAACACAAAAATACAAAATTAAGTTGCTAATATCCACAATGACCTATCCAAGAAGAGAAAAAAAGGATAAGTAGAAGTCATCTATCCCCAGATTTAGCTACAATTTCTAAATTTAAACAATATCATCTCATTGGCCTTGTTTCTGCACCGCTTGTGGAATCACAGCCATACCTTAATATTTATTCAAGGTGATTAAGGTGACAGAGCAAAATTATAGATGAAATTAGGAAACAAAAGTGTCAAGACCCGAACCGGGGCCCTGGCCGTGATGAGGATTCCCGAACCCGAAGGCCCGGACGCCCATTGTCTATCTGGTAATCATGCACATAATTCATATGATCAAAGTAATACGGAATAGACACAATAATACAAAAACATGGTCAAAAATTTAAAATAGTTAAAGGCCTGAAAACATGCCCAACAATATTTAATAAACATCTGCAACAGTCTGTGAAATCTCTACTGACATACTATCTGAATAACTGGGACAAGGCCCCCAGCAGACCAAAAACCATACTGAAATAAATACCTAAATGACTAGGCCTTCAAAAGTAAAGAAGGCTCACCAAATGAACTCTGAGACAACCCTGTATGTAGACTCTACTGAGGATCTAGACTGCGCCTCAGTACCTGGGAGGAAGGGGGGGTCAGCACAATTGTACTAGCACGCGAAGCAATCCAATATAGAGTAACTAAACATATATATATATATAATACGTGAGAGAAAATGTTCATCAAACATTATGCATAAAACAGTTTCTGAAAAACACATGGGCACCTTCTGAAAACATGTAACCTGTCTGTAAATCTCAAACTCTGATTTATGTATTACTTCTGAGTTAGGTGGTATCCCCTACATGTATGATATTTCACGGGCGATATGGAATCCTCCATTGACTCGGCAGGAAAGCCTCCGACCCGAGTATGCCGCAAGGGTTGGAGTTCCTGAATCTGATATGCCACATGACTCTTAAGTCAGCGTATAATAATATACCCGGGTCGGCAAACCACGGTTTTAGGCAATGAGTTGCTTGAACTCAATCCCTCTTCAGGGAACCACCTAACATCTCTGTATGCCCATTTTTAACCTTTTTTATACTTCTGAATGTCTCAAATCATGATAGTCTGAAATGTCTATTAGTCTGAGTCTGATATGGCATTGGTCTGAATTGGTATCGTCATACCAAGACTTGCAAGTCATGATTTCTTAGCCATACTACATTAAGCTAAATCTTTCATTTAAAGCATAATTTAGACCACCAAAGACATGCTACTGATATAGAAGATTTCGTGTTTCGAAACTCAAGTCAAAATCATGCAAAAACTTCATCAACATATGGTGGTCTAGTGCCTTTAGCAAATCCATGCACTCTTTCATTACATTCATTATGAACATTAAACATTCATGCTAGATTCCCTCTTTAGTGATTTTAAAACCACCTTTAAATCATAACAAGAGTTCAATCATTTCATATAGTGCTTTTCAAGGATGCATTGCAAAACAATTCATATGCTATGAGAAATCTGAAAAAATTCATAATAAGAGGGAATTCACCGAAAATCATGCTCTCAACAAGAATTCATTCTTAAATACATGGTTTCATAAATTCATATTCTCCAATCACTTTGGTAAAGGTCAAAAAACCCAAACAATGATGTTAAAACATTTAATACATGAATATATACATAGATTCAAAAACATCATTCTAAAACATGATTTTTCTATGCCCATGAGAATTTAGGAAAACCCCGCGTACCTCTATTTTGGAAAATAATGGATGCTTCTTCAAGCCTGTGGATTGGGGATTTCGAATCTCTAATCAATTTTGAAAACCCACAGTTGAGTCTTGATTTATTTGGATTTTTAGTTTGAAGCCCTTGGGAGTGTTCTTAGGAATTTTTAGATGAATGTGGATGTATTTTGGAGAATTGGGGACTGAATTTCGTGTTTATGGATGAATAAGGGTGGGAAAAGGACCATTTCCCCCCAAAAACAGAGTGTTTAAGTCACTTGAAACCATAAGATATGCTCCGCATATGATATCGCATATATTTACATAGGCGCCGCATATTATATCGCCTATATTTACATAGGCGTCGCATATGATATCGCCTATATTTACATAGGCGCCGCATATGCTATCGCATATGCTTTCCAGTGGCCATGTGCGATTGTTTAGGTGACGCATACAACTTTGAAAGGTCATAACTTCTTGCTCGGGTGTCGGATTTTATTAAAATTGGTATCGTTGGAAAGTTAACTCGAAGACCTATCATTTGACACATAGTAGGCTCTCTAATTCGACATATACAGAGAGTTATGGTCGATGGAATCTGACACAAATTACAACGTCCACTAAAGCTTAATCTATCAAAATAATTTCAACTCGTCCTTGAGTTGAAGGACCTCTATGGTCTAAATTCATGCTCAAATGATTCACATACTACATAAACATGCCAAATTGGCATAGGATTTAAGGCTCTGGGATTATCAACGCATTAGAGTCATGGTTTTTATTCTAGCCCGAAATGTGGGGTGTTACATTATCTCTCCCTTGGGATCATTCGTCCCCGAATGATGGATAGAATGTAGAAATCTTAAGGGTATGGGATAACGCGGACATGATATGTTCCCTAAGAAAGAATACACTAATCGGAAACATGACTATAAGATTGGAACTACTGATGTTTTAAATGCTTATGCCGGACATGCATATCCGAGGATGGAATACAAACTGAAGCTACTCATAGGCTGAATTCTCATAATGAATCATTCATATCTGATGCATGGATCTGTGACTGAGTTGTTCTCATGAATGCAGGACTGAAAACACTGATAAGATGAACTTTTCTATTGAACATGCATTTCTAATATATACATATCTGACTGAACTAACGTATGAACGTATGGATAAATACACAATCATAACTGATGTGAAGCTTGTAATAAGAATCTATGCATGCAACTGAATGAGGTATATCCCCCTTGGTACCCTATGTCCCTCTATGAATGCTCAATTAACTAAGATAATCGGAAAACTGTGGCGATGCACAGGGCACCTACGAATTGAATCATAACTGAACATCTGGAATCTGAATTTAATGCATGATGCATGAAATGGGATATACTCGTAACTACTAGTATACTCTATCTTGGAATAGTAGCATGTCTGAGATTTTGAGTAGCATGAATAAGTGCAAAAATGAGAAAAAAAGTCATGCAAATCTAACTGCTAAACTGACTTATTGGCCATGTAGACTGAATTATACTACACCCTCATACTTAACTGGAGTATCTCTTCATCACAATTCTCTAAAGAAATTCTAGCAGTAATAGGGAGCCATGAATCTTAGGTATGGATTACACAAGACATCCAACTGAGGAATCACCACATTGACACTAGTCTGCAGTCTGGAACATAGGGATATAACTCCTGAATTAGGATAGAATTACTAGGCCTTTGACATTACAACTTCTTACTTTCAAGCTTACCACACTTCTCGAATATCACTTAACTATACTATTCTCCTTAAATATCATATTCATTCAGCTCAGCTTAAAATTCTCATATGAGAATTGACAAATCTTTCTACTAATGTCGAAAATAAATTAATCCCTTCGCCGTGATCAAGCCTAACTCTAAGTCACAAAAATACAACATGCCAGACCACGCTATTATTCTAAACCATATGATGCAATCTTCTATATCTCCTTTAAAGATCACATCCTAAGTATAACATGCCTTACCACTTCAATGACTACTCTGAACTCTTACTATGAAGTTTCTAGCGCATATAGCGTTCCTTTACAACAATCTCAACATGTCATTCAAGCCTATCTTTATAACCACATATGAACTTCAAAGAAAACACTCATAAAGGCATACTTCATATATTCTCTAAACCACAATCAATATCACTCCCACGAGCTACCCCAAGAACATACACATACAAAATTCCACTAACCATCATATAAATAAAAACTTGGCCCCAAATATTACTTCATACTTATGGCTTATCTAAACAAGCGTACTATGATCTTCCATCAACAAGGAATAATTACTCACCACCACTATCATCGCATAAGGAGGAGTCACAAAAAAAGGTTAGAACATAAGATCTGGAGGCATGGAATGATACTATATAAAGCTTGACACTCATCTGAGGCTTGAGGAATAGCACAAAAACAACAGGGACTCACCAAAGCGCTCTGAATTTAGGGTATTCATTGCTATAAGATAAATCTCGCCAATCATTTGGCGTAAAACATGAGTTATGAAAACGGAGCACATTATAAAGTGCGAGTACATGACTCTCTATCATATGTATAAACGTGAACTGATCATGGAACTAAATCGTAAAGCATGAGTAGGTATTAGGATCACTGAGAAATACTGAGATAGGAATGGGTTGAGATTCACCCTTACTTTTTGATGTTCTACATCATCATGACATCACTACAAGAATCTGAGAGTCTTACTTGTTTAGTCGTTTAGTCATCTCCCCCTTAGCTTCAAGCCATCATCTTAAGTTTTGGGAGGTACCTTACTAAACTTTAAACTTAACTGCACTCACTGCACTCTAGGTTCTGAAATATGACAATACACAAAATTAATAAAACTTAACCCGAAAGACCATATATGAGAGTGGAACGCCCACTGCTAATACTACCTCCTGAGGCACACTCTATCATTCTGTAACCCCAATAGTCATCATCTATTACTCGAACACTTACTAACTTTGAATCTTCATGAGTATCCCCAAAGTTAAAGTGCACACCCTCTAGTGCCTCTACTCTTATTTCTATTAGCACGACTTTCAAGGACTCAAGCTTAGATTATAACACCTAACATGGGTATCACCAAGTCTTCAATGAGCCACTCTATTTCTATAGTAGTCTACCAACATAGAAACTTCAAACTTATTTTCCTCTACCATGAGAATCAAGTTCATATCAAAAGGCTCAATGCTATCAATCAAAGGTCCTTAACTTGGCTATTTAGAACACCATATACCATCTAGCTAGTCTTTTTCCACCTAGCAACTCAACGGTACCAGTAGCCATACACAACATGTAATAGCCTTAGAAAAATACTACAACTTCATACCACATTGGGAATAGTTCTACATCACATATACAACATCATACTTCATTACGAATCAAATAAACTTAGGCACTTGCATACACTATTCAAGCCTATAGATCACTTCCATATAACTAGTAACATTAACCAAGAAATCATCACATCTACCTCCATGGCCATCAATTGTTTCAAACTTAATGTCTAGTGCTAAACATGATTTACAACCAACCTTACACACAATCCTCACTTAGAAACTATGAAATAAACAACAAGAAACACTAGTTCACTAGAAATTCATAACCACAATAATCGATCATGACCTTACAGTTTTCCTTTTCATAATCCATTAGCACGTACTATTTCAACACATCAAGCTTACAAATCTAATCCCACGAAACATGTATCATCAATATCTTGCCACTCTTAACCACCACACCATTTAAATTCATGCCTATAGTCTAGCATCAATCATTTACAACCAATGAAGAGTAAAACATAATATAAATATACTAATCCTTCAAATTGGGATATTCTACCCAAATACTTCAAAAATATACTACATGCTTTCTCACAAGTAGTATTAGTTTACAACTACCAATGAGAAGAAGGTTAAGGGGTAAGGTCACATAATAGACATGATCAACCTTAAGCTTATATTGTAACCATACAATCTTATCAACTTATACGGCTTTCTCACATCACACTTACTTACCCCCAATGGGAATTTACACTACCTTCAGATACCCCATATGAAAATGAGTCTATACTTACAACTACTGGCTAATCTAGCCATTTTCATTCGTAGCCTATAAGGGGTTTCTATAACCACCTTAAATATCCACTCTGGGCTCTTTCTCTATTTTGAAAGAAAGAAAAAAAATAACATTTTGAGTCAACACTTCCTCCATGGACTACCATACAATTCATAAATGGTACCACCACATTAGTCTACCACCACGAAAGGGTAAATCATTCTCAATCAACGGTTATTCAACTATAAATATTTAATCACAAAAGTCACCCTCACTCTGACCTCTAACCTTATAACTTCATATCAGAAACTTCTTGGTTTAATTTCACTACCAATAGGTCGTGACACTGACACTCTAACTTATACTACTACTCGGGTGAAAATATAGTTCCAACAAATACAAGAACAACAAGATGAACAACAAGTTGCTAGTGAATCGAAACAGGCCTCACACGCCTTCACTAGACTTTTGTTTTCAACAACACAATGATATCAAGATTATAAGAGATAGAAGCTTGATACACAATATTCAATGACTCAAGAATACACATCTTACTCTTGTCTTAACTGAACGCCTCATAAGAATGAGGAAACAATTTTACACTAGGGAACTCCTCTCCCTTTCTTTGTGGGACTTCTAAAATTTTTACTAGATAATCGGAGAATATCTGGAACACCAGAGTGAGGAAGAAATTAGGATAACTTTAATTTTCGTATAGGTGACACCATAGCATGAATTAGAGTATGAAGGAGGAACATTCTGACTCTATAGCACGAACTAGAACATGAAGAAAGAGAGACATTCCTAAACGCATTGTAGCCTCCTGCTTATAAGTGTGGAGCGCTACACACCCATAAATAAGACTCTACCCGATGTGATTTCGCAGATACCCTGGGACCATGAACCGTGCTTTGATACCAAGTTTGTCACGAATCAAACCAGAGCCCTAGCCATGACGAGCACTCCCGAACCCAAAGACCCGGACGCCCTCTGTCTATTTGGTAATCGTGGACATAATTCATATGATCAAAGTAATACGGAATAGACACAATAATACAGAAACATGGTCAACAATTTAAAATAGTTAAAGGCCTGAAAACATGCCCAACAATATTTAATGAACATCTACAATAGTCTACGAAATCTCTACTGACATACTATCTGAATAACTGGGACAAGGTCCCCAGCAGAACATAAACCATAATGAAATAAATACCTAAATGACTAGGCCTTCCGAAGCAAAGAAGGCTCACCAACTGAACTCTGAGACAACCCTGTTTGTAGACTCTACTGAGGATCTAGACTGCGCCTCAGTACCTCGGAGGAAGGGGGGTCAACATAATTGTACTAGCACGCGAAGCAATCCAAAATAGAGTAATTGAACATATATATTTATATATAATACGTGAGAGAAAATGTTCATCAAACATTATGCATAAAACAGTTTCTGAAAAACACATGGGCACCTTTTGAAAACATGTAACCTGTCTGTAAATCTCAAACTCTAATTTGTGTATTACTTCTGAGTTAGGTGGTATACCCTATAAGTCTGATATTCCACGGGCGATATGGAATCCACCATTGACTCAGCGGGGAAGCCTCCAACCTGAGTATGCCTCAAGGGTTGGAGTTCCTGAATCTGATATGCCACACGACACTTAAGTCAGCATATAATAATATATCCGGGTCGGCAAACCACGGTTTTAGGCAATGAGTTGCTTGAACTCAATCCCTCTTCAGGGAACCACCTAACATCTTTGTATGCCCATTTTTAACCTTTTCTGTACATGCAACATTCTGAATGTCTCAAATCATGATAGTCTTAAATGTTTATTAGTCTGAGTCTTATATGGCATTGGTCTGAATTGGTATCGTCATACCAAGACTTGTAAGTTATGATTTTTGAGCCATAATACATTAAGATAAATCTTTCATTTAAATCATAATTTAGACCACCAAAAACATGCAACTAATATAGAAGATTTCGTGTTTCGAAACTCAAGTCAAAATCATGCAAAAACTTCATCAACATATGGTGGTCTAGTGCCTTTAGCAAATCTATGCACTCTTTCAATACATGTATTATGAACATTAAACATTCATTCTGGATTCCCTCTTTAGTGATTTTAAAACCACCTTTAAATCATAACAAGAGTTCAATCATTTCATATAGTGCTTTTCAAGGATGCATTGCAAAACAATTCATATGCTATGAGAAATCTGAAAAAATTCATAATATGAGAGAATTCACCGAAAATCATGCTCTGAACAAGAATTCATTCTTAAATACATGGTTTCATACATTCATATTCTCAAATCACTTTGGGAAACGTCAAAAGACCAAAACAATGATGTTAAAACATTTAATACATGAATATATACATAGATTCAAAAACCACATTCTAAAACATTATTTTTCTATGCCCATGAGAATTTAGGAAAACCCCGCGTACCTCTATTTTGGAAAATAATGGGTGCTTCTTGAAGCCTGTGGATTGGGGATTCCGAATATCTAATCAATTTTGAAAACCCATGGTTGAGTCTTGATTTGTTTTTGTTTTTTAGTTTGAAACCCTTGGGAGTGTTCTTGAGAATTTTTAGATGAATGTGGATGTAGTTTGGAGAATTGGGGACTAAATTTCGTTTTTATTGCTGAATAAGAGTGGGAAAAGGACCATTTTGCCCAAAAAATGGAGTGTTTAAGTCACTTGAAACCATAAGATATGCGCCGCATATGATATCACATATATTTACATAGGCGCCACATATGATATCGCCTATATTTACATAGGCGCCGCATATGCTTTCCAGTGGCCATGTGAGATTGGTTAGGCAACGCATACTACTTTGAAAGTCCATAACTTCTTACTCGAGTGTCGGATTTTAGAAAAATTGGTATTGTTGGAAAGTTAACTCAAAGACCTATCATTACACACATATTAGGATCTCTAATTTGACATATACAGAGAGTTATAGTCAATGGAAACTGACACAAATTACAACATCCACTAAAACGTAATCGATCAAAATAGTTTCGACTCGTCCTAGAGTTGAAGGACCTCTATGGTCTAAACTTATGCTCAAATAGATTCATGTACTACATAAACATGCCAAATTGGCATAGTATTTATGGCTCTGGGATTATCAACGCATCAGAGTCATAATTTTTATTCTAGCCTGAAATGCGGGGTGTTACAAAAAGATAGTTAAATATGAAACCTACCTTCAACTTATAGTGAATGATCAAGGAAAATATATTAGAAAATTAGAGCAACCTGTCGAGGATAAAGAAATGGTGTTAAACAAAACTCTAGTTCTTAAAATCTTAGTTCATTTAATCTCGCTTCAACACTTATGATTTGGCCACTAGTAACCACTAAAAATGGTTCTGTGAGTTCAACCATTCAATCAAAATACAAACACAAATACAATTCAATCAAAATGCAAACACAAATATATAGAGAAGTTTTCTATGAATGAAACAAGTTGCTCAACGTATTCCAACAAACTATTAGTAAAAACACTATCTTGACAAGATTTAATCCCAACTTCATTAAATCACAATGAGCTATTCAACAAAGTATTACAAGACTGTGTAACCTACGAATTATAAATGTTAATTTTAATTCCTAAACAACTCAAAAACATGCCAAAGTAAGTGTTCCAAAG